>OV702281.1:317212402-318532902 GCA_916181665.1 Avena sativa
CGCCCTTCTTGGAGTTTCCCTTGTTCTTAGGCTTGCCTTGCTTCTTGAAATTGGTGGTCTTATTGACCATCAACACTTGGTGCTCTTTCTTGATCTCCACTTCAGCAGACTTCAACATGGAGAAGAGTTCAGGCAACGACTTATCCATGCGTTTCATGTTGTAGTTCATCACAAAGTTCTTGTAATTAGGTGGCAGTGATTGGAGGACACGATGAATCCCCAATGCATTAGGAATCGTTATTCCCAAATCTTCGAGTTTGTTTGCGTGCCCAGGCATTTTGAGCACGTGCTCACAAACAGAGCTTCCCTCCTCCATCTTGTAGTTAAAGAACTTCTCGGAAGCTTCATAGCTTTCCATGGCCGCATGAGTCTCAAATATCATTTTGAGCTCATTGATAATATCATAAGGGTCGCGATTCTCAAAGCTCTTCTGATGTTCCGATTCCAAATCATACAAGATGGTGCACTGAACTGTGGAGTATTGATTCTTCCGAGTGAGGTAAGCATTTTTCACCTGATTGGTAGCATCAGCTGCAGGAGGGTCACCCAGCAGTGCATCCAGCACATAGGTCAACTGACTAGCATTGAGGAAAATGCTCATATTACGAAACCAGTCCGTGAAGTTGCTTCCATTGTTTTTGAGATTTTCTTTCTCTAGGAACGCATTAAAGTTGATGGTAGGGGTCGCCATGATATATAATATATTTGCAAAGAGTTTATACTAATTTTATGATAAATTGAGTTCAAATTTAATTCTCAAATTAACTAGGTGAACTCCCACTGAAAACAACATCCCTTGCGTTGTTTTAGTGATCACACGAACCAAATCCACTACACCAAGTCTGATCTTCACGAGAGAAGATGTAGTTTCAAAGGCGAACAATCAACATGTTCATCATACCATTCATATGGCTCATGCTTTACCTTTCGGTATTCCGTGTTCTGAGACCATGTCTATACATGCTAGGCTCGTCAAGATTAATCTTAGTATCCGCATCTGCAAATATGGCTTGCACCCGTTGTATGCACACATAGAATCTATCGCACCCGATCATCACGAGATGCTTGGAAACGACGAGTCTTAGCAATGGTGCCTACCAAGGACGAACGCTTTATTACTTGATATTTAGTGAGAGGGATCATCTTATAATGCTACCATCGCGATCTAAGCAATACAAGATGCATAAAAAGGATTAACATCACATGCAATTCATAACATATGATATGATATGGCCTTTATTCTTGTGTCTTTGATCTCCATCTCCAAAGAACGAACATGATCTCCAGCATCACCAGCGTGGCGTCAAGGTCAATGGTGCCGCTTCATGGTTGTCCATCACCAACAACTATTACAACTACTTGGAATAAAGCTATTACATGATGAATAAACACGTGGGTCTTAACAAATTTAAAGACAACCATTAGGCTCCTGCCGGTTGCCAACTTACAATAAGGATCATTGCATACATAAAATATAATCACAATCACATCATGGTCATATCACATCACATGCCCTTGCAAAAACAGGTTAGACGCCTCTAATTTTCTTTGCGTGTTTTATATGGCTTGGGGCTTTCGAATAAGAACAGTTCTTACCTACAAACATGAAGCACAACACTGATACAAGTGTTGTTAAGTGCCCATTGTAAATTTAATCTTAACTATGGTGGGAGAGACAAAGACCCGCAAAGCCACTTGTGCAATACAAGTTGCACGTTGAGCGTGGAGCAAGTCTCATGTGCAATGACATGTAAAGTTAGCCCGGGCCGCTTCATCCCACCATCCCGCAAGATGCAAAGTACACGAAAAGTAAGCGACAACAAAAGCATCAACGCCCACAAAAAACCATTGTTTTCTACTTGTGCAACAGATCTACGCATAGATACGGCTCTGATACCACTTTAGGGTTCATTGCATGGAAAACAAAAAATTCTATCGCAGGAACACATAAAACCAAGGATCTAATCTATGGTGAAGCCAAGATCTAGTCTACGAGATCGGTGCAACGATATTGAAGAGAACTAACCCTCGTAGATCCAAAGCGTTAACAAGATCAGATCTCGTGGTTGATGTAGTTGATCACTTGCCGATCTCAAGATCGCGCAGACGATCCTTCTGGCGCCGTGTTCCGGTAACGCTTTCGCACTCGGTCACACATACAGAGTCGATGAAGACGTTATTCTCCCTATTCCAGTGGGCAGCGGAGGTAGTAGATACCCTTGGAATCCCAGCAACACGACATCGTGGTGGTGGTCGTGGAGGAGAAAATCCTGCAGGGCTTCGCCTAAGCCGGAGTAGTATGGTGGAGGAGGGAGGAGGACGGTGGCTAGGGTTGAGGTGAGGGAGGAGGGGTGCGCCCCCACCCCTCTTTATATAGAGGGGGAGGCTGCGACCAGGGTTCCGAGCCCTGGCCAAGTCCTTCCCCAACTCCTCAACTCGGCGGCCAAGAAAGGGAGAGGTGGGAACTTGCCCCCCAAGTTTCCCCTCTTACCAAATTAGGGTTTTGCCACTTTTCCTAGTGGTGGTCGGTTGGACCCTCTTGGGCTTTGTGCAGCTGGACCTAGGCCGCCATGGCATGCCACAGCCCAAGTGGCCCCTCCCGGGGTGGTGGACCCACTGGTGGACCCTCTAGAACATTCTAGAAGCTTCCGATCAAAACACCGAAAGCATTTCTAAACCCTGTAAATTGATTTTCCATATATGAATCTTATTCTTCGGACCATTCCGGATCTCCTCATGATGTCCTGGATCCAATCCGAGACTCCAAACAACATTTGGTATCCAACTCATATTCCATATATACTTAAACAACATCGAACCTTAAGTGTGTCACCCTATAGTTCGCGAACTATGCAGACATGATCGAGACACCTCTCTGGTTAATAACCAATAGCGGGATCTGGAGATCCATAACGGCTCCCACATATTTAACGATGACTTCGTGATCGAATGAACCATTCACAAACGATACCGATTCCCTTTGTCGCCTAATACTTTACTTATCCGAGGTTCGATCATCGGTATCTTCATACCTAGTTCAACCTCGTTACCGGTAAGTACTCTTTACTCGTTCCGTTATATGACATCCCTTGTGACCGAGTCACATGCTTGCAAGCCAATTGGATGAAATTCCACCGAGACGGCCCAGAGTATATCTATTCGTCATATGGATGGACAAATCCCACTTTTGATCCATGCGCTTCAACACATACTTTCAGAATACCTAATGCCACGTTTGTAACCACCCAGTTACGAAAGTGGTGTTTGATGTCATCAAAGTACTCATCCGGTGATGGTGATTAACATGATCTCATGGTCGAAGGATTAGGTTACTATGCATCTAAAAGCTTGTAGAAAAACAAACTTAATGACTTGATCTTATGCTATGCTTACTATGGATGTGTGTCTATCACATCATTTTCCTAATGATATGATCTTGTTATTAATAGCATCCAATGTCCATGATCAGGAAACAATGATCATCTATTAATCAACAAGCTAGCTTCAACAAGAGGCTTACTAGGGACTCTTTTGTGTTTACAAAACACACAAGTATTGATGTTTCTAGTTAATACAATTATAGCATGGGATGCAAACATTTATTATAAACACAAAGATATAATAATAACCACTTTATTATTGTATCTTGGGCATATCTTCAACAAACTCGTCCTACCTAGAGGAAATGGCCATATGCCATCCGCTGCCAGACTCGACCGAGACCTCCGCCTCGGCTGCCGCCTGCAACGGGTCCTAGTGGGACCCGGATCCATAAGCCGCTCCATCCACATAATGCCGTCGTGCAACGTTGGAGAAGCAAGCCGGCGCTGCCGCCTCGATCGGGATCACCGCCCCGACCGCGGTCCATAGTTCCCATCACTATCCTCTGCCTACAAGCACCTTTGGCACTAATGCCCGCCGCCAAGGACAAGGTCGGCGGCAGTGGCGACGACAAAGATGATGTTATAGTTAAACACTACTCCCTCCATTCCGGTTTATTAGACTAATACGTAGTTTTAAAAAATATTTAACCATAAATTTGGTTAACAAAATAAAAATTATATGCTATAAAAATTATTTAGCAATGGAAAGGAGGGAGTAGTAGGCCTAGCTTTACTCTTTCTTTGGGTTCACGCAAGTAATTAATTAGCAGGCTAATAGATCAAAATAAGTACAGTACTACTGTATAATAAATGATTTTTCATTAAGATCTTGTGATTAACTAGTGATTAACACGGTCAGAGGTATAGTTGTTCACCACGTGCAAATTAGTCTCACTAGTTGTTGTGGTGAGGACACAACAGATGCCATGGGTAGGCTAAAGTATGGGGTCAATGGATGCTAGAGGGATCCGGGGAGGGAAGATGCAGTGATTTCTACACTCAACAGTTCTACAAGTAAATCTTTATTCCTTCTCTCTAGAAATACAAGTGCTCCTAGAGCTGTCTCCTAGAGAAGAAGAACACTATTTCACGAGCCTTACGGCGTAGAATGAATCCCCCCTCAGGAGCTCGCGTCCCCCCTTATAAAGGGGTTCCTGGGTTCCTTCTAGGACTGACGTGGCAAGCATATCCTTGGAATATGCTTGTCCCAATATGGTAGCTCGGCGGCCTCCTTTCTGTGTCCCCCTCCTATCGGCGGCAATGTTCCAGAGACCTTCACATGCGTGCCTCGGGCTTCCTCACTGTCACCTCCGTGACGTTTGTCTGCCCTTCTGCTGCTCTGCTCCTTGTCCTTTGAGCTTGGCTCTGTCTAGATTCCTCTTAGCCAGTGACTAGGGTTTGACTATAGGCACCTCCTTCTCCTGCAAGCTTCACGTTAATCGGCCTTGTCTTGCATAACTTGGCTCGGCCTTCACCTGTATTCAAGTTAGTCAGACTCATTCGGCCAACTTACCTCATATGTTGGCCGGATAAGGCGTTACTCATTCTACATTTGTCACGGCCCTGCTTATCTCGGCCGAATCTTACATGATTCGGCCGACACAATCAGTAATTCGGCTTACGATGAGGGAAATTACTTTCGTCTTTCCCCTGTCTTGACCCTATCCGGGGTCAACCCCCAACATTAGTCCCCGAAGCTGGTGCGGTCCCGCCGGAAACCTCGGCTAGGCCACATCAGTTTCCCGACATTCTTTTCTCTTTCTTTCCGAAGTATTTCTTAGCTGGCTCTTTTCATATTTTTCCTTCCGTGGATTACTTTCCGAGCTACCCCTCTTCGAGGTGTTCGGGTGGCTTCCTGGGTAAGCCTCGTCCTACGTGTCTCAATCATCATTGTATTCTAGTTTTTTGTTCCTCTACAGTGATCGCTCACAAGCTACAGTAATTACTGCGCCTGTCGCGTCGGCGCAGTGACGCCTCGAGTCCCACATCGGTCAGAGGGCCCGATCCTCTCCTGCGCTGTGTGGTCTTCGGTGTTGCTCCACTACTTGCGAACGGTTTCGCCACACGCGGGATTATGCGCTCATCGTGGCACAGCCACGATCCCACTACCTCTAACATTACGTGGTTATAAAGAGGGGAGCAGGGCTAGGCGATTCACTTTCCCCCTCATTTTCCCTTCATATTCTTCCTCGTGCCGCCGCCTCTGTTCGTGTTCTAGCGGCCGCACCATCATTGTCCTCCTCGACGGTCACGCTGCTGTTGCTCGGCTCCTGCGACCCCGCCGCAGTGCCCTTGGTCCGGTGTTTCCGCCGGTGAGTTTTCCTACAGCGCTGCCATTAGGACTATGCGCCAGGCATCTCCTTGGTTTTCTTAGATCCCCCGCGGAGGTTCTTTTTGGTTCCGCCGCCGTGCTTGTTAGAACCACGACGGGGCCCTGCATCTCTAGGCCTCTCCCCGCCGCTAGTCTCTCCTCCATCGATTCCTCCGACGAGCCTATGTCTAGTTCTGCCAGCGGAGCCCAAGTTGAGGATGATGACTTTGCGTCCGGTCCAGAACGGAGTTCTTGGCAGGGTTCCATGGTCACTCGTCGCGAAGTAGAGTGGTTAATTAAGACGCGTCGGATTCCCGCCGAGGTAAGCTGTCATTTGCCCGAGAAGGAATCCTCTCCCGTACTCAACGAAGGAGAGTATGTAGTCTTCATGTCCCACTTTGCTCGTGGGTTTGGCCTCCCACTTAGAGATTTTTCTAGGGGGTTCCTTGATTACTTCGGCCTCCAGCCGCATCACCTGCCGACCAATGGTATCGCCTCTTTGTCGGCTTTTATCTCGGCTTCGGAGGGGTATTTCGGCCTTTGGCCCTCCATACATGTTTGGTCCAAATTCTTCCAAATCCGATCTAATGTTGTGCCAGACAAATCTCTCCATCCTTCTGATAAATCTCTTACCCAATGCGGGGTTGCGTCCATTACACCTCGGAGAAACTCTGAGTTCCCCCATGTCGCCGGCCTCGAGTCTTGTAAGAAATGGCATAGATCGTTTTTCTATGTCAAAAACACTGGGAAGGAAGATAAGATTCGGCTCCCCACTTTATCTATCGGCCCCCCTTCCAAGAAGAATTGGAACTACAATCCTAGGAAGAGCCATGCTCTGGCCGAGGAATTTGAGATTCGGCTCAAAGAGTTGATCCGTGTCGGGCTCCGTGGTGAAGATCTGATGACCGCATTCATCAGTAGCCGAATCTTCCCTTTTCAACTTTGCTCTCACAAGATTTGTTACATGAGTGGTCCTCTCGATCCCAACCGAGTTTCTACGGTTGAGCTCAACGATTATCACATTTATAAGCGTGTCCGAGCTATCTTCAAGAACGATATGCCGGAGGAATGGGAATGGGGACTGAAGCCATTCACTCACGAGAATCCCCCTCAGGTAAATTTACACATTGTTGTTTGCTTCCGAGTTGCCTTCATGATTGTTCTTTTGCTAATCCTATTCTGTTTTTTCCCTCGCACAGGTTTACGGAGCAAAAGACAGAAGAAGCCGAGATTTTGGCTCTTCCGTGGACTGCATATCGTAATACCCCGGACAACAGAGAACCTGACTCGGAGGAGTTTGTCCCTAAGTCGGATGTAGCTCCGGTTTGTGCCCGTGGCAAGACCTCGGCCCACGCGGATGAAGGTGACTCGGACGACGTCCAAATTCTTGAGGTAGTTGTCGCGGTTCCTATCTCTTACGCATTTCCGGATCCTTTCTCAGCTAATCCAGCTGGTCAGGTGCACGACGCCAAACCTCTTGCTTCTCAAGCTCCTGCTGCTTCGAAGAAGCGCACCGCTTCGGCAGATCCCTCCGGCGCTGCCCCTAAGAAGCGAGTCAAGAAATCTTCGCAGCATATCCCGAGGCGTAAGACCATGCCTGAGGTTACTGGGTGAGTTTATTTTCATTTGTATTTCATGTTTCTCTCTTTCTGTCTCTTGACTCGACTTTTTTGTCTTTCGCAGAGCTCCTCTCTCCGCACTTAACCTCTAGAGGCTGATGGCATCTCCGCACTTAATTTGTATTGATGAAATTGAAGTGCTTGTGGCAAGGCTGATGGCATCTCAAACCCAACTTAACCTCTGGAGGGAATCTGCTGGGAGGGCTGGTGCTGACATGGCCCTTACGGCCGTGTTGTCTTGGTATGAGTATATTTCCCTCGATACTCTGATGCATCTGCGCACTGGCTCTCCTTGGGTTGAAAATCCGGAGTTTGTTGCTCGCCGTCAAGCTTGTGCCTTCCAGCTTATCGAGTATGCTGAATTGCATAATTGGATCGAAGGGCCGAGTTTTCTTCCCAATCCGGCGGATGATGTCGAAGCTGAAGATGCATCAGGTGATGACTCGGCTGATCAGGATGAACCGGAGGGTGATTCGGATAATTCCCGTGATTCAAACGACAGCTCGGATGAGGATGGCGACGCGCGATCGTCCTCTAAAGGGACTGAAAACTCTCGAGCTCAAGCTGATGTCTCTCAGCAGCCGGGGCTCGTCCCCGAGGTTACTATGGATTCTGTTGAAACCAAGGTAACTTCGGCTGAGGCGCCAGCTACCTCGGAGCGCCCAGTTCCTGAAGATACCCTTCTGAAGGAGATCGAGGTCCCTCCGCCAGCGTCCGAGATACCCATGCCCGATACTCCTGACAATGCTACTGCCCCTTAAGGGTGACTTGGCCTTTTTCGTTGTTTAGGTTCAAAAACTCTTAACTTGTTTTAAGTCCCCGGTATGCCGGGCGTATGATGTCTGTGAAACAATTGTCCGTCTTTTGGTGTGGTGTGAACCTTTTTGCCTTGCGCCGCTGAGGCATTGGTGATGGTAACTATTGTCATTTCATCTAAGTGAATCTATCTGCTTCATATCTTTGCTTTGCCCAACTTTAATTTCGTAAAGCCGGATCATATTCTCCCATGTGGCTGACCTTCATTCGGCATTTATCTTGCTTTCCCTTTGTAAACTTGGTTGTAAAGCTGTTGTTTTCATGATTTCTACTTGAAGTACAATGCTCTTGTAGGGGTTCGTAGCATGGAAAACAAAAAAATTCTACCGCGTGCAAACAAACAAGCCAAGATCTATCTACTAGATTGTAGCAACGAGTCGATAGTGGAACTCGCCCTCGAAGATTCCAAAGCGGTTAACGAGAGCAGATTCTCGTGGGTGATGTAGTCGTACTCTTGCCGATCTCAAGATCGCGTAGACGATCCTTCCGGCGCTGCGTTCTGGCAGCTCTTCCGCAGTCGGTCACACGTTCGGTACTCGATGAAGACCTTCCTCTCCCTTGTTCCAGCAGGCAGTGGAGGTTGTAGCACTCTCCTCGCGATTCCGGAAGCACGACGGCGTGGTACCGGAAGTAGAGGGGAGATCTCGCAGGGCTTCGCCTTAAGCCAGAGCGAGTATGGTGGACTATGAGAGAGGCCTTGGCGATCTAGGATTTAGAGGGCACCAAGGGGCGGAGCTTGGCCGGCGGCTAGGGCTTGGGGAAGCCCCAAGTCGGCGGCTAGGAGAAACCCTAGGGGCGGCGGCGACTTGCAGGAGGCTGGCGGCTAGGGCTAGGGTTTGGGTGGTGTTGGGTGTGAGGGAGAGGGGCAGCCCTGCCCCTCCTTTTATAGGTGGGAGGGCGCGGCTTGCGAGGAGGGTGTCCTCCCCCAAGTCGACCTCCTTAGACGGCTGGTGGAGGGAGGAGACTTACTCCCAAGTAGGTTTCCTACTCTCCCTCCACCAAGCAAAATTGCCGTTTGACTTTTTCAAATTGGCGTTTGACTTTCAAACTAGGATTTGATTTCTGCCTTTATTTTTCCCAGCCATGTTACCTAGTACATGATGCAACCATTCCACATTGTCATGACACATTCATGTACCCTTCCCCTCCGGAGTGCCGGACCTTCCGGAACCTTCTAGAACATTCCCGGTGAAAACACCGGAATCATTCCCCAACTCCGAAACAGGACTTTCCTTATATGAATCTTATTCTTCGGACCATTCCGGATCTCCTCGTGATATCCCGGATCCCATCCGAGACTCCGAACAACATTTGGTCTCTTACTCATCATTCCATAACTACTCAACAACATCGAATCCTTAAGTGTGTCTCCCTACGGTTTGTGAATTATGCGGACATGATCGAGACACTTCTCCGATCAATAACCAATAGAGGAATCTGGAAATTCATATGGCTCCCACATATTTCTACGATTACTTTGTGATCGAATGAACCACTTACATACGATACCAATTTCCCTTTGTCTCATGATAGTTTACTTATCCGAGGTTTTGATCGTCGGTATCTCTGCATACCTAGTTCCACCTCGTTACCGATAAGTACTCTTTTCTCGTTCCCGTGATATGTGATCCCTTGTGAGCCAGTCACATACTTGCAAGCTAATTGGATGCCATTCCACCAAGAGGGCCCAGAGTATATCTATCCGTCATATGGATGGACAATTCCCACTCTTGATCCATGTGTCTCAACCCATACTTTCCGAACACTCAATGCCACCTTTATAGCCACCCAGTTACGGTGTGGTGTTTGATGTCATCAAAGCATCCTTCCGGTGATGGTGATAAGCATGATCTCATGGTCGAAGGAATTAGGTTACTATGTATCAGAAAGCTTATAGCAATTGAACTATTAAAATGACTTGATCTTTATGCTACGCTTATCTATAGGAGTATGTCCATCATACCATTCTCCTAATGATATGATCTTGTTGTTAACAACATCTCAATGTTCATGATAGGGAAACCACAATCATCTATTAACCAACAAGCTAGTATTATGAAGAGGCTTTACTAGGGACTCTAATTTAGTTTACAAATCACACAAGTATTAATGTTTCCTAGTTAATACTATTATAGCATGAATGTAAACATTTATCATAAACACAAAGATATAATAATAACTACATTTATTATTGCCTCTAGGGCATATCTCCAATAGTCCCCCACTTGCACTAGATTCAACTAATCTAGATTACATGGTAATATACCGAACACCCATGGCAGTTTGGTGTTGGTCATGTTTTGCCCTCGGAAGAGGTTTAGTCAACGGATCCGCCACATTCAGATCTGTGTGTACTTTGCAAATCTTTATGTCACCATCTTGGACATGTTCTCGAATAGCGTGAAAACGTACCTTGATGTGCTTCATCTTCTTATGTGACCTTGGTTCTTGCGCATTGGCTATGGTGCCCATGTTATCACAGTAGATAGACATTGGGTCCAGCGCACTTGGAACCACACCGAGCTCTGTAATGAACTCCTTCATCCATTTCTCTTCTTGTGAAGCCTCCGAAGTAGCTATGTATTCCGATTCAGTTGAAGATCTCGCCACTACATTTTGCTTTGCACTCCTCCAGCTAACTGCTGCACCATTCAAAGTAAATACGTATCCAGATTGAGATTTAGAATCATCCGGATCGGTGTTCCAACTAGCATCAGTGTAAACATTAACAACGAGCTGTTCATCACCTCCATAAGAAAGAACCATATCCTTAGTTCTTCTCAAGTACTTAACGATGATTTTGACCGCTGTCCAATGATCCACTCCTGGATCACTTTGATATCTGCTAGTTAAACTAACAGCATATGCAATATCGGGTCTAGTACATAGCATGGCATACATTAGAGATCCTATGGCTGAGGCATAGGGAGTCTTACTCATCCTTTCTCTATCTTCTGTCGTTGCTGGACTTTGAGTTTTACTCAACGTCGTATTGGGCAACATGGGCAAGAACCCTTTCTTGCTATCTTCCATTCCAAACCTCTTTAGAACTTTGTCCAAATATGTACTTTGTGACAATGATATTAGGCGTCTCGGTCTATCTCTATAAATCTTTATGCCTAATATGTAAGCTGCTTCGCCAAGATCTTTCATTGAAAAACTATTATTCAAATATTCCTTGACACTATTAAGAAGGTCTACATCATTCCCAATCAACAATATGTCATCTACATATAGTATTAATAATGCTACAGAGATCCCACTCACTTTCTTGTAGATACAAGCTTCTCCATAAGTTTGTATAAAACCAAAACTTTTGATTACCTTATCAAAACATTGATTCCAACTTCGGGATGCTTGCTTCAACCCATATATGGACTGTTGAAGTTTGCATACCTTGTTAGCATCTTTAGGATCGACAAAACCTTTGGGTTGCACCATATACAACTCTTCATCAATGTCTCCATTGGGGAACGCTGTTTTGACATCCATCTGCCATATCTCATAATCGTAATATGCATCAATTGCTAACAAAATCCTCACAGACTTTAGCTTCGCTACTGGTGAGAAAGTCTCATCGTAGTCAACTCCTTGAATTTGTCGAAACCCTTTTGCGACAAGTCGAGATTTATAGACAGTAACATTACCATCAGCATCTGTTTTCTTCTTGAAAATCCATTTGTTCTCGACAGCCTTCCGGCCATCCGGTAAGTCCACCAAAGTCCATACTTGGTTTTCGTACATGGATCCAATCTCGGATTTCATGGCATCTTGCCATTTATTGGAATCTAGGCTCATCATTGCTTCCTCATATGTCGCAGGGTCATCGGCATTGTCCACCAACATGACACTCATAACGGGATCATACCAATCAGGAGTGGTACGAGTTCTCGTTGACCTGCGAGGCTCTGTAGCAACTTCAACCAAAGTTTCATGATCATCATCATTAGCTTCCTCTCTTATTGGTGTAGGCGCCACAGGAACTACTTCCGGTGCTGCGCTACTCGCAAGTTCGAGAGAAGGTTCAACAACCTCGTCGAGTTCTACTTTCCTTCCAGTCACTTCTTTCGAGAGAAATTCCTTCTCTAGAAAGGATCCATTCTTGGCAACAAAGATTTTGCCCTCGGATCTATGATAGAAGGTATAGCCAATAGTTTCCTTCAGGTATCCTATGAAGACGCATTTTTCCGCTTTGGGTTCAAGCTTGTCCGGCTGTAACTTCTTTACATAGGCTTCGCAACCCCAAACTTTAAGGAACGACAATCTAGGTTTCTTCCCAAACCATAATTCATATGGTGTCGTTTCAACGGATTTAGATGGTGCCCTATTTAAAGTGAATTTGGCTGTTTCTAATGCATAACCCCAAAACGATAGCGGTAAATTTGTAAGTGACATCATAGAACGAACCATATCTAAGAGAGTTCGATTACGACGTTCGGACACACCATTACGCTGTGGTGTTCCCGGCGGTGTCAATTGTGAAAGTATTTCGCATTTCTTTAAATGCTCGCCAAACTCGTAACTTAGATATTCACCTCCATGATCAGAACAAAGAAATTTAATCTTCTTGTTACATTGATTCTCCACCTCACTTTGAAATTCCTTAAACTTCTCAAAAGTTTCGGACTTATGTTTCATGAAATAGATATACCCATATCTCCTCAAGTCATCCGTGAAGGTAAGAACATAACGATAACCACCGCGCGATGCTACACTCATTGGACCACACACATCGGTATGTATGATTTCCAATAAGTCCGTAGCTCGCTACATCATACCATAAAATGGAGTCTTAGTCATTTTACCCATCAGACATCCTTCGCATCTTTCAAGTGATTCGAAATCAAGTGATTCAAGAAGTCCATCGAAATGGAGTTTCTTCATACGCTTCACTCCAATGTGACCAAGACGACAGTGCCACATATAGGTCGAGTTATCGCTCAATTTCAAACGTTTAGCTTCAATGTTATTAATATGTGTATTTCCACTATCGAGATTCAATAAGAATAGACCATCTATCATGCATAAAACATATTACTCATATAAATCGAACAACCATTATTCTCGGACTTAAACAAGTAACCGTCTCGCAATAAACATGATCCCGATATAATGTTCATGCTCAACGCAGGCACCAAATAACAATTATTTAAGTATAAAACTAATCGCGATGGTAGATGAAGAGGTAGCGTGCCGACCGCGATCACATCAACCTTTGATCCATTTCCAACGAGCATCGTCACCTCGTTCTTCGCTAGCTTCCG
Source organism: Avena sativa (assembly GCA_916181665.1). Lineage (NCBI taxonomy): Eukaryota > Viridiplantae > Streptophyta > Magnoliopsida > Poales > Poaceae > Avena > Avena sativa. The sequence goes on from OV702281.1 coordinate 317,225,796, forward strand.
TTTATTCTGTAGCACCTGTTTCGAGTTACACATATGAGCAACCAAACCAGTATCAAATACCCAGGCACTACTACGAGTACTAGTGAGATACACATCAATAACATGTATATCGGATATACCTTTCTTCTTGATGTTGCCGTTCTTCAAATCTGCCAAGTACTTTGGGCAATTCCGCTTCGAGTGACCTTCTCCCTTGCAGTAAAAGCACTCAGTATCAGGCTTAGGTCCAGCCTTGGTCTTCTTCGCCGGTGCGGCAACTTTCTTACCACCCTTCTTGAAGTTTCCCTTTTGCTTAGACTTGCCTTTCTTGAATTTGGTGGTCTTATTGACCAACAACACTTTATGCTCTTTCTTGATCTCCACTTCTGCAGATTTCAACATGGAGAAGAGTTCTGGCAACGTATTGTTCATGTTTTGCATATTGTAGTTCATCACAAAGTTCTTGTAACTTGGTGGCAGTGATTGGAGGACACGGTAAATCCCCAAAGCATTAGGAATCACTATACCCAAACTTTGGAGTTTGTTTGCGTGCCCAAACATCTTAAGCACATGCTCACTGACGGAGCTTCCCTCTTCCATCTTGCAGTTAAAGAACTTTTCAGAAGCCTCATAACTCTCAACTGCCGCATGAGCCTCAAATATCATTTTGAGTTCACGGACAATATCATGTGGGTCATGGTTCTCAAACCTTTTCTGAAGCTCCGATTCCAAACCATACAAGATAGCACACTGAACTGTGGAGTACTGATTCTTCCGAGTGAGATAAATGTTCTTTACTTCATCGGTAGCATCAGCTGCAGGCGGGTCACCCAGCGGTGCATCCAGCACATAGGTCAAATTACCAGCATTGAGGACAATCCTCAAATTGCGGAACCAATCCGCAAAGTTGCTTCCATTGTTTTTCAACTTTTCTTTCTCTAGGAACGCATTAAAATTGATGGTAGGGGCCGCCATTGATCTACAACATATTTGCAATAGTTTAGACTAAGTTTATGACAAATTGAGTTCTAATTAATAGTTAAATTAATCTAGGTGAACTCCCACTCAAAACAATATCCCTAAAATTGTTTTAGTGATCACACGAACCAAATCCACCACATCAAAACGATCATCACGAGAGTTGATGTAGCTTCAATGTCGAATAATCGACATGTTCATCATATCTACTATATGACTCATGCTTTACCTTTTGGTAATCCGTGTTCCGAGACCATGTTTGTACATGCTAGGCTCGTCAAGATCAAACCTTAGCTTCCGCATGAGAAAATCTGGCTTGCTCACGTTGTATACACTTGCAGAATCTAACACACCCGATCATCACGTGGTGCTTCGAAACAACAAGCTTTAGCAACGGTGCTTACTAAGGATGAACACTTTAAAACTTGAATTTTATGTGCATGAGGAATCATCTTATAATGCTACCATCGTTAACTAAGCAATACAAGATGCATAAAGGATTAACATCACAGGCAATTCATAATATGTGATATGATATGGCCTTTGTTCTTGTGCTTCTGATCTCCATCTTCAAGCACGAACATGATCTCCATCATCACCGGCATAGCGTCAAGGTCAATGGCGCCGTTTCATGGTTGTCGTCCACCAGCTCCAACTATTACAACTACTTTCAATAGACACGCGGGTCTTAACAGAATTTAAAGACAACCATATGGCTCCTGCCGGTTGCCAACTTACAATAAGGAACATTGCATACATCAAATATAATCACAATCATGGCCATATCACATCACAGCACACCCCTGCAAAACAAAGTTAGACGCCTCTAATTTTCTTTGCATATTTTACATGGTTTGAGGATTTCAATAAGTGTCGTTCTAACTTACGAACAAGAACCACAATGTTGATGTTTGAACTATCAAGTGCCCGTTGTAAATTGGATCTATACTATGATGGGAGAGACAGACACCCGCAAAGCCACTTATGCAATACAAGTTGCATGTTGAGCGTGGAGCAAGTCTCATGAACGATGTCATGTAAGGTTAGCCCGGGCCGCTTCATCCCATCATACCGCAAGATGCAAAGTACACGAAAAAGAAATTGATAATAAAAGCACCACCGCCCACAATGACCATTGTGTTCTACTCGTGCAACAGATCTACAAATAGACCTGACTCTGATACCACTGTAGGGGTTCGTAGCATGGAAAACAAAAAATTTCTACCGCATGCAAACAAACAAGCCAAGATCTATCTACTAGATTATAGCAACGAGTCGATAGAGGAACTCATCCTCGAAGATTCCAAAGCGGTTAATGAGAGCAGATTCTCGTGGGTGATGTAGTCGTACTCTTGCCGATCTCAAGATCGCGTAGACGATCCTTCCGGCACTGCGTTCCGGCAGTGCTTCCGCAGTCGGTCACACGTTCGGTACTCGATGAAGACCTTCCTCTCCCTTGTTCCAGCAGGCAGCGGAGGTTGTAGCACTCACCTCGCGATTCCGGCAGCACGACGGCGTGGTACCGGAAGTAGAGGGGAGATCTCGCAGGGCTTCGCCTTAAGCCGAAGCGAGTATGGTGGACTATGAGAGAGGCCTTGGCGATCTAGGATTTAGAGGGCACCAAGGGGCGGAGCTTGGCCGGCGGCTAGGGCTTGGGGAAGCCCCAAGTCGGCGGCTAGGAGAAACCCTAGCGGAGGCGGCGACTTGCAGGAGGCCGACGGCTAGGGCTAGGGTTTGGGTGGTGTTGGGTGTGAGGGAGAGGGGCAGCCCTGCCCCTCCTTTTATAGGTGGGAGGGCGCGGCTTGGGAGGAGGGAGTCCTCCCCCAAGTCGGCCTCCTTGGCCGACGGGTGGAGGAAGGAGACTTCCTCCCCAAGTAGGTTTCCTACTCTCCCTCCACCAAGCAAAATTGTCGTTTGAATTTTTCAAATTGGCGTTTGACTTTCAAACTAGGATTTGATTTCTCCCTTTATTTTGCCCAGCCATGTTACCTAGTACATGATGCAACCATTCCACATTGTCATGACACATTCATGTACCCTTCCCCTCCGGAGTGCCAGACCTTCCGGAACCTTCTAGAACATTCCCGGTGAAAACACCGGAATCATTCCCCAACTCCGAAACATGACTTTCCTTATATGAATCTTATTCTCCGGACCATTCCGAATCTCCTCGTGATATCCCGGATCCCATCCGAGACTCCGAACAACATTTGGTCTCTTACTCATCATTCCATAACTACTCAACAACATCGAATCCTTAAGTGTGTCTCCCTACGGTTCGTGAATTATGCGGACATGATCGAGACACTTCTCCGATCAATAACCAATAGACGAATCTGGAAATTCATATGGCTCCCACATATTTCTACGATTACTTTGCGGTCAAATGAACCACTTACATACGATACAATTTCCCTTTGTCTCACGATAGTTTACTTATCCGAGGTTTTGATCGTCAGTATCTCTGCATACCTAGTTCAACCTCATTACCGATAAGTACACTTTTCTCGTTCCTGTGATATGTGATCCCTTGTGAGCCAGTCACATGCTTGCAAGCTAATTGGATGATATTCCACCGAGAGGGCCCAGAGTATATCTAGCCGTCATATGGATGGACAATTCCCACTCTTGATCCATGTGTCTCAACCGATACTTTGCGAACACTCAATGCCACCTTTATAGCCACCCAGTTACGGTGTGGTGTTTGATGTCATCAAAGCATCCTTCCGGTGATGGTGATAAGCATGATCTCATGGTCGAAGGAATTAGGTTACTATGTATCAGAAAGCTTATAGCAATTGAACTATTAAAATGACTTGATCTTTATGCTACGCTTATCTATAGGAGTATGTCCATCATACCATTCTCCTAATGATATGATCTTGTTGTGAACAACATCTCAATGTTCATGATAGGGAAACCACAATCATCTATTAACCAACAAGCTAGTATTATGAAGAGGCTTTACTAGGGACTCTAATTTAGTTTACAAATCACACAAGTATTAATGTTTCCTGATTAAAACTATTATAGCATGAATGTAAACATTTATCATAAACACAAAGATATAATAATAACTACATTTATTATTGCCTCTAGGGCATATCTCCAACAGCTCTAACCTCATAGATTGGCTTGTATCCCTTATTATACTTCGACTTGCTAAGGTTGTTACCTTTAGAAATCATTAGTTGTTTCCTCCTTGTTATTCCTTTGTCGATCGAGGCAAGCTTACATTGCATCTTATGAGTTATGATCCGCAGATTGGGCAGTCCCCGAGTTTCTGCTAAAGTTATCGAGCTCTTATGTGTATGTAAAAAATTAATGGGTGGTGTAAGTCATTTCCAAGTTATCACTTGGGTTGCTGAAGGTTCACATCTGTTCAAAAAACATCGAACGACATGAAGCAGTCCCCAAGTTATAAACTGGGTTGTCGTAATATAGTTCATAATTCAATGCGGAGAACACCACCGGGCAGTCCCCGAGTCACTGCTCGAGGTGCCGAGGTTTAATACATAATTCAAAAAGTGAGTAACAATCATGGGGCAGTCCCCGAGTCACTGCTCGAGGTGCCGAGGTTTAATGCATAATCCAAAATAAGAAATATCATGATGTAGTCCCCGAGTCACTGCTCGAGGTGCCGAGGTTTAATACATAGTCTTAAAAATAGAAACAACATGTTGCAGTCCCCGAGTCACTGCTCGAGGTGCCGAGGTTTAATACATGCTTGATACTCCAACTTGATGCGTCACATCGCGACGTACAACATGTGGCTTCTAAGTGTAGAACGGGTGAAGTAAGGCTATGTTCCATGGTCTTTTTGATTCGTCTCCGGCTTTATTTGCCTTGTTCTTCTCTGGTGGTTGAGTGTCGATCAGGTAATATGCATCATTGTGCAATGCTTTACTCACGATGAATGGTCCTTCCCATGGGGGTGAGAGTTTGTGCATGCCGGTTGTGCGTTGTACTAGACGAAGAACCAAGTCTCCTTCTTTAAAAACTCTCGGATTGACTTTTTTGCTATGATATCGTCTGAGATTTTGCTGATAAACAGCTGATCTTGATAACGCCAATTCCCTTGATTCTTCTAGCAGATCCACATCATCTTGTCGTGATACTTCGTTTACTTCGGCCGTTGTGTACTGGATTACTCTTGGCGAGTCATGCATTATGTCGGCTGGAAGCACAGCTTCTGCCCCATATACTAGAAAGAATGGGGTATACCCTGTCGACCTGTTGGGGTGGTCCTGAGGCTCCACAGTACTGCTGGAAGCTCCTCAATCCAGCATCCTGCCGACCTTTGTAGTGGTTCGATAAGCCGGGGTTTTATTCCTGACAATACCAGTCCATTTGATCTTTCTACTTGCCCATTTGATGTCGGGTGAGCCATCGAGGCAACATCTAGTCTTATGTGTTTTTCTTGTTAGAAAAGGCTCCTTCAGCAAAGTTTGTGCCATTATCCGTGATAACACTGTGTGTATATCCATATCTCAAGATAATATCTTTGAGGAATTTTACCGCTGTTGGTCCATCACATTTTCTTATTGGTTTCACCTCGATCCACTTTGTGAATTTGTCCACCATTACTAGAATGTGAGTCATTCCGCCTCGGGCCGGCTTGAACGGACATACCATATCCAAGCACCACACAGAAAATGGCCAACTGATTGGTATCATTTTTAACTCGGACGAGGGCAGATGTATCTTGCTGGCGTATCTCTGGCAACCATTACATTTTTCTACTATCTCCTTTGCCTCCTTCAACACCGTCGGCCAATAAATTCCATGCCTAAATGCTTTGGCCACTAAAGCTCTGGATGAGGCATGATGTCCGCATTCTCCCTGATGTATATCCAGGAGTATTTCCCGCCCTTCTACCGAGTCAATACATCGTTGTAGTACGCCCGTGACACTTCTCTTATACAGCTCATTGTTTATGATTGTTTAAGCTTTTGCTCTTCTCACTATCTGTCTAGCCAGTACCTCATTACTCGGCAAGATTGCCTCCTTAAGGAATGAGAATATGGGTTGCGCCCATATCGGCGTGATTTTCTCTGGGATAGTTTCACTGTCGATTTCCATATTTTCCGCCGACATAACAGCTTTGGACTTTTCTGTGTTTGATCGTGCGTCGACCGGGTTCACCCTTAGAGAGCTCGGGTCACATTCTTTGTCAATTTCCATTGGCACACTTCCTTCTATCAGTTCTGCCAAGATACGAATTGACTCGGATTCTGGTGAGGGTGTAATTGATGGTTTTCTCAGGTGCTCTAGGGCAATGCACGGGGGAATTGATTGCCTAGTTAATCCGAGTTTTGACAGTGTATCTGCAGCGTCATTTTCCGCCCGAGGTATATGGTGAAACTCGCACCCATCAAAATAACCACTGATTTTTTGCACATGAAATCTATATAGGGCCATATTCGCATCTAGTGCGTCCCAATTGCCAGGTACTTGCTGTACTACCAGATCTGAATCCCCATAGCATAGGATCCTACGTATACCAATCTCTTTTGCCATTTTTAACCCATGGACGAGTGCTTCATACTCGACCACATTGTTTGACGCGGTGAAATGCATCTGCAGCACATATTTCAGCTGATCTTTTTTTGGCGAAGTTAATACTATTCCTGCCCCCATCCCATTTCGCAGCTTGGATCCGTCAAAATGCATTGTCCAATAATTCGGATCTGGTAATGGGGGATCATATTGTACCTCGGACCAATCCACAAATAAGTCAGCCACTGCCTGAGATTTGATTGCATCTCGTGTATCAAATTGCGGAGCATAAGGTGATAACTTGATTGCCCATTTTGCTATTCGGCCACTTGCATCTTTGTTGCTCAATATATCGGCTATGGGCGCTTCACAAATCACTTTTATCGAATGTTCTTCGAAGTAGTGTTTGAGTTTTTTCGCCGACATGTATACTCCATAAGCCATCTTCTGGTAGTGCGGGTAGTTCTGCTTCGAGGCCGATAATACCTCGCTTAGGTAATATACCGGCCTTTGTATTGACTTATCCCCTTCATTTCGCTCCACGACAACCACCGCACTTACCACTCTGCTAGTGGCGGCTACATAAAGTAATATAGGTTCTTTTGACAATGGAGAAGCCAAGATCGGTGGTGTGACCAACATCTTTTTTAACTCATGAAATGCATTATCAGCCTGTGGTGTCCAGATGAATTTATCAGATTTTTTCATCAGTTGATATAGAGGTAATGCCTTTTCCCCTAGCCGACATACGAATTGACTCAGCGAAGCCAGGCATCCCGTGAACTTTTGCACATCGTTCAGACACCTTGGCAGTTCCATTTTTTCAACTGCTCAGATTTTAGTTGGATTTGCCTCTATACCTCGGCTAGACACGAGGAAACCGAGTAATTTTTCCAGCCGGCACACCGAAGGTACATTTTTCGGGGTTAAGCTTCATCCGAAATCTTCTCAAGTTTGCGAATGTCTGCCGAATATCATCAAGGAGCGCTTTGCTCTCTTTGGTTTTTATAACCACATCGTCTACATATACTTGTACATTTTTTTCCTATCTGGTCATGTAGACACTTTTGCATGCATCTTTGGTATGTTTCTCCTGCATTACGCAGGCCGAATGGCATGGTGCGATAGCAATAAGCCCCGTATGGGGTAAAAACGCAGTCTTTATTTGATCGGCCGGATTTAACGGTATCTGGTGGAAACCAGAATACGCGTCTACAAAGGACAACAGCTCACAACCAGCGGTCGAATCAATGACTTGGTCTATCCTAGGTAAAGGAAAAGGATCTTTGGGACACGCCTTGTTTAGGTTCGTGTAATCGATACACATTCGCCATAGGACGGCTACATTCGGGTCATCCTTTTTCTTTTCTACTAACACCGGATTTGATAGCCAATCCGGATGAAGCACTTCCATGATGAACCCGGCCGCAAGGAGCCGAGCTATCTCATCCCCTATTATTTTTCTCCTGTCTTCGGCGAAGCGGCGGAGAGGTTGCTTCACCGGCCTTGCTCCTGGCCTTACATGCAAAGAGTGCTCAGCCAACTCCCTCGGCACACCTTGCAGGTCTTGAGTCGACCATGCAAAGATATCCCGATTCTCACGGAGGAAATTGGTGAGCTCGCCTTCCTATTTGGCATCTAGGCCAGCACCAATTGTTATGGTGCGCTCTAGGAACTGCTCATCTATCTGGATCTTTTTCATCTCTTTAGTCGGCTGGAAAGAACCACTTCCATGGGGGTTGGCTAATGCCGACATATTCAGCTGTGCCGACTGAGCCAGAGCCGCTACCTCCTGAATCCTTCTTTTTTCTCTTGCAATCACCAATGACTCGGCTAGGTTTGATCCGGCTGAAGCACACTCCATTGATTTTCTGTAATCTCCGGCTACTGTTATCACCCCCTGTGGCCCGGGTAACTTCATTTTTAGATAAGTAATGTGGCAGCTGCTCATAAATTTAGCCAGTGTTGGCCGTCCGAGTAAAGCATGATAGTAACTTTCTAGGTCCACCACTTCAAACTCCAAATTCTCTGCTCTGCAATTCTCCCTTGTGCCGAATAACACAACTACTCGGACTTTCCCAATGGGTTCACACGAGAGACCCGACACTATTCCATGGAACGTGGTTCTTGTGGATTGTAACATATTCTGTGCTATTCCAAGTTTGTGCATTTTTTCCTTGTACATAATGTTGATACTACTCCCTTTATCAATGAGTACTTTTGAGAATTTCACATTAATGCTGGGTCCGACAAATGTCGGATCTAGTACCAGTGCATACGACCCTGGATTCGGCATTATCTTCGGGTGATCCTTTATGCTCCAGGTTATTTCCTGATCGGACCAAGGCACGTATCTTGGTACTGCCGGCATAACAACATTCACTTCCATATGTCGGCGTTGTACACTCTGCCTATCTTGCTGTTCTGTTGTGAACACACAATATGATTGATGATGCTCCCTATAATCATTACGTTCGTTGTTCCCGGGGTTTGCCCTTCCATCTTGACCTTGATTTATCACTTGATGCACTGCATCCCTCCGGTCCGAGTTATCATATCTCGGAGGAGGCGGTGGTAACATTAACTGCTGCGCATTTGCTCCGGTTAGCTGTGGCTGCTGTTGCTGATGCGCTTGATGAGGAGGCGCTTGCATGCCTGCAGGGTTCCCCATTGCATTGTTCATCCAAGCACATTGACGAGTTGTATGATTAGCCGACTTGGCCGGGTTTGGAGTGTGGAACTTACACGGTTGATCCAGCATGGATTCAAACGTGTACTTCGGCCTTTCCTGCCACTGCTTCTTCTGTTCTGGTGTCCACTATCTTTTCCCTTCATTCCTCGGCGTCCACTGCTGAGGACCATTCTTCTGTCGCTGACTGTTTCCATGACTCGGCTAATCTTGTACCACCGCTGCCACCTGATTGGAAGCATATCTGTAATCTGGCCTCTCCTCCCTTCTTCTACCTCGGAATTCGTTGCGCCTCGATGATCCGGCTGCATCTCTTGCGTATTGATCTTGATGCTTCGGATGCTCTGCCGACATTAATTATGGTCGCGTCGGATCCCCTAAAGCATACGAATCTACTATCCTGATGGTCTCTGCCAACGTGGTCGACATATCCCTTTGCAGCCTTTTCCATAATACACTTCCATATCAGCAGCCTTGAGCAAACCAAGCTATCGCTTGAGACTCTATGACTCCTTCGCATGAGTTTCTGAGGTTACACCACCGAGTCAAGAATTCCCTATCTGTTTCATTCAGCTTCTAATTGCACATAGCGAGCTGCTGGGGCCTGTTTGGTCTTTTATAAGTACCGGTGAAATTGCTGACAAACATTTCTTCAAAATCTAACCAACAGTTGATACTGGCTGTCAGCAGATTGTTTAGCCATACTCTAGCTGGTCCTTCCAGCATCTGTGGGACGTATCTCACCGCCCATCGTAGGTTTCCGCTAGCTATCTTCACCACTATGGCATAGTCAATTAACCAATCTTGTGGCTTTGTGCTCCCATTGTATGTTTTCGTGCCCCTTGCCAATTCAAAGTTCGGCACCGGTGGTTTGCCCATGATCCGAGGTCCGAAGCACGCCGGACCAGGAGGACCCTGTTCCTCCAATAACTCGGATCGATATAATCTGTCCAGTTTTAGTCTTGCGTCATTTTACAGCAAGTTTCTGTAAATGATCCTCTCTTGTATTCCATAATGGTTATTCCCACCATGTTCTGCATGCTACATATCCGAGTAACCATCATTGTACCTTTAATTTGCCTGATTATGGTGAGCTGGTCTCACTTCTCGCTCTTGCCGAGGCTCATACCTCGGCTGAGGATCTGGTGGAGGGTTTCTCCTTCCCTCCGCTGGGTTATTGTTCTCATGATTTCCCCTTCCGAGGTCCCCGTGCCCTTTGTTTGCACGGCCGGGGTTTCTATCTCCACTGTTACCTCGGCTGCCATTGCCTCTGTTGTCATTGACCTTTCTGGCTACTGCCGGATCATATGGAACAATTTGCTTATTTATTTTTCCTGAGGTCACCGCTCTATCTTTTCGCGCGTTGTTTCCGGGTGAGGATGCTGCTGCCGCATATAGTGCGGGCGCTGCTCCAGCCGAATGAACCATACGCGAAGCTCCCGGTCTTGCCAGGTCAGCCCTAAGCATTTCCTCATTCTGCTGGTTCGCAATGTGCACCAGCTCATTTACTCTTTCTTGCTGTTTTTGCCGGGCTTCCCCGCTTAATCCTTCCAGCTCCAAATCCGCGACATTTGCCACCCTTAGGTTCTTTGCCGGGGTACTATACCTCGGCAAGCCTAGATCGACTGAATCACCTTCACGAGCCTCATGCTCTTTGTTGATATCATTCATGAGGTTCTTCCCTCTCAATCTCAATTCATCTACCCGCTCGGGGGCCACATCCAGTTTGTTTGCCCTAGCGTATTATCGCAGGGTCCTGTTTAAGGACTCCCACAAGACCGACACCTTTTTTGCCTCTACCAGTACCTTTTGTCTAGTTTCTTCTAACTCCGCCTATGCGTTAGCCGGATCAAGTATCGGTGCCACAAGCGTGGTTAGATTATCTATAGTTGCCTGAAGAATATTCTCTGGCCTTTCCAGAGGTGGCCATCTTACCCTTGCCGCCTTTGGGGTCGTCTCCTGCACCCCGGCTGACTTGACCGCTGGTGGATCTACCTCGGTGGGCTGCGGAGCTGTCTGCTTTGTGGCCATCTATCCTCCTGCCGCCGAGTCTTTGCTTGGTCCGGCGCCTGCTCCTTCCGCCGGTGCTGCTGATGTCATCATCACCTCGACGCTACCAACCGGGCGTGCACCACACAGACCGTTAGCAGCGCGGAGGGGAGGTTCTCCTTCTTCAACGACTCGGTCAGGATAGACGCAGGACGTGTCGATGGCGACGTAGACCTTGTGCGTGCCCAGTTGATGAAGACGCCGTTGCGCGAAGGCGCTTTTCTCCTGAAGCTACCCGTGTTATCGCTGACATAGTCCCAGAGATCAAATCTCTGGACTAAGCCAGAGACAACCCGCTCGCCGGTGTGGATGAAGTTTTCCGTCCGGATCTTGACTCCAGCTAGCACCGCTGCTGGCCCCATGGTGGGCGCCAACTACCGTGGTGGTGGCACGGCAGATGCCATGGGTAGGCTAAAGTATGGGGCCAATGGATGCTAGAGGGATCCGGGGAGGGAAGATGCAGTGATTTCTACACTCAACAGTTCTACAAGTAAATCTTTATTACTTCTCTCTAGAAATACAAGTGCTCCTAGAGCTGTCTCCTAGAGAAGAAGAACACTATTTCACGAGCCTTACGGCGTAGAATGAATCCCCCCTCCTCAGGAGCTCGCGTCCCCCCTTATAAAGGGGTTCCTGAGTTCCTTCTAGGGCTGACGTGGCAAGCATATCCTTGAAATATGCTTGTCCCAATATGGTAGCTCGGCGGCCTCCTTTTTGTGTCCCCCTCCTATCGGCGGCAATGTTCCAGAGACCTTCACATGCGTGCCTCGGGCTTCCTCACTGTCACCTCCGCGACGTTTGTCTGCCCTTCTGCTGCTCTGCTCCTTATCCTTTGCGCTTGGCTCTGTCTAGATTCCTCTTAGCCAGTGACTAGGGTTTGACTATAGGCACCTCCTTCTCCTGCAAGCTTCATGTTATTCGGCCTTGTCTCGCATAACTCGGCTCGGCCTTCACCTGTATTCGAGTTAGTCAGACTCATTCGGCCGACTTACCTCATATGTCGGCCGGATAAGGCGTTACTCATTCTACATTTGTCACGACCCTGCTTATCTCGGCCGAATCTTACATGATTCGGCCGACACAATCAGTAATTCGGCTTACGATGAGGGAAATTCCTTTCGTCTTTTCCTTGTCTTGACGATGCAGTTCCACTTGTCAGATGGAAGAAAGGAATAAAAATGTTACTCATTCGGTTAGAGGTTTCCTATAGTAGTACTGTCTTCAGGGGATTATTATTATTAGAGCTAAGTACGCCGATAGTCCTAATAGTTGTTCACCACGTACAATTTAGTCTCACTAGTTATAAAATGGGATTAGGTAGTCCCAATAGTTGCTAATAAAAAATAGTTGCTAATCAGTGCAAAACTAGTGTCAAATGATCCTTGTACGGACGCGTGTCCTTATGCTGTCTTGCCGATGCGGTCCCACTTGTCAAATGGAAGGAAGGAATAAAAATGTTACTTATTGATGAGGAATCGATGAATACAACTGAGAAACACAAACCAATATTAACTATTATTCAGTCGATTATTAAGTAATGATTAACTATAAATACTGTGAGATTCAAAACGAATTAAAATACAAAATTTCAGCATCAATCTAAATACGATCAGAGACTAGCAAATACCATTACTATCCACATCACCACCGAAAACTCAAAAATGGTTTACAAGCTCCATGAAGCTCCTTTTTTTTTGAAAATTTGCGAACAACAATTTCAAGTTTAAAATAAATCTGAAAAATTGAAAACAATAGGTCCATGAACCTAGGGACGACGAGTCATCGATGGGGACGGGTGGCGGCGGCACGGAGTTGGACAGACGGCGTTGTCATAACTCTTCTTCTTTGGCGTTGCCATCGCGTAGCTTCGACTGCATGTACTCAGGGTGGTTGAGACGGAGCTGCGACATCCTCATGTCATCAACCTCAGCGGCCTGGCGCTACATCGTGGCGACGCACCGCTATCGGCGCGCGTCGTGGTCCACCCACTGCATCTCTGGCGGGAGAAACTCCGCCTCCTACATCGACTGTACGTCAAAAAAGTTAAGGATGGTAGATGAAGGATTCGCGGGTGGGCTGCCCGCGTTTGCTTGGCTAGAATTTGCGACAGCTATGTGGCTGTCGCATATAGGCAGCACGAGGCTGCGCAAAATATTTGCAGCACCAAATCGGGATGCAGTAGCTGTTGGAGACTTTGTTTTGTCCCCATCCTGCTGCATGCATCTGACGGTTATTTGCGTTGTTGTGGTATTTTGAAGCGGCCGTTAGAATTGCTCTTAGGTATGTACATAAGACGTCGGTCGGCCTGCGCTGCAATCATCATGTGGATACTTATTGTATAATAAGTAAAGGTTCACTCTATTGCTATAAAGTATGAGGAGATTCTCTACTTGTGCAAATTTCGTGGTCTATAGATTGGCCGCGATTTCAAATCTTCAACGGCTTACAAAATTTTACCTGTTTATTCTTTCCTCACATCTGACATACAGGACCCACATTGGCACCTCCATTCCAAGGTTTAAGGCGTATAACTGTTTTCAAAAGTCAAACAATCTAAAGTTTGAACATATTTTTGAGAAAAATATTAATATTTATAATATTAATTCATACCTTTTTATACATCATGAAACATATTTTCACATGATATCTATATGATACAATAGTTTTTAATAGTTTTTTCTAAAAGTTTGATTAAATTTTACATAGCTTGACTTTTTAAAAAAGTTATATGCCTTAAGCCTGGAAATGGAGAAAGTTCTATACGTAAAATTACAGGGGCGTTTTTGGAAAAAGTCTAGCGCCATGTGTCTTCAAGAGAATTATTTGAAACTAGTTTTGCATCCATTAGCAAGTATTAGAACTACTTAGTCCCATTTTACAATTAGTGAGACTAATTTACACACGATAAACATCTATTGGGACTGCCACTGTATTTAGCTCTTATTATTAAGCTTCTTTCGATTCTCTGAATCAAGCATTTTGGCCGTGTATGCTCGAATCCCAACGCACGTAATCTGCATTTGGAGCTAACCAGTTCCAAGTCATTTGGATCTGGACCGGTAACAGATAACTTGCGGAGCAATCAGCTTGCAGCCTGGATGTGTTAGACTAACTAATGGTCAATCAGAGTACTCTCTTCAGTCCATATTAATTGACTCAAATTTATCTAAATTTAAATGAATCTAGACACTATTTAATAGGTTCATTCAAATTTTAATAAATCAAAGTCAATTAATATGGATCTTAGTAGTATTAAAATCATGACAGCCTTGTGGGCCCATCAACTTCCTGCATCCGGCCCACGAACGCGAAACCCTAACAAGTGTATGGCCCTGGCCAACTAGATAAATACTACTCCATCAAACCGACTCCCTTCGGCCACTTTCCCCTCCCTTTCCCTGGTCGGCAGGCAGATACTCCATTCTCGCTCCCACCCACTGCCGCGGAGGCCAGCAGGAGCCATGGCGGACCATATCCTTCAGATCGTGTACCCCTGCCTCCCGGAGTCCCCATTCCCGGCCCTCGACCCGGATTTCAACAAGTCTTCTTCCTCCTCCGACGGTGCCGATGGCGGCGAGGACCGCATCAGCGCACTCCCCGACGACCTGCTCCGCAACATCGTCTCCTGCCTCCGCGTCAAGGACGCCGGCCGCGCCGCAGCTGTCTCCCCGCGCTGGCGCGACATCTGGCGCTCCACCCCTGCCTCCTGGAAGACCTCCACCTTCTCCGGCAGGTGGACCTTGATGCGGCATCAACTGGAGCGTCCTCGCCGTCGTCGTCTCGCGTGTCCTCGACTCCTACCCGGGCCCCTTCCACTGGGTCCATCTCACCTAGAACTTCATGGGCTTCAAGGAGGAAGCGCTCGCCAAGTGGCTCCGCCTCTTCGCCGCCAAGGGCGTGGAGAACCTCGTCCTCGTCAACTTCCCCTAGCCCCTCGACGTTCCCCTACCGTCATCCATCCTCTACTGCTCCGCGCTCCGCCGCCTCTACATCGGCGTCTGGCAATTACCAGACAGTTGTTGCGTCACCGTGCCCCCACGCGGCCCTGACGTCTTCCCCCATCTCCAAGAACTCGGGATCTGCCACACCATCATGAACGACCATGACCTCGAGTACCTGCTCGCCTGCTGCCCCGAGCTCAAGATCCTTGCTTTCATTGTCAGCTATGGCTTCCCATCGCACGTCCAAATCAGCAGTCACAGCCTCTGCTGCATGCTTTTTTGGTTCTCCATGGCGCAGGAGCTCGCCCTCGTCGACACCCCACGTCTGCAGCGGCTCATCATCTACTCCGTTGGAACCGGACAAACGGTCAGGGTCAAGATTGGACACGCTCGTCAGCTCACCGTGTTGGGATACTTGGACACCGCGACCCACGTGCTTGAGATCGACAATACCATCATCAGGGTATCCCTCATTTCTTATTTCTGGCTAGACAAATTAGATTTGATGCATATGCTGGTTTGATTTGCTTTGAATTCAATTGATCAAGTCTTTAATTAATGGTTGCCTGCATTGGTTGGCAGGCTGGGGTAACAAACGTCAGTCCAACTGCTATGGTTCCTGACAAAGTTTTTGGATTGAACAACCTTGGCCTCGGTTGTGTTACCTGTTGATTCATATAGATTTACAAGGAGTTGAGATATACACAAGAGAGGGGAGGTAGAGATCGAACAGACCGAGAGGGAGAGAAGGAGTTCGTCTCGGTTGGAATACTAACTCCATACCAAACATGACAACCTCTACCTAACATATTACAAAACTTGTTCACTTGTTTAACAACCCCCCTTAATCACAACCTTGAGAGAGGTTGAGATTACGCTTGAATTCATCAAGATCTCTGTCTGGCAAAGATTTTGTAAAACCATCTGCAACTTGATCTCTGCTTGAAATGAACCTGATCTCCCATAACTTGTTTGCAACTCTTTCTCTAACAAAGTGAAAGTCAATCTTAATGTGCTTAGTTCTTGCATGAAAGACAGGATTTGCTGACAAGTATGTAGCCCCTAGATTGTCACACCATAGACACGACTTTTCTTTTAGTGTAACACCAAACTCACCAAGAAGAGCTTCAACCCATATTAATTCTACTGTGGAATTTTCTAGAGCTTTATACTCTGCTTCAGTGCTTGACCTAGAAACTGTAGCTTGTTTTCTGGCACTCTAGGAGATCAAATTTGGCCCAAAGAATATGGCAAAACCTCATGTAGATCTCCTATCATCAAGATAGCCTGCCCAGTCTGCATCAGAAAAGCACTAAGAAGACTAGAGGAAGACTTCTGGAAAGTAAGTGCAGTCTTCAGAGTACCCTGAATATATCTCAAGATTCTTTTAGCAGCTGTCCAATGTGAACTAGTTGGAGCATGTAAAAACTGACAAACTTTATTAACAGAAAAAGATATGTTAGGGCGTGTCAATGTTAAATATTGCAAGGCACCCACAATACTTCTATATTCTGTCACATCATTAGGCCCAAGAGGGATTCCCTCATCAAGAGACAACTTCTCACTTGAAGACATAGGAGTAGGACATGGCGTGCACAGTTTCATACCAACCTTTGTAAGCAGATCAATAGCATATTTTTCCTATGTAAGAAGTAGACCATCATTAACCTTTTTACCTCAATACCCAAGAAATAATGTAAATCTCCTAAATCTTTGAGAGAAAAATCATCCTTGAGATCATGCAGCAGAGTAGTGATGGACTGATCTGATGAACTGGTGACTATAATATCATCAACATAAATTAGAACAAATATCATAACTCCTAACTTCTTGTAAAGAAAAAGTGAGGTGTCAGCTATGGATGGAACAAAACCAAGTGATTGAAGTTTTGTACTTAGCCTGGAATACCACGCTCGAGGGGCTTGCTTGAGACCATAAAGAGCCTTGTCAAGTTTGCATATAAAGTGGGGAAATTGAGAGTTTTCAAAACCTGGGGGTTATTTCATATAAACCTCCTCTTCCAGAACACCATGAAGAAACGCGTTCTTGACATCTAACTGCCTCAAACTCCAGCCTCTTGAAATAGCCACTCACAAAACAAGTCTAATAGTAGCCTCCGTGACAACAGGACTGAAAGTATCTTCATAGTATATACCATATATCTTCTTAAAACCTTTTTCAACTAGACGATCTTTGTACCTATAAACTGTACCATCTGCATTTTTCTTTACTCGATATACCCACTTGCAGTCAATAAGATTTTTTGTAGAATTAGGAGGGAGAAGACGCGAAGTCTTATTTTCCATGAGAGCATGATATTCTTCTGTCATAGCTTGATGCCACCGATCATCTAAGAGAGTGTAACATCCCAAAAATATTAAACTAGAATCATCAAACTCTAATCATAAAATTTAGGGTTAACAAAAACTTTTCTAAAATAAAATGAGAAAGCATTCATATGTGTATGCATCCTATTTTGGATTCTTTTGAATTGCCTTGTTTATGTGTTTCTTTGCTTGTAAATGGATTCTTAGGTGAAATAAACATCATCTAAACAATTCCCAAACTTTTCCCAAAGACAAATAAATCAAAACAAACAAAATGAGTGAATGGTCATTTTGACAAATTTAACTCCCATGCCTACTTTGGCTGTCTCTAACTTTCAGAACTTAACAGAAACTTGTTTGGATCTTTGCACCCCTTGATAGTACTCATAACAAAGTATCAAGGCCCACTTTATGATCATCCAGAAACATTCAAATGCATAGTTTAAAGGACAGTTTAAAATTGAATCTATATCATATGGGAAGATCCCACTTTTTCAAAAACCACTCAAACAAGCTCAACTTTCAAAACCCAGGCATTTGCAGACTCACCAGCTCCAACCTAGCACACCCACCAAAAATCTTTTCAAAATTCAAAACTTGAATTCTTGCGGCCATTTCATGAAACACCTTGCAGATACAAATCAAACAAAATCTAAACACTATTTGGAGCAGTGATTTGAGCCTAACTTGTTCCCTCTCTGGACACCACTAGACTTAGTAGATCATCTAACAACCTAAACTAATCTCTAGCACTACTGTAAGCTAGTCATTGTCATCAATGGTGAGTAGGCCGAGTGCACCCTTGCCACCCACATGTCGACAGCGAGCTAGGAGAAGCACCAAGCCTAGCCAACATGTCTGGGAGCAAGCTAACACCCCACCGCCACTCCCTGTCTAGCGCTCGAACCTTGCCAGCCCCTGGACCACACGCACAGACCATGCCAAGCTCGCCAGCAACCATGCCGAGAGCGCGCCCCGTGCTCCACGCTCGACACACGCCCACAGACCGTGCGCCGCCCTCGCCGCGTGCATACGTGATCACCACCGTCCCAGCAATGCCGCAGACACGCTCGTTCGCCGCCGCGCGGACCACGCACGCTGTGCGCCATAAAAACTTCCGTCGGGCACGCGCAGAGCAACGCCGCGTTCCGACCAATCCGCACCGCCCCACGCCTCTCCACCACGTCGTTGAGCATCGCCAGGGAGCACAACACCGCCCCCTACTGTCGCCCACGCTGATAGCCCTCTGTGCCGTCGACCACGACGAGCTTAGCTTGCGCCCGTCGGTCCCCTCTCGCCACTATAAATAGAGTCCACCACCAACCGAATTGAGCACACCATCTCACTCTCCTCTCCTCACTGATCGTTCCATCCCGTTCCCGGAGCAAGGCGAGCAGCACATCGCCGGAATTTCATCGGAGCCCGCCGCTGCTGGAGAAGAAGGAAGCCGTTGATTTCGTCCACCCCAGGAGAAGCTGTCGGTACCAGGAGGTTCGCCGTCGTCGACTTCGTCATTTGCCCGCCTCGCCGACCCTCTCCTGAGCCCCGGTGAGCCCCCGACGACCCCCACCTGCCGCGTTAGGTTTCTGTCTCGCCGGCGCTGCCCGACGTGGACGATGAACCAGGGCCGTTAGATTAGAACAAGATCCCACAGCTCACATTGCCCCGTACCGCTTCGCACCCCTGTCTCACTGACGCGTGGGGACAGCAACTTAACCAGCCCGCGTAAGCGCTGTGCTTAGCAGGCCGGCCCAGTATCGTTTCCCGCGCAGCCCAGTCGTTTGAATTTAACTTTTTCCATTTTATTTCAAACGCAGTTCTGTACCTAGTTTCTAAAATCAACCCAGCTCGATTCAGTGCACCAAATTGAATGAAACCAATTTTGTTAGAAAGGTCTTGAACTGCTGAATCCAAGCCCGTTGGATTTAAATCATTTGAATCTATAGATCAACCTTGGTAAAAATAATAGGGCAGAACCTTTTCTGCATTCAAACATTTTTCAAATTTAAACCATAATAGCTTTTGAGTTGATTCCAACTCTCAAAAATCACATTTTATCATACCTTTCAGAATATATAAAAACATTTGGGTTACTTACAGAAATATTGTTGAAGTAATAAAAAATGCCACATAGGCATTTCTAGCCACTTTAATTAATCAAAATAAAAGGTTAAACCTTATTAAATTTTGACACCACTTTAAATCACATTCCCATGGACTAAAATATGTGGTGATGACATGTGTCAACATGATCCCATGTTTGGTTTGGAGAATATTAAATCTTAAGTAGTTTTTCAATGAGTAGAAATTACTTTTCTAAAAATAAAAGGAATTAAACCAAGCTTTAATATTGTAATGTTAGTAATGATGCTAGATCATCTATAGGACCCTTTTGTGTGATGATTGCAAGTAGTTAAGTATTGTTTGGTGATTGTGTACCTCTTATTTATTCATAGACGCTAGCACCGACCAAGGATACGAGGAGGAAGGAGGATACTACGAAGAAGAAGCCGAGGAGAACTTCAACCACTGCTCTGCACAAGGCAAGACTAATACTACTAGTGAATGTGCAAGCTAACACTTGCAAGATACTATACCTACGCAAGCAAATACTTGCTTGTTACCATGCCAATTATATGCCTTAAGCATATATGATCATAACCACTTGATAAACCAATCCTAGTTTTACTTACAAGCTTTATACTTTATTTCTTTATCAAATCTATTACTTAGAGTTTACTTAAGTGAATTGTAGATACTAGAAAGATAATTGAAGGTTGCATAAAGAGCATAAAATTTGGCCTAAGCTAGATAATCTTTATATCATCCTAAGGCATGAGACTGAACTTAGTTCAACTCCACTAGTTTACCACCCCTCATTAGTACTTATCCCCACTTGTAGATGCTAGTGCTAAGCATAAAACCTGATCAACTTAGATGGGAATACTTGGTGGAAAATGGTTATGAAAACCTTGGAATGATGGATCATTCTATTGAGATGTTTTGGACATGTGTTTCCGAACACCAGATGATTTATGGTGATGAAAATGTTGAGGCATGAGCCTTAGCCCTTTATAAAACTGATGGTTGTCTTGATGCGATACCATTCCAATTTTACCGTACAACCACAATACCCGAGAATTGGGTAGGGCTTGACTGGAAACTTATATACCTTAGTATTAGTTCCCTCACGGCCAAGGTCTGAGCTGAGGCTACCTTGTGAAGATTGTCCACCTGTGCAGTACCCAAGATGACAGTTGGTCATGGTTGGGAGGCCAAACTCACAGGAGAGGTGCTTATACTAGGACGTGTAATTGAAAGGTTAGGATTGATTATCCGCATACTGAGTATGGTGAATTCAGTATTTGTTCCTGACGGATGTATCAAATGTTGTGGTGAAAGTGTACAATCTCTACAAAGTGTCAAACTATTCGAATAGCCGCGTCCGCGGTTATGGACAGTTGGAGTGGCCATACTGTTCCCCCGTTAGATGTTTTCAAAATGAGTTATGAAATGAATTGAGACTTTGACTTGACCACAATAGAGTTGTGATATGAAATACAAGTTCCCACTTAGGTGTTATAAAATTTCAACTAGCTTTTCTTACTTCTGAACTTAGTAGATGTAAATCTGGCTTTTTGCAAAACAACCCTAGAGCTTAGTGTCCTACTACAAAAACCCCCTTCACTTGTTAGTATTAGTTTGCGAGTACTTAAAGAGTACTCATGGCTTTGTCCCTGGCTATTCCCGTGGCCAGACTATGAAGAGGAGTACCTCGAGGACGAACCCCAGGAAGGTTACGACAACTAGGATCATATCCCATCGTTAGCATTTCCTGTGACCCCGAAGATGGAGCTTCGCCTACGCTACCGTTATTATTACGTATTCCGCTGCTTGAGTTGTATTAAGAACTGGATCATGAGATCCTTATTTGTGTAAGACTTTATGTATGGTTTGTAATGGTTGATGTACTGTGGTATCCAATTCTGTTATGTCTCGCAAAAATGGTAATCCTGGGATTGCAATGTATGGCATAACAGGCATTTGGGATTAAAAATCCGGGTGTTGACAGAGAGCTTCTAACAGTCTAGATGGTTCACCTGTGGTTGTAAAAAGGCCATATCGAATATTACCATCAGTGTATGTTTTTGTTTTTCTGATACCTCTTTGAATATGTGTAACCATTTGAGGAACTGAGGTAGCAGTCTTAGCAGTTCCAGAAGAATCTGAACCATTTTCATTTGCAACTTCTGTACCTTCCGTACTGTTGTCATCTGCTGCAGATGAACCTGTCACTATTGACTGCTCATGAGACGAGGACATCTGGGATGGAGACAATGATGTGTGCTCGTGCCTGGGAGAAAGCATCTGGGGAGACATAGATCTGTGCATGCGCTCATGCAGAGACAACCGAGTCTGGGGGAACTGTAGCATGCATGGTGAAAGGGACGTGCGCCCACGCCCATGCCTTGGTGACAGCGATGTCGTGCGTCCATGCTCGCGCCTTGGAGAAAGCGACGTGCGCTTGGGTGGCGACAACGACATACTCCTGGGACCACTCCCATGCTGTGGTGATAGCGACACGTGTGACAACACCACACGTTCGGGCGCTGATGGACGGGAACTGGCTTGATTCGTTGCATCAGGTATGGAAGAATCTTCTCTGGACTTTGTGCTCACGGGATCCAAAAAGGATTGACCATCAGGATTAGCAGTACACATACTTTCACCAATTTGAGTGGTTTCTTCACTGTTTGAATTTAGATTTTCTTTAACAGGATCTGCAATCGCAACATTTTCTAGGGCAGCAGCTTGATCAAGGTTAGTAACATTGGGAATAATATGCAAATTCATATAGTCATCATCAATTTGTGTCTCCCCAATGTCTTTAGGTAACAAAAGAATTTTTTGCTTAAGATGTGAACCAACATTTTGATGCAAATCAGCAAAAGGGAAAATATTTTCATCAAACACCACATCCCTTGCGATACAAACATGTCCTGTTTTAATATCTAGACATTTTACTCCTTTATGCCGAGGACTATAGCCTAGAAACACACACTTAGTGAAACAGAAAGCAAGTTTCTTATTGTTAAAAGGACGAAGATTGGGCCAGGAAACACATCCAAAGATTCTAAGAGACTCATAGTATGAAGGAGACGTTCAATAGGAGTGTTAAAATTGATAACCTTACTGGGAAGTAAGTAAATAAGAAAAGTGGCTGTAAGGAAAGCCTCATCACAAGTCTTGAGAGGCATATACGCATGAGCTAGTAAGGCAAGACCAACTTCAACAATATGATGATGCTTGCGTTCTGCTGAACCATTTTGCTGATGAGCATGTGGGCAAGAAACATGATGAGTAATACCCACTTTTTGGAAGAAACCATAGAGTTTTTCATATTCACCACCCCAATCAGTTTGCATAGTAATAATTTTCCTATCAAACTTTCTTTCAACAAGTTGCTGGAAATTAAGAAAGACTTGATAAACTTCAGAACTCTTCTTAAGCAAATAAATCCAAGTAAATTTACTGAAATCATCAATAAAGCTTACATAATATGAATGTTTTCCAACAGAGGTAGGATCTGGTCCCCATACATCAGAAAATACTTGCTCCAAAGGAACAGTGGAAACACTAGTAGAGATAGGATATGGTAGTTGATGGCTCTTAGCTAGTTGACTAGAATCACAAATGCATGGCTTATTTATGGAGAATGAGAGATATGATGTTTTCTAAGAATTTGTTGAACCACAAAGGAGGACGGATGTCCTAGACCACGATTCCATGTAGAGGACGACAGATTTATTGTAATGAAGGCTTGCTTGGAAGACACCCCGGTAGACATAGGCACAAGAGGGTAGAGACCATCATGACATGGACCTTTAAACAGAATTCTCCTTGTGGCCTAATCCTTAATCAAGAAAAAATATCGGTGAAACTCAAGAAAAACATCATTATCTAATGTAAGTTTCTGAACAGAGAGGAGATTTTTTGATGCATCTGGAACATGGAAAATATTTTTGAGATGTAAATAACTATGGGGAGTGTGCAACATTGAATGACCAATATGGGAGATTTGCATACCATTGCCATTTGCCATGTGAACTTGATCATGTCCTATGTACCTTTCCTAGACGGACAACTTGCTCATCTCATTAGCAACATGATTTGTGGCACCCGTGTCAGAATACCAGTTTTTGTCCACACCATAAGACGCCATGTTTGCACCCTTATCACCACGATCACCATCATCACGACGGTCACAGTTTCTTTGAAACCTCCACCAACATTCATTAGCAGGATGACCATGGATCTTGCATATTTGACAAGTGACATTGACATAGGGAGTGGGTGCACGACCACGGCGGCGAGTGTCATCACGATGTCCACTATCATCTCGACATCTGCCACCATCATCATCATGGCGACGAAACCGATCATCATAGCAATGATCAACTCCACCATCACGACAATCATCATACCTATCACGACGGTCATCATACCTATCACGACGGTCATCATACCGGCGATCATCATAGCCACGACGCCCACGGTCATCCTGGCGAGCACGATCCTCCTGGTACGGGCGACCACAGTCATCTTGGCGTTGATCATCTAGGCGCATGCGCTGGGGTGGAGGACCACCACGCGTTGCCATATTGGCAGAAGATGTAAACACATCACCACCATCATTCATCTTATGAAGTTGATCGGGTGGTATTGGGGTTGGCATTAACAGCAGTTTTCAGTGTGTTGTAGGAATCACCAAGACCATGCAATATGGACCAAATAAGTTCATCATCATCTAGGGGCTTGCCAGCAGTAGCAAGCTCATAAGCTATATTTTTGCACTTGGCAACATAGTTTTCAGTGGAGATATCACCTTTTTTAATGTCATTCAAAGCAGAACGTAATTGTTGAGTCCTGGAGCGTGATGCTGTTGTTGTGAGAGCCTCAAGAGCCTTCCATACTTCCGCAGAAGTGTCAAGGCCAATGACATGAGACAAAATATCTGGTGATATGGAGTTCAAGATGTATCTTAGAACCTGTTGATCGCGAGTGATCCATGCAACATACTCGGGGTTCTCAACTGTCATGTTCTTTCCATTGGCATCTTCCACTTCAATCTCCTTAGTCGGAGCCTTCTCTAGGCCCTTCACAAGATTGAGAACTCGTGCACCACACAAGGCAGGGATGACCAGTGCCTTCCAGATCAAGGCGTTGTCGCGAGTGAGGAGCTGTGTGGGAGGTGCTCCAAGGGCAGCGGACAGAGCCGCCACAGACGAAGCAGATATGGACGCCATTGCAGGGGCAGTGGAGTGGTACAGCACATCAGGTTATCTAAGGTTTTTTCTGGGGTTTTGTCGACGCAGCAATGAAGGATTGCAGTGGATTTGCTTTGTGTTTTTGGTTATGGATTCTAGAGTTCGTCGCGTGAGCGGCAGGGGCGATCTGCGGCAAAAGCGGATGTGGATCGTAGGTTGTAGGTGTTTTTGGCAGTGGCAATAGGCTGGCTAAAGCGGCGGTAGTGGTGTTGGATTTCTGGGCAGCGAAGATAGACGAGCTATGGCGGCGGCGAGTTGTTTGGGCGGAGGCGGTTTTTTAGGCAGCTAGGTCAGGGAGAGGAGAGCTCTGATACCATGACAATTTTTTTGGATTGAACAACCTTGGCCTCGACTGTGTTACGTGTTGATTCATATAGATACAAGGAGTTGAGATATACACGAGAGAGGGGAGGTAGAGATCAAACAGACCGAGAGGGAGAGAAGGAGTCCGTCTCGGTTGGAATACTAACTCCATACCAAATGTGACAACCTCTACCTAACATATTACAAAACTTGTTCACTTGTTTAACAGATCCGAGTGTCAAGGTCTTGGCTTTGAAGGTCAATTTCGGAGTCAGCAAGGAAGTGAAGACCATGCTCTGTTTCTTGAGATGCTTTCCCCAAGCTGAGACGCTACATGTTATGATGATTGTAAGTTGGAACCCTATTCTCCCTCGATTCACATCCCTACATTTTTCATTGATCATGCATTTGCTTCCATTTTGTAGCCTTCCTGTGAAGGAGGAAGTGGGAATGGCATCGATGATGAGTGCGGGGGGGGGGGGGGGGGGGGGGGGGAGGGCACGAAGAGAACCCCACCGCCACGGTAGAATCTAGTGCCAAGCTCGATCCCAAGTTATAGCAGGAGGTCGATCCGATCGAATGTGTGGAGGCGCACCTCAAGAAGGTAGTGCTGGACTAGTTCAGTGGTCAATGAACTTGAATTCCTCAAGTTGGTTCTGGAGGGTGGACAACTGCGTCAAGAATTCTGCTACTGTGGCTGCAACCATTGGCAAACTCCAGTCGTTGGCTTCCACTGCGAAGCTGGCCACAGAGCAGTGTGCGCTAGAGATTCTTCCATGTCCAAGAGGCCATACATGGAACTACGTAGAGCCTCTGATGTTTTTGTGAGTGACCCCTTTACTTGTTAAGGCGATGCAGCGATGGTGGTTGCGCAGCTAGAGTATCCATCATTTTGGATGAACTTATGAACTTACAAGGAGTGTTCAGTAGCAGCAGCTATGTGAAAGACTTGTATGAATTCTATGTTTCTTGTTATTTCCATTCGATGTGACTTTCCAAGCTACTACCTCCGTTTCACAATATAATCCTTTATAGCAAGCTGTCTTAACTTGCTTAAACTTCTTATATTGTGGAGTACCATTCTGTGGCTGCGATTTAACTGTGTGTTCCTCATGTTAATATAACATCTTCTATTTTTGCTTTCTACTAGATTCTGGTCTTAAATCTTCCTTTTGCTTACCATCTTTGTCAATTTGCATGTAGTGATAGTATTACTGACTCACCAAAACACAGGAGTAAGATAAGTATGTATGTGTAAAACAGCGGATTTGAAACGTAGGAATTTTGTACGCTTGCATGTTTAGTTCATGGGAATAGTAAGAACAGAGTAATAATCCATTAAATGTAGTAAGATTAAATTAAAACTATATGTAATGATATAATTAGGATGTTACTAGCTGCTAAATAATTTGATCTTGTACTCCATGTATCTAAATTCTGAAAAGTGATGCAAGTGCATTGTAAAATACATGCGGTTTTCTTTTGAAAATGTGGCCCACGAGCCTTCGGGTATTTCCATGGCTTCCTTTCGATGGAGAAATTCTTCAATTTTATTGGAATTTTCCTTATGATAAAATATACCAATGTTCAAAAGATTGACCGATATACAGACTAATCGTGAATCATGGGTCGAGCGATAAGATTTTTCCACATTCACCTTGCTTAGAGTGATTTATCACTACAACAAGCGATTTATGAGAGTAACGAATTTAATCATCCTAGGTCCCACATGATGAAGCCTCTAAGACTTTCCCCTTCTCCAACCTCCACCTGCGAACTCATCGTGCACTCCCGATTGATAGAGTTTGGGCCTGCCCCATGTGCCGCCATCTCCAGATGCCCTCCTCTGTCGCCGTCACCAACGTTGCCCCCGATAGCCGAAGCTAGCCTTATCTCCCCGCCCCGCTGTATAGATTGATACGTCGGAAACGTATCAATAATTTTTGATGTTCCATGCTTGTTTAGTATCTACTTTGCTTTGCTTTGTCCACACTTTGAGGTATTTTTATATGTTTTCTGTTACTAACCTATTAACAAGATGCCACAGCGCCAGTTGCCTGTTTTCTTTTGTTTTTGGTTCCAGAAAGACAGAATATCAATATTATTGGAATTGGATGGGTCAAAAGCCAAAGTCAATATTTTACCATGGGGAACACGGAGCTAGAAGACGAGACGGAGGAGGGCCTCGAGGGGGGCACACCCCCTGGCCGTGCGGGTGGGCCCACCCCATGCCTAGGAGGGGGAGGGTGCAGCCGCCTCGGGCACCCCCTCGGCCTCCCTCTTCGCCTATAAGAAGACCCCGATGCCTAAACCCTAAACACCCAATCAATATTCCACGAAACTGTATGTAGCCGCCGCCACCATCGTCCCAAGATAAGGGGGATCTGAAGCTCTTCCCAGCACCCTGCCGGAGGGGAGATCATCCCGGAGGCCTTCTTCTTCATCATGCCAGCCTCCGGTATGAAGTGTGAGTAGTTCCACCTTGGACTACGAGTCCATATAGTAGCTAGATGGTTGTATATCCTCCTTTGTGCTTTCATGTCTAGATCTTGTGAGCTCCGTTCATGATCAAGATCTCATCTATTTGTAATCATGCATGTTGTGTTTGCGGGGATCCGATGGATATTGAGATTACTATGTCAGATTGATTAATGGTTTTGTCTTATTGATTCTATCATGTCTATGTTGTTTGTGATCTTGCATGCTCTCCGTTGTTAGTAGCTATCTTGGCCAAGTAGTTGCTAGTTACTCCAAGAGGGGGTATTTATTCTCGATAGTGGGTTCATGCCTCTATTTAATCTAAGGTAAGTGACATAAATCTCTAAGGTTGTAGATGTGTTGTTGCTACTAGGGAGAAAACAACGGTCTCTTGTTCATGGAACGAGTGGATTGTTTACCTTACACACTTTGCTTAAAGCAGTTGTCTGCTGCTTGTAACTTAATGCTGGAGGGGGTTCGGATGATAACCCAAAGGTGGATTTCTAGTTATAGATGCAGTTGGATGGCGGTCTATGTATCTTGTTGTATTTCCCAATCGAATATCATAGGATCTTGATGTCTAGTATTGCATTGTTATGCCTTGCTCAGTCCTGTCAATTGCCCTGCTGTAATTTGTTTACCCAGCATGCCATGTTTGTTTATCTAAGGGGAACACCTCTAGTGAACTATGGACCCCGGTCCAACCTTTATCATTGATACATCTTCCATTGTTACTGTTTACTTTCTACAAACCACAATCACCTTCCACACCATACAGTTAATTCTTTGTTACAACAACCGATGAGATTGACAACCTCACTGTTTGTTGGGGCAAAGTCTTGAGTTTGTGTTGTGCATGTTTCCAAGTTGGTTGGAACACCTTTGAGATGTTTCCTTCCTCCTACTGGTTCTATAACCTCGGCTTCTTACTAAGGGAAGACTTGCTGCTGTGCTGCTTCACACCTTGCTCTTAGGGTTTCCCGACGAAGCGCTCTCAGGCGCCATCAACAAGTTTTCTAGTGCCGTTTCCGGGGAGGCTAAGGACGTCTTCAGAAGGGGAGTCCTTCTCAACCTTTCTCTTTACTTTGTTTTTGTTTTTCTTTTGCTTGGTTTTGTTTGCCTCTTTTTTATCAAAAACTCCAAAAAATTTATTTTAGTTTGGTTTTATTTCTCTTATGAAAAACACAAAAAAATTAGTTCTCACTCTAGTTGTCACCTTGCTCTAGCTCACCATGTTGATCCCCAAGTTCACCCTGAAAGACCTTTCAATAGGTAGTGGCTCCATAATTGGGAAAGAAAATATTGAAGAATTCTTTAATCATGTTAGCAAACATGAGGATATTGAGGATAGATCTATAGCAGAACTTGCTCCTAATTATGAAATTGCTGCAACTTCTTTAGTTCATATGTTGGAGGCTAGGTTTGTTAACCTTAACCCTATTATGCAAATTTTGTTTCTCAAACTAAAAGAAGAAAAGGATGCTGAAAAGAGAGAATTTAACCTTGAAACTTTGCTGAAAGTGTTCAATGATGTTGCTAAGGAAGCCAAAAAAAGTCTTTGAGCATTTTAATATGATAGGCTCATGTGTAGATGTTATGGGTACTCTGGATAAAACTAAACCTAGAGAGGAAATTAAGATACCCATACCCTTTAAGCTTGTTGGAATGCATGAAGGCTTAGAAAAGAATTTTGATTGGATTGTTCCTGAAAATCCTTTTGATAAAAGTAGTGAACCAAAGAGAGATGAGAATAGATCCTCCAAAACTAATTTGTATGGGATACCTTTCCTAGTTGAAGAGATTGCAAGTATTGATTTTAATTCTACATTTGAAAATACTTGATTTCGTGCTTCTTGTGCCTAACTTAAAGGCGTTAAAGAAAAGTATTTGTTGGGAGATAACCCAAGAGTTTTATCGAGTCTTGGAAGTTATTACTTCAGTAATGAACTCTACTTATCCTTTTGTTTTCTTTTTGTGCCAAGAATGACCTGTAATGAGAGGGAAGTAAGATTTGGGGAGTTGCTGTCCCGAAAAAGGTTTCTGTGCTCCACCATAAAAATTCGTGAGGAGTTTATGTAAGTCGTATTGAGCTGAAAATTTACGAATAAATCCCCCAGTATGTTAGATAACTTTCGTTAGTTCAGCACCTTTTGATTTGAGCAACAGAAGGTCTTCGAAAAAATCGGTTTCTACCTTTTGGTCAGTTTTGACAGATTTCTGTCATTATTTGCATTTGCTTCTTATTGATTCCTTTTTGGGTTCTTTTTGGGAAATTGAGCTTTTTGAGGTAGTTGCTACAGTATCTTGTGTCTTTAGTGAAAGTTTTTCTGTTCTAAAGCTAAACCCAAGGGTCTATTATATTTTGAATACACTAATGTTGCTAATGAATATTGTGTGAAGTTTTGTATAAAGGAAAATTTTCAGGTGTAGAGATAAAATGATGTAACGAGATGAAGAATGGAAAAAAGCTCAATCTTGGGGATGCCACCCCGGTGTCACCCCAAGAAATATCCAAGTGGTACAAGCGTCAAATCTTAGGGATGCTCAAGGCATCCCCTTCTTCATCAATAAAAAGCTCAGGTCTTTCTAGACACTTCGTTTTTATTGTTTTATGCACTGTTGTGTTGTTCTTGGAGTGTCTTAGTTTTCGTTTGCTTTGCTTAGTTTGTTTAGTTTGCTTGAATAAAGTAGTTTGCACCCCCGTTCTCGTTGTGTTGATTCAAATAAGTTTATTTTTGGTGGAAAGGAGTAGAAAGTTCTTGCTTGAAAGTGCAATAGGAGCTTGCATTGACTGTGACTTAGACTTTATCATGTCATGCTAGGTGTTGTTTTGACCTTATTATTAGTGATCATTCTTGTAGCATGACTTGTTCCAAACAATTGGGTTTTTTTAGTGTGCCTTGAAAAAAATCATGCGTTGTTTTAGCATGCAAAAGCATAGTATTGTGGTATTCTCGTTTGATGCTTTGTTTGGGTTGACTTGGCACATGCTCACACCATGTTATGACTATGAACAAGTAACCATAGCCTCTATGAGCATTTAGTCTTTGACTTGTAGTACCACCCTATGCTTTGAATAGTAATGTTTTGTCGCTCTGCATGATTATGGCCATTATTGCTCAATTAGTTGGTTGCTCACAGTCTTTTGCTAGCCTCCACTTGTATGAGTAAGCTCTACTCATGCTTCCAACTCCCAAGAAGCCAAGTTATTCCAAAGAGTCCACTATAAATTCCTATGCATGGTGTGTTACACCATTCCAAGTATATTCTTGTTTTAGACTATCTTCCAATTAAAAAGTATTTTGTTATGTGAAAACTTAGTGATTAAAGCCCTCACGAACTTGATGGCACACTTTATTTTCCTTTCCCCTAATAAACTTCAACCATTGTGTCATCTATGTTGTATATGCTTGCACTTATATGTTGGAATTAGCAGAACCATGTTTTCATGGGTAACGTTTTCAACATTGCACTTGTACTTTGTACACAATTGATATCATGCTCTTTTGTCTATGGATGTAGCCGGTGTGAAATAAAAAGGGAGATTGTAAGTCCTTGGAGTTATGTATTTTGTGTTAGAGAAACGCTTGGGCCTCTAGCCTAAGCCATGCCTAATCATGGTGGAAACTTGCAGCATCACCATAATGAGCAATCTATGAAGCATCCTCAATAAGAACCTATGCAAATAACAAATAAAAAGATCGTTGAGATGCTCATTGTCTGCTTACCTTGTCATTTTGGTTATGGGATAGCTCCTGTACCATGTGCAAGGGGTACCCCGTTGGCGGTTCACTATAATACACATGTACTTACTATGACAAGAACTTACATGTGACCAAAGTTGAGTAGCATGAGGTGCGGCCCTCGTATTCAAGAGACATGAGATTGCCAATTTATACTTTGTCAAGCATATAATCCATAGTTTGTTCACTTTAACCTTAATCACTTCAAGATTCTTATGATAGGGGCAATGAGGGCTGAAAGCTAACCAGTACCATAATTTTTGGAAGCTCTTTTTGAAACTTGAAATCCCTGCTTCCCTTTATGAAGGGCCTTTCATCCACTATTATATTGAGTCTCCACCTTCTACCTTTAGGCACCAGTTAAGAGAGCATAGTTGCCATTCTTAGTTCTATGTGCAGTGTCCCAAAACTTATTGATTGATGCATATTGTTGATATTGCTTATTCTTGTGCTATTTGTATATAGTCACTCTTATGAACTTTGAAGGTGTCCTATGCATCTATTTGCTACTCCATGAGGGACGTCTTTAGTGAAAGTTTTTCTGTTCTAAAGCTAAACCCAAGGGTCTATTATCTTTTGAATACACTAATGTTGCTAATGAATATTGTGTGAAGTTTTGTATAAAGGAAAAAATTCAGGTGTAGAGATAAAATGATGTAACGAGATGAAGAATGGAAAAAAGCTCAATCTTGGGGATGCCACCCCGGTGTCACCCCAAGAAATATCCAAGTGGTACAAGCGTCAAAGCTTGGGGATGCCCAAGGCGTCCCCTTCTTCATCAATAAAAAGCTCAGGTCTTTCTAGACACTTCGTTTTTATTGTTTCATGCACTATTGTGTTGTTCTTGGAGCGTCTTAGTTTTCATTTGCTTAGTTTGCTTGAATAAAGTAGTTTGGACCCCCGTTCTTGCTGTGTTATTTCAAATAAGTTGTTTGGTGTTGGAAAGGAGTAGAAAGTTCTTGCTTGAAATAGTGCAAGAGGAGCTTACTTTGACTGTGACTTAGACTTTAGCATGTTATGCTAGGTGTTCTTTTGACCTTATGCTTAGTGATTATTGCTGTAGCATGACTTGTTCCAAATAATTGGGATTGCTTAGTGTCCCTTGAAAGAATCATGCGTTGTTTTAGCATGCAAAAGCATAGTATTGTGGTATTCTCGTTTGATGCTTTGTTTGGGTTGACTTGGCACATGATCACACCATGTTATGACTATGAACAAGTCTTCATAGCCTCTATGATCATTTAGTCCTTGACTTGTAGTACCACTCTATGCTTTGATTAGTAATGTTTTGTCGCTCTACATGATTATGGCCATTATTGCTCTCTTAGTTTGTTGCTCCCAGTCTTTTGCTAGCCTCCACTTGTATGAGTAAGCTCTACTCATGCTTCCAACTCCCAAGAAACCAAGTTATTCCAAAGTGTCCACTATAAATTCCTATGTGTGGTGTGTTACACTATTCCAATTATATTCTTGTTTTCAGCTATCTTCCAATTAAAAAGTATTTTGTTATGTGAAAACTTAGTGATTAAAGCTCTCACAAACTTGATGGCACACTTTATTTTTCTTGTCCCTAATAAACCTGAACCATTGTGTCATCTATGTTGTATATGCTTGCACTTATACGTTGGAATTAGCAGAACCATGCTGTCACGGGGAACGTTTTCAACATTGCACATGTACTTTGTACACAGTTGATATCATGCTCTTTTGTCTACGGATGTCGTCGGTGTGAAATAAAAGGGGAGCTTGTAAGTCCATAGAGTTATGTATGTGTGTTAGAGAAACTCCTGGGCCGCTAGCCTAAGCCATGCCTAGTCATGGTGGAAACTTGCAACATCACCATAATGACATCTATGAAGCTTTCTTCCTATAAAAAAGAGACATATTGAGAAAAGAGGAAAGAGAGAAAAAAGCACCATATTCCCATGGTAAATAAGAAGATTGCTGAGATGCTCATTGTCTGCTTTCCTTGTCATTTTGGTTATGGGATAGCTCCTATACCATGTGCAAGGGGTACCCCGTTGGAGGTTCTCTATGATACACATGTACTTACTATGACAAGAACTTACAGGTGACTAAAGTAGAGTAGCATGAGGAGCGACCCTCATATTCAAGGGACATGATATTGCAAACTTATACTTTGTCAAGAATATACTCCATAGTTTGTTCACTTTAACCTTAATCACTTCAAGATGCTTATGATAGGGGCAATGAGGGCTGAAAGCTAACAAGTACCATAATTTTTGGAAGATCTTTTTGAAACTTGAAATCCATGCTTCCCTTTATGAAGGGCCTTTCTTCCACTATTATATTGAGTCTTCATCTTCTACCTTTAGGCACCAGTTAAGAGAGCATAGTTGCCATTTTTAGTTCTATGTGCATTGTCCCAAAACTTATTGATTAATACATACTGTTGATATTGCTTGTTCTTGTGCTATTTGTATCTAGTCACTCTTATGAACTTTGAAGGTGTCCTATGCATCTATTTGCTACTCTATGAGGGACAAGCTGATTGCCACTATGCCATGTTTTCTGTATGTGAAACAAACAAATGTTTTTCAATGCATGTTATTCATGATCTTTGTTTGTAGCCTTTCATGCTGCATGCATAGTTACTTTGTATTACTGTTAGAACTCCATCTTTCATGCTCATGTGTAGAGTTCTTTGATCCCAGCTTTCATTGCTTGCAAATGGTTTGATCTTGATTTTGATGGTGCATGTCACTTCAAAAATTATTCTTTTTATCACGTACCTACTCAAGGATGAGGAGGAGTTAAACTTGAGGATGCTTGATACGTCAGAAACATATCTATAATTTTTGATGTTCCATGCTTATTTAGTATCTAGTTTGTTTTTCTTTGTACACACTTTGAGGTGTTTTTATATGTTTTCTGGTACTAACCTATTAACAAGATGCCATAGTGCCAGTTGCCAGTTTTCTTCTGTTTTTGGTTCCAGAAAGGCAGAAAATCAATATTCTCGGAATTGGACGGGACAAAAGACAAAGTCAATATTTTACCATGGGGAACATGGAGCCAAAAGATGAGACAGAAGAGGTCCTCGAGAGGGCCACACCCCTAGCCATGCGGGTGGGCCCATCCCGTGCCTGGGGGGGTGGTGCAGCCGCCTCGGGCACCCCCTCGTCCTCCCTCTTCGCCTATAAGAATCCCCCGATGCCTAAACCCTAAACACCCGATCAATATTCCACGAAACCGTATGTAGCCGCTGCCACCATCGCCCCTAGATCGAGGGGATCTAAAGCTCTTCCCGGCACCCTGCCTGAGGGGAGATCATTCCGGGGCCTTCTTCTTCATCATGCCAGCCTCCAGTATGAAGTGTGAGTAGTTCCACCTTGGACTACGGGTCCATATAGTAGCTAGATGGTTGTATCTCCTCCTTTGTGCTTTCATGTCTGTAGGGGTTCGTAGCATGGAAAACAAAAATTTTCTATCGCATACAAACAAACAAGCCAAGATCTATCTACTAGATTGTAGCAACGAGTCGATGGAATAACTTACCCTCGAAGATTCCAAAGCGGTTAACGAGAGCAGATTCTCGTGGGTGATGTAGTCGTACTCTTTCCGATCTCAAGATCGTGTAGACGATCCTTCCGGCGCCACGTTCCGGCAGCGCTCCCGCAGTCGGTCACACGTTCGGTACTCGACGAAGACCTTCCTCTCCCTTGTTCCAGCAGGCAGCGGAGGTTGTAGTATTCTCCTCGCGATTCCGGCAGCACAACGGTGTGGTACCGGAAGTAGAGGGGAAATCCCGCAGGGCTTCGCCTTAAGCCGGTGCGAGTATGGTGGAGCTTATGAGAGAGGCTATTAGTGGTCTAGTAATTAGACACACCAATTAGAAGGCTCTAAACCAATTAGAAGGCTCTAAACCGCAGGCTAAAGCAATTAGAAGCTCTAAACCAAAACGGCTCTAAACCGGAGGTAGAAGATAGGAACTTGTGTGTTCTAGGAGGGGAGCCTTGCCCCTCCTTATATAGATGGGAGGGTCTTGGCGCGCCAGGGGAGGGAGGGAGTCCCTCCCCAACTCGGCCTAGGCTGGCCGCCGGCTTGGAGGAGAGAAACTCCTCCTCCAAGTCGATTCCAACTCCTCTTGCTTGTTTCCCACAGTTTCTTGTTTTAGCCGTTTGACTTTCAAACTGGACATTTGACTTTTCTGTTTTAGGATTCAATTTAATCCTTTATTTGGGACAGCAAGAACACTTAGTACATGATGCAATCATTCCAATATGTAATGACACATTCATGTACCCCTTCCCCCCCGGAGTGCCGGACAATCCGGAACCTTCTAGAACATTCCCAATGAAAACACCGGAATCATTCCCGAACTCCGAAACGGGACTTTCCTTATATGAATCTTATTCTCCGGACCATTCCGGATCACCTCGTGATATCCCGGATCCCATCCGAGACTCCGAACAACATTCGGTCTCTTTCTCATAATACCATAACTACTCAAACAACGTCGAATCCTTAAGTGTGTCTCCCTACGGTTCGTGAATTATGCGGACATGATCGAGACACTTCTCCGAACAATAACCAATAGAGGAATCTGGAAATTCATATGGCTCCCACATATTTCTACGATTACTTTGCGATCGAATGAACCACTTACATACGATACCAATTTCCCTTTGTCTCACGATATGTTACTTATCCAAGGTTATGATCGTCGGTATCTCTGCATACCTAGTTCAACCTCGTTACTGATAAGTACTCTTTTCTCGTTCCCGTGATATGTGATCCCTTGTGACCAAGTCACATGCTTGCAAGCCAATTGGATGACATTTCACCGAGAGGGCCCAGAGTATATCTATCCGTCATGTGGATGGACAAATCCCACTCTTGATCCATGTGTTTCAACCAATACTTTCCGAACACTTAATGCCACCTTTATAGCCACCCAGTTACGGTGTGGTGTTTGATGTCATCAAAGCATCCATCTGGTAAAGGTGATATGCATGATCTCATGGTCGAAGGAATTAGGTTACTATGTATCAGAAAGCATATAGCAATTGAACTATTGAAATGACTTGATCTTTATGCTACGCTTATCTATAGGAGTATGTCCACCATATCATTCTCCTAATGATATGATCCTGTTGTTAATAACATCTCTATGTTCATGATCAGGAAACCATGATCATATATTAACCAACAAGCTAGTTTAACAAGAGGCTTTACTAGGGACTCTTATTTTAGTTTACAAATCACACAAGTATTAATGTTTCCGGTTAATACAATTATAGCATGGTATGTAAACATTTATCATAAGTGTGAAGATATGATAATAACCACTTTATTATTGCCTCTTGGGCATATCTCCAACAGTCTCCCACTTGCACTAGAGTCAATAATCTAGTTTCAAATCTTTGTGTATTCAACACCTATGGCTTTCCGGTGTTGTATGTACACGATTGCTAGTGGTCAACTGATCTCCGGATCTGACACTTCCAGGTCCGTGTGTAATTGCATGTCTTTGCGTCTCTACGCATCACTCATTCTCTAATGAGATGGCTTTGTATAAATTTGGTCTTTCGGTGTGACCTTTAGCTCTTTGGGGTTAAAACATTTTGATAATATTGTCGCACAATATATCTTCATAGTATTATCCCACTGTGAACTACACCTAGTTTGATAACAAACTTCTTGACACAAATGCCCTCTTTTGCTGCTATAATAGCAGTCATATACTTAGCCTTTTGTTGTAGTATCTGTCACAATGTCTTTAACTTTGGAAATCATCCAAATCCATTATGGAACTCACTTTCCATTATATTGTGCCACCCTTAGTTTAGATTGAGATAAACTTAATTTGTACTTTGTGACAAAGCTAGTATCAATGTAGTACTTTTACAATGAACTAACCATCTATTTGTCACTTCTACAAATATTATACTCTTAGTTCTTTCAGAAGATCATAAGAATATCCTTACTATTGTCCAATGATCATCTTACGAATCATTCTGGTATATGCTCTCAACATTTAGAGCATAGGACATATCTGGATTTGTACATATCACAGTATGATTGATATAAATACTCTTTGTGATTTCATACATCAAGTATCAATCTATACTTGATTATTTGTTTCACTTTACCAAATGTCAATACACTTGAATATATCATCAACATTGAACTCATTCAATCCTTTCTGTGCGACAAGAACCTTCTCTTGTAGTTTCTATATTGAACTCATTCAATATCTTGTCTATGTACTTCTGGCAAAACCATATTAGCGTCTATTGATGCCAAATATTTGGGTTTTGCCTAAGTCTTTCATCGGGATGAAATTCTTAATATGTGTTAATAAAAGATACATTATTTCCAATCAACAATATGTCTTCCACATAATGTATTAGAAACATGTCTTAGCGCTCCCACTTAATTTCTTGCAAATGCAAGCATCTCCATCGTCTCTGATGAACTTTTAAACTCCTTTAACAGTTTCATCACAGTGAAGATTCCAACTCCGCTATGCTTACTTCAACCATTGAAGTTTGCATATGCTTTTTAGCATCCTTTGAATTAACAAAACCCTATGGACCGTGTTATGCACATGTCCTAGGTAACGATTCTATTAGAACAACTTGTTTTGTTTATTCAACTACCATATAACAAAATTATATGTAGTGGTTGCTACATTAATCCGTCTAGACTAAATATCACTATGAAAGATCAAATCTTGTCATAGTCAACCTTTGAACATTGTTGTGAACTCTTTCCCAACATGTCGACTATTTCATAGATGTAAAACATCCATGTCTATTTCTTTATAGATCCAGACACAACTGTAAGGTCTTACACCTTTCTCGAGGGTCCTTCAAGTTCAAAACTTGATTTCTCGTGTATGGAACTATCATGGATTTTATGGCTTCAAGCCATTTTACGGAGTCAGGGCCCATCATCGCTTCTCTGCATGTAGTCGGTTCATTATTCTCAAATAATGATTCAACCCTCAAATCTTGGTATTTGATTGTTCATCCGACCTACTTGTTTCAATAGGAACTTGGATCTCCGTGACCACAACCTTTTGAGGTACGTGAACCATGAGCATTGTTGCTGCCTCCGAAACACTTTTCGGCGCTGCGCAACTCTGCACATATAGCTAAGGTTCTTTTAACCTTATCAAAGTTTCTATTGTCCTCCCACTTAACTTTTCACGAAAAATTCCTTCTCAAAGAAACTTGACGTTTTAAGTGACAAACACTTTTGTCTCCGATGTTATGGAGGAGTACTTAACAGTTATTCGAAATAACATACAAAGACAGGTTCATCCGACTTTGGTTGCAAACATCTTTCTTATGCATAGCATACCAATGTTTAAGAAAGGACAACTTGGGTTTTATCCCAAACCATAACCTTATATGGTGTCATTTCAACGGATTATGATGGAGCTCTTTTCAGTGGAAAAACGGTAATCTCTAAAGCTTTTAATCTTTAAAATACAATGGCAGTTTTATGAATTACACCTTTCGATCTTACCATGTCAAACAAGGTTTAATTACATATCTCGAACGCTCCATACTCTTATGGTGTTTCGGGAAAATGCAAATCCACGGAACGATTTCTTAAATCTTAGGTATTATGCTAAACTCTGTAACTCAAATATCTTCCTTTATGATCTTATCATAAACTATTTATATTCTTGTTACAATGATTTTGCACTTCATCTCGAAAATCTTTGAACTTTTCAAATATTTCACACTTCATCCTTATTAAGTAAATATTCATATATTCACTCAAATTTTCGGAGAAAGCATATGAAGTTGAAATCCATCGCTCTTGACTACACATAATGGACTTCGTACAATAATATGTACAAGTTCCAATTAGCTAGTCATTCGTTCCCTTTTGGCCTATGAACGAAGTTTTAATTATCTCTAGGAAAGTTTCACAAGCGTTATTTGATCAAAATCAAAAGACTCCAAAATTCCATCCACATGGAATTTCTTCATGTTTTCTTTCCAATATAATTTAAACGGCGATGTCACTTCCTAAGTGATCTT
The DNA here is from genome assembly GCA_916181665.1 of Avena sativa. Lineage (NCBI taxonomy): Eukaryota > Viridiplantae > Streptophyta > Magnoliopsida > Poales > Poaceae > Avena > Avena sativa. The sequence continues at coordinate 317,265,134 of OV702281.1, forward strand.
TCAATCAATTTGTCTTTCGACATTTTTAGCACTAGTTTTATGGATGTGATTTCTCCAACGAGATTTGTGAATCATCCATCTTTTATGGATTACGGCAATTATTTGAACAACCCTTTTGTTCTCATAATACCTGATAAAACAAATCTTTGAAGGCAAGCTTTGATGTTTAACGAGCAACACAATAACCCTTTATTTGTTCTCGATGAACATCATCACATATTCTTTTGCTAGTTACTTAGGCCATTGTAGTTCATGAATTGTGTTGTTTCGTATGACGATTCACACCAACAAATTCAGTATCAAATACTTGAGAACCACATTGTTTAATAAGCAAAGAATATAGCCATAACATGTATATCATCTATATACTTAAACTGAACAATTCTAGTCTTTTTTTTTTCTGCCATATATTTATGAGATTCTCTTTCAATATTTCCTTTTCTATTTGAAAGAATCTATCAATATCAATAGTGGAGTCATACATATGACATATAGTCCAAAGCGTGTATAATTAAATAACAATGTCTTTGGACTTGCACTTTGAAGTAGATCACCATCATCAAATATTTGGTGTTCTTTCAAATTCCTTTCTTTAGTAATCTCTTGGTGTAGTAAACATTTTACCTACATCAAATATTCACCCTTATCATGGAATCGTCCATGATCAAGCTACTTTTAGCTTATAACGATGAATTATGAGTATAATGTTGCTATCCAAAACCTTTTGGAGGATTAGGACAACAAGTGTCTCCAACCTTTTTGCAAATTCTCATCAAATATGAGAACATGACTTTTGCCATATTATACTCTATCATGTTGCAACCAAAACTTCGTTTCAAATATCACAATATCTTCCACACATCATGGTTTCTGAAACAACTCTTTCAGATCCTAGATAACCTTGATATTAAGGGAATCCTTTGAATATCAAGAATCATGGATACAAACATGATACTTATATACTAACACTTGGAATTGTTACTCTTGATTTAATACTAATTATTAAACTTCATGGAGTAACCGGAACTTACTGAAAGTTTGCAATAGGACTTTTAAACTTTAGATTAACACTTAAAACAATACGATACCAGTTCGTAAAGTATCTAACCAGAATTCTATAGTTCTATCATCTCAATTATAACTAAGCGCAAGGTGGTAAACGGATGCCAATGACTACAACAACTATGCAAATTCACTTTGATTTAGTTTATGATAAATTGAGTTCTAATTAATAATTAAATTAATCTAGGTGAACTCCCACTCAAAACAATATCCCTCACATTGTTTTAGTGATCACACGAACCAAATCCACCACATCAAAACCGATCATCACGAGAGTTGATATAGCTTCAATGGCGAACAATCAACATGTTCATCATATCTACTTATATGACTCATGCTCTACCTTTCGGTAATCCGTGTTCCTGAGGCCATGTCTGTACATGCTAGGCTCGTCAAGATCAAACCTTAGCTTCCGCATAAGCAAATCTGGCTTGCTTACGTTGTATACACTTGCTGAATCTAACACACCCGATCATCACGTGGTGCTTCGAAACAACAAGCTTTAGCAACGGTGCATACTAAGGGTGAACACTTAAGAACTTGAAATTCATGTGCATGAGGGATCATCTTATAATGCTACCGTCGTCTACTAAGCAATACAAGATGCATAAAGGATTAACATCACATGCAATTTATAATATGTGATATGATATGGCCTTTCTTCTTTGTGCTTCTGATCTCCATCTTCAAGCACGAACATGATCTCCATCATCACCGACATTGCATCAAGGTCAATGACGCTTCTCCATGGTTGTCGTCCACCGGCTTCAACTATTACAACTACTTTGAATAGACACGCGGGTCTTAACAGAAATTAAAGACAACCATATGGCTCCTGCCGGTTGCCGACTTACAATAAGGAACATTGCATACATCATATATAATCACAATCATGGCCATATCACATCACTGCACACCCCTGCAAAACAAAGTTAGACGCCTCTACTTTCTTTGCATGTTTTACGTGGTTTGGGGCTGTTAATAAGTGTCGCTCTAACTTACGAACATGAACCACAACATTGATACTAGTATTGTTAATCACCCGTTGTAAATTGGATCTTAACTATGCTAGGAGAAACAGGCACCCGCAAAGCCACTTATGCAATACAAGTTGCATGTCAAGCGTGGAGCAAGTCTCATGAACGATGTCATGTAAGGTTAGCCCGGGCCGCTTCATCCCAACATACCGCAAGATGCAAAGTACACAAGAAGCAATCAACAATAAAAGCATCAACGCCCACAATGACCATTGTGTTCTACTCGTGCAACAGATCTACATATAGACACGGCTCTGATACCACTGTAGGGGTTCGTAGCATGGAAAACAAAAATTTTCTATCGCATACAAACAAACAAGCCAAGATCTATCTACTAGATTGTAGCAACGAGTCGATGGAATAACTTACCCTCGAAGATTCCAAAGCGGTTAACGAGAGCAGATTCTCGTGGGTGATGTAGTCGTACTCTTTCCGATCTCAAGATCGTGTAGACGATCCTTCCGGCGCCACGTTCCGGCAGCGCTCCCGCAGTCGGTCACACGTTCGGTACTCGACGAAGACCTTCCTCTCCCTTGTTCCAGCAGGCAGCGGAGGTTGTAGTATTCTCCTCGCGATTCCGGCAGCACAACGGTGTGGTACCGGAAGTAGAGGGGAAATCCCGCAGGGCTTCGCCTTAAGCCGGTGCGAGTATGGTGGAGCTTATGAGAGAGGCTATTAGTGGTCTAGTAATTAGACACACCAATTAGAAGGCTCTAAACCAATTAGAAGGCTCTAAACCGCAGGCTAAAGCAATTAGAAGCTCTAAACCAAAACGGCTCTAAACCGGAGGTAGAAGATCGGAACTTGTGTGTTCTAGGAGGGGAGCCCTGCCCCTCCTTATATAGATGGGAGGGTCTTGGCGCGCCAGGGGAGGGAGGGAGTCCCTCCCCAACTCGGCCTAGGCTGGCCGCCGGCTTGGAGGAGAGAAACTCCTCCTCCAAGTCGATTCCAACTCCTCTTGCTTGTTTCCCACAGTTTCTTGTTTTAGCCGTTTGACTTTCAAACTGGACATTTGACTTTTCTGTTTTAGGATTCAATTTAATCCTTTATTTGGGACATCAAGAACACTTAGTACATGATGCAATCATTCCAATATGTAATGACACATTCATGTACCCCTTCCCCCCCGGAGTGCCGGACAATCCGGAACCTTCTAGAACATTCCCAATGAAAACACCGGAATCATTCCCGAACTCCGAAACGGGACTTTCCTTATATGAATCTTATTCTCCGGACCATTCCGGATCACCTCGTGATATCCCGGATCCCATCCGAGACTCCGAACAACATTCGGTCTCTTTCTCATAATACCATAACTACTCAAACAACGTCGAATCCTTAAGTGTGTCTCCCTACGGTTCGTGAATTATGCGGACATGATCGAGACACTTCTCCGAACAATAACCAATAGAGGAATCTGGAAATTCATATGGCTCCCACATATTTCTACGATTACTTTGCGATCGAATGAACCACTTACATACGATACCAATTTCCCTTTGTCTCACGATATGTTACTTATCCAAGGTTATGATCGTCGGTATCTCTGCATACCTAGTTCAACCTCGTTACTGATAAGTACTCTTTTCTCGTTCCCGTGATATGTGATCCCTTGTGACCAAGTCACATGCTTGCAAGCCAATTGGATGACATTTCACCGAGAGGGCCCAGAGTATATCTATCCGTCATGTGGATGGACAAATCCCACTCTTGATCCATGTGTTTCAACCAATACTTTCCGAACACTTAATGCCACCTTTATAGCCACCCAGTTACGGTGTGGTGTTTGATGTCATCAAAGCATCCATCTGGTAAAGGTGATATGCATGATCTCATGGTCGAAGGAATTAGGTTACTATGTATCAGAAAGCATATAGCAATTGAACTATTGAAATGACTTGATCTTTATGCTACGCTTATCTATAGGAGTATGTCCACCATATCATTCTCCTAATGATATGATCCTGTTGTTAATAACATCTCTATGTTCATGATCAGGAAACCATGATCATATATTAACCAACAAGCTAGTTTAACAAGAGGCTTTACTAGGGACTCTTATTTTAGTTTACAAATCACACAAGTATTAATGTTTCCGGTTAATACAATTATAGCATGGTATGTAAACATTTATCATAAGTGTGAAGATATGATAATAACCACTTTATTATTGCCTCTTGGGCATATCTCCAACAATGTCTAGATCTTGTGAGCTCCGTTCATGATCAAGATCTCATCTATTTGTAATCATGCATGTTGTGTTTGCCGGGATCGAATGGATATTGAGATTACTATGTCAGATTGATTAATGGTTTTGTATTATTGATTCTATCATGTCTATGTTGTTTGTTATCTTGCATGTCTCCGTTGTTAGTAGCTATCTTGGCCAAGTAGTTGCTAGTGACTCCAAGAGGGGGTATTTATGCTCGATAGTGGGTTCATGCCTCTATTTAATCTAAGGGAAGTGAAAGAAATCTCTAAGGTTATAGATGTGCTGTTGCTACTAGGGAGAAAACAACGGTCTCTTGTTCAGGGAACAAGTGGATTGTTTACCTTACACACTTTGCTTAAAGCAGTTGTCTGTTGCTTGCAACTTAATACTGGAGGGGGTTCGGATGATAAACCAAAGGTAGACTTCTAGTCATAGATGCAGTTGGATGGCGGTCTATGTATATTGTTGTATTACCCAATCGAATCTCATACGATCTTGATGTCTAGTATTGCATTGTTATGCCTTGCTTAGTCCTGTCAATTTCCCTGCTATTATTTGTTTACCCAGCATGCCATGTTTGTTTATCTAAGGAGAACATCTTTAGTAAACTATGGACCCCGGTCCAATCTTTATCATTGATACATCTTCCACTGTTACTGTTTACTTTATGCAAACCACAATCACCTTCCACTCCATACAGTTAATCCTTTGTTACAGTATTAAGTGAGATTGACAACCTCACTGTTCGTTAGGGCAAAGTCTTGAGTTTGTGTTGTGCATGTTTCCAAGTTGCTTGCAACACCTTTGAGATGTTTCCTTCCTCCTACTGGTTTGATAACCTCGGTTTCTTACTAAGGGAAGACTTGCTGCTGTGCTGCTTCACTCCTTGCTCTTGGGGTTTCCCGACAAAGTGCTCTTAGGCACCATCATGGATCCCCTGCCTCGTCTTCCCTAGAAGTTAGAGCCTAGAGCATCTGCATAGCACATATCCTAGGTTATCGAAGTCTAGGAGGCAAAAGCATGGTGTCGTCCACCGCTTCCTCCAATAGCAACTCTCAACTGGGATCTCATCCTCTAGCAGCTCAAGACCAGCGCCAACCCTTCCTCCAACAGTAGCTAGAGCCCGACCGCCACCCTTCCTCTGTATCCTGAGCTTTACATGGGCTAGAACCTAATATTTGCAAAATGCTAGCCGATAAATGGATGACCGATAAAATCAATGAATCAGATGATAAGGGATTAATATCTAATTTGAGGCCAGTCGATCAGTAAACGATAAATGCTATCTTGAACATAGGAAATATGTCATATTTTGTTCCTTTTTAACGAAGAATATGATTCAATCTCTTCGGTGTAATAACCGTAAAACAACACAAAACGAGGCAAAAGTTGCACATAGAGATAAAATAAACATCAATATTGATAATTTTACTTCCAAATTAGTTGATACAAAATTCATAGATCATGTGTCAATGAGAACTACTAGACACACAAGTTGGATACCATCACTAGTACAAACTCATTACTTAGAGACGTCAATTTCCCATAGGCCTCAGATGGTTTCTCGTCCTGACTCAAGCGCATAGCTTCTAAGAGCACACCACCTGAGCTGGTTTTTCTTTGCGGCTCTAAGATACGCGATCTGAGATGGTGCAAAAGGAAAACTCCTCTAACATGTACAATCTAGAGACGACTAATATTTATGACCACTTGCAAGAACTCTTCAACTTTAGACGGCCTATACTAGGGACCGTCTCCAATAGTCAGGCGACCTGAGTCAGATTCTAACAAAGACTATCTCTAGAACTAGTGTACCTCGAAACAACTTTTTACAGTGACCGTCTCCAGTGTCTGTAGAATATTTTAAATAGTAGCATGCTAATTCAAACTTGATCATAGCTGACATGACACATAATCATGATTCAGCGGTCAGATAGATAGATTAACTTAAGAACTTATATCATCCAGTCAAAAGAAGACCATTGTATTAACAATTAACATTAAACCAATACTGGGTGAAATCCATAAATATTTAGCTATTACGTTATGGAAGTGGATACAATGTGGATTCTATACGTCGAAGAAGCATAATTAGTACTCAAGTTGTAATGGGACGCCTGGTGGAAGTTTTTGAACCATAATATATACCTCTCCATTATCTATTTCATCAAAGCAAAAAAGGATAATGCTATCATGTTTTAAGTTGAAACTTATCACAACCTTATTCCATCCAGTCGTCAAGATTGCATTTGACCCACCACCTACCATATTCATCGTAACCATCTTTGGCTTCTTGCTCTTCATTTTCCAAACATGGACATCAATTGGTTCATCAAGGAAATACTTTAGATATTTTCTTATGAATTCAGCTCCAAATGTCTGCGCAAATACAAATAGTTGAAGAATTAGCATGCTTTGATTACCGTAAGTATTTAAATATCATAGGGTAGCTTGTTGATCACGTGTTCAAGAATTTCTCATCTTACCATCTTGCACTTATTTTGCACGACAGATGAATAGGGCAACCTGTAGACATAGTACTTTATTTTTGGTGAAAATTCGAGTTCACACCAATCTAAAAGGAAATCTAAAGGGAATATGCTCTGAGAGGCAATAATAAAGTTGTTATTATGTATATTCCAAGTTTATGATAAATGTTTACTTTTCATTCTATAATTGTATTAATACGGAAACATTGATACATGTGTGTTTAATAAACAAATAGAGAGTTACTAGTTATGCCTCTCTTATAAACTAGCTCGTTGATTAACAAGATGATCAAAGGTTTCCAGATCATGAACATTGGATGTTGTTAATAACGAGGTCACAACATTGTTGGAATGATGTGATAAAAATTCATTCGAAGTATAGCATTACGATCAAGGTCATTGTGTTTATATTGCTATAACATCATACGAAGTAATCTTAATCCTTAGACCATGAGATCATGTTAATCACTAACATCGGAAGAGTATCTTGATAACATCAATCATCACACCGTAATGGGGTGACTATAAAGATGGGTTCAGTGCTACAAAGGTGTTATGTTGAGGCTCATGGATCAAGAGTGGAATTTGTCCATCCTGATGAAGGAGAGATATACTCTGGGCCCTCTTGGTGATATCACATTAGTTAGCTTGCAAGCAAGTGATTTGATCACTAGAATTTTATATCACGGGAACAAGAAAAGAGTACATGTCGGTAATGAGATCAAACTAGGTATGAAGATACCGATGATCGAATCTCGGACATGTAACATATCGCGAGACAAAGGGATTGCGATACATGCGTATAAGGTTGTAAGGTTCCCAACCTTTAATAAGGTAGAGTCCCCTGTGTTTACAATGCTAGTCCCTGGATCAATAGCTAGCATCCACAGTTAAGATGTAATATCAAGAAACAAAGGTCATAATACAACTTTATAACCAGGAATAACATAATTTTATTACATCTTACATAGCTCATTCAGCTATTACATTACATTGCAGCAGAATATCTATAAGCATGGGGTCCTTCATCTTCAAAGTGCCACAGGCAGACATGTTGGTTGTAGACTTTGTAATCCTAAACAATACACCTTTCACTAAATCAATCAAACCTGCAACATAACAAGTTACAGCCACAAGGGTCAATACATTTGAATTTTATTGGCAAGTGATACTATGGTAGTATAGTGGAGTCTATCATCTATATGCATTTGGCTAAGTGGAGTTGAGGCTTGCATTGCTCAAAAATAGATTTTTCCTTATCATTTGAAAACACTAAGTTTTTTCTTGACAAAAAATCTTTCCCAAGGCATCTCCCAATCAAAGATTGAAGATCCTTTAACCCTTGTTCAACCACAAGTTTTTAACTTAGAAATTTGGATGATGAGATTCTTGATAGCTTCCCTGTCTTGATGCTCAAATTGTCCTTTACCAGGGACATGGCTAAGTACTTAGATTTTACACTCTGCAGAGGTGGTGCACTTTCCCCACAAGACTTGGTTTCCCAAGACAGGACCTTTCAGAAGCCTTTCCTTAGACCAAATGGACGCGCTCCAACCTATCATTCCCACTACCACCAACTGTCCAAATGGCTAAGTTCTAGCAACCTATGTGATCCAGGCAGAGCCCATAATGCCAAGTGGTTGCACTTGAAGCTTCTCAACATTTGACATCTCAAATCTCTTTGTTCCTGGGTGGCCATCCACAAGTGAGATACACAAGGTAAACCATAAACATGGGCCTTGTGAACCACTCAACACAAACCATTCCTTCCATTCCACCCAGGTGATTCATTCACTTACTTGTTTTATTAAACAAACACAAGTCCTCAGACTTAGAAATTTTTCCATAGTGTGAATATATATCCACCCTTGTTTTCTATTAGATAAGCTAAGCATGATAGTAGTAGGAGTCTTAACTTAGGAAATTTTACTAAGGTTTCATCTACTAGGTTTTCCCATAGCATGGTTTATACTTAGCAAAAATTCCATGCAAGTTTTACTTAGAAAAAAAACACTAATGCATAGTGAAAGTAATGGGACAAAAAGTATGAAGCATCACTTGCCTTTTTGGTAGAGGGTATAAGTTCACTCCTTGATCTTTGCAATGTTCACACACTTCAAGTCACTACAATTCAATCAAGCAAACAACATTTCAATCTACCAATCAAGCAAAACATCACATAAAATAACAATAACAAAATAATGCATGCAAGCATGCTAAAGGATTGTTTTATTTGGAGAAGTGTTTTCTAAAGGTTCACAAACATTTTAAAACACCTAATGGTCATTTTGTAAAGTGGAAAAGTCATTTGCAAAAGGTTTCACTTCATAAACCATTTTCAAAACAAGGTATCATTTTATGTGGTGTAGAAATGTTTTTACTAAGGCATTAATCTATAGGGTTCACAAAATATGTTTTCAAACCATAAAACTTGGTGTTTGGGGTCAGAGAGTTTGAAACAAAACATTTCCCAAAGGTTTTCTTCCAAAACCATTTTTAATAAATAAACCATATTTTTTTGACTAGAATTGGTTTTAAATCCAAGATTCATTCTTTTGCATCATCAAATACATTTTTGAAACCACAAAGTGATTCCTATGGTCAGTAGGTTCAAAACACACCATTTGCCAAAGATTTTATCCTCAAAATCATTTTAGAATAATTTTTATAACCTAAACAAGCATACATAAGTTTCTGCAAAAACAAACATTTTAACAGAAGCTTTTTGCTAAACAACTGGCATGGTTGGCTAGGGATTGTTCCACTGATTCCATTGATATAAAGTTTGCAAAATTTGGACGTGTAGAATTAAAGTTATAAGGTTTTCAAATTTGCATCTAAATCAGATTCTAATTCTGTTTTAAATCAAACTTCGTCCACGTGGCTGTTTCTGATTCGTCCATACCGTTTCGCTCGGATCGGCTATGGGGTACGTTGGATCTAAGTGGGACTGGACGGTGCAGATTAGCTCGTACCTCTTCGCTTAAGTGGTTCTATCTAAGCCACGGGATGAGGATCCAACGGCCCACGTGTGTTTGACCAAAGGCTGGCGGCGCAGCAACGGTGGCTGGCGGCAGCGCAGTCAGATGGTGGCGGTGCTGGTGAAACAGGAAGCGAGAGAGGATGGGAAGATGATCACCGTGTTCGCAACGTCGTGGGGAAGCTCAAGGAGGTTGTCGTTGCTGAAGGGGCGCACGGAGCTGCTGTCAATCGCTCACCGGAGTCTGCACAGCGTCGGGCACGCTCTGGTCGACGTTGGGGCGGGGCTACAAGGCACAGGAGAGCGAGATAAGGGGTCCGTTAGACGCGCGAGGGAGAGTAGAACCTGCGTGTGTCAACGAGAGGGGAAGGGGCGGACAGAAGCTACCTGGGGCACTCGCCGGAGTTGAAACAGACGGTGGCGGTGCTTGGAGTCGTCGTTATCGAGGCTCAGAGGCGCGCGCGAGCGAGCTGCGGATGCAGAAAGATGCGCCAGGGCCTGGGGAACTTGCCCGTGTGCTCGGCGAGGTAAGGGGCGGCAGGGTCCGGCCGGAATCGGCAGGGAGAGTTGTCGGAGACAGAGGTGCTCGGAGAGGAATTAGGGCGGCCTGGGGGCGTGCAAAGGTGGGGCGACAGAGGGAAAAGAGAGAGGAGGTGCTGGCGTTTATCACTGCGTGGTCACGACAAGGGTTTAACGCGACATTAAGGCGTAATCAAGCGAGCGTTTAACGGCAGGAACGGCAGCGGTGTCTGGGGGAAGAACAGGTCGCGGGTGGGAACGACGAACTGGTAGGTGGGGCCATCTGGCAGCGAGAGAGAGAGAAGGAGTGCGGGGTCCACCTGTCTGCGTCGTCGCGGGTTTAAAACTGGGTGCAAATTGTTTTCCTTCGGGAGAGAGAGGAGCTGGGCTAACTGGGCCAGGTGGGCTTAGCTGGGCTGGGTCGTCTCCTTCATATTTTTTTGTACAGTGAACTTTTCTTTTTCTATTTCTTATTTCTGTTTTGAAATTCAATCAACCATTCAAATAACAAATCAATTCAAAACTCCTCCAAACTTTGCATTGAGTTTTGGTTCTGTTTAACAACACAATTCCAAGTCCCAAAATAAAATAATATTATTCTTTTTAGGACCCATTGATAATTAAATAAATGGACCTTAGTTATTAAATCAAATGGGTTTTGATTTATTCAAAATCTCCATTTGAAATCTAAATAATATCAAAACCAAAACAGTAGGTTTTATTTGATAATATAGAATACTTGGAAAACTTTGTTTAAAAATAATTTAACAAGTTTTGATGTTTTAATTAAAATGGTAAAACCTTTGTTTTAATAAAATTGGATATTATAAATCCTCATTATTTTATTTAAATAAACTTTTACTCTTTTAATCAAACAAAAACATTTTATTTCAAAAGCTTGGCCAAGGTTTAATTTGGCTATATAAAATAATCCTTATTTATAAATCTACCTTTTCCTTTGAAAACCAAATCTTTTATTAAAAGATCCAAAAATAGTAATTTTAAATATTTTGAAATTTATTGTTTATTTATCTTTTTAAATCCCTTTAGGATTTTATTTGATCCAAATAGGTTTTGAAAGTTTCCAATTGGATTCAAAAAGTTTCTTCTCACCCTAAAAATCAACAAAGTTTTATTTTATTCATTTTTTTTTCACATAACAAGATTTGGAAAATCTTGGGATGTGACAAAGGTTCACACGATCACAGAAGTCATTGTTGAATGTGTGGGAGTCAGTACGGATCTCTAGGTCCCGCTACTGATTATTGATCGGAGAGGGGTCTCGATCATGTCTACATTATTCATGATCCGTAGGGTGACACACTTAAGGGATACCGACACCATTCAGATCAAATAATTTTCTAGAGAAATAAAAAGAAAGCGCAGGAATTTATTTTACTAGACACCGGAAGTGTTTCAGTTGAAATTGTTGAAACTGGTTCTGCATGTGAAATTGAAATGTTGTAAGGGGTTTTATGTGAATGTTTGTTAATTAAAGTAATTAAAAAATTCTGAATAAAAAAGAGTTTTATTTAAATGAGAGTTTTCATTAAATTTGGTGGAAATTTAATGCATGTGAGTGGATTTTTGAGTGGAGGCATGTTTATGTGAGTGGAGGCTTTTCATTTTGAGTGGGACCTCCACCCACATGAATGTGGAAGAGGTGGGGGAAGCCACCATGGCTGGGCGCCATGCCCCTTGGTTGCCTCCCCTCTCCCTATAAAAGTCCCCCCTCTCCTCCTCTCACAACACACCTCCTCGCGAAGGATTTCTCTTCCTCTTTAGAATTCCCCCATGGTCTTGGATCAGCGAGATACATGTTCCCGGTGCCTTTTTATGGAAGGATTTTTTGCTTTCGCTGCTTCGCTGGAATGAGGGCGTGGAGGTTGTCGGGGTACCCGAACGTGTGTGCGATCACAGATGCACCACTGTTTTGCGGTGCAGGACTAGATGGTGCTGGACCTGCTGGACTGGATGGACTTCTTCTCGATCTTGAGATTGCATGCGTTCGACTACATCATCCACAAGTAAAACCTTGTTAACACTATTCGGTCTTCGGGGGTATGTATTCTATGGATGTATATCCACCCGTTGCTTTTATCTAGTAGATAGATCTTGGTACATAGTTGTTCCCATCGTAGGAATTTTTTTGTTTTCTATGCTGCGAACCCTTCAGTGGTATCAGAGCCGGATCTATGCGTATATGCTTTGCACGGGTAGTACACATATGAGTATATGGGTGCTGATGGTCATGTTATTGCTTCTTCCTTGTACTTTGGATATTGGTGGCATAGTGGGATGAAGCTTCCCGGACAAACTTTACATGTCCTCGCACATTAGACCTATTCCACGGTTGACATGCAACTAGTTTTGCATAAGTGGCTTGCAGGTGTCTGTCTCTCCTACTATAGTCAATATCTTATTTTTCAACAAGTTTCCAATAATTTGATTATCATCGTTGTGGTTCCATGTTTGTAGGTAAGAACGGTTCTATCGCCGAAATCCCTCAGCCATGTAAAACATGCAAAAGATTAATTAGAGGCGTCTAGTTTTTGGTTTTGCCGGGTAAGTACTATGATATGGTAGTGCTATAATTTGTAGTATAGATTGATACTATTGAAAATTATAATATGACAAAGTGTAAGTTCCATAGACCTTGGCCTTACACATATAGGAATGATAAATATCATTCCACGATGCACAAAATAGAGATCAAGTGCAAGAACCATATCGTATGATGTTTTTTTGCATCTTATATTGCTTGTTTGGCGTTTTATTAGCATTATAAGATGATCCCTCATTTAGATATCAAGATAAAATGTGTTCTTCCTTAAGTATGCACCGACTATGTTTCGCCGCTTGAAGACATCATGTGATGATCGGGTGTACTTGAATCCACGAGCATATCTCGGGTGTAAGACAATTTTACACACGCGAATACCAAGGTTCTTACTTGGCGAGCCTAGCATGTGCAGACATAGCCTCGGGACATGCTAGGCTCACGTGATGCTCGCCTTTGAAGATACACCGACTCACGTGATGATCGGACTTGGTGTAGTGGATTTGGTTCATGTAATCACCAAAAAGACACGAGGGATGTCGTTTTTGAGTGGGAGTTCATTTCTAATTTGGATTAGTAGAACTCAATTTATCCTAAATTAAATCAAAGTAAATTTGCATAGTTTGTTGTAGTCATTGGCATTCGTTCACCATCTTATGATTAGTTGTAATTGAGATAATAGAACTATAGAATTCTGGATATTTACTTTACGAACTGGTATCATATTGTGTTGAGTGTCAATCTAAAATTTAAAGTCCTATTGCAAACTTTCAGCAAACTCTGTTTACCCCGTGAAATTTAATAATTAGTATTAAATTGAGAGTAACAATTCCAATGTTAGTATCTAAAGTATCATGTTTGCATCCATGATTCTTCATTGTTTTTAAGTATCAAGGTTATCTAGGAGCTGAAAGAATTGTTTCAGAAACCATCATGTGTGGTAGATATAACGATATCTGAAATAATGTTTTTGGTTGCAGTATGATAGAGTATAATATATGTTCTCATATTGGATGAGAATTTGCAAAGGTTGGAGATTCTATACATCCTAATCATCCAAAAGGGTTTTGGAAAGTAACATTATACTCACGATTCGCCTTTATAAGCTACATTAGCTTGATCATGAAAGTCGTCATGATAAGGATGAACAGAAGATGTATGTAAAGTGTTTACTACACTAAAAGATTACTAAAGAATGGATTTTGAAAGAACGCCAATCATTTGATGATGGTGATCTACTTCAAAGTGCAAGTCCAAAGGTATTAGTATTTGAATATACACGTTTTGGACTATGTGTCGTGTATATGGCGCCACTTTTGATGTTGACAGATTCTTTTAAAAAGGAAAAGGAAAATGATGAAAGATAATATATAAAATATTTGGCAGAAAAGGAAAGGCTGGAAATATCCAGCTTAGGTATATAGATGATATACATGTTATGGTTGTATTCTTTGCTTGTTAAACAATGTGGTTCTTGGGTATTGAATACCGAATTGGTTGGTCATGAACCACAATGGCCTAAGTAACTAGCAAGAGAATATGTGATGATGTTCATCAAAAACAAACAAACCGTTGTTTGTATTTCTCGTTGACATCAAAGCTTGCCTTCAAGAATTGTTTTAATAATGTTATTTAAATCAGGTATTATGAGAACAAAGATTGTTCAAATAATTACCGTATTCCATATAAGATGGATGATTTGCAAATCTAGTTTGAGAAATCACGTCCATAAAACCAAATGCTAAAATGTCACAAGACAAATGATTTAAAGATCACTTACAAAGTGACATCACCATTTAAATTATATTGGAAAGAAAAAATTGAAGAAACTCCATATTCTTGTATTTTTGGATTGTTTTGATTTGATCAAATGAAGCTTGTGACACTTTCCTCGGGATAATTAAAACTTTGTTCAAAGACCAAAGAAGAATGATTGACTAAATTATTGGAATTTATACATATCGATGTATGTAGTCCATTATGTGTAGTCGTAAGCGATGGATTTCAACTTCATATGCTTTCTCTGGAAATTTGAGTGAATATTCACTTAATGAGAAATAAGTATGAAATATTTGAAAACATTCAAAGACTTTCAAGATGAAGTGGAAAATCATTGTAACAAGAAAATAAATAATTTATGATTTGATCATAAAGGGATTTATTTGAGTTGCAAGTTTAGCAAAACACCTAGATTTGCATCTCCCGAAACACCATAGGAATATGGAGTGTTTGATATTTGTAATGAAACCTTGTTTGACATGGTTGGATCAAAGGTGTTATTTATAAAACTGCAATTATGTTTTAAAGATTAAAGCTTTAGAGACTACCTCTTTTACACTGAAAAGAGCTCCATCTTGATCCGTTGAAATGACACCATGTAAGTTATGGTTTGGAGTAAAACCCAAGTTGTCCTTTCTTAAATTTTGGTATACTAAGCATAAGTAAGATGTTTACAACCAAAGTCGGATGAGCATTTCTTTGTAGGTTATTTCGAATAACCATTGGAAATTCCTCCATAACACCGAGGACAAAAGATATTGTCACTTGAAACGTGAAGTTTCTTGAAAAAGGAATTTTTCTACAAAAGTTAAGTGGGAGGACAATAGAACTTTAATAAGGTTAACGAACCTTAGCTATATGTGCTAAGTTTCCTAGCGCCGGAAAAAGTTCCGGAGGTAGCCACAATGCTCATGGCTCACGTGCCTCAAAGGTTGTGGTCACAGAGGTCTAAGTTCCTATTGAACCAAGTAGGTCGGATAAACAATCAAATGCTAAGATTTGAGAGTAAATCATTGTTGTTTGACAATGATGAACCGACTACATGCAAAGAAACGATGATGGGCCCTGACTCCGTCAAATGTCTCGAAGCCATAAAATCCGTGATAGTTCCATACACGAGAAATCAACTTTTTTGAACTTAGAAGACCCTTTGGCAAGGTGTAAAAACATATCGGTCGTATTTGGATCTATAAATAAACAGACATGGATGTTTCACATCTATGAAATAGTCGACATGTCGTTAAGTATTTTATGACAATGTTCAAGGAGTTGACTATGACAAGATTTTATCTTTCATAGTGATATTTAGTCTGGATGGATTAATGTAGGAATCACTACATATATTTTGGTATATGGTAGTTGAACAAACAAAACAAAGTTCTTCTAATAGAATGGTTACCTAGGACTTGTACACGACACAGTCCAAAGGGTTTTGTTAATTCAAAGGATGCTAAAAAGGGCATGCAAACTTCAATGGTTGAAGTAAGCATCACGGACTTGGAATCTTCACCATGATGAAACTATTAAAGAAGTTTAATTTTCATCAGGAGACGATGAAGATGCTTGCATTTGCAAGAAATTAAGTGGGAGCGCTGAGACATAGTTCTAATACATTATGTGGAGGACATATTGTTGATTGGAAATGATGTAGCTTTTATTGACAAACGTTAGAATTTCATTTCGATGAAAGACTTAGGAAAAATCCGAATATTAAGCATGAATGTCTACATGGATAGACTGCGACGCTAATATGGTTGTGCCAAACATACATATATGCGATATTGAAGGAGTGCAATATAGAAACGACGAGAAAAGGTTCTTGTCGCTTGGAAAAGAATTGAATCAAGATTCAAGTGTTTCGACACTTGATAAGTAAAACAAGATTCAAGTGCTTTGACACTTGATGAGTGCAATCACAAGAATGTTTTAATCAATTATACTGTGATATGTACAAATCCAGATATGTCCTATGCTCTGAACATTATGAGCATATACCATAATGAATCATAAAATGATCATTGGACGATAGTAAGGATATTCTTTTAATATTTTGGAAGAATTAAGAATATATTCTATTTGTATAAGAGACAAATAGTTCACTGAAAAATGGTACTAGTTTTGTCACAAGATACAAATTACGTTTATCTCAGTTTAAACTATAGGTGGCACAATGAAATAGAAAGAAGTTTCCATGACGGATTTGGATGAATTCCAAAGTTAAGACATTGTGACAGATACTACAACAAAAGGCTAAGTATATGACTGCTATAGTAGCAGCAAAGGATGGCATTTGTGTCAAGTATTTTGTTATCAAACTAAGGTGTGGTTCACAACAGGCTAACACTAAAGATATATTGTACGGCAATAGTATCGACATGATTTAACCGCAAGGAACTAAAGGTCTCACCAAAAGACCAAATTTATACAATGCCATCTCATTAAAGAATGAGTGATGTGTGAAGAGGCAAAAGACATGCAAATACACACGGACCTGAAAGCGTCAGATATGTAGATTATGTTAACCACTTGCAATCGCGTATATGGAACACCAGAAAGCCATAGGTGTTCAACACGCAAAGTTTTCAAACTAGATTATTGTCTCTAGTGTAAGTGGGAGACTAAAGGGAATATGCCCTAAGAGGCAATAATAAAGTTGTTATTATGTATATTCCAAGTTTATGATAAATGCTTATTTTTCATGATATAATTGTATTAATATGGAAACATTCATACATGTGTGTTTAATAAACAAATAGAAAGTTCCTAGTTATGCCTCTCTTATAAACTAGCTTGTTGATTAACAAGATGATCAAAGGTTTCCTGATCATGGAAATTGGATGTTGTTAATAAACATTGTTGGAATGATGTTATGAACATTCATTCGAATTATAGCATTATGATCAATGTCATTGTGTTTATATTGCTATAACATCATATGAAGTAATCTTAATCCTTAGATCATGAGATCATGTCAATCACTAACACCGGAAGATTATCTTGATAACATCAAACGTCACACCGTAACATGGTGACTATAAAGATGGGTTCATTGCTAAGAAGGTGTTATGTTGAGGCTCATGGATCAAGAGTGGAATTTGTCCATCCCGATGACAGAGAGATATACCCTGGGCCCTCTCGGTGATATCACGTTAGTTAGCTTGCAAGAAAGTGATTTGATCACTAGAATTTTATATCACGGGAACAAGAAAAGAGTACATGTCGGTAACGAGATAAAACTAGGTATGAAGATACCGATGATCGAATCTCGGACATGTAACATATCGCGAGACAAAGGGATTGAGATACATGCGTATAAGGTTCACACGATCACAGAAGTCATCGTTGAATGTGTGGGAGTCAGTACGGATCTCCAGGTCCCGCTGCTGATTATTGATCGGAGAGGGGTCTCGATCATGTCTACATTATTCGTGAACCGTAGGGTGACACACTTAAGGGATACCGACACCATTTGGAGCAAATAATTTGCCAGAGAAATAATAAGAAAGCGCAGGAATTTATTTTACTAGACACCAGAAGTGTTTCGGTTGAAATTGCTGAAACTGGTTCTGCATGTGAAATTGAAATGTTGTAAGGGGTTTTATGTGAATGTTTGTTTATTAAAGTAATTAAAAAAATTCTGAATAAATAAATAAAAGAGTTTTATTTAAATGAGAGCTTGCATTAAATTTGGTGGAAATTTAATGCATGTGAGTGGATTTTTGAGTGGAGGCTTTTCATTTTGAGTGGGACCTCCACCCACATGAATGTGGAAGAGGTGGGGGAAGCCACCATGTCTGGGCACCATGCCCCTTGGTTGCCTCCCCTCTCCCTATAAAAGGCCCCCCTCTCCTCCTCTCACAACACACCTCCTCGCGAAGGATCTCTCTCCCCCTTTAGAATTCCCCATGGTCTTGGATCAACGAGATACATGTTGCCGGTGGATTTTTGTAGAAGGATTTTTTGCTTCCGCTGCTTCGCTGGAGAGAAGGCACGGAGGTTGTCGGGGTACCCGAACGTGTGTGAGATCACGGATGCACCACTGCTTTGCGGTGCTGGACTAGATGGTGATGGACCCACTGGACTGGATGGACTTCTTCTTGATCTTGAGATCGGAAAGCGTTCGACTACATTATCCACGAGTACAACCTCGTTAACTCTCTTCGGTCTTCGAGGGTATGTATTCTATGGATGTATATCCACATGTTGCTTGTATCTAGTAGATAGATCTTAGTACATAGTTGTTCTCATCGTAGGAATTTTTTTTGTTTTCTATGCTGCGAACCCTTCAAAGTCTACATGAACTTTTTTTAGTTTCCAAAAAGGCCCTACTTATCAAAATCAGTGTTCCCCTTGTTTTGAGGTCCTGACGTAATAATACATAGAAATTTCAATGCGGTGGAATATTCCTATGTCTATAGTCTAAACACATATAAATTTAAAACAAATGACTGGAATTTTGATGTTCTTTGATACCTCTAAGCTCAAGCCTCTTAGTGTGATCTTCTTATGACAGGAATTCAAAACTGTTAGAGCTAATGGCAACATTTCCATTGCTGCAGAGCACTATTGCAAGATCACTATAGGTTCCCATCTGTTAAATAGATATATCCATTGAGCATTTTAATACAATCAAATATAACAATGAATTAGACTGAAAATAGAAACATAGTTCTTGTTATCGTACATTAATAAAAAGCATACACAACCGAAGAATTTGAAATTCATCGAATAAACAAGATGGAAGCAGACTAAAAAAGTGACAATTAAATCCATATTGCTAAAAAGGCAACGAACAATAAGGAATCAATAAAAAACTACAGATTTTGTGATGTACACAAGGGGAAAAGAGGTGGGACAAATGCCGGGGGAGGCTCTCCCGACGCCTCCGTCGTGTCTCTATAGGTCGGAAACCTTGAACCCTAAATTTGACAAGCAAAATGGCAAATTCCATGCCAAAATTCGTAAATCCAAGCTCTACATTAGGGTTTTAGGGTTTTGGTTTTCAAGCATACCTACCTGGTCGATGAAGGGGTCCTCGGAGGCGAGGGAGAGCGTCCGCACAACAGGGGACCGGAGGCGACGGGGAGGATAGGCTAGGGACCGAAGGCGAAGGTGGTGGAGGGCTGCGGTAGCAGCGGCGGTGGAAAGTGGGGGTCAAGTACTAACCTCAGCGGGTAGAGAACGAAAAATGTGGCACATATCTGAAATATTTGTCTAAATATTTTTAGATCTTTGCCGTCAAGTACTAACCTCAGATGGCTGCGAACGGAAACGTCTCTAACAATATCCGAATTTCATATTTTTTTCACCAAGTACTTCCCTCAGGCGGCTAGAAATTACAATCGTCTCGAATTTTAAAAGGACTAATTCAAATTTCATTTTCTATGGGAAACTTTATTCGTTTGTATATGTTATATTTACACAAAGGAAGTAATTAAGGGATGGAAGAGGCCCATTAAGATTGAAATATTTGGAAGATGAGATCGGTGTCCTAGAGAGCTTATCATACAACGTTACATCGCTAATTAAGATGAATTCCGTACAAAATATAGGGATGAAACTAGCAAGCTATGGCCAAAGTTAGTTCAGAAAATAATCTAGCAAACAATATTATTAAGGTCACACGACATACTCCTCCGAGTTTCACTCCTATGAGTTCGAGTCCGAGTCCAGTAGGGATGCCAAATCATTGATGATGTTGATGACGAACATCATATGCAGGTCCCTGCGTGTGGTGGTTAACCTCACAGTGATGAGTATGGCTTCCCCAATCTGGAGATGCTCGGTTTGAAGGAAGTTAGTCCACCAGTCAGAGGTGAAGGAGATGCGGCCGTCAAAATCCTTCTTGTACTCGACGGTGTTGATGCCACCTCGTGCTCCAACACGTACTCCAACCACTACTAGGAAAAGGGCTATAGGTAATCCGCACATCTGTGACTTACATGGTTGAAGTGCCCCACGGGTAAAATAGGCGTGGCTCACCTGTGGATAGTGCCCTACTAGTAACTATAACAACCGTGGTGCACATGGGGTATGTGCGCCACAGATATGTATGGGCCAGGGGCCAGCCAGCCGCATGCCACGTACCCGTAGCGCACATGGGGTAGGTGCGCTACGGTTGTGGCAAGTTCTGTGGCGCACTATGCCATGTGCGCCACGGATGTATAAACTTAGTAGTAGGGCACCTTGCCCTAGTGCCCTACGCCTAACTATCCTGCACCAACTCCAACACACACACACCCCCCCCCCCCCCCCCCCCCGTGGATCGCCTTTTTAGGCTTTGCAAAAAATAAAAGAAAATGATAAATACTTCAAAAAATTAAATCCTTTCATATTTAGGTAGGTAATGTGGTATAGCTTCTAGTAAAATTAACAAACATGAGTTTCGACTTTATTTGCAAAAAAAAGTCATTCCACGGTAAAAAGGCTGTAACTTTTGCATACGATATCGAAAAAAATCGTATAATATACCAAAATAACGAGAACGAGATTTTGCATCTTCCCGCAACGACCTTTGGTCGTTTGGCAATTTTTTATATTTTTAAAATTCGAAAAGAGTAAAAAGTTACGGTCAAAAGACCGTTTTTTCCTACAGAAAAAAATAGAGGGCGACTTACCCGTAGCGCACCACCACCTAGTGCGCCACGGATAAGCTTGGGCGGGATTCAAATTTCGAATCCTCACCCCGCCCACCTACCTTTCCCTTCCCCCTTTTCCCTCCCCCTTTTCCCTCTTCCTTTTCTTTTCCCTTCTCCTTCTTCCTTCTTCCTTCTCCCTTCTCCTTCTTCCTTCTCCTTCTCCTTCTTCCTTCTTCCTTCTTCCTTCTCCTCCTTCCCCTTCTCATATCCTTGAAGTGACGGCGCGACGACGGCCTCCTCCTCTCCTTCCAGTGATGGTGGCGCGGCGGCGGTCTCCTCCTCTCCTTGCAGTGACGGCGGCGTCCGACCTCCCTTCCTCCCTCTCTTCCTCCATCTCTTCCTTCCTCCCTCTCTTCCTCCCTCTCTTCCTCCATCTCTTCCTTCCTCCCTCTCTTCCTCCATCTCTTCCTTCCTCCCTCTCTTCCTCCGTCTCTTCCTTCCTTCCTCTCTTCCTACCTTCCTTTCTCCAACCACACCCTTCCTACCACCTCGACGCCGGCGAGGACTAGAGCGGCCACGACCCCTCCCGCACCTCCCTACCACGGCCATGCTCCGGCGAGGTGACACGACTGCGGCGGCGACATGGACCCGATTGCTTTTGCAATTCAAAACGAGGGTGTTTTTTGCATTTTTTTGTTTTTTGAAAAACACATCTATGGCGGACCCTGTACCCCTACCCGTGGCGCACCTGGTAGTGCGCCACGCCTATCTCGATATAACCGTGGCGCACCAGGAAGTGCGCCACGGCTAGGAGATAGCCGTAGCGCGAGGCCCGTGGCGCACCCCCAGTGCGCCACAGATGTTGTTTACAGGTGCGCCACGAACAAGCGTTTTCCTAGTAGTGAACCAAGCCATCTTCAAGGATATGAAGATAATAAACCATATCCTTAGGTAATATCTATGATGCAAAGGTAAGATAACTTGATGTTACACACGACCATTATCACAAGTAATATAGTAGATTGATATGTATAGCTTCATTGACATGATATACTTACCATAAGGCTCCTCTCGACATTCGCCTTCATCAAGCGGGTGACAAATGGCACCCCAATGATGGAATTACTTGGAGGGATGATTCGTTGGAGGTGATCTTTCTCACCGTAGGTAAGTTTGCATCTCTAGGAGATAATTGGAGATACCTGGTATATAGGCGGTTCCTCATATTCTTCCCCTTCTTCATCATCTTCTTCCTCTTCGCCAACATTGTTTAGATAGATGACAGTTATATATCCTTGGCCTATCTCCTTGCAAGGAAAAGCACACCAACTTACCATCTCCGCTGAGATGGTTATCAACAATGATCCATAGCCATCCTTGACCTCCCATTCGAGTCCTAAATGGACCTTTTTGCACTTCAACCATGTATGTCTACCCATAAGCTCAAAATTGCATCGTATCTCCTCTAAACTCATTGAAATGTGCCCTTGCATTGCATGGGACAATCTGTGCACCAAAAGCACACATTAAATTAATCATTTTAATATGCTGTCAAGTATGAGATTAATTTAAATTGTACGAGTGTCGAAGAATATACCACTTATTTCTCGAAATAACCAGGTACGATATGAACACTGAACAGTGAGATAGTTGACAAGATTATTTTGTGAGACCCTGGTGCATTGCTTAATAAGATTGATAGTATAGCCATACCAACAAGTTGCAACTTCTTTTCTGAAAGCTCATCTGAAGAGAAATTTAAGGATGAGTGACCGACCGAGAAGTGGGTACCGGGTGCGCACGAGTGAGGAAAAAGTGCATATAAAAGACTAGTGTTCGTCTCTGGGGGCTAGTCTAGAGATCCTATTGAGCTGCCAGGAGTGACAACCGCCGTTCTAGAGAGGAAGGGGTGTAACAAGTGGTATCAGAGACGACCCTCGCGGTTACACGTGCGTGTGTGTGGGTCAGTGGCGGACATGTGGAGAATGGCGCATGTGGCCCGGAGTGGACACGACATAACACATGTGACGGCACATGACACACAGACGTATGCCAAGAAGGGGACGTTCCTTGGTTGTGGTTGATCGACGAGGGCATCGATCTTCTAAGGGTGGGTGAATGTGAGACCCTGGTGTATGGCTTAATAGGATTTATAGTATACCCATACCAACAAGTTGCAACTTATTTTTCGGAAGCTCATATAAAGAGAACTATGAGGTTAAGCGTGATTGGCCTAGAGAAATTTAAGGATGGGTGACCGACTGGGAAGTGGGTACCCGCTGCACACAAGTGAGGACAAAATGCGCAAAAATACTAGTGTTGGTCTGTGGGGCTAGTCTAGAGATCCTATTGAGCGGGCAGGAGTGACAACCACCAGTCCGGAGAGGCCAAGATATTATATATTTCCTTGCAGCGAGTCTTGAAAAGATGGCACATTGCCATATATCTTATCGCGAGGGATGGGGTCGGCATCATCGATGCGGGCATTGTTGAGACAATCGACGTCGATGCATGGCGGTGGCCTTGTTCTAGACTTAGGGGCGGTGGCAGGGGGTGCTGGATCTAGAAGAGAGGAATCCGGCCTATGGGGGATTTCTTGATATTAAATGGAAAGGGAGATTCTACAGGAGGTGACCCATAAAAATAAACTTCTCTACCTTAACAAAATATTGGGGTACTCTGCATATATTCGGACCCTCCGGATTTTGGTGATTCTAATATTTGATAATTATATAGAATGAAAAGGCAAACGAAGGTGGTTATACATGCGTAATAGTGTGAAGTTAAGTCCTAAGACTAAATTAGGTTCATGCAGTGAAGAAAAAATTGTGTAGTACAAACCTTGGATCTTATCCTGAAAGATATGATAACTCCTAGTGTTTATGGGCTTGTTGCATAGCAATAAGGTGCAAGTGTCTAGAAATCGACTAATTCCAATGTTTAATCATGTTGTGATATCATTTGGTTACTCAAATATGAATTTATCATCAATTTAATCTTTTTTCACCAATTTAAACTATTTATCATGAATTTCTTGTAGTCGCAACTCCGGATATATTCAGACATGCTTTGATAATCCTAAAACTCGCGAATTATATTCAAGACCAAAAGTCAAGATAGGTGAATATATTACAAACATAGTTGTTGACAACATCGAACACTTCAAACATAGTTCTTCACAACATCTAATACTTCAAATATAGTTCCTACGTTAGATCTATCTAAACAAAATAACGATGCAGGTCTTTTTTGAAGGGTTCAACAAATTTTTGTCACAAACAAGCCAATGCAGTGTTCCCTCATTTTCACCTCATAGAAACTAGTGAACCACCTTGAAGTTGGTTCATTTTACATAAGAGGTTTCAACCATTGGAGAACACTATCAAGTTAAATCCGCCACGCAAGATAATGTATTGGCCAGTAACTATGTCGTCCATGCCGTAACTCTGGCTGGGCGTTCGGTCTGTTTGTTCAGTTCGGTCCGGTCTGTTCGGTCATTGGAAATTTCGGTCATCAAAAAATGCTACCCGAATTACGTTCGGTCTTTTCGGTCTTTGTGTATTCGGTCTTCGGTCTTTTCGGTCCGGTCTTCGGTCATGACCATATTACCCAAATAGATAAAACGTGAAAAAAATTTCATAGTTGCTAGTTCAAAGCAAATAATAGCTTACAAATTCCAACTTGCTGGATGTGCATATGCAGCACATAGAAACTTAACTTGATAAATAAGTCTCACGGATCACAAGAACAAGTACACAACTACAGAGTCTCAGAAATCACGAGCACACAAGTCTGACCAGAGACACAAGCATAGGTACTGTACATATTCTAGAGATTAACTTTCTGAACGTATACACTGCGTGAGAAGTTAATGCATGCCCAATAATTCACAGTGCACCCATTGACAACTTTCTGCCAAAAACAAACATTTTATTTTAGTGATGAAGACACTACCTTCTGCTAGACCTGCACAACAACAACTCTACTACAAATGACCACCACGGGATCAAGGGCAAGTATATGTACGATTCAACCTGTCCTCAAGAATGAACTGTTTCTGCTCATCCTCAAATTCTGATGCCATTTGCAAATAAACAGCCAAAATATCCTTTCATCACTGGACAAGTACATCTCATCTTTACAAAATAAATCTACAGCACCCAAATATCCCTTATTTACAACTAACAAGTCAAATCCAGCAACCAAATAACCATTATTTACAACCTAGCAGATAAAATGTTTGCCGCAAATCACCCTTATGTACAAGTTACAACTAGCAGATCAAATCACTGTCCAAATCACATAACATAAGAGGAGGGAGGGGGTTTCTTACTACAAGTTGGTGTGCTGGAAGCCTAGGACCTGGCGGTGCGGCGGCGACGCCCGGTGTCGGAGATCCGGTGGGTCGTGCTCGTGGCCAGGTGGTGTGGCGGTGTCCGTGGAGATGCGGTCGACGACCGTACGTCCTTGCGGCTGGTGGGCTGGCGACGAAGTGGTGTGGCAGTGGCCCTTGCTGCTTCCGGCGAGGCGGCGACCGAGATGGAGAAGTGCGGCGGTGTCACGACGCTAGGGCATGGCTGCTCTCCCTGGGCTGTCATGATGGCTAGGTTGGGAAGAAGTGAGGCACTAGCGAGGGGAATAGGAAAAAGAACTGAGGATAAGGGGTTGCGTGCGGGGTCCTGCCTAGCTGTACGACGTGCTGGGAAAGAAGATCGGTCAATTCGGTCGTATCGGTCTTCCACCAACGATACCCGAGCAGTCCAATATAATTTCGGTCTTCCGATGTGAAAGACCGAGTTGCTAACCGATGACTGGATTATCGATTAATTTGGGTTCGGTCCTAGGTTTTTAGGGTTCGGGCTTCGGGTTCAGTTTTTTGTGCCCGGCCTGAGCCGTAACCATTGGAGAATACTATTTGGGATGTTGTAACCAACTGCAAAGCTTGATGGCATGACCTGAAATGATAAAATAATTAAAACACATTAGTAATTAAAAACACACAAGTAAAATTAAAACCATGTCCTTATTAGGTATAATAACTCACAAAGGTTTTGTTAGCTAGATTAAGTTCACTGAGACTTGTAACATAGTATTGCATATCAGAGATATGGAAAAAATCATCCTCATCATGCATCCGACATATTCTTCTTACATCCTTCAGCATCTCAAAAGTAATAGCATACATGTCTTCCACAGTAATGACATACATATGTTTGAAAACACTCATGTACAAAACACCTCTAATAATGGGATCCACAAATGGCACCTTAAATCCTGTAAAATTCAATTACAATTAAAAGGAGAAATAATATAGGAATCCACAAATGGCAATATTAATATAAATACATTTGATGGAGAAAAGACATATACCATAAATAGTCTGGTATCCCTTGAGGTCACCATTAGGGTCATGTACTTCTATACTAAACACATATCGGTCATCTCCTTCCTCTTCACCTCCGTCCTCTTTTTCATCATCATCTTCTGTGATTAAGCTAAAGGTCACACATTATGGATAGCAACATTATGTGTCCATAAGAAAGATAACCTAAATGGCCCTCTTATGGATGTAACATCTTCCCTTTTATGCAGAAAAAGCTTAAACCTACGCCTTCCAGCCAAAGCTGGTAACCACTTATCGGCATACTGGTTGAGTTTTTCCTTGAAGTGACAAGGAACGGTGAGGAAAAAACAAATAAATATGTTATGTTGATCATACATATAATAGTAGAAATAGTTTACTACTAACTAAGAAATTAGTACTCCTAAAATAATCAAAAAACTACTAATCAAATATATATAATAGTAGGAAAAAATGCATTTGTAACATACTCATGGTATAATTATTTTATAGTAGGAAAACTAAATACTAACCAAATAAATATGATGATGTTGGATCATGTATATATATATAACGGTAGGAAGATTCACTACAACCTATATAAAAACACAAATGCATGTACTCATGAGTGGCTTATCAGATCTAAACAGAGATGCATATATGGCGGAAACAGAAAACAATTGATTGACGTTTCTCTAACAAATTCCGAAGGAAACAGAGATGCATATATAGCTTATCACTCCTAAAATCTGAAGGAAACTTTCCGAGATATTCCCGTTGATGTTTCTAATTACTCAAACAACAAAAACTCAAATTCCTAGCTAACAAGCACCGGAACAATAATTTTAGTTTACATGTAGGTATGATAATTAAATGATAGTGAAAGACTTTGTAGATAGATTGAGGCTAAAATTACTGACCATAGCTTCCCGAAAGGTAGGATGGTTTAGAATGATGGTGAAGGACTCTGAAGTCCCGTTAGAACGGCCATAATTATGCTTTGTATGGATGCATACACGACAGATTTCCATCACCGTAGGTTGGTTCTGCGCACTGAAAAAATAAAAATAAATAAAAAGATTCTGAACAAACTGAAAACCTCATTTGTATAATACAGAGTGGGAAAAAACAAAGCAAGAAAATCTCATTTGTATAGATATGAAATAGCATCTGAACAATCTACGCAACTCGAGGTCTGTGTATGAACAATCTTCTACGTATTGTGAGACTAAATAAAGTGAAAGAAATTAAATAGAAAGAAGAGTAGAGGGGAAGAAGAACCTGCATGTGGGAGTTCCTTCGTACTCTGCCTCTGAAACTGACCATTAAATACGTATGCAAATTCAGTTTGCCCTGAGTGTAGATCTAGGAGGCGGTGCAAAATCCTAACCGCTTCCTTGACCACTCTTAGAGACGGCTCTTATTACCATCCGTCTAAGGTGCACTCGTGGGAGCTGCACATGACCAGGTGTCGTAACTACACGTTTCAGACAACCAAATAGATGTGGCTTTTAATAATAGCCGACTCACCGATCTGAGTATTAAAGACGATTGATTTTTCCGACTGCCTAAGGTCATATACTGACGCGTTTGCGTTTATTATTTGGCTCCTAGGTGAAAGATCACGGATGTTGCCTAGAGGGGGGATGAATAGGTGGTTTAATACTTTTACGAGAGGGGATCAACAAAGGCAAATTAAACTAGTGTTTACTTTGTTAAGTATAAAACATAAAACAACTAGGGTTCACCTATGTGCACCAACAACTTATGCTAAGAAAAACAAGCAACTATGTGATAGCAAGATATAGACTTCAAGCACGAAGGCTATCACAAAGTAAGGTGCATAAGTAAGAACTCGGGTATATAGATAACCGAGGCACGCGGATATGACGATATTTTACCGAATTTCTCCCAACAATGGAGTACGTCTTGTTTGTATACGGGGTGGTTTCAAAACACCAACGCCACAAAAGCCCCCCTTTTTATCCTATAAATCTCACCCCAACGGGATCGATCCACACTCCCACTATCGGTGCACTTATCGGTGGCAATCCAGAACCTCTCATAAGATTGGGGCACTTCTCCACAACTCAATTGGAGGCTCCCAAAAAACAAGCTTGGGGAAAGATCCACAACTTAATTGGAGGCCCCAAGTAATCCACAAACCTGCAAAACAACTAAACCGTCTAGGGTTCCAAGAACCCAAGAGTAAAAAGCTTCTCACTTTTCACCCAATCGAATCCTCGCCGAGAACTCAAACCGATGCACCAAATGCAATGGCAAGAACACAAGAAGTGCTCAAGTACTTCTCTCCCAAATTCCACTAAAGCTACAAAAGCTTATGTGGGAATAAAACAGGAAAAACAATGGAGGAAATCCACAAAAGACTCGAAAATCTAGATCCCAAGATGTTCCCCTTACTTAGAGGAGAGATTGATTGGTGGGGTTGTAGATCTAGATCTCCTCTTTCAAATCCCTCAAGAATATGAAAGAATCATATGAGGGATTGAGGGATAGTAAGCTCAAGAAGGTCAACAATGGAGGGGAAAACTTGCAAGAATGTGTAGGTAACCACTGGGGAAGAAGGGCCCCTTATATAGGTCCTCCCAAATCCAACCGTTACAGAACTGGAGCGCACGGGCCGGACATTCCAGCCAGACTCCGGGTGGTTTCCAATATAGGACACATAATGACAACCACAGGACTGAAATCGGAGATTTCTGCACGACACCAGAGTGTCCGGCGTTTTGACCCCTGATATTCCGCCCAAGGCAAAACTGACAGAAACAGCAAAACTAAAATGACCATAACTTTTGAATCCGGACTTTGATTTTGATGATCTTGGGATCGTTTCGAAGATAGTAACGATCTATACAAGATTATGCAGAGAACCAGCATAGTCCCGCAAGGGAGGATAGAAACAAATTATGAAAGGTTTAACCTATCTAGAAAAGAAAAAACTGGTAAAACCTCCAATATCGAAAACGCAATAGAGAATGCATATGAAATCCGCTTTCGATGAACTTGAGACTATCATGGAGATTAACACAAGAACTAAATCCTTTGATGGATAATAACCAAATAAGAACCAAGAAATATGATGCTAAGTATGCAAATGTTTGACCTCTCTTCGAAGGATATGATCAAGTTACTCACTTGAGATCTCCTCTTAATAGTACGGTTATCTATCATATAAACCGGTCTCCCAACTAACAACATGAGACCAGCAAAACATAAAACATATCAAAATAATACCTTTGCCTTGAGCATTCCACTTGATCTTGATGTATATGATCTTGATCTTTTAGCATGTAAATATTTGTAAATAACTCTTGGTTTATTAATAAATTGTTGTGGGGATTTTGCCTCACAGTTTGCAGTCAAAAAAAAATATGGAACTTCTTTCTTGATTCCTCTTGCTCGCGCTTACTTGATAAAGACTTGCGAATTTCTCCCCTTATACCATGGGAAACCATTTATTTGAACTTGTCTTCATCAATCTATGATCACCGAGGTTGTCAAGCTTCAAGCATGTGATCTGCTAGAGACGGAGCATCTTGAGTTAGCACTTCATTTCTTCTAACTCCATTAGGATGATGTCTTGAAGATACACATGAGAAATTCCATCTTCTTCTTCAATACACTCTTGACCTTCTTTTATTTATTCTTCTTCTACATGATTCAAATAGGCCCAAATCCCTTGGATAATGCTTCTTCTTCATTTGTTCTATCTTGAAGCCAACACATGGTCCAAGCGATGCCAATGGACAATTCCTTGAAGCCAACACATGGTCCAAGCGATGCCAATGGAAAATTACTACAAGTGCAACTCAATGCAAAAATTAGTCCATAGAGATTGTCATCAATTACCAAAACCACACATGGGGGCCCACATGCTCTGTCAATCTCCCCCATTTTGTTAATGGATGACAATCCTTTTGAGAGGTTTTATATAAGGAATTTAACGAATAAAATGGTAGCACTAATATCAAATACTACATAAGTGTGAGATATTGGTACTACCATAATATATAGAGCAAACTCCCCCACAATCTATGCATGTGTGATGAACTTGAATTTCATTGCATATATTGCGAATCATTATCATTTGGTGGAGTTTCCTCTGTATATACCACATGCTAAGCAACAACAAAGATGCAAGAGCATGAAAAGAAAATGCTTAAGGACAAACTAAAAGCATAAACTGACTTCCCTTAAACCCTCTAAAACTTCTACCCCATTGGCATCGATTGCCAAAATGGGTGAAAAGTTCTAGAAGGCCAATATAGTGATAATTCCTCCGAAGGTGTGCAATCGCACATATCCAATAATGAATACTTGGGAGGAAGTGGAACTATATTGAGGACACGAAGATTGCCAAAGAAATAAAATGAAAGAAGCATCAACAAATAATGCAAGCAATCACAAGATACAACAAACCAATTGAAAACAACAAATGAGATCAAATGGAAACAACAAGATATTATGATACAAGCAAAAGAGTGTTTTAAATGAAAATAGAGAAGCTCCCCAAGATTTGTGCACACATTATAATAGTCACATTTGAATACCATATGCACAAATATGGAATCCTCACTACCTCATAAACATTTAAGACACAACAAATGGGAAAGAAGACAAATGAGAATTATTAAATGAATTAGAGGAGCTTCCTGAAGATAATTCACCAATTATGATAATTGCATTTGGAAACAAAGTGCATAATCATGGAATCCTCACTCATCCAAATTCATTTAACAATACAAGGCATGAAATAACAAATATGAGAAGCATGAAGTGGTACTATAAATAAAATTGGGAAGCTCCCCAAGGTACGTGCACAAATTAGGTTTTTACATGTGAATACAATGTGCACAATATGGAATCCTCACTTCCTCTATTTTACTTACAACACAACTATGTGAAAACGAGCATGTACCAAGGCATAAACTTTGCAAGAAACAAATGGTTGTGCGACAAGTAAGACAGAACATAATAACATGCTCAACCACAAGGATGTGTGAGAGGCATGGCAAAGCATATTATAAGACTAGTACAAGGATGATCATTGCGTATCAACATAGTCTTCAATGAATGATATTGCTTAGTATGACCATACAACACACACGAAACAAAGAAGATATCAAAAATAGAGGAGTAACATCTCTCATGTGTATAAGTTTCTAAGTAGAAAATCTTACAAAGATATTGATCCACAAAGAAACATGTACACACAAAATAAATACTAAAATAAATAGAGAAAGATATCCAAAAAAAAGT
Organism: Avena sativa; assembly: GCA_916181665.1. NCBI lineage: Eukaryota > Viridiplantae > Streptophyta > Magnoliopsida > Poales > Poaceae > Avena > Avena sativa. The sequence goes on from OV702281.1 coordinate 317,296,971, forward strand.
CATGACAATACACCACTAAGATCTTTGCTTGATAGCATGACTAAAAGGCTCAATTTTATCTTATTGTATATTGATAAACTTCAACCACAAACATATCAAATACATCACAACTATCACTAAGGGAAGAAGAGATAGTTGGAATGTATTGCGAAAGGAAACAAGTATCACAAAGAAAGAATCAACTTTGCAAATGATCAATTTTGCACATGAGAGTACTTTGAGGAAACGATAAGCAATATAATTGCTAGATTGACATATTTTGGAATGGTGAATCATGAGAATGGTTTTGTATAGTCCCAATTATATGCACTCATATCAACTTACTCAAATATGCAATAGAGAGTTTTCTTTAAGGCCAAATAAAGAACCACAACAATTGCAGAACCATAAAATTCATGCCAAGATGCAACCTACCATAGGTTGGAAGATGATATGTATGCATGAGTAAGAGATACTTGTTACTGAGATATCATTAGTGTGATGAAGTAGATAGGAGTTAGTTGACCATCCTAGCTTGTCTCTAATTTTCATTGAGTCATCACTTCTTCCTTATGAACGAGACAAGCATCCAATGCATCTCCAATGTACCTAAAAAATTCAAGTATAATATGGTCCCCAAACTTATTAGGTCCAATGTAGTGGGACAAATATGATACATATTATAGACTCCAAATAAATATGTGCATATTAATATGAAATTGAATTTCATGCACATCTTAGACAATTAGGATTTGGTGGATTTTCCCCTACGTATAGGATCAAAGAGAGAACGCATGCCATAATATAAACATGTAGTAAATATGCATGCACAAGGCTTTCAAGAACCAAAAAGGAGATACAATTTGAACAAAAACACCAAGTAAACCGAGATGTCACACACAAGAGTGTGACATGACAAAAGGTGTCCAAATTGTATCAAAGAACCAATTCAACACATGAAAGATCACACGAAAAACAAATAAACTTAGACAAAGTCCAAAGAGAAAAATATAGACACGAACACAAATGCTCAAGGGTTTATCTCATTCTAAAAAGTCAACACACGAAAAAAGGAATGAGACAAAACCAACTCCCCAAAAAAGAAAGGTTCCAACAAATAAACCAAACTCTCCACACTTTTCATGATGGCACAAAATACCAAAACAAAAAAAATCAAACTTCCAAGCACATAAAACGTGATATGGAAGAAAACAAGAAGCATAAGTATGAGTGTTCTAAATAATATAGGAAAGATCCCCCATGGATAGTGCATTATGTAGGATTTTCCTTTTGGATGCAAAAATGCAGACAAATGGGATTACCACTAGTAGCTACATTAAATAAAACACGAGAGGATACCAATAAAATAAGAAGATCCACAAGAGACAAGGAAATCTCGGGAGACAACACAAAAAAAATTCTTGGCAAGAGATAGTACAAAATTAAGAAAAGGACAAAGTGAATATGATCAATAAATTCTACCATAAATCTAGTACTAAATTTCCAAGGACAAGAAGTATTGGGAATAATCTTCCCGAGGTAGTTCACACGGATATCCAAGATCATATTCATACAAAGAAGCATATAACAAAGTATAAGAATTAAGTTTGATGCTTCGAAAGGGATTCTTGGTAGCTTCCAATAGTCACAAAATCACTAGTGATTAGAGTAACTTGAAGCTACTATTTTCCATGAGTGTATAGATATCCAAATATGAGGAAACACATACCAAGAAATACTCTCACAAACAAGATCCAAAAGATGATCAATAAAGGCATTCAAGAAAATTTGAACTTGTTTGAGCAAATGTGTCACATAGGAGCTAGATAATTATCAATATCAATTCTAAGTGACACAACCTCGAATTTCCACATTTTCTATGCTTGTAATATGCACTAAACATATGACTCCCCCATAATGTGATAAACCATAAATCTCAACACGAGGCAAAAAGATCCAAATAGAGATAATTAATGGACATAGTAGAACTTGAGTTTCTCATGAGAATCATACCACATGTAGACTAGATAATATTGCAATATCAATACTAGGTGATATTCCTCATGTACACACATTTTTAGGATTGTGGAATGCCCAAGCATAACACTCCCCAAAAATGGGATGGTCCATTAATATCTCACACCAGCCAATTAAGATACCAAATATAATCAAGAAAGGCTCCAACACAAGAAACACCCATACATGGTGTTCCACCCAACATACACAAATATACTTGACAACTCAAGATAATTACATGGAAGGCACAACATGTACAAAAGCACACAAGGAACAAAACTAACACATGTACAAGGGGGCGAGTAACTTTCAATGTAATGATTTGAGCACATGTTACCGCAAGGAGGAATATTGGAAATATGATAGAGGCAATATAATCCACATGACTTGGCTTGACAAATATAATAGATGAAGATCCCCCAATTATTCATGACGTAGCCAAGACTCCAATGATCTCCAAACACACCTATTTATCAAGTTTTGGCTTGTTGGTCCCCAACCAATTTGGGTCCTAAGAAGTTTGTCACAATAGGCTTGGCAACCCAAATGGTTGTTTTCTTGACACCATATTGGGCACCAAAAAATTTGTCAAACACATTGCCAACCTCATCCTTACAAAGAGAATAAGCATCATCACTCATGATAGGGTTGGATGAGGAGTTACCAATGGTGCATGAGGAAGAAATATGCCCTTTCTCGTGAAAAATATAGCAAGTTATTCTCTTGCCATCTTTATTTTTGGATGAAGCAACAACTTGAGGAAGAGCTTGAGTCTTCTTTGGGGGAGGCCCACATCTAACAAGAGGTAGAGATTGAGGCAGCTTCCCTTATTGATTCTTTGTAAGGGGCTTCTTATTTAATGGGTAGACTTAACATGATGCCCTTCTTCCTTGCACTTGAAGCAAACAATGTTGGCTGTATTCTTGACTTGATCTTGACCCTTGTTTCCCTTGTTCTTCAACTTGATAGTGTACTTGTTCTTGATATTGGGGGATTTTTGCACACTCAAGATGTTGTTGAGTGTGGCCTTCCCTTTATGACCCTTTTTCAAGTCATTCTTCAAATAAGTGACTTGAGCCTTGAGCTCTTTAATTTCTGATACGTCCAATTTGCATCACCATTCTATATCATAATTTGCCTCTATTCATTTATATATGTCTTATTATGAGGTATTACTTATGTATTTTCATCTGTTTATGCATGTTGGATGATTCTTGGAGGATGGACTGCTGGATATTGGATTCTGATGGAAAAAGAGGTGTTTCGATGCAATTTCGCGAAGATCAGAAAAATTTCAGAAAAATATGGGAAAATTATATTTTCCCGAAAGACAGGGGAAGCCAGACGGAGAGGCGAAGAAGGGCCATAGGGGTCTCACACCCCCTAGGCGCTGGCCCACCTTGCCCCGCGCGTAGGGCAGGTGTGGCCCACCTGCTCGGCCTCCGACTCCACCCTCTCGCCTATATCTTCCTTACGGAACCCTAACACCAAGGAAGGGACCAAAAATAGATTTCCGCCACCTCTGCGGGGCGAAAAACACCGAGAGAGAAAGATCTCTCCGGTAGACAGATTTTTGCCAGGGAAACTCCTTCCCGGAGAGGGGAGATCGTCGCCATCAACACAGTCATAAAGCTAGGCTTCATCGGGATAATCATCATCATCATCCACACCATCATCTCCACCAGCACCATCATCACCACTCCGTTCGGCTGTAACAATTGTGTTGGATATTGCTTTAGTTCTTAGGAGAAACTTTCCCGGTGTTGATTACTGTTGTAGTTCATTCTTGTGAGTGGAACCATTGGATTATTGTTTATGTTCAGATTGTTATCCATTACCATATCATCTTTGATATTGATCCATATGATTTCTTGTGAGTAGTTCGTTTAGTTCTTGAGGACATGGGAGAAGTCATGTTGTTATTAGTGGATTTGTGTTGAGTAATTATTCAATGGTTTAGTATTTAAGTTGTGGTGCTATTCTTCTAGTGGTGTCATATGAACATCGACTACATGATACTTCACCATTTATGGGCCTAGGGGAATGCATTGGGTATTTGGCTACTAATTGTGGGGTTGCCGGAGTGATAGAAACCTGAACCCCCGTTAGGACACCATTGCATAAGGGAGCATAGGATCTCAGAGTTTAAGGCCGTGGTTAGGTTTATATCTTAATTACTTTCCTGTAGTTGCGGATGCTTGCAGGGGTTTAATCACAAGTATGTATTAGTCCAAGTAAGGTTGGTACAATAGCACAGGTTCACCCACACAACACTTACAACACCAAAGAAGAGTACTCAGCTATTTGAAGCGAAAGCACTTGATAGAATCCCCATGTGTCCTCGAGAACGTTTGGTCTTTATAAGTATTTCCACCGGCTTGTACTTTGCTAAGAAAGGATTGGGCCACTTGCTGCATTTGTTCTTTATTACTTGCACTTTGTTTTGTTGCTTTATTAGAAAACCCCTAAAAATCCATTTGCTAAGTATTTGCAGAGATTTCCTGCTCCATACCACTAGTCAACACCTTCTGATCCTCGTTGGGATCGACACTCCTATTTATCGAAAGTACTGCGATACACCCCCTATACTTATGGGTCCACCCCTTGCACGACACGCATGCGTTCCACTCCTATTTTCGGCCCCACCCCTTGCATGACACGTACGCGTTCCACTCCCGTTTCTCGTCGCCTCCTACCTACCCCCATCTGCGACCCCCGCTCACCTGCTCCCATGACCGCCTTCAAGGGCGCGCCTCGCTTCCATTGCGTCGCGCCCGCCCATGTCCCTTCCTACCCCACTTCTCGCCCAACCTCGCGCACTGCCACCTGCTCTCCTTCTCCTCAAGCGCCGTCGTGCCCTCGCGCAGAGCCGCCTGACCTCCGGCCGACAATCGCCAGCAACCGCCACCGCAACTCTTCTCCTACATTGCTGCCGCAACCTCCATGCTACCCCGTGAACTCCCCTTTCCCCAGCCACCCTCACCTGCAAGCTCGCCAGGGGGCATCCACCGCCGCCCTCTGCACTCCGGTCGTAGCTTGCCGCTTCTGGTTCCCATGCAGTCGCCCTCCCTCCGAGATTTGGTTAAAATGGATATAATTAATGAAGAGGCACCGGTGGGTAATAGTTGAGATTTGGTTGTTAACCGCCCACTTTTATCTACCTAGGACCCAAGTTCTTGACACTTGTTTCGAGACTGAGCGCGCTAACCACATGTGTGGTGTGTGGGTACCCCTATCGGCTTAGTACCTGATTTCAAAGTACTATACTGGGAGCCACAAACTAGTCTAGGGTTTTAATCCCATGTTATTCCATGTATGCCATGTTATGCCATGTTTATTATCTATTTCTCGACGAGTGTTTACTACTGTATTGTTTAGGATGTGGGTCGTTATGTTGAGGATTATACCTATGGCCCCTGATCTCTTGGCCGATATCGCAACCTCTGGTTCCGTCTTCGGAGCTCGGCCGACTTCGTGACAGGTAGCTTAGTGGTGTGCCCCCCATGTGCTTGCTTTGCGTCTAGAAAAGTGTCGTGTCCTAGGCCCCGCCAACATATCGATGGGTGTATGTTAATTGATCTGGCAACAAGGGTCGAAGTTCGTGTGGAAACTTTGGTGCACCCCTGCAGGGTTAAATCTTTTTGAAAAGCCATGTCTGCGGTTATGGACAACTTGGAGCAAAGTATCTCGATCATAGACAACTACAACTAAACTTTACGGTTATAAATTTGACTTATATCTGATATGACTAGTAAGTTGGATAACCACCATTGAAAGAATGAACAAAACTACCAACCGTGAGAGTTTTCTTGGCATGACTTCCTCGTTTGGTCTCGAGGGGGGAAATACCAGGATGGGTATGTTTGGTGTTAGTATCAGGTTAGTTTCGAATAGTTCTTTCTCATATCTCTCTGATAGCCGATAGTTGTATCGAGTCTCTATAGGTTATTTAGTGCATGCTGCGATGCCGCTTCAGTCCACCATACCTATGTAAGCGAGAGCCGCCGAATTCTAAGTATCGCCGTGTACTGACATCATTACTGACCACTCTATTTTTCCTTTGCCCTTTGTCAGGACACCTTTTGTTTAAGAAGGTTTTGAGATTGATGTCGTTAGGTACCCTTCCGTCTTGGCCTAGGCAGGGTTATGGATGCCATTGGTTATTCTTTAGGGCTCTTAGCCCCATTTTCTTCTTGTCCGTACTCGGATGGTGTATAGTTCTAAAGGCGATCTGGATCTTTGTACCGTATATCTGAATTCTTGACTCATGGAGTCGTGTGGTATATATCTGTTCTGTGGGTTTCATCATGGACTATTGTGTAATGATATTACTTTGTTTTCCACCCGCACGCAAGTGCCTGGTCGGCACCTTTGAATTGTTTCTATGCGGGTTTGGCAAGAATTGCTGAAACGTACATATGGCCGATCTGAGGGTGTTACAACAATGGAGGGGAAAACTTGCAAGAATGGGTAGGTAACCATTGGGGAAGAAGGGCCCCTTATATAGGTCCACCAAAATCCAACCGTTACAGATCTGGAGCGCACGGGCCGGACATTTCGGCCAGATTCCTGGTGGTTTCCGATATGAGACACAGAATGGCAACCACGGGACTGAAATCAGAGATTTCTGCATGACACCGGAGTGTCTAGCGTTTTCACTCCTGACATTCCGTCCAAGGCAAAACTGACAGAAACATCAAAACTAAAACGACCATAGCTTTTGCATCAGGACTCTGATTTTGATGATCTTGAGCTCGTTTAGAATATAGTAACGAGCTCTACAAGACCATGCAGAGAACAATCATAATACCTCAAGGGAGGATAGAACCAAATTGTGAAACGTTTAGCCTATCTAGAAAAGACAAACCGGTAAAACCTCCGAATATTGAAAACACAATAGAGAATGCATATGAAATCCATTTTCGATGAACTTGAGATTGTCATGGAGATTAACACAGGATCTAAATCCTATCATATATAAGAACCAAATAATAAAAAAGAAAGATGATGCTAAGTACGCAAAGGTTTGAGCTCTCTCCGAAGGATATGGTCAAGTTACTCACTCGAGAGCCTCTCTTGATAGTACAGTTATCTATCCTATAAACCTGTCTCCCAACTAAAAAAATGAGATCGGCAAAAGTTAAAACCTATCAAGATCATACCTTTGCCTTGAGCATTCTACTTGATCTTGATGTATATGATCTTTTCCTCCTCAAGATGGAACTTCTTTCTTAATTGCTTTTGCTTGCGCTTGCTTGATGAAGACTTGCGAATTGCTCCCCCATACACCATGGGGAAACCATTTGTTTGAACTTATATTCATAAATCCATGATCACCGAGGATTTCAAGCTTCAAGCATGTGATCTCCTAGAGATGGAGCATCTTGAGCTAGCACTTCATTATTCTAACTCCATTAGGATGATGTTTTGAAGATACACATGAGAAATTCCATATTCTTCTTAAAGACACTATTGATCTTCTTTTCTTTATTCTTCTTATTCTACATTCTTCAAATAGGTCCAAAGACCTTGGATAATGATTCTTCTTCATTTCTTCTATCTTGAAGCCAACACATGGTCCAAGAAATGCCAATGGATAATTCCTTGAAGACAACACATGGTCCAAGCGATGCCAATGGACAATTCCTACAAGTGTAACTCTATGCAAACATTAGTCCATAGAGATTGTCATTAATTACCAAAACCACACATGGGGGACCACATGCTATTTTACGAGGGGGCATTTTTTTTGAGTCTGCTACTATAAACAACCGCTTCGAAGACCAGTAGAGGCGGTCGTATTATAACAACCAGCTGAGGGTGAAAAACAGAGGCGTGTTTTTTCGTACTTGGGCAAAACCGTCTGAGAGCACCGTCTCTAAGTAATGAGTTTGTACTAGTGCATCGGTCTCACTATTGAGAACTTGGTCCAAAGAAATGCCTTCAAGGGAAGCAAAACGCAAATGACGTCACCATCTTCTAATCAAGGATAAACTGGATCTATGATTTTTCTTGAAACCAAGGATCTTAGGAGTGGAGACAAGTCGACACTCCAACCAACCCCAAGAAGAAGAAGGCAGAAACCAAACTCTCCATATCCATCCTCATTGTTGAACCTTGCATGCTTCTGCTACCCGATCAGAGTCTCCGCCCCGAAAACCCTGGAGTGTTCAGGATGACCTACGTAGACCAAAATGTGCAAGCTACTAGATCCTAAGTAGCGTCTCTGCCTCTGTCTCCTCTAGAGATTAGAGTATCTAGAGCTAGTGGGATGGACAAGAAGCATATAGCAGGCCAAGGACCATGTAACCTCCAAGCTTTTTTAGTTTATGGATGAACTACCCTTGGATTCTTGGATGGGTATATATAAACCCACCCCTATTGTGAACCCCGCACTTGATGTGAGAATTATATTAGCTTAGCCTCCACTTTCCCTAGGGGAAACCTCTCTTTAGATTTCATATATGTTATACAAGGCCTCTCCTTGAACTTGTATCTTTTCCTTTTTAAAACTCTATTTCTAGAAATCTCTTCCCTAGTGAACTCTATCCCTTGCAATCTCTTCATCTTTGGAATTCTAATATTTTGCTCAACAAAAATTTTGTGAAGGAACTCTACCTACACTACTAGGAAAAAGCTCATTAGTGGCGCAACATTTTTCAACTTCTGTGGCGCATATGGGATACGTCACTGTTATCACACCACTAAAATGCGCCACGGAAGTCTCAAAGTTCAGTGGCGCATATTGCCTATATGCGCCACAGAAGTTTTTTTTTCAAATTTCAAAAAAAGGCGGGCTAGATCTAAAACTTTTGTGGCGCATATTGCCAATATGCGCGCCACAGATTTTTTGTTCAAATTAAAAAAAAAGTTGGCCAGATCTGGCCGGAGGTGGGGGTCATCGGAGGTAGGGGTCGTCGGAGGTGGGGGTCGCCGGAGGAGGGCTAGCCCGAAGGTAGATGGAGAAGGGGGCTCACCGAAGGAGGAGGGGGTCGCCGAAGGAGAAGGAGGCCACCACCAGAGGAGGAGGAGGGGGTCACCAGAGGAGGAGGTAGCCGGAGGTGGTCATCGTCATCATCATCGGAGGAGCTCACCGGGGTAGATGAGGAGGAGGAGGAGGAGGATGAGGATCTCACCGGGGTAGTGGAGGAGGAGGAGGGAGGAGCTCACCGGCTGGAGGAGGAGGAGCTCACCAGGGTGGAGGAGGAGGAGGATCTCACCGGGGTGGAGGAGGAGGAAGAGGGAGGAGTGATGGTGCTGGGAAGCACTTCGCCGGGAGACCCCAAGAGCAAGGTGTAAAGAAGCACAGCAGCAAGTTTTCCCTCAGTAAGAAACCAAGGTTATCGAACCAGTAGGAGGAAGGAAACGTCTCAAAGGTGTTTCAAGCAACATGGAAACCTGCACAACACAAACTCAAGACTTTTCCCCAATGAATCAGTGAGGTTGTCAAGCTCACCGGTTTGTTGTAACAAAGGATTAGCTGTATGGTGTGGAAGGTAATGGTTTGCATCAAGTAAACAGGTAACATTGGAGGATGTATCAATGGAAAAGATTGGACCGGGGTCCATAGTTCATTAGAGGTGCTCTCCTTAGATAAACAACATGGCATGAAGGGTAACCAAATTACAGCAGGGCAATTGACATGAACTGAGCAGGGCATAACAATGCAATACTAGACAAAAAGATCCTATGAGATTCGATTGGGCAAGACAACAATATACATAGACCGCCATCCAACTGCATCTATGACTAGAAGTCCACCTTCAGGTTATCATCTGAACCCCCTCCAGTATTAAGTTGCAAGCAACAGACAACTGCTTTAAGCAAAGTGTGTAAGGTAAACAATCCACTTGTTCCATGAACAAGAGACCGTTGTTTTGTCCCTAGTGGCAACTTCACATCTACAACCGAAGAGATTTCTGTCACTTCCTTTGGAAACTAGAGGCATGAACCCACTATCGAGCATAAATACCCCCTCTTGGAGTCACTAGAAAATACTTGGCCAAGATAGCTACTAACAACGGAGAGCATGCAAGATCACAAACAACACAGACATGATAGAATCGAATAGACAAAACCATTAATCAATCTGACATAGTAATCTCAATATCCATCGGATCCCCGCAAGCACAACATGCATGATTACAAATAGATTAGATCTTGATCATGAAGGGAGCTCACAAGATCTATACATGAAAGCACGAGGAGGAGATACAACCATCTAGCTACTACATGGACCCATAGTCCAAGGTGGAACTACTCACGCTTCATACCGGAGAAGAAGGCCTCCGGGATGATCTCCCCTCCGTAGGGTGCCGGGAGGAACTTCAGATCCCTCCGATCTATGGACGATGGTGGCGGCGGCTATAGAAGGTTTCGTGGAGTTTTGATCGCGTGCCTAGGGTTTCTGCATCGGGGGATTCTTATAGGCGAAGATGCAAGGCTGGGAGGCGTCCAGAGGGCCCACACCCTGCCCAGGCACGGGGTGGGCCCACCCGCGCCTAGGGGGTGTGGTGGCCCTGGCTCGCCTCTCCGTCTCTCCTCTGGACTTCGTGTCGCCCACGGTAAAATATTGACTTTGGCTTTTGTCCCATTCAATTCCGAGAATATTGATTTTCTGCCTTTCTGGAACCAAAAACAGAAGAAAACATGCAACTGGCACCATGGCAACTTGTTAATAGGTTAGTTCTAGAAAATATATAAAAACACCTCAATGTGTAGACAAATCAAAGCAAAGTAGATAGTAAACAATCATGGAACATCAAAAATTATAGATACGTTTCCGACGTATTAAGCATCCCCAAGCTTAACTCTTGCTCGTCCTCGAGTAGGTAAGTGATAAAAGAATAATTTTTGAGGTGACATGCACCGTCAAAACCAAGATCAAACCATTTGCAAGCATTGAAAGATGGGATCAAAGAACTCTGAACATATGCATGAAAGATGGATTTCTAACAATAGGACATATTAAGTATGCATTCAACATGAAAGGCTACAAACAAAGATCATGAATAACATGCATTGAAAAACGTTTGTTTGTTTCACATACAGAAAACATGGTATAGTGGCATTCAGCTTGTCCCTCATAGAGTAGAAAATAGATGCATAGGACACCTTCAAAGTTCATAAGAGTGACTAGATATAAATAGCACAAGAACAAGCAATATCACAATATGCATAAATGAAGAAGTTTTGGGACACTGCACACAGTATGACAACTATGCTCTCTTAATGGTCCCTAAAAGTAGAAGGTGGAGACTCAAATAATGGTGGAAGAAAGGCCCTTCACAAAGGGAAGCAGGGATTTCAAGTTTTAAAAAGAGCTTCCAAAAATCATGGTACTTGTTAGCTTTCAACCCTCATTGCCCCTATCATAAGCATCTTGAAGTGATTAAGGTTAAAGTGAACAAACTATGGAGTATATGCTTGACAAAGTATAAGTTGAACATCTCAAGTCCCTTGAATACGAGGGCCACACCTCATGCTACTCAACTTCAGTTACCTGTAAGTTCTTATCATAGTAAGTACATGCATATCATAGAGAACCGCCAACGGGGTACCCCTTGCACACGGTACAGGAGTTATCCCATAACCAAAATGACAAGGCAAGCAGACAATGAGCATCTTAGCAATATTTTTATTTACTATGTGCATAGCTTTTTATTGAGGATGCTTCACAGATAGCTCATTATGGTGATGCTGCAAGTTTCCACCATGATTAGGCATGGCTTAGGCTAGCGGCCCAGGCGTTTCTCTAACACAAAATACATAACTCCATGGACTTACAAGCTCCCTCTTTATTTCACACCGGTGACATCCATAGACAAAAGAGCATGATATCAACTGTGTACAAAGTACAAGTGCAATGTTGAAAACGTTCCCCGTGACAACACAGTTCTGCTAATTCTACATGTTCAAAAGGTAATTTAAATAGCTTATTTGAAATCCTCACATTTTTCTGATTCAAAAACATATATTATATGTAGTATTTGAGTTTGTATTTTAAAAGTTATATTAAAACAGAATTTGAGTTTGAATTTAAATAATTTGATTTAGATTTGAATTTTAAACAGACAGCCAGCTAAACTTTTTGCACCCAGGCTCAGTTAGCCCCAGTCGCCGACAGGGGGGACCGGCGCTGACTGGACAGACACACACGCGCAGACGATGTTTCACACCACGGCTGCTCTAGGCTCAGAGACGGACAGGTGGGACCTGCTGGCGTGCAGGCCCACTTGACAGCGAGAAGCTGCGGGCTGCCCACGTGGCTCAGGGGGAACTGCGGGTTGAGTAACAGGTTCTTCGGGAGCCTTTTTGCAAAAAGGGCACCCGACGCTGACGGTGGGCCTGGGCTGGACCGCGGCTTAGGAAAACAAAAGAGGGGGGGGTATGTGCAAAGTGCCACGCGTGCACTGTTTCTCTTCTCTCAGAACCAACTGACGGAAACGCAGCGGCTGGCGCGGCGAGGGGGATCGAACCAGCGATCTGGGGCGCGCGCGCGGAAGCGGCAACCACTGGGCTGGACTAGGTTTGTTGACAGGAGGGAGGGAGGCGGCTAGATAGGGTCTGCGCGCGCGGAAGCGAGACGACGTCGACGACCACGCCGTGCACCGAGGGCGCTCGTCGCCGTGACCCGCGCAACCAGGAAACGAACACGAAAGGGGAGGTGTCTGGGAGGTAGAGTGGCTCACCGCGGGTTCGTCGGGGTGGTCGGTTCGGGCAGGGGCGTAGACGATCGCCGGCGCGGCTCGCGGACGGCGGTGCTAGGGTTTTCGCGACGTCGTCGACGTGCAGGGGACCTGGGGGCTTCTCCTCCTCGCTGCTGGGTACGGGGGCGACGCAGAGGACCTCCGGAGCTTCCTCGACACCCGCAGGCGTCACGCCACCGGCTAGGAAGATGGGTGGCAGGGGAAGACCGACGGTGGACGGCGAGGCTAGGTAGAGGAGAGGAGAGGAAGGGGAGATGAGGGCGTCGCCCTGGGCGGATCTGGGGACGGCTAGAGGGCGAGGGGGTAGATAAGGACGGGCAGGTGGGGGCTTGCGTGGGGGAGGGGAAGGTTGGCTCGGCCACCTTTTTCACCCTCTCTCACGTGACGCGCAGGGCAGGCACATGGGAAGGAAGGTGCTGGGGAAGGTGAGGCTGCCAGGTGGGGACGGCGAGGCCTGGGAGAGTGGCTCGGTGCGGGGCAGCTGGGACAGAGGGAGAAAAGAGAGGGAGGGGCATGGGTTCGGTCTAGGGTGGTTGGTAGCTAGGGAGGGCCTGCACGCTAGATGAAGAGGAGGGGCCGAGAGAGAGGGGACATGTTAGCTAGGTTTGGTTATGGTGGGATTTAAGGAGAGACGGGGTGGATTAGGGTTTTGGTTTAGAGAGGGGGAAGGTTAGATGCTAGGTGTTCTTTTGACAAGATCAAACCATGCACCAAACAAAACCCAACAAGACCAAGACTAGAAAAAGGGGAAAAAGGTGGTGATGGTTTAGGCATGATCAAACAAGACCAAGCCTAAGGGGTAGAGAGAGATGCTCCATATTAAAATCCAAATAAAATCAAATGCCAAGCTAAAGGGGTACTTGCATGGGCCATGCATAATTAATTGATACCATATTTATCTTTGTGAAAACAAGATTATGTACATGGCATTTTCTTATGCATTCCAAAGTGTGGAATAAGGCCCAAGCAAAAGAATTTAGAAAGAATTCCAAGTGGAGTATGAGGAGATGATCACATTGGATTATATTTTGGACTTGCTAGTGTGTATATGCCACTAGATATTTATTAAGCCCACAAAATATCCCAACATGATGATAACCCCAAAAGCAACACATATGGAAGCTAGGAAAAAGGGGTCCCACTCACAAGGCATGCAAAGGTGGCCATGTGGCTCTCATGTATCAATAATGTGAAAACAAAATGATGCCAAGATGAGAACATGTGGAAAAGAATTGGATCCATCCCAACCCACATGAGCTAGAAGTAAAACCCATAAATGCCAAGCTCATATTTAGTTGGATGGTGGAATTATAATGTGGTGAAAGAAAGGTGGTGGAGTTAATAAGAGATATGCCCCCAAATCAACTTGGGCATTTAACAATATATCAAGAACCAAATACAATATCAAGAGGCAACTACAATTAATAATGCACATGAGATAAGAACCAAACAAGAAGGGGTTTTATATGATGCTCAAATGCAAGGTGGCATGATGACATGAGCATGATATGATGATGATGCAACAATTATATGTAGGAGGTGGTACTTTTATTACTAGAACAAGTAGCATTACAGGTGTTAGACAACTGGGATGCTACAACTCTCCCCCACTAAACAGGAATCTCGCCCCGAGATTCTAGGAAGAAGAAGAAGACACAAAGAGGGTAGGATAGTTGGCACGGAGTTCATCTTCACGTTCCCAAGTGGCTTCATCAACAGAATGGTGTGACCACTGCACCTTGCAGAACTTGATGGACTTGTTGCGAGTCCTTCTTTCTGCGGTCTCAAGGATTTTGGTGGGGTGTTCTTGATAAGACAGGTCTTCTTGCAGATCGATTAGCTCATGATCCACGGTCCTGCCGGGATCTTTGAAGCACTTCTTGAGCTGAGAGATGTGGAAAACATCATGAACCTTGAGTTTTTCCGGGAGCTCCAGGGCATAAGCTACTTCTCCTCTTCTACCACGGATCTTGAAAGGACCGATGTATCTAGGAGCCAGCTTTCCTTTGATACCGAAGCGATGTGTGCCTTTCATGGGAGTGACACGAAGGTACACGAGATCACCAGGGGCATACACCATGTCCGTGTGCTTCCTGTCATAATTGCTCTTCTGACGACTTTGAGCAATCTTCAGGTTCTCAAGAATGATATGCACCTTCTCCTCCGCTTGAGTTACAATGTCAGGGCCAAACCAGATTCTTTCTCCTGCACCTGACCAACCAATCGGAGTTCTGCACTTGCGACCATAGAGAGCCTCAAATGGTGCCATCTTCAGACTCTTCTGGAAGCTGTTGTTGTAAGAGAATTCAGCATAAGGAAGACATTCCTCCCACTTCATGCCAAAAGAGATAACGCAAGCACGAAGCATATCCTCTAGAATCTGATTGATCCTTTCAACTTGTCCTTGCGACTGAGGGTGGTAAGCAGTGCTGAAGTTCAACTTTGTTCCCAAAGCATTTTGGAAACTTTCCCAGAACTTGGAAGTGAAGATGCTTCCACGGTCTGAACTGATCTCAAGCGGAACCCCATACAGAGAGACAATTCTGTTGATATAGAGCTCAGCCAACTGAATTCCAGAAATTGTTTCCTTGACGGGGAAGAAATGATCCACTTTAGAAAGCCTGTCGATGACAACAAAGATTGCATTGTTGCCCTTCTGCGACCTTGGAAAACCAGTGATGAAGTCCATCTCTACTTTCTCCCATTTCCATTCCGGGGGTTTCAATGGCTGTAGAAGACCGAAAGGTTTCTGATGGACAGCTTTCACTCTACGGCAGACATCACACTCCGAGACATACTTGGCACAATATCGTTTCAGACCAGGCCACCAATATTGTGTTTTCAAGTCCATGTACATCTTTGTGCTGCCAGGGTGGATAGATAGAACAGAATCGTGCGCCTCCTTGAGAACTTGCTCTCTCAAACCCGGGTAGTTCGGAACAAACATCCGGTGTTCAAAGAAAAGCGTGCCTTGATCATCTACGTGGAAGGACTCATACTTCGGAAGCTGAAGCTGGGAGGTGATCTTTCTGGTGTGCGGATCACCACGCTGACGAAAGCGAATCTTTTCTTCCAAGAGAGGAGTAGCCAGAAGGTTCAGGAGATGCCCTTGTTCCACAACTTCCAGGTTGAGCTGACGGAATTCCTTGCACAAAAGAGGCTGCTGTTCTTCCATCATGAGGTTGTTGACATAAGCTTTGCGGCTGAGAGCATCGGCCATGACATTAGCTTTGCCCGGTGTGTAGTTGATGGTCAAATCAAAATCATTGATTGCTTCAATCCATCTCCTCTGTCGAAGGTTGAGATCAGGCTGTGTGAAGATATACTTCAAACTCTTGTGATCAGAAAAGATTTCACAACGGTTGCCAAGAAAGTAGTGCCTCCATAGCTTCAAAGCAAAGACAACTGCTGCTAGCTCGAGGTCATGTGTGGGATAGTTGATCTCATGCGTCTTCAACTGTCGAGAGGCATAAGCAACAACTTGTTTCTCTTGCATAAGGACCGCACCCAATCCTTGCAAAGAGGCGTCACAGAATATCTGGAACGGCTTGGATGTATCCGGAGGAACCAAGACTGGTGTGGAAGTGAGCTTCTCTTTGAGTGTATCAAAACTTGCTTGACACGCAGGAGTCCACAGGTATTTCTTGCCTTTCTTGAGGAGATCGGTAAGATGCTTCGCTATCTTCGAGAAGTTCTGAACGAAGCGACGGCAATAACTAGCCAAACCGAGGAAACTCCGCACTTCTTTGACATTAACAGGAGGAAGCCATTCAACAATTGTCTTTACCGTTTCCGGGTTTACTGCAATGCCCTTGGCAGAGATGACATGGCCCAGATAGGTTACTTCAGGCAGCCAAAACTCACACTTTGAGAACTTTGCATACAAGCGGTTCTCACGAAGCTTGTTTAGGACACACCGCAGGTGTTCTTCATGCTCTTCCTTGGACTTAGAATAGACCAGGATGTCATCCAGATAGACCACAACGAACTTATCCAGGTACTCCATGAAGACCGAGTTCATAAGCCTCGAGAAGGTAGGAGGTGCGTTGGTGAGACCGAAAGACATGACTGTGTACTCATACAGGCCATAGCGAGTGGTGAAAGCTGTTTTGGGCACATCTTCCTTGCGAATTTTGATTTGGTGATAACCACTCCTCAAATCCAGCTTAGAGAATACCACAGCTCCAGCTAGCTGGTCAAAGAGATCATTAATCCGCGGAAGGGGATATTTATTCTTGATGGTTTTAGCATTGAGAGCCCGATAGTCAACACAAAGTCTATCAGTCCTGTCACGCTTCTTCACAAAGATTGTTGGGCTGCCCCAAGAGGAAGTACTGTGTTGAATGAAACCCAACTTCTCTTGTTCATCAAGTTGTCGTTTGAGTTCAGCCAACTCAGCAGGACCCATTTTATAAGGCCGTTTGGAGATAGGAGCCGTTCCAGGTTCAAGCTCAATTACAAACTCAACCTCACGATCCGGAGGCATACCCGGCAACTCTTCAGGAAAAACATCCGGAAACTCACAGACCACTGGGACTCTCTGAATAGCTTCCATAGCATCATTATTCAGAGCCGCTAAGGAGAAAAGCTGGACAGCAGGAGTCAGACTTGGAGAAAAGACTATATGGCCTTCAGGAATCTTCAGAGAAACCGAGCGTTCAGCACAATCAATCACAGCTGCATTTGCCGTCAACCAATCCATGCCCAAGATGACATCAATGTCAGAATTGCCCAGAACAATTAAGGAAGCCGAGAATGAAGAGCCACCAATCTCAATTTGATTGCCATGGCTGATTTTTGCAGCTGCCATTGTTGCTCCAGGAGAAAGAACCATTAACCGCTTAAGAAGAGGATCCATTGCTAACTCATTCTCATTTGCAAACTTGTGAGAAACAAATGAATGCGATGCACCAGAATCGAACAAAACTCGTGCAGGGACTGAGTTAACGGATAGCATACCCATCACAACTCTAGGTGCATGCTCAGCTTGAGCGGCGTTGACACAATTGGCACGAGCAACCGTAGACCCGGGCTTGGTGTTGATGTTGAGAGCCCGAGGTGGTGGTGCACGAACCATAGGAGAGCTTGCTGCAGATCTTGGCGGGGGTGGAGGGAGAGCTTTGTTCTTCAACGGACAGTTCCAGTTGGGATGTCCATGATCTCCACATGTGAAACAAGCACCATGGGGACGTGGAGCCACGTAGCCAGGGACTCCGCCAGGCGCTCCAGGGTAATGGTTGTTGTAGCCCCTGGGAGCAGCAGTGATGGAGTTTACTGGCCTTGACGCGTAGCTTGCAGGTCTTGGTGAAGCCGGGAGCGATGGTGGGGTGTTAGGAACCCAGACACGCCGCTTAGAAGGAGCTGCCATAGCTGAAGAGCTTGATGCATCACGGTTGTGTTTCTTGGACTCCTCAAACACTTGCCTGCTTGCTTCCTCTTGCAGAGCTGTGTGCTGTAGTTCCAAGAAAGATGCCGGCCTTGCATGTGTGATTGCATATTTGATCGATGCATTGAGCCCTTGCCTGAACCTCTTCTGCTTCTTCTTGTCATCTGAGATCTCATCACCACCATAACGAGAAAGATTCATGAAGTTCCTGATGTAGGTGTTGACATTATCATTTCCCTGCTTAAGGTTGAGAAAAGCTTCCTTCATCCTTTCCATAACAATCTCTGAGAGGAACTGCTCTTTGAAAGCTGCAGTGAACCTTTCCCAAGTAGGCTGAAAACCAGTGCAGCTTGCCTTCAAGTAATTTTCCCACCAGAGAGCTGCATCTCCCTTTAGAAGGTGAGTAGCACACTTTACCCACTCCTGCTCAGGAACATCAGCAGTCTCGAGCAACCTTGACATCTCACGCAGCCAATCATCCGCGTCTAGTGGTCGATCGGAAACATCAAACTGGCGAGGGTTGAATTTCAGGAAGCTTTTGATGTCGCCCCGCTTGGGAGGTGGAGGGAGTGGAGCAAACTCATTCCTTCTGACGCTTTCTTCCAAATGTTGTTGGTTCTGCTGCATTGCTGCCAAGGCATTGGCTATGTTTGACAACGCGGCCCCCAACTCCGGTGGTATGTCTTCATCTGAACGGCATGGTGGAGCCATCCTGAGATTGATATAAAACACAAGTCAGTACTATAATGGAGAATAATAATAATCCAAAATAGTACCAAGATGGAATTAACCAAGATTAAAGGATACAAATTACTAAGATGATATTAAAATATCAACAAAGTTCAAAGCACCTAGAAGATATTAAGCATATCGCACACGACTGAAAAGGAGTGTGGTACACAAATATATCAAAGAAAAATTTTCCACAAATTTCGGCAATAAAATACCAATAGATGCGCAAAATTACTTAACGAATCAAGATTAGCGACTCTACCAATTCAATATACAAAAGCGAATGATAAGAGTAGTGGTATGGTCGCGACTCCATCCCGCACTCAAATCATTACTCCGCACATGAACAAGTGGAACACATATCCTAACCCCTTCTACTCACGTTGAACCTAAGATTGGTAACTACGGAAACGAACAACCCAAACAAGATAACGCCGGATAACAAAGAGTAAGACAGATCGCGTCGGTTTGCAAAGCCTGTCGGTATGGAATGTACCAACAGTTGATAACCAAAGGCTGATTAGATAACAACTTGGATGCAACAGATAGACAAGGGATTACACACACACACACAAAAACACACAACCTATGGTACTACGGAAACCCAGAACACGTGAATCCTAGTTTGAAATTTTAAGAAGAGGATTGAAAACGTTACACTTCCTTACCAGAAAAGGGTGGGTGGTTAAGAAGAAAAGTGGAAGCAGTCCTACTCTCGCGTTTTGTTTTTCCCTAATATACATAACTACCAAAATATTTGCTAGACTGACAACGACCGTTTGGCTGAGACCCTGAAGGTCGGGATGGCTCTGATACCAATTGTAACTACCTCGGGGAATTACGCTCCTAGATACAAGCCTGGATGAGCGGTAGTGGTTGAAATAGTACGGTGGGGCCCCAAAAGCCACTCACGGGTAGACCTTGCGGCCGTCCCAACCACTTCCAACTCATCGGGACCTGTACGGGCGGCGTAATCGGCAGGCGAAGGGATCAACTACATACACAAATGAGTATGTATGCAAGCCACCATACAAGAGTACATCAGAGCCATACCATCTAAAAAGAAAGGAAATATAGCAACGCCATACAACAAGATTCAAATGACCTAGATAGATATAATATTTTAGGATAATTCCTCATACATCACACATCAGAGTATCAAGCGGAAGCGGCAAAACAAAGTCCGAGTACGGATAAGAAGCAAATCGGCATAAGATGCCATAGAAATAAGCACATCCCGCCCACAGATCTCACGGATCCCCGTTCCCGGAACCTCTACACCGCACGATCGTTGCCCACATCATCAGCCTCTTCCACCCAGTATCCGTCCTGCGAGGGTACCTGTTCATCTGAACCAATAATTTATCGTGTGAGACCCTAAGGGTACTCAGCAAGTCTTTATGCCTCTAAAGGGGACACACCTGGGGTGACGCAATTGCAGCAAAAGATAAACCCTAGCAGTTCTATAGATAAACGCTAACCATCCGCCTAACCAATGATAGACGGATGTCCGTGAATTAATGACAACAGTTATAACAGTAATTTCATCAGATCCATCCTCCTCGCTTACCAACGAGGAAGCGGACGAACAACCCCCATCCGTTGGCAATTTTATTAACCATTCCATGAGTGTTGCACTATTTACTAGTCAGTTGTTTAGTCAAGTTAAAAGCGGTACTTTAGTTATGCTTGTCTATGATCGAGAAACTGTGCTCCAAGTCGTCCATAACCGCGGACACGGCTTTCAGAAAGTTTTACCCTGCAGGGGTGCACAAATAGCAACACACACTCGATCAACCTCGGAAAAACCAAATCAAAACCCAACGAGGCCTTCACGACAAAGCAATCACAGGATTCAGAATTATTTCAGGGGGCCACCCCATTGAGTAGACCCGCAACGAAGTTAGATGACTCCGAGACGGACTCAAGGTTTGCGTCAATGGCTGTAAACGACTGGGAACCCGAAAGTGTGGCTGGGCTTGTCGATACCGCGAAAACACTCCGCTTACCTAAACAGTACAGTGTGCTCCACGCACAATCATAAATAGACAGTAGCATGGCATAAGTACAGGATAGTAAACAAAACCTCAAACTAGTTTGTGGCCCCAAGAAATAAGACGGAATCAAGCTCTGGCTCTGGGGGGTCCCATAAGCCTCCCGGATGTGGATAGCGCGAATAATCTTGGAACAGGAATCAAGTACTCGGGGTCTTACGGGACACAAGTGAGCAGGAAAAACCAAATAGCAGATATTGCCCACCGGTGCCACTTTCATTAGTTATCCCATTACTACTCAGGTTAAGTTGTTTAGGTACCTCGTTATCCAACAGACACTCACATACCCTACACATGCTGTTCTACGACTCGCATGGCTCAAACAACTCCTGTAGTAATGGCTCATGGGATGGAGGAACAAGCTTGGTGGGGTTTAAAAGTAAAGGCTATGCAATACTTGGGATTCAAATTAATGCAATCGCGACTCAATGATGCAAGAATAAGGTAGAGGAACTAGGTACTGTATGTATGCAAGCATGTGGTAGTGCTTGCCTGGCAACTCAGTTGAAGCGAGAGACGGATCTGGGTAGTGCTCCTGGTTCTCTTGATATATCCCCTGCTCAGCGTTTATTCGAAAGAAGAACCAAACAAGCAAGGGCCAACATAAATAAAGTGCACAAGCATAGGAATAAAATGCGACAAGCAAACAATCATGCCATGATGAATGATGCACAAGTTACATGGCAATAAAGTAGCATGGCATGGGTGAGGTGTGGTATACAAGAATAAGTCATTTTATTAAGGTTTGGCCATATTTTATTGTCATATTAGTTGCTGTAAGTATAAATTTACATGATGCATGCTGCAATTGAAGTCATGGATAGCATATACAGAAAGGTCTCGTCGAGCTGATCATTTTAGACATATCATTTGCTAAATTCGGAGTTGTAAATCAAAAGTTATTAATTTATTAAGTTCCAGTGGCATTTGTTGTAAATTAACTAAACTTGGAATTTTACATGTTCAAAAGGTAATTTAAATAGCTTATTTGAAATCCTCACATTTTTCTGATTCAAAAACATATATTATATGTATTATTTGAGTTTGTATTTTAAAAGTTATATTAAAACAGAATTTGAGTTTGAATTTAAATAATTTGATTTAGATTTGAATTTTAAACAGACAGCCAGCTAAACTTTTTGCACCCAGGCTCAGTTAGCCCCAGTCGCCGACAGGGGGGACCGGCGCTGACTGGACAGACACACACGCGCAGACGACGTTTCACACCACGGCTGCTCTAGGCTCAGAGACGGACAGGTGGGACCTGCTGGCGTGCAGGCCCACTTGACAGCGAGAAGCTGCGGGCTGCCCACGTGGCTCAGGGGGGAACTGCGGGTTGAGTAACAGGTTCTTCGGGAGCCTTTTTGCAAAAAGGGCACCCGACGCTGACGGTGGGCCTGGGCTGGACCGCGGCTTAGGAAAACAAAAGAGGGGGGGTATGTGCAAAGTGCCACGCGTGCACTGTTTCTCTTCTCTCAGAACCAACTGACGGAAACGCAGCGGCTGGCGCGGCGAGGGGGATCGAACCAGCGATCTGGGGCGCGCGCGCGGAAGCGGCAACCACTGGGCTGGACTAGGTTTGTTGACAGGAGGGAGGGAGGCGGCTAGATAGGGTCTGCGCGCGCGGAAGCGAGACGACGTCGACGACCACGCCGTGCACCGAGGGCGCTCGTCGCCATGACCCGCGCAACCAGGAAACGAACACGAAAGGGGAGGTGTCTGGGAGGTAGAGTGGCTCACCGCGGGTTCGTCGGGGTGGTCGGTTCGGGCAGGGGCGTAGACGATCGCCGGCGCGGCTCGCGGACGGCGGTGCTAGGGTTTTCGCGACGTCGTCGACGTGCAGGGGACCTGGGGGCTTCTCCTCCTCGCTGCTGGGTACGGGGGCGACGCAGAGGACCTCCGGAGCTTCCTCGACACCCGCAGGCGTCACGCCACCGGCTAGGAAGATGGGTGGCAGGGGAAGACCGACGGTGGACGGCGAGGCTAGGTAGAGGAGAGGAGAGGAAGGGGAGATGAGGGCGTCGCCCTGGGCGGATCTGGGGACGGCTAGAGGGCGAGGGGGTAGATAAGGACGGGCAGGTGGGGGCTTGCGTGGGGGAGGGGAAGGTTGGCTCGGCCACCTTTTTCACCCTCTCTCACGTGACGCGCAGGGCAGGCACATGGGAAGGAAGGTGCTGGGGAAGGTGAGGCTGCCAGGTGGGGACGGCGAGGCCTGGGAGAGTGGCTCGGTGCGGGGCAGCTGGGACAGAGGGAGAAAAGAGAGGGAGGGGCATGGGTTCGGTCTAGGGTGGTTGGTAGCTAGGGAGGGCCTGCACGCTAGATGAAGAGGAGGGGCCGAGAGAGAGGGGACATGTTAGCTAGGTTTGGTTATGGTGGGATTTAAGGAGAGAAGGGGTGGATTAGGGTTTTGGTTTAGAGAGGGGGAAGGTTAGATGCTAGGTGTTCTTTTGACAAGATCAAACCATGCACCAAACAAACCCCAACAAGACCAAGACTAGAAAAGGGGAAAAAGGTGGTGATGGTTTAGGCATGATCAAACAAGACCAAGCCTAAGGGGTAGAGAGAGATGCTCCATATTAAAATCCAAATAAAATCAAATGCCAAGCTAAAGGGGTACTTGCATGGGCCATGCATAATTAATTGATACCATATTTATCTTTGTGAAAACAAGATTATGTACATGGCATTTTCTTATGCATTCCAAAGTGTGGAATAAGGCCCAAGCAAAAGAATTTAGAAAGAATTCCAAGTGGAGTATGAGGAGATGATCACATTGGATTATATTTTGGACTTGCTAGTGTGTATATGCCACTAGATATTTATTAAGCCCACAAAATATCCCAACATGATGATAACCCCAAAAGCAACACATATGGAAGCTAGGAAAAAGGGGTCCCACTCACAAGGCATGCAAAGGTGGCCATGTGGCTCTCATGTATCAATAATGTGAAAACAAAATGATGCCAAGATGAGAACATGTGGAAAAGAATTGGATCCATCCCAACCCACATGAGCTAGAAGTAAAACCCATAAATGCCAAGCTCATATTTAGTTGGATGGTGGAATTATAATGTGGTGAAAGAAAGGTGGTGGAGTTAATAAGAGATATGCCCCCAAATCAACTTGGGCATTTAATAATATATCAAGAACCAAATACAATATCAAGAGGCAACTACAATTAATAATGCACATGAGATAAGAACCAAACAAGAAGGGGTTTTATATGATGCTCAAATGCAAGGTGGCATGATGACATGAGCATGATATGATGATGATGCAACAATTATATGTAGGAGGTGGTACTTTTATTACTAGAACAAGTAGCATTACAGGTGTTAGACAACTGGGATGCTACATCCACCAAAGAAACGTGCAAGCATTTGTTCATTAGATTCAACAAGACCACACCTAACCATCCCCGTTTGCAATTCCTGATAATACTCTTCTACAGAATTTTTTCCTTGCTCTAAGCGTGTCAGATTCTTTAGTAAATCACGTTGATAAGTGGGAGGTACAAAACGAACACGCATAGCAGTTTTTAAAGCAGTCCAAGTACTAGGAATAGTAGTAGGATTTAAACGACAATACTCAGACCACCAAAGGGAAGCAAATTTAGTAAATTCACATGTAGCAGCACTAACACGCATATTCTCAGGATATTTTAAGCACGCAAAACGTTGTTCTACTTCCATCTCCCATGTAAGATATGCATCAGGATTATATTTACCCTCAAAAGATGGAATATTTAATTTAAGCTTTGCAACATGATCATCATCATTACGTACCGGTGGGCGAGCGTTGCGGTAGTAATGTCGGGGACGACCAGCAGGTACCTGTGGAGGTTGTTCAACCTCCTCGTCAAACAGATCGTCGTCGTCGGGGTCGTAGTAGTACCCGTCGTCTGTCCCCAATGTCGCAGCAGCAGCCGCGGCGGAAGTCTGAGGAACGCCAGTCGCAGCAGGAGCCGCCGGGGGTGCGGCGGCAGCCGAACCAGCAGTCCGACCCGTGATCGGATTGCGTCGTGCGCCATGTGTGGGTGCCGGTGCGGGTGCGGGCAATCGGTTCAGAAGCTCCTTGAACCGAACGTCAAGCTTGGCGTTGAAGGATTTCTCGAGTCCATCGATCTTGTCCACGGCGTTGGTGAGCTTGGTGTCAAACTCCCCTAGGCGCGTATCCACGTCTTCAGCGCGACTGACCAAGAGCGCGGAGAAGTGGGCATGTAGTTCTTCGTTCGTCATGGTGGCAGGGTTCCGCGAAGTATCTGTCATGGTTAGTCCTTAAAAAGCACAGGTATATACTACAGGAATATGGTGGAAGTCACGCGTAATCCGTCAAGCAATATACGAAGCTCTTACAAGTTCTTACCAAATAGCAGGAAAAGGCGATGTGCAACCACGAGGATCAGTGGGTCCAGAGATTGAACCAAGCGATTACCAGGAGTCGAGACACCGCACGTGGAGAATATCTGTGGAGCTCTGGGAAGGCTTAGCAAAGGGGGTTAGCAATTATCAAAACAGCAATGCAAAAGTTGAAAGAATGCTCAACGACGGTACTGTGCTGGTCCTAGGCTAGACCGTACTAGAGACGCGAGCCTAGATCACCAACGATGTCACGACGCGACACAACAAGCACTGTATGATGATATGGCACCCTGAAAAGCGAACCGAGATGCAGAAAAACACTATGATGGCGAGTGTCTAGAACTGATCTATGGGGTCTAAAAAGAGGGTAGCCCCAAAAAAAAATTTCGAAATTTTTTATTTTGCTCTGGAAAGCGCGCAGGCGCCAAAAAAATATCGCTATAACGGCCGATGGAGAAAAATGATCCCCAAAGCCGAAAACTAGTATAGCCAGAAAAAAATTTCGGAGGCGGTTCCAGACTTTTTTTTTTTTTGCTCTCCTTCTGGACTTACGACCGGACTCTTAGCTCGACACGGACTTTAGCTGAACACGGAAACAACAAAGAAGGAAAGTCAAAAGAAATAACTAGGAAACAGTAACTCTACTCGGACTCGTACCGCGGCAGGAAAACTGATCGGATCTGTGTCGCGGTAGGAAGGCGGTGGCGGAGTATTAGGGTTTATGGTGGCTGGGTATATGGCGGCGGAATATGGTGGCGGAATATGGTGGTGGTGATCGGCGAGTGTGGCGGTGACTAGTATGATCAGAACTCGAAACTCTAAGGGACGAGACACTAAGACCAGCAACTCGACGCGACGATGTAGACACAAATTCAACAATGCAAAAACTGAAAAGATAATGCGAGGCGTAGATTGGTTATGGGATGGATCTAAACTCTAACTATGTTTTTGGCTTTTTCGTGGGTTATAGGTAAAAACAGATCTAATCTATGAAAAACAGTAAAATCTCACCGAGCAACCTGAAATCTGATACCACTTGATAGGGCAAAGGTGTCTGATCTTTCGATGAGATGGCGATAATCGATTTGGTGGAGTTCGGGCTTGACGATCCGACTACACGTGCGAGCACGAGCGCCAATGCAATCGCTAGGCCAATCTCCCGGAGGTTACCGATCCTGCATGAACACGATCAGCCTGACCAGTGAAGGTCTTAATTCCTACCTGAAATCGAGAACAAGTAAGAACCAATATTGCAATCGAGATATTGCGGATTAAGAGGAAAGCTTTATTGAAAAGGTGGGATCCTGAATAGGTGCGAAGTACAAGAGGCCTCTGCGACGCTCGAGCCTTGGCGAAGTTGCGACTATGGCTAACTTAATGTCTAAACAAAATCCGAGTCTAGGAGGTCGGCTATGGGGAGTATTTAACGGCGAAAAGGTGGGGTTTCGGCCAGCCATGGAAGTGGTGGCCGAATCCAACCCTAAAAGTCCTTTTCCCCTCAAATACGGACTCTAAAAAATAGCTAATTAAAATCCTGCGAAAATTACATGGTCCTGGCCCAAAATAAAAGGTGTCGCAGCACCATATTAAGCTATGGACGAATTCGTAAAGTATTGATCTTGAATATTTCGTCCAAGCCTTCTTTCTTCATTATGGTGACCTCAAAGTTCTGAAATCTTCATCCGTGGCCTTCTCTTGGATCATCACATGGTGGCTGCCATCTCCATGCATGGCCATGCTCCAATGCTTGTCCCTCTCATCCATGCTTGGTCCATCATTCCTAAGAGTAATAAATATATCTGATTTAGGCAGCATCATATTCTCATGTATGTGAGGAATAGTTCCAAGAAACGAAAGTACCTGATAGTTAAGTTGTTTGGCACGAGATCTGGTGATGGGTCCTTGTATGTGTGTTGCTGTAGGTACAACGGTTGTATCAATAGTAGGGATGTCCACATCAGGTTCCCACCAGGAACTTGCATGCGGGTGGAAAACGAAGTAATATCATTACACAATAGTCCACGATGGAACCCACAGAACAGATATATATATATAACACGACTCCATGAGTAAAGAATACAGATATACAATACAAAGATCCAAATCACCTTGAAAACGATATAGCGTCCAAGTATGGACAAGATGCAAATTGAGCTAAGATCCCTGAAAAATAACCAATGGCGTCCATACCCTTCCTAGACCAAGCCATAAGGGTAACCCTGCTAACGACATCGATCTCAAAACCTGCTTAAACAAAAGGGGTGCCGACAAAGGGCAAACAAAAAAGAGAGCGATCAGTACTGATGTGAGTACACGACAAGTCTTAGAATTCGGTGGTCCTCACCTACATAGGTATGATGGACTGAAGTGTCAGCGCAACATGCACTAAACAACCTATAAAGACTCAATACAACTTCCGGCTATCAGAGAGGGATAAGAAAGACCTATTCGGATCCAACCTAATACTACCATCAATCATACCCATCCTGGTATTAAACCCTCGAGACCAAACGAGGAAGTCATGCCGAGAAAACTCACATGGTTGGCAGTTTTATTCATTATTTCCGTGATGGTTATCCAACTTACTAGTCATATCAGATACAAGTCAAATTATAACAGTAAAATTTAGTTATAGTTGTATATGATCAAGAATTGTGCTCCAAGTCGTCCATACTGCGGACACGGCTTTTCGAAATGATTAAACCCTGCAGGGGTGCACCAAATTTTCCACACGCACCTACACCCTTGTTGTCAGATCAGGTATGTACAAGATCACAAAACATACACCAAATGGTATGTCGACGAGGTTTCATACACGACGTTTCCCAGACCCAAAGAAATCACATGGGGCCACCCCACTAAGCTACCGGTAACGAAGTCGGTCGGTCTTTGAGACGGACCCAGGGTTTGCGAGAACAGCTGTAAACGACTAGGAACCCGAAAGTGTGACTGGGCTTGTCGATACCGCGAAATCGTGTCGCGATCTAAGACAGTACACGTGCTCCACACGCAATAGTAAATAAAGCAGTAAAGCATGGCATAGGTATAGGATAGTGATAACGCCGCAAACTAGTTTGTGGCCCCTGGTAAAGTACTTTGAAATCAGGTACTAAATCAATGGGGGTGCCCACATATCCCACCTGTGGTTAGCGCGCTCGATCTCGGAATAGGTGTCCAGAACTCAGGTCCTAGGTGGACACAAATGGGCAGTTAAAAACCAAATATTGTCTACTACCCACCGGTGCCACTGCATTGTTTACCTATTTTCAATATTAGTTATTAAACGGTAATTAAAGTCATGACCATCTCCACCATTAAGCATGTGTCAACCACCCAACAACGATGGAACATAGACGATGTGAAACAACACCTGAGCAAGCGACTACGACGCGCAAGGCCAACTATCTACCAAACAACAGGTAATAGGAGGTGTACATGGCAATATAGAGGCCGCAGGGAAGTATAAACGGGTACGGAATTTATAACCTCGCAACACAGATAGCAATAGATCAACACGAGGAAATAAAGACTAGAAATGTAAAATAGGTAGAAAGAGGGAGAATTCTCGCCTGGAAAACATTGTTGAAGGTTCATATGCAGATCGGGCGTCACTCGCATCAACTCATCGGCCTAATCCGTGAAAAAGCAAAGCACTAAAAGAAACACCGGATGCACTAATTAATACTACGGTAGAAGATTAGGCATGATGCGTGTATGACGTATGACATGGCAAAGATGCGGTGCAATTAGGAAATATTAAGCGGAACCGGGGTCCCAACAATTTATTAGATGGTTCATGTTTTTTGGATATCCCGCAATTTTAAATGTTGGCATAACAAGGCAAAATATAACACCGGTTCGATACACAAATTTAAATGGAGCCAATATAAGACTACAAAATCCCGCATATGATCTCCATATTTAATATGAAATGAATCGGCATAAGGCCCCCAAACCACATGATGAGATGTATGCTAGCATGAGCGATTTATTATGCAACAATTTATATAGATGGCATTTATGAAATAGGGATTCGAGAAAGGGGTCACACATTGGTCCGAAGATCTTGGGGGTTCAGGGTCTTCAGGGTCTCGGCCAGCCGAGAGCGTCGAACCTTTTAAGGAGGTCATGGCATCCAGGAAGGCGATCTTGGTTCGTGGATTCGGATCTGGGTCTCTCCGGTTTCGGGAAGAAGAACTCGATGTTCGTGTCGAAGGTCTTGGCGATAGTTCATCGGGTACCGCTTGGTTCAATACGGTCTTCGGACTTCGAGGATCGGTGTTGAACTTGGGATAGGCACTGGGGATCTTGGTGGAAGGCTTGTGCTTGCTCACAGGGGCGATGATAAAGACAAAAATATCTTCGTGCAAAACATTACACACTTGGTTGGACAGAGAAAGACATAGTCGTGGTCGTCGGGTGTAGCAGCACAGCGATAAGGAATTCTCTTGTGGCAGTGACGGTGGGCCTAGGTGAGGAGGAACAGAGGTCACTGTTTGAGGGAGGGACCGGGGCGACACCGGGGATGGGTCGATGGCGATGAGGGGGCACGCAGTAGCCGGAGGATGGCGCACCACTGTTGAGGGAAGAGGAGCGGCCGACATGATGGAAAGCGGCAGCGGCGAGGCCCCTGGTCGCAAGGCGGCGAGGAAGGTGGCATGCATGGATCTCGGGGAAGCGGGTGAAGCCGAGGTCGGGCGAAGACGGTGGCTGCGGCAGGGGCGATGCAGAGACATGGCAATGTTTCACGGAGACGATCGGGCGGCGGAGCTCTAGGCGGCGGGGACACCGAGCTTACTAGGGAAGGGGCGAGAGAGGGTGCGGGGTCGGCTAGAGGAGGCGGCAGGCTCGCGGTGGAGGACGGATGCCGAAGCGGCAAGGACACGACGTGATGGCGCATTTCGGCCCTGGCGGCGGATGGAGGAGGCGACAGAGACCGCTGCAGGGATGGAAGCCGGGGAGGCGAGGGAGGCGCTCGGATCCACAGGCAGCTCGACGGTGAACACAGAGGGGCGCTGACGGGGCTCGGGCAGATCTCCTACAGGGGAAGGGAAACAGAGGCGACCGGCAGTTGGTGGCGAGGTGGCGGACGAAGGGCGTGGCGGTACGAGGCCTAGCGGCAGCGCACGATGGGGGGAGGCGTCGACGCGGTACACGCGGGGTAGGGGACGACGATTGCAGGGCGAGCGAATCGTGACTTGGCATGCAGAAGAGGTTGGTGAGGGAGCGGGGGTAGCGGGCGTCGTGGTGGGTCCAGGCGGGGCAAGGAGAGGGGAGTTCCGCGTGTGCGTGGTTGCTTGATGTCGTGCGTTTCTATGCATCGTGTCAAGGTAGTGTGTGCACATGGGTGTGTGCGTGCGTGGGTGGACTGGGTCGGTGCCGTGCGCGTGCGTCTGTGTGCTGTGTGGCGTGTACGGTGGGTCGGGGTGGTGCGCTGAGGTGAGTGGGGTGGCGGTGGCATGTGAGGGGTGAGGGGTTGGGTCTGGGTGTCGGTAGATGGGATCTAGGGTTTCAGGATTAGGGTTAGAGAGAGGTTAGGGTTTAGACTAGGTGGGTTTGTTTGGGCCAGGTGGTAGGTAGTCTGGTCAGGTTGGGCCTCTGGCCTGACCGGCTAGACCGCCTCTCCGGTCTAAACTATTGATTTTAAAACATGTTTGGGTTTATTTTAATAAACGATTTTATTAATAGTTTGGGCAAACAAATTAAACCAGACAACTGGGATTTTAAATTTGAAATAGGGAGGGGCTATTCAGAAAACAAAGGTAGGCTTTTTAGAAAATAGTTTTAAGACCAATATGCATGACGGGATGACGATGCTCAAATTCAATGTGGCATGATGTCATGAGCATGTGGTCATGATGATGCACAACAACGAGCGATTATCTGGTAGTGTTTTTACCCGGTGTGCTACAAGTGTGACCCTAACCACTTCAGCAAGGTGCTCTTCGCACCTGGGTTAGGGATGCCACAAATCCTTGATGGCTTCAGGGAATACTTGGGATTGCTACCCTAGGAGGTGATCCTCGGGACTTACACTGGTTGCAGATGGTAAAGCAAGGTTAAGGAGGTCGATGGCAATCCTTGATCAAGGCCGGTCAGCTTTTGTAATTTCTCACAATCTGCAAGTTGGCAACTTCCTCACCTTCAAGAAGCTAAATGACAAGGAGTACAACGTCGTAATCTTTGAGTTCTCCTGCTCTGAGGTGGTGGCGTAGTGCCTAGACCACGGTGATGCCACAAGGAGGATCATGAAAGACATCGACTGAGAACGATCGTTTCCACTTGTTGATGCGGTGAATTATATATAAGAATATGCCGTATGGATGATTGGTTAATATGCTACTATCCTAAGTAAACTACTATGCTAAGTAAGGTACTCTTATTATCATAGTAGTATGAAATGTGTGTTATTAATCTGTGCATTTTATTTTGGCCGGTAACCTCACAACTTGTGAGAAGAGGTTACTCTGGACACTATTTTGAAGACAATCAAACAACTGCTATTTTTTCTTTCTTCATGGGCTGCAGAGCAAGCAACCAAACATCCGCCACACATATCTCCCATGGGCTAAGGAAAGGCCAGACAAGAAACCAAAGGAAGTGGAAAACATGGCCCAAAATCTATTCTCTAAGTGACATGCCACACGAGGCCTTGCCCAAGAGAGCTCTAAAATCACTGCAATCTACCGAACATGCCCTAAATTAAGATACAATGTCTAAGATATGTTGGATCTCTTAGACATTTGTATCTCATGTGCTAATGTGCTAAGATAAGTGGCATTGTGAAATGACTAATGATCCAGCTCAGCCTTCTTAGTTCATAATTAATTGTGCACGGGAGAAGGAGCCCCTATAGGACGCTTGTAGTGTTCGTCCCTCGTTCACGCCCATGTGAGGATCCTGATGGGGCCTTCCTAGATTGCATTTCTTTCTCCTTTTATTATTCGCTTTTATTTTTTTTGAAAAAAGTTTAGATCTAAAAATATTTAGATTTACAAAAAAACTATGATTTAAAAAAATTGAATTTGAAAATGTTTAGATTGTGAAAAATATTAAGTTTTAAAAAATGTTCAAATTTGAAAAATGTTCAGGTTTTAAGGGCAACCCCAACAGCCCCCACAAATGGTCTGGGGCCGTCCAAATATGTCCGATCGAACAGGGGCAAGGACCAACAATGTCCCTCAGATGGACGCGCGCCACGAACCTGTCCATTTCCCTCATTTCAAGCCCAAATTTGGGCTTGTTTAGGAGTGGCGCGGAAAGTCAGCGCGTCCAGGTCGCGTTTCCTCTTGTACAGATGGGCCCACCAGCAAGCAACACACCGGTCACAACATCTCTCTCCCTCTCACCCCCATGCATCTTGCCCCTATCGCCATCGGGGCACCACCGAGCCTACCACGACCAATTCCATCACCAGTTTTGGTTGTTTGGTGGCTCTACGCGTCCGAGGCGCTTGTCGTTGTTCTAGTTGATGAGTACATTCACATGAGAGAGTCCACTTTCCTTGAATCAATGCACAAGTTCAGCAGAGAAGTGGTTCAGGTGTTCACAATGAGAGTATTTGAGAGAACCAAATGTTGCCAACATTGTTCATCTCCTGTCAATCAACGATAGTAGGGGTTTCCTCGTATGCTAGGAAGCATAGATTACATGCACTATGAATGGAAGAATATCCATTTGCATGGCAAGGGAAATACAAAGGGCAATGCGAAGGGTGCACGGTCATACACGAGGCGGTTGCATTGGAAGATCTCTAGTTTTGGCACTCTTTCTTTGGCATGGCAGGATCTCATAATGACATCAGTGTGCTTCAATGCTCTCTAGTGTTCGCTAGGCTGGCAGACAGCCATGCTCCAAAGGTGAGCTATGAGACCGGTGACCACCCTTATGATAAAAGGTACTATCTCGTCGATGGTATCTATCCTACCTAGACCATATTTTTGAAGACAATCCGCACACCTACCGATGAGGCCGAGAGTAGGTTTGCAAAGAGCAAGAGGATGCTTGGAAGGATGTGGAGCGGATATTTGGTATGCTCCAATCTCGCGGGCTATTGTTCGCACCCTGCTAGTACATGGAGCATATGTGGAAGGTCACGACAATTTGTGTGATTATGTACAACATGATTTTTGAGGATAAACGCAATGACAACGTATATGACCAAGGGTGGGAGTTTCATGGTGAGTTGGTTGCGCTGCAGGGTCCATCGAATGACGTTGCAAATTTTCCCATATCTGTAACATCCCAATTTCAGCAACTCTGATTTGTTGTCCAAAAGGAAAAAATTAGGGGGAACAAAAAAAATCTTGTTAAGTGTTGCATTGTTTGCTTACTTGTTCGTCTGTGTTCATGCCACTATTTGTGCACTAGATGACACACTTCTTACCTCAACCCTAGTCGACAAAAACTATTTTTACAAAAGAGATGTATTGGCTCATCTTACATATTCTCAAATGTTCTGACATTTCAAACTTGAGCCAAGATGCCTTTGACATAACAAAATAATTTTACTAGTTTCTATTAACAAAACTATGGAGACCTACATATAATATCCTTATGTTTTCAAGACAAAACTTTCAACTACTCTCACCTCTAGGTTTTCCAAAACCTTCCATGAAATCTTTTCATCCAATCTTGGTAGGAATACCAAGAGGCCCTTATCTTCAGTCAAATCACAACTTCCTAAAAACACCCATGATTAACTCAAGCTAGGCTTGATGGTAACCCTAGTAGTAGTTGGATATTGTTGAGAAGATAAATTGCCTTGATCTGTTGTTTGATGAATTGCCTTGATCTGTTCTTTGATGAATTGCTTTGATCTGCTTAGGAAGTAGCATGAGGCAATATATGAGCTCATCTTTTAGGATCAAGCCAATAGTTGAGATCACCAATCTCAAACAAAGCATACTAAGCTATATCCATCTCAAGTCACCCAAGTAACCCTCTAATCCTCTTAACCAGATCAATCATCCTATGTATTAGCATCCAACTCATCAAAGACCAAATATAAGCATGAATCTCTCTACACAAGCTATACTTCCATATCATACACTTGATGATAATATTTGACCCTTGCATCCTCCCCAAATGTTTTCCTCTCCCATACTAGTCCAAATCCACAAATTTGCCAAATTAGGCCAAGTCTAAAATCCTTAACTGGATTCAATCTTTGGATCTCCACCTACTCTAATCAGTGTGCATTTCTGAAAATGTACTTGAGCCATCTTGTAGTAACTCATTATTACTACCAAATCTCACTCTTGACATTGGCTAAACTCTTCTTGGACACACTCATTCATGATGGTTTTGTAGTCAAGAAAATAACCTTTTCGGCAAATCATATCATCATGCCTATTTTGGCTGAAGCTCACATCCATATGCTATCTCCTTTGGACCAACTATTTGCATGGTAATGATATACTAACCATGTTATATCAATCCATCCTTCACGTTTCCCCATTGGAGCCTTGCGCTTCTTAGATTCACTTGGTTTATGAGGCTTCATGACACATCTGCTATGACAGCCTTATTTTCAACAAAGTTTGCCAACACTTATAGATCACCTAAAATTCAAACAATCCCAACTCTTGTTGCCATGATCATCTATATAACTTGTTTAAATTATCCATCTATCCCTTGTATCAAGGTGAGCTCTGAGCTCCTTAATCCAACCAAGTTTAGGTGGTATAAAAATATGAATGTCCTAGATCCTCCAAATCCAGTTTCCCTTCAATTGCAAGGTAGATTTGCAAAATCCAAGGTTGATAATGATGGATACCTCAAGTCTATAATATCCACCTTGTATATAAACATTTCCCAAAAAATTTACATAATTATTTGGAACCTAAAACTAATTATATTCCCTTTGAAAAATCTTCAAAACCTTGCCCATAAAGGCAAGTCTGTTTTTTCTCCAAACTACTTTGCCAACTCAAGAAACATATGAGGCCTATACATCATACCCTATTTTTCCATCTCAAAAATAATTATTTTGAGATTCTTGATTATTTCTTTTTTCCCTTTTTTTCTAAATGGAAGAAATAATAACTTAAAAATACTTTTCCTTTCAAATAAATCCCAAGAAAATTCTCCAATGTGTGAATTTAGTATTTAGGACCATCTCACATCAAAAACCAACCCTGTCCAATATAATAATATCAGATTAGCATATATAAACCATTTCAGCACTCTTTGTATAAATGGTTTTACGTGGACTTTAGATCCTTTGAAAAATCTCAAATAAATCTTGGATAGATAATTTGACCATACCAACCCACCAGTACCCTTGTCCCACCTTGCCATGACCAAATTCTTAGACTTGTTTCACAATGACCTAATTGACCAATATTTAAATTTTGCTAATTCAAACTTTCAAACCAAACAAGTTACCACCAAAATGGTCAAGCAAGCTTACCTAGCACAACTAACACCCCCTTGGTCGTGTACCACAATAGCAGAAGCTCTCTCCATTGTCCTATAGCTCTTGAGAAAGTAATAGAGAGAGATGGTCGTACCTTGCCCAAAATATCTTGTATATTAAAACCAACAGCATCCACCCTCCCCTCCACTCACCTGGTCGACCACCTAGCCCACACATCCCCCACCACCACCCCTCTTGGCCAATCTCCTCCCCTCTCCCCCTCTCATGTCCAAACATGGACATGGTTCATCATGAACCACCCTTCCTCTAAATAAATAGCCATAGGCTCCCCCTGCCCCAACTCGACCCTCATTTGTTTTCTCCCACTCTCACTTACATCCCCAGGCTGCACGCCCCTCTCCTTGCCCTGGTTCAGCTGAGAGATAAACAAAAAGAGCATCTCAGCCATTGCCAAGATCTGCTTGTGGTGCTCTCATCCCTACCCCTCCCCTTCTGCATGGAACTAATTCAGAATATCCTCGCCTCTCTGGATCTGACCATGCCCTTTTTCTCTCCCTACAGCAACCCTAGAGGATTTCCCGACGAAACTCGAAGCTTGCACCACCGTGTCTCGTGCGAACAACTCCCCGCCGATGAACTCCACCTCGCCACCCCTCTTTGTGGCCGCTGTGGTGCACCGTGTCGCCTCGGACCCTCCCTAGTGCCTCTCCCGCCCCGAGGTGATCTCCCCACGCCCCTTCGTCCTGTCTAGGGTTTCCCCTTGCCGCCACCACCTCGGAGGTAGACGACAGCCGCCCACCATCGATAGGGTTCTAATTGGACGGCCTAGGAGCCTCGGTACCCCTTCACCTCCCACGGCCCCTGACGGTCGGGCCCCGCCGTGCATGTTTCAAATGCACCTCCCATGTAGGATGATGCCAAGGTGGGCTGCTTTCTCCCCGTGCGGACCATCTCCCTCCAGATCCAAGCCCAGCAACCCCTAACCCTCTCCCTTTTATTCTTTTCTCATGGATCTATAGTTTAGTCATTTGGTTTAAATAGATTCAAAAATGTAAAATGACTCAAAATGACCAGATCTATTTTTCGTAGATAAATACATTTTCCCTAACTTGCAGTAGCCTTGGATGGTCTATATAGTATCCAGAATATTTATGATAAATCAAAGACCCAGATGTACCCCTTTTGCAAATAAATTCCTATAGAAAGATTTCTAAAACCAATTGACATGAATCCTTTGGGTACTGAAAGGTATCCTATATACCTTGCATGTCAGTCTAGCTGTAACTAAAATTGCTTCACTTTGCCCTAGGCAAAAATAACAAAACTAGTCCCAATCTGCCTTTAGAATTTTCTCTAGGTCAAATCGCAATAGTTACTGACCTAATTCCAACTATCGTATTTCAGAAAACATGACCTCTATCAAACCCTAGTAGCCCAACATTTATTGAGCTCTCATTAATTTAATATGAATTAACCTATTCTGTGCATGGTTATTTCACTATATAAACCACCTCAGTAGTTCTGTAAATCCAAAAAGAGTGATTCCATTTCTATAAAAAGGTATTCAAAGTACCTAACATGTGTCTTTGGAATCACATAAAAATAGCTTATAGTTTAAATCTGGTGAAAAATACAATTATCCTCTAGAACTGCCTTTGGGAATTTCCTGAGGGCATTCTGTTAAATATTTTGAGGTGATTCCAACTCTCAGTGAATCATTCCATCAAACCCTACTTAAATATCAAAGTAAATAATTTTTGGACCTCCAGAACTTTTCTGATGAATTATTTCCTATAACTAGAGCTTTTAACACTAGAAAACTCACAATAAATCAATTGAAATTGATAAAATAGTGAAACCACTTTTGTTGGTTTCATTTTATTAATACCTATCTAATGATATCATTTTTGCATAGTGATATCATACAGAACATGACCTTGGTTTAAAAACCCTGAAGTAAGTAGATTCGGCCTCCAAATTCATTAAAGAAAACCATAAATGCTTTTCAAGCATCTCCACTTGCTTTAAATCCAACTACTCCCAAAACCTACTGAATCTGAAAACTTTCTTTGTTCATTACTTGCTGTATGTATTGATGCTTGTATGCCTTGTATTGATTTATGCATTGCTTGTATGCATGTTTGCTCGATAACAATGATATATGCGATTGTGTGATGCCGATAAGAAGGAAGCATCAGATTATTTTTATTATTATTTTGGTATTCTAGTATTCTAAAGAAGTCAAGGGATATCTCGCTGGTCACAGTCAAGCCACCTTCTTGCTCATAAACCTTGTCCTATTGTTTTACTTATGCATGTCTTACCTACTGTTTATTGCATGTTTTTATTATACGATGACCTATATATGGTAGTGGCTTGGCTCCTCCAAGACATTACACCATTGTGCTATTAATCCCAACCCCCTCGTTTAGACCTACTTGTCCCTAGTATGATAGATGGTGACTAACACCATACCCCTTTGGAGACCCCGTTTTAGCCGAAGCAAAACTATGGGATGGGAAGACCCTAGAAAAGACTTATAAAAATGTTTTATGGTAAAACCTTGGTGAGGTTTTCCCTACCAAGATAAGTTTGATAAAGAAATGGTTTTGGTTTCACAAATAAGGCTGAAGTCGAGAAGGAGGAAAATGTTTACGAAAACGCATCCGGTTCTTTGTAGTTTTGCTTGAACAATTAACCCGTCCAACCACATTACTCATATATGGGAAGGAGTTGGATTTTATGTTTGTTTACTCTGGTATAAGCTGCCTCACAACTACTATAGGGGATTGTGGTCTCTGGAGGTTGGGTCTTGTCCTGTAAGGATCCATGTGAAGCATCGATCCGGAGAAGAAACGAACGGTCTACAGGCTGCCATGCGTTACTATGATCCCCTCATTAAAAACGCATACTTTGTATAGTGGAAAAGGCGCTCCCGTTGGATTTTGAGCTGTACAGGGCGTCTCGGTGTTGAGGGGAACAACACTCATAGGGCAGGCTCTTATATTTGAGTGGGCATCCAGAGAGTCTTGATCGGTTACTCGACCCACGATCAGGGTGGATCAGGGCAGGGTACCCGTTTGGTGTGGGCAAAGTGTACAACCTATGCAAAGTGTAAATCTATTCGAATAGCCGTGTCCGCGATCATGGACGGTTGGGAAGGTTGCTGTAGAGCGGTGCTGGTTTTGGTTATAAAAGACTTAAGGAAAGCAATGGCTTTGGAAATGTTTTGACCATGGGATGGTCGGAAAGGAAGGAAAGGAGTTTGGTCATGGGATGACCAGAAGGAGAAAGGAATGGGTGACCCAATCCTAGTGTTTCCAAAACATTTCAAAAAGGCTTCCAAAAGGGTTTATAACAGTTTTTCAATGAAGATACGTAGATGCTATATCTACAAGAGAAAATAGTCGAGAAAAGAACCTCTCTTGGAGCCTTCCTATTCCCAATTCCTTATTGCATATCCTCTTGTTATTATTATTCTTTTAAGATGGTTTGTGAGTACATTCATAGTACTCACCGGCTTTGTCCCTAGCTATTTACTTGTCAAGACTTTCAGAAACACGAGGGATGATAAAGATAATGATGTCTATGCGAGCTAGGCCGTCTTTCCAGTCAGTTGCATGTAGGTTAAGGCATGACATGGGATCTGTGACTAAAGAAGTTACGATGTTGATGATTGTATCACCATAATGACAATGATGTAAGTTTTGTAATCATTACTTTCTAGATGATGTAATGGTACTTGTCGGTTATGCTCATGGCTTACTGATCATGGGAACATGAATTGCAGGCATAACGGAAACTTTTCGGACCGTAAATCCTGGATCCCACAATATCCATCATGAAATGCCAGAGCATGCAACTCACAATCAACCAGTGGTGGACTGTGAAAGTCATAGAAGGACGAGCCGACTAGAACAAAATGAAGCTAATGAGCCAACTACTGCTGAGAATTAGGACCAAGATACCTCATTATTCTAGATTTTTAGTTTTAAAAGACAAGGCCATAGCCTGTATGGTCTCCGAGAGGGTCCGCCGGTGCAATCAACTCCATTTTTTTTGTTTAAACATATGTAGAATCATGTTGGAAGCCATTAGTTCTTTATTTATTTAAATTCGAATGGTGTAATAAACTATGCTTGAACTATGCATGAACTACTACTTTGTTTATTTTTATGAACTATATGATGCCTAAATTGAAATCTTTCGATATTTAAGATGTACAAAAATCTCCTAGACGCAAACAAATGGGGAAGCCGTTGGGTGCACTGGCTTATCGTGGAAGGACATGGACTATGATCGTGTCCACGGGGCCACCACAAATGAACCGGTTTAGGTAGAAAGGTTGTCCAAAATGTGGTGGCCCATTGCAGTTGCCCTAAACATATTCAAATTTGAAAAATATTCGAATTTGAGAACCATTCAAATTTGAGAAATGTTAAATTTTAAAATTTTCATTTCTTTAATTTAAAAAAAATAAAAAAATAAAAACGAAAAAAGGCATGGGGAATGTGGAGAGTTACAGTTTAGCTAAATAGAAACCAAGAAAATGTTAAAAAGGCATGGGAATGTGGAGAGTTACAGTTTAGCTTTCAGGTGCTACACACCTTTATATCTGATTTTTTTTTAAAATAATTAAAAAAAGTTTAAAAAATTAAACTTTTTTGAAAATCAAAAATAACTTGCTACTTGTATAAAAGTATTTAGAAAGGAGTGAGAATGTGCTAGAACCTTCCTAAAAGAGTTAAATATAGTAACGGTTCATGTGTTTGTAGGAATGGCTCGATTTCGTCCTTGTACTTGGAATTTGCTGAATTTTACCTGTGTATTTATGAATTGGCTCGATTTAGTCTAATTTAATGTTTGCCGTTAAATTTGTGCTAACACGGACAACACGTGGACCGGAATCTTGCAAGAACACCCTCTAGCATCTAAGAAAATTGCAAAAACACGTGGACTGAACAACGTATAGATTTTTCCGAGTGTTGCCGCTGGCATTACTCCGACGAGCAATTTTCTCCGGAGTAAGCTCCTCTATCGAAAGAGAACTACCCTATATGCCCAATGGAGCAAAGGCTCGTATCGCCCGTCCGCGACTCCGCCAAGCTCGGATACCACCATAGGGTGATGTCCTCGACAAGAATTAGTCGCCAAGCCACCATCATCATTGATTTCGGTGAATTCTAACGATTTCGAGCCTCGGAGAGCACCCCTATGCATGCGCACACACTGGCACATCGTTGTTGATGGCTAGAAACGACGGCACACTGCCATGGGCATCCGTCGCACTAGAGACGTGGGCCCCAAAGGAGAAGTCATGTTGACTTGTCTTGATGAGGGACACGACTAACGGAGTAAGTCGTGTGCGTCTGCCTCCTATTTTTTAAGCCATAGCCCTAATTATATTTTTTTGTAATTTTCTCGGTTTCGGTAGGGTGTTCTTGCAAGTTTCTAGTCCATATGTCATCTGTGCAGGTCAAATTCGACGACAAATTTTGAATTGGACTAAATCGAGCCTGATTTACAAGTACATGGGCAAATGTTTCTTCGAAGACGCGGAGCGTGCTATGGCAGATTTTCATCCCGCAAGAAGATACGAAAATTCAGTAAATTTTAAATACACGGACTAATCAAGAAAGCCCAATAAATATAGAGACTGTTGGTATATTTAAGGAAAGCCCTACGCGTCCCCCGACGATGGGAGAGCCCCTATCGTCCTGCTCCAGCTGCTGTCACGTGTCTACCAAAAACGGTCCAAATCTTGTTTTTGCTGCAAAAGGGTCCGTTTTTGCTACATACCTATCCGTTTTTGCTTCGGAAGAAAAAAAAAAAGGGTTCGTTTTAGAAATAGAACGTCTCGCCGGAGACCTCGCTGGAGACTATGCAGCAAAAAAATTGTGCTAATGCAGCAAAACCGACTTCGCCGGAGACATCGTTGGAAACAACTCGTTGATGACCCTCGCCGGAGACCATGCAGCAAAAAAAGTTTCCGGCGAAGTCGGTTTTGCTGCATTAGCACAATTTTTTTGCTGCATGATCTCCGGCGAGACGTTCTATTTTTAAAACGAACCGTTTTTTTGCTTCGGAAGCAAAAGCGGGGACATATGTAGCAAAAGTGGGCCGTTTGCAGCAAAATTGAAATTTGAGGCGATTTTAGGACACGTGTCACGCAGGGGGAGGAGGACGATGGAACCCCCATCGTCCGAGTGATCCATATCATCTCTACTATATAATAAGTGTAGAGGTGGTTTTCGTCGTCCAGATTTTCGTCCGTCGTGACGTGTTCGTGATGGTCGATCGTGAGCGTTTCATCCGTCGCTGGTCCTTGCGTGCGACCAACTCGAGTTGTACCAATACACGTTTTGTTCTGGTCCGAGCTCATCCCACCTACGAGCGTGCCCTTCACGAACAACAATCCAACCTCTACTTATACACGATCTATCTACTTGACTCTTTTGTTCTATTTCTTCCTTGATGATGATGCTCTTGATTTCGATCGGAATCCGTCGTGAACGATTTGATCGGAACTTGGCCTGCCTCGCTGATCTCTTGATTTTCGATCGGAATCCTCCGTGCACGATTTGTTCGGAATTTTGGCCTGCCTTGCTGTATCCTGACCGTCCCGACCCTTCACGTATTCCCCCGTCCCCGCCGTCTCCATGTACCTTGCCGCCGGCCACCATGGCATCTCCTCTACATGCCCTCCTGATTCGATCTGATGGCAGTCGGGCGTGGGCGTGATCCACTCCTTTGCATCCCTCACTCTCGTCTATCTCAATCCACGCCGGGGCACGCATCCTCCTCCAGTCGCGCGTGTACCTACCTTGGTTCGATTTTCTAGCAACGTGAGACACGCCCCGAGACAGTCCCCCCCCGCCCCAACGCCACATGAACCATATTCCCTTTCTGTTGCGACCACCACCAACGAAGAGAGCGATGGGATGCCCAGATCGATTTACTACACATCAAAGCCCAACCTCTGGTTCCTTCCTTCCCAATCTTAGGTCTTGGTGTTTAATTGAATTAATGCCTGTTGGTTGGTTTTGAATTGCAGAAGTTGTGTGAATCAATGCTTGTAGGCATATATGACCGGCCATCGCAAGACCCTGGGTTTAGTGACGTGGAGCTGCCGTTCCTGAAGAAGGCCACGCGCATGGGTGTCCCACCCTCTTGTATGCACGATCGGCATGGTCATCGCCTGATAATATACGTTCCTCATGGACGGTTCACTCATGGCTACTATTATATTGATAACAGGCTGCACTAATGCACGGACATAGGGGCACAAGCATTAGCACAACAGCCAGCCGGCCAGCCAATCCAAGTACACAAAGAACAAGGAAATCAAACTACAGAAGTACGGCTGGCCTGCTCGTGGCGATGGACGTCGGCCGTCCGGAGACAACATCGCCGTGGAATTAGGCGGGCTGAGGAGCCTCCACGAGTAGTCGACTACCGAACTCGCGGCTCAACTGGCGGAGCCTACCCATCTGCCAGAGAAGATTGTGCCCGATGCCAGCAAGATCGAGTCATGCATTGAGCTCGGCAAAGAACATCGCTGCCCCAATCTACCTAATCCCACATGATTGCTCAGCAAGATCATGTATTCAGCATTCAACTTAGATATATAAATGTATTTAGCATTTATGAATATAACATATAAATGTTTTGACTGATATCTCTACTATATAATTTGTCTACATCTCATTCACAAACCTAAAACATCTTATATTTCCAAACGGAGGGAGTAGTAGTTTTCGTCTCACTACTTTCGTACGTCGCGAAAAGTCTAGGGAAGAAAAAAAGAGCGTATCTTCCCGCGTGGCCTCTCTCCTATCAGTTTAGCAAGGTGGTACTAATACGACCGGCCTCTCTTCCTGTAGTCTCGATCAATTTTCTTGAAATTATACAAGACCGGCC
The DNA here is from genome assembly GCA_916181665.1 of Avena sativa. NCBI lineage: Eukaryota > Viridiplantae > Streptophyta > Magnoliopsida > Poales > Poaceae > Avena > Avena sativa. The sequence continues at coordinate 317,340,509 of OV702281.1, forward strand.
TATGTTGCTTTGGTGCTTGTCTCCTTGGTCCATTAGGGAATAGTCCAACTACTCAGGTTCCACCTGGAACTGTATATCCCTATATGCAGAGATCGATCTGGATACCCGGCCTGCATTCTCGCGGGACAACGGCCACCCCATCAACCCAGCATGTACGGAGCAGCTAGCCAGATTGCACCTGGAGGAGCTGAGGCGACCTGGGGCGGGCAGCGCGGAGGTAGTGCGGCAAGGCGGCGGTGCGACAATGCGATGCGCACGGCGAGCGCGGCGAGCGTGGCAAGGCGGCTGCGCGACGGCAGCGCGGTGCGCACGGCTGTGAGAGAGCACGGCGAGCGCGGCAAGACAGTTGGGTGACGGCGCGGCGCCCGCGTCTGGGCGACGACAGGACGGCAGCGTGGCAAGGCGGCTGGATGACGATACGGCACGTGCGGCAAGGCAGCTGGCCAACGGCTTGGCTATAGAGATTCTCTAGCTGCTGCTAGAAGGTGAAGGCGATGGAGCCTGGCCAACCAGGGACAGAGCCAGGCCCAACCTGGGCCATGGCCGGGGGTGCAGCATGAACTTCTCCTTACTATCAGAAGAAAAACAAATTTGGCTCGGGGCGTAGCCCAAATCTGGCCCATGTGGCTCCCGTTCGACAGAGAGAAACGACCAGGAAATCCCGACCTAGCTCGGTGGCTCCCGTTCGTTCTGCCCAGGACTATGCATCGGCACCGCCAGCAGCCATCTAGGGCAAGAGCTAGGAGACACGCCGGCGACCCCTACCTCCTGTATGCAGGCCCCACTCGCCGGACCGTCTCCGGCTCCCCTACGACCACGGACTGCCTGTCCCCGGCTCCCCTGCGATCGTCCCCGGCAGTCGGCTCCCTTGCGACCGCCTGTCCCCGCCTGTGTCCCCGGCTCCCCTGCAACCTCAAGGTTCATCGTCGTCTGCCTGTCTCCGGCCTCCCCCTGTCCGCTGCGGCACCGCTAGTCCCAGCTGCTTGCCTGAGTGCGTGAGTGCTGTCCTCCGTTTTGCTAGGTAATTTTAATATTGCTTGAATTTTGAATTTGCACAATTCGTCTAGCTAATTGAATTGGGTACCCATTGGAATTTGACTCATTTTCATACCAAATTTTCCGTGTTATTACAAGAAAAAAATTACTCCCTTCGACCCATATTATTTGACTTTGATTTGTCAAAAATTGGATGAATCTATACACTAAAAAGTGTCTAGATTCATCCAAATCTAACAAATTTGAGTCAACTAATATGGGTCGGAGGGAGTACAAGATTTTTATACGCTTAGTTTTTGGCCCGAGGCTTGCTTCATTTCTGGCTCCGCCACTGTGGCCAGCAGCGAGTCCACCTCCATGACCACGGCGGCGGCCGGCTGTTGTGCGGTGGCCAGCTGCTAAAAGACGCGCGGCCGAAGCACGCCGGCGAGGACGCGGAAGCAAGCCCGGGCCGGCAGGGACGGAGGCGCGATGAAGATGAGCAGAGTAGGTGGGTGCACGGTGGAGAGAGAAGAGAATACTAAAGGCAGTTGGTCCACGCTAGACGCGTGGCGTGTTTTTAGGACGTTTCTGTTTAGCCGGCGCACCGAGTTGCCTTCTCGTGGGTAGGTTTTGGTCTGGGGCGCCGGATGTCTCCTATGTTCGTGTCAGATAAAAAATATATTTTAGGACATATAACTGAGCGTATTTTCTCTCTGCAACATCCTATTTTGGCTTTAGGGGCCTTTATAGGGGACGGGTGAAGATGCTCTAACACCTAGCATAAATAGTCGGCAAAAACAACTTAAGAGGGCATCCACTAATACAATAGTGGAGTACTTTAAGTTTGATGTAAAATTCACGTGTTCTTTAAACATTACAGCTGCATCTTGTTACATTTGTAATATGAATTAAATATCTTAATATTTTGCTTAGCAAGTAATAATGGTCATCAATAATGAGTAATATGGATGGCGTTCGTGATAGGGTAGGTGGAGATGGAGGCTAATGGTTCTGTTGGCATTGGTGGACATGTACCGAGTGGTCTGGCTGAAATGATAAGCAAAGTAATAGTAGTGGCACGTCTATCCGCTGAGCGTGCCTTTAATGCATGCAATATTTTTTGCGGCACGTCTCTTGTGCGGTTGCTCGGCACGATTTTTCCTCTACCATTATAAGGCACATGCAAATAAGCGTGCAATTGTTTTGGCTGCTCTATGAAACTGCCTAATTATAACCGTTCAACTTCATGACTTCTTCATTCGTTTGTCTAAATTTAAGAAAATAATTTATTGTTCGTCTGATTTTATTTATCGGTAGCAACGCAGAAACATTCAACTAGTTTTATTTAACTCTTCCGGAAGCCGCCCGTTCTTTTATCGCTATCCTCCCTACCAAGGGAGCATGAGAAAACATTTGGGTGCTGCTTCGCGCATCCGGCCCATGAATACGAAACCCTCGTCTGATCCGGTCGACTATAGAGACCACAAGACTTCCTGGACGGCAGGAATCCAAGCAACGCCGGGCCTGCTCTACAACTCCCCCTTGGGCCTTGGCTCTCGCTCGCTCCCACCCTCGTCGCCGTCGCCGTCGCCGGCAAGGCGCCATGGGGATCAAGGACTTCCTGCATACAGTCTACTCCTGTCTCCCGGAAACCCCGTTACCCGTAGCCCACTCCCTCTCCACCACCATCTCCCTGTCCCACGGCGGCGAGGACCGCGTCAGCACCCTCCCCGACGACCTCCTGCGCAACGTCGTCTCCACCTCCCCCTCAAGGACGCCGCCCGCACCGCGGCGATCTCCCGCCGCTGGCGTGGCATCTGGTGCTCCACCCCGCTCGTTCTCTAGGATCGCCACCTCATCCCTTCGGTAGACCTGCGAGACGGCAGCGGCCTCGCCGCGTTCGTCTCGCGCGTCCTCACCAACTACCAAGGCCCCTTCCGCTGGGCCCACCTGTCCTGGAACTTCTTGGGCAACCATCAGGGAGAGCTCGCAAAGTGGCTCCGCCTCTTCGCCGACAAGGGCGTCGAGACCCTCGTCCTCGTCAACCGCCCCTGGCCCCTCGACGTGCTCCTACCTGCGTCCATCCTACGCTGCTCCTCGCTTCGCCGCCTCGATTCCCCGACACCACGGGCCACCCTCGCGACCCCGACGTCTTCCCCCACCTCCAGGAGCTCGGCATCTGCCACGCCATCTTGCAGGAGTGCGACCTCGAGCACCTGCTCACTTGCAGCCCAAAGCTCAAGATCCTGGGCCTCATCGATAGCTACGACTTCCCCTCGCGAGTCCGTATCATCAGCAACAGCGTCCGCTGCGTTGTCCTCTGGTTCTCTACGGCTGATGAGCTCGTCGTGGTGACGGCCACACGTCTGCAGCGGCTCATCCTGCACTCCACGGAACCTAGAGATACCGGCACCACTAGTGTCAAGATTGGATATGCTCCTGAGCTCACCGTGCTCGGCTACTTGGACACGGAGAGCCACGTCCTTGAGATCGGCAGTGTTATAATATACCTCTGCAAAGGATCTAGTCTAGATATATCAGTAGCACTATACTTTACCTTTGTAGATCAAAAACAGAGAGAGAGAGAGAGAGAGAGAGAGAGAGAACCGAGATGAGATCTACCTGCTCCCTGGCTCGACAGACATGAGCCAGAGGGAATGCCCGAGCTGGTGCCGGAGCTGGAGCCTCCGTCATTGGCCATGGGTGGAATGGGATGAGTGTGGCGGCGGTGGGGCTTCCCGTCGGAGCAGCGCTTAGCCTAGATCGGATAGAGTTTGTAGGTGGGGCGGCTAGGGCACGGCTAACCTCGTGAGGCGTGCTGGCGAAAGGGGCCCACCAACCAGATAGGGTTGGGCGCCCCCGATCAGGGCACGGATAGGGGCGTGACGGGTCGTTGGGCCCGTTCACGTTTGAGATCTATCTAACATTCTTCCCCTAGATCTCGACTTTACTTTTAACCTTGTTCTTTACTTATTCCATCACAGAACGATACATAGAGCATGTTTCATCGTCTCAGCTCAATTGCCGATAGAATCAGAAAGCCACCATATAACTTCATGTTTTGAAACAAATCCTGTTACTTTTGGGCCTCTATAGTCCAGGAATCATAGGCTTCCCGTTAAACCCATGCCGGCTATGTGTTACTTGAACACATTGGGTGGTAAGCCTTTCGTTAGCGGATCCGCAAGCATATTCTTTGTCCTTATATGCTCGAGTCTTATAGTTTGATCCTGGACTTTGTCCTTCACAACATAATACTTTATATCTATAGACTTTGTAGCATTACTCGACTTGTTGTTGTGAGCATAGAATACTGCGGGCTCGTTGTCATAGTACATCTTTAGTGGCCTGCTGATGCAGTCAACCACTTTCAAGTCGGGTAAGAATTTCTTTAACCATAACGTCTGTCCCATGGCCTCATAACATGCTATAAATTCTGCATACATCGTAGATGATGCAACTATCGACTGTTTGGCGCTTCTCCACGAAATAGCACCTCCTGCGAGAGTAAAGACATACCCTGTCGTGGAATTTCGGTCGTCTTTATCTCCCGCAAAATCCGCATTTGAATACCCTTTTATCTCTAGGGAATCAGATCGTCTATATGTTAGCATGAGGCTTTTTGTACCTTGCATATAACGCAAAGCTTTCTTTACCATCTTCTAGTGCTCTATGCCTGGATTCTCTTGATATCTACCGAGTACCCCGGTGATAAATGCTAAGTCAGGACGAGTGCACACTTGTGCATACTGTAAGCTTCCAACAGCCGAAGCATATGGTACTGACTTCATTTGATCGATCTCATATTGATTCTTTGGACATTGGATTTCCCAAAACTATCGCCCTTGACTATGGAAGCAGGTGTTGAATTACTCGCATGCATATTGTATTTCTTTAAAATCTTTTCACAATACGCTTTCTGCGACAGTCCTAACACTCCATTCTTTCTGTCTCAGTGAATTTCTATGCCCAAAACATAAGAGGCTTCACCAAGGTCTTTCGTGTCAAAGTTAGATGACAAGAACTTCTTTGTCTCTAGTAGTAGACTAACATCACTGCTGGCAAGCAGAATGTCATTCACATACAAAATTAAGAAAATATATTTCCCGCTTTTGAACTTTGCATAAATGCAGTTGTCCTCAACATTTTCCTTGAATCCAAATCTTTTAATGGTATCATTAAACTTTAAATACCACTGCCTAGAGGCTTGCTTTAACCCATAAATGGATTTCTTTAGGCGGCATCCCATGTGTTCCTTCCCCTCCATGTAAACATTTTCTTCTAAATCTCCATTTAGAAATGCCGTCTTGACATCCATTTGATGCAACTCTAAATCAAAATGTGCAACTAGTTCCATGATGATTCTGAAGGAGTCCTTACATAAGACCGGAGAAAAAGTCTCATTGTAATCTACGTCTTCTCTTTGTGTAAAGCCTTTTGTCACGAGTCTAGCTTTGTACTTTTCTACATTCCCGTTGGAGTCATACTTTGTTTTGTAGACCCATTTGCATCCTACTGTTTTGGCTCCTTTAGGAATTTCCTCTAAGTCCAAACATTGTTGGAACTCATTGATTTCATTTCATCTTCCATTGCCTCCACCCACTTGGCTGAGTGAGGGCTACTCATGGCTTCTTCATATGAGGTAGGATCGCCCTCCATATGAACTACATTGTAGACTTTGTAAATTTCTTTGGAAATGGCTGGTCTTCGTTCTCTTTTAGACCTTCTGAGTTCATCAGACTCTTGCTCATTTCTTGCCGCGGGTTCAGGCACATTTACAGTAGGTGGCTGTTCTGGCTCCCTTTCGTGCTCAACAGTGGGTTCAGGTGGCTCCTAATGGACAGGTTCCAAACTTTCGCCCATTGTTGTCACGTGTGGAGTCACAACAGGTGCCGGCACCACAACCTCAGGGGTTGTAGATGGTGGCACAACAGGTAGCGAGAAAAATGGCTCCTGAGTCATCGAATTAGGTGCATGCACCCTCTTCTCCTCAAGATCAATTTTCCTAGCTATCGTGCTCCCCCTCATCAATTCGTCCTCCAAGAAGACCGCATGTCTCGTTTCTACAAACTTTGTGTATCTGTCGGGACAATAGAAACGATAGCCTTTGGACTTATCTGGGTAGCCAATAAAATGGCAAGATATTGTTTTGGGGTCTAACTTTGCAATGTTTGGATTGAAAACTTTTGCCTCAGCTGGGCTCCCCTAGACCCTCAAGTGGTGCAAAGAGGGGACTCTGCCTGTCCACAATTCATATGGTGTTTTGGGCACCGACTTACTTGGTACTCTGTTGAGAATGTGAATGGCGGTTTTAAGCGCCTCCATCCACAATCCCAATGGGAGGGTGGAGTAGCTCATCATGCTGCGCACCATATCCATAAGGGTACGATTGCGCCTTTCAGCTACTCCGTTTTGCTGAGGTTCGCCCGGCATAGAATACTGGGCGACTATTCCATTTTCTTGCAGGAACCTTGCAAAGGGTCCTGGTACTTGACCATATGGAGTATGCCGACCGTAGTACTCCCCCCCCACGATCGGACTGAACTATTTTAATTCTTTTATCATGCTGATTTTCTACTTCAGCTTTGAAAATTTTAAATTTATCCAACGCTTCAGATCTTTCTTTAATTGGATAAATATAACCATACCGGGAGTGATCATCCGTGAATGTTATGAATAAATCATAGCCATCCACACTTTTCACCGGAAACGGTCCACAAATATCTGTGTGGATTATTTCTAGTGTAGCTATGCTTCGGTTTGCACCTTTTTTAATTTGTTTGACATACTTTCCTTTAATGCAATCTATGCATTGTTCTATGTCGGAGAACTCTAACGGAGGAAGAATGTCATTTTTAACGAGGCTTTCTATTCTTCCCCTCGAAATATGGCCTAGTCTGCAGTGCCATAGTTTTGATGAGTCAAGAGTTCGCTTTCTTTTCTTTTGTTCTTTGTTCGACAAGGGAACTTTTTCATTCACATCACACACAGAAAATACTTTCTCATGCAAGGATAATAAATATAACTTATCATATAAGGTAGCAACACCCACACAAATATCTTTTAACCAAATGGCACACTTGCCATTTCCAAAATAACACTCATAAGAATCTTTGTCCAAGCACGACACACTTATTAAATTTCTATGAATTGAGGGAACAAAAAGAACATCCTTGAGAAAAAGAGAAGAGCCATCAGCCAGCTCCAGAGGGACGTCACCAATGGCCTCCACTTCTGCTTCAATCCCATTCGCCACTTCAATGAGTCTTTCTCTTTTTGGCATGATCCTTGTCGAATGGAACCCCTGTAAAGAGTTGGCAACATGAACAGTTGCACCAGAATCAATCCACCAAGTAGATCTAGTAAACTTTTCATACAGAGATTCATTAACAAAAGAAACTATATCTTTACCATTTTTGGCCATGATGTACTTCAGCCAAACTGGCAGTCCTTCTTGTAGTGGCTAGTCTTTTTACAGTGATGGCACTGGTCTTTCTCCCCAGGGGTGGACTGCTGGTGCTGGTACTGGTGCTGCATTGGGCCCTTGCCATGTGGCTTGGAGGGTGAGCCACCATGGTTGCCGTTTGTGAAGCTTCTCTTCCTATTGTCCTTCACGAAGTTCAAGAAACCGCCGTGAAGGGCCTTCAGCCTTTCCTCCTCTTGGGAGCACATCCCAATGGTCTTTTCTATATCCCACTTTTTAGGGGACATATTATAGTTTATTACAAAATTCTCAAATGGCTGTGAAAGAGAGGCCATCACCAGGTGTACCAAGAGTGCGGGCTTTAGCTCGAGGTCCTCATCCATGGGCTTCAGCTTCGCTGCCATGTTTGACATCCTCAAGATGTGCTCTCTTATTCCGTGGGGTCCTCCCGTGTACTTTTCAGTCACCAGTTGTTTTAACAGCTGGGTCGCATACATCTTTGAAGAGCCAGTAAACTGGCTCTTTATCTTGGCAAGGTATTCACCCACGGAGGCACACTCTCCAATTGAGCCCACTATGGCGTTCTCAATTGTGTTCTTTATGAAGGCCAAACATTTCTTGTTGGCGTTCACCCATTTTTGATTATCAATCGAGTAGGCCAGCTCCAATGGAGCATGGTCCCTCTTCCTTTTCTCAAACGCAGCACTTTCCTCAGCATCTTCCCTGACAGGGTCAGCAGGCTTAACTGGTTGCTTGGTGTCAACCACCCAATCCACTTCGGCGCATACAAACGCCAAATCGACATTTTTCCTCCATTCGGAGTAGTTGTCCCCCCGCAACAGCGGGATGTCCTTCAAACAGGCCATGAGGTTGAGACCTCCTGAAAACACAAAAGATGTGAGATCACCATGGAAAAAACAACTGTATGCATTAACTTAACGTTGGTATAAATTATGCATGCAATTGTTTTGTGCTATTTAAAATTACATCACCGTTGGGTAGAAATAAAGTTAAATGCACCTTTAATACTCAATGAAAACGATCATGGTCATGTTGATTGATAACGTTGGTCAATTAATAACATGAGACATAATCATCTTTAATTGCTTTGTCACATCTTTCTAACAAAATTTAAACAACTTTTATTGCATCATCGCAATTTAAATCATCTATTTGCAGCGGAAACATTAAAGAATGACTTTCATAAACTTTAATCTTTACAGAAAAAATTCTGCTTTAATATCATTCTCTAGTCAAAATATGCTTGAAATAAAATGACTAGAGAAAACTATTTGAAAATTGCTTAAAAAACTAAGCAAAACAATTTAAAAACAACTCTGTAAAATAAAAAACAGAAAAACGGTTGGACTGTTATATCTGAGCGCGGCCCAGCAGCCTGGCGGCTATCTGCCTCGCGGGGCGCTGGCTAGGGCGGCCGGCTGCCCGCAGCCTGGGCCCGCCAAAAGCCTGCCTGCGGCCTGCCCTGCCCGCGCGCTGGCTAGCCTGCGCGCCGCCCACGCGCGCTCGCTGGCGGCCCAGCCGCAGCCCGCCAACGGCCTCCTTGGCCTGCTCTGGCCCGTCAGCGCCTGCCGCCGCCCGCGGCCGCTCGATCGCAGCCGTCCATCGCGCTCGCCCTAAATCGGACGGCGCAGCGCGCGTCTCGGAGGTATAAAGGCGCCCGCAGCCGCCGCCCCCTGGAACCCTAGCCACTTCCCCCACCCGCGTCTGCCCCGCGTTCCCCCCGTGGCGGCGCCGCGTCCAAACCGCGGCAGCCCCGCGTCGGATCCGCGGCGGCGGCGCGTCCTACCCGCGTGCACCCCGCTGCGCGGCGGCGCTGTGGAGGAGCGACGAGGCGGCTTCGTCCCCTCCCTTCCCACGCCCCTCTCTCTCTGTGGCGCCCTCCCGCGATGCCGAGGCGAGGCGGCCCCCTCCGGCGCGCCCCTCCCTCTGGCTCAGCGGCGTGGCCCGCGCGAGGCCGAGGCGAGGCGGCCGCCTCCGGCGCGCCCCTCCCTCTGGCTCAGCGGCGTGGCCCGCGCGAGGCCGAGGCGAGGCGGCCGCCTCCGGCGCGCCCCTCCCCCTGGCTCAGCGGCGTGGCCCGAGCGAGCCCAAGGCGAGGCGGCCGCCTCCGGTGCGCCCCTCCCTCTCCTTTGCTCCGGCGAGCCATGGCCCCTCCCGCCCTCCTTCCCGGTGGTGCGTCCACCCGAGGGTGGGCGCACCACCGTCAAGAGGGGTGGCGGTGGAGCCTTTTGCGCTGCGGTGGAGCCCTCTTTTGTGTTACTTTGTCCGTAGGGAAACAACGCCCCCCCTTTGCTCCTTGCCGATGTGTGCATCCACCTGAGGGTGGGTGCACCGTCGTCAAGTGGCCAAGGTGTGGGGGGACAGAGACTTTCCCGGCGATGGCCGGAGTGATCCCCTTTTTTTTGATTGACTTTTCATTGGGGATCTATGGGGTTAGATCTTGGGTTCGGGATCCTTTTGGGGGCTTAGATCTAGGTTTTTGCTTTGCCCCGAAGGGTATGTTCTTCTTCTAGATATCTCCACTATGGATGCCCATCTAGATCGAGAGGAACGACGCGGCCATAGGGCAGGCGCACTTTAGATCTAGTTCTTTTCTCTTCTTTTGGACTTTTTACTTTCTACTATTGCACTGAAAAATCTAGCAACTAAAACTTCGCTCTGATACCAATGTTATAATATACCTCTGCAAAGGATCTAGTCTAGATCTATCAGTAGCACTATACTTTACCTTTGTAGATCGAAAACACACACACAGAGAGAGAGAGAGAGAGAGAGAGAGAGAGAGAGAAGAGATCTACCTGCTCCCTGGCTCGACAGACATGAGCCAGAGGGAATGCCCGAGCTGGTGCCGGAGCTGGAGCCTCCGTCATTGGCCATGGGTGGAATGGGGTGAGTGTGACAGCGGTGGAGCTTCCCGTGGGCGCAGCGCTTAGCCTAGATCGGATAGGGTTTGTAGGTGGGGCGGCTAGAGCACGGCTAACCTCGTGAGGCGTGCTGCCGGCCCTCACCTCTTTATATAGCGCTGGCGACAGGGGCCCACCAACCAGATAGGGTTGGACGCCCCCGATCAGGGCGCGGATAGGGGCGTGACAGGCCGTTGGGCCCGTTCACGTTTGAGATCTATCTAACAGGCAGAACCATCATCATGGTATGGTATCGTACGTGCTCGATCGAACGAACGAACGAACTCCCCTCTTGTAATTAGTGGCTGGACACATCATGATACGCTGCATGGATATGGGTTCGATTTGCATTATATTGACTTCAAATTAATCTCTACTACGCATTATTGGTGTTGGGCTGATCTGCAGGCTGGGGTAAAAAACTTGAACCCAGATGCTATGGTTCCAAGTGTCAAGGTGTTAGCCCTGAAGGTGTGTTTCGGAGTTGCAGAGGAAGTGAATAAATTGCTGAGCTTCCTCAGATGCTTTCCCCATGTCGAGACGCTACACGTTATGGTCCGGAGGAGGAGGATGGTGAGTCTGTGAACCTGATCTCGCTCGAGTTAATTAATTAATTAATTAATTTTCCACACATTGCAATACCTTCCACTCAATCAGACACGTACGCTTCTCTTAATTTTGCAGTCGTCCGGCGAGGAAGACGGCACAGTTGCGATCTCGGTTCCATGTTCTGGAAGGAGGTCGGTCCGATCGAGTGCGTGGAGTCGCACGTGAGCAAGGTATTGCTGGATCAGTTCAGCTGGGGTGTGAACGAGCTTAGATTCCTCGAGTTGGTTTTGGGGAAAGCAGAGATGCTGGAGAGCGCGGTGCTTGTGCTGTACAGTGGGATGAGTTCTATGGAGGTGGCCCAGTCCACGCGCAACCTGGCGCGGATGCAGGCTATCGCCAAGTTTGCCAGTGACAAGTGTGAGTTGACCATGTTTGGGCCTCCAGGAGACTCTTGGAGCTATGGCAGAGCGTCTGATCTTTCGCTGAGTGACCCGTTTCCCTAAGGCATGCATGGCAGCAGAGATGGAGAGAATCAACCGTTTCTGGGGTGGCCTTTCTCTGAAGAACTTAAGACAGCGCTGAAGTAGCAGCAGATATGCTTAAAAAAAAATGCTCTTGCATGACTCTCTGTACGATTGCTTTCATTTTTCGGGTGTGACTCAATTATTGCAAATGCTGTCATCTAGCTCTTGCATGATTCTGTAAGATTGCTCTCCTTTTTCTGGTGTGACTCAATTGCACACTTCGATATCTATGTTTGCTTCTTTTTTCGAGTGGAATATCTTTGCTGCTTGATGCTGCCAGCCAGGGAGTAAAAGTCTAGTAACTCCAAGGGACGGATTTTTAGGGGCTGTGGCATTTTACAGTATTGCTAGAGACAGCACTTAGCTAGCTTCATGGATTGATGCTGGGGCGCGGTTTTAGGTTCACTAACAATGTCATCCAAGAAAGTTCATTGGTATCAGTGTGTGTGACACATTAAACCAAGTTGTACCAAAATATGTGAGTATATCTCTATTTGGCATTTTATATTTTTGTTTCGAGTACACTTTTAGTCCCACATCTTGCGTAGAGAAAGCGTTTTAGTCCCACATCTTGTGAATTGAGCAACACTAGTCCCATAACTTGCATCCCGTGAGCATTTTAGTCCAACTTAATCAAATTTCAACGAATTTGACAAATTTTAACCAATATGGTGGCGCAATTTTTTCAAAATACCCCCGTGTATATTTTTCTCTGTCACTTGCTACCTCGGCTTGACAGGCAGGTCCCATCTGTCAGTGCAAACAATAAAATATGCAGATGCAATAGAAGGATTTGAACTCACGACCTTCAATGGTAGTACATGCTAGCCAATACAGTAGACACGTAGCCAAAAGAAAATAAAGAATGTCACTTTATTATACATTTTGTTTAGGCTGATGCGTGCTAGCTCATTCACACGCGTGCCGCCATGTGTGTTCAAGCTGCCCGGTGCTCGCCTCTAAGCACGCGTCGGCGCGGCAGTGGGTGTGCGGCGCTCCTTGATCCGATGGATATGGAGCCCATGGTGTGGCCATCGTAGCTCATTTCATTGGTGAGCAAGAGACGTATATCAATTAGTTACGTATGCTAGCGCGCGCACACGAGAGAAGTGAGGATTGATTGACTGAGTGTATACACCTAGTGTAAGCCTTTATTTTAGATATTAAAGAATATCGTGTTATAAAGTTTTGAAAGATTCGAACAAATGATCTACTTGCAAGGGGTTATTTACATTTCAAGTATGCAAATTTTTAGTCAGAAATAATTTGTGTTATGGCCTACATAGAAAAGACAAAATTAGAAATCCAGTTCCGCACCTTCAATTCTTGTCAGAATTATCTTTTTTGTGTGTAACCACAATACAAATCAATCCATGTTAAAATTTTGCACACCAAAAGCTTACATCATTGTCCACATGTAGCTATTTTCTGATTCTTGTGATACTTTGTATTCCATTTTTTAAATGTTCAAAATAAAGTTCTTCATGTAGCCCAAGACAAATGATCTTTTGATGGATACAGGTCTTATATAGGAGCTAGGAACCGACTATCCTAGAGAAATATCTGGTACTAGCACGCATCAAAATATCATGCGTGTCTAGCTAAGACACACAACACGGGCAGCCTAAAAACTAACATATAATAAAATAACGTTCTTTAATTTATCATATCTCTGTTTGTGTTGTAGTGGCAAGCATGTACTTAGTACAGGCCATGAGTTTAATTCCGTCTACTATATCTATATATTTTATTATTTGCACCGACAGATGGAGCCCGCCTGTCAGGGCGTACCAAAGGTCGCAATTGATAGAGAAAAATACAAAGGAAATATTTGTAAAAAACTGCAACATCATAGGTGGACGGATTTGATTAAAATTAGTCAAACTCGTTGAAATTGAATCAAATTAGACTAAAATACTCACGAGATGCAAGTTGTGGGACTAGTGTCGCTCATTTTACAAGATGTGGGACTAAAATGTTTCCACGGCACAAGATATGGGAGTAAAAGTGTATATACCTCTTTTGTTTCTCTCAAACGGCACAACTAATACCATGGAATTTCCTATGCCAACATTAAATTTAGTATTAGCTTCCAATTTTCTATTTGAAAGAAGGCATAGTACCGTAGCAAAAATATCCCAATACTAATGGATATAGGCCCCACCTTCTGCCTCTCTTGTTACCAAACTGATGTTGTCGAGTAATAAATCTTCCCAATTGCTAAAAAGTACACGGTGGCCAGATCGCTCTTTCCAGCCATCGCTTGCTGTCCGTTGGATCAAATCGGATGGAGTTGATCACCTGCAGGTCGGGTCGTCTCGTCCCGACAACCCCACACCTGGGCCAGTTTGGCACGTGCATCCATCTTCGCCTCTCCAACTTGCTTTGCGGAGAGATTTCCGGATCAATCGCGCCCATCGACGATTCCGGCCACCGGAGCCGCCATGAAAGACGACCCTGTAAACTAAATCACTGCCGCTCCGCACGATTCTAACCGCCGTCGCATATACGCTCGCTGCCGGCTCGCAGGTCTAGCACACGCCAAGCTCGTCGGGCTGCAGCTGCTCTTCGTCCAGGAGGACGAGGTCCCGTGCCCCGAGCTCGTCCGCCACCTTCTGCTGCTCCTCGTCCAGGAGCACGAGCTCCGGCGCCCCTAGCTCGCCCACCTGCAGCAATAAGAGCTACGTGCCCTGTTCTAGCCGTTTTGCTGCTGCTTGTCCAGGAGCAGGAGCCCGACGCCTGGATCCGCTCTCCGCCGCCGCCGCTGATATGATCAGGAGGAGGATATGTGGTGCCCAATACGCTAGGTGAGGCCTCCCAGACTTGGCGCTCCAGTCTGGTAGACGACGCCCGGGGCGGCGTGGCCAAGGCTGACGTATGTGCGGTGTGGCGTGGGGGTGAGGCGTGGCATCCGTGCTTTCGTGTGGTGTGCTTGCGTGTCGCCGGTGCGTGCGATGAGGACCTCCAGTGGCGGCGCGATCGACTGGAGCAAGACTGATAAGAAACGAATCAATTGTTTTGTATACAACGATAGGTATACAGTATTTGACTTATCCTGAACTAGTTTTCTCATGCATCTTTTCTCAACTAGCTAGCTAAATAGCTGATGCATCTGTTTGAACTAGGATCGATTTTATTTGTCTTTGTTGATGATTTGTATAAATTCCTTAACTTTTCACAAGTTCCAAAAATTAAATTTAAACTTAAAGTAGTTTTTTGTCCCTTTTTTGATAGTTTGAATATTGTTGAATTAATAGGTGTGCCAAAAAAATCAAATTCTCCATCTTTATTTTTCGTCAGTTTAGTGCTCCAACTTTAACAAATACGCATGTACTTTCTTGTTCGTCCATTTTAGGATTAGTTGAATGTTGCATTTTAAGACCTTCTGCTAGATCGGGCGCTTGATGTTGGGGACCTTATTCATCTCGCTCGAATTTGCTCCTGCAGTCGAAGTACGCCGAACTAGACGGTCCACTATCCCGCCCTCCCCATCGCCCTAGAGCTCCGAGCGCCACTGTCCGGCCTAGCTCCGCGGAGGGCTAGGCACAACCGGTCTCAAAGTCACATCTCTTTCGGCTTCATGCAACTCGCGTTGCGCTTCATGTTATGGCTCGTGGCATTGGTCATATATGTATTGATCGAGGTCTAGTTTTACCTTGTGACGACGTTTGCCACGAAGACAACAAACTGTTTCTCAAACATGTGCTAAGTTGCATGTTTACTCGTGTATTATTGGTTTCACATATGAGCTAAGTTGTATTTTGCACACAAGAAATTATTCTCTCATATATTTTCTAAGTCGTATTTGTTGAAGGTAAATTATTTTTCACAAATGTTCAAAGTTGCATACCCATTATTAATAAGTTGTATCCCCCTATATTAAGTTGCATACCTTATCGATGAAGTTGTATACCTCCTAGTGCTAAGTTGTATCTCTCATATGTAAAATTTCCTACCTTTACACCAAAGTGACAACAACTTATTTCATGAAGTGACATCAAATATTGCCTACACCAAAAGAGTCAACTACTTATTTAACCTAAGTTGCATTCGTTTACCAACTGAGTTGTAGCTAGAACAACAAAGTTGCATGTTGGAGCTGATAAGTTGCATTTGCCGATATTAAATTTTTGCTTCACACATGTGCTAAGTTGTGTTTTGCTTCCATGGATCTCGGATGGGAAATGACCCGTTCTGTAGTGTCGGTCTCCTCGTTCTCCCGCTGGTTGTTGCCAACTCGAGTTGGTGTTTTTGGTGTAGGTGGGGCCACCATAGCGAGCGGTGGGACAGTGAACTTTCCTATCATTATGTCTAAATTGTAAAACTAAGTCGGCTAGCATCACGTTGTGAAGTTACGTATATTGTCGTTAAGTTGCATTTCAATGCATCTAAACTGCGCAACGATATGTTATAAAGTCATATTTTATTTGTTACTAAGTTGTCTACCTTAGATTTTTTTTTGCATATTGTTCTCTCATACATTTGCTAAGTCGTGTTTTGTAAACACTAAATTTTTACTTAACACATATGCTAAGTTGTGTACATATTATTGCTAAGTTATATACCTGTAGTGCTAAGTTTCATATCGAATCAGTGAAGTTGCCTACCCAACGCTAGAGTGACAACAACTATAGCGTGCATCAGATGAACTCTGCAGACTATGGTTGTAATTAAAACACAACCATCAACAAGTTGCTTTTTATCCCATGTTGCATCCACATTTACCAACGGGATTGTTGCTCGAATAAGAAATGTTGCATGTTGATATGTTGTATCTGTTGATAAAAAAATTGTTGCTTCATAAATGTGCCAATTTGCTTACAGATTATAGTTATGTTGTATACTTTATCTGTAAAGTTGCATGCCCATCATTACTAAGATTTATACTACATTTGTGCTAAGTTGCATACCAAGTATTTACTAAGTTGTGTACTTAGTGCTAATCTGCATACCCATCTATAAAGTTGTCTACCTCTACACTAGAGTGGAAACAACTTATTTCATGTATTGGTGGGCACCAGTCTTGAAGCGACATCCATTCGGCTACAACTATAGTTTGCACCAAATGCGACTCAGTGGGGCATGGTTGCAACTTAAATACCACCACCAGCAAGTTTCTTATTCTATCCCAAGATGCATATGTTTATCAATTGGGTTCTCGATGGACAAGAAAAGTTTTATGTTGGAATGATAAGTTGCATTCCCCGATAATAAAATGTTGCTTCACACATGTTGGGTTCTGATGCCATGGAGCTCGGATGGGTCGTGACCTGTTCTGCGGTGTTGTTCTCGTCGTTCTCCCACTGGCGGTTGCCTGATTGAGCTATTTTTGTTAGCGGTGTTAGGGCAGAGGCCACTACTGCTAGTGGAGTCGTGGCCTGTAGTGGGGTGGTGGCGACGTTATAGTTACTCCGATGAGGATGGCTACTCGTGTTGCGACCTAGTGACATTATGAACCACAACTTATTTTTATTGTGCATCATCATCATGAACTTGTCTATCACCATGTTTGAGTTGGAAAAGATTAGCATCACTGTTGTGAAGTTTCATACCATTGTTGTGAAGTTGTCTACCGCAGCAGCTAAGTTTTTTTGAAAAGTAGCATATATTAATACCACAAGATACCGATTACGCTCAGCCTCTGCAACAACGCATTGCCCTTAACAGCCATACGAATGCACACACTATTTATTATAAAATTATATTTTTGTTAATACTAAGTTGTCTATCTCAATATGGTAGGAAACTAATATTATAAAGTTGCGGGTCTCAAGACTTTGAAATTGTTGGTTCTCGTTCCTCAATGGGTATCTTGAAAACTAAGTTGAATACAAAATATATAAAAAATAGTGTAAGCAACTCTTTGTACGAAGTTGATTTTTTGTAACACTAAGTTGCTTTTCAAAAAAAAAAGTTTGTCAAAATATATACAAATGGGATCTAGTTTTGAAGATCTTGTCGCGATAAATCCACTTTGGATAGATTTTCACCCCCAAGATGTACTTGTCAGGTCGACAGTTTCACGGGTTTGGATAGATTTAGCACTGAAAATATGACCCACTAAAACACGAGTTGTAATGGAGACAATATAGTGAGACACCCATGCCATTTAGATAGTGCAGTTTACAATTGAATTTGAGACACACATTACTTTATTTTTTGTGATGTTAGACTACACAACACATGAAGTTCTACATTCATAAATAAATCTAGTGATCCACACTTGCAGATTGTGTGTTCTGTTCATGTAGAGTCTTGTGCCAGTTTATGCTACATCACTTATGTGAATGTAGAGATTATGCAGTAGTACTATATAGTGCAGTGGCTCGCATATTTCATTTTTATTTGTATTCTCGACTTTCTTGTATATTGTTTTTTGTCTTGAATAAAAATCATCTTAACTTTCCTAGCACTATGCGATTATTATTTGTTTTTATATAGCTAGCTATTGGTCTGTGAGGTAGCTTTTGCTAAGAAAACACGTACACTGTGGCCAAAGAGAGGAATAAAAAGGAAATAGCCAGCAGCGGTTCGTGCGCTAGCTTTAATCGATCGATTCATTAGAGTAATTGGTCCATCTGCATTTAGTAGACTGGAGAATTAATTGTATCATTAAACTTTCTTGAAAATTGCTACTCTTGCTGATGCTAGTCGTGAAGCTAGCTTTTGTGTATGAGATAACAAAAGAGAGGCCATACCTACATAGCTAGTATCGTTATATCCACACCCTGTTCATATCTTGGACTGCAAATGTATGAATTACTTTGTAAAACTCAGTAGAGTATGTCTTTATCATGCCTTCTTCGTCTGCTTGTGTTAAATTTGTATGCCTACTTTATCTGATTGTAATTAACTTTGTAGTCCGTTGGATACTTATAGAAGAAATATCAATAACATGTCATACTTTACTTGGTGTTAACTAATATAGGTTGAGTTTACAGAGGAAAGATAGAGACAGAAATAATACAGTCCAATTGATCATTCTATCTTTCTGTTGTGTTACTGCAGCACTGCTGACTGTTTTAGTTTCTTGTATCTTGGAGATGCTTTCCATGCACATATTATTTTCAAAAATTAAACTGCGTGTTGCTGGTCTCTTTGTTTCTACTTGTACTGATGTTGCTTATATGATGCCCTCTCTAGCTTTGCAAGATGAACTCCGAGCGCAAGGTTGATGTTGGTGAAAGTATTTGGTAGAACTAGACAAGGAAATGATCAACTTTTTTAAGGAGCATACAAAATTCGTTCTTTAGTCAAAATATTATTCTCATAGAAGTAATGAGGCATATGTTTGAACTTTGGTCCTTCGAGCATGTATTTAAATGTGTATTCATGAAGTATATTTTGACACATCAAAGCTTCATGCAAAGAAATGATTTTTACTTGAGCAACTGTCCATTATCATGTTGTGGGTGTAAAGTTTCTATTTTTATCGCTAGATCTCAATCCTCTCCCATCCCCTCCCATCCCCAAAAATGTAAGTAACCAAAGAGAATTGAGAAATGAGGGGAAACCGGGGAAAACGTGGGGATTGGGTGAAATGGGGGAATTCATCAAATACTCTATAATCCCCAAAACTCTAGGGGGTGGAAATACCAGAGAGGTAAACAAGGCCCAAATGGGCCTACCGTTGTGGGGAAAGACTACAGCATAGAGTATCAGGTACATGCGTACAGCGGCGCCGCCGGCTGCAGGATCCAGGCCATCGGTCGCCAGGTCCTATTGATGTTGATTTTGTTTCTTAGATCATCCTTACTCATTGGTCGTTTCTGGGCCAAAATCCGGATGTATTTTGGTCCCGATGAAACTAGTTTTCGGCATGGGAACGTCGAGTTTGTCACTCGTGTTTCCAGCCGAGTTCTCGTGTTTGGCTAAAATTAATTTCGGCAAATTTTGGACGAATATAGGCGGTTTTGGGCGAATATGGACGAATATGCGCGAATATGAGCGAATATAAGCGGTTTTGGACGAATATAAGAAGTTTTGGGCGAATATGGGCGAACTTTGGGCGATTATGGGTGAACTATGGGCGAATATGGTCGAATATGGGCGAATATGGGCGAATATGAGCGAATATGGGCGAACTTTGGGCAAATATGGGTGAACTTTGGGCGAATATGGGTGAATATGGTCGAATATGGGCGAATATGGACGAATATAGGCGAACTTTGGGCGAATATGGGCGAACTTTGTGAAAACTTTGGATGAATATGGGCAAATATAGGCTGACTAGATGGGTCCACTTGCCAGCTTATTTTTCTGCCGAATTCGCTTCGTTCGGCGTTCCCGGGGTGTTCTCGGGATCCTGGGAATGCCCTAGAAAGTCCAGACCAAAGTTGGCCCAAATCCGGACGAAACCAGGATCCTGGGAACGCGACTGGACCAATTTTTGACGTCCGGACCAAAAAACAATCGCCATGAGTTTGGCGTCCACATGAGTGGAGATGCTCTTAGAGCTAAGAGCATCTTCACTTGCCTACCCAGGACGCCGATCCGGACGCCGAAAATCAGCCCAGTCGTGTTTCTAGGAACCTCTTTTTGTCCGAATTTGGGCCAACTTTGGTCCGGACTTCCTAAGCCATTCCCAGGATCCTGGGAACGCCGAACGAAGCGAATTGGCTGAGTGGACCAGCCTATCAACGACAAAAGCTGAGTCGTCGTCATCCTTCCCGCTGTTTCCCTTTTCCCGTCCTCGCCGCCGACCTCGGCCTATAAAAGGCGTACATATCGCCGTCTCTCTTCACACTCTCTCACACCGCTCCCAACTCCCGCGAACTCCAGACGCTCGCACCTTTCTTCCTCCACAACTCCGCCGAAATGCCATGGACGATAGATTTCCGAGTGACATCGCGGCGGCGAATATCCGCCGCACGCTGCAGGCGTGGGAAGCCCGGCTGCTCCATGTCGCGGGCTATACGGCGCCGCCGGACTTTCGTCTCCCCGTCAGTTGGAATCTCAGCGCCGGCGGGATCCCTATTCCCCGAGTGCCCGCCGACAAGGACATCGCCGGAGAGATCCAGGAGGCTGTCGCCGCCATGGAAGACCCAGATCTCGCGGAGGATCCTGGAAACCTGGTCTTCTGGAGGCAGTTCTTCGCCGACAGGCACCTACAGGATCTCACCCGACACGTGGGACCACCGGGCTCGCCGCTGACGCATCACAATGTGGCGTTTCGCCGCCGCTGGTGGAGCGCTTCAGGACGAACTCTCGCCGCCGTCATGAAGCACATCCAGGCCGGCAACCACCCCCGCCTCAGCCTGTATAAGCGGCGTTCGTCGTCGACCATGGCGGCGGCCTTTTCCTAGTTTGAATTTAATATTTTCTAGTTAAATTTGATGTAATACGACGCGTCCTTGCCCTAATTATGAAATCCATCTATATTCTCCCATATTTTACCATGTTTAACTGAATTTCGCCGAACGTGGTAACTCGGTCTGAAAATGCGAGTGAGAAACTCGACGTTTTTAGATCAAAAACAAGTTTCGTCCGACCAAAATTTGGTTCGTATTTATGCCTGGGTTGACCCAACGAGTGAGAATGCTCCAAGGCAAAGCATCAGATCGAGCTCCTCTGCTTTCTCTCCCCCCACCCCCCACCCACACCCCCACCCCTAGCTCCGACATATCTCTCCTCCACCTCCGCCCCTGAAATGGGAGGTGGCTCGCTAAGGACGAACGTCGCCGCGGTGGGACATGCACATCCAACTTCCAAGCCCTCGCATCGTGCTGCTCTGCCTGGTTTCTTCCGTGCTTGTGTGCGGGTCGGTGGGACTAGGAGATGGAGAGAGAGAGGAGAAAGAAGACGGAGTAAGGGATCAAGGGGATAAGGTTTGTGTGTTTTTTCCACGATCCTGTGAATCTTCTATGAGAAGGAACCTATGTCCACGCATGTCCATGTCCGTACGATTAGATCGGGTGGCAGCAACGAGTGCGCACTCCCTATGACACCAGGTTGCGCAGGCAAAAGTTAGATTTCATGTAAATCTTAAGCGGAATTGCTTCACACACTATACTTCCCGTCCGATATCCGTACGACAAACGGATCCATCGCACTTGGCTGTTTCTAGCTTCCGGCTTGGTGCTTCGCTCCCAGCCCAAGCCCCATGCTTCTTGGATTTAGCACAGCCAGCTGGTTCTTTCAGCATACAAACGTCTAACACAACAATTGGCTCAGTATTTCATCATATGACTTAATACTTCAATGGTTAATAGAAAAAACGAAGATCTTTATGCATATGTAGCTAAATAGCTAGCTGTGGCTGCGTCGAGTATATATAAGCATAAACCACTAGTTTACGGTTCAAATTCATCAAATAGTATCACTTTGTGTCTGTCGGACAAAATTTCACCACATTCCAGTTAGTTTTTTTTGCCAATAACGTTTAAAGTGATTTGAACACAAATTGACACCAAATCTTATAGGGCAGACCCATTTTGTCTGGGTTAATTTGCTGATATGGACTGGATGCCACCCGTCAGACCAATTAAAAATCAAAAATAAAGAAACATGAAAAAGGAAGTGGGAGAGGTTGACCCCATCCCATCTCCATGTGTCACCCCGACCCTTCGTCGTCACCATGCCACCACCAGCTCACCCATCACTATCGCCGCACTACGCGAGCCATGTCGCCCGCCGCCCTACCCTCCCATCTCTTTCTGGTCTGTCACCCGCCTCTACTCCTCCCTGCTCCACCTGTGGTGGTCCTTCTCACCGGTGTTGCCCCTTAGCTCCAAATGCACGCCATCATCCCTAATCCACCTGTGTTGCCCTCCTGCCCCTGCGCTTATCTCATCCGCCTTCTCCATCCGACGCTGTGAGCCTAGAGATCGACGGGGAAGACGACACCCACGAGGGAGAGTTTGGCCGGAGGCGAAGAAGAAGATAGTGATCTCGACGACTCGAAGCACCATGGCTCGATACATTGGCTAGGACTACCCGGATGGCACAGGAGGGCATCGGGTGGAGCAAGTTGCGGCGCCGGTGAGGAGGGTTCGAGGATATGTAGGGGTTATGCGTCAGAAAACAATAATTTTTCCTATGCAAACAACCCTAATGCCAGGATCTATCTATTTGTAATATAGTAACGAGAGGGTTTAGCGAATTTACCAAGTTGAAGATTGAAAAGCTTTGTCAACATTCAGGAGAACATGGGTGATGTAGTCATACCGATACTGTAACATCCCAGCATTAGAGCTTAGAAATAAGTTGAACTCAGATGTGTGCATTGCATTCATGCATAGAAATTCCGAATAATTTTCGCGCTTTTGAATAAAACTTGTCAAAGTGATTGAAGCTTCTCTCAACCTGATGTAATTGAAGTAGATCATCAAGTTGACTGCGATAAGTTTCAAAATGACATTTACTAAAATCTTATTTTTGGGTAATGATGATGGTTTGATCTAAGGGTAGATCAAATGTAATAAACTAAACCACTACACATTTCTTAATGATTAATATTAGATCCTTAAGAGATCATATCATAGTATTCATCACAACAACCCATGAATACCAAGCTATGAATATAACTCAAGTAGCAAGAATTTAATAACTAAATCTTGACCCATCTTATTCTCATATATTTATACCATGAGGATCATGGTAATACCTAACCTTAACTCTTTAGTTGTATTGAGTAGGAAGGAAAGCAAGTCAAGACCATTCACCACATATCTTTCTTTCCATATCAGTCTTTATCAACTTTATTGAACCTTATCCTGATATCTGTTGTTTATCAATGTTGAGTAATCAACTATTGATTCATCAAATCTTAACCTATCAACTCTTGTCCTTATCATAGCATTCACTTAAGTCCTATAGAGAAAGAAGTAAGAAGAGGTAAGTGGTAATGCTAGTTTTAGATATCATCTATAGGATGGGATTGTTTGAAGAGAATCAAATCAATATGATAATTGATGGAGTTAAATCACTCCTGAATGGATAGAAGAGTTATCTGGAATATATATTTATATGGTAACAAAGAATATTACAAGGATGAATATTGAAGATAGTTACCAAGGAGTAATCCTATTGGATCAAGTAGGCATACTCAATGAATAATATCTATTAGTCCAATAGAGATATTTAGAAGATAATTATATACAACTGTAATGTTGTATTGATAAAGGCCTTGATTAGCCAACTGGAAACCTAAGCCATAAATGATAAGGATTGTAATGATCATGCTTAAGTCACTAAGAGTAATTGATTATATATCATGTATAAGTGACATTGGGGGATAGAACATGATTAAACCCTAGTATAGATATGTTATCCTAGATGAGTCATGATAAGTCACAGTGGTATATTGTGAAGTTGTAGTATGAGTTATTGGAGATAAGTAAAGATAAGATAGTATAACAAAACTGATGCTAGAGTAGCATTAAGTTATTGAAGTAGTGTTATTCCTCTTAAAGGATAGTAAGCTTTTGAGGAGAGTAGAATTGGATATATAAATCTATTAGAGTAATGTTGGTGATGGATGGTAACGAAAGAGTATGAATGGGGTTAATTGTAACCATCTGTTGGATTGGAGATTATAATTAGTAGAGTAGTTGATATAGCCAAGTGTAGTTACGAGAAGATTATGAAAAAGCTTCAGTGAAAAGCTTTTGAGATTTATAAGTGAGATTACAAAGTAGAATGTGAAGTAAGAGAGTGATCATTCAAATGGATTTGGAGTCATTAGAAGCATTCTAGAAGTGGGAGATATTCCTATGAGGAAAGTATTTAGAGCTTTAGTGTCAAGCTCATTGGAGTTACAAATGGATTTAGCAGGAGAAATTATTGATAAGAATATTATTGTGAAGTAAAGCTCACCATGTTAACACATGATTATGGATATGAAGAAGTAGTATATCTAGGAAAGGAATTCCTTAATTAGAATTCAACAATTATGAAGTATGGAAGATAGGAATTCTTGGTAAACACTCAACCTTAATTCTATAACCAAACATAATATCCATCTCATATGTTGGATCAATCATCTTATTTCCCAATGCCTTGCAGGAATATTATCTATAGCAAATCACTCAAGCACATCTTTGTCATTTCCAACTATCATAATCATATGTGCTTAGGAACTTTCCTCAATTTTTATCTTAAGTCATCCTAGAAAAGAACCCCACTATTTTATCTTGGATGGTGATACCATTCATAAACACAAGCATAGAGAGGTATTTCTTAGCCATTAATCTTCATCCTCGTTTATAAAATAAGTAAGTATATTAAGTTTCCTCAAACTCATGGTAAACATTTATAATTCTAAACCCTAACTTCTGTTTCAATCATAATTATCAATGTATAATTAATGTCATAAACAATATTATTAAAACATTATTCACCTATTAGTGGATTTTGAATAATAGAATTTACCATTTTAAGAACCTTAATCATTAAATCATCTTATATAATGATTGCCATATAATAATAAATATAGATATATTCTTGCATATCCTTAACTATCTTAAATCATTACCATTACATTCATTAAGAGGAAATAAAAAATCACTTTATAAGATCATAAAAAAATCCTAAAACCCTAATATCTATTTGTTCTATTTAATATAAGAATCTCCCTAATAATTATGAAAATTATCAATACAAAAATACACAGAGAGAAAACTAGTTATGATTAACCCCTACATGATTCTAATAATTCCACAAGAGTTTTAAGTAGTTTATACTTTGTGAAAATTATAATTGAAATGAATTTGTAATATATAAAACAGAAAACAGAAAAGGACAAAGGAGAAAGAAGTAGCAGTCAATTCTGGCCTAAGGCCCACTTTCTCTTCGCGTTATCCGGCGCTTGTGTGCAGTTCCACAAATTTCCGCGCGCTTCTCCACGGCCTAGTAGAAGCCTGGATCAAGTACCGTTTTTTTCAATCAATCTCCGTCGTCTACCTCCTGCACCGCGGCCGAAGCAGCTCGCTGGCAGTAGCACCACCGCTCGCCGGCGTGGAGATACTGTAGCACCACCTGGGATTAGGGTTAAGCTCACCTCATATCATCATCTAAGATAAGCTCAACTCCAAGCACGGAAGATCACAGTATGATTCGGTAACATTACAGAACTCAGGGATTCAACAGCATAAGTTTAAAATCTTAACAGAGTATGATATCAGAGTTATTACAAACCAGAGGTTATAGACCCAACATTACATCACATAGAGAAAGCAAATTATGTTGCTCTACACAACAACTAGCAAAGGGCCTAAGAGGCCTTAAACAGAAGCGACGTCCATCCCATAGTCCTCAGGCTGCTACCTGGGACCCCCAACTACTCGTCGATGTCAACGTAGAAGCCACCTTCAGTTGCAACTAGATCATCTATAGAAAAACAACAATGGCGCAAGGATGAGTACGAGAATGTACTCCGCAAGACTTAGATAACCTAGTATCTACATGCTCCGGCTAGAAAGGCTTTCTCTTGATTTACTTTTTCGAAAAGCAATCTTTATTTGTAAACAAGAGAGAGAAGAGGCTCGTCTACTCAGAATCTTTTTAAAGGGATAAGATAAAGACTTCTTCATCTTGTTCATCATATCTTGGTAACCACCAGCTTCATCAGAACCTCCTATCTAGGATCACCCCTCAACCCAGAGGAAGCATCCTTAAGCACACGTGGATCAACAAGTTTTATAATGGTTAATGTTATCTATGATCTTAGAATTTGGTCACCAAGCGTTCATAACCGTGAACACGACTTTTTGAAAAGATTAATACCCTGCAGGGGTGTACGACTTTACCCACACGTACCAACCGACTCTTAATGCCAAATATTATTAGCCATCTTCCTTGGAAGGCCGGCAGAGGGTGGTTGACCACGACCTTTACCTTGATTTCGCCGAGACCATGAGTCATGCAATAAGTATGGTTCTACCGTAACGGGTCAAATCCCGAAGCCGGTACTTAAAGATGTGAGGCGAGGTTGGTTCACCAGGGGCTCCATCGACCCCAAGCAACCCGGTCCACGCTTCCCTACCTGTTATGAAGCACCTCCACCACCTCCTCTTCCGAAAATGTTTTCAATGCGTATGACAAATGGAAAGCCCGAACTATGTGATTCATGGAATCTACTAGGCAAGTTGGTCAGTCGAGGGGTTCCCAAGCCCCGTGTGGTTGTACGCTCATCTCGGTTCCAAAGGAAAGAACTCAGTTCCTAGTGGTGGCGAGCATGGGACTACAAATACTGAAGGGATACGGGTAGACTAAACTAGCGCAAATCAAAATTTTCTACCGCGTAAACCAGGATTACTGTTGTCATAGATCATGGGATAACCACTAGACACGCAGTTGCGGAACTTGATGAAGCGCATCGAGGCAGTGCAGACGATCTACGACTCCTCCTCGTTCTCGTCCCACGAGCATCTCCCCTTGCGTGGTTCGTCCAAACGCTACAGATGCAGCGCCTCCGAGGTATCCACACGTACATGATGGAAGCGTCATATGCCGGACTGCTAGGTCCACGCGCGCGACACAGGCATGAGGAGTGGCGGCTGGCTGGAATGGTCTAACCCCGGTCAGCTCGTCCCACCCTCCCTTATATAGGCGTCCCTAGTGAGATTCTACATTAGGAGCCCATTAGTAGCCTAAGCCTGGTCTAATTCGGATCCAATCCTCATTAGGCTTCCAGCCCCTTAAGTGTGTGACCCTATAGGTTCATATACGTATAGACATGACACGAATACACTTATTCTGCCAATAGTTGGTAGTGGCCTCTACCAAGATGTGCCAACTCCTAAACGCATACAAAGATCATATCGGACGAACCATCACAAGGTTTAGTACATGTCTTTCCCTTTGCCTCACAATATTTGGTCTAGCTCCAAGCTGACCTCTCTTTATCGATACCGTAACTCGGAATCCCTTTACTAGGTTAACTCTTAACCTTATGTAGCACGGCCATGCATCTCTGGATCCGATCACTCGAGGGGCCCAAAGATATCTCTCTCAAGTAGAGGGGGAAATCCCGTCTTGATTGACCATGCCTTGCAGCATGTTTCAGGACAAACCCGAAAGTTACCTTTATAACTATCTAGTTACGGAGTAGCGTCTGATAGCCCCAAAGTAGGTTGATCCACATCTCAAGTACATGCGACAATCTCAGGTCTAAGGATAAAACGTACATGATGTGTAGAGAGAGCTGCAAGTCTAATTGCCAGTCTCATGTTGGGTCAATCCAACTCCATGTTCATAACATGTGTCCATATCATTGGTTTGACATCTCCATGTCTATGACTTGCGAAACATAGTCATCAACCAATCGATGTGCTAGTCTAATATTCACGTGTGTCCTCACATGAACTCCGACTAGGGACAACTATTAAATAACCATACAAGTAAAGAGTTTCACAAACAATTCACATAATTTCCAATCAATACAAGTTGCCTGATATGGATATTCAAGGAACATTACAATAACTCATGGATACATATGAATTATAATCGTCTCTATGATTGCCTCTAGGGAATATTTCCTTCAGTCTCCCACTTGCACTAGAGTCAATCTAAAATGTATCTAATACCAATTGCTCTTGGGTGCGCTTCATGCGCGGGATGCGGGAGAGGCTTAGTCAAGGGATCAGCAACATTTGATTCCGTATGTATTTTGCATATCATGACACTACCATCCTCAACGAACTCATGAATCTGATGGTAACACATGCGAATATGTTTGTTCTTCTGGTGCTGTCTAGGTTCCTTGGCTTGTGCAATAGCACCATTGTTGTCACAATAAACGTCCAAGGGATTGGACGCGCCCTGAACCACACCAAGAGCGATCAGGAAATTCCTAATCCAAACAGCTTCCTTTATTGCCTCCGAGGCATCAATATATTCAGCTTCTGTTGAAGAGGAGGTCACCATATCTTGCTTGGAACTTTTCCAGCTCACAGCACCACCATTCAAGATAAACACATAACCTGATTGCGATTTTGAATCATCTGAGTCCCTAAGGTAACTCGCATATGTGTAACCCTTTACACTGAGTTCATCCTCACCTCCATAAACTAGGAACACATCCTTAGTCCTTTTCAAGTACTTAAGGATGTTCTTTACCGCTATCCAGTGACCTTCACCTGGATCAGCCTGGTATCTGCTCGTAACACTTAGAGCATAGGAAACATCTCGGCGAGTACATATCATTGCATACATGATGGATCCAATAGCCGAAGCATATGGAACCCTACTCATGCGCTCACACTCATCAGTAGTCGAAGGACACTGAGTCTTGCTGAGTTTTATGCCGTGAGACATGGGCAAGAACCCCTTCTTAGCCTCTTCCATGCTGAACCATTTCAACACTTTGTCAATGTATGTACTCTGGCTTAATCCAATTAGCCTCCTTGATCTATCTCTATAGATCTTGATGCCCAGAATATATGCTACTTCTCCCAAGTCCTTCATCGAAAAACTATTTTTCAATGAGGTCTTAACAGACTCGAGCATAGGAATGTCATTTCCAATCAGCAATATGTCATCTACATATAAGATTAGAAATTCCAGCGCTCTCCCACTTTCCTTCTTGTAAACACAAGGTTCTTGTTCGTTTTTTATGAAGCCAAACTCCTTTACAACTTCATCAAATCGAATGTTCCAACTCCGAGATGCTTGCTTCAACCCATAAATGGACTTCAGAAGTTTGCATACCTTTCCAGCATTATTTGGATCGACAAAACTTTCGGGCTGCATCATATACACATCCTCAGTTAGGTTCAATTTAGGAAAGCCGTCTTGATATCCATCTGCCATATTTCATAGTCGAAATGTGCATAAATGGCTAGAATTATCCGTATAGATTTAAGCATCGCTACGGGCGAGAAAGTCTCGTCGTAGTCAACTCCTTGAACTTGTCGAAAACCTTTTGCAACAAGTCGATCTTTATGGATGTGAACATTTCCATCCATATCAATCTTCTTCTTATAGATCCATTTGCACTCGATGGCTTTAAAACCATCAGGCAGGTCAACCAAGTTCCAAACTTGATTGTCTCCCATGGACTCTATCTCGGATCTCATGGCGATCAACCATTTCTCAAAGTCTGGGTCCACCATCGCTTCTGCATAGGCCGCAGGCTCATCATTGTCTAACAATAATAATTCCCGCGCTTCGCGGAGCCTCGCCGAACTTCATGGTTATGGTGCTTCTGTTGCCACGGGTTCCTCAACTTGTTCTGCTACAATAGCATCACTCGTAGAAGCATCCCCAACTGGCTCATCTTGAACTTCTTCAAGTCGCACCGACCTTCGACTTGTTCCCTTTCTGAGAAACTCTTTCTCTAGGAAAACACCGTTACGAGCGATAAACACTTTGCCCTCTTCTCGGTTGTAGAAGTAATACCCTAAGGTTTCCCTCGGATATCTCATGAAAATGCACTTATCCGATTTGGGTGTTAGCTTGTCCGACTGAAGCCGCTTGACAAATGCATCACAACCCCAAATCTTTAGAAAAGACAAACTGGGATTCTTTCCAGTCCACATCTCATATGGTGTCTTAACTACGGATTTATATGGTACCCTATTAAGTGTGAAAGCTGCCGTTTCTAGAGCGTAACCCCAAAATGACAATGGCAAATCCGACTGGCTCATCATCGATCGAACCATGTCCAACAAAGTTTGATTACGCCATTCGGAGACCTCGTTCCTTTGAGGTGTTCCGGGCGGCGTAAGTTGTGGAACAATTCCGCAACTCTTAAGATGATCGCTAAACTCGTGACTCAAATATTCACCTCCACGACCAAATCGCAAGGCCTTTATTTTCTTGCCACGTTGATTCTCTACTTCACTCTGAAACTCCTTGAACTTTTCAAAAGTTTCAGACTTATGCCTCATCAAGTAGACATAACCATATCTACTGAAATCATCTGCAAAAGTAATGAAGTAGTGATATCCTCCTCTGGTTGTCGTGCTTATTGGTCCACATACATCAGTATGTATGAGTTCCAACAAGTCTGTCGGTCTCTCGGGTAAACCCGAAAAAGGTGACTTGGTCATCTTTCCAAGTAAACAAGCTTGACATGTCTCGTATGATTCAAAATCAAACGAAGTTAGAAGACCATCACCATGGAGCTTCTTAATGCGCTTTTCACTTATATGCCCCAAACGACAATGCTATAAATAGGTAGGAATCAAATCATTAGGCCGAAGCCTTTTAGCACTAACATTGTAAATAGATGCATCATCAAGATTTAAAATAAATAACCCATTCACAATGTGAGCATTAGCCATAAACATATCATTCTTAGAGATTACACAACCATTGTTTGCACTCATGAATGAATAACCATCCCTCATCAAACATGAAGGTGATAAAATGTTTCGACCCATACTAGGAATGTGATAACTATTATTCAACTCCATAATAAATCCTGACGGAAGGTGAATTTGCATGACGCCGACGAACAATGCAGCAACCCTTGCTTTATTTCTGACGCGAAAATCCACTTCGCCTTTCTGCACTTCTCTAGTCCTTATTAGCCCCTGAATCGAATTGCAAATATGAGCAACAGATCCGGTATCAAATACCCAAGAGTTAACATAGGAATCAGCGAGAAGAATGTCCACAACATTTACAACAAGCGTACCTGAGTGGGAAGTACTCTTACTTACACTCTTCTTCAAATAAGCCTGGTACCTGCTACAGTTTCTCTTCCAGTGGCCATGTTCATGACAAAAGAAGCACTCAGTGTCTTCTACAGGTCCAGCCTTTTGCTTGGGTGCAGACTTAGGGATCGTATCCTTAGCCTTGCCCTTCTTCTTACAAGAAGTACCCTTTTTCTTGAAGCTAGGCTTGTTCTGCACAGCCATCACATGGCTATTCCCTGCACACTTCTTCATGTTAATTTCTTCTGTTTTTAGCATCCCACATAACTCATTAAGGCTCTTCTCCACCCCATGCATATGGTAGTTCGAAATGAACTGCACATAGCTGGATGGAAGAGACACCAAAATGAAGTCAGTGGCCAACTCTTGGCCTAGTGGAAAACCAAGCTTTTCCAAAGTCTGACTGTAACCAACCATTTTGATCACATGGGGTCCTACAACTGCTCCCTCTGCTAGCTTGCATTCGACAAAGGACTTGGCAACATTGTACCTCTCAGTCCTTGCCTGATCTTGGAACATGTCCTTAAGCGCAACGATCATATCGTACACATCCTGATCCTCAAACTTCTTTTGGAGTTCAGGTTCCATGCATGCAAGCATAAGGCAGCTTACCTCAAGAGAATCATCACATGCTCTCTTGTAGGCATTCTTTAGGGCAGCAGATGCATTATCAGCAGGTTCATCGGGGATTGGGGTATCCAGAACCGTTTCCTTTTTATCAGACCTGAGAACAATTCTTAGGTTACGGACCCAATCCGTATAGTTTGTTCCATTAAGTTTATCTTTGTCAAGAATTGAACGCAAAGAAAAAGGTGATGCAGTGTTCGATGCCATTGATCTACAGCAGAAAACATGCAAAATACTAAGCCATGTAACCATGAAAGAGTAAAACATATTAAACAATTTAATAACATATACTCCCACTTAAATCAATATCCCTCTATTGATACTAAGTGATTCAAGATCCACAATTAACAAGTCGACTAGTGAGCTTTAGCATCACTGCTAGAAGACAAGGTAAATCGGTAAGCAACACTTGCTAATCATATCACATATGACTCTCGTTGTTGGGTGACATCTCTATGTCCAAACTAGGTGCCCAACCTTTATGCCCTAAGGTCCTTAACTGTTAAGATGACCTTGTCAAGCTCACCAACCCTTATGCGTGTAGGTATCCGATACAAACCCATACAGCCAAGGAAAACCGCGGCACCCTAATTTCATAGGCCCACCAACGATTGTACATGGCATAGGATGGTGCAAGGTTTGGTTGGAAGGGCATGGTTAAACTTAAACTTTCTGAGGGATCATTCTACTTCTATCATCTAAGCACGCATAGTAGTAAAACACATAAGAATAGCATTCACATAGATGTGACACAGTATGGCCCATTTTCTCATGGTGATCTCCATCGCCATAGAACCTGTCCACCATGATGATCTCCATCTTCTTGTTCCATGTGAGCCATCTTCCAGGTGATGAGTCCTCCAAGAACTAATACAAGCTATTACTCCTAACAGCTAGTAATCAAAATTACATAGTATTGGGATCATCACAAGTTGGCACGCAGGCCATTATAATAAATGACGACACATATGGCTCCAGCCGTGTTTCCCTACTCATGACACGCAGGTCATGCAAAATTTCATACATGCATCACATACACATATGGGCCATACTGATCACATACATCCTGCAAAAACAAGTTATGCATATAATCGCATTCTACCGGATCATGTGACATCGCAGCACCTAGTTACCTTAACGAGATACAAAAGGGGCTACGATTACCGTGAAAAGTGAGAGATCGAATCTTCACAATTTTCTTTAAGGATTTTGATCAGCAAATCAAATTTACCATAAACCGACTCATATCCCGATTCAATCAAACTCCTTTGATCACGGTACATCGATTTTAGATCTAGGTTCCAATTCGATCAATCATATTGATCTTCGCGTGATTCAACACGATTTATGTGTCATTGTCTACCCCGATGGCGGAAACCGACCGGTAGGGGTAAGTCGTTCGACAACCTCAGAATCACGATCACAGAAAGCAAGATCATAGATCAATCCTGAACCACCTCCATATAAACGATCACATCATTCATATCACCATATGCAAACATCCCGAACCTATAACTGAACAGCATCGGCTCTGATACCACTTAAGGGATACGGGTAGGCTACACTAGCGCAAATCAAAATTTTCTACCGCGTAAACCAGGATTACTGTTGTCATAGATCACGGGATTACCACTAGACGCGCAGTTGCGTAACTTGATGAAGCGCGTCGAGGAAGTGCAGACGATCTACGACTCCTCCTCGTTCTCGTCCCACGAGCAGCTCCCCTTGCGTGGCTCATCCAAACGCTACAGATGCAGCGCCTCCGAGGTATCTACACGTACAGGGTGGAAGCGTCAGACGCCGGACTGCTAGGTCCGTGCGCGCGACACAGGCGTGAGGAGTGGCGGCTGGCTGGAATGGTCTAACCCCGGTCAGCTCGTCCCACCCTCCCTTATATAGGCGTCCCTAGTGGGCTTCTACATTAGGAGCCCATTAGTAGCCTAAGCCTGGTCTAATTCGGATCCAATCCTCATTAGGCTTCCAGCCCCTTAAGTGTGTGACCCTATAGGTTCATATACGTATAGACATGACATGAATACACTTATTCTGCCAATAGTTGGTAGTGGCCTCTAGCAAGAAGTGCCAACTCCTAAACACATACAAAGATCATACCATACGAACCATCACAAGGTTTAGTACATGAATTTCCCTTTGCCTCACGATATTTGGTCTAGCTCCAAGCTGACCTCTCTTTCTCGATACCGTAACTCAGAGTCCCTTTACTAGGTTAACTCTTAACCTTATGTAGCACGGCCATGCATTTATGGATTCGATCACTCAAGGGGCCCAGAGATATCTCTCTCAAGTAGAGAGGGGCAAATCCCATCTTGATTGACCATGCCTTGCAGCATGTTTCAGGACAAACCCGAAAGCTATCTTTATAACTACCCAATTACGGAGTAGCATCTGATAGCCCCAAAGTCGGTCGATCCACATCTCAAGTACACGCGACAATCTCAGGTCTAAGGACAAAACGTACACGATGTGTAGAGAGAGCTGCAAGTCTAATTGCCAGTCTCATGTTGGGTCAGTCCAACCCCATGTTCATAACATGTGTCCACATCATTGGTTTGACATATCCATGTCTATGACTTGCGAAACATAGTCATCAACCAATCGATATGCTAGTCTAATATTCACGTGTGTCCTCACATGAACTCCGACTAGGGACAACTATTAAATAACCATACAAGTAAAGAGTTTCACAAACAATTCACATAATTGCCAATCAATACAAGTTGCCTGATATGGATATTCAAGGAATATTACAATAACTCATGGATACATATGAAATATAATCATCTCTATGATTGCCTCTAGGGCATATTTCCTTCAAATACCACACCCAACGTGGCCTCCCATACAAGCCTTAACATGTTTAGTTAACTCCTTCGATGATGTCACCATCTCCTACCTTTCTATATTCTTCGGCATCTCTGATTCATCATTCGGACAGATCAGACATTGTTACTATGCATGGCTAAGCTGTCGATCACAGAAGCTCTAGCAACATTCAAATGCCAGACCTAGGTATGCTAGGAGCAGTGGATCGGGAGTATAATGCTACAAAAGGGAAACTGTGCAGCAGATAGGTAACACTAGCTACTGACAAAACACCATATTGTAATCGTGTGCATCATAGCGAGAAAGTAATATACTTTGTAAAAGTAGGTTCAGAATGAGAGGCTACGCTTGCCTTGTCCTTTGGTAGACAGATATGGATCTCGGTGTTGTTGACTTCAGCCTCGGGCTCGGATCCTATTGCGAAGAACCAATACCGGAAAGGAAAGCGACAATCAAGATATGACATAATGCAATGCACGATCAATATGGATGATATGACAAGTTAAATAGTGTTGAGATGAACCCTAGAGCATGCTTGGTCATTTTAAACGGGGTCCGAGAGGTCCAAACCCTAGAACAGGGGGATCCTCGGAATCACCTATGGGGTTCAATTGGTTCTTATAATTAAACTTGTCATGAAAGTTTCTTAACAATGTATGATTATATTGCTATTGCATAGCTCTTATTTTTTAAACATTTTGATCTATTATTTGTATTTTTTGATTTAAAATGAATTAGTTATGAATTTCTCCAATTTTAATTCATTTTAAATCATTTTTGGAATATTTAAATTATTTTTCCAACTTGGGCCCACATGTTAGACTTTTATTAATTTCAGAAATGATTTACAAAAAGATTAAAACCCTGACAGACAGGGCCCACCTGTCAGCATTTACTTATTATAGAAAATATTTAATTAAAATAGAAATGGTTTAATGTATCATGCTGATGTTAGGTAAACCTAACTCTAAACTTTTCTCACCGAGGCAGAGGCCAGACCTAGCCACTGACTGCTGGGCCCAAGGCCACCTCAGCAGGCCACACACGCGCTGCATCAGCGCCATCTCATGTGCAGCGGAGCCACCAGACGGTGGTCGCCGGCGGTGAACCAGGGCACGCCTGGATGCGCGGGAGGGTGCGCTGGAAAGAGATCAAGGAGGGGAACCGCATAGTGGCGGCACCGCCCCTTCAGGGTCACCGGAGCGAGGCCTCCGATGGCGAGCAGCGACGACGGCAGGTATTCGTTGAGGCGACAATACAGCGAGAGAGAGAGGGAACAGAGGGTGCCTTGAGCACCGTATGCTGACCCTGGTGCTGATAGACAGCTCGGGAAGGACAGGCGAGTCCAGAATCGACGGCGAGGTGCTTGACGGACCTCGTCGGTGTTGAGGAAGAAGGGGTCGATGCGGTCGACTAGGGCCGCCCCGTCCCGATTCCTTCGGGGAGGAGGAAGCTCGCGTCCAGGCGAAGCTCGTGGTGGTGTCAGCGGAGCTCTGGGAGGCCAGCAACGACGGCTAGCCGACGGCCATGGCGGGCTAGGGTTCGGGATCTGGCAGTGAGGCACAAAAGAGAGAGAGAGAGAGAGAGAGAGAGAGAGCTCGGGGGCGAGTGAGAGGATAGGGGGAGGGCGCAACACGTCTCAGCGACCTTATCCTCGCTGGAAACGCGATGGACGGCAACGGCGGAGTGGCACGGATTGACGGCGGTGCGCAGTACACGGAGCAGCTTCCAGCTGGAGAAGACGACGAAAATTTTGCGAAACCCCCCTAGCAAAAACTGAAAATCAACCCGTAGTCCAGTCCAACGGTCCAGGGGCTGAAATCTGCTGGGAGACCCCTGGGTTTTGTTAAAACCTCTGTTTTTATTATTATTAGCTCTATTAAAATGATTTTTAAGCCATTTTAAATAGAGACAAGGAAAGGGCACTTTGGTAAATACCAGAATATCACCAAACTTGAATTTGGTGCATATTTAAAACCATTTGCACACATTTTAGGGTTTTATTCTTATATTTGGTTCACACACTTGGTCACATGCATATATTTTATTGATTTAAACAGATGCATGCAATGCTTAAGTACTATTTACATATATTACAAACTTGGGCTATTATAGCTCTACCCCCCTTACAAGAATCTCGTCCCGAGATTCCTAAGTTTTAGAAAAGAAGGCAGGGTACTCAGATCTAAGACGATCTTCTTGTTCCCAGGTTGCTTCTTCCTCAGAGTGATGAGACCACTGAACTTTCAGGAACTTGATGTTTTGACGACGAGTCTTGCGTTTGGTTTCATCAAGGATACGGATCTGACTCACGATAAGTCAGATCCTTCTGGAGATCAAGAGTTTGGTGATCAACACCACAGACAGGATCTTTGAAGCAACGCTTGAGTTGAGACACATGAAAGACGTCATGTACCTCAGGGAAGTTTGCAGGCAACTCCAATTGATATGCAAGTTTACCTTGCTTGGAAAGAACGCGGAAAGGACCAACATAGCGAGGAGCTAGTTTGCCTTTGATGCTGAAACGATGAACACCCTTTAAAGGAGTGACCCGAAGATAAGCTTGATCACCAACTTCATATTCGACATGTTGATGGTGACGATCATGATAGCTTTTCTGGCGAGATTGAGAAGTTTTCAAACGATCTCGAATGATACGAACTTGATCTTCTTCTTCTTGGATCATATCCGGACCAAAGAACTTTCTTTCGCCAGTTTCTGACCAGTTCAAAGGAGTACGACATGTTCTTCCATATAAGAACTGGAAAGGTGTCATACCTATACTAGACTGAAAACTGTTGTTCTAGGAGAATTCAGCAAAAGGAAGGCATTTCTCCCAGTTCTTACCAAAAGATATGACAAACGCTCTTAGCATGTCTTCAAGAATTTGATTCATTCTTTCGGTCTGGCCACCGGTACTAGGATGGTAAGATGTACTGATGGACAGACGGGTTCCCATAGCTTGTTGGAAACTTGTCCAGAACCTTGAGGTGAACAAACTCCCTCGGTCAGAGACAATTTTCTTCGGTACCCCATGAAGAACAACTATTCGAGAGATATATAGATCAGCTAACTGACTAGCATTGATACTCTCGCGAACGGGTAGAAAGTGAGCAACCTTTGACAAATAGTCAACAATTACCTAGATGACATCATTTTCCTTTTGAGTCTTAGGGAGACCAGTAATGAAATCCATACCAACTTCATCCCATTTCCATTCAGGGATTCTATGTGGTTGCAGGAGACCGGCGGATCTTTGGTGTTCAGCCTTGACGCGATGACAAATGTCACATTCAGCAACAAAACGAGCGATATCCTTTTTCATACTGGACCACCAGAATCTTTGACGAAGATCCCAGTACATCTTAGTACCTCCAGGGTGAATAGAAAGAGGTGATTCATGAGCTTCGGTAAGAATTATCTGCTTCAAGTCCTTTCCATTTGGTACTACCAAACGTGTACCGAAATATAGTACACCTTACTTGTTAATAGAGAAACATTTAGCAAGTCCGCTAGCAATGTTCTCTTTAATCGAGTCCTTCTCAGGATCTTGCCTTTGAGCAGCTTTGATCTGATCCTCTAGAGAAGACTTCACTTCAAGATTAGAGAGGAATCCACGAGGAACTACTTCAAGATTCAATCGAGCAAATTCCTGATGAAGAGAAGGTTGAGCTTGTTTGATCATTAGGGTGTTGCAATAAGATTTACGGCTCAGCGTATCAGCAACGACATTGGCTTTGCCAAGTTGATAGTTGAGACCCAAATCGTAGTCTTTGATGAGTTCCAACCATCTTCTTTGCCTGAGATTCAGATCAGGTTGTGTGAAAAGATACTTCAGACTCTAATGATTCGAGTATAACTCACAACGACTACCGAGAAGGTAATGTCGCCATTGCTTAAGAGCATGAACAACGGCTGCAAGCTCAAGATCATGAGTTGGGTAGTTGTTCTCATGTGGTTTCAGCTGATGGGAGGCATAATCCACCACATGCCCATCTTGCATCAACACACATATGAGACCTTGGTGAGAAGCATCGCAGAAGACTACAAAGTCTTTGCTAGTGTCTGGGAGAACCAGCACCGGAGCAGTTGTTAACTTGGTTTTCAACATCTGGAAGCTTTCTTCAGCCTTATCAGACCATTCGAACTTATTATCCTTCTTAAGAAGATCGGTCATCGGCTTTGCAATCCTGGAGAAATTCTCGATGAATCGACGGTAATAACCAGCCATCCCGAGAAAACTTCGGACATCCTTTACCTATTTAGGAGACTCCCAGTCGAGGATAGTGTGGACCTTATCAGGGATAACAGCAACCCCTTGGGCGGAAACAACGTGACCAAGGAATATGAGCTCTTGTAACCAAAACTCACATTTGGAAAACTTGGCATAGAGCTGATGTTCTCAAAGTTTTGTCAACACCAAACAAAGATGTTCAGCATGCTCTTCTTCAGTTTTGGAATAAACCAGAATATCATCAATATATACTACGACGAACTTATCGATATACTCCATGAAGACAGAGTTCATAAGCCGCATGAAAGTGACTGGAGCATTGGTAAGACCAAAGGACATGACGGTGTACTTGTAAAGACCATAACGAGTGGTGAAAGCAGTCTTTGGAATATCTTCCTTAAGGATCTTTATCTGGTGATACCCTAACCTTAAATCCATTTTGGAAAAGATAGTGGCACCACTTAACTGATCAAAAAGATCGTTGATCCTAGGGAGGGGATACTTATTATTGATAGTCACAACATTGAGTGGGAGATAATCCATAACCAGACGTGGTATATTGGTATCCCGCTTCTTGACAAAGATGGTTGGACACCCCAAGAAGATGTGCTGGGTTGAATGTATCCTTTTCCTTCTAACTCCTCTGATTGCTTCTTCAACTCCACAAGCTCATGAGGAGGCATACAATAGGGTCTTTTAGAAACAGGAGAAGTTCCAGGAGCTAACTCTATGACAAACTCCACACTTCGATCAGGTGGCATGCCATGCAACTCCTCAGGAAAGACATCCGGGAACTCACAAACCACGGAAACATATTGAATCTCTAATGGAGGTAGAACTGCAAGAGCATACAACTCTGCTTCAGGAATAGAAACAGCTGAAGGAGATAGTGACCCTACAGTCCAATACTTGACTGTTATGCCAGCAGGACTAGTCAGAGTCACTGACTTGGTTGTACAATCGAGGATAGCTTTATAGCGGGTCAACCAGTCCATGCCCAGAATGATGTCAATGTCAGTGGACTTGAGGGCAATCAAAGAAGTGGGGAAAAGTTGAAATGCAACTTCGCTTAGATTCCCATGACTAACCATGTCGGAACACCATTTAGAACCAAGAGACTGAACTAGCAGAGGAACAGATAACCCCTCAAAACTTATCCCATGCATTTGAGCAAAAGCTTGTGATAGGAATGAATGCGATGCTCCAGAATCAAACAAAACTTTAGCTAGAATTTGATTGATACGAAGTGTACCCATGATGACGCTTGGATCTTCCTAAGCCTCCTCAGTAGAAATATGGTTCAGGCAACCTCTTCCAGCACCTTGGTACTTATCATTCTTCTTTGGTGGTGGTGCCTTCTTAGCAGCATTCTTTTGAGGACACTCCTTTGCATAGTGGCTAGGCTGGCGATGATTGAAGCATATAAAACCTGATGCATTGCCAGCAGAAGGATAATTTGATCCACCAGCATTGTTTGGAGCAGCATTCAGACGGGGAGCATATCCAGAAGACCTTGAGGTTTAAGGGGAACGTGGCACAACACTGTAAGGCACGAAGACACATCGCTTCTTATTGCTAGAACCAGCCTTGTTGTACCCCTCCTGAGGACGCTTCTGGGTTTCTTCATACTCCACCTTTCCACTCTCGGCCTTCATAGCCTTGTTGACAAGACCTTGGAAGTTACCAAAGTCCATGAGGTGGATATCATGGCGAACCTCAGGATCCAGTCCCTTGCGGAACAGAGCTTGCTTTTTAGCATCAGTGGAGACCTCTTCAGTAGCATAGCAGGCAAGACGATTAAAGTTGCGCTGGTAATCACACACGGAACCAGTGCCCTGCTTAAGCTTGAGGAACTCCTCCCTCTTCTGATCCATCAGACCCTCCAGAATATGATAAGCTCGGAAGGCTTCAGTGAACTCTTGCCATGTAACAACATGTTGAGCTTCTTGCATTGCCAAGAATTTTTCCCATCAGGAGTTAGCTGCTCCCTCCATATGATAGGCAGCAAAAGTCACCCAATCACCTTGAGCAACATGATCAACCTGAAGTTTTCGCTCCATAGTGCGAAGCCAGTAGTCTGCATCAAGTGGCTCAGTGGAATAGCTGAAGACTGGTGGAGTGAGATGTGTGGAGTCCTTGCTACCAACTTGATTGTTCTGGCGTTGAGCGGTGTTGCGCTCAATCCTTTCAAGGAGCCTCATGTTATCAGCACGGTTGGTTTCGTACATGGCCACTAGTTGAACCATGGACGGTGGTGGAGGAAGGTTGGAAGATTCACCCTCATTGGCAGCACCACGTGCATGAGCATGGGTACGGGCACGAGAGGTGTCACCCATCCTGGAAGAACAAAGAAAAAGGGCTAGACAAGGGATTCAAAGGAACAAGACAGAAAGATGAACAAAGAGTACTTGATATAAACGTATCATATTATCAAGCATGGTACTATCAAAGCATACTAATGTATGCAGTAACCAGCTGACTTACAAACCATGACGATGGAATGCTAAGATGTTACACACCAAGCGAAACTGAGATATCTTGGAACTCTTAGAATTGCAACCGGGTATAGAGTACTTTAGAAGAACAACCCCAAAACCATGATCCTAGAAGTTTTGAGATATGAGGTAAGGAATGAAAACCTTTTTCAAACCAAATGGCTGCAAATAATTTTTAACTTTCAAATAGTTTTGTCAGCTTCTAGACTCAACATCGACCAATAAAAGTTTTCCTATAGCAGTCCTGCTCTGATACCAAAACCTGTAGCACCCCCAGGGATTAGGGTTAAGCTCACCTCA
This sequence comes from Avena sativa, assembly GCA_916181665.1. NCBI lineage: Eukaryota > Viridiplantae > Streptophyta > Magnoliopsida > Poales > Poaceae > Avena > Avena sativa. The sequence continues at coordinate 317,382,006 of OV702281.1, forward strand.
GATCATCATCTAAGATAAGCTCAACTCCAAGCACGGAAGATCACAATAAATTTAGTAACATTACAAAACTCAGGGATTCAACAGCATAAGTTTAAACTCTTAACAGAGTACGGTATTAGAGTTATTACAAACCAGAGGTCATAAACCCAACATTACATCACACAACGAAAGCTAATTATGTTGTTCTACACACCAACTAGCAAAGGGCCTAAGAGGCCCTAAACAGAAGCGACGTCCATCCCATAGTCCTTAGGCTGCTACCTGGGACCCCCAACTACTCGTCAATGTCAACGTAGAAGCCACCTTCAGTTGCAACTAAATCATATGTAGAAAAACAACAATGGCGCAAGGCTGAGTACGAGAATGTACTCCGCAAGACTTAGATAACCTAGTATCTACATGCTCTGGCTAGAAAGGCTTTCTCTGGATTTACTTTTGCAAAAAGCAATCTTTATTTGTAAACAAGAGAAAGAATAGGCTCGTCTACTCAGAATCTTTTAAAAGGGATAAGATAACGACTTCTTCATCTTGTTCATCATATCTTGGTAACCACCAGCTTCATCAAAACCTCCTATCTAGGATCACCCCCTCAACCCAGAGGAAGCATCCTTAAGCACACATGGATCAACAAGCTTTATAATGGTTAATGTTATCTATGATCTTAGAATCTTGTCGTGGTATTGCCGACGAGTACGCCATGGAGGGGTCCTCACAGTGCATGTTTAGAGACGTGGGGGAAGGCGGACGGTTGACGGGTACGAGGTAACAGAGCTTACCCAGGTTCAGATCCCACGACGGTGGCGGAATCCTACTCCTGCTATAAATCACTATAAGGGCAATACGCCGAGTAACAGAGATAGGTTCGCTGTGCGAGGTGTGTGCTAATCGCTACTCGATTGTCTGAGATTATCTGAGATTGTCTGAGATTGTTCCCTAAAGGCTCCCATAGGCCCGACTTATATAGTCGCCAGGTCCTAGGGTTACAGGGAAAAGTCCTAGCCGGACAGGTTACAGAGTCCTACACCGTCTATTACTAGTCTTGTGTATCTTGTACTCCAAGGCTTCGGGTATGTCGGTGACTCCAACCGTAGCCTTCCTTTATCCGGAATGGGCCTCCCTTCTGGATCCATCTAACTGGGCCGCCCAGCTGGCCATAGGCCACGCTACCAACTGTGGGCCACCCGGGTTATCCGGATAGGAGACATGCTATGAGGATACCCATATAGAATATCCCCAACAGTAGCTCCCGGAGAACTCCGAGATCTTGCACCGTCTTGCCTCTTCGTGTGGAATGCTCCGTCTAGATGAATGTCGGCAAATCGTCAAGCAATATCTTGTAGTCCTCCCAAAGAACCCTGCAAGGTTTTCTCTGTCTTCAATACGTAAGTCGGAGAAATGCCGAATCTTCCATCGTACTCTTCCGTAGCCGGACTGGATCCATCCATGTCGGAATCTTCTGATGTGATGGCTCAGCTGCCTATGTCAGCTAGGGCGACGTAGGCTTAGGTCAGCGACGCCTCGTAACTCACACATGCAGAGAACGCAATCATGTACGATTTTCCCGCGCGAGCGATACGAACCGTTGGCGGCGACGGTTGGATACGTGGTGAAATTTCCGCGCATGTTCGCAAACACGTTGTCTACGCGGCAACCGTCCGATTAAGCTGCACGAATCTCGACGCTGGAGATGATAAATAGTAACCATGGTAGAATTTTTACCTTTTACCTCATTCTCTCCTCGCATCGTCTTCTTCCTCCAGTGCGTGCCTCCTCGAGCTCTCCGCACAAAACTCGCAAAAAACCCTAGCCCCAATCTGCACCAGTCGCCACCAAACTCACTCCATGGCTAGCAGCATCACTGCCCCTTCCATGGCGGCGTCGAGCGAAGCCGCGGGGAGGTCATCCCTGAGGGCTTGGTCATCCCTGCCTCCGCGGTGATTGAGTCCACCGGCAGTGACCATAATCCAGCGGCGCTGGAGCCATTGGAGGAGGAGCTCGACTCGCACAAGGGCGACTGGCGCAGCTCGGACATCACCAACCGTGATATCTAGGAGCTGACCGCTGAGGGCTACCTCCCTGCGACGATGGGGCTCGCCTGGCGGGCGGTGCCGGCCGACGAGGTGACACCTTCTCCCCAAGCCGGATAAAAGGTGTACCTCAAAGCCTAACTAGTACGCGGCGTCTCCCTGCCCATCTCCAACTTCTTCCTCTCCGTCTTGAACCACTATAGAGTCTAGCCCCAGAACCTTGCTCCCAACAGTATCTTAGAGCTTAGCAACTACGCGGCGCTCTGCGAGGGTTATTTAGGGATAAAGCCTAGGCTAGATCTCTTCGTGTACTTCTTCACCGTCAAGCATGAAGCCGGATCCAGTAAGGAAGAACTTAGGAATTGCGGCACCATAATCTTCAAGATCCGTCCTGGCCGGCGGTTCCCCGACATCGTCGGTCATGAGTCCTGCAAAAACTGGCAGAGTACTTACTTCTATGGCCCAGATATCCCTTTGGCTGGCCATCAAGTAACGTAACCGCCGCTGAAGCCTCGTCATGGAGATCCCAGGCCTCCCTTCCCTCCGACCTCGATGCTTCCCGCGCCATAAGGTGGATAGAATGGTTCGTAGAGAGGGGTTTGACCGGATTGGACCTAGCCATGTGCTGGTTCATCAGGCGAATCCAACCTCTACAGCAACACGCAAAGCTCATGTACGAGTATACCAGCGATAGAAGGGATAGCCTCCGCATCTCCATGGACAACTTCTCAAGCGACCCCGTCAAGCTCCGCCTTAAGGACATTTTCAAGGTGAAGGACAAGAAGCGTGGCTTCACCATCACCTACGACATGTTCGTAGACGGCAAGTGCCCAAAGGTAGTTATTTATTTTCCGTGTATGACATATACTCCAGTTCTTCCGTCTTGCAGACGTCATCTCATCTAACACGATGACTTCTCACTTAACAGCTTAGCGATCTAGAGGAGGACAACATGGCTGCCCAAATCTATGATCCAAAGATGAAGGAAGTCATGGTCGTGTCCAACGACGATGGTCCATTGGCGCGAAGCGGAAGAGCTCCACCTCTGACGCTGACGACGGAGGCAAGAAGAAGAAGACAGAGGGTGGAGCCTCCAAGAAGACTACCGCCGCCCTGGAGGCAGAGAAGAGAAAAGTTACCGGGATCCCCTTTGACAAAGCACCCACACTCGTGTAAGTTTATTTCTCTCCGACATTGTCTATTCATCTGTATTGGTCCTGCACTTATGCATTTTGCACGTTTCAGGAAGAAAGCCACGACCAGCCTGAAGAAGACCTCCAAATTGGGGGCTTCTAGAACCATCAAGGACATGATGCATCGTGACGCATCTCCCGCCAACGCCCCTGCCACTCCCTCCGTCAATCCCTCATCTGCCCCGACAAGCTCACAAGCTAAGGAGGCATCTGGCCCTTCCGCCATGGAAGTGGACTCAGGTGCTTCTACTGAGGTTGCTGTCATTGGCAAGCAGGCGATGCAGGAGAGTGCCACCCATCAAATGGCCGAAGCTCCGGCTAAGGATGCCATCGGTGGCGGTAAGGCGGTGGTGGAAGCAGGTACTTCTGTCGTTGGCGGTACCCCCGCACCCAAGAAAACCATAGCCTATCCAAAGATAGTCTATCCGGTACTTACACCGGGTAGCACTGCTCTGGTCCCTAGTGCGGCACCGACATCTCCGACGTGCGGTCTAGAGGAGCTCCGCCGACAAGTAGAAATCTTGCAAGGAAACAACGAATCCTTTGGCAAGCTTCTAGCCAAGAGTGCTACAAACCTCAAGATCATTGCACTTGTAAGTTTATTTGCCTTTTGCATTTCATATGAGTATCCCACTGTAGCCCCCGAGGATGTAGACGGAAAACCATAGGTCTTTGCATCTATATGCTCTAAGAGTGACTAAGTTAGAAAACCTCTCACTCTAGCCCCCAAGCATGTAGGTGGAATGAATTATTCTGACTAGATGCTCTTAAGAGTAGCGTACGCAGTGTTTTATAAATTTCAATACTGTAGCCCCCAAGCCTCTAGTTGTAACTGAATTAGTTCTGACTAGATGCTTAAAGAAAAGCTAAGCATATATCCGAGTTAAAAAACTTTATACTGTAGCCCCCAAGCTTCTAATCAAAAACTGAATTAGTTCCGACTAGATGCTTAAAGAAAAGCTAAGCATAATGCTAAGTCAAAAATTCTCGCTGTAGCCCCCGAGCGTCTAGATGGAAAATTTCTGGCTAGATGCTCCAAGCAGGCCAAACAACGTTTTAACTTTGACCTTTTTTCCACAGAACGAGAGTGCTCGGAGGGGCATGGCCAATGACAAGTACCAGAAGATGCGCGCAGACTTGGAAGCTGAAAAGGGTAAAACTGCCTTCTTGAAGGAACAAATCACCAATAGCAAGCCTCTGTTTTCTTTTTCGCATTCCGACTTGGTTTTGTGCCCATATTCTACGAGTACTCACTGTGCACTTTGCTTTCTCCGACTTGCAGAAACCATTTCCAAGGACAAGAATATTGTCGAGCAATCCAAGCACATTCAAGAGCTGGATAGCGAGAACAAAATTCTTAAGCAGGAGAGGAAGGACATGCTGAAAATGCATGAGGAGTCAATGAAGGCCCTGCAGGACTCCGCCACCGAGGAAATCAATCGCTTGAAGGAGGAGATATCTATCTTAAGAGATTAGAAGCAAGCTGCCGATGAGCAGAATCAACGCCATAGTGAGGCGTATAAGCTCCTCCAACAAGAGAAAGAATCCTTGGCGGACACCCTCTGACAAGCTGAGGCCAGCATCTTCAGTAAGTTTTCTCCGTCTTGGATTTCTGTAGTCTAGGTACTCTGAATTTTTGAACTCATGTGTTCCTTGTTGGAATTTGCAGCTCCTATGGGTTTAACCCGATCGCCTCCTCCAGCCAAGGAATGCATGGTTCTTGCCGGAAAATTCATCAACACCGCCATCATGCAAGCTAAGGAGATCGCCAAGCCCCTCCAGATAAACATCAAGGCATCAAACTCTGTGGCGAAGTACTCAGAGATTCTGCGCCGAGCCCCCGAGCGCATCACAAGCTGGAAAGCTTCATGTGCACGGGCTGGCGCAAGGATGGCGCTATCAATGGTGAAGGCACACTACGAAGATGCCGACATCGATACAGTGACCTTTGGCATTCCTGACGTAGACGACGATGGCAAAGAGATTAACCACGAATCCATCTTGTCGTCGCTCGCGGGCTATGATACCAGAGTTGCCGACTTGGTCGACATCAACGTCTTCGTGCCGATGAACACCATCGATGGTGGCAACCAAAGCTCCTCCGAGTCTCTTTACACCGCCTACTTTGACGGTGGCTCCCCTGCTGGTGATGACGCTGCTTCTAAGTCACCTGCGCGAAAGGAATGAAGAACAACTTTGTAATATTTGTTTCACCTTTGGTGCATATGTGGAAAAAACTTATTGATGTAACTTAAGGCGGAAAACAGTGGTTGTTATTTCCTGCTACTCAAGAACTAGTTTCCAGCATGTATATATTTTTTAAGCAAGTGCTGGCTTATCCATTACTTTGGTTCTTATGATTGACTTTTCGTGAGTCGGAAGACTCGTTGTCGGAACCATGCGCTTAGGTGATGATGCCCAATGGCACCGTCAATAACCTAAGTACAAAATCGCCGATAATAAGTGTCGAAAGTCACTACTCCAGAATCCACATAAAAATGACAAAGAACGTGTAGAACAGAAAACTTAAGCTAACGCCCGTAGGCGGAATTTTCACAAGTGCAATCGCAAAACTTGTGCATAAAGGTTGTACATGATCCAAAAGATGAACACTAAAGGAAGTAAAAGACTCAGAAATATGAGTGAACCAGAGAGCTTTATTTCATTGATCATATAAGAGGTACACAATTAGACAAAAAATGCTAAGTGTAAAAAGGATGTAGCTGTGCTATGTTCCATGGCCGATCAAGCTCTGGGTAGTCATCATCCGGGTCACGTCGCTTACGCTTATGATCCTTGTTGGGTCTATCCTTCAGTTCACGATTGTCAACGAGGTAGTAAGACCCATTGAGCAGCGCCTTGCTTATGATGAACGGTCCTTCCCATGGCGGGGATAATTTGTGTGACTTCTTCTGCTTAAGTCGGAGCACCAAATCCCCCTCTTTAAACGAGCGATGCCGAACGCGGCGACTATGGTAGCTGCGTAGCTTCTGCTGGTAGATGGAGGATCTTTGGCACGCCAAAACGCGCTCCTCCTCGAGAAGGTCCACATCTAGGCGTCTGGATTCTCTGCGTCATCTTCGTCGTAGGCGGCAAATCTTGGTGCATCGTGAAGTATGTCGGAAGGCAGGATGGCTTCTGCTCCATATACCATGAAATAAGGGGTGTAGCTGGTGGATCTGTTGGGTGTAGTTCGTAAAATCCACAACAAAGATGGCAATTCTTCCGCCCAGGCTCCAGCTGCTCTATGTAGCGGTGCCTCAAGACGTGGCTTGATTCCCTGCAGAATTAATCCATTAGCTTGCTCAACATGACCATTGGATTGTGGGTGTGCCACAGACGCGAGGTCAAGTCGGATGCCTTTCTCCCAACAATAAGCCTCCACTTCTCCGAGTGACAAATTGCTGCCGTTGTCGGTGATAATGCTATGTGGGAGACCAAATATCACCACTAGATCCCGGACAAACCTGAGGGTAGTTGCCCCATCAAGCTTTCTAATGGGTTTAGCTTCTATCCATTTAGTGAATTTATCAACTGCTACTAGCAGATGCGTAAACCCACAAGGTGCCGTCTGTAACGGTCCCACCATGTCTAGCCCCCAGACTGCGAACGGCCAAGTTATTGGTATTGTTCGCAATTCTTCAGCAGGAACATGTGGTTGTCGGGCATAATACTGGCATCCCATGCATGTCTCAACCAGCTTGTCGGCGTCCGCCTTCGCTTTCAGCCTGTAGAATCCTTGCCAGAAGGCTTTCGCGACCAACGATCGAGGAGCGGTGTGATGCCCACAATCTCCGAGATGGATTTCACGTAGGATTTCCATACCTTTTAGCTGGGAAACACACTTTAGGTATACACCAGTAGTGCTCCTTTTGTAGAATTGCCCATTGATTATGGTATAACCCTTTGCTCGTCTTACTATTTGCTGTCTTTCGACTTCGTCGTCGGGCAAAGTTCCGTGTTCGAGATATTCCATGAATGGTTTTGTCCAAGACGGAGGGACCTTGGTCACCATGTTGACGAAAGAGTAATCTCTATCCGGGTTGTCGATGTCGGCTCCCTGCATGGATGGTGTGCGCAGATGTTCTAGGAAAACTCCTGGCGGAATTTGCTTGCGCCTTGATCCAAGCTTAGACACCAGATCAGCCGCCTCCTTTTGCTCCCTAGGTACATACTTGACTTTGTAGCCCAAGAAGCTCTTGGCTATCTCGTCCACTTCGTATCGATATGCCGCCATCATAGGGTTCCGCGCATTCCAGGTGCCAGCCACCTGCTGGGCAACCAAGTCGGAATCTCCACAGCAAACTATGCGCTTGATGCCAATATCCTTGGCTACACGTAGTTCGTGAATGAGTGCTTCATATTCCGCCATGTTGTTTGTAGCCTCGAAGTGGATCTGCAGAATGTAGTATAGTTTGTCTCCTGTTGGTGACTGCAGCAATACACCAGCCCCCGAGCCGTTGAGCAGCTTTGATCCGTCAAAGTGCATCACCCAGTACTCTGGTTTCGGCAACGGAGTAGCATCTGGCATCTCCATCCAATCTGCAACAAAATCTGCCAAGGTTTGTGACTTGATAGCGTCACGTCTCTTGTAGGTGATCTCAAAGGCGGCAAGTTCAATGCCCCACTTCGCGACCCTTCCTGTAGCGTCGCTGTTGTTGATTATGTCGGACAATGGAGTCTTGCTCACCACTGTGATTGGGTGCTCCTGAAAGTAGTGCCTCAGCTTCCGAGAAGCAAGGAATACTCCATAAGCTATCTTCTGGTAGTGAGGGTAACGCTACTTGGACTCCGTCAAGACCTCTCTTACATAGTAAACTGGTCGTTGAACTCTGTGCTCATAGCCTGGTTCCTTCTGCTCTACCACGACGACGATGCTGATTACTCGGTTGGTTGCCGCCATGTAGATTAACAGGGGCTCGCCAGGCTCGGGTGCTGCAAGGATAGGCGCTGAGGAAAGAATCTCCTTGAGCTGCTTCAATGCTGCATCTGCTTCGTCCGTCCATGTGAATTTGTCTGCCTTCTTCAGCAACTTGTACAGCGGCAGAGCCTTCTCTCCAAGTCGGTTGACGAACCGACTAACTGCTGCAACACAACCTGTTAGTCGTTGAATGTGCTTTAGGCATGTCAGACGGTTTATGTTTAAGATGGCCTTGATTTTCTCCGGGTTGACCTCGATTCCGCGCTGGGAAACGATGAAACCCAACAATTTGCCGGCTAGATCCCCAAAGACGCACTTCTTAGGGTTAAGCATCATGTTGTATTTCCGGAGATTATCAAAGGTTTCTTTCAAGTCGGAGATTAAGTCATTTGACTTTTTAGACATCACCGCGATGTCGTCCGCATAGGCGTGAACGTTCCGACCAATTTGGTCGTGAAGGCAATGTTGCATTGTCCGCTGGTACGCAACACCTGTGTTTTTCAGCCCAAAGGGCATCGTAACATAGCAAAACATGTCGTATGGGGTAGTGAACGAAGTGGCCAATTGGTCCGACTTCCTCATCTTAATCTGGTGGTATCCTGAGTATGCATCGAGAAAACACAAAAGTTCCGAGCCAGCCATTGAGTCAATGACTTGGTCAATGCGAGGCAAAGCAATAGATCTTTGGGACATGCTTTGTTCAAGCCGGTGTAATCAACGCACATTCTTAATTCATTGGTTCCCTTTTTGGGGACAAGTACAGGATTGGCCACCCATTGGGTGTGAATGACTTCTTGGATAAATCTAGCCTTAAGTAACCTAGCTATCTCTTTGCCAATGGCGCGTCTTTTCTCATCTCCAAAGTGTCGTAGAGGTTGTTTCACTAGTTTGGATTTTGGATCAATGTTTAAGCTGTGCTCGGCAAGTTCCCTAGGTACAACTTTCATGTTGGCAGGTTACCAGGCAAAGATGTCCCTACTCTCACGGAGGAACTCGACGAGCGTGCTTTCCTATTTGGGATCCAGGTTCGTCCCAATGGCGGTGACCTTGGAGGCATCGCCTACCACAAGTTCCACCGGCTTGGTCTCGATGGCGGCCTTGAACGCAAGAGCGGAGTCGGAGATCTGCTTCTTCGACGCGGGCATCTCTGAGTCATCGACCTTGCTCTGGATCTCTTTGAATTCTTCACTGTAGAGGACAGCTTCCGCAACAGCTGCTTCATTGATCTTGCAGTCCCTTGCCTTGGTAAAGCTTCCGGATACGATGATGACACTGTTTGGTCCGGGTATCTTGAGTTTGTTGTAGACGAAGCATGGCTTGGCCATGAACATGTGGAATATGTCGCGGCCGAATATGACGTGGTACACGCTCTTGAAGGGGACTACCTCGAAGGTCATGCACTCTTGGCGGTAATTATTAACATCGCCAAAGGCAACCTGAAGTGTAATGCACCCAAGGGACCGAGCCTCTCGACCAGGAACTACTCCGTGGAAGATGGTGTTGGTCCGCCTTAGGTTTGCCTCCGTCAAGTTCATCTTCTGCAGTGTATCCAGGTACATGATGTTGATGCTCCTTCCACTATCTACCATACACTTGGTGAACTCCACGCCGTCAATCAGGGGGTTGATGACCATGGCGTACTGGTTCTCTGTAGGGATAAGGTCTGGGTGGTCCGTCCTGTCCCAAGTAATTGGAACCTCCGACCAGCGCAGGTATTGGGGAACTAGGGGGAGAGTGGCCATCAGGATCCTCAGGAAGGTCTTCTGTTGTCGGATGGTGGGGGTGCCAAGGAAATTGTGGTAGACTAGCGCCTTCTTCACGAAGGGGTTCTTGCCCTTGTCGTCGCTCTTTGCGGCGTGCTTGGGGTCAACATCCTTGTCCATGTCACTTGAATCCTTGTACTCCTCCTCCTTCTTCTTCCCCTTGCCCTTGCCTCGCGGTCTGTTCTTCTGACTTCTCTTGTAGCCGGACTCCGGGTCTTCCTTGAGGTCGTTGAAGAACTTGCAGTGTCGATTGGTGTGGGTGTCCTTGCCGTTGACATCAAGGTGTACGAGGCACGAAATATCGCGGTACTCCTCATAGGTTTGGGGAATGCGGATCGGCGCCGAGGTAGTTTCACTTCCTCGTTGCTTCCCACGGCCAGCTCCCATTCCTCGGCCGCGTTGTCCGCCATCACCCCGTCCTACAAAAGTCATAGCGACCATGTCGGTAGATTGCTTTTCTTCTGGAGCGGTTTTCCACTTTGTACTGCTATTCCTCCGAGCTTGAGTTGGAATGGCCGTTGCCGGCAGGGAGCCGCGAGCATCGTCGTTGGCAGCTGCGAACTCACTAGCCAACTGAATCATCTGGTTCAAGTCAAGCTGGTGATTGTCCTGCAGGCGCTTTAGCTTATGTCGGAGCAACGTGCCCCTTTCCAACCCATCGATGAAGGCGGCCATGGCGGTCTGAGCGTGCACTCTTGTGCAGGAATTCTTCATGTCCAGCCAGCAGGAGAGGTAGGCGCGATATGTCTCGTCTTTCTCTTGCACGCACCGCTGTAGATCGCCAACAGTGCAGGGACGCTTGTATGTACCCTCAAAGTTCTTGGTGAACGCTTCTTGCATGTCCAACCAATTGCAGATGGATTTCTCCGGCAAGTCGTCGATCCATTGACGGGCCGTGCCCGCCAACATTAACGGGAGGTACTTGAAGACGACGTTGGGGTTTCCTCCAGCAATCTCCACCATGTTGCCGTAGTCCTGCAACCATGTGGCTGGCTTTGCGATGCCGTCATAGGGCTTGATGGTCTTGTCAATCCGGAAACCTTTGGGGTAAGTTGCGGACCGTATTGCGGGTCCAAAGCAACGTGGTCCCAGGTATGGTCCTTCCCGGGCCTCGTGGATCTTATCGATCCGTGAACGTGCATCGTACGGCTCCGGGTTCTTCTTCTTGTCAACAGGGGATGGGCTGCGTGAACGACGCGGGCCTCCTCCGCCATGGTGACTGCTTGGTGGTGACGGAGGCGGAGGTGGCGGTGGGTTAGCCTTCTTTCTGTTACCCTCCTACGACGCCTCCTGCCTATCACGGTTGCTTGTTGGACGCGGAGGGTCTGACGTGACCTGCTCTTGTGTCCTTGGTTGTGCTCTCCGTCATGACAGGTCTGCTCCGTGTTCTCGCGGATGACGATGCCGCACTGCTTTGGTGGGGGCATATCCATACGATGGTGAGCCTTGTGATCTTCGCGATGTCAGGGGGATCGGGGTGGTGGCGATGGGCGACGAGGTCGGGCCTTTTCTCCGTGGTCGGAGGATATGGTGATAGCATCCTTCCTGTTGCGCGCATCCCTCCGTCTTCGTTCTGATGAACCCGTCTGGGACCCAACATCAAGAGGAGATCTATCCCTTGGAGGCTTATACTGGCTAGACTGGAAAAGCGCTGGTTCAGACTCAAGCCTCTGAGAGGTGGCGTTTTCTTGCTGCTTCACCGCCTTGGCCACTAGTTCATAGACCTGTTCCACTGCCTCAGGCGATCTATCCTGCTCCAGAAGGGTCTTGGCGACGGCGAGGTTAAGGAGTGGGGTGGGCATCACCTGCTTGCCTTCACTGTCAATGTATGGCTTGGCCTGTTCCGGCTTCGAGGGAGCCCATCCTAGGTTTCGTCGTACACCAGGATCGTTGATGACACTAGCCGAAGCTTTCTTGGCCTTCTGTTGCTGCAGTAGGGTCTTATACTTGGCCTCCATTGCTCTAGCTTTCTCTATGGACTTCTGCGCGTTGACCAGATCTTGATCTAGCTTAGCGCCTTGCTCCGCGATGGCCTGTGCTTCCTGTAGCAGCTGCTGGCGCTTCTCGTCAAGCTGAGCCACATTCCGGATATGAGCTACAGTCAGTTGTTCAACGAGGAGATTGTCGTACATCACTCTATCAGCTGGAGTAACTTGGGCTGCTGTAGACGTAGATGCCGGAGGCGGCAAGTTTGCGGTGTTGTTGTTGCTCGGGCCGGTGCCGAGTTCCTGCGGCTGCTGCGATGGGTTGGGCGGAGGAGGCATGACCTTTGCGCGATCATCGTCAGCAGCAATAAGTGGCCCCTTCCCCTTTTCCAGCGCTGTAGGCGGAGCTCGTCCGGGTTGATCTTCATCCATCGCCGTCTCAATGGTGACGAACAGCTCTCGAGACGTGACGGCATTGTTGGCCTGCTCGCCGCGCATGTACTCCTCCTCCATCTCCTGCATGGCGGAGTCTAGTTCCTCTGGACTGAAATCTATCTCCTCTGAATCTGCACTAAAGTCAGCATAAAGCGCGTCAATAACAGAGTCGGAGGGTGCCAGGACTTCCTCGATGACGGGCGGTGGAGGTGCAACGGCAGCGACGATGACTGGAGGTGGCGGCATGGCTGCGACGATGGCGGCCGGAGGCGGTGGCTGAATCGGAGGGGCTCCGTTAATGAGCGCAAGCGCTGTCTGAGCTACCACTTCGGCCTCCGCGTAGTTGTTGACGGTGTTCACCATGCCTTCAAAGGTAAGGCGGCCTGACGCCTGCTGCCGTCTTAGAGAATGTCGGAGAAGCATGCCATGGTCCAGTCCTTCCACAAAGTGATACATAGCATCATCATTGGGGTAGTGGGCCAGATCGGCTCGTATGCAGAGCCACCTGGCCAGTAATCACGGGGGTTTTTGCCCTCTCTCTGAACGCAACGCGCCAGATCGAAGATGGTAACCACTCCGACGAACTTGGATCTCTGCTGTCCAAAAGCACGGGTGAAGCCGGCGGACATGCAGCGAACTTCCACATTTATATGCTGCACAGGGGCGGTTTGGGTGGGCCTTGAATTTTTCCGATCTTTGCCAGCAAACTCCGAAGAGAGATCCGACATCGATCCTTCCGCGAACGTATCCTGCCCGTAGGCGGTCCGTGTGGGCCTTGATGCTCCTCCGAGTCCCAGGGAACTAGTGCCCGAGTCGGTTTCACCAATGAAGAGGTGGATGTCTCCGATAGGAACGATCAAACACTGCGTAGGGTTCGTCTTTGCCGGGATCCAGAACTCATCGGGAGGGACGATCGGAACGTTGCCGGAGAAAAGAACACGACCGATGGCTACGGTTTCGCCGATTCCCGCGAAGATCTTGGTCATCGCCCGCTGAAGAGCCTGAAGCGCCTCTTGCCCCACGGTGGGCGCCAATTGTTGTGGTATTGCCGACGAGTACGCCATGGAGGGGTCCCCACAGTGCGTGTTTAGAGACGTGGGGGAAGGCGGACGGTTGATGGGTACGAGGTAACACAGCTTACCCAGGTTCAGATCCCACGACGGTGGCGAAATCCTACTCCTGCTATAAATCAGTATAAGGGAAATACGCCGAGTTACAGAGATAGGTTCGTTGTGCGAGGTGTGTGCTAATCACTACTCGATTGTCTGAGATTGTCTGAGATTGTGCCCTAAAGGATCCCATAGGCCCGACTTATATAGTCGCCAGGTCCTAGAGTTACAGGGAAAATTCCTAGCCGGAAAGGTTATAGAGTCCTACACCGTCTATTACTAGTCTTGTGAATCTTGTACTCCAAGGCTCCGGGTACGTCGGTGACTCCAACCGTAGCCTTCCTTTATCCGGCATGGGCCTCCCTTCTGGATCCATCTAACTGGGCCGCCCAGCAGGCCATAGGCCACGCTACCAAATGTGGGCCACCCGGGTTATCCGGATAGGAGACATGCTATGAGGATACCCATATAGCATATCCTCAACAAATCTGGTCACCAAGCGTTAATAACCGTGAACACGGCTTTTCGAAAAGATTAATACACTGCAGGGGTGTACAACTTTACCCACACGTACCAACCGACTCTTAATGCCAAATATTATTAGCCCTCTTCCTTGAAAGGCCGACAGAGGGTGGTTGACCATGACCTTTACCTTGCTTTCGCCGAGACCATGAGTCATGCAATAAGTATGGTTCCGCCATAACAGGTCAAATCCCAAAGCCGGTACTTAAAGTTGTGAGGCGAGGTTGGTTCACCTGGGGCTCCATCGATCCCAAGCAACCCGGTCCAGGCTTCCATACCTGTTATGATGCACCTCCATCACCTCCTCTTTCGAAAATGTTGTCAATGCATATGCCAAATGGAAAGCCCGAACTATGTGACTCATGGAATCTACTAGGAAAGTTGGTCAGTCGAGGGGTTCCCAAGCCCCGTGTGGTTGTACGCTCATATCGGTTCCAAAGGCAAGAACTTAGTTCCTAGTGGTGGCGAGCATGGGACTACAAATACCACACCCAACGTGGCCTCCCTTTTAAGCCTTAGCATGTTTAGTTAACTCCTTCGATGATGTCACCATCTCCTACCTTTCTAGATTCTCCGACATCTCTGATTCATCATTCGCACAGATCCGATGTTGTTACTATGCATGGCTAAGCTGTCGATCACAGAAGCTCTAGCAACGTTCAAATGCCAGACCTAGGTATTCTAGGAGAAGTGGATCAGGAGTATAAGGCTACAAAAGGTAAACTGTGCAGCAGATAGGTAACACTAGCTACTGACAAAAGACCATATTGCAATCGTGTGCATCATAGCGAGAAAGTAATATAATTTGTAAAAGTAGGTTCAGAATGAGAGGCTACGCTTGCCTTGTCCTTTAGTAGAAAGATATGGATCTTCGGTCCTGTTGACTTCAGCCTCGGGATCGGATCCTATCGCGAAGAACCAATATCGGAAAGGAAAGCGACAATCAAGACATGGCATAATGCAATGCTCAATCAATATGGATGATATGACAAGTTAAATATCGTTGAGATGAACCCTAGAACATGCTTGGTCATTTTAAACGGGTGCGAGAGGTCCAAACCCTAGAACAGGGGGATCCTTGGAATCACCTGTGGGGTTCAATTGGTTCTTCTAATTAAACTTGTCATAAAAGTTGGTTAACAATGTATGATTATATTGCTATTGCATAGCGCTTATTTTTCTAAACATTTTGATATATTATTTGTATTTCTCTGATTTAAAATGAATTATTTATCAATTTATCCAATTTTAATTCATTTTAAATCATTTTTGGAATATTTAAATTATTTTTCCAACTTGGGCCCACATGTCAGACTTTTATTAATTTCAGAAATGATTTACAAAAAGATTAAAACCCTGACAAACAGGGCCCACTTGTCAGCATTTACTTACTACAGAAAATATTTACTTAAAATAGAAATGGTTTACTGCATCATGCTGACGTCAGGTAACCCTAACCCTAAACTTTCCTCATCGAGGCAGAGGCCAGACCCAGCCACTGACTGTTGGGCCCAAGGCCACCTCAGCAGGCCACACACGCGTTGCGTCAGCGCCACCTCATGCGTGGCGGAGCCAACAGACGTTGGTCGCCGACGGCGAACCAGGGCACGCCTGGATGCACGGGAGGGTGTGCTGGAAAGAGCTCGAGGAGGGGAACCGCATAGTAGCGGCACCGCCCCTTTAGGGTCACCGAAGCGAGGCCTGCAACAGCGAGCAGCAGCGACTATGGCGGGTGTTTGTCGGGGCGGCGATACAGCGAGAGAGAGAGAGAGGGAACGGAGGGTGACTTGAGCACCGTATGCTCACCCTGGTACAGATATACGGCTCGGGGAGGACAAGCGAGGACGGAATCGACGGCAAGGTGCTCGCGGACCTTGTCGGTGTTGAGGAAGAAGGGGTCGATGCAGCCGACTTGGGGGAGTCCCGGCCCAATTCCTCAGGGAGGAGGAAGCTCGCGTCCAGGTGAAGCTCGTGGCGGTGTCAGCGGAGCTCGGGGAGGCCAGCAACGGCGGCTAGCCGGCGGCCATGGCGGGCTAGGGTTCGGGATCTGGTAGCGAGACGCAAGGGAGAGAGAGAGAGGTCGGGGGCGAGTGAGAGGATAGGGGGCGTAACACGTCTCGACAACCTTATCCTCACCGGGAACGCGATGGACGACGACGACGGAGCGGCGCGGATCGACGACGGCGCGCATGTCATAGAGCATCTTCCAGCTGGAGAAGACGACGGAAATTTTGCGAAAACCCCCTGGCAAAAACTGAAAATCAACCCGCAGTCCAGGCCAATGGTCCAGGGGCTGAAATTTGCAGGGAGACCCCTGGGTTTTGTTAAAACCTCTCTTTTTATTATTAATAGCTCTATGAAAATGATTTTTAAGCCATTTTAAATAGAGACAAGGCAAGGGCACTTTGGTAAATACCAGAATATCACCAAACTTGAATTTGGTGCATATTTAAAACCATTTGCACACATTTTAGGGTCTTGTTCTTATATTTGGTTCACACACTTGGTCACATGCATATATTTTATTGATTTAAACAGATGCATGCAATGCTTAAGTACTATTTATATATATTACAAACTTGGCCTGTTACTGATATGTGCCACCGACAACCGAAGGGGATAAGGAGGCCACGATGACACCGCACTGCTTCATCCTCATCTACTCCCTCTCCCTCTAAAGCTCTCTCTCTCGATTATTCCCTCGAGGCCGAAACCCTAGCTAACCACGCCGACGAATCGTCGTCGTTGAGCACCTACCCTCTCCTTTCCAAGTAGCCCTAGAGAAGCGCCGTTCTCCGTAGATCCTCTAGGTGGAGTACATAATCAAGGAGAGCTCTTGGGAGGGTGAATTTTGTTGTTCCCTTCTGCCATGGTTCGTCGGAATTCTCGTTAGAGAGCTCGCCTCCGACCGCGTCTGTCCTCATCGACACCACCACTGCAACCTGGGTGAGTCGCTGATGCTTAAGCATCTTCCCTCTATCCCTATCGTGCTCTCTGGTATGCTCGCACCATAGCGCCGCCGTACACCACCGTCAGTTGTCGTCGTTGCGGTGGTTCCGATGACCAATAGAGGGTGGCGCGACCACTAGTAGCATCCCCGTGCTCAGCTTGTTCGAACGCGTAGTCCCGCTTGGCCACGCATGCTTGCGAACACTGGCTCCGACGACCAACTGTGGGTGGCCGGCGAAATGGGGCCATGCCGACGTCACGCTGATGTCGTGCCTGCGTCACCTTGACCTGGTCCACCCGCTTGACCAGTCCACACAAACATGGCAGACGACGTGGCCTGACCCCACTTGTCTGTGGCATGGGCTAGAACCAGTCCGATTGTAGAAAGTTATTTCCTTTTAGTAAATAGATAAGACAATATAAATTCAAATATAAATATTCCAGAAATTAAATAAAATGATTAAATCTTGTTAAATCAGTAACTTTTGTTGTATAATTCAGAAAAATATATGTAATATGGAAATGTTTAGAAAAATAAAATCTATAGTTTAACTTTATTATCAAACATTATTATGTTAGTTATTTAAATAAATATTATTTAATAAAGATTTTATAAGTAATAAATCTTTGATAATTCATATTTTAGCAATGGTAAATGATAAAATTATAAATAATATATCAAAATTCTTAGAAAAATAAGAACTATAATTTAAAACTATAATCATGTATTATTATTTCACCTAATTAAATATTTATTATTTATTAAGTATTTATAATGTAATAAATCTTATAAAAATCATATCCTATTATTTAAAATTCATAAAAATACATATAATATACCAAAATGATCACAAAAATAATATCTACATGTTAAAAATATAACATCCCACTTTTGAAGTAAGTAAAAGTTTAATACTCTAATAACTTGAATTTAAATCTAATTCCTTAATTGATAATTCATATAAGGGTAAATAAAATTTGCTAATATTTCTAAAATTAGCCAATTGAGGTCTAGTAAATAGTATTAGTCTTAAATATTGATAATATGAGGTCAAAATGGTTCAACACATTTTAAATACAATCTTATTGAATTATCATTCAACCATAAGTGTAGATATTTTCTAAAAAGATCCTTATCAAATATATAATCTTCAAGAATAATTTGTGACTAAATAAAACCTTTTCCCTTACTTGAACCACAAGTTTATAAACATACCAAAACACTATAGTGAATTCATGAGTAGTTAAGTAATATTTTTTCCTTGTTTATAAACCATAACCACACCTTTATAAGGAGATAAATGATTCTATTCCCTCATAATATTAAGAAACCACTACCCAAATAGAAGTATTGCCACTCTTAAGTAACTTTAAGAAAACATTATGAAGTAAACAAAGTACAAATATCATAAGCATTACATCTTAAGTCCATCTATTTCATTAAAGTTAAACTTTAGTTCACAAGATTATAAACACCATGTATAAATATTCACTATGAATTTTATAGTTTACTTTAGTCTGTTTCAATTAAGACCTAGTGCATCTCAAGACCAAACTAACCGAGTAAACACCAAAAGATATCGACCACATTCTATTAACCATGAAGATTGCTTAAACCTTAGAAAAGAAACCTTTTCTTCGAAGGTTATCATTTTTGCCACTTCCAACAACAAATTTTATAATAAAATCTCTAACTCTTAACAACTAAAACCAAGGACTTTATTCATAGTCACCAGATGACAATTAATCATAATCACATTAATTTATACACTACTTGTATATTTTAGATTATTAATATTTAAAGTTTAAATGCTTTTGTTTAGTTAAGTAAACTTTTCTTCAAAAGTTATTCTTTTAAGGTACACTAAAAGTAATTCTTAAGCATTCCAAAATAAATCTACTTAAGTAACAACCTTCATATAAGGAGTCATCATATACCATTCCACACTTGCGTGTTTTATTATTGTATAATATTTATTATGTTTACATGTTGTTTTACACCCACTCACAAGCCCTAATAAGAAGCACAAGTGATGAACTTATCCAAAAGAACAACACATTACAAGGAAACCATTTCTAGTATCCAAACCCTAGAACAATGTTATTTCGGGGATTCGAGTTTACCAAATTGCACTACATTACTTATGCATAACAACATCTTGCTTCTTTAAACATTAGTCCTTATTGGACCTATGCTGTAGTTTTCAGATATTGGATCTTATTATAGGTTATTTACCTTGATGTAATAACCTGCTATGAAAGTTTCGGTGGTAAAGGAACATATTATCTAGGACTTAACCACCAATGTCGCTAGTGATTTTTGCACCGTATATCATGCGTTAACCATGAGATTTGGAATGGGGCGGAGAAGTCAGCTGTATCTTCTTCCTCTCGCATGTAGACGGATGTGCAGGTTGTGGCTGTTATGCTCGTAGTGTGCATTAATTGGTAATTCGTAGAGGATATGCAGCATATGGGTGGGAACCCTCAATGTCCCACGATAGTTCTGGAATCTAACGGTCTGTACTAACCATTGCCGTAATTCAATGGGTGGGCATGGTGTACACCAAGGAGACATGCTGGGTCACGAAGGTGGCAGTGATTGGCTTGGATCATCTACTAGGTCCCACACCATAGGAAGTGTGGACGGGAAAGATCGCCCGGTTGTGCAAAAAGGATTTGATCTCTCATGGGTAAAGTAATGCACCTCTGCAGAGTATAAGAACCATAACTTGTTACTCCCTGTTCTGGGAAGGAGCTACGAACGCGGCAGGAAAGGAACTCCATGAAAGTTCTAGTAAACCTGTGAAGGATGATGGGCATAGCTTTTCAGAATAAAAGCAACCTTTGAAGAAATGTTTATGAAAACCTGCATTGCCTACGACCTATGGTCTGTGGCTGTAGATATAGTGCATCAAACACTCCTCTTCTAGTGAACTTGCTGAGTACGCTTGTACTCAATGTATCTTCTTAACCCTCGCTAGATTCTGAAGCCAATAAAAATGACGTCTACATCAACTTATGCTCAAGGGAATCATCATCAACAGCGCAAGTTCTTCAATGAAGTCAACATATACATCAACTAAAGGGGAAGTCGAAGTTGCTGATTAGATAGGAATATAATCTCTAGCCTTAGAACCTACTTCTGTAGAGTATTGCAATAGTAGCAATACAAGCTCCATACTTAGATGATAATCTTATTAGCATGATAGTTATGAGTTGTTTATTTCTAGTTCTTCTTTGTAAGAAGTTTCTTTCTCGCTCTTTAACCTACAGTTTTCTCTGGATCTTTTGTAAAGAGTCGAGTCGTAACCAATAGTCATGTCTTGGACCTACTGTGTTTCTGTTGTACCACTCTGAGGGACATAATACAAGTGAATGGTGTTTCATTGGTGTTATGTCAACGACTATAATATACTACATCATGCAGTGGTATGCTGGGTCACCATAGATGCCGACCTCAGGGTCGTTCGGCAGTCCAACGGCTCTGCCAGCTCAAACAACTCTAGGCGCCACAAATGTAGTACCCCCGAGTGAGTCGCACACATATAGTGCTTGACAATGACTCCTTCTCCTCTGATCCAGCTGAGATATTTAAAGTAGACCTTTTGGATCTAAACCCTGCAGTGCGATGGAACTCCACGGTGAAGAAGTCACCTGTTTACGCAGTCCTAATGTGGGACCACGGTCTCAGGAGAGAGAGGGGAGAAATAAAGGCGGCTAGAAACTTTTCCCAAATCTAGGAAGCTTTTGGTTATTTTCTGATGATTTAATTGCCTCCATATGTATCTTCTTTATATAGGGGGAAGGGGACCTCAAATCTCAATGGCTAAGACATGTTGGACTAAAAAAATGAGAGGAGAGGGGGGATGCTTGGTCGCTGCCCAAGGCTCCTATGGTCCCCACGCGAGTTCCCTAGGGCCCATGTGGCCACCCCTACCTTTCCTCCCTTTTGGTTTTCCCCTCATGGGCCTTCCCGATACAGAATAGGCCCAATAGGAAATTTAACCATTTTAATTCATTTTATTTTATTATATAAATATAAATATGTAAATAATCAGTATTTAACATCTATTTACATATTATTTAACTTTTGTGGCTATGGAACTCCTTCTATCCCACTCTGGACATCCTCTGGACCTTCCCGGTACCCTTCCAGTTTCTCCCTTTCTTTTCTTCAGTGATTCCGATGATACAAAAACGATCTCCAAGATTCTTAAAACCCTTAAGAGTGTTACCCTATGGTTTGGGAACACTCCATACATGGTCGAGACCCCTCTCGGACCAATGATCATTAGCGGGACCTGGATTCCCATAATGACCCCTGCGTATTCCACGAAACTTTGTCATTGAACCATCAACATTATGTCATATTAATTTTGTCTCTATGATACTTGCATTGTCCGAGATTTGATCAACGACATCACCATGTAGGGTTCAACCTCGTTACCGACAATTTCTACTTTACTCATTCCGATAAGTGATTGATGGCAGCAATCGTGGCCACTTTTCGTTGGGACTCGACATGTACAGTGTTGTAGCAAGATTCTTTTCCCCACAAGGGTGACTCGAGGGTTTATATCGAACTCTCAGGGAATTGGAAGGATATTTGTCTTATCCTCTTCAAGCAACATGTAAAGTAAAATAATTTGTCTTGTGTCCCCAACTCCACCAAGTGGTTTTCAAGCACAAGGTTTTGTATTAGTAATATGAAATAAAATATTATATAAAGTAATGTAAATAAAGTAAAGTAATGCAAAATCGATGTTATGGAAGATAGTAGAGTTGTTTTGGGGTTTTTATAAGTGATTGCAGGTAGAGAAAGTATTTTTGTATTTTCGAAATAATAAATTGTAGAAAATATAAAAGATAGTAGATCCAATAGAAAGGTTTTTATTATGATAAAAATTGGACCGGGGTTCATGGGTTCACTTTTCTACTCTCTTTTTAAGTTATAGCGATCACAAAAAAATTCATCAATGATATTTTTTGGAAAAGAGTATATATTAATATCACAGAGATACCTATTACACCTAGACTCTGCAACAACACATGCCCTAACGACTTTATGGATGCACACATCCCAGGAAAAAGAAAGAAGAATTACAAAAAAGAAAAGTCCCGCTACAGGGAACTATTCCTCATAGCAACGACACTGACACCACCAGAACAACACCAGTAGTCCACCACTCCAATTACAATGCCTTCAAGAAGGAAGCAGTGCACAAGCGCCGTTGTTTCCCTATCAAAGATCATAGGTTTTTACCCTGGAGAAAGTCCTATCTCGCAAAACAATGCCTTCAACAAGGCCATTGCCAGTCAGAACCAGTTAAGGTCTGACCTTGAATTTTCACCCTTCAAGATAAGACTGGGAACTCCTCCCGTGTTGTCTCCCCCACAAACAGTCGGTGCTGCGAGTCATAGATCCCACAACCAGTTCATCGTCGCCACAAAGACTCAAATCACCATCGCCACTCACATATTTCCGCTTTATTGGAGCTTATATATGTGTTTGAATCAATATGGGTATCACGTTCTAACAAAGAGATGAAATACATCTCTCTTATACTCCCCAAGAAATGGAAATCCATGCAATCTTGAATTAAGAACAAATCAGAGTATAGCTTTAAGAAATATAGCATGATGTTTGAAATAGAAATATGCTACCTTGATCTAACAAGGTTATCACACTATCACATGATAACTATAGCACAAGATTTCACTTTATCCCTAGTAAGTCAGCAAACAAAGGAAAAACTAAAGTAGATCTTGAATATTGTTGTCACAATTCAAATCTACCACCATGATACTCCATATAATACACACTTCTCCCTCTACAAGTTCTTGCATACAAGTTGGATCAAAACAAGCAATTAAGAAAGGGGTTCATGATATGAATCTATCAATACATCTTACACAAAATAGATTCCAATTTCAAATATCAAATCATAGAACAAAGATCCACCACACAGGAATTACAAATATAACCATAATCATGTAGGGCAGCTCATATGGTACTAGATATATGAAGAACAAGAGATAAATAGATCAAGCTACTGCCACAAACCCATATCCCGGAGGTGGACTACTCCCTCTTCATCATGGTGATGATGCAGGATATGTTGGAAAGGGTGGAGATCCCCCTAGACGTGGCTCCGGCGGAGTTTCCCCCTGCAATCTTCGCTGGATCTGACTCTGTCTGGTGGTGTTTTTGTCCCTGATGTGCTCCATATCGAGGACTCCCCGGGGGATCCTTATATAGAGATTTTTAGGTCAAGGTAACTCTGTGGGCGAGAGAATCAAGGAGAACGAACAACCAAGGAGGGAGATAGCATAGGTGGCGCGCCTACCTAGGCTGCGCGTTCCACCCATGATATCTTGGGCCTCCTGGCGTCCTGGTGGGATTCTTGTGCTCCAAATGCTTCTCGTGGATAAATATTGGCATTCCCAAAAGTGTAGGTCCATTTGACTTCGTATAGGTCTTGAAACATTATAACGTTGAAAACTGGGTTTTTTCTGCCCTTCGGGGTTATAGCCAAAATAAAGAGGATCATTGGTAAATCCCTAAAAATCAATATAAAACATTGATATAACATTATATATGATGCAAATATGTGGGAAAACATATTAAAAAACTAAAAAGTTCATGTATGCATTTTATATGAATCAACATCCCCAAGCTTAACCTATGCTCATACTCGAGCATGAAGGTGATAAAAACTAAATATATACTTTGGAGTTTGTTACCTTTGCTTCTTTCATTATCATGTAAAGTTCATAGGCTCAATTCCTTTCAATGAAACATAATATGAAAGTGTACTATCAAGTTGTATCTTTTACACATCTATAAATATGTTAAACAATAAGTAATTGTGTGATAAAACAAATGATGAACAAAACAAACCTTCAAGAACACTTTGATGAACCTATAGAATAATAGACAGACTCTTTTAATGATTGGCATTGGTGTTTTATGCCTTTATTTTTGGGCTACTTATTACTTTCATGACCGACTAGAAGACTCACTTCTTAGTTTTATGTCTTCCCTTGAGATGTTTTGCATCTCACACCGAAAGTAAGCATTTAATACATATGTTCATCCTCCATAAATAATGTAAAGTAAAATTTTGAGCTATGTAATTCATGTCAGCAATACTAATAGGGATGGGGTCCCAAGTATCTTTTATTTCAAAGCTTCATATGGTTTATGTGCTAAACATCTTATAAGTTGATTGTTTCATGCACCATACCTATGACCTTGTAATCCTCATGATACTCAACTTAGGCTTGTCATTGTATGCTAATGTTGGTCTTAGAAACCACATCACTGAAGTACCTCTTGCTCCCCGTGTAGCTATATGCCCCCTTTTTGTATTTATTTATTTATTCATTTAGCATAAGAGTTAATATAATTCCTTGGTTATGTTCAAGGTGGGAGGGGCAGTATCTCTACTCCATAAGAACAAGAAAAACAGACATATGAATCATATCAACAAAGATCATCATGCTGTAAGTTCCCACCATGAGTTGTGCATGGGTTTGACTAGCGGTTCAGGAGCATTTTCTCTCAAAATGCCTACTCCAGTGTGCACACTTTATTTCCCATTGATAAAATACATAGGCAGAACTTAAACATGATTAATTATCAACATTCAATATTTAAATATTGTGCCATGCCAGCATGGTTTAGCCAACAACAACTAATAAGATGTAAAACACAAAAATTTCCATAGTGGTATCACCCTAAACCTTACTTTCTTATGATCTTTAAAATACATGAAAAAGGTGTTTTTAAGAATGTTTGGAGGATTAACATACACACTATACTTGAAAGTAGCTTTTTCCACAAATAGGTGGATACTCCTAATCTAGTTTATGGGGTTTGGAACAAGTCTTAGATTGTGTAGAGAAGGCTTAGAAAAAAGAGATCTAAAGAGTGTGCCATCTAGTTCATAATGCCAACATTTATTTTCTCACCTTGATCCTTAATGTTTGAACATAAATATACACAATTAAAGGATACAAATTAATAGGCACAAAACAAATCATACTTCATATAAAGTACTTGAGATTAAGAACTAGACACAACATGAATTTGAGCCTTTTGCTTTTATCTCCCCTTTTCTTTTATTCCAAGGCATTCTTATTCATTTTTAATCTTATCGTGTAAAAGTTTATTTTCAGTAGCTTCATCATAAACATTTATAATAATAGTGATGGTGGTATTTTTAATGCAAAACAAAAGTAAAATGACAAAACAGATGCTCCAAGGTCCTATGATAGTTTTATGTTGCTCAAAAAAGAAAGTTTAGATGTTTGCAAACTGAGAGTTTAGTAGGTCCAGTGGGGTGCCATGGGAATTCCCAATATTATGGTTTTCACCCTACTTTGATTGCTCTTGGTGTGATGTTCCTCTATTCCTTGTCAAAAAACTTGAACACAAAACTTTTTCTCCCATCTCTTTTTTGAGTGGTGACATTAGTGGCAAAAAAGCATAATAGTTGTTGCATAAATATCAAATGAAAAATTATTTATAAATGTTCCAGCATTTATAATTTTTCTACTTCCCTCAAAAAAATATAATGTTTCTACATATCCCCGGCATATAATATGACTCATAACAATCATTTTAGCATATAATATCCCAGAAATTTAGCACCAACAAAACAAAAAAATTCTCCCACTTAGACATGTCAGGAATTTAGCCAATTTTTGTGCATATAGAGTATGCAAAGTTTTAAATTTGTATAAATTTTAGCGCAATCGTAGTTACAGAAAAATTTAGAAAATTCTTGAACTGAAAACTGTTCTGCGGGGATTTGCTACTCCATATGTTTTACAACTTTTAAAACATCCAAAATGGATTCCACTTGATACTTTTTTAAAAATTATAGAAAGAAAAAGAAAAAAACTATCTTGCTACAGCAAGAGTTCAAAACAAAAATCCAAAATAAAATAACCGGGTTGCCACCCGCAAAGCGCTTTCTTTATAGCCATATATCTAGGCTTTACTTACTTGGTGTAGGTGATATGGAATTCATGGGATATCTTGTGCTTCTTTGCTAACTCCTTCTTCCTTGGAAAGTGTTCCATACACTTCTTGTGAGGAAATTGAAACTTCACATTTGCTTCTTTTGTATCAATGACTACACTTGTGGTTCTCAAAAAATGTCTACCAAGTATTATAGGACTTGAGGTATTGCTCCCCATGTACATGACAATAAAATCAACAGTACAAATATCATATGTAATTCAACCATGATATCTTTAAATTTTACTAAAGCATGCTTAGTTGAATCATCAGCAAGTAAAAGATCTATAGAGCATTTTTTCATAGGTTTCAATTCAAGTAAATGATGTGGCTCGGTCACTTAGGAGCCTGTTGGGAAATCCCAAGAGCAAGGTATGATGAGCACAGTAGCAAGTTTTTCCTCAGTTGTGAAACCAAGGTTATCGAACCGGTAGGAGTAAGTAAATAGCTTCCAAGGTGTTTCTAGCAATGTGGAACCTGCACAACACAACCATAATACTTTGTCCCAACTTACAGCGAGGTTGTCAAGCTCACTGGTTTTGCTGAAAGAAAAGGATTAAACATATAGTGTGGAAGAAAGTAATTGCTTGTAGTAATTGCAGAAAGTAGACAGTAAAAAGTAGATTGAATATCAGTGGGAATGAATGGACCGAGGTCCACAGTTCACTAGAGGTGTTTTCTCCATAAGATAAATAGCATGTTGGGTGAACAAATTACGGTTGGGCAATTGACAGGATATAGAATGCATAACAATGCATGTACATGGCATGATGATCGCTATGAGATTTGTTTGGGCATTACAACATAATACATAAACCATAATCCAACTGCATCTATGACTAATAATCCACCTTCAGGTTATCATCCAAACCCCTTCTAGTATTAAGTTGCAAGCAATAGATAATTGCATTAAGCAAAGTGTGTAAAGCAAACAATACAATTTCCCTTGGACAAAGGATTGTTGTTTTGTCCCTAGTAGCAACAGCACATCTACAACCTTAGAGGTTTCTATCACTCCCCAGATTACTAGAGGCATGCACCTACTATCGAGCATAAATACTCCCTCTTGGAGTCACAAGCAAGTACTTGGCCAGAGTAGCTACTAACAACGGAAAGCATGCAAGATCACAAACAACATAGACATGATAGAATCAATAATCAATCTTGCCATAGTACTCATTATCCATCGGATCCCAACAAACACAACATATAGGATTACAAATAGATGATCTTGATCATGATAGGAAGCTCACAAGATCTAAACATGATTGCACAAAGAGGATAAACAACCATCTAGCTACTGCTATGGACCCATAGTCCAAGGATGAACTACTCATGCGTCACTCTGGAGGCTGGCATGGTGATGAAGAAGGCCTCCAGGATGATATCCCCTCTCCGGCAGGGTGCCGGGTAGAGCTTCGGATCCCTCCCGATATAGGGACGATGGTGGCGGCGGCTATGGACTTTTTCATGGATTTATCATCGGGTACTTAGTGTTTCTGCCTCATGGGGCTTATATAGGCGAAGAGGCAAGGTCGTTGGACACCCGAGGGGCCCACACCATAGCTAGGCGCGGCTAGGGGGCCCGCGCCTAGGGGTGGTTTGGCCACCTCGGTGCCCTCCTCCATCTCTGCTTTGGACTCCGTCTTGTGTTAGAAAAATAGGAACTTTGGCTTTTGTTTCGTCCAATTCTGAGAATATTTCTTTACTAGATTTTCTGAAACAAAAAACAACAGAAAATAGGCAACTGGCACTGTGGCATCTTGTTAATAGGTTAGTTACAGAAAATGTATAAAAGTTCCTCAAAGTGTAAACAAAACATAAGATAGTTGGTACAAAACAAGAATGGAGCATCAAAAATTATAGATACGTTTACGACATATCAAGCATCCCCAAGCTTAACTCCTACTCGTCCTCGAGTTGGCAAGTGATAAAAAATAATAACTTTTGAGGTGACATGCACCATCATAATCTTAATCAAGATATTTGTAAAGCATTGATAGCGGATCAAAGTACTCTAACATAAGCATGAAAGATATAGTTCTAACAATAAGACATAGCAACTATGTTGCAACATGAAAGGTTACACAAACAAAGTTCATGAATAACAATGCATTGAAAGACATTTGTTTGTTTTACATATAGAAAACATAGCATGTGTGGTATTCATCTTGTCCTTCATGGAATAGAAAAACATAAATTCATAGGACACCTTCAAAGTTCATAAGGGTGTCTAGATACAAATAATTTAAGAACAAGCAATACCAAAATTATGAATCAATCAACAAGTTTTGGGACAATGCACATTGAACTAAGAATGACAACTACTCTCTTAATTGGTTCATAAAGATAGAAGATGGAGACTCAACAAAATGTAAAAAGAAAGGCTCTTCATAGAGGGAAGTAGGGATTTCAAGTTTCATAAAGAGCTTCCAAAAATTATGGTACTTACTAGCTTTGATCTCTCATTGCCCCTATCATAAGCATATTGAGGTGATTAAGGTTAAAGTGACACTAATATGAGTATATGCTTGACAAGCTATAAGTTGAAAATCTCATGCCCCTTGCGTACGAGTACTGAACCTCATGCTACTAAACTTTGGTCACAAGCAAGTTCTTGTCATTGTAAGTATATGTGTATCATAGAGAACCGCCAATGGGGTACCCCTTGCCCCATGACACAGGAGCTATCCCATATCAAAATTACAAGGCAACAGATAATGAGCATCTCAGCGATCTTTTTGTTTGCTATTTGCATAGGTTTTTATTGAGGATGCTTCACAGAATGCTCATTATGGTTACGCTGTAAGTTTCTACCATGATTAGGCATGGCTTAGGCTATCCGCCCAGACGTTTCTCTAAAACATATACAAACTCCATGGACTTACAAGCTCGCCTTTTATTTCACAACACTGGGATCCATAAACAAAACAACATGATATCAACTGAATAGAATAAGTGCAATGTCGAAAGCGCTCCCCATGACAGCATGGTTCTGCTAACTCCCAACTTATAATTTGCAAGCATATAAGCAACATAGATGGGCACAATGGTTCAAGTTTATTAAGTGCAAGAAAATAAAGTGTACCATCAAGTTTTTGAGAGCTTTAATCACTAATTTTCACATAACAAATATTTAATTTGGAAGATAGATAAAAACATGAATATACTTGGAATGGTGTAACACACCATGCATAGGAATTTATAGTGGACTCTTTGGAATAACTTTGTTTCTTGGGAGTTGGATGAACGAGTAGAGCTCATACTCAGTACAGGTGGAGGCTAGCAAAAGACTGGGAGCGACCAACTAAGAGAGCAATATTGGCCATAATCATGTAGAGTGACAAAACATTATTAATTAAAGCATAAAGTGATATCACAAGTCAAAAACTAAATGATCATAGAGGCTAAGGTGACTGGTTTATAGTCATAACATGGTGTAAGCATGTGCCAAGTCAACATAAATAAAGCATCAAAGGAGAATACCACAAAATTACGCTTTTGTATGCTAAAACAACGCATGATTCTTTCATGGCACATTAAGAAATCTCAATTGTTTGAAACAAGTCATGCTACAACAATAATCACTAAGCATATGGTCAAATAAATATCTAAGATGACATGATAAAGTCTAAGTCACAGTCAAAACAAGCTTCCTTTTGTACCACTATAAGCATGAAACTTTCTACTCTTTTCCAACACCAATCGACTTATTTGAAAAAACTCACACAGATAATTATCAATAAAGATCAGAGAGCTTGTCTCACCTAACTAAAAATAAGAACTAGAAAGTTGTAAGCAAAAAGCATAAGAAAACTAAAGCTAAATGCAGTGCTAGCAAAAGTGAACACTCATAGAACAATAAGAGCGAAAAATAGAGTGTTCTAGGTAATGAAGAACTAGGTGTGACTTCTCCAAAACAGGTGTGTTGGGGTCTGACCAACTTATTACAGAAAACAAAGCAAATAAAACTAAAAACAAAAACAAAGACGCTCCAAGAACAACATATAATGCATGAAACAAAAGATATAGTGTTCTAAAAGAAAACCTGAGATTTTTATTAATGAAGAAGGGGATGCTTTGGGCATCCCCAAACTTTGACGCTTGTACGTCTTGAATATTTCTTGGGGTGACACCGGTGGCATCCCCAAGCTTGAGCTTTTGTCCATACTTCATCTCATCACATCTTCTCTCCCTACACTTGAAAATTTCTTTCATACAAAACTTCACACAATCTTCATTAGCAACATTAGTGTATTCAAGATAATAAACCTTTGGGTTCAGTTTCAACTCAAGTAAGACTTCTATTAAAACATAAGCTTCTGTAGAAACTCCTTTTAAAAGCTGAAGTGATCAGAGAGAACTAAAAAAGAAACCGATTAAGAGGCAAATGCACATAATGGCAGAAATCTGTCAAAACAGACCAGAAGTTAAAGACCGATTTCTTTCAAAAATCTTCTGTTTCTCAAATCAAAAAGTGAAAAACTAACGAAAGTTGGGTAAGTACCAGGGGCATGCATACAATTTTTTTTAGCTCAATCCGACGTACTGGGATTTTTCACGATGTTTACAGTGAAGCACATAAATATGTTTCGGGACAGCAACTTCTCCAAATCTTACTTCCCTCTCATTAGAGGCTATTCTTGGCACAAAAACCAAACAAAAAGGATAAGGCGAGGTTACTACAGAGGCAATAACTTCCAAGACTCAAAAAAATGAAAACTTACTAAAATAAAAATTGGGTTATCTCCCAAGAGTGCTTTTCTTTAACGCCTTTCAGCTAGGCATAGAAAGCAAGAATCAAGTATTTTCAAATGAAGAAGAATTAACATCAATCAATTACTTCCTTTATAACAGGGAATTTATTAATAGGTACCTTAGGTGAATATGATTCAACATGTAAGTCAATCTTTGTTGCACTAAAAGTTTCACCAATTTTAAGCTCATTAAGGGGTTTTGGTGTAGGCACCTTTGGGACATACGCAAATTTTAGCTCTTTTCCTACAAAAGGAAGAAAAGTTGAACTTAGAGTTTCCATAGCCTCTTCTATTTTACCAATTCTAAGATTTTGATCATGAACAATGCTAGCCTCTATAACAGTGATTCTTTTATTAATACTTTCTATTGATTCATTAACTTGGCTAGTGTTATCAAGGAGCTTTGGCAAACTTTTCTCTAAAGAGCTCAATTTTTTATAACTTCTTCCATGTTGATTTTAGTCTTAATGACATTAATAGGTGGTCTTCCTACTAAACTTTCAATTAAACTGCATGCTTCCAAAGCAGGAGTGCCTAGAAAATTACCCCCTGTGAGAGTATCCAGAACATACCTATTCCAACCAGATATGCCAACATAAAAATTTCTAAGAAGGATTGTGGTAGAATATTTTTTAGTACATCTATGATGAGCATTACTTATTCTATACCAAGCATCTTTCAGACTTCTCCTCCTTGTTTCTTAACGAACTTCTACTTCAGGAATACTCATTTTTTTAGGATTAAAGTGAACAGAAACTAAAGTAGAAACTATTTTTTTTGTGTTTTTGATAAAAAATGCAAACCAACAGAAATAGCAGCTAAGGTTGGAACTATCTTTTTTGTGTTTTTGATAAAAAGAAAAAAACCAAACAAAGCAAAATAAACTAAGCAAAACAAAAAAAAGTAAAGAGATTGGTTCTGAGAAACTCTCCTTGTAGAAGAGGCCCTATACTCCCCGGCAACGGTGCCAGAAATTCTTGATGTGGCTCGGTCACTTAGGAGCCTGTTGGGAAACCCCAAGAGCAAGGTATGATGATCACAACAACGAGTTTTACCTCAGTTGTGAAACCAAGGTTATCGAGCCAGTAGGAGTAAGGAAAGAACTTTCAAGGTGTTGCTAGCAACGTGGAACCTGCACAACACAACCACAATACTTTGTTCCAACTTACAGTGAGGTTGTCAAGCTCACTGGTTTTGCTGAAAACAAAGGATTAAACGTATAGTGTGGAAGAAAGTAATTGATTGTAGTAATTGCAGAAAGTAAACAATAGACAGTAGATTGAATATCAGTGGGAAGGAATGTACCGGGGTCCACAGTTCACTACATGTGTTTTCTCCATAAGATAAATAGCATGTTGGGTGAACAAATTACAGTTGGGAAATTGATAGGATATATAATGCATAACAATGCATGTACATGGCATGATGATCGCTATGAGATTCGTTTGGGCATTAAAACATAATAAATAGACCGTAATCCAACTGCATCTATGACTAATAATCCACCTTCAGGTTATCATCTGATCCCCTTCCAGTATTTAGTTGCAAGCAACAGATAATTGCATTAAGCAAAGTGTGTAAAGTAAACAATACAATTGCCCTTGGACAAAGGATTGTTGTTTTCTCCCTAGTAGCAACAACACATCTACAACCTTAGAGGTTTCTCTCACTCCCCTAGATTACTAGAGGCATGAACCTACTATCGAGCATAAATACTCCCTCTTGGAGTCACAAGCAAGTACTTGGCTAGAGTAGCTACTAGAAACAGAGAGCATGCAAGATCAGAAACAACATAGACATGATAGAATCAATAATCAATCTCGACGTAGTACTCAATATCCATCGGATCCCAACAAACACAACATATATGATTACAAATAGATGATATTGATCATGATAGGAAGCTCACAAGATCTAAACATGATAGCACAAAGAGGATAAACAACCATCTAGCTACTGCTATGGACCCATAGTCCAAGGATGAACTACTCACGCATCACTCCGGAGGCTAGCATGGTGATGAAGAAGTCCTCCAGGGTGATCTCCCCTCTCCGACAGGGTGCCGGGAAGAGCTTCGGATCCCTCCTGATCTAGGTACGATGGTGGTGGCGGCTACAGACTTTTTTGTGGATTTCTCATCGGGTACTTAGGGTTTCTGCCTCGGGGCAAAGTTGGTGGACTCCCGAGGGTCCCACACCATAGCTAGGCACGGCCAGGGGGTCCCGTGCCTAGGGGTGGTTTGGCCACCTCGGTGCCCTCCTCCGTCTCTGCTTTGGACCCCGTCTTGTGTCGGAAAAAATAGGAACTTCGGCTTTGTTTTGTCCAAGTCCGAGAATATTTCTTTACTAGCTTTTCTGAAACCAAAAACAGCAGAAAACAGGCAATTGGCACTGTGGCATCTTGTTAATATGTTAGTTCCAGAAAATATATAAAAATGCCTCAAAGTGTAAACAAAACATAATATAGTTGGTACAAAACAAGCATGGAGCATCAAAAATTATAGATACGTTTATGACATATCAGTAAATCATATAGATCCTTAGATAAATTTGAGACACCAGATCCTAAATCTAGAATAGAATGATGTCTATCTTTTCCAATAGTGATTAATACCTTGGGGATCCCTACATCCCCAAGCTTAGGTGGTATCAGAGCTTCATTATTATATATTTCAATCTTCTCTTTTATAACATAATTTTCTAGGTAGGAATCGAATCCTTCTTGATGACCATTAAAAGATGGATCGTTAGAAAACTTTTGCAACAAGTTAATGAGTTCATGTAAGCTATATTTATCAAGATCAAGTAGAGGTTCTTTTGTTTCACTTAGCATTTTGACTTCTTCTACTTGTTTATCTCTATTGTATAAATTGAAGATTTCATATCTACCATCAAATACATCTTCTGGCACTTTAGCTTTTTCAAGACTTTCTTCTACTTTTACTTCTAAGAGTGGGCCATCTAACAATATATAAGCGTTGTTGGATGTTATATTTATGAAAGAACCTCCACTTTCTTTATCTAAATAGGCCATTGAACTTTTAATTATCCCTCTATAGAAGATATCTCTAAAGCCATGTTCTGTTCCAAAAGCTAGTTCTCTAAATCTTTCCCAAGCTCTTATAAGAGGTTCATCTTTATTTTTTTTAAACATGATAAGAATTTCCCTAAGATGTCCTATGACTTAAGGGGTTCCAAATCTTTCAACAAAAGCAGCTTTAACATTAAACCAAGAGCTAAAATTTCCAGGTGGCCATTTAAATATCCAATCTAAAGCCTTACCAGCAAGTGAATATGGAATTTTTTTAACTTTAATCATACTATTGTTTTTATTACTCATGTTTAGATCTTTGCATCTTTCATTAAAAGTTATCAAATTCTGCATAGGGTTTTCATTAGGCTTCCCATAAAAACGGTTTTCATAAATGGCTTTAGTGGCCGCGGGGTCTATTTCAAATGGTATCTCACTTTCTTTTAGGAAATTCTTTACACTAAAGGGCCAATAAGCTCTCTTTTCCATTTTTATGTGTTTTATATTTTAAGGAAAACTTAAAAATACTAAAAACAAGACAAAATAAAATACTTTAAAAATCTAAAAGGAGAAGAAAAACCTCATAGTGGTGCAGCCTCCCCAAGCTTGGGTTGTTGCATAAGTTGATGAAGATGACGGTGCCAGAAAATAGTCTGGCAATTTCCTTGGGAGTTTCACCACACTAAAACCACTGTGATATGTCTCTACCAATTTCCCGGCAATGGCACCAGAAAATAGTCTTGATGGCAACAATCATGGTCACTTTTCGTTGGGACTCCAAGTGAAGAGTTCTATAGCAAGCTTCTTTTACCCACAAGGGTGACTCTAGGGTTTATATTGAACTCTCGAGGAACTGGAAGGATATTTGTCTTCTCCTCTTCAAGCAACCTGTAAAGTAAAATAATTTGTCTTGTGTCCCCAACTCCACCAATTGGTTGTCAAGCACAAGGTTTCATATTAGTAATATGAAATAAAATATTATATAAAGAAAAGTAAATAAAGTAAAGTAATGCAAACTAGATGATATGGAAGATAGTAGAGTTGTTTTGGGGTTTTTATGAGTGATTGCAAGTAGGGAAAGTATTTTTGTATTTTTGAAATAATAAATTACAGAAAATATAAAATATAGTAGATGCAATGGAAAGGTGCTTCTTATGATAAAAATCGGACCGGGGTTCATGGGTTCACTTGTTTAGTCTCTTTTTAAGTTGCAGTGATCACAAAACAATTCATAAATGATAAAGATTCATGGAAATCTATGTGTTTGATAAAGGAATCAATAAGGGCATCACGTTCTAACATAGAGATGAAATACATCTCTCTTATATTCCTCAAGAAAGGGAAATCCATGCAATCTTGAACTAAGAACAAATCAGAGTATAGCTTTAAGCAATATAACATGATGTTTGAAATACAAATATGCTACCTTGACCTAACAAGGTTATCACACTTTCACATGATAACTATAGCACATGATTTCACTTTACCCCTAGCGAGGCAGCAAAATAAAGGTAAAAACCAAAGTAGATCTTGAATATTGTTTATAACAATTCAATCTCTACCACTGTAGAGGGAGTGTCCCAACCTTTAAACAGTATAAGGTGGAGTCCCCTGTGTTTACAATGCTAGTCCTTGGATCAATAGCTAGCATCCACAGTTAAGATGTAATATCAAGAAACAAAGGTCATGACATAACTTTATAACCAGGAATAACATAATTTTTATTACATCTTACATAGCTCATTTTGCTATTACATTACATTACAGCGGAATAACTATAGTCATGGGTCCTTCATCTTCAAATTGCCACAGGCAAATGTTGGTTGTAGACTTTATAATCCTAATCAATCAATCTTCACTAAAACAATCAAACCTGCAACATTACAAGTTACAGCCACAAGGGTCAATACATTTGAATTGTATTGGCAAGTGATACTATGGTAGTATAGTGGAGTCTATCATCTATATGCATTTGGCTAAGTGGAGTTGAGGCTTGCATTGCTCAAAATATATTTTTCCTTAACATTTGAAAATACTAAGTTTTTGCTTTGACAAAATCATTTTTCTCAATCAAAGATTTGAAGATCCTTTAACCCTTGTTCAACCACAAGTTTTTAACTTAGAAATTTGAATGATGGGATTCTTGATTGCTTCCATGTCTTGATGCTCAAAATGTCCTTTACCAGGGACATGGCTAAGTACTTAGACTTTCCCCACAAGACTTGGTTTCCCAAGACAAGATCTTTCAGAAGCCTTCCCTTAGACCAAAATGGACGCGTTCCAACCTATCAAAAACTACCACCAACTGTCCATATGGCTAAGTTCTTGCAACCTATATGATCCAGGCAGAGCCCATAATGCCAAGTGGCTGCACTTGAAGCTTCTCAACATTTGACATCTCAAATCTCTTTGTTCCTGGGTGGCCATCCACAAGTGAGATACACAAGGTTCACCAGTCCCCTGGCCTTGTGTAACCACTCAACCAAAAACCACCAAGCAATTACCATTCCACCCAGGTGATTCATTAACTTAGTTGTTTTATTAAACAAAAACACAAGTCCTCAGACTTAGAAATTTTCCATAGTGTGAATATATTTCCACCCTTGTTTTCTATTAGCTAAGCTAAGCATGATAGTAGTAGGAGTGTTAACTTAGGAAAATTTCTAGTAAGGTTTCATCTACTAGGTTTTCCTATAGCAAGGTTTATACTTAGCAAAATTCCATGCAAGTTTTACTTAGAAAAATCACTAATGCATAGTGAAAGTAATGGGACAAAAGTATGAAGCATCACTTGCCTTTTTGGTAGAGTATGGGTTCACTCCTTGTCCTTGCAACAATCACACTCTTCAAGTCACTACAAATCAATCAAGCAAGGCACAAACTCAATCTACCAATCAAGCAAGGCACAAACTCAATCTACCAATCAAGCAAAACATCACATAAAATCATAGAACTAAGATAATGCATGCAAGCATGCCAAACTTTGTTTTATTTGGAAAAGTGGTTCCTAATGGGTCATAAACATTTGAAAACACCTATTGGTCATTTTGTAAAGTGGCAAAGTCATTTGCAAAAGGTTTCACTTTATAAACCATTTTCAAAACAAAGTATCATTTTATGTGGTGAAGAAATATTTTTGCTAAGGCATTAATCTATAGGGTTCACAAAATATGTTTTCAAACCATAAAACTTGGTGTTTAGGGTCAGAGAGTTTAAAACAAAACATTTCCCAAAGGTTTTCTTCCAAAACCATTTTTAATAAATAAACCACATTTCTATTTGACTAGAAATGGTTTTTAAATCAAAGAATCATTCTTTTACTTTACCAAATACATTTTTGAAACCACAAAGTGTTTCCTATGGTCAGTAGGTTCAAATCACAACATTTGCCAAAGATTTTATCACCAAATTCATTTTAAAACAATTTTCACATCCTTAACAAGCATACAAATGTTTCTGTAAAATAAACCATTTTTCCAGAAGCTTTTTACTAAACAAATGGCATGGTTGGCTAGGTCTTGTCTTGCTGATTCCATTGGTATAAAATTTGTAATTTTTGGACGTGTGGATCAAAAGTTACAAGGGTTTCAAAATGGCATCTAAATCTGATTTTAAATTCTATTTTAAATCGTCTGGTGCCACGCGTCCTATTCTCATTCGTCGGTACCGCTTCACTCGGATCGGCTATTCTGGCGCGTTGGATCAAGTTGAATCATGCGGCTCAGAAGCGTGCGTACCCATTTGCTTACTTTCTATCCTATCCACCAGATCGAGATCGGACGGCTGCTGTGAGCTCGACCCTAAATGAGCGGCGCTGCGGCGGTGGCTGGCGGCGGAGCGGCCAGACGGTGGCGGCGCCGGCGATACAGGAAGCAAGGGTGGCTGGGGAGATGCTCACCGGAATCGTTGACGCTTGCTGATGTTCAACGTGGTACTGGTTGCTGATGTTCACCAGATCGAGATCCTTGATTGCTCGCCGGAGATGAGCTGGGCCTCGGGCGGCTCTGGAGGTCGTCGAGGGCGAGGATAGGGGGCACCCTAGGACGAAAGGGAGACACTGTTAGGTTCGCAAGAGCATGGCGATCATCATCGTGTCCACGGGGAAGAGAGGGGAGGTCTGGTTTACCGGGGAGACGTCGCCGCAGTTGGAGCAGACGACGGCGCTGGCTCGGGGAAGACGTTGCCGACGCTCAGGGACGCGCGCCTGCGAGCTGCGGCTGCAGAAAGGTCCGCTAGGGCATGCTGATCACAACTGCGTGCTCGAGGAGGCAAGAGGTGGCGTGTGCTGGCCGGAATCCTCGCCGGAGCGTCGTCGGATAGTGGCGGTGTTTGAGCAGAATTTGGCAGCCCGGGGGTATGTCGAGGTGGGGCGACAGGGGGGAAGTGGAGAGGAGGGGCAGGCACTTTAACTTGCTTGGTCAATGGGCTGATTAACGGCGTGGTTAACGCGTATTACATTGGGCTTAATTCGCCTGCAACGGCCGGCGAGGGGTGGGCGTAGTCTGCGGGTGGGGAAGAAGGGGGACGTGGCAGTGGGGTCGGCTGGTCAGTGAGAAAGGGAGAGGGAACGGGGTCCACTTGTCATCGTCTGTGTGGGTCAGTAAGTTGGTGCCAACCGTTTTTTCGGGAGGGAGAGAAACTGGGCTGCGAGTGGGATTATTGGGCTGGCTCAGTTGGATCAGGTCCAAATCACATTTTTTCTGTCTGATTGATTTATCCCTTTCTATTTCTATTTACTGATTTGAAATTCAATTCACAATTCAAACAACAAATCAAACAATTCAAACAATTCAAACACTTCCAAACTTGTATTGAGTTTTTGGTTCTGTTTATCAACATAAACCAAATCCCAAAATAAAATAATACTTTTATTCCTTTTTAGGATCCATTCATTAATTAAATAAAATGGACCTTTAGTTATTTAATCAAATAGGGTTTGATTTATTTAATAAAATCTCCATTTGAAATCCAAATATTTTCAAAACCAAATCAGTAGGTTTTATTTGAAAATAGAAGATATTTGGAAAACTTGTTTAAAATAAAATAACATTTTATTTTAGGGTCCATTAATCATTAAATAAAATGGACCTTAGTTATTAAATCAAATAGGGTTTGTTTTATTTAAAATCTTTATTTGAAATCTAAAATAAAACCAAAACACTTCAGTAGGTTTTATTTGAGAATATAAAATACTTGGAAAACTTATTTAAAATAAATAAATAAGTTTTAGTGTTTATTTAAAATGAGGAAAAGCCTTTACTTAAATAAAATTGGATATTAAATCCTTATTATTTTATTTAAATAATCCTTTACTATTTTTTAATCAAAACAAAACATTTTATTTCAAAATATTGGCCAAGGTTTAATTTGGCTTTATAAAATAATCTTTATTTATAAATCTACCTTTTCATTGGAAAACAAAATCTTTTTATTAAAAGATCCAAAATAGTAATTTTAAATATTTTTATTTTCCTTTATTAAATGTTTATCCTTTTAAATCCCTTTAGGATTTATCCTGATCAAAATAGGTTTTGAAAGTTTCCAATTGGATTCAAAAAGTTTCTTCTCACTCTGAAAATCAACAAAGTTTTATTTTATTCAATTATTTTTCACATTACAAGATTTGGAAAATCTTGGGATGTGAAAACCACCATGCTACTCCATCTAATACACACTTATCCCCATACAAGTTGGATAAAAACAAGCAATTAAAAACGGGGTGCATGATATGCATCTATCAATACATCTTACACAAAGTAGATTCCAATCTCAAATATCAAATCATAGGACAAAGATCCACCACATAGGAATTATAAATATGACCATAATCATGTAGGGCAACTCATATGGTACTAGATATATGAAGAACAAGAGAAAAAGAGATCAAGCTACTTCCACAAACCCATGGACCGGAGGTGGAATCCTCCCTCTTCATCATGGTGATGATACTGGAGATGTGGGAGAGGGTAGAGATCCCTCTGGAGGTGGCTCTGGCGGAGTTTCCCCCTCCAATATTCGCTGGATATGACTCTATCTGGTGGTGTTTTCATCCCTGGTGTGCTCCATCTCGAGGAATCCCCGGGGAATCCTTATATAGGGATTTTTAGGTCAAGAGAACTCCATGGGAGAAAGAATCAACGTGATCAGACGACCGAGTAGGGAGTTACCATAGTTGGCATTATCGTCGGATTGTCGACAAGTACGCCATAGGGGGTCCTAGTGGTGTTAGAGGATGGGGCGTGAAACGTCGGATGTTCCAGGAGCAGTGAGCACAAGTTTACCTAGGTTTAGATCTGACTGTGGTGATCGGATCCTACTCCTGCTAGCAACCTAATAATATATCGGTGTAAGCCGGATGTTACAGCGGATTACAAGAGAGGTTCGCCTATGCAAGTTGTGATTGTGGTTGTTGGTATTGTGTTGCCCTAAAGGCTCCCATAGGACTGGTTTATATAGTCACCAGGACCTAGGGTTACAGGAGAGACCTATCCGGCTACAATACAGAGTAGGTAACTAGATACAGCTTGAACTACAGGTAATACTACAGGCCTAAGTCAGTAACTCTTCTAGACCTTGTCGTAGTCAGAACTGGCTCCTCCTCTTTCTCTGACTGGGCCGCCCGTGAAGCAAAGATCTAACCCGTTGGTGGGCCACCCTGGTCAGCGAGTCCTGTGGGTATACTCAGAAATTATATCCCCAATAGTAGCCCCTGGAAGTCTCCAAGATCCAAAGTCGGATAAATCGTCTAGCTTGATGGTTTCTTCATCTTGAGAATCTTGAAGGATTCCCCAAAACTTCATTTAATAGTGTAGGATTCCGAGTCCGTTGAGTCGGATAAATTTTGTTCTGACCTTAGTTTTTTCCTTGCTTAGTTTGAAACATGAGCCGGATTTTACAGCGGCGTGCAGGCTGACACCTTTTCAGACCAGATCCTGTCACTGACAAGAGTGCCATCAACACTACCATTGGTGGGTACGCTCCCTATGGAACAGAGCACCGTTTTAATGCTCACGCGAGAATCGAGGGGGCGGAGGAGTTGCGAGGAAGCTACCGCCCTCTCTCCTATACGCGTGGCAATCGCACAACTGACGCACGAATCTTGGCATAGAGGCAAATAAAAGAGAGGAGAAAACCCTTCTCTCCCAGATTCATCTCCCCAGCACTTCATTCATTGCCTCCTCGTACACCTCGAGCCCTCCGCAGCCTCTCTCATCTACATGCCGCGAGAAAAATAGCTTTCCTCCCACCAATCCTAAATCTTCACCAGAGCGATGGCTTCTGCATCTGGCTCTGGAGTGGCGGCAGGTACATCAGCGGCGGACGAGAAGAATATGCGGGGCCTCTGGGTCCCAAGCGTCATGGACGACACCGAGCTCCAGGTCATGGAGGATGAGTGCTTCATCGTCGCTGGAGCTTGGCGGAGCGCTTCAGGACACCATTCCCGCCCCGCGCGACAGCGAGAGGGTGCTGTTCGGCACACACATCGACCGTGGCCTCAACCTTCCACCATCGGACTTCTTCATCGAGGTCCTCAAATATTACGGTGTGCAGCTCCATAATCTTCCTCCCAACTCCCTGCTAGATCTTAGTACTCATGCAGCCTTGTGCGAGGGGTTTCTTGGCGTTAGGCCAAGTCTCACCCTTTTCTGGTACTACTATGGTACCCGGAAGAACTCCATTAGTGTCAGTGTTCCTTACACCACTAGCACTCTTAGCTTATTCCTTAGGAGAAACCGATTTTATCCTAGGATTAACGCTAGTGAATCCGTCAAACGTTGGGCCGGAACTTTCTTGTACCATAAGGATATTCTGGCTCCTGGAAAGGCAAAAGCTCTTCCGGCCTTCCTCGACGACACCTCTCCCCACCAAAAATCATGGGACACGGAGGCGCCGAAACTATCGGATATCTTGATCCTCGCCAAGGGCGGATTGAGTTTCTGATGAAGCACATGGGCCTCCATGGACCCGACTTGATCCATTGCTGGTTGGAGCACCGGATTGAGCCTCTACAACACCATGGAGATCGATTCATGTACTCTGATGATGGCGTTGTATCGACGTGAAGCGCTTTGTCGGGAAACCCCAAGAGCAAGGTGTGATGCAGCACAGCAACAAGTTTTCCCTCAGTAAGAAACCAAGGTTATCAAACCAGTAGGAGGAAGGAACC
Source organism: Avena sativa (assembly GCA_916181665.1). NCBI lineage: Eukaryota > Viridiplantae > Streptophyta > Magnoliopsida > Poales > Poaceae > Avena > Avena sativa. The sequence continues at coordinate 317,423,835 of OV702281.1, forward strand.
GAATCAAAGGTGTTGCAAGAAACTTGGAGACCTGCACAACACAAACTCAAGAATTTTCCGCAACAAACAGTGAGGTTTTCAATCTCACTAGTTTGCTATAACAAAGGATTAACTGTATGGTGTGGAAGGTAACAGTGGTTTTCAACAAGTAAATAGTAATAGTGGAAGATGTATCAATGGTAAAGATTGGACCGGGGTCCATAGTTCACTAGAGGTGTTCTCCTTAGATAAACAAGCATGTCATGCAGGGTAAACAAATCACAACAGAGCAATTGACAAGACTGAGCAAGTCATAACAATGCAATACTAGACATCAAGATCCTATGAGATTCGATTGGGAAATACAACAAGATACATAGACCGCCATACAACTGCATCTATTACTAGAAGTCCACCTTTGGGTTATCATCCAAACCCCCTCCGGTATTAAGTTGCAAGCAACAGACAACTGCTTTAAGCAAAGTGTGTAAGGTAAACAATCCACTTGTTCCATTAACAAAAGACCATTGTTTTCTCCCTAGTGGCAACAACACATCTAAAACCTTAGAGATTTCTGTCACTTCCCTTAGATTAAATAGAGGCATGAACCCACTATCGAGCATAAATACCCCCTCTTGGAGTCACTAGCAACTACTTGGCCAAGATAGCTACTAACAATGGAGAGCATGCAAGATCACAAACAACACATACATGATAGAATCAATAAGACAAAACCATTAATCAATCTGACAGAGTAATCTCAATATCCATAGAATCCCCGCAAATACAACATGCATGATTACAAATAGATGAGATCTTGATCATGAACGAAGCTCACAAGATCTAGACATAAAAGCACAAAGGAGGAGATACAACCATCTAGCTACTACATGGACTCGTAGTCCAAGGTGGAAATATTCATGCTTCATACCGGAGGCTGGCATGATGAAGAAGAAGGTCTCCGGGATGATCTCCCCTCCGGCAGGGTGCCAGGAAGAGCTTCAAACCCCCCGATCTAGGGGCGATGGTGGCAGCGGCTACAGACGGTTTCGTGTAATATTGATTGGGTACTTAGGGTTTAGGCATCGGGGGCTTCTTATAGGCGAATAGGCGACGCAAGAGGGCGTCCAGGGGGCCCACACCCTACCTAGGCGCGGCCTAGGGTGGGCCCACGCCTGGGGGGGTGCGGTCGCCCTATGGCTCCCCTCCGTCTCTCCTCTGGACTCCGTGTTCTCCTCGGTGATATATTGACTTTGGCTTTTGTCCCGTCCAATTCCGAGAATATTTTCTTACTAGCTTTTCTGGAAACAAAAACAGAAGAAAATAGGCAACTGGCACTGTGTCATCTTGTTAATAGGTTAGTACCATAAAACATATAAAAACACCTCAAAGTGTGGACAAAGCAAAGCAAAGTAGATACTAAACAAGCATGGAACATCAAAAATTATAGATACGTTTCCGACGTATCATACTCCATCACCAGCGACAAGAAGGACATCATGCGGGTTAGCCCGAACCGGATTCCGGCGAAGGATTACAGGACCCTCATGTAGTATTTGATTAAGGAGAGAGTGGAACAAAAAGTTCCGGATGTCTCCATGAAGATGTTCACGTCCAACCATCCTCTGACTCCGGTAAATATTGCGAATCTGATTTCGCGTTTTGTCGTTCTTTTCTGTTTCTTCCTCTGACATTATTTTCATCGATGCCTTTTTTGACTTTGTCAGCTCGAGAAACTCCCCGAGTCTAAGTTAGCTCCACTAAAGTGCTATCTCTCAGACGATCCGGAGGCGACGGAGGATGACGAGGTGTAGGAAGTTTCCGCCTTCGCCTCTAAGAAGCATAAGGCGAAGGAAGTTGTTATCACTGCAGGTAGCCAAGTGATGCCAGTAGTTAAAAAGTAAGCACCCTGTATTTGTTTGCAGTACTTGGTACATTTCTTTCTTTCCAAAGCACACTTGACATTTGGATTTGCGTGCTTTAGAGCTAAAGCCGTTTTGAAGAGTAAAGCGAAGCCAGACAGCAAGCTGGGCAAGCAACTGCGTCAGCAGAAGCTTGTCATCTCCCCTGCCATGCCGCCACCGACTCCATCTAGTACTCCATCAGCACCAGAGGCTTCCGCCTCTCCTGATGCTGGTAACATCTCGAAAGCCCTGGTCACCGTTGGTGATCAGACAACTAACAAGGATGAACCCGTAAATGATAATGATCCCATGGTAATATCTACAGGAGTGTTGGATAAAGTGGCCGGCTCTGCTGTCTCCGGCCTAAAACGGAAGGAGGAGATCCTCAAGGTGGCTCAATCCAGCCCTGAGAAGAAAACCCTCAGTCCAGAGGCAGTAAGCCAGGAGATGGAGTCTGGTGAACTCCTAGACAAAATTTTGGTCCAGGACGCGAAGATGAAGTCTGGTGAATTCCCAGTGACGGATGTTCCCTCCCTCTCCCTTGCCGAGAAAGTGTTTCACAACACTAAACTCGGATTTGAGAAGTTGCACCTGGAACACATTGTAAGTTTCCAATTATTATTTGTAGTTATTTTATTATCATATCCTCTAGCCCCCAAGCATAAAGTCGGTTAATCATCGTTGAATCCGAGTTGATGCTTATAGGATGCAAAGGAACGATGTAGTGTAGACCCCAAGGCTCATGCTATATTTTTACTTAGTTAAATTTGCAGCCCGAGTCTTAGTAGCCGTCTGACGGTATCCCGTCTCTGAACTTACAGTAAATTGCATCTCCCAACCAGGAATTTCTCGAGATCATATGCAATAAACATAAGGACATCAAAGCCTTGCGCCTTGGGAATTCAAAGTTGAAAGTTGAAAAAGATGAAGCAGAAGGTAAACTTTTCCTACTTATTCTTTGTTAATTAGCTATTATCGTAGTCAAACTTGTTCTGTTCGACTGATCTTTTTTCCTTTGCAAAATTGTTGTGTGAATCTAGCAAGATGGTGGAGCAATCCGAGAACTTCAAGGTCTTGGAAATGGAGAATGCTGAGCTCCGGGACAAGCTTGACAAGCTTACTATTGAATCGGAGAAATCTGTAGCTTCTGTCTTGGAGTCAAGCAACCATGAGACCATGAGGCTCGAGAAGCTGATAGCCCTCCGAGACAAAAAATGGATGATCTCAAGAAGGACTTAGATAGTCAGAGGGATATAGCCCAGGCCATAGAGAGTGAGCCGATCATCCTCCGCGAGGAGCATGCCCAGTGGAATCATTCTGTGCTAGGTAAGATTTCTGACTTACTTTATTCGATTGATTTTTCGACTTTCTTTTTGAGTCAATTTTTTTACTTTTGGTTCTTTCCCAGCCCCCCTAAACCTTTCCGACTCTCCTACATCCGAACCTCGCCTCGAGCGCATCAATATCGTCGGAGATATTTTATTCGACTTTCGCCAAACTCTTGAAGAGGCTGGAGAGTTGGTCAAACTTTCCGACTTGCATAAGATGTAAGTGCAAGAGGTGAGGGACAAGGCCAAGGAGATTCCGAAGCTAATTGAATACTGGAAGATCTCCTATGCTCGGACTGCTGCACAGACTGCTCTTACTATGGTGATGAGGCACCACAACGAGATGGAAATCTGGTATGTCACCAAGGGTATTGCCGAGGAGGACGATGAAGGTAACCCGCAGAACATCAAGGCTATCCAAGATTCCTATGCAGGTTATGCTTGCCGTGTGGCAGAGATCACCAATTACACAACGCCATTCTTCGAATCCGTCGCCGTGCCTCCCTCGCCCCAAGAGACAAAATACAGCCTTGCTGAAGCAGCTCCCAAGTCTGAGACCTAGGGCGACAACATTGTAGACTCCAGCGCTCCACGCTCTTCATCACCACCACCTGATTCTGTAGTATAAACATTTATAATGCATTATTCTGAACTTTGGGCATGTAATGATGGAAACAATATTTTGATTGTGCTGGTCTGTAAGAACTAATGCTTTTACTATCGTAGCACTTTTGTTTGTATATATTTTATGTGTGTGCTTGAAAATTTCTTAAGCACTATTTTTTATGCTTATACTTGTCGTTTTATCTGGCTCTCAGCCTCGTCCCTTTCATGAGCCGGCCAACCTTTAGCACGAAAACTTTGCCGAGCAATGGAGCTCAATTGCTAAACCAGTTTAAACTCGGAAACAAAGCCAACTTCCAGTACCAACAATTCATTACTTGGAAGATACCCGCGTCTAAGCAATTAGATAAAAAACCAATGTACAAACAATAAATTGATTTTTTACCCTATGGTAACATTTTTTAGATATTCAAAAATCATAACCAAAACACACATGAGCATAAAGTACTTTCAAGCATTCTGGGATTTTTGAAAACGACATGCTCTTTTGGAAATAAGATGGAAAGAAACTTCTCAAAGATAGCATATGAGGAAACCAATACTTTATTTCACTTTGAACATGTACATATATGATTACAAGGAAATATAACTAAGAATAGAAGGTACGTAGCTGTCCAATATTCCATGGATGGTCTATCTCATCTGTGTCTGTACTACCGCCAGCTCTCTTTCGCTCCTGAGTATCTGGTCTTTCCTTGACTGGTCTCATATCGGTTAAATAATACGACCCATTATGCCGAACCATGCTAATCATAAAAGGTCCTTCCCAAATCGGGAAAAGTTTGTGCTTTCTTTTTTGCACAAGCCAGAGAACCAAATCACCGTTCCTGAAAGAACGGTTTTGTACTCTCTGACTATGATACTTGCGCAACTTCTGATGATAGGCTATAGATCTCTGATTAGCAACGACGCGTACTTCTTCGATTATATCGAGATCATCCTGTCGAGAAACTTCTGCATCTTCATCGATATATGCTTTGACTCGTGGAGACTAATGAATTAGATCACTTGGAAGAACTGCTTCTGCACCGTAGACCAAGAAGAAAGGAGTGTATCTGGTCGATCTGTTAGGAGTTGTACGTAAGTTCCATATTATAGACGGTAATTCTTCCACCCAAGCCCCCGCGGCACGACGAAGTGGTGCCTCAAGACGAGGTAGGAGTCCTTGTAAAATAAGACCGTTAGTTCTTTCAACGTGTTCATTAGCTTGTGGATGCGCGACTAATGCAATATCGAGTCGGATCCCTTGTTCTTCGCAGAATTTGACAAGGTCTCCCATGGAAAAATTGCTCCCATTGTCAGTAATTATACTATACGGATATACGAATCGAATGATCACGTCTTCAAAAAACTTTCTAGCTATGGCTCCATCGCAGCTTGTTACGGGTTTAGCCTCAATCCACTTTGTAAATTTAACCACCATCACTACTAGGTGAGTAAATCCATATTTTTCCGTGCAAACCGGCCCTACAATATCAAGCCCCCAAACCACAAATGGCCACGTAATAGGGATTGTTCGTAGCTGTTCAGCCGGAACATGTGCCTGATGGGCGTACTTTTGCCTGCCCTTGCACGTCTTGACTAGTTTATCGGCATCCACCTTAGCTGTAAGACAAAAGAATCCGTGTCTAAAAACTTTTGCCACTAAGGATCTGGCTGCAACATGGTGACCACACTAGCCTTCGTGGATTTCTCATAAGATTTCCATTCCTTCTTCCGGAGAAATACATCGCTGAAAAACCCTAGAAACACTCCGCTTATATAGCTCACCTTTTATTATTGTGTAGGCTTTTCCTCGTCGGACGATCTGTCGGCTCAGGACTTCCTCTTCGAGTAATTTTCCGTCTATCAGGAAATCCAGATAGGGTTTTTTCCAGTGGGGAATTACAGCCAGAACTGCTATTAAAGGTGATTCGGATTTCGTCGGATAGTACTCATCAACTCCGGTTATGGAGGGGACCCTTAAATGCTCTAAAAAAGCGCCATCCGGTACTTGTTTCCGCGCAGAACCTATCCTTGATAGAGCATCTTCTTCCTCATTTTATGCTCGAGAGATGTGTTGAACCTCAAAACCCTCGAACGATTTAGATAATTCATCCACGACAACTTTGTAGGCTGCCATGTGTTTATTTGCATTGCAGATGTCGGATACTTGCTGAGCAACTAAATCCTAGTCTCTGTAACACATGAGTCTTGTGACACCAATGTTCTTGGCCATGCATATTCCATGTAACAATGATTCATACTCGGCAATATTATTGGTCACTGTGAAGTATATTTGTAACACATAGAACAACTTATCTCCTTGGGGTGATTTGAGAACCACGCCCACCCCCGAGCCTCCTCGTGCTTTTGATCCATCAAAGTGAAGGGTCCAAAATTCCGAATCTGGAGGACTTGTGTTTTCTGCCGTCTCTATCCAGTCGACAAAAAAATCGGCAAGTATTTGGGACTTAATTGTTGTACGCGGCTTGTACTCAATGTCGAATGCTACAAGCTCTATTCCCCACTTTGCAACACGTCCTGTGGCGTTGTGATTATTGATTATATCTCGCAGGGGAGCAGTACTCACCACTATGATCTTGTGCTCTTGAAAGTAGTGGCATAGCTTTGTGGATGCGAAGAACACTCCATTGGCTAGCTTTTGATGGTGTGGATACCATTGTTTCGACTATGTCATAACCTCACTCTGGTAATAATTTGGACGTTGCACCTTATGCTCGTGGCCTTCTTCCTCGTGCTCCATATTGTTACCACACTTATGACCTTGTTGGTCGCTGCAATGTAAAGTAACATAGGCTCCTGAGGTTCTGGCATTACGAGAACCGGTGGGTTTGAAAGTAGGTATTACAAACTTGGTAGGGCAGTCTCAGCTTCCTGGGTCCAGACAAATTTGTCAGTTTTCTTCAAGAGTTTGTATAAAGGTGTGGCTCTTTGTCCGAGCCGGCTGATGAACCGGCTCGCTGCTGCGATACAACCAGTGGGACGTTGCACGTCCTTCAGGCAATTCGGCCTGGTAATGTTAAGTATATCCTTGATTCTATCCCGGTTCACCTCTATGCCTCGCTCAGAGACAATGAAACCTAACAATTTTATGGCTGGAATTCCAAAGAAACACTTATTTTGATTTAGTATCATGTTAAATTTTCGTAGGCTAGCAAATGTTTCCTCTAAGTCGGAAATTAAAGTTTCCTTCTTTTTGGACATAACGGGTATGTCATCTAATTATACATGGATGCTGTGTCAGATTTGGTCAATGAGATAACGTTGCATAGTACGTTGATATGTTGCTCCTTCGTTATTTTAGCCAAAAGGCATAGTTTTGTAGCATAAGGTTCCAAAAGGAGTGATGAAAGACGTCTTAATTTGATTCGACTATTTAATCAGTATTTGGTAATATCCGAAATATGCGTCGAGAAAACAGAGTAGTGCCGACCCTGCCGTTGAATCGATAACTTGATCGATTCTTGGCAAAGGGAACATGTCTATTGGGCATTCCTTGTTCAAAGCGGTATCATCAACACACATCCTTAAATCAATAGTGTCCGTTTTAGGGACGAGTACAGGATTTGCCACCCAATCTGTATGGATGACCTCTATTATGAATTCGGATAATTCTAGTTGGGCCAATTCGTTGGCTATTGCTTTGCGTTTTCATCACCAAACCGTCGTCAGGACTGTTTGACGGGTTTAGCGTCAGGGTACACATTAAGAGAGTGCTCGGCAAGTTCCCTAGGTACTCCGGTCATGTCAGAAGGCTGCCATGCAAAGATATCACTATTATCTTTGAGGAACTCGACGAGCGCGCTTTCCTATGCGAGGTCTAAGCCTACCCTATGTTCGTCGTCTTGGAGGGATCATCTTCCTTCAATGACGTTTTCTTCGTCTCTTCCGATGCCTTGAACTGCATGCTTGGCTTCAGCACCTCCATCTTCATAGCGGGCATCTCGGATGGGTTGATGGTCTTCTTGATCTCCTGGTACTCCTAGGCGTGTAGCACGGCTTCGGCAAAGGCAGTAGATCCTTCGTCGCACTCTCGCGCTTTCCTCAGATTTCCCCGGATGGTGATGATGCCCTTTGGACCTAGAAGTTTTATCATATTGTAGATGTAACAGGGACGAGCCATGAACGCCCAGTAAGCCGGACATCCGAAGATGGCATGGTAAGCCTTTTTGAACGGCACCACCTCGAAAGAGAGTGGTTCGGTTCGGTAATTCTCTAGCGTTCCGAATGTCACGTCCAGAGTAATATCACCCAGAGAATCCGCCTGTCTCCCTGGTACAATGCCATGGAAGGTCACACTACTGTAACTCAACTGGCTCTCGTGTAGTTTCATGCGGTGGAGCATCTCGATGTAGAGGATGTTAATGCTGCATCCACCGTCCATGAGAGTTTTAGAGAACTCATAGCCATCAATAAGAGGATTGACGACCAGAGGGTATTTTCCCCTACGATGTGTTTTCCTCGGGTGAGCTGAACGATCAAAGGTGATGGTTACATCCGACCAATCCAGAAATTGTGGAATAGCCGGAACCGTGGCATTAAGCTCATGGAGAACCGCCTTCTTGGAATTAAACGGTTCAGATCCAAGGAAGCAAACGTATGCGTCTTTCTTAGTTAGAAAATCCTTCTTTCTGTCCGACTTGGGCTGTGCGGCATCCACTTCTTTCATGTCAGAATCTTCCTTGGGCTCCTTGACTTTTTCGGAATTTTTCTTTCCTTTTCATCGCTTGGCTCTATAGCCAGCGGATTTGTATTTTTTAATGTCGTCGTTGAAACTACACTCGACATTTGTGTGGGTAGATCCTCCGTTACTATGCAAGTGGTGGACACAGGGATTGTTGGCAATGTAGGCCCATGTATAGGTTCTTCCGGGTTATTGTTCTCCTCTGCCCTGGATTCGGGAAGTTCCGCGGCCTCGACCCCGGCTGCCTCCACGCGCTCCTCGTACTCCGGATCCGAACATTGCGTTGACAGCTACGTTATCCGGAGCCGGTTTATCTTCCAAGGTGTTCTTGCGCTTCTGAGCTTGTTGTTTTGGCTGTTTGGCCGCATTGTTATTGGCCAAAATATTTAGCAGCCCTTCTGAATCATCATCAGCATCAGCATATTTGCTTGCCGTCTCTATCATATCTCCCAAATCTGGGATGTTGTCACGCTTCAATTTGTGATGCAAAAGTCTGACTGGGAGCCCTCCGATGAAAGCTTCGATCGCAGTTTGCTCATTTACTCCTTCACAGGAGTTCTTCATGTCAATCCAGCGTCTGAGGTAGTCCCGGAAAGTTTCTTCGGGTCTTTGTGTGCAACGCTAAAAGTATCCGACTGTGCAGGGCCTCCTTTATGTTCCCTCGAAGTTTGAAAAGAACGCACTTTGCATATCATACCAGTTATGAATTGAATTCTCTAGCAGTTCATTGAGACATGATCGAGCCGTCTTCCTCAGCATAAGCGGGAGATATTGGACTGCGACCAGGCTATTTCCTCCTTTGGCGATGCAACAAGCCTGGAAAAATTCCTAGAGCCAGGTCTCTGGCCGAGCCGTACCGTCGTAGGGCTGGATGTGTTTGGCGATACCAAAGTCAACCGGAAATTTTGTCTGATGTATGCGTGTGCCAAAGCACCTGGGTCCCACGTACACATCTTCTTCCTCATACCGCCACGCCTCTATGTTTGAATCAATGCGATGGCGAGCATCGTTTAGCGAGAGAGATCTGCACCTTGGAGGCTCGCGGCTTCTGCGTGGCGAACTAGGATTTCTGCTTCTCCTCTCACCATTGTTGCCTCCGCCCCCACGGCTTCCATGGCTGCAATGTGATCCTTCATGGTCGCTGCCTGGAGGTGATGGTGGCCCTGGTGGGTTGTTTCCGGCTGGGTTATGCGGTGGTGGAGCCTCATTATGTTGACTCCGATCCTAGTTTCTTCAGGCTCCGTCCCTACTTGATTCAGGACGATCCGGATCACCTCTTCGTCCGACGTTGCCAGTCGGACGGCTTGGTGGAGGCATTTTTAGCCGATCTTGCTCTCGCTGGCGGCGTACTTCCGGGTCTTTAGTATAGCGGTTGTTTTGCCGACAATGGCCCTAATGGGGAACCATTGCCCTGATGGCATATTCGGACGCAGCCGGAATAACTCTTGCCCAGTCGCGTGCTGGCCTGTGAGAGTGGCCGTTTGAGCCAGTCCTTGAATTCTCTTTTTCTCCACGGGGACAATAGCGTTGATCTGTATCCCTGTAGGGTCTTTCGTCAGTGCTTTGGTCGGTGCCAATGTGGCAAAATTCCGACTTTGAGGCCAGTTTGCCACTGAATGACGCAGCCGTTTTCTGCTGCTTTAATCCTTTTTCTAGCAACACAACGCATTGCTGGACCTGCTCTGAAGATGGATTACCGGCGAGGATGGCTCGAGCTGCTGCAGTGTTTTCCAACGGTGTGCTGTAGACTCGGATCTTCTCTCTAGTTTTTCCGTCGAATAGATCTCTGTGGATATCCGGGTTCTTGTTAGCAAGAACCAGACCTCCTCTTGTGTTGTTGGGTGTCGCTTGAAATCTGACTGATATTTGGGAGGATCACTGTCTAACTACTGTTTAAGCTCGACGATGCACGCGGCCTCTTCGAGTAAAAATAGACGGTGCTTTTCCAGGTCCTCAGCCCTTTTCACCAGCACCTCCGGAGTTAGATCTGAAGCCGTTGGGATTAGAATTGTGAGAGCATCTCTGTAAATTTCACATGCACCCTTGGTGATGACGTGTCCATCCACAGGAGGGTCGATCGGCATGGTATTAATCAGATCTCCATCCTGATCTCCATCTCGATCTCTTCATCAACTTTTTCTTCGTTGGTTTCCTCGACGTCCGGCACTGATGGTTCAGATTTTTCTTCTTCTTCTTCTTCTTCTTCTTCTTCTTCTTGTTTGACCTCCAAGTAGTCTTAACATGCATACCGGTGGCAAAGACGCCTTTTTCTCTGGTAACGGGGGATAAACTTTCGTCGGTACTTTGTGTAGTGGTTGGCTTGTGGACCTCAGACGAATCTCTGGTGTCCATGTCATCCTGTGAGGTGTAGCTTTCATCCATGCTATCATATGAATTAGGGGGATTTTCCGGCTCACCTTGCGTTGGCTTGGACATGTGTTCTTCTTTGTACTCCTCCATCTCTTTCTCAAAGTCCCGAAGTTCCTGCGACGTTATTGACTCCTGAGAGGAGCCAGGTAAGTCGGCGTTTTCTTCGATCGCGCCGAGAACTGAATCGCCGGCGGCTCCAGCATCAACAGATTTGGATCCAGAGCTTATGTGGTACAAGAAACAATGCTTCTTTTTGTTTATGTTCTTGAGGTAGTGGTATAACTTGGTTTCCGCCTCCTCCATTTCAAAGCTTTCCTTGATACCAGCAATTGCTTCGTAATCGATGTAGGGGCGTCTCGTCAGTTTCTTTATCTTGCTCCACAAGAGTGCTTTTTCTACTACGACATCAGCAGGGCCGGATCCGTAGCAGATATATTCTTCATCCGTGTATCCGATCTCGTCAGGAAGATCGGATCCGGATTTTTCTTCCACCGTTCTTCCACTATGGGAGTGGCTTGGGTGGGTTCGATTTTCTTCGGGATCTTAAACTCTTCCACCTCTGCAGACAAAGTAGCTCCAAATTTTTCTTCTGCCATGGTCATCACCTCAAGGGTGGGTTGGGCGGGTTCAACGAAACCGAGATAAATATCGATCTTGCCGATAGACATGATCGTGTAGGTTGTCACGGGGTTGCTAACCGGAATCCATGTCTCGTCGACAAGGATGAGAGGGACATCACTGGCATAGACCACGCGACCCATGGCAATTGTTTTGCCGATTCCTGCATGTGCAGATTCCGCCTAGAACGAAGCTCCAAAGGTCACCTGCCCCACGATGGGCGCCAACTGTCGTCGGATTGTCAACAAGTACGCCATAGGGGGTCCTAGTGGCATTGATAGGATGGGGTGTGAAACATCGTCCAGGAGTGGTGAGCACAAGTTTACCCAGGTTCAGATCCGACTATGATGATCGGATCCTACTCCTGCTAGCAACCCAGTAATATATTAGCGTAAGACGGAATGTTACAGCGGATTACAAGACAGGTTCGCATGTGTGAGTTGTGATTGTGGTTGTCGGTATTGTGTTTCCCTAAAGTCTCCCATAGGACTGTTTTATATAGTCACCATGACCCAGGGTTACAGGAGAGACCTATCCGGCTACGTTATAGAGTCGGTAACTAGATATAGCTTGAACTACAAGTAATACTACAGGCCTAAGTCGGTAACTCTTCTAGGCCTTGTCATAGCCAGAACTAGATCCTCCTCTTTCTCTGACTTGGTCGCCCGTGAAGCAAAGATCTAACCCGTTGGTGGGGCACCGTGTTCAGCGAGTCATGCGGGTATACCCGGAAAGTATATCCCCAACAGGCGTGCCCACCTGGGTTGGGCGCGCCAGCTAGGCTATCTTTGGCCTCCTGGCCCTCCTAGTGGGATTCTTGTGCTCTAGATGCTTCTCGTGGATAAATATTGGCATTCCCAAAAGTGCGGGTCCATTTGACTTTGTATATGTCCTGAAACATCAAAAACAGGGTTTTTCTGCCCTTCCGAGGTATAGCCAAAATAAAGGGGATCATTGGTAAATCCCCAAAGATCAATATAAAACATGGATATAACATTATATATGATGCATATATGTGGGTAAACATGTTAACAAACTACATGCATCAGTGATATCCCCTCTTACCTAGTGACATGTTGCGCAGCTTATGGATATAACTTATCCAAGTGGGCCTAGAATATTCTGTCATGCGGATGTACACATATGCCTCAACCTGCCCCTTTGAAGTACCCGATCAAACCCTTATGATCACTGTTTTACCGAGTGACGTTTGATGCTCTCAAGGAACTCTCGAATGACATTGATTAAATATGGTCTCACGGTCTGAGGAACAAGTCACTACAGATAGTAATTATTGCAACTTCAAATTTGTGACATGATCATGTTACGATGCTTAGATTGGGTATGTTCATCATCTCATTCTCCCAATGAGGTGACTCCATTTTCAACTGGCAAAAAATCCACATGATCATGAAACCTTGATCATCTGTTGACCAATCAACTAGTGACTAGAGATTCACTAGGAACTCCTGGTTGTCTACGTATCACACGTGTATTGTTGTTTCCTCTCAGTATAGTTATAGCATGATATAAAACCTAATCATAAAATTCATGAAATATGATAATAATCTATATTTTATTATTGGTCTCTACGGAATATTTCCAACAGCCTCCCACTTGCACTAGAGTATAAAACAACTAGCTGCATTTGTTGAGCAATTATTGGTACCATACAACTTGGCACTTCTAATCATGCTTGATCATGGAAGAGGTTCGGTATAGGGTTTGGACTTTACATCCCCTTGTATCCTTTGCAACTTACTAATGTCATCTTAAATGACACTAATACTTTATCATCCCTATGATAACATCTTGTGTATGTATAATAGTTTTGGCAACAGAGTGAGGTATTTGGTTTCAGATGACAACAATGACGTTAGATCACTCACATCGAACTTTCTCATGGACACTATGCACTAAAACACACTCTACGAGAAAATGAACTTCCTCAACCTTAACATTATACGTAGCAGCAACTAGTATCCATATACTTATATTTTAAACATAGATATCAAAGTCAAAATGCACTATGTGCTACTTTGAAAATTTACAACATGCTCCCGCTGTTTTAAGGCAATCCATTAATATAGAGATTTACAATATTTTAAGGTTAACATGTATCCTTGTAGCATAACACTTTATACTTCAGGCATGTCGTCATTCACAGATCAGGAAACAAATCTACAGTTCTCACTAGACATTGTGGGCGAGTTTAACTCATTGTTCAGTGATTTACACTTAATCACGTCTAAACTTGTTCATCTTATTAAGAACTTGGATCTTATATTGAGTATTTATCATGGTATTTAGTACAGAACCTATGTCATAACATAGCGGATGTTACACATCCTATTCTTTCTTTCAACCAATGCTTATACTTAATGATTTTCCTAATTAGAATGATCTAGGACTATTGCTTAATTAGTTCCTATTCTGAACTTTTTAGAAACTCTTTTAGGAATATATTCACGACAAGAGATGTTTCCTTCCGCAACAACTGAGCCTGTCGGTCGTCGTAGAAGGCGCGTCTTCCACGACGAAAATCTCGGCTCGACCGTGGCCGATGCAGAACTTTTTTTTTCTGGTTTCGCGCCCCTCTACTACGACGAAACCTCTAAAAACATGGAGGATGCTTGACGGGTGCATGGCAGAAGTAAGATTTCCGCTTACTCACGAGATGTTGACTTGCCGAAGATTTTTTTGCGTATAGGTCTCGGATGTTAGTGACTGTAGCGGACCAAATGTTTCGGTCGTGCCTCCCTGATTTGAACTCGATAACGTTGTTTGATGCCTCTTTCGTTTAGTCAGGATGCTGGGTCCCGCATGTCTGCCTCACATTAGAGGAATCGTGTATATGATGGAATTTTTCCTTCCCTAATCCGTACTTGATAGCGTCGCTCGATGCATCTGCCGTTTTATCAGGCTTTTGGGTCCTACATGTCATCCTCACACTAGAAGAAACATGTGCATGATGAATTTTTTCCTTGGCTCGTGTCTCCCTGATATGAACTCGATAACATTTACTAGTAGAAAACATGCCATCCGTTTTCCCGTGCCAACATCATTAGTCCCGGTTTCGCCACAAACCGGGACTAATGATAGCATGCGTCCTGGATCTGGCGGGCTGGCCTGCCGCACGGGGGCCGGAGGCATCCGTCCCGGTTGGTGAGGGAGCATGCGTCCCGGTTTTTAACACAAACCGAGACTAAAGTGTGGGCGCCAGACACGTGGCCTTCCATACACCTTTAGTCCCGGTTTGTGTTACAAACCGGGATATATGAGCCAACCCTCTATAAATACGACGCCCCAGCCCTCTGCCTCCCCTCTGTTTTTTCTTGGTGGAAGGTGTGAGAGGTGTGCTAGTTTATTTTTTTCCTATTCATGCATGCGAGGTGTTTGATGAAATGTTTGAGTGAATGATACCGTTCAATTTCTCACAAAACAAAAATATAGGAGGTGCCCGAGACGCACTTGAGTTTTCTCCTCTTTGTTTCCTCCTCGATCGAGGTTAGCAATCTTATATTTTCATCTGTCGTTGATACAATGCATGTGTCGATGTGAATTGGTTATTTCACTATTTATGATGTTTTGTAATGGTTTTTGATAAACTTAATTATATGATGCAGATGAACGGTCGAGAATGGATGTACGGTGACCGGCATGAACCCGGGTACATTAAAGGCGTGGATAAATTTACCGATGTGGCTACGGCAAAAAGAATGGTTTTATGCATTGTCCATGTGTTCAATGTTGGAAGAACAAAGAGTACTCTTCCTTGAAAATCATTCGCGGCCACCTAGTTATGAAAGGTTTCATGCCCAGCTATAATTGCTACACCAAGCACGGGGAAAGAGGGGTTATGATGAAAGACAATGAAGAAGAAGAGGATGATGATAAAAACTATCATCATATGTTTCCTGAATACGGTGATACTGCAATGGAAGACAATGAAGAGGAATGGGGTGAAGAACAGGCATCAGATGAGCCTGTTGATGAACTTGGTAGGGTCATTTCTGATGCAAAGCGAGACTGTGAACCAGAAAAAGAGAAGTTGAAGTTGGAGGGCATGTTAGAAGATCACAAGAAATTGTTGTACACAAATTGCGAAGATGATAGCACAAAGCTCGGTACCACACTGGAATTGCTGCGATGGAAGGCAGAGTGTGGTCTAACTCACTCCGCATTTGAAAATATGCTGAAAATAATGAAGCCGAAGTTTCCAAAGCATAAAGAATTTCCCGAGAGTACATAGGAAGCAAAGAAGGTTCTCTAGCCTCTTGGATTAGATGTGCAGAAGATACATGCATGCGTTAATGACTACATCCTCTACCATGGTAAGGAGTATGAGAATTTAGATAAATGCCCGGTATGCAATGCATTGCGGTATAAGATCAGACAAGATGACCCTGGTGATGTTGAGGGAGATCCCCCTCGGAATAGGGTTCCTGCTAAGGTTATGTGGTATGCTCCTATAATACCAAGGTTGAAACGGATGTTCAGAAACAAAGACCATGCTAGGTTGTTGTGATGGCACAAAGAAGACCGTAAGAAAGACGGTAAGTTGAGACACCTCGCTGATGGGTCGCAGTGGAGAAAAATCAAGAGATACTTCCCGGACTTTGTAGGTGACGCAAGGAACTTATGGTTTGGTCTAAGTACGGATGGCATGAATCCTTTTGGGGAACAGAGCTGCAGTCACATCACCTGGCCTATGACTCTATGTATCTACAACCTTCCTCCTTGGTTGTGCATGAAGCGTAAGTTCATTATGATGCCAGTGCTCATCCAAGGCCTTAAGCAACTAGGCAACGACATTGATGTGTACCTAAGGCCATTAGTTGAAGAACTCTTACAGTTGTGGGGCAAACCAGGTGTACATCTGTGGGATGAGAACAAACAGGATCCATTTGACCTACGAGGGTTGCTTTTCGTAACCATCAATGATTGGCTTGCTCTTAGTAATCTTTCAGGGTAGACAAACAAGGGATATAAGGCATGCACACACTGTTTAGATAAGACTGAAGGTACATATTTGCATAAATGCAAGAAGGATGTGTACCTAGGGAATCGACGATTTCTTCCGACCAATCATCCCTTAAGAAAGAAAGGCAAGCATTTAAAAGGTGAGGCAGATCACCAGAAGAAGCCTAAACTCCCTGCTGGTGATGATATATTTGGTATGGTCAAGGACATACAAGTAATCTTTGGAAAGGGTCCCGGTGGTCAATCAGTTCCGAACGACGTCGCTATCGGACACACACCCATGTGGAAGAATACATCTATATTTTGGGAGCTGCCATATTGGAAATTCCTACGTGTCCGCACTTTAATCGACGTGATGCACGTGATAAAGAATCTTTGCATGAACCTGCTAGGATTCCTGGGCGTGTATGGGAAGACAAAAGATACAACAGAAGGATCGGAGGACCAGCAATTTATGAAAGACCCAAAGAATTTGCATACATAGAACAATACGGATAAAGGGCATCACTTAAGTAGTGCCAGCTATGCTCTAACCAAAGTAGAGAAGGAAATCTTTTTTGAAGTCCTTTACAGTATCAAGGTGCCGTCTGGCTTCTCATCTAATATAAAGGGGATAATAAATATGGCAGAGAAAAAGTTCCAAAACCTGAAGTCTCATGACTTATGATTATGACGTAGTTGCTTCCGATTGCATTGAGGGGGCTTCTACCAGAAAATGTTCGAGTACCATTGTGAAGCTGTGTGCATTCCTCAATGCAATATATCAGAAGGTAATCAATCCAGATATTTTGCCAAGGTTACAGAAGGATGTGTTACAATGTCTTGTTAGTTTTGAGTTGGTGTTCCCACCATCCTTCTTCAATATTATCACACATCTCCTGGTTCACCTAGTGGAAGAGATTGCCATTCTCGGTCCTGTATTTCTACACAATATGTTCCCCTTTGAGAGGTTCATGGGAGTCTTAAACAAATATGTTCATAACCGTGCTAGGCCAGAAGGAAGCATATCCAAGGGATATGGAACGGAGGAGGTCATTGATTTTTGTGTTGACTTTCTTCCTGACCTTAAGCCGATTAGTGTTCCTGACTCGCGGCATGGAGGAAGACTAAGTGGAAAAGGCACGCTGGGAAAGAAAGCAATGATATGTAGGGACGGGGAATCTTTCACTAAAGCACACTACATAGTTCTACATACTTCCACCTTGGCAGCTCCGTATATCGAGGAACACAAGAATATTGTACGCTCCAAAAACCCAGGGAAGCCTGACTCATGGATTACAGATGAACACATGAAGTCTTTCGGTGGTTGGATGCGGACACATCTTTTGAATGACACCAATGTTGGAGATTAGCTATACTTGTTGGCCGCGTCACCATCTTCTACTATATTGAATTTCCAAGGGTACGAAATAAATGGGAATATGTTCTACACGATCGCCCAAGATAAAAAGAGCACCAACCAAAACAGTGGTGTCCGCTTTGATGCAACGGACGAGAATGGGCAAAAGGACACATACTATGGTTACATAGAGGAGATATGGGAACTTGACTATGGAGTCTCTTTTAAGGTCCCTTTGTTTCGCTGCAAATGGGTCAACCTAAATGGGGAAGGGGTAAAGATAGACCGGTTGTACGGAATGACAACAGTGGATCTCAACAATCTTGGTTACAGAGATGAACCATTCGTCCTAAAAAATGATGTGTCTCAGGTTTTCTATGTGAATGACGTGTCCTCGATATCGAAAAAAAGAAAAAATAAGCAAATGAATACATCATATGATGATCCAAAGCGTCACATAGTTCTTTCAGGGAAAAGAAACATCGTGGGAATCGAGGACAAGACAGACATGTCAGAAGATTATAATAACTTTGATGAAATTCCGCCCTTCATAGTGAAAACTGACCCAGACATTCCGTTAAGTGAAGAAGATGCTCCATGGTTACGTCTGAAGCGGTCATAAGGAAGGACATACGCCAAGAAGTTCATGCTCATATTGTGTACCCATTGTTCATGGCTGGCCGGCCGGCCGCATATTGTGAACCTAAATGCCATGAGACATGATAGATCATTTTGTGAAGGATATTTTATGATGTTTGTAATTTTCCAAGTTTAATATTTTTCCTTGCAACTATATTTTTCCTTGTATTTTTGATGAATGTGAAACTTTAATTAAATTCTTGCTTCACAAACTACATATTTCCCGGCATTTCCCACCGCTTGCTGCCAAGTTTTACCGCCCTTTCCCTTTGACCGGATCTTTTAGTCCCGGTTGTATGCACTAACTGAGACTAAAGATATTTAGCGCCATTTCCCACCGCTTCGCACCAAGTTTTTCCACCCTTTCCCTCTGAGTGGAGCTTTTAGTCCCGGTTGTAGGCACTAACCGAGACTAAAGATATTTCCCGCCATTTCCCACCGATTCCCACAAAGTTTTCCCGCCCTTTCCCTCTATATCTAGGCCGGCCGCACCATGTCTATCCACACATCCACACCTTCGTATCTCACAACAATGGATAGTGCATACTGGGCAATTCTGACCCTCGAGGAGACTAAGGCACTGTGCACCTCCAGCTACCCTTGCCTGCCGGGCTACCGGCCGCCTGCCGGCTGGATGCTGAGCGCTGGAGGGGTTCCTGTCCCTCAAGGTTCTGCAAGCCAGGCGGCCATCATGATCCACTTCTACCACGAGCTCACACCGGACCAGCGGATGGATCCCGAGTGTGATCCCAACAACTATGACACCCGGAATGCCTTTTTTGCTAACCGGCAAGAAAGAGAGATCACCAGGTACGAGGGTGATGGCCCTCTCCCAGTGAACCACAACGAAGCCGGCCGCCGCCTGTGGTGGGCGAACCGGACTATCATCGGCATGATGTGCTACATCTCCAGGGGAGACCATCCTCGCCTGCGGTACCCGTAGCCGCCAGAAAGCCATAAGAAGGGTGGCGGTGTTGAAGGCTTCGTCATCCGGGAGCCCCCCCCCCACGCGTCATTAATCCGAGGCCGGAGTGGCAGGTGCCCCCACAATATGCCATGGCTAGGCTGAGGATATAGCCGCATGCGCCTAGAAATGACCACGACGGTGACGAAGACGAAGATGATGAAGACGACCCTGAAGCTGTGTACTATAGGGATAGATATGAGCATGACTAAAGGGGGGCCTTTAGTCCCCCTTTAATATTAATAAATGTATTGAGTGTTAGTCCCGGTTTGTGGTTGGACCGGGACTAATGGGGGGCCTTTAGTCCTGATTCCGTAGTCTCAGTTTTTAATATTAATAAATGTCTTGAGTGTTAGTCCCGTTTTGTGGTTGGATCGGGACTAAAGGGGGGCCTTTAGTCCCGATTCCGTAGTCTCCGTTTTTAATATTCATAAATGTCTTGAGTGTTAGTCCTGTTTTGTAGTTGGACCAGGACTAAAGGTGGGCCTTTAGTTTCTATTCGTACTACGACTTTCCCAAACTATGAATATGTTGTCCCAATTCATACATACTGTATGAAGATCTGATCTCCAAACACGCGTGGTCACATATTAGGGAGTGACTCTATGACCAACTTTAGGGACATGCCGGAGGACTGGGCTCCGGCGGCATATCCTTAAAGCTGGTCGTAGTGGTGTCCCAGCTATTGCACACCATCTTGCAGCTTGTAACTTCTCTAACTAGATCAATACGCCTGGGAGCTAACTAATTTCACATATTAGGGAGTGCCTCTATGACTAGTTTGTTGGAGATGCTGGAGGACTAGGCTCCGGCGGCATCTCCTTCAAACTGGTCGTACTGGTGTCCCTGCTCTCGCAAACCATCTTGGAGATGCCTCAAACTGGCTGGAGGACTGGACTCACAAGGATGCCTATTTATAGTACAAGCAACTCGGCATAGTGTCGACACTCACGACATAATGTCGACACTCACCCCTATTATTAGTGCCGACTCATGTTTTGTCTCGGTTGGTGTCTCCAACCGGGACTAAAGGTTCATCTTTAATCCCGGTTGGCGACACCATCCGGGACAAGGTACAAGACGCACGACATAATGTCGACACTCACCCCTATCATTAGTGCTTCCTGGCCCAGCCCGCCGAAATCCCTCCAACCGGGACTAAAGATGAATACTTTCCCTCTATTTATAGGTCTTTCCCTCTATTTATAGGTTGCCCGCCCTTTCCCTCTATTAGTTTTCAGAAATCCAATCATATTATGTGGCATAAGAAATTCAAAAAAGGTGAACAATGGAAATCCTTCAGATATCCAATGCAAGTTCTAACGAGGCTCGTCCCCTATCTTAATGCACGCCGGTTCAACCTTAGTTCGAAAAATGAAAAATTCAAAACGGGCATAAGAAATTAAAAAAAGATCCAAACAATGTAAATCCTTCGCGTGGTGTCATATTATGTGACATAGTTGCAAGGAAAAATACCAGACTTGGTATATTGATCATGTCTCGAAAAAACCTTCATAAAATGACCTATCATGTTCGAGGTTTCATGGCTTTCGGTCGAAATGACCGATGTTATATGCTGAATCGTGACATAGTTTGTGATACTGTGCCCATATTATGCATGCATGTAGACATTGGTATGGAGAACAATTTTGCAGAAGGAAGTTTTCCTTTTCGTCGCACGGAAAAGCCATTTTCCATTTTTCGAACGCAAAAAACGGGTCATTTTGTGAAGCAACCACCAAAATGTTGTTTCAGAATGCTACCGTCCCATTTTTCTAAAATACTAGACCATCTTACATGGACTATCTCCCAACCGGGAGATCTCAAACCTTTCCGTCCATCCCAGGTTAAAAGGACAAATGTCTGCCGAATCGGTAGGAAGTGGGTCCGATTTGTACTACAGGTACATGATCTAATGTCCGTGATATTTTGAAAAAATCATTTTTAGACTCCCAATATGTGGTTTCTTCATAGATCCAATGCAATTTCTAACGAGGCTTGTCCCGTATCTTCATGCACGCCGATTCGACCTTAGTTCGAAACGAGAAAAATTGAAAACGGGCATAAAAAATTAAAAATAGTTAATAGTTTAAATGGTTACATTAATTATTTTTAAAAATATAAAATGGTTTTGAATTAGTTATTCAAATTCAAACACTTTTTATGTTTAAAGTATTTCAATATTCCAAATTAATATGCAAAAAATATAAGTTAATTCATTTTTATTTTAAAATGGTTAATAGTTTAAATGGTTACATTAATTATTTTTAAAAACAGAAAATGATTTTGAATTAGTTATTAAATTTTCAAAAACTTTTTATGTTTAAAGTGTTTCAATATTCCAAATTAATATGCAAAATATATAAGTTAATTCATTTTTAATTTAAAATGGTTAATAGTTTAAATGGTTACATTAATTATTTTTAAAAACAGAAAATGGTTTTGAATTAGTTATTCAAATTCAAACACTTTTTATGTTTAAAGTTTTTCAGTATTCCAAATTAATTATCATTTAAAAAACATTACAAATTTAAATCCCAAAATAAAAAATAAGGCGGGAACAGAGAGATAATTTGTGAAAAATGTGAAAACGGGACCTTTAGTCCCGGTTTCTGGCTCCAACCGGGACTAAAGGCCCCCTGCGCGCGTCGCTTGGGCTCAGCCCAAAATATAAAAAAAAAGTGGAGAATACGTCCCGGTTGGTGGCACCAACCGGGACGTATGACCCTTTAGTCCCGGTTGGAGCCACCAACTGGGACAAAAGGTCCTCGCTTTATAACTAGCGCGCCTGTTTTTCTTCTTCCCCATCTCATTTCTCTACTTCATCGACGTGCACAAGAGATGCGCCGCCCCCGAACCCCACGACGTCGGCAGGCTGCCTGAGCTCGCTGCCACCCGCGCGTCCTGGCCGCCACCACCACCAACCACCGCCGTCGTTGTCCGTGCAAGCCCCGACCACCACTACCTGACCGCCTCCGTCCGCGCTCCCCCTCCCCCGCCGTCGTGTCGTCCGCAGCAAGCAGAGGAGCGTCGCCCGTCCGTGGCCACCATCGCGCCGCCATCGTCCCGTCCTCCACCACCAGCATCGGCACGCTACCGTTATCGCTCACGCGTGCGCCCGGCCCGGCCCCCACCACCACCAAAAGTTGCGCCACCGCCCTCCTCCTCCTTCTCTGCTCCCTCTTGCCGTCGGAAGTACTAGCTAGATATAGGCCTAATTAGGTTTAGTTAGGGAATATTAGAGATAATTAGGTTTAGTTAGGGATTAATATAGGGTTAGTTAGGAATTAGCTAGGTTAATTAGTTAATTAGGTCTAGTTCAAATCTGAAATGTGTTTTATTTCCAAATGTATGTTTAGTCCAAACTTTTAATATAAATGATTTAAATAATGTTTAAAACTAATAATTCCAAATATTAAGTATAATATATGTTAGTAGAGCAACCGTGTCGCCCGGCCGTGGCCTTCGGTGGCCATTTAGTAGCGGCGCCGCCTGTTTTAGGTAGTCGTGTCGTCTTGATTTAGTCGAGCCCCAGACCCGGTGAAAAGCTAACCCACCCCTGTGATGATGTCACAGTGATGCAGTAATTATTTTAAAATGGTTTAATATTTTTAGAAATTGATATAAACTTGTAAATTCATCATACATCTTCAAGCAACTTAAAAACCCTAGCTTAGAAAAGGAAGCATCAATAACCCTTAGGTGCATGTGGGTTCGACGATGTGCCTTCGCCAGGGAATTTCGAACCCTCCTAAATCGATGTTGCACTTAGGGTTAATGTGTAGTCTCTAATCTGACATGTCATACATATTGATTGCGCATTGCATTATGCCATGTCTTGATTGTCGCCTTTCTTTTCGGTATTGGTTCTTCGCGATAGAACCCTAGCCCGAGACTGAAGGACAAGGCAAGCGTAGCCTCTCATTCTGAACCTATGTTTTACAAAATATTTACTTTCTCACTATGATGCACACGATTCTAATGTGGTATTTTGTCAGTAGCTAGTGTTACCAATCTGCTTTATAGTTTCCTTCTTGTAGACTTATACTCATGTTCCCCTCTCATATGCATCCGAGGTTTCTCTGAACTAGGTTTTAGACCCCTCGGAACTCCGAAATATTGATTTTAGTTGATTTTTATTATTGTAAATATTGTAAATTCATTTTTATTATTGTGTATGTATATATTAAGGTTTCTCCAAATTAGGGTTTATATCTCTCAACACCCTACCTAACCTTCTCCCTTAGCTTAGCCGCTTTGACTTATTCATTTTTCCACCTATGTAGAAAATATGGAACCACATGGCAAAGATGAAGAAAAGGAAGAGTCAATCCACGGTGTGATCCGCGGGGAGGAAAATGTCGATGTATCGATGTTTTTGAACAACTCCGGTGAGGGTGATCCTATTTTTTCTGAAAGAGACGACTTCTTTGAGGGAGAAGGTGATGCCTTCCGCGAGGGAGAAGGCAATGCCTTCTGTGATCGAGAAGACGACCGCTCCGTAGGAACATTCAATATTATAAACTCCAGCGAGATGCATGTAATATAATTAATTAATTAATTAATCATCTGCTGTCTATATACATATATTAACGATGATATGTCCTCTTTTAGCCCTCTGGATTGAGAAAATCTACTGAAAAGAGCAAAAGAGGCCCAACCAAAAAGTTGGAAGACCATGAGAAGTTCAGGATCGAAGAAGTCGGTGACGATGGCAAACCGATGGCTCCCCTTGTTGTCGTAAACAAATTTGTGGCACAATGCGGAGTAATCGTTATGGAATTCGTCCCGATCACCATTCGAAATTGGAATAGGCCTGCTAATGCGAAAGAAGAGGGAACGTCTTTATTTCTCCCTTACGTGGCCAAAGATTTACTGTGGAAGAGGCTCATGCTTAATTTCACCCTACCGAAGCTAGAGCTGGATCCAAATGCGGAGGATCCAGTTGAGGAGGCCAAGCAACATGCCAAATCCACCCAGATGAAGGTCAGGGAGTGGGCTTTGAAGAAGATGGCCTAGAAATTCACCAACTGGAAGAAAAGATTGCACCTTGACTATGTCGTGAAAGAGAAGACTCCGGATTTCGAGAAGATTTAGTATCAGAAGTTAAAACCATTCTGGGCTGAGTTTGTGTATTACAAGACATCAGAAAAATCTAAGAAAATGTCTGAAAAGAATAAGCTAAATGCTGCTAACAAGAAGTATCACCATACTATGGGGCAAGGTGGCTACAGGGCTGGCATTCCTAAGTGCAAGAAACTTGAGGATGATCTGCGTGATAAAGAGGTCATCCCAGAGACAGACGATTGGATCGAATGTGCAAAAAATTGGTTTACGGGCATGGGGGAACGTTGGACTCAGAAGGGAAGTGTATATATAACATTAGACATAAAGAAGACCCCTTGCCAATCAAGTACATAAGAAAAGCAGTAAAGGCTGTTGAAAAGGGGGAGTTCATTCCCGATAGAGAGAATGACGAGCTCACACTCCCCCTTGGGAATAAGGAACACGATGGATGAACACGAGGCACAATAGGCTCCCAACCATGGAGCACTGGGTTTCCCGAAGACAGGAAGTAATATCCTGATAGAAGCCGTAAGAGGAGAAAGGACAAGGCATAAGTTGAAGAAAAAATTCAGGCATACCAGATGCGTATAATTGAAGAACAAATAAAGCAACAACAATATCAAATTAACGCACTTAGCTAGCAAAGTACTACCGGCCCATCTCAGCAGCACATGGTGGTAGAAACTGCATTCGACGCTACCAGCCTATCGAAGAATCAAAAAAGCAGTGTGGCTTCCACCGAGGTCCCGGGTGATGTCGATTACGATGGTGCACTGATGATGGCTCGTGTTGGCTACCCAGTGGATGATATCACGCAGATGACACATTGTGATCTACATGTCAAAGTTGTGAACATAACTATGAAGGTGGCGGTCGGCTATGCCTTACCAATTAGACCTGCACCAACTTACCATTGTCGTCCGGTTCCACAGGGCTACGCTGTTGTTGGGTTGGATGAAGTCATGCAAAACTTTCAAGGTTTAGAACTTGACTACCCTGTAGGTGAAGGGGATGTGACTGAACTAGGAGAAGTAACAAACGTCACCATTCTATGGCCAAAGGAATGTATTGTGCTTTCAAATCAGACGCCAAGGCCATCTTCGCCGCCGCCTCACCCGTCTCCAGCGTAGTCGTCGCCGCCGCGGCAGCCGTCTCCGTCGCCTCACCTATCTCCGTCTCCTCACCCGTCTCCGTCGCCTCACCTATCTCTAGCGCAGCCGTTGCCGCCACGGCAGCCATCGCTGGTGCCTCAGGAAAAAAACGTAAGCATACCACCGCTACTCTATGGAGTGGTAAGTGATCACCGACACGTAAACAGGAGCCTCTTCCAAAAGTACCAAAGGTTCCACCAAGATAGCTTATGACTATACTGAAGAGGATACTACGGTGATTGTCGAGGCGGAAACGATAGTGTTTTTCGCTAAGCTGAGGCAGCCGAAAGAGCCAGAGTTCCCCAGCACCGAAGAAGATAAAGCCCGAGTGTTCAAAATGCTAAAGGGCCTTCACCAACCTGAGCCAAAGCTGTCATCAGACTATGAGCACTCTATTCTCAAGTCACATGCGGCACAACAACTGTCGAAGAGCACTAGTGCAAGCGGGAAATCTGTTCCCCAACTCGGAGAACAAAAAAAAATCTTGCGCCCCTCTCAAGGTGATTTCCCATACCAATGGGGGGTCGAGCAAATATGCGGCCGAAGAGCAGTATGATCCAGATGTAGTTGCACTATACGGAGAAGCGGTCGCTGCTCAAGGTATGAGTATTGCCCACTACTTATCCCAGTTACATTACTTCCCCACGGGTGAAGTAGCATACAAATATCAGTACGAGAAACCTCTCGTAAAACTTGAGGAGGTAAAGAATTTACCAACAAAAATGCGAAGATTGCATAACTGGTACATGCATGCCACAATGGCCGGGGCTAACTGGATAATGCTGAGGGTTACAAAAAAGCATTACGGGAAATAATATGACGTGGTAGCCATTGAATTTGTTGAACTATTTCAATTATTCAATCAAGATGCCTTGGACAAATCGATCATCAGTGTCTATTATCTGTAAGTACTAATTCTGTAATTAATTAAGTCTCTAGCTATCTCACCATGTTTATTGCATGTATATAATCATACTATAATATGCAGAATGAAGATTCTCGAATGCAGCAGAGGACAAATCTATGACATTGGGTTCGTTGACCCATATTTTTATTATCAAGCTAATCTCAAAGAAAACCCGCAGGATATGGAGGATAATATTATACACGTGTTAAAGTTTCAAGAAGACAGAAGGGAAATACTATTTCCTTACAACTTTGAGTGAGTGTTATTGTCTTGTATACACTTTCTATTTCGCTTACTCGACGTTAAGTGTATAATTGATGAGTTATGCATGCGCAACTTCCACTATATTCTGTTAATCATTCAACCCGACAAAGGGCGGGTACTAGTCATGGACTCGAAACATAAACCCCTTGAGACCTGGGAGGACATGCAGATCACGCTCCAGCGGTAATTCTAATAATTACGGCACTATATCGGCAACGTTCATGAATTTCATGATATCAAGTATTTAATAACTCCCTTTATTCGTTTTCTTCACTGGGTAGCACTTAGAAACAGTTCACCAAGAAGGCTAGGGGTGTTTGGAAAGAGGAGCTTACATTTAAACCACTAGATGCTTCAAGTGCAATAAGACTGGGCACTATGCAAATGAATGTCCAGAAAAGAAGGATGATGGAGCCAACAAGCCAAACCCTTTTCAGAAGGGTCAAGTGAACCACATCAATGTGGAGGAAATCTATGAGGAATCTGATGATGTGGCTGGTAAGTTCAAGCTTAATTCTTTTCCAACACTTGTTCTTTTTTATACCGGCGCATCGCATTCATTCATATGGAGAGCATTTGTTGATAAAAATGGACTTCCAACTGAAACTATTGGATGTCCTATTAAAGTAAGCTCTCCAGGTGGAGAGATGATAGTAAATTTTGGATGTCATGATCTAGTGATAGAATTTGGAAAGTATAAGTTTCCAGTTAGTTTGATAATCCTAGATTCCCAAGGATTGGATGTGGCATGGATTGGATGAATAAGTATTAAGGAGTAATAGAATGTGCCAATCGTAATGTTACACTCACAACCCTGGATTAGGTTCAAGTCTAACTTTGAATCCAAAGGGAGTAAGCTAAATTCTCTTAAGGGGGTTAACATAGACAGTGTAGCAGTGGTGAAGGAGTACCCGGATGTGTTTCTGGAGGAATTACCAGGAATGCCACCAGATAGAGATGTGAAGTTTCTGATTGGCTTACTGCCAGGATCTGGACCAATAGCAAAGAGACCCTACAAGATGTCAGTTGATGAGTTAGAAGAACTCAAGAAACAGCTTGGAGAACAGTTGCAGAAAGGATTTATCCAACCAAGTTTTTCGTCTTGGGGTGCACGAGTTCTGTTTGTTGAGAAGAAGGATAGAAGTCAAAGACTATGCATAGATTATCGATCACTCAATGAGGTGACTATAAAGAACAAGTGCCCTTTTCCTAGAATCAATGATCTATTTGATTAGCTAGAAGGAGACCGTGTGTTCTCAAAGATTGATCTCTGATCAAGCTATTTTCAGCTAAAGATTAGAGAACAAGACATACCTAAGACTTCTTTTACCACTAGGTATGGATTGTATGAATATACCGTGATGCCATTTGGATTGACAAATGCACCAGCTTATTTCATGAACATGATGAAAAAGGTGTTTATGGAGTTTCTTGACAAGTTTGTTGTCGTATTCATCGATGAAATTTTGATCTATTCCAAGAGCAAGGAAGAGCATGAAGAACATTTGCATTTGATACTTGAGAAACTCAGGGAGCACAAGTCGTATGCCAAGTTCAGTAAGTGTGAATTTTGGTTGAATGAAGTTGGATTTCTTGGACACATTGTGTCTGGAGATGGTATAGCTATCAATCCTGCAAAGGTGTCAGTTGTAACTGATTGGGAATCTCCCAAGTCAATTAAGGAAGTTCATAGTTTCCTAGGCTTAGCAGGATACTATAGGAGGTTCATTGAGAATTTCTCAAAAGTAACTAAGCCAATGACAGAGTTACTTAAAAAATAGAAGAAGTTTGATTGGACTGAAGGATGTGATAATGGTTTCCAAGAATTGAAGAAGAGGCTAGTGTCAGCACCAGTCTTATGTCTGCCAGATCTAGAGAAAGACTTTCAAGTATATTGTGATGCATCTCACCAAGCATTGGGTGGAGTGTTAATGCAATAAGGAAAAGTTGTGGCTTATGCCTCGAGACAACTCAAAACTCATGAAGTGAATTATCCTACTCATGACTTAGAGTTAGCCTTTGTTGTCCATGCACTCAAAACATGGAGACATTATCTTTTGGGAAAGCGTTGTGAAGTTTTCATAGATCACAAGAGTTTGAAGTATATTTTCACTCAGAAGGAACTCAATATGAGACAAAGAAGGTGGCTAGAACTCATCAATGACATAGTTACTTAAGAAATAGAAGAAGTTTGATTGGACTGAAGGATGTGATAATGGTTTCCAAGAATTGAAGAAGAGGCTAGTGTCAGCACCAGTCTTATGTCTGCCAGATCTAGAGAAAGACTTTCAAGTATATTGTGATGCATCTCACCAAGCATTGGGTGGAGTGTTAATGCAAGAAGGAAAAGTTGTGGCTTATGCCTCGAGACAACTCAAAACTCATGAAGTGAATTATCCTACTCATGACTTAGAGTTAGCCTTTGTTGTCCATGCACTCAAAACATGGAGACATTATCTTTTGGGAAAGCGTTGTGAAGTTTTCATAGATCACAAGAGTTTGAAGTATATTTTCACTCAGAAGGAACTCAATATGAGACAAAGAAGGTGGCTAGAACTCATCAAGGACTATGACTTGAGTTTGCAATACCATCCCGGTAAAGAGAATGTCGTAGCTGATGCTTTAAGCCACAAAGTCTATGTGAATGGCCTCACTAAAGGAGAATTGCCAGATGACTTGTGTGCCCAATTCAAAGATCTAAGATTGCAGATAGTGCCTGAAGGATATCTCATGTCATTGGAAGTTCAACCAACATTGTTGGACAAGATCAAAGAAGCCCAAAAGTTGGACAAGGAAATAGAGGAGATTAAAGGTAAAATTAGTAAAGGAAAGGCTAAAGGATTCCATGAAGATGAACAAGGTACTTTATGGTATGGAAAGCGTATCTGCATTCCGCAAGATCCGGAGCTTAGGAAATTGATTCTATAAGAAGCACACAATTCACCATATTCTATTCATCCAGGTAACACCAAAATGTACATGGATGTGAAGGAAATATTTTGGTGGAACAATCTCAAGAAAGATATTGCAGAACATATTGCCTTATGTGATGTGTGTAGTCGAGTAAAGGAAGAACATCAGAAACCAACAGGATTATTGCAACCATTACTTATACCTGATTGGAAGTGGGATAAGATTGGTATGGATTTTATCACCGGACTACCAAGGACCAGATCGGGATATGACTCTATATGGGTTGTTGTGGATCGCCTAACTAAAGTGGCTCATTTCATACCCATGAAGACTACCTATACAAGTGCTAAATTGGCTAAGATCTATATGAACAGGATTATATGTCTGCATGAAGTACCTAAGACTATTGTGTCTGATAGAGGAACTCAGTTCACTTTGCATTTTGGGTGACAACTACATGAATAATTGGGAACAAGGTTAGAGTTCAGCACAACTTTTCACCCTCAGACTGATGGACAGACAGCAAGGACCAATCAGATTTTGGAGGATATGTTGAGGGCATGTGCCCTAGACTATGGTACTACTTGGGATGAAAGTCTACCATATGCAGAATTAACTTATAAAAACAACTATCAGGAAAGAATAGAGATGGATCCGTTTGAATTCCTTTATGGAAGGAAGTGTACTACGCCACTACTATGGAATGGGGTAGGAGAAAGAAATTTGTTCGGACAATAACTGATCATGGAAGCTGAAGAGAAAATCAGATTGGTAAAGGACAGATTGAAAATAGCCCAGTAGCAAAAAAAGACCTATGTAGACCCAAATGTTGGGAATATGCCCTAGAGGAAATCATGTATGATGAGTTTTCCAACTGTATTCATAAAAGATATTAAGTTGTCCTTGTATAAACATATGATGTGTATGATTGAATATGTGATTCAGTTGTGGAACTATACATTCATGTTGTTTGTACTAAATATCCTTGGTCATTGAGGTTGTGCTCGACACACAACTTAGACCAATGTGAAAGTTGGCTTGATGACTCGGTTCCACTTGTCATGGGCATGGAGATGCTATTCCAACTTACACAGATTCGGCTGAAGAGTTTAGCGATTTGGATTGACCCATATTGAGGTACAACGAACAAGTTGTCATTTGTATATCTCAATCAATGTAATCCTTAGACCTGAGGTTATTGCATAGTCCGAGTTGAGGATCACGGACTTAGGTTCTATCAAACGCTGATCTGTAACTAGGCAGTTATAAAGGCAGAGTTCGGGTCGACTGAGAATCAAGCTGCGTGATGTGAATAACCAAGATGGGATTTTGCCCCTCCACTCGGAGAGATATTCTCTGGACCCTCTCGTGAGATATGATTCAGAAAGCATGGCCATGCACGACTCAGTTAAGTGTTAACCGAGGCGATCGACTAAGAGTTATTTGGGTGAATCACTTATCTCGGATCGAGAAGAGAGTCAGACTATTTAAGGGATGACAAATATTCGCCTATAGTCTGACAAGGTATATCGTGAAGCAAAAGGGACTCGAACGCAAGTCACATTGGAAAGGCAAGTCGTCATGACTCTTTGGTACTTGGGAGTCGGCACGTTCTTCTAGGAGCTGCTACTGATCGATTGAGAGTCGGACACGAATCGTGTCCAAGTAGCCATGAGCCTGCAGGGTCACACACTTAAGAGCGGGAGCAAGTTCGTATTGGATCTGAACTGGTAATCTGGTTGGGTTGGACCCAAGAGGGATTAGGACTAAGTTAGTGAGTTGGACTCACGGTGACTAGTGTTATATGGGCTTTAGTGAATGGGCCACGAGAGTGGAGCCCACGCTCACTCCCTATATATATTGGAGCACCGCAACCCAGAAGGGTTAATCATTGTTCGGTTAGGTCATTCCATGAGTTGGAAACCCTAGCTCCACAGCAGTCTTGCCGTCGTATCGAACCTAGCAGTTCGCCGCCGGTTCTCCTCCTTGTACGTGTGTATATCAGCAGAGGTTTTGTACAATCAGCACCAGGACGATTGGATCGCAAAGGACTGCACTGCATCAACTGACGCCCTTCATCAGTAATCCGCAATTGCGCGTCTAGTGGTAAACCTCGTGGCCTTCTACCTCGACTGGATCTTGGGATCACCACGTTAGAGGAAAAAGTTTTGTTTTATCTCTACGTGGCCCAACAGTGGTATCAGAGCGATAGCTTCTGGTTTTAGGCTCGAGATCTCACATATGTGATATGCGGTAGGCTGTAAATGAGATCTATATGCTCTTTTGGTGGTCGATCTATGTGATAGATCTGTTTTGTACGAGGTTGATTGGATCAACTATACTCGAGGAATGGTAGATCTGATTTCTGTGATCATACTGCTGAGGTCGTGGAACAACATACCCCTACTGGTCGGCTTCCGCCATCGGGGTAGACTGTGCGCACGTAAATCCAGATGCGGTGATCGAAGATCAAAGGGTTTGATCGAATCGGAACAATGGTGGAATCCATGTTCGGAATGTAGATGAGATCTACGTTTTCGGAAAAATCGTCGGGCGTTGCCCCTTTGATCCCCGCCCTCTATCCGGCTAGCGGGACCGCCGGCTTCGCCCTGTCCTAGCGCCTTAGATGTCGTTGCGAGTTTCAGAACGCCGGTAGATAGCGTATCTATGCATAACTTGTTTTTGCAGGAAGTTGTGAATGGTATGGTTCATGTGCATGTGATGTATGTGTGTAATCCATATGTCATCTGCGAATCACGGTTTTTGTCAGCCGGCTGGAGCCTAGGTGCTGTCATATTATTATATAACGACCTGCGTGTCGGATTCTCTATGTAATTTATTTTACTAAGCTAGTGTAGCTGTTTGGAGAACCCGTATGGCATGCAAGGCGATATACATGTCGGCGACATGGAGTAAGACGGCAAGTGACAAGAGTTGGCACGAGTCGGATTACATGCTTTGTGTAGATGGAGATCGCCATGAAGAGAGCCATACCATTTCACATTATAATTGCTTTATTTTGTGTTATTGTTATGTCTCTGTTTTACCTCTATTAGATAGTCGGTAAAATTTAATCGCTCAAAGAAGGTCTAGTCGGTTTTCCCGCCAATGTTTGCACCATCACAAGTCGGACATTTTTGGTAGTGCGCTCATAAAATTTAGGTGGTGCCAATTCTTTCCGACTAGGTGGGTTCGAGTCGGACTCTTACTGCGGAAACACTCGGTAAGCTAGACGGGTCTATCACAACGGTTGTGGGGCTCGGGGAAAAGTCGGATGGGAGCCGGGGCATGTGATGCCACCCGTCCAACAGGAGTCGTATGAGATACGATTGACAAGGAGTTGTCTACCTAGATCACTTGGCGGCTAGCGGTGATGCAAAAGCTCACTAGCCGACTTGCTTATTTAGGATCCTAGATCACTAAGCAACCATCGGAGGGGTGTTGGTTCTAGTGGGAGCATAAAATATTAAAATTCTAATATGCTTGCTCTTTTATGAATACATGTCTTAAGTGTTTTGCATTTTTCTGTTGTAGATCATGGCACCAAGTAGCAGTCACTCTTAGATATCCGGTTTTGCGTTGAGAATCATTCTTGAGAAAGATAATCTGAACGACACTAATTTTACCAACTGGTATCGAAATATGAGAATTGTTCTCAAACAAGAAAAGAAGGACCATGTCCTAGATAGCCCACTTCCAGATAAGCCGAATGAGAATGTGACTATCGCTTCCACCAATGCCTACCATCGGGCTAAGGATGAGTCCACGGATATTAGCTCTCTTATGCTTGCTCACATGGAACCGGAATTGCAAAAGAAGTTCGAGCATGTTGAGGCCTACGATATGATCGAAAGCCTCAAAAGTATGTTCCAGGCTCAGGCGAAGACTGAGAGGTATCAAGTCTCTCAGGATTTGCTGAGTTGCAAGCTTAAGAATGGTGATCCACTGAGTCCGGATGTGATCAAAATGGTTGGTTATGTGCAGTCTCTGGAGAGGCTTGGCTACCCCATTAGCGAAGATTTCGCTACGGATATAATTCCGAACTCTCTTCCTAGTGCATATGGGTAGTTCATTTCAAACTACCACATGCATGGTATGGATAAGAAGCTCACTAAATTGCATGGGATGCTCAAGCATGCAGAGGCGGATCTCAATAAGGGCGCTAGTCAAGTGTTGATGGTGCAAAATAAGGCTAAGTTCAAGAAGAGTTCTTGGACTAATAAGAAGGCTAAGTCAAGAGGAAAGCAGGCTCAGGACCCGGTCCCAAGCGCTTCCTCAGGGAATAAGCCATCTCCTTCAGCCGGATCCACTTGCTTCTACTGCAAGGCGGATGGCCACTGGAAGAGGAACTGCAGCAAGTATTTGGCCGACAAAGCCAAGAGTGGAGGTATGACTTCCGACTTAGGTACACTTGTTTGCAATGTTATAGAAATATATCTTGCTGATGCACCTAATAGTTATTGGGTATATGATACCGGGTCATTTATTCACATCTGCAACTCGTTGCAGGGACTGGTAAGAACTAGGAGCATAGCAAGAGGTGAGGTTGATATTCGAGTCGGCAACAAAGCAAGAGTTGCTGCATTGGAAGTCGGCACGATGCAGCTTCATTTACCTTCCGGATTCATTATGGAACTGAATAATGGTTATTATGTTCCACTGCTCAGTCAAAACAGTATTTCTGCTTCATGTTTGATGAGGCAAGGCTATGAGTCGAATATCAATAATAATGGTTGTTCTTTGTATTTGAATGATATGTTTCACGGCTTTGCACCCGTCCAGGACGATTTATTTATTTTGAATCTTGATGGTGAGTCGGTTTATAACATAAATGTTAAAAGGTTGATACCAAATGATCTGAATATGACTTACTTTTGGCACTGTCGGATTGGTCATATAAGTTGGAAACGCATGAAGAAGCTCCATGATGATGGACTCCTAAATTCGTTCGACTTGGAGTCGTTCGAGACATGCGAATCTTTCCTACTCGGCAAAATGACCAAGACACCTTTTGCAAAGAGTTGCGAGAGGGCATCCGACTTGTTGGGACTAGTACATAGTGATGTATGTGGACCAATGAGCACGACAGCCAGAGGTGGTTATGAGTACTTCATTACCTTCACTGATGATTTGAGTAGGTATGGATATATCTATTTGATGAAACATAAGTCGGAAGCCTTTGAAAAGTTCAAAGAATTCTAGAATGAAGAACAGAATCAACTTGGCAAGAAAATAAAGTTTCTTCGGTCGGACCGAGGAGGCGAGTACATGAGCCATGAGTTTGGTGACCATCTGAAAAGTTGTGGAATAGTTCCCCAACTTACTCCGCTAGGAATGCCGCAAAGGAATGGTGTTTCGAAAAGGCGGAATCAGACCTTGTTGGACATGGTACGATCAATGATGAGTCGGACAGATCTGCCTTTATCATTTTGGGGTTATTGTTTAGAAACAGAGGTGTTCACACTAAACAGAGTACCATCAAAGTCAGTAGAGAAGACACCGCATGAGACGTGGACAAGCAAAAAACCGAGTTTGTCTTTTCTTAAGATTTGGGGTTGTGAAGCATTTGTCAAGCGACTTCAGTCAGACAAGCTTACGGCCAAGTCGGATAAGTGTATTTTCGTGGGGTATTCGAGGGAAACCTTGGGTTACTACTTCTACAACCGAGAAGAGGGCAAAGTGTTTGTCGCTCGGAACGGTGTCTTCCTTGAGAAAGAATTTCTCAGTCGGGGAGTCAGTGGGAGCACGATGCAGCTTGAATAAATTCGAGAGAAACCGGCTGGTAGAGAGTCGGCAAAAACCTTGGAGGTTGAGCCGGTCGTGGCAGCTGAGCCAGCAGAAGCACCTGTACTACGAATATCGGCGAGATTACGAAGTGTTCGTGATGTGTTACTGCTAGACAGTGATGAGCCGGCAAATTATTCGGAAATGATGGTGGGATCTGATTCCGAGTCATGGCTTGGAGCCATGAGATCCAAGTTAAAGTCCATGGATGAAAATCAAGTTTGGAACTTGGTTGATCTGCCAGACGGTGCAAGACCCATCGAGTGCAAATGGGTCTTTTAAGAACAAAAACTGATATGGATGGAAATGTTTCTGTCTATAAAGCATGCCTTGTCGCGAAGGGGTTTCGACAAGTTCAAGGAGTTGATTACGACGAGACTTTCTCGCCTGCAGTGATGCTTAAATCAGTTCGAATCATGTTAGCTATAGCAGCCTATTTTGACTATGAGATATGGCAGATGGATGTCAAAACGGCTTTCCTTAACAGAAATTTAACTGAGGACGTGTATATGATACAACCCGAGGGTTTTGTCGATCCAGCTAATGCTGATAAAGTATGTAAATTTCAAAAATCCATTTATGGGTTGAAGAAAGCATCTCGGAGTTGGAATATTCACTTTGATGAGGTAGTCAAATCGTTTGGCTTCATCAAGAGTGATCATGATTCTTGCTTATACAAGAAGTTTAGTGGGAGCAAAGTAAACTTTCTAATCTTATATGTGGATGACATATTATTGATTGGAAATGATGTCCAGATGTTGCAAGAAACCAAGGAATCATTGGAAAGGAGTTTCTCAATGAAAGACTTGGGTGAGGCAACATACATCCTCGGAATCTGGATCTATAGAGATAGATCAAGGAGGCTCATTGGATTGAGTCAGCGTACTTATTTGGACAAAGTGTTGAAGAAGTTCAACATGGAATCGTCTAAGAAGGGGTTCTTACCGATGTCCCATGGTGTAAAACTTAGCAAGACTCAGTGTCCTTCGGCAACTGATGAGCAAAGTCGGATGAGTGCGATTTCTTATGCTTCTGCAGTCAGATCCATCATGTATGCCATGATTTGTACTAGGCCGGATGTTTCGTATGCTCTAAGTGTTGTGAGCAGATACCAGGCTGATCTTGGAGAAATCCACTGGACATCGGCTAAAAATATCCTAAAGTACTTGAGAAGGACTAAGTATATGTTTTTGGTTTATGGTGGTGAAGATGAACTCAATGTAAAGGGTTACATGGATGCGAGTTATCTTACCGACTCTGATGATTCTCGTTCACAATCCGGATACGTGTTTATTATAAACGGAGGTGCTGTGAGGTGGAAGAGTTCCAAGCAAGATACTGTGTCTGCATCTACAACAGAGGCTGAGTATATTGCTGTCTCGGAGGCAGCAAAGGAAGCTGTTTGGATGAGGAATTTCCTCATGGATCTTGGTGTGGTTTAGGGCTCGTCCAATCCGTTAGACGTGTATTGTGACAACAATGGTGCTATTAAACAAGCCAAGGAACCTAGACAACACTAGAAGAACAAGCACATACTCATGCGGTACCACCTGATTCGCCAGTTCGTGGATCAGGGTGATATCAAGTTATGCAAGGTACACACGGATGCAAATATTGCGGATCTGTTGACAAAGCCGTTACCACAGCCAAAGCATGAGGAGCACCTGAGAGCCATGGGCATTAGATGCCTATACATGTGATGTCGGAAGATTGACTCTAGTGCAAGTGGGAGACTGTTGGGAATATGCCCTAGAGGCAATCATGTATGATGAGTTTTCCCATTGTATTCATAAAGATATTAAGTTGTCCTTGTATAGACATCTGATGTGTATCATTGGATATGTGATTCAATTGTGGAACTATACATTCATGTTTTTTGTACTAAATATCCTTGGTCATTGAGGTTGTGCTGGACACACAACTTAGACCAATGTGAAAGTTGGCTTGATGAATCGGTTCCACTTGTCATGGGCATGGAGATGCTATTCCAACTTACACAGATTCGGCTAAAGAGTTTAGCGATTCGGATTGACCCATATTGAGGTACAACGAACAAGTTGTCATTTGTATATCTCAATCAATGTAATCCTTAGACCTGAGGTTATTGCATTGTCCGATTTGAGGAGCATCGACTTCGGTTCTGTCAAACGTTGATCCGTAATTGGGCAGTTATAAAGGCAGAGTTCGGGTCGACTGAGAATCAAGCTGCGTGATGTGAATAACCAAGATGGGATTTTGCCCCTCCACTCGGAGAGATATTATCTGGGACCTCTCATGAGATATGATTCGGAAAGCATGGCCATGCACGACTCGGTTAAGTATTAACCGAGGCGATCGACTAAGAGGTAGTCGGGTGAATCACTTATCTCGGATCGAGAACAGAGTCGGACTATTTAAGGGATGACAAATATTCGACTATAGTCTGACAAGGTATATCGTGAGGAAAAAGGGACTCGAACGCAAGTCACATTGGAAAGGCAAGTCGTCATGACTCTTTGGTACTTGGGAGTCGGCACGTTCTTCTAGGAGCCGCTACCGACTGATCGAATGAGAGTCGGACTCTAATCGTGTCCAAGTAGCCATGAGCATGTGGGGTCACACACTTAAGAGCGAGAGCAAGTTCGGATTGGATCTGAACCGGTAATCTGGTTGGGTTGGACCCAAGCCGTATTAGGACTGAATTAGTGAGTTGGAATCATGGTGACTAGTGTTATATGGGATTTAGTGAATGGGCCACGAGAGTGGAGCCCACGTTCACTCCCTATATATAGTGGAGCACCGCAACCCAGAAGGGTTAATCGTTGTTCCGTTAGGTCATTTCATGAGTTGGAAACCCTAGCTCCACAGCAGTCCTGCTGTCGTATCAAACCTAGCAGTTCGCCGCCGGTGCTCCTCCTTGTACGTGTGGATACCAGCAGAGGTGATGTACAATCAGCACCAGGATGATCGGATCGCAAAGAACTGCACTGCATCAACTAACGCGCTTCATTAGTAATCCGCAACTGCGCGTCTAGTGGTAAACCTCATGGCCTTCTACCTCGGCTAGATCTTGGGATCACCACGTTAGACGAAAAAGTTTTGTTTTATCTCTACGTGGCCCAACACCAAAGCGTAGGGAAGTCACCTATGAGGTAGGAGATAGATCTTATCTTAGAGTATCACCACTTCATGGTGTGAAGAGATTTGGAGTCAAAGGAAAATTGGCACCTACATATGTTGGACCATTCAAGATTTTGAGCCGCAAAGGAGAAGTGGCTGATGAGATTGAATTGCCTGAATCACTGTCTTGAGTCCACAATGTGTTTCATGTGAGTCAGTTGAAGAAGTGTCATCCGAAGATGGAAGAAACTTCATTGAAGGACACTATACCTTTGGAAGAGGTTCAGTTGGAGAGTGATCTTACTTATGAGGAGAAACCTATCAAGATTCTTGAGACTGCAGAAAGAGTTACTCATACTAAGACTATCAAAGTCTGCAAAGTACAGTGGAATCATCATACCAAGGAAGAAGCAACTTGGGAAAGAGGATGACCTTCGGAAAGATCACCCTGACCTATTTGCTAGCCAATCTGTATCTCGAGGGTGAGAATCATCCTAAGGGGGTTAGATTTGTAACATCCCAAATTTCATCAAATGTAAAATCATGTATTGCATTCATATCATCATAGCATATTTACCTTGCATAAAATTTTCAAATCAAAAACCTAAATAAAATCATATTTAGACCCCTTTTATATATTATATATGGGGCATGGTTTTATTTTTATTTCAAAGGCCAATGTGTTTTTGAGTAGTTAGATGTGTGTAGCTCACTTTTTGACACTAGGACCATAGTACCAAACTTGGTGAAAATTTGAGTTCAAAGAGATTTGAATTAGGGTTTCAAAACCATTTCTAAAAATAAAAACACAAAATAAAAAGGAGAAAGAAAAAATAAAAATAGGCGCTGCCTATCTAGCCCAGCAACCCTTGCGGCCCATCTAGCCCACCCAGGTTCTCCTTCCCGCTCTCTCTTTCTCACCGCGCCCGTGCCGCACCCACTCGCTGATAGCACGGCCCTACTGCCACATCATCTCATCGTCCCCAAATCCCCGTGCGATGACCCGCTCTGCCGGCCGTTTCTTCCCCAAATCAATTCGAATCAATCCCATTGATTCCGGCAGTAATCCTCGCCCCCGACACCTGCTACTTAACCCCCACCTTGCTGCGGCCATTTTCCCTTAAACATCATTGCCCGATCGCCCCCAGGCTGCTATTTATCGAGCTCGCACCGCCGCGGCACCGCACATCTCCGGCGACCAATCCCGGAGCTTGCCCCCGTCTTCGACTGCATGCACCCGACGGTGAACTTGTCTCCGGTGAGCTTTTCCACGTCGACGCCGTTAACCATCGTACGCACCCGACACTCTACGGAACTCCGGCGAGGAATAGCCACCGTGCCCGTGCGCCCCTGTCCCAGCCAGCTGCACGTTGAGCTTCACCTTGAATCTACACTTTGGTAACCACCCTCACC
The DNA here is from genome assembly GCA_916181665.1 of Avena sativa. NCBI lineage: Eukaryota > Viridiplantae > Streptophyta > Magnoliopsida > Poales > Poaceae > Avena > Avena sativa. The sequence goes on from OV702281.1 coordinate 317,463,868, forward strand.
TCTCCCTTTTACCCCTTGGCGCTGCTAGAATGTCGCCAGGAGAACCGTCGCCAGCGCCATCAGCGTCGCCCCGCTATGGTCACATCATTCAGATCCGTTGGATCTAGATCCAACTCCATAGATAGATCACTTAAGTGAAGCGGTACCGAGCGATCCTGGCCGCGTGATCTAACTTAGATCTATGGCCCACACGCATGATCCGCGCGAAGCGGTACGGGCCAATAGGAACACGCCGCGTGTCTGGATTTTTGTTTGAAAATCTGATTTTGAATCTATTAGATGAATTAACTTGTAAAATTCATAACTTTTGATCTGTTTGTCCAAAAATTACAAATAATATATCATTGGATTCAGAAAATTAAGCCCTACACATCCATGGCCTTAAATTGGTAATTTGCTTAGGGAAAATAGGATTAATTGAAGAAGCATTTGTAGGCCTATTTTGCATATAAAAATTATTTTAAAGTAAATTTGAGTTTATTTAGACTTTAGAAAGTTTAATTTTTGTTTAGTACTTTTTGGTTTGACTTGTTTAGTGTAGAAAATAATTTCGTTGCATTCGCATGCATTCATAAGTATTTTTGTTTGAATATTGAAATGTGAATTTGGTGTTATGATTTTATGTATAGATTTTGGTGATTGTGGTGATTGTGATTGTGAGGACGGTTGCTACTCTCCTAGCTATCAAGGGAAGTGATTCTTAATGTTTTTTCCTACTATTTTATCTAGGCATTAGTGATATTTTGAGTAGGGCTTGCAATGGAAATTTTTTAAGTATATACTATGCTATGCCTTGGGAAATCCTAGAAGATGTTGTCTTAGTAGAATTTTCCCTAAGATAAGAAACTTGCTATACTAGTATTCTTAGCCTAGATAGTAAAAAACAAGGGTGGATTATTCATACTATGTTGTCAAGCAAAATATATTACTATGTGTTTTTGAATAATAAAACAACATGTGAATGAATCACCTGGGTGGAATGGAAAGAATGGTTTGTGTTGAGTGGTTACAGAAGGCCCATGTCTATCGTTTACCTTGTGTATCACACTTGTGGATTGCCACCCAGGAACAAAGGGATTTGAGATATTTAGTGTTGAGAAGCTTCTAGTGCAACCACATGGCATATGGGCTCTGCCTTGACCAAATAGGTTGCAAGAACTTCGCCATATGGACAGTTGGTGGTAGGGTTGATAGGGTGGAACGCGTCCATAGTGGTCTAAGGGAATGCTTCTGAAAAAGTCTTGTCTCGATGCATGTCGAGTCTTGTGGGGAAAGTGCACCACCTCTCGAGAGGGTAAAACCTAAGTACTTAGCCGTGTCCCCGGTAACGGGCAATTTGAGCATCAAAGACATTGAAGCAATCAAGGATTTCCTCATCCCAATTTCTTTAAGTTAAAACTTGTGGTTGAACAACGGCAAAGGTTCACCAATGTCTATTGGTGGTTCCTTGTGTGTTTTTGTCAAACAAAAACTTAGTGTTTTCAACTAATAAGAAAACCTTATTTTGAGCAAAGCCAGCCTGAACTACACTTAGCCAAATTTATATAGTTATTAGATGCTACTATTCTACTATGGTATCTCTTGTCAATACAATTCCAAACGTATTGACCCTCTATGTATGCAACTTATGATGTTGCAGGTTACTCTGATGGAGATTAGGGTTGTGAGTCTACACTCAACATGTTTTCATGTGGCACATGAAGATGAAGACTTTTATTTATCTACTTATGTATGAACTCTATGTATTAGCCTTGGGCTAATGAGTTGTAAAGACTATGTTATCTCTGGAATGATGATGTAATAATGACCTTTGTATCTGTGCACTTCATCTTAAACTATGGATGATAGCAATTCAATGTAGGGACTAGCATTGCAATCACAGGGGCCTTTACCTTAAATGGTGGGGTCTTACACTTACTGTCCTAGGGACCTTCGTAGTAGTATATTTTGAGGCCTTATATTTATGGGAGAGAAGGAAAGCATCCAGCCAGAGCTCATTTTTCGGTGGAAGCATGAGGCAAACATAAGAAAAGTTGGGCTAGACCAGGACGGGCCCCAACTTTCTCTGCACTGCTGCGCCTGCACGGTTGTAGTCCATTGTACAGAAGCTTACATGGGAAGTAAGAGATGAACATTGTGCAGAAGCTACGATGCTTCGCACCTGAACAAGTGCCATTAATAAAAGGCATAGAGACATTGAATGCAGAGTGGGGTAGAGCAGGAAATGATGCATTGAAGAGGAGAGAGGGAGGATGTTCTCCTTCGTCCAGGTGGATTTTCTCTCCCGAAAGACACCATTGAGACATAATTTTGGGTGGAGGAGCCCTTTATTTTTGAAACAAGGCAAAAGATTTGCGGTGGAAGGATCCTTTGCTCTCCTTGCCAACAGTACGATATCGACTAGGCACCAAAAGCCGAGTACTAATGCAAATAAGAGTAATAGTAGTTCCTCAGTTCCATAGTTCCATCCAGGAGCAATAGTGGCTAATATAAGTACAGTAGTTTTTCAGGAACCTTCTTGGTTCCTAGAATGCCTCCTGGTCACATAGGAGTAATACAAGTTCGATGAATTTCATATCACAACCTCCAATTAATCGGGATACCGCTGAGCAGGTTGAGACGAAATCAATGTGGGCGTTCCTTGAACCAGAAGATAGCCATTTGGCGTTCTAAGAGCTCCACGTCCCTGACAACATATTGCCAGCTCCTAGGAATAGTGATCACCGCACACTCGTCATCGCCCATGGAAATCACGACTTCATGATATCCTTTGTACAACTCATTGGTCACACATAGATTTCTTTCTTCACGCAGATTGCTTTCTTCCTATAGATGATTATTTAAGACATTCTGAATGTAATCCAGTGAGAAGCACTAAAACCAGAAGAAAATAGTTAGCCGAAGTTTAGGGATTGTTTGCTGGTGAAATAGTAAAAAAGATGCCTGCTGATTCGAAGTATGATAGATAAAATAAACGTAGGATTGCAATGTTATGCCCACTCCAATCCTACGGGAATTCATCTGAACCCAAGTTTGTTTGAATCTTATCGTAGTAGGACAAACACGGGTTCATCTGACATACCCTATGAGAATCAATCCTACAAATGTAACAACCATCTTGGTAAAATTTCCTATATACAGATTTAATCCTACAAATTTCTTAGGCAAGTCTTTCGAATCAGACGGCTACTTACCATCCTTCCCCCTCCCTCTCTGAGTAAAGAAGACGTGAGCTTGTAGACATAGAAAGGTATGTCAGGTATGATCTAGGAGACTTTAATCTCGAGAAAATCCCACCTTCTGTATGATAAACATACATTATTGTCGTAAACGATGTAACTTTCCAACCAATATTTCCGCTCATAAGAAGGACCTACATGAAAGAAAAATAAATCTTAGAGATGAGTATATTGCTGCATAGTCTAATTAATTTCACAATCCAAGTAAAACTTTACCCCTTATAGCCACGAGTTCTTCCTCATCACTATCAGTTACATAAAAGTTAGTGTAGCAGATCTCATCATCGGTGGAACTGTCCATGATATTCTATCTTTCTTGAAATCGGAACCTATAAATGGCATTGAAAGATACTTATTATAGCACTAAAATGCATTGAATTATAACTAGTTCAAGTAACAGAATGATATCCCCAACAGTAAGCAACGTGTTTCGTCAAGGAGTCATTTCGAACGAGTACATAAATCTCAATATATTTGAATATATGCACATTTAAAAGATCAGGAATGAAATAGAGGGGAATGAAAGATACCCAAAAAATCGGTTTAGATACAAAAAAATGGAATCAGTACAAAAAAGAGGAACTGTGAATGTTTTCTATACAAGGGATAGATTAAGATCATACCTCGCTGTTCTGGGTCACAGTCGGCCTTGCGGTGACGGGAAGATTGATCTGCACGACGCTAGAGATGACGGCTGTGGGGATGGGAAGTGGTGGTGGGAGGAAGCGGTCGCGAGAGGATGAGTTTGTTTTCTTTTTAGGGATGATGGTGGACGGATTGGGCAATGCAGAGGTGAGCAGAATGAATAAAAAAGAACGGACTTGTGGACCCAACCTACACCGGATCCATGTGAATGCGGCTGTTGCTTCCTCGGTGCATAGTGAGAAATGGAATAACTTGAGTATATAAGAGTAAAATATAGGAAGGCTGGCCAGGTCCTGATGAAGTGCATTAAAAAACGTAAGTTGGAATATTTTAAGCATGGAAGATTGTAGAAGGATGGAGAAGCCGTGCCATGCTGTGCATGTCAAGCCGCGCCATGGCTAGTGGAGGAAGGATGATGAGGCGGGTCGCGGTCGCCTCGGAGGCACCCCAAAATTATGATTGTGCCCATCAAGTGCAAGAAGCAGAGGCAAAGTTCCATCCCATCGGCTTACCCTAGTATTTGTCATCGGCATTTGCCACACGCATTGGTTTCATCAACGACATTGATTGCCCCCTCAGTTCGGCTAATCTGCCACATTAATATCGGATCACCTCCTTCTTATTTATCTTCTCTCCTTCCCCATGATCCCAAATCACCAAAGCATCTCCAATCCCTAGCTTCTAGCAACCGTCTCTGTCCCCGTTAATCATACATGGCCACCTTCTGGCTGCCGCCCGCCGTACCGGAGCGGAAAGACATCAACGTCACTGCACAAGAGGACAATGCCCTGCGCATTTGGGCCTTCTCCGCGTGGATAACACCGTGGCAGCTGGCGTGCGCCTTCCTCGACACCAGCTTCGGTCGCCACAAGTACCGTGTGTACGTCCTACACATCACTCCAGACGGTAAGATGTTGATGGTCAAGTTCGTCAACTTCAGGGATTCCCGTCTCCTCTACGGCTTGGCCTTCCACCGCGGATGCGAGATGGTGGTGTTCACCGGCGCCAACATCTTCACCAACTACTGGGACCAGTTCCCCAACAACGACAACTTCATCCATAGGGTCGTCCTGGAGCTGCCGATGACTCAGGAGGTGCCGCCGGCTTATCCGAAGGTGCTGCCAGGTTAGGAGCCGGTAGCGGCGCTGGAGATGTCGTTCTGCCGGTGTCTAACGAGCTGTCGCTGGCGGCACGGGACTAGGTGCTAGGAGGCGCCGGACCTGCACTAGTTCAGGAGCGAGTCCTATATATGTAAACTCGTGGTGTTATGTTAATGGTTGAATGAAGTTTATTTTGAGATGATAACCGATGAACCTTAGCTAACAAGGGCCGACAAAGGAAATAAAATGCCTCGCTAACCACCGGCAGTCACAGCAAGCACACGAGCGACGTAGTAGGAACGCAGGCAGCGCATCAGTTGACAATGCGCGGGCGGCGGCGCAAGCACGCGTGGGCGGTTGCTGCTACTCCCTCCGATCCAAATTAATTGACAAGGATTTCTCTAGATACGGTGTATTTTGATTTTGGGCTTGCTATCCATCGTATTTTGCCTCGATTGATCCGATTTGTGCCTCGATTCATCTGATTTGGCTTATGTGTATTCCGATTTTGATACAAGATGATCTCTGTTTAGTTGTTAGCTACTCAGTTTTGGATAAAAAATTTAATTATGAGTAAAAATCTAGCCATTCCGTTCCATGTTTTTGTTCCAACCAAACATAAATCGGAACCTTTGTGCTCATAGTCTCTTCACCCTAATACTCATACGGAGTAGGAACTAAGCATAAATTCGTTTTGATTGTACCTAAAAGGTAAAATTACATCGAGGTCCATAGATTTAGCATAAAGAACCCTAAAATTAAGCAAGGAAAACATTTGGGTCCGACTCTAACTTGAGAGAGCCATACTCTTCATATTACTACTTCCTCTTCGATTATTTTCAAAATATGGCCAAATTTGTCGGCATGCAAATTCTTGGATATGGCATCATCAATCGAAAGTATGATGTAGATATGGCCACGACCTTGCTCGTTCGGCTTCAAAACCAAGAATGTTCATACTTATTGACAACTAAGCTTAAATTCATTTAGATTTTACCACCTACTTTTAGGTTAAAATTTTACACGGGCGGTGAGAGTACATTTTTCATCAAGGACCTAAAAAGAAGAAAAATTACATCGAGGTCCATACATGTGGCACAAAGGACCCTAAAATAATTAAGAAATGAAAACAGTCGGGTTAGTCTCCTTCTCGAGAGAGCATCTGATCGAGCCATACTCTTCATACCAATTCCTCTTTGATTGTTTTCAAAATATGGCCATATTTGTTGGCACGCAAATTCTTGGATATGGGATCATCAACATAAATTTTGATGTAGACATGGCCATGGCCTTGGTCGTTTGGCTTGAAATCCAAGAATGTTCATACTCGTTGACAACTAAGCATAAACTCATTTAGATCTTACCGCTTACTTTTAGGTTAGAATTTTACACGGGTGGTGGGAGTACTTTTTAAGGAAAGGACCTAAAAAGAGGGAAAATTACATCTAGGTCCATACATTTATCACAAAGGACCCAAAAATAATTAAGAACAAAAATAGTCGGGTTCAGCTCCTTCTCGAGAGACAAACATATCGATCCATGCTCTTCATGCTACTTCCTCTTCGATTGTTTTCAAAATATGGCCATATTTGTTGGCATGCAAATTCTTGGATATGGGATCATAAATATAATGTATATGATGTAGATATGGCCATGACCTTGGTCGTTTGGCTTTAAATCCAAGAATTTTCATACTCATTGACAATTAAGCTTAAATCAGTTTAGATTTTATGACTTACTTTTAGGTTAAAATTTTACCCGTGCGGTGTGAGTACATTTTACATTACGAACCTAAAAAGGGAAAATTACATCGAGGTTCCATACATTTAGCATAAAGGGCCCTAAAATAATTAAGAAAGGAAAACAGTCGGGTTCCGCTCCTTCTCGAGAGAGCAGCTGATCTCAGGATACTCTTGTAAGTACTACTTCCTCTTCAATTGTTTTCAAAATATGGCCATATTCTTCGGCATGCAAATTCATGGATATTGTGATCATCAACATAAAGTATGATGTAGATATGGCCATGAACTTGGTCATTCGGATTGAAATCCAAGAATTTTCATACTCATTGACAACTAAGCTTATATTCATTTAGATCTTACCACTTACTTTTAGGTTGCAATTTTACACGTGCGGTGGGAGTGCATTTTACATCGAGGACCTAAAAAAATGGAAAATTACATTGATGTATATACATTTAGAACAAAGGGACCTAAAATAATTAAGCAAGGAAAATAGTCGGGTTTGGATCCTTCTCTAGAGAGCAGCCGATCGAGAAATACTCTTCATGCTACTTCCTCTTTGATTATTTTCAAAATATGGCCAGATTTGTCGGGATAAAAATTCTTGGATATGGGATCATCAGCATAAAGTATGATGTAGATATGGCCATGACCTTGGTCGTTCAGCTTGAAATCCAAGAATGTTCATACTCATTGACATCTAAGATTAAATTCGTTTAGATCTTACCACTTACTTTTAGATTAAATTTTACATGTGAAGTGGGAGTACATTTTACATCAAGGGCCTAAAAATAGGAAAATTACATCGACGTTCATATATTTAGGAAAAAGAACCCTAGAATAATTATGCAAGGAAGATTGTTGGGTTCAGATCCTTCTTCTCGAGAGACCAGCCGATCGAGGCATACTCTCCATGCTACTTCCTCTTCAATTGTTTTCAAACTATGGCCAGATTTGTTGGCCTAAAAATTCTTGGATATGGGATCATTAATGTAAAGTATGATGTAGATATGGCCATGACCTTGGTCGTTATGCTTGAAATCCAAAAATGTTCACACTCATTGACAACTAAGCTTAAATTTGTTTAGATTTTACCACTTACTTTTAGGTTAAAATTCTACACGTGCAGCAGGAGTACATTTTCCATCAAGGACCTAAAAAGGAAAATTACATTGAGGTCCATACATTTAGCACAAAGGACCCTAAAACTCCTAAGTAAGAAAAACAATCGGGTGATGACCCACGAGTATAGGGGGTGTATCGTAGTACTTTCGATAAATAGGAGTGTCAATCCCAACGAGGAGCAGCAGGTGTTGACTAGTGGTATGGAGCAGGAAATCTCTTGAAATACTTAGCAAATGGATTTTTAGGGGTTTTCTGATAAATCAAAGAAATAAAGTGCAAGTAAATAAAACAGGAAACAATTGCAGCAAGTGGACAAGCCGGTGGAAATACTAATGGGGACCGAATGTTCTCGAGGACACATGGGAATACTCTCAAGTGCTTTAGCTTCATATAGCTGATTAACCATCTTTGGTTTCATAAGTGTTGTGTGGGTGAACCTGTGGTAATGTACCGACCATACTTGGACTAATAAATACTTGTGATTAAACCCCTTGCAAGCATCCGCAACTAAAAGGAAGTAATTAAGATATAAACCTAACCACAACCTTACACTCTGAGATCCTACACTCCCTTGTGCAATGGTTTCCTAACGGGGGTTCTGGTTTCTGTCACTCTGGCAACCCCACAATTAGTAGCCAAATACACAATCCATTCCCCTAGGCCCATAAATGGTGAAGTATCACGTAGTCGATGTTCACATGACACCACTAGAAGAATAGCACCACAACTTAAATATTAGACCATTGAATAATACCTCAACACAAATCCACTACTAACAACATGACTTCTCCCATGTCCTCAAGAACTAGACAAACTACTCACGAGACATCATATGGATCAAGATCAAAGATGATATGGTGATGAATAACAATCTGAAAAAAAACAATAATTCAATGGTTCCACTCACAAGCATCAACTACAATAGTAATCAACACCAGGAAAGTTTCCCCTAAGAACTATGCAAGATTCAACACAATTATTATAGCGGGATGAAGTGTTGATGATGGTGCTGGTGGAGATGATGGTGTGGATGATGATGATGATCCTGATGAAGTCTAGCTTGATGATGGTGTTGATGTCCACGATCTTCCCTCTCCAGGAAGGAATTTCCCTGGCAGAAATCTATCTGCCGGAGAGCTCTTTATCTCTCGATGTTTTCCGCCCCGCAGAGGCGGAGGAATCTTTCTATGGTCTCTCCCCGTGTATTAGGGTTCCGAGGAGAAGATATAGGCGAGAGGGCGGAGCCAGAGGTGAGCCAGGGCGGCCACACCCCCTGTAGGCGCTGCCTAGGGTGGCCCCTGCCTGGGGGGTGTGGGCCCCCGGTGGCCCAATTCCGCCTCCCCTTCTGGTATCCTTTGTCTTCTGGGAAAATAGGATTTTCCGTAGTTTTCTTGGTATTTTTCTGATCTTCGTGAAATTTCATCAAAACACCGCTTTTTTCCATCAGAATCCTGACTCCGGCAGTACATGCTCCAAGAATCATCCAACATGCAAAAACAGATGAAAAGACATAAGTATCACCTCTTAATATGAAATATCTCAATGAATATAGGCAAATTATCATATAGAATGGTGATGCAAATTGGACGTATCAACTCCCCCGAAGCTTAGACCTTCGCTTGTCCCCAAGCAAAAACTGAGCTCAGTAAACATGTCCACAGGTTTATGGAGTGAAGTGTCGATAAAAAGAATACGGACAAGAAGCATCACACTTACTAATACACAACTCATAGAAGAAAGCAACTCACCATTATATAACTTAGCTTGCGATAAGAATAGGAGTCACGATAAAGATGCATAAAGATAAAACATAATTGGGATAAGCAAACTTTGTTTTTGGTCAGAGAACAGTTGGCAAACAATTTTAAAACAAAGCTTTCATAGAAGTTTACAACAAGAGTACTCTTTGACAAACATAAAAGGTTTTTCACAATTATATCTTTCAAAGTAATACTCATTTAGATAAGACTCTTGTGCAAACAAGGAGATAAAGACAATGATTGAATAAATCATCATATGAATGCTTGAAACACAACAACTCAAAAGCTCACTGGAGATAGAGAGGAATAGGTTTACTGACTCAACTTAGAAGTAGGAGAAAGGGCCCTTCATAGAGGGAAGCGGGGATTTCAAGTTCATAAAGAGATTCCAAAAGATTATGGTACTTACTAGCTTTGAGCTCTCATTGCTCCTATCATAAGCATCTTGAGGTGATTAAGGTTAAAGTGAACAAAGATGGAGTTTATGCTTGATGAAATATAAGTTGGCAATCTCATGTCCCTTGAGTATGAGGGCCGCTCCTCATGCTACTCAACTTTAGTTACCGGTAAGTTCTTGTCATTGTAAGTACATGCTTATCTTTGAGAACCGCTAACGTGGTACCCCTTGCACATGATACAGGAGCTATCCTATAATCAAAATGACAAGGCAAGAAGACAGTGAGCATCTCAGCGATCTTTTTATTTGCTATTTGCATAGGTTTTTATTGCGGATGCTTCACAGATTGATCACTATGGTTATGCTGCAAGTTTCCACCATGATTAGGCATGGCTTAGGCTAGCGGCCCAGGAGTTTCTCTAACACACATACATAACTCCATGGACTTACAAGGTCCCCTTTTATTTCACACCGACGACATCCGCAAACAAAAGAGCATGATATCAACTGTGTACAATGTACAGGTGCAATGTTGAAAGCATTCCCCTTGACAACACAGTTCTGCTAATTCCAACGTATAGGTGCAAGCATATACAACTTCGATGACCCAATGGTTCAAGTTTATTAGGGGCAAGAAAATAAGGTGTGCCATCAAGTTCATGAGAGCTTTACTAACTAGTTTTCACATAACAAAATAATTTTTTAATTCGAAAGATAGATGAAGCTTGAGAATTTACTTGGAATAGAAATAATGCTAATAGGTAGATATGGTGGACACAAATGGCACAGGTTTTGGTTTAAAGGGGTTGGATGCATGAGAAGTATGCCTTCTCAAAACAGGTTTTTGTCTAGCAAGGCTGGGTAGCAAGCAAAAGATTTGAAGGAAACAAGCAAACCTACAAGTGATAAATCCAAACATGCAATCTTCCTTGAAGACACAAAAGATCTTAAATAAAGGATACTAAGCTTATGAGCCAATCAAAAAGAAAATAAATGATACAAAATATCTGTAAGCTTTTTCTCTTTTTCTTTCAAACCTCAAAAAGTGTTGCTACTAACCAGAACTTGGTTTCCCAAAACCAATTTAGATTTACTTGATGCTCCTAAAGTGTAACATCCCAAAAATACTAAACTTAGATCATCAAACTCTAATCATCAAAATTAGGGTTAACAAAAACTTTTCAAATTAAAAATATGAAAGCATGCATATGTGTAGGCATGACAATTTGGATTCTTTTGAAATGCCATGATTGTGTGTTTACTTGCTTGTAAAAGGATGCTTAGGTGAAATAAACATCATCTAAACAATCCTCACACTTTTCCCAAAGACAAATAAATCAAAACAAACAAAATAAGAGAATGGTCACTTTGGCCAATTTAACTCCCATGCCTACTTTGGCTATCTCTAACTTTCAGAACTTAACAGAAACTTGTTTCGATCTTTGCACCCCTTGATAGTACTCATAACAAATTATAAAGGCCCACCTTGTGATCATCCAGAAACAGTCAAATGCATAGTTTAAATGACAGTTTAAAATTGAATCTATATTATATGGGAAGATCCCACTTTTTCAAAAACCACTCAAACAAGCTCTACTTTCAAAACCCAAGCATCTACAGACTCACCAGCACATGCCTAGCACACCCACCAAAAATCTTTTCAAAATTCAAAACTTGAATTTATGCGGCCATTTCATCAAACACCTTGCAGATTCAAATCAAACAAAATCAAAACACTATAGTGTGCAGTGATTCTGGCCTAACTTGTTCCCTCTCTGGACACCACTAGCCTTAGTAGATCATCTAACAACCTAAACTAATCTCTAGCACCACTGTAAGCTGGCCATTGTCATCAATGGTGAGCAGGCCGAGCCTCACCTTGCCACCCACATGTCGACAGCGAGCTAGGAGAAGCACCAAGCCTAGCCAACATGTATGGGAGCAAGCTAGCACACCACCGCCACTCCCTATCCCAGCCGCGAGCGATGCCAGCCCCTGGACCACACGCACAGACCATGCGCGCCCAGTGCACCACGCTTGACAGACGCCCACAGACCGCGCGCCGCCCTCGCCGCGTGCATACATGATCACCACCGTCCCAGCAACACCGCAAACACGCCCGTTCGCCGCCGCGCCGACCACGCGAGCTGTGCGTCATTAAAATTTCCGTCGGGCACGCGCAGAGCACCACAACGTTCCGAGAAATCCGCACCACCCCACGCCTCGCCACCACGCCGTTGAGCTTCGCCAGGGAGCACAGCACCGCCCCTACCGTCGCCCACACTGATAGCCCTCTGTGCCGTCGACCACGACGAGCTCACCTTGCGCCCGTCGGTCCCCTCTCGCCACTATAAATAGAGGCCTCCCCGCTCGAATTCTTCACACCATTCCACTCCCCTCTCACCCAGAACCAGCCCGCCTCAGTGTCGGAGAAAGGCGAGCAGCGCATCACCGGAATTGCGCCGGAGCAGGCTGCCTCTGGAGAAGAAGGAAGCCATCGATTTTGTCCACCCTAGGAGGAGCTGCCGGTACCAGGAGGTTCGCCGTCGTTGACTTCGTCGTTCGCCCGCATCGTCGACCCTCGACTGAGCCCCGGTGAGCCTTCCACAACCCCCACCTTCCGCGTTAGGGTTCTGTCTAGCCGGCGCTGCCCGACGTGGACGATGAACCAGAGCCATTGGATTAGAACTAGATCCAACGCACCACGTTGCCCCGTGCCGCTTCGCACCCCCCGTCTCACTGACGCGTGGCGATAGCAACTTAACCAGCCCGCGTAAGCGCTGTGCATAGCAGGCCGGCCCATTAGCAGTTCCCGCGCAGCCCAGTCGTTTGAATTTGGATTTTTCCATTTTCATTCAAACACAGTTATGTACCTAGTTTCAAAAATCAACCCAGCTCGATTCAGTGAACCAAATTGAATGAAACCAATTTTGTTAGAAAGGTATGGAAATGCTGAATCCAAGCCCGTTGGATAAAAATCATTTGAATCTATAGATCAATCTTGGTAAAAATAACAAGGAAGAAGCTTTTTTCCATTCAAACATTTTTCAAATTTAAACCATAATAGCTTTTGAGTTGATTCCAACTCTCAAAAATCACATTTGATCATACCTTTCAGAATATATAAAAACATATGGGTTTACTTACAGAAATAATGTCCAAGTAATAAAAGGATGCCACTTAGGCATTTCTAGTCACTTTATTTAATTAAAATAAAAGGTTAAACCTTATTAAATTGTGACACCACTTTAAATCACATTCCCATGTACTGAAATTTGTGGTGATGACATGTGTCAACATGATCCCATGTTTGGTTTGGAGAATATTAGATCTTAAGTAGTTTTTCAATGAGTAGAAATAACTTTTCTAAAAATAAAAGAAATTAAACCAAGCTTTAATCTTGTAATGTTAGTGATGATGCTAGATCATCTATAGGACCCTTTTGTGTGATGATTGAAAATAGTAAGTATTGTTTGGTGATTGTGTACCTCGTATTTATTTATAGACACTAGTACCGACCAAGGATATGAGGAGGAAGGAGGATACTACGAAGAAGAAGCCGAGGAGAACTTCAACCACTACTCTGCACAAAGCAAGCCAATACTTGCAAGCTAACACTTGCAATTATGAGAGTTAAATAACCTATGCAATGCACTAAGCCTTCTTGGTTAGACACATTTGATGATACCCAATCCTAGTTTTATTTGCAAGCTTTATACTTTATTTCTTTATCAAAGCTCTTACTTAGAGTTTACTGGAATAAATTTTAGATATTAGAAAGATAATTGTAGGTTGCATAAAAAGCATAAACCTTGGCCTAAGCTAGATAATCTTTATGTCATCCTAAGGCATGAGATTGAACTTAGTTAAACTCCACTAGTTTACCACCCCTCATTAGTACTTACCCCCACTTGTAGATGCTAGTGCTAAGCATAAAACTTGATCAACTTTAGATGGGAATACTTGGTGGAAAAATGGTTATGAAAACCTTGGAATGATGGATCATTCTATTGAAATGTTTTGGACATGTGTTTCCGAACACCAGATGATTTGGATGATGAAAATGTTGAGGCATGAGCCTTAGCCCTTTATAAAACTGATGGTTGTCTGGATGCGATACCATTCCAATTTTACCGTACAACCACAATACCCAAAAATTGGGTAGGGCTTGACTGGAAACTTATATACCTTAGTATTGGTTCGCTCACGGCCAAGGTCTGAGCTGAGGCTACCTTGTGAAGATTGTCCACCTGTGCAGTACCCAAGATGACAGTTGGTCATGGTTGGGAGGCCAAACTCACAGGAAAGGTGCTTATACTAGGGCGTGTAATTGAAAGGTTAGGATTGATTATCCGCATACTGAGTATGGTGAATTCAGGATTTGTTCCTGACGGATGTATCGAATGTTGTGGTGACAGTGTACAATCTCTGCAGAGTGTCGAACTATTCGAATAGCCGCGTCCGAGGTTATGGACAGTTGGAGTGGCCATACTGTTCCCCCGTCAGATGTTTTCAAAATGACTTGTGAAATGGATTGAGATTTTTACTTGACCACAACAGAGTTGTGATATGAAATACAAGTTCCCACTTAGGTGTTATAAAACTTCAACTTGCTTTCTTCGTTTCTAAAGTTAGTAGATATAAATCGGGCTTTTTGCAAAACAACCCTAGAGCTTAGTGTCCTACTACAAAAAGTCCCTTCACTTGTTAGTATTAGTTTGCGAGTACTTAAAGAGTACTCATGGCTTTGTCCCTGGCTATTCCCGTGGCCAGACTATGAAGAGGAATACCCGGAGGATGGACCCCAGGAAGGTTACGACATCTAGGATCATCTCCCATCGTCAGCATTGCCTGTGACCCCGGAGATGGAGCTTCGCCTATGCTACCGTTATTATTACGTATTTCCGCTGCTTTAGTTGTATTAAGAACTGGATCATGAGATCCTTATTTATGTAAGACCTTATGTATGGTTTGTAATGGATGATGTACTATGGTATCCAATTCTGTTATGTCTCGCAAAAATGGTAATCTTGGGATTGCGATGTATGGCATAACAGGCATCTGGGATTAAAAATCCGAGTGTTGACAAGTTGGTATCAGAGCCATCCTGACCATAGGAGACCCTAGTTAGACTGGACGTTTGAATCAAAAACTTAGTTTCAAAACCAAAGGAAGCAAATATTTACAAAAACTTATTCCCATTCTTATCACTTGGATTCTTTCATGAAAATGCATGTTCCTCAAAAACTCTTGCAAAATACATTAAATTTGACACACTTGATCACTCTACTAACTTACTCATCCTATATTCTTATAGATGGACATGAAGTACAACAAGTTTTACCAGTTGGGGAATGGAGGAGACCTTATCTTTGAGAGGGATTTGGACCAACTTTCGGAACTTCTGGAGCGCCCGCACCCCGAGTTCTTCGGAGCTCAGCTCAATGATCAAGGAGGAGAAGATCTGCAGTGGCTAATTGTTGCAAGTCTCCGAGGAAAGATTGAACCTCCCACTGCGGAAGGAATTCAATTCACGTTAAGAGAGAACAACTGGCTCGATGGACTTGCCAGGGCCATGCAGAAAGCTCTTGCCCGTCTGTGTGGGCAGAGTATCAACCAGATCAAGGGTACCCGCTTTGAGTTTTGTCCAAGGCGTGATGCTAATGGACAGCCACTGGAAGCCCCATACCACCACGAGCTGAAGACTCAGTTGGACCACCTTAGCTTCATGATGTACGATCATCAGCAGGAATTGGACAATTGCCGTGACTACTCCAACCACAAGTCCGCCATCATCAAGACGAAGGATCAGACCATCGCCATGCTAGCGAAGGATCGCAAGTCTCGCCGCCGTCAGCTCGATAAGAAGGAGCGCATCATTGCCCATCATCGCCACCGTATCTCGGATTTGGAGGAGACCATCCACGAGAGAGACATGCAGTTGGAGGAAAGGGAGAATGCCGGAGAGGACCTTCGTGGAGACCCCTACTCTTATCTCAGCGATGATGATGATTTTCTGGAGGATCAGGCTATGGACTTGTTCACCGATGAGGATGATTTTGCCTTCATCAATGACGATGAGGATGATGAGGATGACGACTACACCGACTCCGAGGAGTAGTAGCACTTGAGCACTAGCGTAGTGAGTAGTATTCGGTCCCACTGTATCGTAGTTTCCAGAATGGTTCTTAAAACCATCTGTTTACCTTTGTTGTGGTGTGTGTTTGTATCGTGTGCTATGAATGAATGAATGAAAAGCAAGTTGCTAGAAAATCTGATTCAAACTTTAAAAACTTTCCAAAGACCCGGAACCTTAGAGATTTCCCTCTTTTCTCATAATCTATCTCAATCTTCAGATGCCTCGCGGAGGAAGTGGTTCATCCCCGGACCCAATGTTGCAGATCCTGCAAATGTTGGTTTCTGACCGTGAAGCTAAAAGAGCCGAACGTCAAGCCAACCTAGCCACCCTTCAACAGATAGCTCAGCTAGCCCACAACAATCAAGGGCACGGAAATAAGGACAACCATGGATCTAAGCTCAAAAATTTCCAGAATACCAACCCACCTGTTTTCACTAAGTCAGAAGAGCCCCTAGATGCCAATGATTGGCTATAGACCATGGAAAACAACCTAGAAGTCGCCGGAGTGGAAGCTAACGAGAAAGTTTTGTTCGCCACCCACTATCTAGCCGGAGATGCCAGAGCATGGTTGAACAGCGTTCGTGCAATGACCAGAGGATAGATGATGGCCTGGGAGGAATTCAAGGTCAAGTTCAGCAGAACCCATGTGCCACCGGGTTTGATCAAGAGAATGAGAGATGAGTTCAGATAACTGAAGCAAGGAAGGATGACCGTAGTGGAATACCGTGACAAATTCTTGTCATTAGCTAGGTATGCCCCGGATGAGATCGACACTGAAGCCAAGAAGAAGGAGATATTCTTGAATGGTCTGCACGATGAGATGCAGACTGTGTTAGTCAATATCCCCTTTTCTAATATTGAAGCCCTTGTCGACTCTGCCATCCAGATGGAAGGAAAGATCAACCAAGCCAACGAGAACTGCAAGCGCCGCATGATGCATCAGCCAGGAACCCATCAGACCCCAAAGTATTGCCCTAACCCATCACCAGGATTTTCCCCGAGAACCAACAGACCCCCAATGAACCGTTCAACCTATCCCAACCGTGGAAACCCTAGGCCCGGAGGAAATCACAACAACCCTGGCAACTCTAACAATTTCAACAGTGCACCACCCAAGTTCAACAACAAAAATGCTACCGCTAACACCAACACTGCCCTAAGGACTGGAAGCAATGTTGTGCCTGTTGCAGCAAAGAACAAGTCGCAAGTGACTTGTTATGACTGTGGAAATAAGGGTCACTACTCCAACGAGTGCCCCAACAAGAAGAATGCCGCAGCCCCCAATGCAAATGCCCCAGCTCAGCAGCAGCGTCGTGTTCAGCCCGGAAGAAGGTTTGCCCCAGGGAATTCGCTCAACCGCAACGGCCGTCTTTTTCTCATGCATGCTGAAGAAGCTCAGGAAGAGCCAGACGTCGTGCTGGGTATGTTTTCTGTTAATTCAGTACTTGCAAGAGTGTTGTTTGATTTAGGTGCATCCCATTCATTTGTCACCGATGAATTTGCCTGCACTAGTAATATTCAACCAACAAAACTGAAGCATGTTATGATCGTTCAAATCCCCGGATCAACCACCAAGGCTAGGAAAATTTGCAAAGCCGTCCCTATCCGAATCCATGGCATAGATTTTAATGCTAACCTGATAGTACTCGGAACTAAAGGTCTGGAAGTAGTACTAGGAATGGATTGGATGTCCAAACATAAAGGATTGATTGACTGTGCCAAGAAAGCCATCACCATGACCAGTATAGCCGGAATATCAGTCGAGCATATATCTGAAACCTTACCTCGTCAATTCAATTGCAACAAGAGTATAGCCCAACCTACCATTGACCAAGTCCGGATAGTCTGCGAATACCCCGATGTATTTCCAGATGTTTTGCCCGGTATGCCCCCAGATCGGGATATCGAGTTTATCATTGAACTAATCCCCGGAACATGACCCATAGCCCAGAGAACCTATAGTATGAACTCGTCTGAACTAGCAGAACTGAAGAAGCAACTCGATTCCATGTTGGAAATTGGATTAATTCAACCAAGTGAGTCACCATGGAGATCACCTGTCTTATTTGTGGACAAGAAGGATGGAGGTAACCGTCTATCTACAGATTATCGGAAGTTGAATGATGTCACCATCAAGAACAAGTATCCCTTGCCCAAGGTCGAAGATTTGTCTAATCAGTTGACCGGTGCCAAAGTGTTTTCTAAGATTGATCTTAGAACAGGCTATCATCAACTCAAGATTCGTGCAGAGGATATTCCCAAGACTGCCTTTACCACCAGATATGGATTATACGAGTATACCGTCATGTCTTTTGGGTTAACCAATGCCCCCGCTTATTTCATGAATCTCATGAATAAGATTTTTATGGACTTCCTGGATAAGTTTGTCGTTGTTTTCATCGACGACATTCTGATTTATTCCAAATCGAAAGAAGAACATGAGCTACACCTAAGGACCATTCTTGGAACCCTTAGAGAGCATCAATTGTATGCCAAGTTTAGCAAATGTGAATTCTGGTTACAGGAGGTAGGATTCCTCGGCCACATTGTATCAGCCGGAGGAATTGTCGTTGACCCTGCAAAGGTGAAAGATGTCGAAGATTGGCAAGCCCCAACCACTCAAACCAAGTTCATGCATTTCTCGGATTGGCGGGATATTACCGCAAGTTCATAGAAGGATTCTCAAGTATCGCCAGACCCATGACCCAATTGCTGAAGAAGGACAAGAAGTTTGAATGGACCGACAAATGTGTAGCGAGTTTTCAAGAACTCAAGAGGAGATTGATTTCAGCCCCAATCTTAATCATGCCGGATATCAGAAAGCCCTTTGACGTGTATTGTGATGCATCCAAGATCGGTCTCGGATGTGTGCTAATGCAAGAAGGCAAAGTTATATCTTATCTATCTCGACAACTGAAACAACATGAGAAAAATTACCCAACCCATGACCTTGAACTCGCAGCCGTAGTTATAGCCCTGAAGACATGGAGGCATTACCTGATGGGAAATCATTGTGAGATTTATTCGGATCACAAGATCCTGAAGTATATATTCACTCAAAAGGAGCTGAATATGAGACAGAGAAGATGGATTGACTTAATCAAGGATTACGATCTGGACATTCACTATCACCCCAGAAAAGCAACGTGGTAGCAGATGCCCTTAGCAGATTTCCGTGCCGCTTGAACTCCATGATTTTGAAGGAGCAACCAAGCTTGCAAAAAGAGATGGAAGATTTTCGAATGGAATTAGTGAGTGAAGGATTTTTGGCTAGCATAGAACTTCAACCCACTTTGATCAGCCAGATCAAAGAGGCACAGAAAGGAAATGATAGTATCGATGGAATCAAGCGTCGTATCGGTACAGGCAAAGTACCCGGATTCACCGAAGACAAAGAAGGAGTTCTGTGGTACAAAGGACGCCTTTGTGTACCAACAGATTCTGAGTTGAAAGAAGTTATTTTGAAGGAAGCTCATGATACTCTTTATTATATCCACCTCGGAGGAACTAAGATGTATCAAGATTTGAAAGAGCAATTTTGGTGGCATACGATGAAGAGAGAAATCGGAAGCTATATTGCCAAGTGTGATATATGTGAGTGAGTCAAGGCAGGACACCAAAGACCCGCTGGATTGTTGCAACCATTGCAGATTCCGGAATGGAAATGGGATTCCGTTGGAATGGACTTTATCACCGGATTGCCTACTTCTAGTAGGGGAAATGACTCTATCTAGGTCATAGTGGACAGATTGTCCAAAGTCGCCCATTTCTTACCCGTCAAAACCACATATCAAAGTTCGAAGCTAGCGGAGTTATACATCACTAGAATCGTCAGTTTGCATGGAGTCCCCAAGAACATCGTATCGGATCGAGGAACTCAGTTTACCTCAAGATTCTGGAAGAAAGTCCAAGAAGGTTTAGGAACCAGACTATATTTCAGTACCGCTTATCACCCTCAGACCGACGGACAAACGGAGCGAGTAAATCAAATACTCGAAGATATGCTGAGAGCATGTGTGTTAGAATATAGGTCTAAGTGGGAAGACTGTCTGACGTTTGCAGAATTTTCATACAACAACAGTTATCAAGCTAGTTTGCAAATGGCCCCATTTGAATTCATGTACGGAAGAAAGTGTCGCACCCCTTTGAATTGGTCGGAAGTAGGTGAGAGTTAGATTTTCGGACCCGATATCCTACGAGAAGCAGAAGAGAAGGTTCATAAGATTTGTGAGCACCTCAAGACCTCCCAGTCCTGACAGAAGAGTTACGCCGACAAGATACATCGAGACCTCGCCTTCAACATAGGAGATTTTGTATATCTGAAAGTATCGCCATTGAAGGGAATGCAGCGTTTCCAACTCAAAGGAAAGTTAGCCCCTAGATATATCGGCCCCTTCAAGATTCTGAACCGTCGAGGAGAAGTGTCGTATCAATTGGAACTACCCGAAGAAATGTCAGCCATGCACAGTGTCTTCCATATCTCATTACTTCGCAAGTGTCTTGAAGTCCCGGAGAAGACTGAAGTATTCAAGAATATTGATCACCGGACTATAGAGATCATTGATGACCTGACCTATCCCGAAGTACCCATCCATATTTTGAAAGAATATTTCGGAATTACCAGAACCCGAAGCATCAAGTTTCCCCAAATTCAGTGGAGCAACCACACGGAAGAGGAAGCTACCTGGGAGTGCGAAGATCACATCAGGACAGAGTTTCCCGATCTCTTCAAATCCTAGGTAATCTTTTCGTCCTTTTTCAAATCTCGGGACGATATTTTGTTTAAGGGGGGAAGGTTTGTAACATCCCAAAAATACTAAACTTAGATCATCAAACTCTAATCATCAAAATTAGGGTTAACAAAAACTTTTCAAATTAAAAATATGAAAGCATGCTCATGTGTAGGCATGACAATTTGAATTGCCATGATTGTGTGTTTCCTTGCTTATAAAAGGATGCTTAGGTGAAATAAACATCATCTAAACAATCCCCACACTTTTCCCAAAGACAAATAAATCAAAACAAACAAAATAAGAGAATGGTCACTTTGGCCAATTTAACTCCCATGCCTACTTTGGCTATCTCTAACTTTCAGAACTTAACAGAAACTTGTTTGGATCTTTGCACCCCTTGATAGTACTCATAACAAAGTATCAAGGCCCACCTTGTGATCATCCAGAAACATTCAAATGCATAGTTTAAATGACAGTTTAAAATTGAATCTATATCATATGGGAAGATCCCACTTTTTCAAAAACCACTCAAACAAGCTCAACTTTCAAAACCCAAGCATCTACAGACTCACCAGCACATGCCTAGCACACCCACCAAAAATCTTTTCAAAATTCAAAACTTGAATTCATGCGGCCATTTCATCAAACACCTTGCAGATTCAAATCAAACAAAATCAAAACACTATAGTGTGCAGTGATTCTGGCCTAACTTGTTCCCTCTCTGGACACCACTTGCCTTAGTAGATCATCTAACAACCTAAACTAATCTCTAGCACCACTGTAAGCTGGCCATTATCATCAATGGTGAGCAGGCCGAGCCTCACCTTGCCACCCACATGTCGACAACGAGCTAGGAGAAGCACCAAGCCTAGCCAAAATGTCTGGGAGCAAGCTAGCACCCCACCGCCACTCCCTGTCCCAGCCGCGAGCGATGCCAGCCCCTGGACCACACGCACAGACCATGCCAAGCCGCTCTGCAACCATGCCGAGAGCGCGCCCCGTGCGCCACGCTCGACAGACGCCCACAGACCGCGTGCCACCCTCGCCGCGTGCATACGTGATCAACACCGTCCTAGCAACCCCGCATACACGCCCGTTCACCGCCCACGGACCATGCGAGCTGTGCGTCATTAAAATTTCCGTCGGGCACACGTAGAGCACCGCAGCGTTCCGAGCAATCCGCACCGCCCACGCCTCGCAACCACGCCGTTGATCTTCACTAGGGAGCACAGCACCACCCCCTACCGTAGCCCACGCCGATATCCCTCTATGTCCTCGACCACGACGAGCTCAGCTTGCGCCCGTCGGTCCCCTCTCGCCACTATAAATAGAGGCCTCCCCGCTCGAATTCTTCACACCATTCCACTCCCCTCTCACCCAGAACCACCCCGCATCAGTCCCGGAGCAAGGCGAGCAGTGCATCGCCGGAATTGCGCCGGAGCAGGCCGCCTCTAGAGAAGAAGGAAGCCATCGATTTCGTCCACCCCAGGAGGAGCTGTCGGTACCAGGAGGTTCTCCATCGTTGACTTTGTCGTTCGCCCACATCGCCGACCCTCGCCTGAGCCCCGGTGAGCCTCCCATGACCCCCACCTACCGCGTTAGGGTTCTGTCTTGTCGGCGCTGCCCGACGTGGACGATGAACCAGAGTCGTTGGATTAGAACTAGATCCAACGCACCACGTTGCCCCGTACCACTTCGCACCCCCCTCTCACTGACGCATGGAGAGAGCAACTTAACCAGACCGCGTAAGCGCTGTGCATAGCAGGCCGGCCCATTAGCAGTTCCCGCGCAGCCTAGTCGTTTGAATTTGGATTTGTCCATTTTCATTCAAACACAGTTGTGTACCTAGTTTTAAAAATCAACCCAGCTCGATTCATTGAACCAAATTGAATGGAACCAATTTTGTTAGAAAGGTATGGAAATGATGAATCCAAGCCCGTTCGATTCAAATCATTTGAATCTATAGATCAACCTTAGTAAAAATAACAAGGCAGAAGATTTTCTGCATTCAAACATTTTTCAATTTAAACCATAATAGCTTTTGAGTTGATTCCAACTCTCAAAAATCACATTTGATCATACCTTTAAGAATATATAAAAACATATGGGTTTACTTATAGAAATAATGTCCAAGTAATAAAAGGATGCCACTTAGGCATTTCTAGTCACTTTATAATTAAAATAAAAGGTTAAACCTTATTAAATTGTGACACCACTTTAAATCACATTCCCATGTACTCAAATTTGTGGTGATGACATGTGTCAAACATGATCCCATGTTTGGTTTGGAGAATATTAAATCTTAAGTAGTTTTTCAATGAGTAGAAATTACTTTTCTAAAAATAAAAGAAATTAAACCAAGCTTTAATCTTGTAATGTTAGTGATGATGCTAGATCATCTATAGGACCCTTTTGTGTGATGATTGAAAATATTAAGTATTGTTTGGTGATTGTGTACCTCGTATTTATTTATAGACGCTAGTACCGACCAAGGATACGAGGAGGAAGGAGGATACTACGAAGAAGAAGCCGAGGAGAACTTCAACCACTGCTCTGCACAAGGCAAGCCAATACTTGCAAGCTAACACTTGCAATTATGAGAGTTAAATAACCTATGCAATGCACTAATCATGCTTGGTTAGACACATTTGATGATACCCAATCCTAGTTTTATTTGCAAGCTTTATACTTTATTTCTTTATCAAAGCTCTTACTTAGAGTTTACTGGAATAAATTGTAGATATTAGAAAGATAATTGAAGGTTGCATAAAGAGCATAAAACTTGGCCTAAGCTAGATAATCTTTATGTCATCCTAAGGCATGAGATTGAACTTAGTTAAACTCCACTAGTTTACCACCCCTCATTAGTACTTACCCCCACTTGTAGATGCTAGTGCTAAGCATAAAACTTGATCAACTTTAGATGGGAATACTTGGTGGAAAAATGGTTATGAAAACCTTGGAATGATGGATCATTTTATTGAAATGTTTTGGACATGTGTTTCCAAACACCAGATGATTTGGATGATGAAAATGTTGAGGCATGAGCCTTAGCCCTTTATAAAACTGATGGTTGTCTGGATGCGATACCATTCCAATATTACCGTACAACCACAATACCCGAAAATTGGGTAGGGCTTGACTAGAAACTTATATACCTTAGTATTGGTTCCCTCACGGCCAAGGTCTGAGCTGAGGCTACCTTGTGAAGACTGTCCACCTGTGCAGTACCCAAGATGGCAGTTGGTCATGGTTGGGAGGCCAGACTCACAGGAGAGGTGCTTATACTAGGGCGTGTAATTGAAAGGTTAGGATTGATTATCCGCATACTGAGTATGGTGAATTATGGATTTGTTCCTAACGGATGTATCAAATGTTATGGTGAAAGTGTACAATCTCTACAGAGTGTCAAACTATTCGAATAGCCGCGTCCGTGGTTATGGACAGTTGGAGTGGCCATACTGTTCCCCCGTCAGATGTTTTCAAAATGACTTGTGAAATAGATTGAGATTTTGACTTAACCACAACAGAGTTGTGATATGAAATACAAGTTCCCACTTAGGTGTTATAAAACTTCAACTAGCTTTCTTCGTTTCTAAACTTAGTAGATGTAAATCTGGCTATTCCCGTGGCCAGACTATGAAGAGGAATACCCGAAGGATGGACCCCAGGAAGGTTACAACATCTAGGATCATCTCCCATCGTCAGCATTGCTTGTGACCCCGAAGATGGAGCTTCTCCTACGCTACCGTTATTATTACGTATTTCCACTGCTTGAGTTGTATTAAGAACTGGATCATGAGATCCTTATTTATGTAAGACCTTATGTATGGTTTGTAATGGATGATGTACTATGGTATCCAATTCTGTTATGTCTCGCAAACATGGTAATCCTTGGATTGCGATGTATGTCATAACAGGCATCTGGGATTAAAAATCCGGGTGTTGACATAAAGTGATGCCAATACTGATCAACAAGATCGATCATATAATAGAGATTGCAAACTAAAATAAGAAGTGCAAAAAGTAAAAGTTGAAACTTCTCATTAATATTCCATAAAGGCGCTCACACCAAGGGATACATAAATAATCAACTAAAGGAGAGATACTTCCACATGCAAACCAACCTATAAGATAACACCTCTACCAAATATATGAATCTAAAAAGGTAAAAGATAAAAGATAATGGTGTGATATCGCGGCACTCCCCCAAGCTTGGAATAAGACAAGGGGATGCCAAACCTGATGACGAATTACTCCTTCGGTGGTGGTGGTGTTCCCTTGTTTAGGCTCAGAAAACCCTCCAGCATCTTACTACGACTGTTATTCTCCTCTTGAAGTATATCCACCTTCATACTTAAAGCACAGTACTTATCACAAAACTCATCAGTGATTCGAAGGTCTTCCGCTGCCTCAGGGAGGATCTGAAGTCTGGAACGGAGGTCATAATCCCCTGCATATTACGAGAAAAAACACGTCCAGTGTAAATGGCTACTACAAAAGTAGGTTTCCTTGCCCTTGATCCTGTGGCAGCTTGTCCCTTCATGTCTGCTGACATGTCCTTTACTTTCTCCTGGGTGCTCCAACCCATGTCTTCGTGCCTAGTAGCGATCCTTTCTTCTTCCACGGGCTCCTTGCCTTTGTCGTTGGCGGAGACCATGGTGCTCTAAACTTGAGAAGATTTCCTGACAGAAATAGATCGAAACAAAAAACACGACAAGAATACGATATACGAACCTCGGCGGATCCGGGGGTTATATATTACGAAGTTTCAATGCATAAGGAAGGTACTGTGAGAAAACAAGGCGGAGACGGACTCCAGGGGGCTCACAACCCCTATAGGCGTGGCCAGCTGGGGCCCGCACCTAGGTTAGGTGTGGCCCACCTGGCTTCCGTTTCCTCCTCTGTTTCGTCTCGTAACCTTCCATATGTGATAAAAACATCAAAAATATATAAAGGTAAGGTTTACACAAACCTTCTGTTTGCAACACTTTTTACCTAATCAAAGACGGACTCTGTAGATTCCTTCTCTCCATCTCCTAAAAATTCCTTTCGTACAAGGCCTTACACAAACCTAATTAGCAACATTAGTGTATGTAAAAACAATAAACCTCTAGGTACACACTTCAACTGATATCCATCGAAACAAAATTGTAGCAACTCCTTACCAAAATCCCAAACAGAATCTGAAAGGGAATCAATATAAGAGGCAAATGCAAATGATGGCAGAAATCTGTCAAAACAGACCAGCAGCTAAAGATTGATTTTTTTCGAAAAACTTCTGTTGCTCAAATCAAAAAGTGCAAAAATAATGAAAGTTGAATAACAACTTGGAGAACAGGTACAGGAAATTATAGCTCCATCCAATGTACTGAGGTCCTTCATGGATTTTTAGAATGTAGCACAAAAATCTATCCCAGGACAGCCACTTTTCACAACTCCTCTACTTCTCAAAAGTAGTTGATCTTGACAAAAAAACCAAAACAAAAAGGATAAGGAGCGGTTATTAATGAGGTAATAACTTCCAAGACTCAATAAAAGTATTGGGTTATCTAACAAGAAGTACTTTTCTTTAATTCCTTTAAGTTAGGCTTGATAATTTCAAAGATGCTGACATAGGAGATATAGATTTGAAGTGAAAGAGAGCATCAAGAGGCAAATATCCAACACATTTGAGTCTAACCCACTTCCTAGGCAAGGGGGTCTCATGAGAAAACAAATTTTTGAAACAAAAAACCGCTGGCATAGGAAGACAAAACAAATGCAATTTCAAAGCTTTCAACATAAAACGGGGAAACTTAATATTATTGAGATGCATAAAACCATGTTTCCCTCTCTCATAATAACTTTCAGTAGCATTTTGAATAAAGTTGACAATATAACTGTCACAAGAAACAACTTTATCATTAGAATGAGCATACTTACAATTATCAAAAAGAGGTCCAAGGTCATAAATAGGATCAATATAAGCAAGTTGTTCCATCCTGAAATCTTCATTAGGCAAGCTATTTTCATAAGGAGCTTTAGCAAATTTGGAAAATTTAAACTCATAAGAATCACCATCAAACTTAGTTAAAAATTTATCTTTCTTACAATCTATATTCACTCCACAAGTGTTTAGAAAGGGTCTACCAAAAATGATAGAACAAGTTTTACTAGCTTCAGAACCAAGCACTAGAAAATCAATAGGATACTTAATCTTAACGCAGAGGACTTCCATATCTCTTACAATGCCAATTGGACAGACTCTCTCTGCATTAGCAAGGCGAATAACCACATCAATGTCCTCAAGATCACAAGGACCAATTTCATGCATAATTTCTTTGTAAAGCTCATAAGGAATAACACTAGAACTAGGACCAATATCACATAAACCATAATAGCAATGATCACCAATTCTCACAGAAAGCATAGGGACACTAGTTTTCCTAGTTTTTCTAGGATGAGAGACAATATTAGAAGTGTCTTCACAAAAGATAATGTGCTCATCTTCTATGTTTTTAGTGACAAGATATTTCACAATAGCTACTACAGGTTCAATGTTTATTTGCTCATCGGGTTCCACTGTTTTCTTTGCACTTTCGCTAACCACATTAGCTATCATAGAGTGTTCCTTTACCTTAGCTCGGAAAGGGATTATCTCAACATAAGGTTCAGCCAAAATATGATCAATAGTACAAAGTATTTCTAGAAGGAACATGATTAACAACATCTTTATAAGGTGCATGGTACTTATTCCACTTCTTTTTAGGAATTTCTATGTAAGAGGCAAAAGCCTTAAAACAATTGGTAATACTTTGGGAATCAAGACCATACTCAGTACTAATATCACGGAAGTCATCAGTTCCCATAAAAGATTTAATGCATTCATAATCATAATTTATACCTGACTTCCTTCCTTTGTCATTCTCCCAAGCTTCAGTGTTCTCTTGAATACGGTCTAGGAGATCCCATTTAGCTTCTTCTTTCATACGTATGAATGATCCAGCACAAGAAGCATCTAGTAAATCTTTATCATGAAGAGAAAGCCTAGCATAAAATTTATTGATAATAATATTGTTAGGGAGTTCATGAATAGGACATTTACGCATTAGTAACTTCAATCTCTCCCAAGCTTGAGCTGTACTTTCTCCATCATGAGGCCAAAATTTATATAATAGATTCCTATCTTTATGAATCTCACTAGGAGGATAGAATTTAGAATAAAAGAGAGGTACTATTTTCTCCCATTCCATGGATTGTCCATTCTTTAGCAGCTTATACCATTCTTTAGCTCTTCCTTTCAACGATATAGAGAGTAACTTCTTCTTCACCTGTTCAGTTGTGATACCTGCACACTTAAACAACCTGCATAATTCATGGATAAAAATCAAGTGATCACCTAGATGGACAGTTCCATCCCCTAAATAATAATTATCCATAACACGATCATCAATACTTGTAGGTATCTTAAAAGGATCTATCTAAACAGGTGGTGGTTCATCTACTACCCTAATAGTGGTAGTAGTTTTCCCAAACAGAAAACCAAGTGGGTTATCCATATTGGAAACAAAGTAACAAACGGAAATAAAAAATAGCGCTTCACTCCCCGGCAACAGCGCCAGAAAATAGTCTTGATGACCCACAAGTATAGGGGGTGTATCGTAGTACTTTCGATAAATAGGAGTGTCGATCCCAACGAGGAGCAGAAGGTGTTGACTAGTGGTATGGAGCAGGAAATCTCTGTAAATACTTAGCAAACAGATTTTTAGGGGTTTTCTGATAAAGCAAAGAAATAAAGTGCAAGTAAATAAAATATCAAACAATTGCAGTAGGTGGCCCAATCCTTTCTTAGCAAAGTACAAGCCGGTGGAAATACTAATGGGAACCAAACGTTCTCGATGACACATGGGAATACTGTCAAGTGCTTTCGCTTCATATAGCTGATTAACAATCTTTGGTTTCATAAGTGTTGTGTGGGTGAACCTGTGCTAATGTACCGACCTTACTTGGACTAATACATACTTGTGATTAAACCCCTTGCAAGCATCCGCAACTATAAGAAAGTAATTGTAGTGACCTTGGATCAATAAAGATCCTAAGTCCCTGTGATTTACATGCTAGTCCCTGGATCAATAGCTATCACTCACAGTTGATGAATATCATGTAAAACACAAAGTCATTATTACACGAAGAATCCAGAGTATGAATTTATTACAAAATTTGCTTATCATTAAGCTAGCTCAAATAACAGCGGAAACATAAAAGCAGCTTGAGTCCATCAACGCCCCAGGCTTGTCGAGTGTAGACTCGTGATCCCTACGCACCTTTCAATCTTCAGATTCTACACATAAGATGTGCAGCCAACAAGTTGGGTCAATACTTTGAATGTATTGGCAAATTACACCAAGGAAAGAAAAGACTATCTCTACATGCAAGGCTAGTTTAGGCTGTAGAGTTTATTTGCTCAAAGCTAGTTTTCTTAAGTATAGAGAAGAAGAGAAGATTTCCCTACTTTGTAAACTTTTGTTTAAGTAATATATGGTCGAATGACACACGAGGATATTACTCACCAAGTGTCCACTCAACCTAACACTTGGATATTACTCACCAAGTTCCCAAACCCCCCCCCCCCCCCAATAGCGATATGACTCACGCCTTGGGTTTTTAGAAAACTTTAAGTTTTGAAAGAGAGAGAGAGAGGAAGATCCTTCAGAGACTCCATCCTTCAGATGCTCAATGTTGTTCTATTTCCATGAACATGGCTGATCGATCAGATTGCAATACTCTCGAGAGGTTGTGCACTTTACCCACAATCCACGATCAAGTCCTTTTACAGACAAGACCATGGCGAGGCTTCCCCTTAGTAGCCCATCTACCTTCTGGATCCAACCATGCCAAGAACCTCCAAATGTTGGTACCCAGGTGAGGTTTCCCACTAAGTACTAGGCCAAGACAACACCCATATGTATTGTGGTTGCACTAGAAGCTTCTGAATTCTGAAACATGGCAGACTTCTTTGATTCCTAGGCGGCCGTCCTCCACCAAAATCTCACTCATTGTCCCGACAACCATTCCACCCAGAAGAAAACTTAGTTTTATTTTGAAGTGGATTTGAGAAGAAAGGTTTGCTCAAGAGAGCCTTTATACTTAGAAAATTCATTGTCTTTCGAACCCCTCAATGGTACTTTTCATATATATAGCTTAGCAAGCAATACTTAGCAAAACAGGGGTAACCTATTAGGAAGGGAAAATCCTAAGTATAGAGCTACTCATGGCATACTACAAAAATCATCGCACTTGCAAAATAATACCAAGGAAAAACTCTACTAGAACATCCTACACATGCATACTACAGAATTTTGAAGATCACATGCATAGAATCAAAACTGGGACAAAAGATATGAACAAGTGGTGTAACTTGCCTTGATCCGAGCAGCACTCTACACAATAACACTCCTCAGTGCACTCCGAACAATCTAACGAAACACAAACATAGATCTAATCACAACTTGCACAAAATATGCCACAGAGATAATATACATGCATGCAACATGGTACTTATGCAAGATTTGTTTTCTAAATTGACCAAGGTAGTATAATTGGATTGCAATTGTGTTAAGGATGTTATTAGTATTGATTTCCAATGGGTTTAAACAAATTTGGGTCTTATTCTAATTCTTGGGCTCACTAGAAGATCCAGCCATCTAATTAGCCCCAAATCCGATCTAATGCTCTTAAGAAAGGTTCTATAATTTTTTTCAATAGGTACTGTAAAAACAAAGTCAACGCAACAAGAATCAACTAAAACGGGGTTTTAATTATATTTCTGTGGATTAAACACTCTAATCTAAATATTAATTTCTACACAGACAATCCTACTGTAAACTTGAAATTTTATTGCAGATCTGTGTTCTACATAATTTTGTGAATCCAACGGTATATTATATGCTAAATTTGGCCAAGTATTTAATTTTCTATGAATTTCACAAGACTTAACATCAATCTGCCAATTAAATCTCACCCTAATGAGAACACGGCACGTGGCAGCATCTGGTTGGGCCAGCTAAGCAGGCGGTGCTGATGCGGCGCACTGATGCGGCATGCTGACGCGGTGGCCACAAGGCGCAATGCGATAGGCGCGTACCCTTTCGATATCAGATCTATCCTACCATTCGATCTCGATCCGACGGACTGGAGAGGCGGCGACGGCTTACCGGGCTCTGACGGCGGCGTTGGGCGGTGGTGGCATCGGTGACGATGGGCGGCGGCGGTACGGTGGTTCCCCGAGGCGGCTGAGTGGATGACGGGGTGCAGCTGGCCTTCGCGGTCATGCTCGCGTCCTTGCCGTCGCCTATCCCCTCCTCTACCCGCGTCAGACGGCAGCTGCCCGTCTCGATCTTCGGCGATGGTCCGGCGAGCGATTCCCGTCGATTGGATGCGATTGAGATAGGGAAAAACATACAGGGCGAATCAGTGGTGAACGAGGGAAAGCTCCAGAGGAAGAAAAGAGCAAGGGGGCTCCGAACCGTCTCGGCGAGATTAGCCCGCCGGCGGCCAGTGCGAGAGATCGATCGAGCTAGGGTTTTTAGAGAAAAGAGAAGAGGGGGTCGATGCGGGGCTACTTAAGGAAGGTATGGAGTGGATAAGGGGTGAGGGCACGGAAGAATCGCGGAGTTCGGCTCGGGTTGATCCCTTGTCCGCCAGGGACTCGCCATCGTCGTGGAAGGGACGGCTGACGGGTGGGTCCCTCATGTCAGCGAGCAGGGAGGGCAGTGCGGGCTGGCGCTGGCGCTGGGCTGCGCTGGCGGG
The DNA here is from genome assembly GCA_916181665.1 of Avena sativa. NCBI lineage: Eukaryota > Viridiplantae > Streptophyta > Magnoliopsida > Poales > Poaceae > Avena > Avena sativa. The sequence goes on from OV702281.1 coordinate 317,495,539, forward strand.
CTGGCGACTGGGCGTTAGCGCTTAGGTGACGCGCGCGCATTAGTGGGCTAGCGCAGCCGGCCCAGTAGGTTAGGCAGTAGGATTTTTTTTATACTTCTCTTTTTCCTTTCTGTTTTACTAATTCTCTAATAACTTTTGCATAACAAGTCCAAAAACAATGAAACCAATTCCTAATTTTTTGTAAAAAGAAGGTGGTCAACATAGGACCAGAGGATATTATGTTTACCTATTTTTAGAAGGTTCAAAACAAGATTCCCTCATTAATGCTCATAGGTAGGAATTAATATTAGGGTTTTTGTCTCGGGGTTGGTGGTAGGGTTTTGACGTGACTTAATTTGTAGGATGCAATGTTTCAAGGATGATGCATGCTTCTAGTAACATCATATAATAAAACCTGGGATGTTACAAACCTACCCCCCTTAAGAAGAATCTCGTCCCCGAGATTCAGGTTGGCTAGCAAATAGGTGTGGGTGTTCTGCCTTCAAATCTTCTTCACGCTCCCACGTGGCTTCTTCCTCGGAGTGGTGGTTCCATTGTACTTTACAGAATCTTATAGTCTTGGTACGGGTAATCCTTTCGGCTGTTTCCAGTATTTTGATGGGTTTATCCTCATAGGTAAGGTCATTCTCCAATTGAACCTCATCTAGGGGAACTGTATCTCTTAGCGGTGTTTCGGCCATCTCTGGGTGACACTTCTTTAGTTGTGACACATGAAACACATCATTAACCGTCAGTGCTTTTGGTAACTCCAACTGATAAGCAACTTCTCCTCGACGGGCCAGAACCTTATAGTGTCCTATGAATCGTGGGGCTAACTTACCCTTGATTCCAAACCTCTTAACTCCTCGCAGTGGTGAAACTCGGAGATACGCGCGGTCCCCTATTTTATAAGCCACATCTCTGCGTTTGGAATCAGCATAACTCTTTTGTCGGGATTGGGCTACCTTTAGCCTATCCTGAATCTGTCGTACCTTTTCTTAGGCATCCTTTATCAATTCAGGTCCAAAAATACTACGTTCACCAACTCCACTCCATAACAGCGGAGTCCTACACTTCCTGCCATACAGAACTTCAAACGGAACATCTTGATACTTGTCTGGTAGCTGTTGTTGTAGGAGAACTCAGCATACGGCAGGTTATCGTCCCAACTAGACCCATAGTATAGTGCGCAAGCTCTCGACATATCTTCCAGAATCTGGTTCACCCTTTCCGTTTGGCCATCTGTCTGAGGGTGGAAGGCAGTACTGAATTCTAGTCGGGTTCCAAGAGACTCATGTAGCTGTCGCCAAAACTTCGAAGTAAACTGGGTGCCTCTATCTGACACAATTCCCTTGGGAACACCATGTAGACTTACAATCATTGACATGTATATCTTAGCAAGCTTAGCACTTGTATATGTGGTCTTTAGGGGAATGAAGTGAGCCACCTTGGTGAAGTGGTCCACCACTACCCAAATAGAATCAAATCCTGAACGTGTCCGGGGCAACCCCGTGATAAAATCCATGTCTACCTTATCCAACTTCCAGCCGGGTATAGGTAGTGGTTGAAGTAATCCGGCCAGTTTCTGATGCTCGGCCTTAACTCTATTGCATACGTCACATAGAGAAATATACTCGGCAATTTCTCTTTTTAGGTTATTCCACCAAAACCTATCCTTCACATCCATGTACATCTTCGTGTTACCTGGATGAATTGAGTAAGGTGAATCGTGAGCTTCTTGTAAAATCAACTTCCTGATATCGGGGTCATTGGGAACGCACAAACGCTTCCCATACCAAAGGGTTCCTTGTTCGTCCAGACGAAATTCTTTTGTCTTTCCTTCACTTATTTTGACTCTTATTTCTTCCAACTCTTTATCTCCCTTTTGTGCTTCCTTGATTCTCTCTTGGAAAGTAGACACTATTTCCATAGTCGCTACATGTCCTTTTGGAACTATTTCTAGCCTGAGATCTATGAATTTCTTGCATAAATCCTCTGGAAGTTCCCCTGCGGTAAGCCCATTCACATAAACCTTACGACTTAAGGCATCAGCCACCATGTTTGCCTTTCCGGGGTGGTACTGTAAATCCAAGTCATAATCCTTAAGCAGCTCAATCCATCTTCTTTGTCTCATATTCAACTCCTTTTGGGTGAAGATGTATTTCAAACTCTTATGATCTGTGAACACATCACAATGTTTGCCCATGAGGTAGTGTCTCCATACCTTGAGTGCATGTAACACAGACGCAAGTTCCAAATCATGTGTGTGGTAGTTGTGTTCGTGGTTCTTGAGTTGTCGAGAGGCATAGGATACCACTTTCCCATCTTGCATCAATACAGTTCCAAGTCCTTGTCGAGAAGCGTCACAATAGACTTGAAAATCCTTTTGGATATCAGGCAGACACAGTATTGGTGCCGTTACAAGGCGTTTCTTCAACTCCTGAAAGCTTGCTTCACATGCCTCGGTCCATAGGAATTTCTTTTCCTTCTTCAACAGTTCCGTCATGGGTTTCGCTATTTTGGAAAAGTTTTTAATAAACCTCTGGTAATACCCTGCAAGGCCCAAGAAACTCCTAATATCTCCCACATTCTTGGGTGACTCCCATTCCGTTACGGAAGCTACTTTACTGGGATCTACGGAAACTCCTTTTGCCGACACAACATGACCAAGGAATCCCACTTCCTTTAACCAGAATTCGCATTTGCTGAATTTGGCATACAACTTGTGTTCTCTTAGTTTCTCCATAATTAGGCGCAAATGTTTCTCATGTTCCATCTCATCCTTGGAGTATATGAGTATATCGTCTATGAATACCACGATAAACTTGTCCAAATATTCCATGAACACCTTGTTCATCATGGTCATGAAGTATGTCGGGGCATTGGTTAGACCAAATGACATCACGGTCTACTCATACAATCCGTATCTTGTGGTGAAGGCTGTTTTGGGCACATCCTGTTGTCTAATTTTTAGCTGAAAGTAGCCTGATCGCAGATTGATCTTTGAGAACACACTGGCTCCCTTTAACTGGTCAAACAAGCCATTGATGTTGGGCAGAGGGTACTTGTTCTTGATTGTCACTTCGTTCAACGAGCGGTAGTCCACAACCAGCCTCTTGGTTTTATCCTTCTTTTCCACGAATAGGACAGGTGCTACCCAAGATGACGCGCTGGGTTGAATGAACCCCTTGTCCAATTGTTCCCTAAGTTTTTTCTTGAGTTCCTTCAACTCGTCCACATCCATCTTGTACGGTCTCTTAGCTATCGGCCCTGTGCCCGGCATCAAGTCAATGAGGAACTCGATATCACGGTCGGGAGGCTTCCCGGGTAACTCCACTAGAAAGATATCTGGGTATTCCTTTACAATAGGTACGTCCTCCAAGATAACCCCCTTAAGAGAGTTCACCATGACTTCCTTAAGTGCGAAATTAGACTTATACGAATCCTCTTCCCTTCCGGTGTTGTGAGCGTGACAATTCTTTTAGCACAATCTATGACTCCTTCATATTCGGTCATCCAATTCATGCCCAAGATTATGTCTAATCCTTGTGATTCTAGTACTACTATACTTGTGGGAAAGATGTTTTCCCAATCCTTAGTTCTAATCCCCGGCAACCAGAGTTTGCCACTATTTCTCCTCCAGGAGAACTTACCCTTAGAGGAGAGTTTATAGACTCCGTAGGTATCTTGCCTCTGTAGAGGGAGTGTCCCAACCTTTATACAACATAAGGTGGAGTCCCCTGTGTTTACAATGCTAGTCCCTGGATCAATAGCTAGCATCCACAGTTTAGATGTAATATCAAGAAACAAAGGTCATAATATAACTTTATAACCAGGAATAACATAATTTTATTACATCTTACATAGCTCATTTGGCTATTACATTACATTGCAGCGGAATAACTAAAATCATGGGTCCTTCATCTTCAAAGTGCCACAGGCAGATGTTGGTTGTAGACTTTGTAATCCTAATTAATCAATCTTCACTAAAACAATCAAACCTGCAACATTACAAGTTACATCCACAAGGGTAAATACATTTGAATTGTATTGGCAAGTTTCACTACTATGTATAATATGAGTGGATCCTATCAATACATGCGTATTTGGCTAAGTAGAGTTTAAGGCTTATTTGCACAAAGCAAAATTTATCCTATCTTTTCAAAATGGTTTTGATACTTTGTCAAATCTCCTCTTCCAAGTTCCTTGAACTCCTTGGTGGAAACTCAAGTGTTCAAGTCCTTGTCAAAATCCCTTGAGCTACTTGGTAACCCCAAGTGCATCAAGTCTTATAAAATCTCATGAGCTCCTTGGTAGCCCCAAGTGTTCATGTTTTCAACAAAATCTCTTGAGTTCCTTGGTAACCCCAAGTACATCAAGTTTTGTCAAAGTCTCTTGAGCTCCTTGGTAAGCCCAAGTGCATCAAGTCCTTAAAAGTTTTCTTTTAGAAATTAGAATGTCGAGATCTCCCATAGCTTCAAACTTTAGTTGCTTAGTATTGTCCATAACCGGGGACACGGCTAAGTACTTAGATTTTATTATCTTCTGCAGAAGGAGTACACTTTACCCACATGTCACAATCCCATCCTTTTGCCACCAGTGGCCACTGGATTAGCACTCACCAAGATGGAGTACTGGCAGATTGAGAATGTGACGAAGTCTTTCCAAAGGGTCCTCCCATACACCATTGCTAGCTTGTCTTCAGCACCCATGAAGCATTCCAGATCCCCATGTCCAGTAAACTGAAGACAATGCATGGGTCTTCCCAATGTAGTTGACCAAGCCAGAGCCATAATAGCATGTGGTTGCACACGAAAGCCACAATTGGAGAAACATGTTCAATCTCTAAGTTTCCTGGGTGGTTTCCTTTGGAGCACAACACAAAGAGATTGCCATAGACATGGTTCCTTTTGTTGCCACCTTCTCCAATACTCAAGGTATCCTTGGCCACCCAGGTGGTTCATTGAGTCCTTGTTTTATTATACAAAACACAAGTCCTTTTCTCAACTTCATAAAATCTCAACATGTATCTCTTTTCAAAGTATATATAGCATGGCTAAGCATGTAACAACTACATTGTTTTCTCTAAGGAATGTATAGGGAATCCTATTAGGATTTTAGCATAGCATAAGTATAAAATATCTTTTCATGCATGTTTCAAAATCCACTAAGTATAATGAAAATAGTAGGACTTTTAGATGATAGTGTAACTTGCCTTTTTGGTAGGGAATGATGGTTCACTCCTTGATCTTGCTAGTCTCACACTTTGCTAATTTCACTACAATCAATCAAGCAAACACCAAATCAACTAGCATTCCAAATAATTAACCAAACAATAATTCACACACTTAAAACTATGGGATCTAAGTCATGCATGTGAGCATGCAAAGGATGGTTCTATTTGCAAAGATGGTCTCCACTAGGTTTCTAAACTTTGTAAGTTCCAAATTGGTCATTTTCCAAAGTGGCAAAGTCATTTGCAAAAGGGTTTTGTCCAAGAACCATTTTTAAATCCCTTCATTATTTTATGTGGTGAAAAACATTTTTATAATAGCAACAACTCTATGTGGTTCACCAAATAAGTTGTTGTTTCTCAAAACTTCGTGTTTTGGGTCAGTAGGTTTGATCCAAACCATTTTCTCAAAAATTTCTTTCCATAAACATTTTCATAACAAAAACCATTCTTTTATTTGGCGAGAAATGGGCTAAGTCAATTAATCCATCCTAGACATTACCAAATTCATTTTCCAAACTATGGGTTGGTTCCTAGGGTCAGTGAGTTTACAACAATCCAATTTGCAAAGGTTTTGACCCCAAAAACATTTTTGAATCATTTTTCTAAACTAGACAAGCAATCAAATGTTTCTGCAAAAACCAACAAGCTAACAGATACTATTTGCTAAACCAAAGGCATGGTTGGCTAGGGTTTGTTCTACTGATTCCAACGGTACCAAATTTTTAAATTTTGGACGTGTGGATCGAAAGTTACAAAGGTTTGAAATTGCAACTTAAATCTGATTTCCAAATTCTGTTTTAAACAGACCTGGCCACGCGTCGTGTTCTGGTTGGACGGTACCGGTTCGGCCGGATCGGTGTTGCGGTGCGTTGGATCTAATAGATCGTGCAGCACAGGACTCGTACCCCTTCGCGGTTAAATGATCTAATCCTGCTCGCTCAATCTAGATCCTACGGTTATTAACGCCTTGACCAAACTCTAGAGGCGCAGCGACGGTTGCTGGCGGCGGCGAGGTCAGTCGGCGGCGGCGCTGGTGAAACAGGACGCTAGAAGAGAGGGGAGGTTGCTCACCAGATTCGCGAGGACATGGTGATGCTCGACGTGTGCTTGTCGTGGCAGGGGGTGCTCGGGTACAGCTGTGATTGCTCGCCGGAGTAGAGAACAACGTCGGGTGGTCCTGGTCGTGGTCGGAGTCGTCGCTACAGGTCTAGAGAAGGCCAATCGAGGGTATGGTTAGGTGCGTAAGACCAAGGCGAAGATGCTCATATGCTCGAGAAACAGAGGGGCGGTCGAGGCTTACCGGGGGAGCTCGACGGAGACGAGATAGACGGCGGCGAGGTTCTGCGTCGTGCTTGTCGACGTTTAGGGGACGCGCGCGGGCGAACTGATGGCACAGGAAGGTGCGCGTGGAAGTGTTGAGTGTGTGTGCGTGGCCGGTGAGGATGGAGGTGGAAAGTACTGGCCGGAATTGAAGGTGGAAGCTCGTCGGAGACAGAGCTGCTCGGGGAGAAATTGGGGCGGCCTGGGGGCGTGTCGAGTTGGGGTGACAGAGGGGAAAAGAGGAGAAGACGCTGGCGTTTTAACGTGCGTGGTCGCGGCGAGATTAAAGCTCGGTATTATGGCGAATTGAACGCGCGGATTGATTGGCAGCAACGGCAGCGAGGTTTGGGGGAAGGTGGTCGCGCGGGTGAGGAGGATGAACAGGAGAGTGGGGTCCAGTCGTCAGTGGGAAAAGAAGTGAGAGGGAGGGTCCACTGGTCAGCCTCTGCAGGGGTTAGAAGTTGAGTACGAATCGTTTTTCTTCGGGGGGGGGGGGGGGGAACTGGGCTGGTTTGCTGGGCTTGTGGGCTTGGCCGGCTGGGCTAGGTCCAATTCCATTTTTTTATTCCTGGAACCTTTTTCCTTTTCTAATTCTTTTTCTGTTTTTGAAATTCAAACAATCAAACATCACTCAATTTGATTCAAACAATCACTAAACCTTGTAACTTTGAATTTGGTTCTGTTTATCAACATAAACCACATCCCAAAATAAAATAATAATTTTTATTCTTTTTAGGATCCATTCTTTAATTAAATAAAATGGATCTTTAGTTATTTAATAAAATAGGGTTTGATTTAATTAACAAAATATCCATTTGAAATCCAAATATTTTCAAAACCAAATCAGTAGGTTTTATTTGGAAATAAAGAATACTTGGAAACTTGTTTAAAACAAAATAACCTTTTATTTTAGGGTCCATTAATAATTAAATACAATAGACCTTCATTATAAAATCAACTAGGATTTTTTTTAAATATTTATTTTGAAATCTAAAATAAAGCCAAAACACTTCAGTAGGTTTTATTTGAGAATATAAAATATTTGGAAAACTTATTTAAAATAACTTAATAAGTTTTTGATGTTTTAATTAAAATGGTAAAACCTTTTATTTAGGTAAAATTGGATATTAAATCCTTATTAATTTATTTAAATAAACCTTTGCTATTTTTATTCAAAACAAAATGTTTTAATTCCAAAGCTTGGCCAAGGTTTAATTTGGCTTTATAAAATAATCTTTATTTATGAATCTCTTTTATTAAAAGATTCAAAATAGTAATTCCAAAACATTTTAATTTGCTTTAATGAATGTTCATCCTTATAAATCCCTTTAGGATTTATTTGATTCAAATTGGTATGAAATTTCCAATTAAATTCAAAAAGTTTCTTCTGGCCCTGAAAATCAAACAAAGTTTTATTTCATTCATTTATTTTCACATTACAAGATTTGGAAAATCTTGGGATGTGACAGGCTACCACCCTTAAAATAAATCTCGTCCCGAGATTTGGGGAGGCTAGGGTTACAAGCAGGTTCAAAACAACTAGGGTACTACCACCCTTAAAAATTTTCAAACAAAAATTACATATTGGCCTTCTTGGGATCCTGGGGAAACTTCTCTAAGTAAGCTTTTGCATTGGGTCCTTTGTTTCCACACTTGACTCATGGGCCAAGGTTGAGTTTCTCCATAGGCTTGTTCAACTTGTTCTTCATCTTTTCTGGACAGTTGCTTGCATAATGTCCTGGATTCTTGCAGTTGAAACAATGGATGTCCTTGAGTTCTTTACGTGGCTCTTGTGGACAAGTTGCTACATAATGGCCTAGCTCTTTGCAGTTCTTGCACACTACCTGGCCAATCTCTTTATTCTTTGGGTTCTCTGGGCATTCACCAGAATAGTGTCCCATTTCCTTACACTTATAACATTGCACATGGCTTTTGTCTATCTTTTGCTTCTTGGGTTTCTTTGATCCTTTGAATTGGGTTGTCTTGTTTGGAGGTATAAGTGGTCCTTTTCCTTTGCCATCAACATTCTTGGCATACTTGGATCCTTCTTGTTTCCTCTGTTCAACAATGGCATAGATGGGGCATTGGATAGGGACATGGTCGTTTCCTTCACAAAGGTAACAAGTAGCTTGAGAGGTGGGACATTGTCCAACAGGATGATTTTCTTCACAGTTAGGGCATTGATCCTCATGCTCCTTGGAAGTATGATCCTTGTCTCCACAAATAATGCAAGCTGGTGCTCCATCTAGAATAATATTTCTGTCATCCTTGTTGTCAAAGACTCTTTTGGGATGGCTTTCTTCCATGTGGATCATTTGATTAGTCACCTTAAGCATCAGTTGGGTTTGTTCCTCCAAAAAAATTTGCAGTGCTGGATCTTTATCACTAGTGTTGGCTATGAATTGAGCTGTCAGTTGGTTCAACTGGTTCTGGGTTGCTATGAGCTCTTTCATGCTATCCTCTTGGTTGGTGTTGGTGTTGGTGTCATCAACCTTGGAGTCTTTTGGAGTAGCCATCTGTTTGGGTTGAATGGAAATTAGAATAGGCAAGATATTTCTAAGGAATTACTTCTAATCACACACATCTCAATTCACACAATCAATGTGCATGCAGTTGCAAACCAAACATTTCACTCAAACAAAGTTCAAGCACATACTTAGGCAATAAAATATTTTTGTTACACCACATAAGTTGGTGGTTTTGTCTTAACTAAAATATGGTGGTCCATCTATATGGTTCACTTGTGATCTTTCCTTCCTTTATGATTCTTCTTGTATGAGATCTTGGTTTCCTTGAGATAAACTCTTGGTTGCAATACTTCAAAGCTGTTGATGGCTCCTTCTTATTTTGCATTCCCTTAGTCTCCACATCTTGAGCAAGATTTTCTTGTCTTACTTGTAGTCCTTAGTGGTATCCAAGTTGGAAGTCCTTGATGAATATGCTGAAGGTGTTGAAGTCATTAGAGTTGAAGAAGTTGAAGTCATTAGAGTTGAAGATGTTGAAGAAGTCCTTACACATGGTGTAGTCTTTGGCCATGGGGTAGGTTTTTCCATCAAGTTGAAGTAGAAGAGATGTAGGGTTGAAACCAAAATGGTTACGGAAAGAGTTTACAAGTATGTTTGTAGATGAGTTTTTGGAACAAAATACAACACCTATTTTTCTAAGGGGTTTTGTCCAATCCTAGGGCTACAATCCTACAGGCAACACAATGCTCTGATACCATCTTTAGAGGGAGTGTCCCAACCTTTATACAACATAAGGTGGAGTCCCCTGTGTTTACAATGCTAGTCCCTGGATCAATAGCTAGCATCCACAGTTTAGATGTAATATCAAGAAACAAAGGTCATAATATAACTTTATAACCAGGAATAACATAATTTTATTACATCTTACATAGCTCATTTGGCTATTACATTACATTGCAGCGGAATGACTAAAATCATGGGTCCTTCATCTTCAAAGTGCCACAGGCAGATGTTGGTTGTAGACTTTGTAATCCTAATTAATCAATCTTCACTAAAACAATCAAACCTGCAACATTACAAGTTACAGCCACAAGGGTCAATACATTTGAATTGTATTGGCAAGTTTCACTACTATGTATAATATGAGTGGATCCTATCAATACATGCATATTTGGCTAAGTAGAGTTTAAGGCTTATTTGCACAAAGCAAAATTTATCCTATCTTTTCAAAATGGTTTTGATCCTTTATCAAATCTCCTCTTCCAAGTTCCTTGAACTCCTTGGTGGAAACTCAAGTGTTCAAGTCCTTGTCAAAATCCCTTGAGCTACTTGGTAACCCCAAGTGCATCAAGTCTTATAAAATCTCACGAGCTCCTTGGTAGCCCCAAGTGTTCATGTTTTCAACAAAATCTCTTGAGTTCCTTGGTAACCCCAAGTACATCAAGTTTTGTCAAAGTCTCTTGAGCTCCTTGGTAACCCCAAGTGCATCAAGTCCTTAAAAGTTTTCTTTTAGAAATTAGAATGTCGAGATCTCCCATAGCTTCAAACTTTAGTTGCTCAGTATTATCCATAACCGGGGACACGGCTAAGTACTTAGATTTTATTATCTTCTGCAGAAGGAGTACACTTTACCCACATGTCACAATCCCATCCTTTTGCCACCAGTGGCCACTGGATTAGCACTCACCAAGATGGAGTACTGGCAGATTGAGAATGTGACGAAGTCTTTCCAAAGGGTCCTCCCATACACCATTGCTAGCTTGTCTTCAGCACCCATGAAGCATTCCAGATCCCCATGTCCAGTAAACTGAAGACAATGCATAGGTCTTCCCAATGTAGTTGACCAAGCCAGAGCCATAATAGCATGTGGTTGCACACGAAAGCCACAATTGGAGAAACATGTTCAATCTCTAAGTTTCCTGGGTGGTTTCCTTTGGAGCACAACACAAAGAGATTGCCATAGACATGGTTCCTTTTGTTGCCACCTTCTCCAATACTCAAGGTATCCTTGGCCACCCAGGTGGTTCATTGAGTCCTTGTTTTATTATACAAAACACAAGTCCTTTTCTCAACTTCATAAAATCTCAACATGTATCTCTTTTCAAAGTATATATAGCATGGCTAAGCATGTAACAACTACATTGTTTTCTCTAAGGAATGTATAGGGAATCCTATTAGGATTTTAGCATAGCATAAGTATAAAATATCTTTTCATGCATGTTTCAAAATCCACTAAGTATAATGAAAATAGTAGGACTTTTAGATGATAGTGTAACTTGCCTTTTTGGTAGGGAATGATGGTTCACTCCTTGATCTTGCTAGTCTCACACTTTGCTAATTTCACTACAATCAATCAAGCAAACACCAAATCAACTAGCATTCCAAATAATCAACCAAACAATAATTCACACACTTAAAACTATGGGATCTAAGTCATGCATGTGAGCATGCAAAGGATGGTTCTATTTGCAAAGATGGTCTCCACTAGGTTTCTAAACTTTGTAAGTTCCAAATTGGTCATTTTCCAAAGTGGCAAAGTCATTTGCAAAAGGGTTTTGTCCAAGAACCATTTTTAAATCCCTTCATTATTTTATGTGGTGAAAAACATTTTTATAATAGCAACAACTCTATGTGGTTCACCAAATAAGTTGTTGTTTCTCAAAACTTCGTGTTTTGGGTCAGTAGGTTTGATCCAAACCATTTTCTCAAAAATTTCTTTCCATAAACATTTTCATAACAAAAACCATTCTTTTATTTGGCTAGAAATGGGCTAAGTCAATTAATCCATCCTAGACATTACCAAATTCATTTTCCAAACTATGGGTTGGTTCCTAGGGTCAGTGAGTTTACAACAATCCAATTTGCAAAGGTTTTGACCCCAAAAACATTTTTGAATCATTTTTCTAAACTAGACAAGCAATCCAATGTTTCTGCAAAAACCAACAAGCTAACAGATACTATTTGCTAAACCAAAGGCATGGTTGGCTAGGGTTTGTTCTACTGATTCCAACGGTACCAAATTTGTAAATTTTGGACGTGTGGATCGAAAGTTACAAAGGTTTGAAATTGCAACTTAAATCTGATTTCCAAATTCTGTTTTAAACAGACCTGGCCACGCGTCGTGTTCTGGTTGGACGGTACCGGTTCGGTCGGATCGGTGTTGCGGTGCGTTGGATCTAATAGATCGTGCGGCACAGGACTCGTACCCCTTCGCGGTTAAATGATCTAATCCTGCTCGCTCAATCTAGATCCTACGGTTATTAACGCCTTGACCAAACTCTGGCGGCACAGCGACGGTTGCTGGCGGCGGCGAGGTCAGTCGGCGGCGGCGCTGGTGAAACAGGACGCTAGAAGAGAGGGGAGGTTCCTCACCAGATTCGCGAGGACGTGGTGATGCTCGACATGTGCTTGTCGTGGCAGGGGGTGCTCGGGTACAACTGCGATTGCTCGCCGGAGTAGAGAACAACGTCGGGTGGTCCTGGTCGTGGTCGGAGTCGTCGCTACAGGTCACGAGAAGGCCAACCGAGGGTATGGTTAGGTGCGTAAGACCAAGGCGAAGATGCTCGTATGATCGAGAAACAGAGGGGCGGTCGAGGCTTACCGGGGGAGCTCGACGGAGACGAGACAGACGGCGGCGAGGTTCTGCGTCGTGCTTGTCGACGTTTAGGGGACGCGCGCAGGCAAACTGATGGCACAGGAAGGTGCGCGTGGAAGTGTTGAGTGTGTGTGCGTGGCCGGTGAGGATGGAGGTGGAAAGTACTGGCCGGAATTGAAGGTGGAAGCTCGTCGGAGACAGAGCTGCTCGGGGAGAAATTGGGGCGGCCTGGGGGCGTGTCGAGTTGGGGTGACAGAGGGGAAAAGAGGAGAAGACGCTGGCGTTTTAACGTGCGTGGTCGCGGCGAGATTAAAGCTCGGTATTATGGCGAATTGAACGCGCGGATTGATTGGCAGCAACGGCAGCGAGGTTTGGGGGAAGGTGATCGCGCGGGTGAGGAGGATGAACAGGAGAGTGGGGTCCAGTCGTTAGTGGGAAAAGAAGTGAGAGGGAGGGTCCACTGGTCAGCCTCTGCAGGGGTTAGAAGTTGAGTACGAATCGTTTTTCTTCGGGGGGGGGGAGAACTGGGCTGGTTTGCTGGGCTTGTGGGCTTGGCCGGCTGGGCTAGGTCCAATTCCATTTTTTTCTTCCTGGAACCTTTTTCCTTTTCTAATTCTTTTTCTGTTTTTGAAATTCAAACAATCAAACATCACTCAATTTGATTCAAACAATCACTAAACCTTGTAACTTTGAATTTGGTTCTGTTTATCAACATAAACCACATCCCAAAATAAAATAATAATTTTTATTCTTTTTAGGATCCATTCTTTAATTAAATAAAATGGATCTTTAGTTATTTAATAAAATAGGGTTTGATTTAATTAACAAAATCTCCATTTGAAATCCAAATATTTTCAAAACCAAATCAGTAGGTTTTATTTGGAAATAAAGAATACTTGGAAACTTGTTTAAAACAAAATAACCTTTTATTTTAGGGTCCATTAATAATTAAATACAATAGACCTTCATTATAAAATCAACTAGGATTTTTTTTTAATATTTATTTTGAAATCTAAAATAAAGCCTAAACACTTCAGTAGGTTTTATTTGAGAATATAAAATATTTGGAAAACTTATTTAAAATAACTTAATAAGTTTTTGATGTTTTAATTAAAATGGTAAAACCTTTTATTTAGGTAAAATTGGATATTAAATCCTTATTAATTTATTTAAATAAACCTTTTATTTTTTATTCAAAAAAAAATGTTTTAATTCCAAAGCTTGGCCAAGGTTTAATTTGGCTTTATAAAATAATCTTTATTTATGAATCTCTTTTATTAAAAGATTCAAAATAGTAATTCCAAAACATTTTAATTTCCTTTAATGAATGTTCATCCTTATAAATCCCTTTAGGATTTATTTGATTCAAATTGGTTTGAAATTTCCAATTAAATTCAAAAAGTTTCTTCTGGCCCTGAAAATCAAATAAAGTTTTATTTCATTCATTTATTTTCACATTACAAGATTTGGAAAATCTTGGGATGTGACACCCTCTATCCACAAATATCCTTGATATGAATGAATGCGATGCACCAGTATCAAAAAGAACAACTGCGGAAATAGAATTGAGCTTGAACTTACCAATCATGGAGTCTGGTGCGTCACAAGCATCCTCCATAGAGACATGATTCACCGTGGCTTTGACAAACGGATTTGGCTTCTTCACGTTTCCATTGCCATGGTTGTGTCCATTTCCATTCCCATTGCCATTGCCATTCTTCTTCTCGGGGCAAGTGGTTGCATAGTGCCCTGTATTGTTGCACTTAAAGCATGTCTCCTCACTGAGATCCATTCCATTGTTGCCACTACCATTGCGGTTTTTATGCCCATTCTGTTTGTGGCCGCCATGATGATGACCGTTATGGTTGTCGCCATTATTGTTATAAGGTGTTGGTGAGGAAGTGCACTGCTTCTGGTACGGAACAGAGTGCTTGTGAGGGTTACACTTCCTCTTGCGGTTTTCTATGCTCTTTCTTTTGGATTCAACCACAATGGCTCTGTCCAACAGTTCCTGAAAGTTGTCAAATTTCTGAGCCACAAGCTGAATGGATATCTCATCATTGAGTCCTCTTAAGAATTCCTCCTACCTCTTGGCATCAGTGGAAACATCATCGGGTGCATAACGGGCTAGCTTGTTGAAAAGATCACCATACTCGGTGACAGAACGGTGCAGCTGGTGTAGGTCGCGAAACTCGCGCCTTTTTAGAATCATGACACCAGCAGCCACATGATGAGTGCGAAAAGCTAACTCGAACTGATCCCAAGTGATAGCATCAATATCCGGGTGGGTGACTTGGTAGTGATCCACCATTCTGCAGCAGGTCCTTCAAGATGGTGCGCGGCATAACATACCCTGTCGGCTCAGACAGCTTGCATAGTGTCTAACTTCTTGTTAATTGTACGGAGCCAGTCATCTGGGATGATTGGTTCAGCGCTGCTAGTGAAGGTAGGTGGGTTCAACCTAAAAAACCGAGTCAAGTGATCCTATTGAGGTGGTGGTGGCGGAGGTGGCGCGTTGTTGTTGTTTTGCATGTTCTGAGTGAGCAGTTGGATCAGCTGGTTCTGAGTGGCCAGAAGTTGTGCAATTTTTGGAGGAATTTCAGTGTTCGCACGTCTTGGCGGCATCTTTGGGGTTTTAGAGACAAGTTAAGAAATAGACAGAAAGACTTAAGTAGTAAACTCCTACCCTTATGAAAACACACCAAGCACACAAGACACAAACATAACACAGAATCATCCAAGTTTAATTAAACCAAATATGTCTTGGTATTTATTACAATTGCGAATAACGTTCTACTATAGAATTTAAAGGTAGTCCAACTACTACACATCTTCCACGCCTTCCTCTTCCTCGTCCTCGAACGAGTAGCCTTCCTGCTCTAGGGTTGTCTTGTATAGCTCCATCTCCTTTGTGGTGGCTTCAAGCTTCTCTTGGAGGTTCTTTATCTCATCCTGCATCTTGTTGGTAGTGGCTTCTAGTTGCTCCTGAAGTCCCTTCTTCTCGCCTTGTAGTTCCTCCACTAGACTTGACTTCTTTGCGGCTTCAAGTTGTTGTGCCGAGTCTGAAAGGGTAATTGCCCCTATGTGTGGTTTTGGTGATTAATGACAATCCCTATGGAGTAATGTTTTCACTGAGTTTTATATGAAGGTATATTCCATAGGTCATGCATGTAGTCCATGTGTTGGATTCAAGTATGGATGCCATGAAGATAAAGATATACCTTGAGTATTGGCATCAAAATCATCGAGTTGAAGAGATGAATATGATATGATCAAGATCTTGATAGTGTGATCTCAATAGAAGAATTCAAGATATGGCTCTAAGTTGGTGTCATGATAGCCTCATTAGTTGAGCTATGATTGACTAAGATTTAGAGCATGTAATCAAATGAAGAGTTCCTTATGTACCTCAAGATATTAAGATGGAGCACGAGAAGATACTTGGTTGACCAATACAAAGAGTGAAGAGTGATTTCAAGTTGGTCAACACATGAAGCATAAAGAATGTACCACATGGTCTTGTGGTATGGTAAGCCTTATCAATTATTCATCATGAACTAACCCATTATATATTTGCCTTTGCGTTTTATATATGGGACATGTATCTTTCCATGGGCATGCTTCAAAAATGAAGATATTATATAGCCCATGAGAGGATGACATCAAGTGGTGATCGTCATCAAGGTTGAGAAGGGCAAGTTCAAGATAAGCATCTCGAGAAGATCATTTGCTTGAAGCTTGCCGTCCATATTGGTGATAATGGACGTGTGAACACATGTATTAATGAAGCTATCCCATAGTGGTGTATGGGGGAGCAAATTAGGAGTCTTCAGGAAGCAACAATGATCAAGTGTTGCATTCCGACTTGGGTGGAGCTTGAAGCGTTGTCATCAAGATCAAGCGGTATGCGTAAGGCAAAGGTTTGGCATTTCTAGGTTTTCCTTTTACCGGTCTCAAGGTGGTTGTTGGGAGACCGGTTTATAGGATAGATAGCCGCACTATCAAGATGGGGTCTCGGTTGTGTAACTTGATCACATCATCATAGGGAGCTCAATCGTTTGCATACTTTGCATCTTCCTATTTTGTTGCTTCTTGGTGTTTCTCCATGTGAGGTTCTTGAGCTTGTTTCTAGCTCTTGAACAAGCCCAAGTTCATCGAAAACGGAATTTGTATGCATCTTCTATGACGTTTTCGAGTTTGGAGGTTTTATCGGTTCTTATTTAGGGAGGCTTCTTACCTTTCTTCATTTGGTTCTATCATCATTTGTTGGGATATGATGTTTCTCTGTACAATCTTTTAGATCTTGTTGTCCTCGTCAAAACAAGCCCAAGATCATTGAAATCGGAGTCCGGATGCAAACGTTATTCCGTTTTCCGTGAAGTCAGTTTCATCCCGGTTGTGGATCCGGTTCAACCGGCTCCCGGACCGGGTGGTCCGGTGCCAGCACCGGAAAACCGAGATTCAACCGGGATTTTCGGTTTTTCTATACCGAGTCTATCCGAGACTGTGTACTGACCCTTATCCCGGTTGAGATCCGGTTTTCCGGTCCAGGAACCAAACCATCCGGTTCTGGAGCCGGTCCAACCGAACTTTCAACCGGATTCGCACAGTTTTCTCCCAATGGCCATATTTGCTTTCCACTATAAAAGGGGTTTCTTCTCCCAACGTTTTAGAGTGTTCTTGACCATGAAATTGACCTCCATTGTTGAACCTCTTGAGCTTGCTTCGTCCCCCTTCCCTCCTATGATTCTTGCATCTTTTTGAGGGCTTTGGAAGAGGAGATCTAGATCTACAATCCCCACTAATAAATTCCTCCTCTAAGTGAGGGGAACCCATTGGATCTAGATCTTGGAGTCATTGGTTGACTTCCACCATTGTTCTTCCTCTCTAATTCCTCCCTAGCACTTGTTGCTTTGGTGGGATTTGAGAGTGAAGGATTTGAGCACCCTTGGTGGTCTTGCTTTGCATTCTTGCATAAGTGTTGAGCTCTCCATTACGATTTGTTCGAGTGAGAGACCGTGAGCTTGTTACTCTTGGAGGGTGACCTCCTAGTTGGCTTGGCGGTTGGTGCCGCGGTGTTCTCTTCGTGGAAGATTGTGAAGAGACCCGGGATTCTCCTTTGTGGAGCTTGTGAAGTGGTTGTGGAGCTTGCCATCTCCGGAGTGGAGGAAAAGATAGGCATAAGGAAAGGTCCTATTCCTTCGTGGGATAGACTCGGAGAAGAAGGTGAGCCTTTGTGGCGCGTGAGGAATCCTTCGTGGAACCTCACACCTCTCCAACGTGACGTAGCTCCCTTCCCAAAGGTGGTGAACACGGGAATACATCTTCTTCTCCGCGTGCCTCGGTTCTCTTTATATCCGAGCTTACTTTCCTTGTGATAGCCATCAAGCTTGAAGTACTTATATCTTGCTTATCACTTGTGGTATATTTATCTTGTGCTATCTTGCTTAGCTTAATTTGTTGTTGGTGCACTTAGTTGAGCCTAGTGTATTTAGGTTTTGTGCTTGTAAAATAAACGTTAGTTTAATTCCGCATTCTATCAAGCCAAAACCGTAATAGTTTTGAAATTGCCTATTCACCCCCCCCTCTAGGCGACATCTCTATCCTTTCAATTGGTATCAGAGCAAGGTCTCTCCTTGTTTAGGCTTCACCGCCTAGAGTGTAAAGATGCCGGCTAGTAGTATAGTGCACAATGACACAATTATATTTGATGGCACAAATTATGCTTTGTGGAGAAATTGCTTGCTTTGTAATCTTCGGACCTTGTGTCCAAATATTGAGAGATTTCTAGATGTAGGTTTTTCTCCTCCTATGGATCCTCAAAATCTATCTTTAGAGGATGAGAAAAATTTACATCTCGAAGCTCAAGTATCTTATGAGCTTATTTTCTCTTTGAGCCCCACAGTTAATTTTTTCTTGACGATTGTAAAGCGCAAGTCGTCTCATGAGAAGTGGACCAAGCTTAAAGAAATATTTGGTGGTTCCATTTCTAATATTGTCGGTGGTTTCTCCGAGGAGATCTCTTTTCCTTCACATCATGAGGAGCTCCAAGTTGCTTCCACCTCCTACCGCGATGAGTTCTCATCCTCACCCACTTCACCAACGTGTGGAAAGACACAAGGTAAATATATGGTGAGTGGTGTTGGGAATTGCAATGTTGATATTGTGCTTGCTAATGATGATCCTTCATCTCTATACCATTGCAATGTTTCTTCTTTGGACTTAAGCACTTCTTGCAACAATAATTCTATATCCACTTGTGTTTCTAGTCCTTGTATATCATCTAGAAATTATTTCAGTACTAGTGTAGATGATACGCTTGATTTGCCTTGTTACCATGAACAAAATGCTTCTATTTCCTCTAGTTGTTTATCTAACAATGTAGAGGAAATCAAACATTCTATGAAGCAAGACATGAGCATGAATGAAGATTCAAGAATATCCTCATCTTCATTCTCCCATGCTCACATGTTCCTTATGGCAAGAGGATCAAAGGTATCTCCTACTTTGGATCCCAATATATCTTGTAAAGATAATAGCAGTGATAATGATGATAGTGATGATGAAATTGATGAGGATACTAGTGCTCTCTTGCTTGAGTTGAATTTTTTGTGTACCTCTCTTCGTGGTAATAATAAGGCTGTTACTTGTCTCAAAAACGTTATGGACACCATAACTAAAAAAACGGGAACCATAGAGGAGTTGGATTTCCAACTTGATGATGTGAGTCGGAGATTCAATCTCCTTAAGCAAGAGCTTGCCGAGGAGAAGCACACTAATTGTCTCCTCACACAAAAAAATGAATCTTATGATCTTGAAAAGGAAAATTCCATTAATGATGCTTGTGCTACTAACTCCACTTCTTGTGAAGCATCTATCCTAAAGGAGAATGTTGAGCTAAGGGCTCAACTTGAGTTGCTAACTAGCAAGTATAGGAAAATGGAAGAAAGTCACGAAAAGCTCTCGGGCTCTCATAATGATCTTCTAATCTCTTATGATGGGATAAAGTTAGCTCGTGAGGCAAGTATTACTAAGGTAACATCTTGTGAGCCTCTTTTGGACATTAGCACAACTTCTACTCAAAATGCTATTTTTCCATGTGCTAGTCCTAGTAATTCATCTAGCCATACTATTGATAAACCTTATGTTGGATTAATTACTTTGCCTTGTTGCTCTAACAATGAAGCTTATACTTCCTCTAGTACTTGTATTTATACTAACCACGTAGAGGAAATTAAATAGCTCAAGGCTCAAGTCACTTCCTTGAGGAATGACTTGGAAAAGAGTCATGAAGGGAAATCCACACTCGATAATATCTTGAGTGTGCAAAAATCCCCTAATGGTAAAAGTGGACTTGGATTCAACTCCAATAACAAGAACAAGTCCAATATAAACAAGAAGAAGGGCCAAAACCAAGTCAAGAATTCGGCCAAGATTATTTGCTTCAAGTGCAAGGTTGAAGTACATCATGTAAGATCTTGTCCATTGAAGAAAAAGAACTTGAGTGAGAAGCAACAAGGGAAGCGGGCACAAGTTCATGTTCAAGCCCAAGTTGAAGTTAAGCCACTTCCGAAGAAGAATCAAGATAATGCTCCCCAAGCCAAGAAATCAATAAAGAAGAGAAAGGGGAGCACTTGTTGCTACATATGTCGTGTGAAGGGTCACTTTGCCTCTTCATGTTCAAACGGTACCTTATCTAACCCTATCATTGTTGATGATGATTATTCTCTTAGGAAGGATAAGGATGGAAATGTGTTTTCCAAGTTTGTTGGAACTCAAATGGTGTCAAGAAAAGAACCATTTGGGTTGCCAAGCCTATTGTGACTAACCTCTTAGGACCCAACTTGGTTGGGGACCAAGTAGCTCAAACTTGATCAATAGGTGTTTATGAGGGCATTGGAGACTTGGCTAACTCATGAAGAATTAAGGGATCTTCATATGTTATATTTGAGCAAGCCAAGTCCTTTGGATTATTATTTCCCTATCTTATATCCAATGTGCCTCTTTGCGGTAACTTGTACTTAAATCATTTATATTGTAAGTTACTTGCCCCTTTACATGTTTTGGTTTTGTACCAAGTATGTGTTTGTATTTGGTGTGCCTCATGCTTGATTATTTTGTGTATTCAAGTATGTCTAGGTGTTGGGCACATCATTTACTCGTGTGTTTTATTTTGAGCCTCTAATGCATCTTGATGATATCTTATTTGGCTCTTTTAGAGTGGTTAATGGAACATCCCATTTTGGGGGAGTGACATGCCTCCGCATATCTCAAACCTTAAAATATGTGTACATGAGTACTACCACTTAGTATTGATATTGCAAGCTTATCTAGTCACTATGTGGTGTATCATACTCATGAGAAATTCAAATTCTAAATGTCCATTAATTATCTCTAGTTGAGGTTGTTTTGCCTCTTATTAAAAAAATGAATATCACATTATGGGGGAGTGATATGCTTCTTTTGCATATCACAATCCTAGGAAATGTGAACATATGAGGTAGTGCCACTTAGGGTCGATATAGTTTATTATCTTGTTTCTAGGTGGAATGTTGGATCAAACATGGTCCTATTTTTGTTAGAAGCTTTTATTGCTCGTCTTTTCGGTCTTTGTTTGAGTAAGAAATTCTTGGTGCGGTCTTTCTCAAATACATATCTCTATATATTATTTGGGATACCATTTGCTTCAAGTTATTCTAATCATTGTTTTGCATGATTGTGTGACTAGTTGAAGCTATCAAGAATCTCTATCTTTGCATAGTGCTTAATCTTTTTATTTCTATCCTATGCTTTTTATTGTGAAGATTTATCTTTAATATCCGTGCAATATACCACCGAAAATCTATTCCAATACACTCATTGTCTTTGACAATTGATATACATGTGTGTGGTAGCATTTGTGGATCATCTTCACTTTGGAGTTAACCTCTTATTGCCTTACTTTCTTTCCAAATTTTTTTTTGTGTGGCTCCCATTGTCTTCCTTGGCTTTTGAACATATCTCTGATGATGTTTTTGATTATTATCAAATGTGTTTTAGTGGAAGACAAACCTTTTCTTCTCGGAACCTTGTGCCATTGTGAAAAGTGTTAAGGGTTTGGTTTATTTGTTGAAACCTTGCTCTTTTGGGAGTTTGCTATCTCATTCTTTATTCTCTATTTTATTTTCTTGAATGATATAAATCTTTGAGCATTTGTGTTTTAATTCATCTTTCATGCTTAATAGTTTTTGCTCGGTTCATTTGTTGAACTTTGTTGAACAAATCTTGTGTTGATTTGATTCTTTGATATAGTTTGGACAACAAATGTGTTTTGTCACACCTTGTATGCCTTATTGAATATTTTTGGTGATTTGTCCAAAGTATATCTTCGTTGGATCTTGAAATTCTCGCGCATGCATGTTTAATAAATGTATATCTTATGTCATGTTTTGCTTTCTTTGATCCAATATATAGGGTATACTCCATGAAATCCTTAAACGGCTAAGATATGCATGAAATTCAAATTTCATCTCTGAATATGCACATATTTTTATGGAGTGTATGCTATGTGTTGTGGTTATTCTAACCACTTTGGACCCAATAAGTTTGGGACCAACATGTACTTGAATGTTGTTTTAGGTACATTGAAGATGCAATGGATGCTTGTCTCTTCTATAAGGAAAGTGTTGTCACCACATGTTAATTGGAGCCAAGCTAGGATGATCTAAAAATTCTTATCTACTACATCATACCATTGCTATCTCGGTAACAAGTATCTTATTCATGCATACTATTCTTCCATCCAATATCTTTTAGGTTGCATCTTGGCATGAATTTATTTGTTTGTCAATGTTCGATTCTTGCAATTATCTTTGAAAGACTTTGTATCCTTATTGCTTATGTGAGTAATTTGAGATGATGCATATAATGGAGAGTATATAAAATCATTTTCATGATTCGCCAATTCCAAATATGCCTTCTAGCAATTTATTGCATATCAACTCCTCAAGGTACTCTCATGTGCAATATTGTTTAAATTGCATTGAATCATTCCTTTTGATACTTGTTGCCTTTCTCAAAGTATCCCAACTAGAATTAGTTCCCTTAGTGTTAGTTGTGATGGTTTTGAGATTTTTTTGTTTTTGTTTGGTGAAGTTCATTGATATACCATAAGATAAAATAGAGCCATGGGCTATATATGCACTTAAGCAAAATATCCTTTTTGGTATATCTTATGACTCCCGCTTGGATATCATGTATTATTTTTATTAACCTCCTATGTGTGGATGTTTCTTTGTGGATTATTCTCATGTTTTTTCCCTTAGAAACTTATATACACTAGAGTGTTAATCTCTCGCCTTGATATACTCGCTCTTTTTCGACCATCACTCTTATCCTCTTGATTTTTAATGGTTTTGGTAAGGTCTTGATTTATGAGTGCTTGGTCTCTCTCGCATACGAGGTTGTTCGCCACTGTCTTGCGCATCTCCTAAACCACCTGGTTCGTGCTAGGGCGACGCGGAACCTCGGCAACGAATTCGACAGCAACCACCTGACGCCGTGCACGACTCCGACGAGCTCCCTCGGCCACTCTAGAGCGCCCCTTGCCGAACCATCACCACCTTGAGCATCAGCAGCTCCCTGCGATTCTGGTAAACCCCTTATCCCTCTCCCGCGCGACCTAGAACACCAGATCCGCCACTGACAGAGGCGCCGCTGCCAGTCGCCGCCGCTAGCGCCGCTCGACTTTGGTCAGAGCAACGGCAACCGTTAGATCTGCATCGTAGGGATTAGATTAGAACGAGGACGAATCGTTTTCTTTAGATCTGGCGCGTTGGATCTAAGTTGATCCTACGGCGCGGAAGCTCGATCCGACGCGAAGCGGTATCGGCTAGTAAGATTAAGACGCGTGGCAGTGAGTTAGGTTTAAAAACAGAATTTGAATCAGATTATTGTTTGAATTTGGTTTAGCTATAAATTTTGATCCCCACGTTAGAATTTGACACATTTTATACCGTTGGAATCAGGAGAACAAGCCCTTTCTAAATATGCAATGTGTTTAATGTTTTGCCTCTGTTAAAATGGCTTTATTTGCATAAACATGTGTAGGGATTATTGGAGCATATGAATTGTTTAGGAATTAATTTAGGGTTTAAATATTTGTTGTGTGGCAAGTTTTTGACTTGTTTAGGATTCAGTACTATGCACTTGCTTGGTTGAGTTTTAAAAATCATCACTTAGAATTTTGCATGCATGCATATATTATGTTTGTTTGTATATGTTTTGTGTGTAATTTGTTGCTACCATTCTTTGTGTAGACTTTGGTGCTAGTGATTGTGATTGTGAAGAGTGCTACTCTCCCAACAACCAAGGCAAGTGATACTTCATAAATATTTCTACCCCTATATTTTATACTAAGCATTAGAAATATTTTGCTAAGTCTTGCATGTTATTTTTGCCTATATGCCATGTTGGGAAATCCTAAGTAGTTGTACAATTGCTAGGAAATTTCTAAGTTAAGTTACTATCTATGCCATGCTTATCCTAGCTAGTAGCAAACAAGGGCGCAGTGTTTACCGTAATCGGTCGCCGGAGTTGAGTGGCGGCTCGGTCGTTTGCAGGAACGAACGGGGACGCCGTCCTGGGTCACAAGCAGGCAAGCAAAGGGTATCAGAAGATGCACGAGGTTATGCTGGACACACTCGTTTGAATCAGAGGCACAGGGGCGACGGGATCTTACCAGAATCGTACGCCGGAGGTCGTCGGAGCTGCGGCGGTGTTTGGCGAGTTGCGAGCAGCCTGGTGGCGTGGAGAGAAAATTGGGTGAGGGGAAATGGTCGCGAGGGGGAGAGGTTCTTATAGCCGGAGCTGGGCGTGCAATTACTCGCGGAATCAATGGGAATCAACGCGGCAGTGACTGCGGCGAGTAACGACGGCGTGAGCGTCGCAGGCGCGCGAGATTTGGGGAAGAAGGAGTCGACGTGGACGGTCCACTTGTCAACGAAATAAACAGAGAGGGAGTGGGGTCCGGGCGTCAGCGACTCTGTGGGTGCGTCTGCGCGTGAGAGAGAGAGAGAGAGAGGGGACCCGGGTGGGCTAGTTGGGCTGGATCTGCTGCTGGGCTCAAATCCTGGCACTGGCCCTTTTCTATTTCCTTTCTCTTTTTCTTTTTCTGTTTTGATTTTCTGGATTAATTTTCAAATGATTTCAAACTCTATTTGATTTCAAATCTTTTTAGGATTTTTTTTGTAGTGTGCACCAGTCACAAATCTGGGCATAAAACCAAGTGGTCACTTTGAATTGGCTTGGTCATTTGAAATAAAATAGAATAAACAGTGACATAGCACTTGTTTTATATTGGTTTTGAATTTGGTTTTCAAATTGTATTTTCTTTGAAAACTTGGGTTTAGGTCTTAGCAACCTAGCAATTCATTCTGAAAGCAATAAGGCACAAGGTTTGGTTTCAGGAACAACAATCTCTCATAGAAAGAGTAGCATTTGTTTCAAATGATGATCACATAAAATAATGAGCTCATATGCTCCTGCTTTTGAATTGTTTTGTTTGAAATGAATTCTATATGATCATGGATGCATGGATGATATGCATGAGTTTGAAACATGATTTTAGGGATGTTACACATACATGATAGATCCTATGGCCGAGGCATACGGGATCTTACTCATCCTATCTCCATATTTTGCTGTTGTTGGACTTTGAGTCTTACTCAAGGTCTTACCTGGCAACATGGGCAAGAACCCTTGCTTGCTTTCTTCCATTCTAAACCTCTTTAGAACCTTGTCCAAGTATGTTCTTTGTGAAAGCGCTATTAAGGGTCTTGATCTATCATTCTAAATCTTGATGCCTAAGATGTATGTTTCTTTGCCAAGATCTTTCATTAAAAAACTATTATTCAAATATCCTTTGACACTTTCAAGAAGTTCTATATCATTCCCAAGCAATAATATGTCATCCACATATTGTACCAGGAATGC
Organism: Avena sativa; assembly: GCA_916181665.1. Classification (NCBI taxonomy): domain Eukaryota; kingdom Viridiplantae; phylum Streptophyta; class Magnoliopsida; order Poales; family Poaceae; genus Avena; species Avena sativa. The sequence continues at coordinate 317,521,106 of OV702281.1, forward strand.
TACGGAGCTCCCACTCACTTTCTTGTAAATACAAGCTTCTCCATAAGTTTGTATAAATCCAAAGTTTTTGATGACCTAATCAAAACGTCGATTCCACCTCAGGGATGCTTGCTTCAATCCATAAATGGACCGTTGAAGTTTGCATACCTTGTTAGAATTTTTAGGATCGACAAAACCTTTGGATTGTATCATATACAACTCTTCTTCAATGTCATCATTGAGGAACACCGACATCCATTAGCCATATCTCATAATCGTAATATGCAGTGATTGCTAACAAAATTCTCACAGACTTTAGCTTCGCAACCAGTGAGAAAGTATCATCGTAGTCAACTAAGTAAATTTGTCAGAACCCTTTTGTGACAAGTCGAACTTTATAGATGGTAATATTACCATCAGCGTCTGTTTTCTATTTGTAATCCCATTTGTTATTGATAGCCTTGTGGTCATCTAGTAAGTCCACCAAAGTCCGCACTTGTTTTTCGTACATGGATCCAATCTCAGATTTCATGGCTTCTTGACATTTGTTGGAATTTGGGCTCATCATTCCTTCCTCATACGTCGCAGGGTCATCGGTGTTGTCCACCAACATGACATTCATAACAGGATCATACCAATTAGGAGTGGTACGAACCCTCGTCGACCTGCGAGGTTCAGTAGCAACTTCGTTCGAAGTTTCATGATCATCATCATTAGTTTTCCTCTCTTACTGGTGCAGGAGTCACAGGAACATCTTCCGGTGTTGTGCTACTCTCAAATCCAAGAGAAGGTTCAACAACCTCGTCGAGTTCTACTTTCCTTCCAGTCATTTCTTTCGAGATAAAGTCCTTCTCAAGAAAGGATCCATTCTTGGCAACGAAAACTTTGCCTTCAGATCTATGATAAAAGATATGCCCAATTGTTTATTTAGGGTATCCTATGAAGACGCATTTCTCCGCTTTGGGTTCAAGCTTGTCGGGCCGTAACTTCTTTACATAAGTTTCGCAACCCCAAGCTTTCAGGAACGACAACTTAGGTTTCTTACCAAACCACAATTCATAGGTGTCATTTCAACGTATTTAGATGGTGCCCTATTTAAAGTGAATGCGGTTGTTTCTAATGCATAAACCCAAAACAATAATAGTAAATATGTAAGAGACATCATAGAACGAGCCATATCTAGGAGAGTTCGATTACGACTTTCGGACACACCATTATGGTGTGGTGTTCCTAACGGTGTCAATTGTGAAGTATTCCGCATTTCTTCAAATGCATGCCAAACTCGTAACTTATATATTCACCTCCGCGATCAGATCGCAGAAACTTAATCTTCTCGTTACGTTGATTTGACTTCACTATGGAATTACTTAAACTTCTCGAAAGTTTCGGACTTATGTTTCATAAAGTAGATATACCCATATCTACTCAAGTCATCCGTGAAACTAAGAACATAAGGATATCCACCACGCGATGCTACACTCATTGGACTGCACACATCGGTATGTATGATCTCCAACAAGTCCGTAGCTCGCTCCATTATTCCAGAGAATGGAGTCTTAGTCATTTTTCCCATTAGAATGCTTCACATCTTTTAAGTGATTCAAAATTAAGTGATTCAAGAAGTCCATCAGAATGGAGTTTCTTCATGCGCTTCACTCCAATGTGACCAAGACGGTAGTGCCATGTGTATGTGGAATTATCATTCAATTTCATTCATTTAGCATCTATATTATGAACATGTGTATCACCACTATCGAGATTCAATAATAATAGACCATCCATCTTAGGTCCATGACCATAAAAGATATTATTCATATAAATCAAATAACCATTATTCTCTGACTTAAATGAGTAACCATCTCACAATAAACAAGATCCAGATATAACGTTCATGCTTAACGCAGGCACCAAATAAAAATTATTTAGACTTAAAACTAATCCCTTTGGTAGATGAAGAGGGAGTGTTCCAATGGTGATCACATCAACCTTGGAGCCATTTCCAATGCGCATCGTCACCTCGTCTCTCGCTAGTCTTGGATTATACTGCAGCACCTGTTTCGATTTACAAATATGAGAAACGGAACCAGTATCAAATACTCAGGCACTACTATGATTACTAGTAACATCAAATATACCTTTCTTCTTGATGTTGCTATTCTTCAGATCTGCCAGGTACTTGGGTCAATTCCGCTTCCAGTGACCTTCGCCCTTGCATCAAAAGCACTCTGTATCAGGCTTAGGACCAGCCTTGGGTTTCTTAGCAGGCGTGGCAGCTTTCTTGCCGCCCTTCTTGAAGTTGCCCTTCTTCTTAGGCTTGCCTTGCTTCTTGAAATTGGTGATGTTATTGACCATCAACACTTGGTTCTCTTTATTTATCTCCACTTCCGCAGACTTCAACATGGAGAAGAGTTCAGGAAATGACTTATCCATGCGTTGCATGTTGTAGTTCATCAAAAAGCTTTTGTAACTAGGTGGCAGTGATTGGAGGACATGATGAATTCCCAACGCATTAGGAATCATTATTCGCAAATCTGCAAGTTTCTTCATGTGCCAAGACATTTTAAGCACATGCTCGCTAACGAAGCTTCCCTCTTCCATCTTGTAGTTAAAGAACTTCTCGGAAGCTTCATAGCTTTCCACGGCCGCATGAGTTTCAAATATCATTTTGAGCTCATTGATAATATCATAAGGGTCGCGGTTCTCAAAGTGTTTCTGAAGCTCCGATTCCAAACCGTACAGGATGGCACACTAAACTATGGAGTATTGATTCTTCCGAGTGAGGTAAATATTTTTCACCTCATCGGTAGCATCAGTTGTAGGCGGGTCACCCAACGGTGCATCCAGCACATACGTCAACTAACCAGCATTGAGGACAATCCTCATGTTACGGAACCAGTCCATGAAGTTGCTTCCATTGTTTTTCAACTTTTCTTTCTCTAGGAACTCATTAAATTTGATGGTAGGGGCCGCCATGATCTACAACATATTTGCAAGAGTTTAGACTAATTTTATGACAAATTGAGTTAAAATTTTATCTTTAAATTAACTACATGAAATCCCACTCAAAACAACATACCTCACATTGTTTTAGTGATCACACGAACCAAATCCACTACACCAAGTCTGATCTTCACGAGAGAAGATGTAGCTTCATATGACTCGTGCTTTACCTTTCGGTATTCCGTGTTCCGAGACCATGTCTGTACATGCTAGACTCTTCAAGATTAACCTTAGTATCTGCATGTGCAAATCTAGCTTGCACCCGTTGTACGCACATGCAGAATCTATCACACCCGATCATCACGAGATGCTTCAAAACTACGAGACTTAGAAATGGTGCCTACTAAGGACGAACACTTTATTACTTGATATTTAGTGAGAGAGATCATCTTATAATGTTACCATCGCGATCTAAGCAATAGAAGATGCATAAAAGGTTTAACATCACATGCAATTCATAATATGTGATATGATATGGCCTTTCTTCTTATGCCTTTGATATCCATCTCCAAAGCACGAACATGTTCTCCATCATCACCAGCGTGGCGTCAAGGTCAATGGCGCCGCTTCATGGTTGTCCATCACCAACAGAAACTATTACAAATAATTGATGAATAGACACGCAGGTCTTAACAAATTTAAAGACAATCATAAGGCTCCTGTCCGTTGCCAAATTACAATAAGGATCATTGCATACATCAAATATAATCACAATAACATCATGTCCATATCACATCTGTAACATCCCAAAAATATTGAACTAGAATCATCAAACTCTAATCATCAAAATTAGGGTTATCAAAAACTTTTCTAAATAAAAAAATGAAAGCATGCATGTGTGTATGCATTCCAATTTGAATTCTTTTGAATTACCTTGCTTATGTGTTTCTTTGCTTGTAAAATGATTCTTAGGTGAAATAAACAACATCTAAACATTTCCCAAACTTTTCCCAAAGACAAATAAATCAAAACAAACAAATTAAGTGAATGGTCCCTTTTGCCAAATTAACTCCCATGCCTACTTTGTCTATCTCTAACTTTGCAGAACTTAACAGAAACTTGTTTGGATCTTTGCACCCCTTGATAGTACTCATAACAAAGTATCAAGGCCCACCTTGTGATCATCCAGAAACATTCAAATGCATAGTTTAAATGACAGTTTAAAATTGAATCTATATCATATGGGAAGATCCCACTTTTTCAAAAACCACTCAAACAAGCTCAACTTTCAAAACCCAAGCATCTACAGACTCATCAGCACATGCCTAGCACACCCACCAAAAATCTTTTCAAAATTCAAAACTTGAATTCATGCGGCCATTTCATCAAACACATTGCTGATTCAAATCAAACAAAATCAAAACACTATAGTGAGCAGTGTTTTGAGCCTAAATTGTTCCCTCTCTGGACACCACTAGCCTTAGTAGATCATCTAACCAACTTAACTAATCACTAGCACCACTGTGAGCTCGCCAATGTCATCAACGGTGAACAGCCGAGAGCACCCATGTCACCCCAGTGTGGACAGCAGGCTAGAGGAGGAACTAGCCGTGCCAACCTTGTTTGGGAGGTAGCCCATGCCTCACCGCCCCCTCTCGACCAGCCCTGCCTCGCAGACAACAGCCAGAACCGCCAGGAACGCCGCGCCCGTGCCGCTGTCGACCATGCCGACCCTCGCCGTAGAGCACGCGCCGTTCCCATTTAACCAGACCACCTCGAGCCCTCGCCGCCCACTAACATGCTCCCCACCATCCTAGGAGACCTCCAGACATGACCATTTCACTTCTCGTACCCCGTAGCCACCGCTCGCCGTCGATGACGCCGCCTCTGCCTCGCAGAGCATCGAGTGTTCCTGACCGTTTGCAACCGCCCCTTCAAGCGCATTAAAGCCATAGAGCATCGCCAGGAGACCACAGATCGATCGCCACCCTCGGCCATGCCTCTAGCAGCCCATAGCCATGTCGCCACCGTCGCCTTCCCATCCCGTTCGGTCTCACCGTCGAGCCTATAAAAGGAGACGCCCCCAGCCGAATTGAGCACACCATATCACTCCCCTCTCCTCACTGATCGTTCCACCCCGTTCCCGGAGCAAGGCGAGCAGCGCATCGCCGGAATTTGGACGGAGCCCGCCGCTGCTGGAGAAGAAGGGAGCCAGCGATTGGAACCGCCCTAGGAGAAGCTGCCGGTACCAGGAGGTTCGCCGTCGTCGACTTTGTCGTTCGCCCGCATCGCCGACCTGTGCCTGAGCCCCGGTGAGCCTCCCACGACCCCACCTGCCGCGTTAGGGTTCTGTCTCGCCGGCGCTGCACGACGTGGACGATGAACCAGAGCCGTTGGATTAGAACTAGATCCAACTCACCACGTTGCCCCATACCGCTTTGCACCCCCCGTCTCACTGACGCGTGGGGACAGCAACTTAACCAGCCCGTGTAAGCGCTCTGCGTAGCAGGCCATCCCAATAGCAGTTCACGCGCAGCCCACTCGTTTGAATTTGGATTTTTCCATTTTTATTCAAACATAGTTCTGTACCTAGTTTAAAAAATCAACCCAGCTCGATTTAGTGAACCAAATTGAATGAAACCAATTTTGTTAGAAAGTTTTTGAAATGCTGAATCCAAGCCCGTTGGATAAAAATCATTTGAATCTATAGATCAATCTTGGTAAAAATAACAAGGAAGAAGCTTTTTTGCATTCAAACATTTTTAAAATTTAAACCATAATAGATTTTGAGTTTATTCCAACTCTCAAAAATCACATTTGATCATACCTTTCAGAATATATAAAAATATATGGGTTTACTTACCGAAATAATGTTCAAGTAATAAAAGAATGCCACATAGGCATTTCTAGTCACTTTATTTAAGTAAAATAAAGGGTTAAACCTTATTAAATTGTGACACCACTTTAAATCACATTCCCATGTACTGAAATGTGTGGTGATGACATGTGTCAACATGATCCCATGTTTGGTTTGGAGAATATTAAATCTTAAGTAGTTTTTCAATGAGTAGAAATAACTTTTCTAAAACTAAAAGAAATTAAGCCAAGCTTTAATATTGTAATGTTAGTGATGATGCTAGATCATCTATAGGACCCTTTTGTGTGATGATTGAAAGTAGTTAAGTATTGTTTGGTGATTGTGTACCTCGTATTTATTTATAGATGCTAGTACCGACCAAGGATAAGAGGAAGAAGGAGGATACTACGAAGAAGAAGCCGAGGAGAACTTCAACCACTGCTCTGCACAAGGCAAGCCAATACTTGCAAGCTAACACTTGCAATTTAGAAAGCTTATACTGATACTGATGCAAGCCTAATACTACTAGTTGATTGTGCAAGCTAACACTTGCAAGATACTCTAGTTTAGAAAGCCTTACTAATCAAGTTGACCTATGCAAGCAAATACTTGCTTGTTACCATGCCAACTATATGCCTTAAGCATATGTGATCATACCCACTTGATAACCCCATTCCTAGTTTTACTTACAAGCTTTATACTTTATTTCTTTATCAAAGCTTTTACTTAGAGCTTACTTAAGTGAATTTGTAGATTCTAGAGAGATAATTGAAGGTTGCATAAGGAGCATAAAACTTGGCCTAAGCTAGATAATCTTCATGTCATCCTAAGGCATGAGATTGAACTTAGTTAAACTCCACTAGTTTACCACCCCTCATTAGTACTCACTCCCATTTGTAGATGCTAGTGCTAAGCATAAAATGGAACAACATTAGATGGGAATACTTGATGAAAATGGTTATGAAAACCTTGGAATGATGGATCATTCTATTGAGATGTTTTGACATGTGTTTCCGAACACCAGATGATTTTGGTGATGAAATTGTTGAGGCATGAGCCTTAGCCCTTATAAAACTGATGGTTGTCTGGATGCGATACCATTCCAATTTTACCGTACAACCACAATACCCAAAAATGGGGTAGGGCTTGACTGGAAACTTATATACCTTAGTATTGGTTACCTCACGACCAATGTCTCAGCTGAGGGTACCTTGTGAAGATTGTCCACCTGTTTAGTACCCGAGATGACAGTTGGTCATGGTTGGGAGGCCAAACTCACAGGAGAGGTGCCTATACTAGGGCGTGTAATTGAAAGGTTAGGATTGATTATCCGCATACTGAGTATGGTGAATTCAGGATTTGTTCCTGACGGATGTATCGAATGTTGTGGTGAAAGTGTACAATCTCTGCAGAGTGTCAAACTATTCGAATAGCCGCGTCCGCGGTTATGGACAGTTGGAGTGGCCATAGTGTTCCTCCGTCAGATGTTTTCAAAATGACTTGTGAAATGAATTGAGATTTTGACTTGACCACAACAGAGTTGTGATATGAAATACAAGTTCCCACTTAGGTGTTATAAAACTTCAACTAGCATTCTTTGCTTCTAAACTTAGTAGAGGTAAATCTGGCTTTTTGCAAAACAACCCTAGAGCTTAGTGTCCTACTATAAAAAACCCCTTCACTTGTTAGTATTAGTTTGCGAGAACTTAAATAGTACTCATGGCTTTGTCCCTGGCTATTCCCGTGGCTAGACTATGAAGAGGATTACCTGGAGGATGGACCCCAGGAAGGTTACGACAACTAGGATCATCTCACATCGTCAGCATTGCTTGTGACCCCGAAGATGGAGCTTCGCCTACACTACCGTTATTATTACGTATTTCCGCTGCTTGAGTTGTATTAAGAACTGGATCATGAGATTCGTATTTGTGTAAGACCTTATGTATGGTTTGTAATGGATGATGTACTATGGTATCCAATTCTGTTATGTCTCGCAAAAATGGTAATCCTAGGATTGCGATGTATGGCATAACAGGCATCCAGGATTAAAAATCCAGCTGTTGACAAGTTGGTATCAGAGCCATCCTGACCATAGGAGACCCTAGTTATACTGGACGTTTGAATCAAAAACTTAGTTTCAAAACCAAAGGAAGCAAATATTTACAAAAACTTTTTCTCATTCTTACCTCTTGGACTCTTTCATAAAAATTCACGCTAGCAAATATTTAGAAAAACTTACTCTCATTCTTACCTCTTGGACTCATTCATAAAAATTCATGCTACTCCAAAAAAAAATTTCAAAGCTTACATCAAGTTTTGCACCCTAGATCACTTTTAGTGAAACTCCCAACTACGTTAGTGCACAAACGTAGTGAGTTGTATTCGGTCCCACTATATCGTAGTTTCCAGAATTGTTCTTAAAACCATCTGTTTTTCTTGTTTTGTGGTGTGTGTTTGTATCGGATGCTATGAATGAATGAATGAATGAAAAGCAAGTTGCTAGAAAAATCTGAGTCAAACTTTAAAAACTTTTCAAAGCCCTGAACCTTAGAAATTTCCCTCTTTTCTCATGATCTATCTCAATCTTCAGATGCCACGCGGAGGAAGTGGTTCATCCCCGGACCCGATGTTGCAGATCCTGCAAATGTTGGTTTCTGACCGCGAAGCTGAAAGAGCCGAACGTCAAGCCAACTTAGCCACCCTTCAACAGATAGCCCGACTAGCCCACAACAATCAAGGCCACGGAAACCAAGACAACCATGGATCTAAGCTCAAGAATTTCCAGAACACCAACCCACCTGTTTTCACTAAGTCAGAAGAGCCCCTAGATGCAGATGATTGGCTGCAAACCATGGAGAACAACCTAGAAGTCGCCGGAGTGGAAGCTAACGAGAAAGTTCTGTTCGCCACCCACTATCTAGCCGGAGATGCCAGAGCATGGTGGAAAAGCGTTCATGCGATGACCGGAGGACAGATGATGACCTGGGAGGAATTCAAGCTTTGAAGTTTGTTTGCGTGCCCAGACATCTTAAGCACATGCTCACTGACGGAGCTGCCCTCTTCCATCTTGTAGTTAAAGAACTTTTCAGAAGCTTCATAACTTTCAATTGCCGCATGAGTCTCAAAAATCAATTTGAGATCCTCGACAATATCATATGGGTCTGAATCCTCAAACCTTTTCTGAAGCTCCGATTCCAAACCATACAAGATAGCACACTGAACTATGGAGTACTGATTCTTCCGAGCGAGGTAAACATTCTTTACTTCATCGGGAGCATCATCTGCAGGTGGGTCACCCAGCGGTGCATCCAGCACATAGGTCAAATTACCAGCTGTGAGGACAATCCTCAAATTGCGGAACCAATCCGCGAAGTTGCTTCCATTGTTTTTCAACTTTTCTTTCTCTAGGAACGCATTAAAATTGATGGTAGGGGCTGCCATTGATCTACAACATATTTGCAATAGTTTAGACTAAGTTTATGACAAATTGAGTTCAAATTAATAATGAAATTAAACTAGGTGAACTCCCACTCAAAACAATATCCCTCACATTGTTTTAGTGATCACACGAACCAAATCCACCATATCAACACCGATCATCACGAGAGTTGACATAGTTTCAATGGCGAACAATCGACATGTTCATCATATCTACTATATGATTCATGCTTTACCTTTCGGTGATCCGTGTTCCGAGACCATGTCTGTACATGCTAGGCTCGTCAAGATCAAACCTTAGTTTCTGCATGAGCAAATCTGGCTTGCTCACGTTGTATACACTTGCAGAATCTAACACACCCGATCATCACGTGGTGCTTCGAAACAACAAGCTTTAGCAACGGTGCTAACTAAGGGTGAACACTTTATGATTTGAAATTGATGTGCATGAGGGATCATCTTATAATGCTACCGTCGTCTACTAAGCAATACAAGATGCATAAAGGATTAACATCACATGCAATTCAATATATATGTGATATGATATGGCCTTTCTTCTTTGTGCTTCCGATCTCCATCTTCAAGCACGAACATGATCTCCATCATCATCGGCATTGCATCAAGGTCAATGACGCTTCTCCATGGTTGTCGTCCACCGGCTTCAACTATTACAACTACTTTGAATAGACACGTGGGTCTTAACATAAATTAAAGACAACCATATGGCTCCTGCCGGTTGCCAACTTACAATAAGGAACATTGCATACATCAAATATAATCACAATCATGGCCATATCACATCACTGCACACTCCTGCAAAACAAAGTTAGACGCCTCTACTTTCTTTGCATATTTTACGTGGTTTGGGGCTTTCAATAAGTGTCGTTCTAACTTACGAACAAGAACCACAACATTGATACTAGCATTGCTGATCACCCGTTGTAAATTGGATCTTAACTATGCTAGGAGAAACAGGCACCCGCAAAGCCACTTATGCAATACAAGTTGCATGTCAAGCGTGGAGCAAGTCTCATGAACGATGTCATGTAAGGTTAGCCCGGGCCGCTTCATCCCAACATACCGCAAGATGCAAAGTACACAAGAAGTAATCGACAATAAAAGCATCAACGCCCACAATGACCATTGTGTTCTACTCGTGCAACAGATCTACATATAGACACGGCTCTGATACCACAGTAGGGGTTCGTAGCATGGAAAACAAAAAATTTCTATCGCATACAAACAAACAAGCCAAGATCTATCTACTAGATTGTAGCAACGAGTCGATGGAATAACTTACCCTCGAAGATTCCAAAGCGTTTAACGAGAGCGGATTCTCGTGGGTGATGTAGTCGTACTCTTCCCGATCTCAAGATCGTGTAGACGATCCTTCCGGCGCTGCGTTCCGGCAGCGCTCCCGCAGTCGGTCACACGTTCGGTACTCGACGAAGACCTTCCTCTCCCTTGTTCCAGCAGGCAGCGGAGGTTGTAGCACTCTCCTCGCGATTCCGGCAGCACAACGGCGTGGTACCGGAAGTAGAGGGGAGATCCCGCAGGGCTTCGCCTTAAGCCGGAGCGAGTATGGTGGATTATGAGAGAGGGCTATTAGTGGTCTAGAGATTAGACACACCAATTAGAAGGCTCTAAACCGCAGGCTAAAGCAATTAGAAGCTCTAAACCAAACGGCTCTAAACCTGAGATTAGAGGTGGAAACTTGTGTGTCTCAAGGAGGAGCCCTGCCCCTCCTTTTATGGGTGGAGGGGCCTTGGGGCGCCAGGGGAGGGAGGGAGTCCCTCCCCAACTCGGCCTAGGGCTGGGCGCCGGCCTAGAGGAGTTGGACTCCTCCTCCAAGTTGGTTCCAACTCCTCTTGCTTGTTTCCCACAGTTTCCTGTTTCCCACAGTTTCCTGTTTTAGCCGTTTGACTTTCAAACTGGCAATTTGACTTTCATGTTTTTGGAACAGCAAGAACACTTAGTACATGATGCAATCATTCAATGACACACTCATGTACCCTCCCCCCCCCCGGAGTGCCGGACAATCCGGAACCTTCTAGAACATTCCCGATGAAAACACCGGAATCATTCCCGAACTCCGAAACGGGACTTTCCTTATATGAATCTTATTCTCCGGACCATTCCGGATCACCTCGTGATATCCCGGATCCCATCCGAGACTCCGAACAACATTCGGTCTCTTTCTCATAATACCATAACTACTCAAAACAACGTCGAATCCTTAAGTGTGTCTCCCTACGGTTCGTGAATTATGCGGACATGATCGAGACACTTCTCCAAACAATAACCAATAGAGGAATCTGGAAATTCATATGGCTCCCACATATTTCTACGATTACTTTGCGATCGAATGAACCACTTACATACGATACCAATTTCCCTTTGTCTCACGATATGTTACTTATCCGAGGTTATGATCGTCGGTATCTCTGCATACCTAGTTCAACCTCGTTACTGATAAGTACTCTTTTCTCGTTCCCGTGATATGTGATCCCTTGTGAGCCAGTCACATGCTTGCAAGCTAATTGGATGACATTTCACCGAGAGGGCCCAGAGAATATCTATCCGTCATATGGATGGACAAATCCCACTCTTGATCCATGTGTCTCAACCAATACTTTCTGAACACTCAATGCCACCTTTATAGCCACCCAGTTACGGTGTGGTGTTTGATGTCATCAAAGCATCCATCCGGTAAAGGTGATATGCATGATCTCATGGTCGAAGGAATTAGGTTAATATGTATCAGAAAGCATATAGCAATTGAACTATTGAAATGACTTGATCTTTATGCTACGCTTATCTATAGGAGTATGTCCACCATACCATTCTCCTAACGATATGATCTTGTTGTTGATAACATCTCAATGTTCATGATAGGGAAACCACAATCATTTATCAACCAACAAGCTAGTGAGGTATAGAGGCTATACTAGGGACTTCAAATTAAGTTTACAAATCACACAAGTATTAATGTTTCCCTGTTAATACTATTATAGCATGAATGTAAACATTTATCACAAACACAAAGATATAATAATAACTATATTTATTATTGCCTCTAGGGCATATCTCCAACAGTCTCCCACTTGCACTAGAGTTATCTAATCTAGATTACATGGTAATATACCGAACACCCATGGCAGTTTGGTGTTGGTCATGTTTTGCCCTCGGGAGAGGTTTAGTCAACGGATCCGCCACATTCAGATCTGTGTGTACTTTGCAAATCTTTATATCCCCATCCTGGATATGTTCTCGAATAGCGTGAAAACATAGCTTGATATGCTTCAGCTTCTTGTGTGACCTTGGTTCTTGCGCATTGGCTATGGCGCCCATGTTATCACAATAGATAGACATTGGGTCCAGCGCACTAGGAACCACACCCAGCTCTGTAATGAACTCTTTCATCCATATCGCTTCTTGTGAAGCCTCCGAAGCAGCCATGTATTCCGATTCAGTTGAAGATCTCGCCACAACGCTTTGCTTTGCACTCCTCCAGCTAACTGCTGCACCATTCAAAATAAATACGTATCCAGATTGTGATTTAGAATCATCCGGATCGGTGTTCCAACTAGCATCGGTGTAACCATTAACAACGAGCTGTTCATCACCTCCATAAGAAAGAACCATATCCTTAGTTCTTCTCAAGTACTTAAGGATGTTTTTGACCGCTGTCCAATGATCCACTCCTGGATCACTTTGATATCTGCTAGTTAGACTAACAGCATATGCGATGTCAGGTCTAGTACATAGCATGGCATACATTAGAGATCCTATGGCTGATGCATAGGGAGTCTTACTCATCCTTTCTCTATCTTCTGCCGATGTCGGACTTTGAGTTTTACTCAAGGTCGTATTGGGCAACATGGGCAAGAACCCTTTCTTGCTTTCTTCCATTCCAAACCTCTTTAGAACTTTGTCCAAATATGTACTCTGTGACAATGATATTTGGCGTTTCGATCTATCTCTATAAATCTTTATGCCTAATATGTAAGCTGCTTCGCCAAGATCCTTCATTGAAAAACTATTATTCAAATATTCCTTGACACTATTAAGAAGGTCTACATCATTCCCAATCAACAATATGTCATCCACATATAGTATTAAGAATGCTACAGAGCTCCCACTCACTTTCTTGTAAATACAAGCTTCTCCATAAGTTTGTATAAAACCAAAACTTTTGATTACCTTATCAAAACGTTGATTCCAACTTCGGGATGCTTGCTTCAATCCATAGATGGACCGTTGAAGTTTGCATACCTTGTTAGCATCTTTAGGATCGACAAAACCTTTGGGTTGCATCATATACAACTCTTCATCAATATCTCCATTGAGGAATGCTGTTTTGACATCCATCTGCCATATCTCATAATCATAATATGCAGCGATTGCTAACATAATCCTCATAGACTTTAGCTTCGCTACTGGTGAGAAAGTCTCATCGTAGTCAACTCCTTGAATTTGTCGAAACCCTTTTGCGACAAGTCGAGCTTTATAGACAGTAACATTACCATCAGCATCTGTTTTCTTCTTGAAAATCCATTTGTTCTCGACAGCCTTTCCGCCATCCGGTAAGTCCACCAAAGTCCATACTTGGTTTTCGTACATGGATCCAATCTCGGATTTCATGGCTTCTTGCCATTTATTGGAATCTGGGCTCATCATCGCTTCCTCATATGTCTCGGGGTCATCGGTGTTGTCCACCGACATGACACTCATAACGGGATCATACCAATCTGGAGTGGTACGATTTCTCGTTGATCTCCGAGGCTCTGTAGCAACTTCAACCGAAGTTTCATGATCACCATCATTAGATCCCTCTCTAATTGGTGCAGGCACCACAGGAACTTCTTCCGGTGCTACGCTACTCGCAATTTCGAGAGAAGGTTCGATAACCTCGTCGAGTTCTACTTTCCTTCCAGTCACTTCTTTCGAGAGAAATTCCTTCTCTAGAAAGGATCCATTCTTGGCAACGAAGATTTTGCCTTCGGATCTATGATAGAAGGTATACCCAATAGTTTCCTTCGGGTATCCTATGAAGACGCATTTTTCCGCTTTGGGTTCAAGCTTGTCCGGCTGTAACTTCTTTACATAGGCTTCGCATCCCCAAACTTTAAGAAACGACAATTTAGGTTTCTTCCCAAACCATAATTCATACGGTGTCGTTTCAACGGATTTAGATGGTGCCCTATTTAAAGTGAATGCGGCTGTTTCTAATGCATAACCCCAAAATGATAGCGGTAAGTCTGTAAGTGACATCATAGAACGAACCATATCTAAGAGAGTTCGATTACGACGTTCGGACACACCATTACGCTATGGTGTTCCCGGCGGTGTCAATTGTGAAAGTATTCCGCACTTCTTTAAATGCTCGCCAAACTCGTAACTTAGATATTCACCTCCACGATCAGAACGTAGAAACTTAATCTTCTTGTTACGTTGATTCTCTACCTCACTTTGAAACTCCTTAAACTTCTCGAAAGTTTCGGACTTATGTTTCATGAAATAGATATACCCATATCTACTCAAATCATCCGTGAAGGTAAGAACATAACGATAACCACCGCGCGATGCTACACTCATTGGACCACACACATCGGTATGTATAATTTCCAATAAGTCCGTAGCTCGCTCCATCATACCAGAAAATGGAGTCTTAGTCATTTTTCCCATCAGACATGCTTCGCATCTTTCAAGTGATTCAAAATCAAGTGATTCAAGAAGTCCATCGGAATGGAGTTTCTTCATACGCTTCACTCCAATGTGACCAAGACGACAGTGCCACATATAGGTCGAATTATCGCTTGATTTCAAACGTTTAGCCTCAATGTTGTTGATATGTGTATTTCCACTATCGAGATTCAATAAGAATAGACCATCTATCAAAGGTGCATGTGCATAAAACATATTACTCATATAAATCGAACAACCATTATTCTCTGATTTAAACAAGTAACCGTCTCGCAATGAACAAGATCCTGATATAATGTTCATGCTCAACATAGGCACTAAATAACAATTATTTAAGTATAAAACTAATCCCGATGGTAGATGAAGGGGTAGCGTGCCGACCGCGATCACATCAACCTTTGATCCGTTTCCCACGCGCATCGTCACCTCGTTCTTCGCTAGCTTCCGTTTATTCTGCAGCACCTGTTTCGAGTTACAAATATGAGCAACCGAACCAGTATCAAATACCCAGGAACTACTACGAGTACTAGTGAGATACACATCAATAACATGTATATCAGATATACCTTTCTTCTTGATGTTGCCGTTCTTCAAATCCGCCAAGTACTTTGGGCAATTCCGCTTCCAGTGACCTTCTCCCTTGCAGTAAAAGCACTCAGTATCAGGCTTAGGTCCAGCCTTGGTCTTCTTTGCTGGCGTGGTAACTTTCTTACCACCCTTCTTGAAGTGTCCCTTTTGCTTACACTTGCCTTTCTTGAATTTGGTGGTCTTATTGACCAACAACACTTGGTGCTCTTTCTTAATCTCCACTTCTGCAGATTTCAACATGGCAAAGAGTTCTGGCAACGTCTTGTTCATGTTCTGCATGTTGTAGTTCATCACAGAGTTCTTGTAACTTGGTGGTAGTGATTGGAGGACACGGTAAATCCCCAAAGCATTAGGAATCACAATACCCAAGCTTTGAAGTTTGTTTGCGTGCCCAGACATCTTAAGCACATGCTCACTGACGGAGCTGCCCTCTTCCATCTTGCAGTTAAAGAACTTTTCAGAAGCTTCATAACTTTCAATTGCCGCATGAGTCTCAAAAATCAATTTGAGATCCTCGACAATATCATATGGGTCTGAATCCTCAAACCTTTTCTGAAGCTCCGATTCCAAACCATACAAGATAGCACACTGAACTATGGAGTACTGATTCTTTCGAGCGAGGTAAACATTCTTTACTTCATCGGGAGCATCATCTGCAGGTGGGTCACCCAGCGGTGCATCCAGCACATAGGTTAAATTACCAGCTGTGAGGACAATCCTCAAATTGCGGAACCAATCCGCGAAGTTGCTTCCATTGTTTTTCAACTTTTCTTTCTCTAGGAACGCATTAAAATTGATGGTAGGGGCTGCCATTGATCTACAACATATTTGCAATAGTTTAGACTAAGTTTATGACAAATTGAGTTCAAATTAATAATGAAATTAAACTAGGTGAACTCCCACTCAAAACAATATCCCTCACATTGTTTTAGTGATCACACGAACCAAATCCACCATATCAACACCGATCATCACGAGAGTTGACATAGTTTCAATGGCGAACAATCGACATGTTCATCATATCTACTATATGATTCATGCTTTACCTTTCGGTGATCCGTGTTCCGAGACCATGTCTGTACATGCTAGGCTCGTCAAGATCAAACCTTAGTTTCTGCATGAGCAAATCTGGCTTGCTCACGTTGTATACACTTGCAGAATCTAACACACCCGATCATCACGTGGTGCTTCGAAACAACAAGCTTTAGCAACGGTGCTAACTAAGGGTGAACACTTTATGATTTGAAATTGATGTGCATGAGGGGTCATCTTATAATGCTACCGTCGTCTACTAAGCAATACAAGATGCATAAAGGATTAACATCACATGCAATTCAATATATATGTGATATGATATGGCCTTTCTTCTTTGTGCTTCCGATCTCCATCTTCAAGCACGAACATGATCTCCATCATCATCGGCATTGCATCAAGGTCAATGACGCTTCTCCATGGTTTTCGTCCACCGGCTTCAACTATTACAACTACTTTGAATAGACACGTGGGTCTTAACATAAATTAAAGACAACCATATGGCTCCTGCCGGTTGCCAACTTACAATAAGGAACATTGCATACATCAAATATAATCACAATCATGGCCATATCACATCACTGCACACTCCTGCAAAACAAAGTTAGACGCCTCTACTTTCTTTGCATATTTTACGTGGTTTGGGGCTTTCAATAAGTGTCGTTCTAACTTACGAACAAGAACCACAACATTGATACTAGCATTGCTGATCACCCGTTGTAAATTGGATCTTAACTATTCTAGGAGAAACAGGCACCCGCAAAGCCACTTATGCAATACAAGTTGCATGTCAAGCGTGGAGCAAGTCTCATGAACGATGTCATGTAAGGTTAGCCCGGGCCGCTTCATCCCAACATACCGCAAGATGCAAAGTACACAAGAAGTAATCGACAATAAAAGCATCAACGCCCACAATGACCATTGTGTTCTACTCGTGCAACAGATCTACATATAGACACGGCTCTGATACCACAGTAGGGGTTCGTAGCATGGAAAACAAAAATTTTCTATCGCATACAAACAAACAAGCCAAGATCTATCTACTAGATTGTAGCAACGAGTCGATGGAATAACTTACCCTCGAAGATTCCAAAGCGTTTAACGAGAGCGGATTCTCGTGGGTGATGTAGTCGTACTCTTCCCGATCTCAAGATCGTGTAGATGATCCTTCCGGCGCTGCGTTCCGGCAGCGCTCCCGCAGTCGGTCACACGTTCGGTACTCGACGAAGACCTTCCTCTCCCTTGTTCCAGCAGGCAGCGGAGGTTGTAGCACTCTCCTCGCGATTCCGGCAGCACAACGGCGTGGTACCGGAAGTAGAGGGGAGATCCCGCAGGGCTTCGCCTTAAGCCGGAGCGAGTATGGTGGATTATGAGAGAGGGCTATTAGTGGTCTAGAGATTAGACACACCAATTAGAAGGCTCTAAACCGCAGGCTAAAGCAATTAGAAGCTCTAAACCAAACGGCTCTAAACCTGAGATTAGAGGTGGAAACTTGTGTGTCTCAAGGAGGAGCCCTGCCCCTCCTTTTATGGGTGGAGGGGCCTTGGCGCGCCAGGGGAGGGAGGGAGTCCCTCCCCAACTCGGCCTAGGGCTGGGCGCCGGCCTAGAGGAGTTGGACTCCTCCTCCAAGTTGGTTCCAACTCCTCTTGCTTGTTTCCCACAGTTTCCTGTTTCCCACAGTTTCCTGTTTTAGCCGTTTGACTTTCAAACTGGCAATTTGACTTTCATGTTTTTGGAACAGCAAGAACACTTAGTACATGATGCAATCATTCAATGACACACTCATGTACCCTCCCCCCCCGGAGTGCCGGACAATCCGGAACCTTCTAGAACATTCCCGATGAAAACACCGGAATCATTCCCGAACTCCGAAACGGGACTTTCCTTATATGAATCTTATTCTCCGGACCATTCCGGATCACCTCGTGATATCCCGGATCCCATCCGAGACTCCGAACAACATTCGGTCTCTTTCTCATAATACCATAACTACTCAAAACAACGTCGAATCCTTAAGTGTGTCTCCCTACGGTTCGTGAATTATGCGGACATGATCGAGACACTTCTCCGAACAATAACCAATAGAGGAATCTGGAAATTCATATGGCTCCCACATATTTCTACGATTACTTTGCGATCGAATGAACCACTTACATACGATACCAATTTCCCTTTGTCTCACGATATGTTACTTATCCGAGGTTATGATCGTCGGTATCTCTGCATACCTAGTTCAACCTCGTTACTGATAAGTACTCTTTTCTCGTTCCCGTGATATGTGATCCCTTGTGAGCCAGTCACATGCTTGCAAGCTAATTGGATGACATTTCACCGAGAGGGCCCAGAGAATATCTATCCGTCATATGGATGGACAAATCCCACTCTTGATCCATGTGTCTCAACCAATACTTTCTGAACACTCAATGCCACCTTTATAGCCACCCAGTTACGGTGTGGTGTTTGATGTCATCAAAGCATCCATCCGGTAAAGGTGATATGCATGATCTCATGGTCGAAGGAATTAGGTTACTATGTATCAGAAAGCATATAGCAATTGAACTATTGAAATGACTTGATCTTTATGCTACGCTTATCTATAGGAGTATGTCCACCATACCATTCTCCTAACGATATGATCTTGTTGTTGATAACATCTCAATGTTCATGATAGGGAAACCACAATCATTTATCAACCAACAAGCTAGTGAGGTATAGAGGCTATACTAGGGACTTCAAATTAAGTTTACAAATCACACAAGTATTAATGTTTCCCTGTTAATACTATTATAGCATGAATGTAAACATTTATCACAAACACAAAGATATAATAATAACTATATTTATTATTGCCTCTAGGGCATATCTCCAACAGTCTCCCACTTGCACTAGAGTCATCTAATCTAGATTACATGGTAATATACCGAACACCCATGGCAGTTTGGTGTTGGTCATGTTTTGCCCTCGGGAGAGGTTTAGTCAATGGATCCGCCACATTCAGATCAGTGTGTACTTTGCAAATCTTTATATCCCCATCCTGGATATGTTCTCGAATAGCGTGAAAACGTAGCTTGATATGCTTCAGCTTCTTGTGTGACCTTGGTTCTTGCGCATTGGCTATGGCGCCCATGTTATCACAGTAGATAGACATTGGGTCCAGCGCACTAGGAACCACACCCAGCTCTGTAATGAACTCTTTCATCCATATCGCTTCTTGTGAAGCCTCCGAAGCAGCCATGTATTCCGATTCAGTTGAAGATCTCGCCACAACGCTTTGCTTTGCACTCCTCCAGCTAACTGCTGCACCATTCAAAATAAATACGTATCCAGATTGTGATTTAGAATCATCCGGATCGGTGTTCCAACTAGCATCGGTGTAACCATTAACAACGAGCTGTTCATCACCTCCATAAGAAAGAACCATATCCTTAGTTCTTCTCAAGTACTTAAGGATGTTTTTGACCGCTGTCCAATGATCCACTCCTGGATCACTTTGATATCTGCTAGTTAGACTAACAGCATATGCGATGTCGGGTCTAGTACATAGCATGGCATACATTAGAGATCCTATGGCTGATGCATAGGGAGTCTTACTCATCCTTTCTCTATCTTCTGCCGATGTCGGACTTTGAGTTTTACTCAAGGTCGTATTGGGCAACATGGGCAAGAACCCTTTCTTGCTTTCTTCCATTCCAAACCTCTTTAGAACTTTGTCCAAATATGTACTCTGTGACAATGATATTTGGCGTTTCGATCTATCTCTATAAATCTTTATGCCTAATATGTAAGCTGCTTCGCCAAGATCCTTCATTGAAAAACTATTATTCAAATATTCTTTGACACTATTAAGAAGGTCTACATCATTCCCAATCAACAATATGTCATCCACATATAGTATTAAGAATGCTACAGAGCTCCCACTCACTTTCTTGTAAATACAAGCTTCTCCATAAGTTTGTATAAAACCAAAACTTTTGATTACCTTATCAAAACGTTGATTCCAACTTCGGGATGCTTGCTTCAATCCATAGATGGACCGTTGAAGTTTGCATACCTTGTTAGCATCTTTAGGATCGACAAAACCTTTGGGTTGCATCATATACAACTCTTCATCAATATCTCCATTGAGGAATGCTGTTTTGACATCCATCTGCCATATCTCATAATCATAATATGCAGCGATTGCTAACATAATCCTCACAGACTTTAGCTTCGCTACTGGTGAGAAAGTCTCATCGTAGTCAACTCCTTGAATTTGTCGAAACCCTTTTGCGACAAGTCGAGCTTTATAGACAGTAACATTACCATCAGCATCTGTTTTCTTCTTGAAAATCCATTTGTTCTCGACAGCCTTTCGGCCATCCGGTAAGTCCACCAAAGTCCATACTTGGTTTTCGTACATGGATCCAATCTCGGATTTCATGGCATATCTCCAACAGTGGGATACCGTGACAAATTTTTGTCATTAGCTAGGTATGCCCCGGATGAGATTGACACAGAAGCCAAGAGGAAAGAGAGATTCCTGAACGGTCTGCACGATGAGATGCAGACTGTGTTAGTCAATATCCCCTTTGTTGATATTGAAGCCCTTGTCGACTCTGCCATCCTGATGGAAGGAAAGAGCAACCAAGCCAATGAGAACCGCAAGCGTCGCGTGATGCATCAGCCAGGAACCCATCAGAACCCAAAGTATCGCCCTAACCCATCTCTAGGATTTGCCCCGAGAACCAACAGACCCCCGATGAACCGTCTGACCTATCCCAACCGTGGAAACCCTAGGCCTGGAGGAAATCACAACAGCCCCGGCAACTCTAGCAATTTCAACCGTGCCCCACCCAAGTTCAACAACAACAATGCTACCGCCAACACCAACACTGCCCTGAGGACTGGAAGCAATGTTGTGCCGGTTGCAGCAAAGGACAAGTCGCAAGTAACTTGTTATGACTGTGGAAATAAGGGTCACTACTCCAACGAGTGCCCCAACAAGAAGAATGTTGCAGCCCCCAATGCAAATGCTCCAGCTCAGCAGCAGCGTCGTGTTCAGCCAGGAAGAAGGTTTGCCCCAGGGTATTCGCTCAACCGCAACGGCCGTCTTTTTCTCATGCATGCTGAAGAAGCTCAGGAAGCGCCAGACGTCGTGCTGGGTATGTTTTCTGTTAATTCAGTACTTGCAAGAGTGTTGTTTAATTCGGGTGCATCGCATTCATTTGTCACCGAAGAATTTTCCTGCACTAGTAAGATTCAACCAACAAACTCAGCATGTTATGATCGTCCAAATTTCCGGTTCAACCACCAAGGCTAGGCAAATTTGCAAAGCCGTCCCTATCCGAATCCATGGCATAGATTTTTATGCTAACCTGATAGTACTCAGAACTAAAGGTTTGGAAGTAGTACTAGGAATGGATTGGATGTCCAAACATAAAGGATTGATTGACTGTGCCAAGAAATCCATCACCATGACCAATACCGCCAGAATATTAGTCGAGCATATATCTGAAACCTTACCTCGTCAATTCAAGTGCAACAAGAGTATAGCCCAACCTACCATTGACCAAGTCCGGATAGTCTGCGAATACCCCGATCTATTTCCAGATGTTTTGCCCGGTATGCTCCCAGATCGGGATATCGAGTTTATCATTGAACTAATCCCCGGAACTGGACCCATAGCCCAGAGACCCTATAGTATGAACCCGTCTGAACTAGCAGAACTGAAGAAGCAACTGGATTCCATGTTGGAAATTGGATTAATTCAACCAAGTGCGTCACCATGGAGATCACCTGTCTTATTTGTGGACAAAAAGGATGGAGGTAACCGTCTGTGTACGGATTATCGGAAGTTGAATGATGTCACCATCAGGAACAAGTATCCCTTGCGCAATATAGAAGATTTGTTTGATCAGTTGACTGGTGCCAAAGTGTTTTCTAAGATTGATCTTAGAACAGGCTATCATCAACTCAAGATTTGTGTAGAGGATATTCCCAAGACTGCCTTTACCACCAGATATGGATTATACGAGTATACTGTCATGTCTTTTGGATTAACCAATGCCCCCGCTTATTTCATGAATCTCATGAATAAGATTTTTATGGACTTCCTGGATAAGTTTGTCGTTGTTTTCATCGACGACATTCTGATTTATTCCAAATCGGAAGAAGAACATGAGCTACACCTAAGGACCATTCTTGGAACCCTTAGAGAGCATCAATTGTATGCCAAGTTTAGCAAATGTGAATTCTGGTTACAGGAGGTAGGATTCCTCGGCCACATTGTCTCAGCTGGAGGAATTGCCGTTGACCCTGCAAAGGTGAAGATGTCGAAGATTGGCAAGCCTCAACCACTCAAACCCAAGTTCGTGCATTTCTCGGATTGGCGGGATATTACCGCAAGTTCGTAGAAGGATTCTGGAGTATCGCCAGACCCATGACCCAATTGCTGAAGAAAGACAAGAAGTTTGAATGGACCGACAAATGTGAAGCGAGTTTTCAAGAACTCAAGAGGAGATTGATTTCAGCCCAAAACTTAATCATGACGGATATCACAAAGCCCTTCGACGTGTATTGTGACGCATCCAAGATCGGTCTCGGATGTGTGCTAATGCAAGAAGGCAAAGTTATCTCTTATCTATCTCGACAACTGAAACAACATGAGCAAAATTACCCAACCCGTGACCTCGAACTCGCAGCCGTAGTTCTAGCCCTAAAGACATGGAGGCATTACCTGATGGGAAATCGTTGTGAGATTTATTCGAATCTCAAGAGCCTGAAGTATATATTCACTCAGAAGGAGCTGAATATGAGACAGAGAAGATGGATTGTGCTAATCAAGGATTACGATCTGGACATTCACTATAACCCGGTAAAGCCAATGTGGTAGCAGATGCCCTTAGTAGATTTCCGTGCCGCTTGAACTCCATGATTTTGAAGGAGCAACCAAGTTTGCACAAAGAGATGGAAGATTTTCGAATGGAATTAGTGAGTGAAGGATTTTTGGCTAGCATAGAACTTCAACCCACTTTGATCAGCCAGATCAAAGAGGCGCAGAAAGGAAATGCTAGTAATGATGGAATCAAGCATCGTATCGGTATAGGCAAAGTACCCGGATTCACCGAAGACGAAGAAGGAGTTCTGTGGTACAAAGGACACCTTTGTGTACCAGCAGATTCTGAGTTGAAAGAATTATCCTCAAGGAAGCTCATGATACTCTTTATTCTATCCACCCCGAAGGAACTAAGATGTATCAAGATTTGAAAGAGCAATTTTGGTGGCATAACATGAAGAGAGAAATCGGAAGCTATATCGCCAAGTGTGATATATGTCAGCGAGTCAAGGAGGACCTCAAGGACCCGCTGGATTGTTGCAACCATTATAGATTCCGGAATGGAAATGGGATTCCGTTGGAATGGACTTTATCACCGGATTGCCTACTTCTAGTAGGGGAAATGACTCTATCTGGGTCATAGTGGACAGATTGTCCAAAGTCGCCCATTTCATACCCGTGAAGACCACATATCAGAGTTCGAAGCTAGCGGAGTTATACATCGCTAGGATCGCCAGTTTGCATGGAATCCCCAAGAACATCGTATCGTATCGAGGAACTCAGTTTACCTCGAGATTCTGGAAGAAAGTCCAAGAAGGTTTAGGAACCCGACTAGATTTTAGCACCGCTTATCACCCCCATACCCATGGACAAACAGAGCGAGTAAATCAAATACTCGAAGATATGCTGAGAGCATGTGTGTTAGAATATGGATCTAAGTGGGAAGACTGTCTTCCGTTCGCAGAATTTTCATACAACAATAGTTATCAAGCTAGTTTGCAAATGGCCCCATTTGAATTCATGTACGGAAGAAAGTGCCGCACCCCTTTGAATTGGTCGGAAGTGGGAGAGAGTTAGATTTTCAGACCCGATATCCTACGAGAAGCAGAAGAGAAGGTTCACAAGATTCGTGAGCACCTCAAGACAGCCCAGTCCCGACAGAAGACTTACGCCGACAAGAGACGTCGAGACCTCGCCTTCAACATAGGAGATTTTGTGTATAATAAATGTTGCCATTGAAGGGAATGCAACGTATCCAACTCAAAGGAAAGTTAGCCCCCAGATATATCGGACCCTTCAAGATTCTGAACCGTCGAGGAAAAGTGCGTATCAATTGGAACTACCCGAAGAGATGTTAGCCGTGCACAATGTGTTCCACATCTCATTACTTCGCAAGTGTCTCGAAATCCCGGAGAAGACTGAAGTATTCAAGAATATTGATCACCGGACTATAGAGATCAATGATGACCTGACCTATCCCGAAGTACCCATCCGTATTTTGGAAGAATATTTCCAAACTACCAGAACCCGAAGCATCAAGTTTCTCAAGATTCAGTGGAGCAACCACACAGAAGAGGAAGCTACCTGGGAGCGTGAAGATCACATCAGGACGGAGTTTCCCGATCTCTTCAAATCCTAGGTAATCTTTTCATCCTTTTTCAAATCTTGGGACGAGATTTTGTTTAAGGGGGGAAGGTTTGTAACATCCCAAAAATATTGAACTAGAATCATCAAACTCTAATCATCGAAATTAGGGTTAACAAAAACTTTTCTAAATAAAAATATGAAAGCATGCATGTGTGTATGCATTCCAATTTGAATTCTTTTGAATTACCTTGCTTATGTGTTTCTTTGCTTGTAAAATGATTCTTAGGTGAAATAAACAACATCTAAACATTTCCCAAACTTTTCCCAAAGACAAATAAATCAAAACAAACAAATTAAGTGAATGGTCCCTTTTGCCAAATTAACTCCCATGCCTACTTTGTCTATCTCTAACTTTGCAGAACTTAACAGAAACTTGTTTGGATCTTTACACCCCTTGATAGTACTCATAACAAAGTATCAAGGCCCACCTTGTGATCATCCAGAAACATTCAAATGCATAGTTTAAATGACAGTTTAAAATTGAATCTATATCATATGGGAAGATCCCACTTTTTCAAAAACCACTCAAACAAGCTCAACTTTCAAAACCCAAGCATCTACAGACTCATCAGCACATGCCTAGCACACCCACCAAAAATCTTTTCAAAATTCAAAACTTGAATTCATGCGGCCATTTCATCAAACACATTGCTGATTCAAATCAAACAAAATCAAAACACTATAGTGAGCAGTGTTTTGAGCCTAAATTGTTCCCTCTCTGGACACCACTAGCCTTAGTAGATCATCTAACCAACTTAACTAATCACTAGCACCACTGTGAGCTCGCCAATGTCATCAATGGTGAACAGCCGAGAGCACCCATGTCACCCCAATGTGGACATCAGGCTAGAGGAGGAACTAGCCGTTCCAACCTTGTATGGGAGGTAGCCCATGCCTCACCGCCCCCTCTCGACCATCCATGCCTCGCAGACAACAGCCAGAACCGCCAGGAACGCCGCGCCCGTGCCGCTCTCGACCATGCCGACCCTCGTCGCAGAGCATGCGCCATTCCCATTTAACCAGACCACCTCGAGCCCTCGCCGCCCGCCAACATGCTCCCCACCGTCCCAGGAGACCGCCAGACATGACCATTTCACTGCCCGTACCCCGTAGCCACCGCTCGCTGTCGAAGACGCCGCCTCTGCCTCGCAGAGCATCGAGTGTTCCCGACCGTTTGCCACTGCCCCTACAAGCGCATTAAAGCCCATAGAGCATCGCCAGGAGACCATCGATCGATCGCCACCCTCGGCCATGCCTCTAGCAGCCCGTAGCCATGTCGCCACTGTCGCCTGCCCATCCCATTCGGTCTCACCGTCGAGCCTATAAAAGGAGACGACCCCCAGCCGAATTGTGCACACCATCTCACTCCCCTCTCCTCACTGATCGTTCCACCCCGTTGCCGGAGCAAGGCGAGCAGTGCATCGCCGGAATTTGGCCCTGGAGAAGAAGGGAGCCAGCGATTGGAGCCGCCTCAGGAGAAGCTGCTGGTCCCAGGAGGTTCGCCGTCGTCGACTTCGTCGTTCGCCCGCATCGCCGACCTTCGCCTGAGCCCCGGTAAGCCTCCCACGACCCCCACCTGCCGCGTTAGGGTTCTGTCTCGCCGGCGCGGCCCGACGTGGACGATGAACCAGAGCCGTTGGATTAGAACTAGATCCAACATACCACGTTACCCCGTACCGCTTCGCACCCCCCGTCTCACTAACGCGTGGGGACAGCAACTTAACCAGCCCAAGTAAGCGCTGTGCGTAGCAGGTCGGCCCATTAGCAGTTCCCGCGCACCCACTCGTTTGAATTTGGATTTTTCCATTTTCATTCAAACATAGTTCTGTACCTAGTTTCAAAAATCAACCTAGCTCTATTCAGTGAACCAAATCCAATGAAACCAATTTTCTTAGAAAGGTTTTGAAATTCTGAATCCAAGCCCGTTGGATTCAAATCATTTGAATCTATAGATAAACCTTGGTAAAAATAACAAGGCAGAATATTTTCTGCATTCAAACATTTTTTAAATATAAACCATAATAGCTTTTGAGTTGATTCCAACTCTCAAAAATCACATTTGATCATACCTTTCAGAATATATAAAAATATATGGGTTTACTTACAGAAATAATGTTCAAGTAATAAAAGAATGCCACATAGGCATTTCTAGTCACTTTATTTAAGTAAAATAAATGGTTAAACCTTATTAAATTGTGACACCACTTTAAATCACATTCCCATGTACTGAAATGTGTGGTGATGACATGTGTCAACATGATCCCATGTTTGGTTTGGAGAATATTAAATCTTAAGTAGTTTTTCAATGAGTCGAAATTACTTTTCTAAAAATAAAAGAAATTAAACCAAGCTTTAATCTTGTAATGTTAGTGATGATGCTAGATCATCTATAGGACCCTTTTGTGTGATGATTGAAAGTAGTTAAGTATTGTTTGGTGATTGTGTACCTCGTATTTATTTATAGACGCTAGTACCGACCAAGGATACGAGGAAGAAGGAGGATACTACGAAGAAGAAGACGAGGAGAACTTCAACCACTACTCTGCACAAGGCAAGCCTATACTTGCAAGCTAACACTTGCAATTTATCAAGCTTATACTGATACTGATGCAATCCTAATACTACTAGTTGATTGTGCAAGCTAACACTTGCAAGATACTCTAATTTAGCAAGCCTTACTAATCAAGTTGACCTATGCAAGCAAATACTTGCTTATTACCATGCCAACTATATGCCTTAAGCATATGTGATCATACCCACTTGATGACCCCATTCCTAGTTTTACTTACAAGATTTATTCTTTATTTCTTTATCAAAGCCTTTACTTAGAGCTTACTTAAGTGAATTTGTAGATTCTAGAGAGATAATTGAAGGTTGCATAAAGAGCATAAAACTTGGCCTAAGCTAGATAATCTTCATGTCATCCTAAGGCATGAGATTGAACTTAGTTAAACTCCACTAGTTTACCACCCCTCATTTGTACTCACTCCCATTTGTAGATGCTAGTGCTAAGCATAAAACTTGATCAACATTAGATGGGAATACTTGATGAAAATGGTTATGAAAACCTTGGAATGATGGATCATTCTATTGAGATGTTTTGACATGTGTTTCTGAACACCAGATGATTTTGGTGATGAAATTGTTGAGGCATGAGCCTTAGCCCTTTATAAAACTGATGGTTGCCTGGATGCGATACCATTCCAATTTTACCGTACAACCAGAATACCCGAAAATTGGGTAGGGCTTGACTGGAAACTTATATACCTTAGTATTGGTTACCTCACGGCCAAGGTCTGAGCTAAGGCTACCTTGTGAAGATTGTCCACCTATGCAGTAACCGAGATGACAGTTGGTCATGGTTGGGAGGCCAAACTCACAGGAGAGGTTCCTATACTAGGGCGTGTAATTGAAAGGTTAGGATTGAATATCCGCATACTGAGTATGGTGAATTCAGGATTTGTTCCTGACGGATGTATCGAATGTTGTGGTGAAAGTGTACAATCTCTGCAGAGTGCCATACTGTTCCTCCGTCAGATGTTTTCAAAATGACCTGTGAAATGAATTGATATTTTGACTTGACCACAACAGAGTTGTGATATGAAATACAAGTTCCCACTTAGGTTTTATAAAACTTCAACTAGCATTCTTTGCTTCTAAACTTAGTAGAGGTAAATCTGGCTTTTTGCAAAATAACCCTAGAGCTTAGTGTCCTACTACAAAAACCCCCTTCACTTGTTGGTATTAGTTTGCGAGTACTTAAAAAGTACTCATGGCTTTGTCCCTGGCTATTCCCATGGCCAGACTATGAAGAGGAGTACCTGGAGGATGAACCCCAGGAAGGTTACGAGAACTAGGATCATCTCCCATCGTCAGCATTGCATGTGACCCCGAAGATGGAGCTTCGCCTACGCTACCATTATTATTACGTATTTCCACTGCTTGAGTTGTCTTAAGAACTGGATCGTGAGATCCGTATTTGTGCAAGACCTTATGTATGGTTTGTAATGGATGATGTACTATGGTATCCAATTCTGTTATGTCTCGCAAAAATGGTAATCCTGGGATTGCGATGTATGGCATAACAGGCATCTAGGATTAAAAATCCGGGTGTTGACAACATCACATCACATGCCCTGCAAAAACAAGTTAGACGCCTCTAATTTTCTTTGCATGTTTTACGTGGCTTGGGGCTTTCGAATAAGAACCTTTCTTACCTACGAACAAGAACCACAACGCTGATACAAGTGTTGTTAAGTTCCCATTGAAAATTGAATCTTAACTATGGTGGGAGAAACAGACACCCGCAAAGCCACTTGTGCAATACTAGTTGCACGTTGAGCATGGAGCAAGTCGCATGTACGATGACATGTAAGGTTAGCCCAGGCTTCTTCATCAAACAACCCTGCAAGACGCAAAGTACACGAAATGCAAGCGACAACAAAAGAATCAACGCCCACAAAACCATTGTGTTCTACTCGTGCAACAGATATACGCATAGAGTCGGATTTGATACCACTGTTGGGTTCGTTACATGGAAAACAAAAAATTTCTATCGCAAGAACACAAAAAACCAAGATCTAATGTATGGCAAAGCCAAGATCTAATATACGAGATTGGTGCAATGAGATTGTAGAGAACTAACCCTCGTAGATCCAAAGAGTTAACGATATTAGATCTCGTGGTTGATGTAGTCGATCACTTGCGGATCTCAAGATCATGTAGACGATCCTTTCAGCGGCATGTTCCGGCAGCGCTTCCGCACTCGGTCACACGTACAGAGTTGATGAAGACCTTCATCTCCCTGTTCTAGCGGGCAGCGGAGGTAGTAGATCTCCTCAGACTCCCAACAGCACAACGGTGTGGTGGTGGTGGTGGAGGAGAGATTTATGTAGGGCTTCGCCTAAACTGGAGCTGGGTGGTGGAGCAGAGAGGGGTGGCGCCTAGGGTTTAGGGCGCGTGGAACAAGGGGGCCAAGGGGTGCGCCCACACCCCTCCTTATATAGATGGGGAGGCGATGTCCAAGGGCTTCCTAGCTCTAGCCGAGCCCCCCTCCCCCAAACTCGGCTAGCAAGGGGAGAGGTGGGAACTTGCCCTTCAAGTTTTCCCTTTCCTTCCCAAACTAGGATTTGACTTTTTAAACTAGGATTTGACTTTAAAACTAGGGTTTGACCCCAATTTCCTAGTGCTGGCCGATATGCCCTCTAGACTTGGTGCGGCTAGCCCCTAGTGCATGCCGTAGCCCAAGTGACCCCCACCGGGGTGGTGGGGGACCCACTGATGGTCCCTCTAGAACATTCTACAAGCTTCCAGTCAAAACACCAGAAATTAACTTTCCTTATATGAATCTTATTATCCGGGACATTCCGGATCTCCTCGTGATGTCCTGGATCCAATCCGAGACTCCTAAGAACATTCGATCTCCAACTCACATTCCATATGGTTGCTTAAGTGTGTCACCCTATGGTTCGTGAACTATGCAGACATGATCGAGATCAATAACCAATAGCAGCACCTGGAGATCCATAGTGTCTCTCACATATTCAACAATAACTTTGTGATCGAATGAACCATTCACATATGATACCGATTCCCTTTGTCACATGATATTATACTTATCCGAGGTTTGATTATCGGTATCTCTATACCTAGTTCAACCTCGTTACCGATAAGTACTATTTAATCGTTACGTGATATGACATCCCTTGTGACCTAGTCACATTATTGCAAGCTAATTGGATGACATTCCACCGAGAGGGCCCAGAGTATATCTATCTGTCATATGGATGGACAAATCCCACTCTTGATCCATGTGCTTCAACACAAACTTTTAGAATATCGAATGCCACCTTTATAACCACCTATTTACGGAAGTGGTGTTTGATGTCATCAAAGTACTCATCCGGTGATGGTGATTAACTTGATCTCATGGTCGAAGGATTAGGTTACTATGTATATGAAAGCTTGTAGCAAAACGAACTTAATGAATTGATCTTATGCTATGATTACTATGGGTGTGTGTCTATCACATCATTCTCCTAATGATATGATCTTGTTATTAACAACATCCAATATCCATGATCCGGAAACCATGATCATCTATTAATCAACAATCTAGTTTAACAAAAGGCTTACTAAGGAGTCTTTTATGTTTACAAAACACACAAGTATTAATGTTTCCAGTCAATACAATTATAGCATGGGATGCAAACATTTATCATAAACACAAAGATATAATAATAACCACTTTATTATTGCCTCTTGGGCATATCTCCATCACTATGACCATATCACACCACAATGCCCTTGCAAAATTAAGTTAGACACTTATACTTTATCTTTGCATGGTTTACGTGAATGTTAGGGCTTTAATGCAAGAACCATTCTTACCTATGAACTTCAACCACAACATTGATTAAATAATTGTTCCTACTACCCCCCTCTAAGATCCCTCCATTGTAAATGCAATACCAATTAACGCGCGAGAGAGAAACACCCCCCAAAGCCACTTACACTTGTGGACCAGTCTCAGGAATTAACGCGTTATGTCAGTTGGGGCGGCTTTATCAAGCATTGTTGCGATATGCACAAGTACACATGGGAGGATAACCATTATAAAATCAACGTCCACATGCTACAAGTCTGTGTGTTCTACCCGATAATTTTTCCTACGCGAACAACCATAATGCTAGGATCTATCTATTAGTAATGTAGTAACGGGAGGGGCTTTCCACGAACTTAACAAGTTGAAGACCGAAAACCTTTGATAATGATCAGGAGAACGTGGGTGATGTAGTCGTACCGATGTCGACCTTAGGGTCGTTGCGAAGTCCAACGGCTCCGGCAACTCCAGGCGGAAGTAGATCTTTGCGATCCAGCAGAGATTGTGGAAGTATATTTTGGATCCAAACTCCACAGCGCGACGACGCTCTATGGTGAAGAAGTTCCCCGTTCGCGCAGTCCTAACGTAGGACCACGGTCTCGGGAGAGAGAGGGGAGAAAGAGAGGTGGCTGGAAACTTTTCTGAAAGCTAGAAAGCTTTTGGTTATTTTCTGATGATTTAATTGTCTCCATATGCCTCTTCTTATATAGGGGAAGGGGGTCCCAAATCTCAATGGCTAAGCCATTGTCACATCCCAAGATTTTCCAAATCTTGTAATGTGAAAAATAAATAAACAAAATAAATTATTGTTGAAAATCAGGGTGAAAAGAAACTTTGTCTCTAAATGGAAACTTAAAATCCCATCTTGAACAAGCTATAATTAAAGTTTGAATTCAACAAAATCCAAATCAAGAGAAATGCATTCCTCAATGAATGTATCTGGAAATTTAAACACTTGGAAAATAAAACCAAACCCTAAAATCCTAATGGAATAAAATCATTTCCAGGTTATCTCCAAGCCTATGGATTTGATCCATATAAAAAATTTCCAACAAACATTTACAAAGGATCAAGAAAGACAAATAGAAATATTATAAGACCATAGAAATTGGTTTCACTTAATTTGGAGCCAGAGATAAAAACTTATGAATTAATAAGATAAGGATTTGAATTTTCAAAACTAATAAAGCAACCACCTAGAAATCCATACCAATTGGTGAGCAAATAATCTTAAAAGGATTTAAAAGGATAAACAAATAATAAACAAGATTTTAAAAATTGGAATCACCAGGTTTGGATCTCTAAATAAAAAGATATGGATTTTATAAGATAAAGAAAGAAATATTAAGGTAAAGAATATTTGAAAGACCAAATAAATCTTGGCCTAAACCAATAAGAAAATAGAATGAATATAATCCAAATCCAAATAAAATAAAAGGATAAAGAATTTCCAAAATAAAATAAATGGCATAAACCAAATCCTATTGGAATAAAGACAAATCCAAATTTTAAATGATTAATAAATCTTATTAAAAGCTTTACCAAATAATTCAAGATGAATTATTTGACACCCTTTTGAGTAATCAAATCCTACTGAAAAGTTTTGGAAGGTTTAAAAGATTTTTAATGGTGTTTAGAAATATTATTAAAACCTATTTGATTTAAAACAAGGGCCCTTTTTATTAATTAAAAAGACCCCAAAAAAAAGGAATAAATTATCCTAAAAATGACTCCAAAATGTTTTACTAACCAGTATTTAAACCCACACAAATTTTGGCAAGGTTTTGAATTTAAATGAATGTTTGAATTGGCCAAACAAAATCAAATCAGAATAAAAGAAAGAGAAATAGAAAAGCATTCAGAACAAAAAAAAAGAAACAAAGCCAGCCCAACTGACCACTGGCCCAACTAAGCCCAACCTAGCCAACTGCTCCTCTCCCGCAGAAAAAATGCTTCGCACCGCGAAAGAAACCCGCTCAGTCGCCAACGCATGGACCCCACCCTCACTCTCTCTCACTCACAGACAACCGGGACCTACTCCCTAGCTTTCTTCCTCACCCGCCGCGACTTCTTCTCCCCTCACCTCGCCGGTTGTTTCCGCCGTGAATGCGCGCTGTCAATTCGCATTAATGACTGATTAAATCCCGCGCTGCAACGACGCCTCTTAAATGCCCTAGTCTCCTCTCCCTTCTCCCCCAGACCACACCTCACAGGAGCCACCAGGCTGCGACAATTCCGCCTCGCATTGTCACTGTCTCCGGCGAGTTCCGTAAGAAATTCCGCCCTGGCGACACTGCCCCTTGCCCCCTTGACCACCCTCACCTGATCCCCACATCCTGGCGAACCTTCCCGTATCGCCAGCTCACCCGCGCGTGCCCTGCAAGCTCGACAACGTCACCGCCAGTGCATCGCCACCGTCTGCCTCCGCTCCGACGAACCCTACCGGTGATACCAGACCCCCCCTTGCCCTCCTTTTGATACACGCATGTCCGCGACTTGCGTACGAAGCTAACCGTGTCCTCCGTTTGTTTCTTCGTGACCCGTAGCGCCGCCCTCGACGATGACAGAGCGTGGCCATCGTCAGACGCAACTCCGACGAGGAATTCCTGCAACCCCAGTGCGCCCCTTGACCAACCGCGAGTACTTTGAGCTTCCCCACGCCACGGCGATCACGGTGAGCCATCTCTTCTTCTTCCTTGCTTCCTTTATCGCCAGCTCCGCCGCTAGCAGAGCGTCGCCGCCGCGTGCAGGCAGTGTTTGGTTAGATCGTCGCTAGCCGTTGGATGCAAATCGTAGGGATACGATAGACGACTTAACGAACCGTTTTTGATCAATCTATGCCGCACGATCTATTTAGATCTGACGCCTCCCATAGCGCGATCCGACCGAAACGGTATCGACGAATTAAAACAAGACACGTGTCTCAGCTCGTTGGATTTAAAACAGAATAGATCTATTAGATGTGCCATTTTGAAAAATCCATAACTTTCAAACCACACGTCCAAATTTTGCAAACTTTATATCAATGGATTCAGAAAAACAAGCCCTAGCCAACCATGCACTTTGTTTAGTGAAAAGCTTCTGGTAAAATGTTTGTTTTTGCAGAAACTTATGTATGCTTGTTTAGAATATAAAAATTGTTCTAAAATGTTTTTAAGGATAAAATCTTTGGCAAAAGGTGTATTTTGAACCTACTGACCTTAGGAATCACTTTGTGGATTCAAAAATGTATTTGGAGAAACAAAAGAATGAATCTTCGATTTAAACCATTTCTAGTCAAATAAAAACATGGTTTAATTGTTAAAAATGATTTTGGAGGAAAACCTTTGAGAAATGTTTTGGAAATAAACTTTCTGACCCTAACACAAGGTTATATGGTTTGAAAACATATTTTGTGAAACCTATAGAATTTTGCCTTAATAAAAGCATTTCTACACCACATAAAATAATGACTTAGTCTAAAAATGGTTTATGAAGTAAAATCTTATA
The DNA here is from genome assembly GCA_916181665.1 of Avena sativa. NCBI lineage: Eukaryota > Viridiplantae > Streptophyta > Magnoliopsida > Poales > Poaceae > Avena > Avena sativa. The sequence continues at coordinate 317,555,978 of OV702281.1, forward strand.
CAAATGATTTTTACCACTTTATAAATGACCATTAGGTGTTTTCAAATGTTTATGAACCATTAGAAACCACTTTTACAAATAAAACAATCTTTAGCATGCTTGCATGCATTGTTTTGTAACTATGACTTTATGTGATGAATTGCTTGAATGGTAGATTGAAATATTGTTTGCTTGATTGAATTGTAGTGATTTGACGTGAGTGAACATTGCAAAGAACAAGGAAGTGAACTTATACTCTCTACCAAAAGGCAAGTGAGGCTACATACCTTTGTCCCATTATTTTTCACTATGCATTAGTGATATTTCTAAGTAAGACTTGCATGGAATTTTGCTAAGTATAAACCATGCTATGGGAAAACCTAGTAGATGAAACCTTAGTAGAATTTTCCTAAGTTAAGATTCCTACTACTATCATGCTTAGCTTAGCTAGTAGAAAACAAGGGTGGAATATATATTCATGCTATGGAAAATTTCTAAGTCTGAGGACTTGTGTTTTGTTTAATAAAACAACTAAGTGAATGAATCACCTGGGTGGAATGGAAGGAATGGTTTCTGTTGAGTGGTTACACAAGGCCAGGGGACTGGTGAACCTTGTGTATCTCACTTGTGGATGGCCACCCAGGAACAAAGAGATTTGAGATGTCAAATGTTGAGAAGCTTCAAGTGCAGCCACTTGGCAATATGGGCTCTGCCTGGATCACATAGGTTGCTAGAACTTAGCCATTTGGACAGTTGGTGGTAGTGGGAATGATAGGTTGGAGCGCGTCCATTTGGTCTAAGGGAAGGCTTCTGAAAGGTCCTGTCTTGGTGAAACCAAGTCTTGTGGGGAAAGTGCACCACCTCTGCAGAGTGTAAAATCTAAGTACTTAGCCATGTCCCTGGCAAAGGACAATTTGAGCATCAAGACATGGAAGCTATCAAGAATCTCATCATCCAAATTTCTAAGTTAAAAACTTGTGGTTGAACAAGGGTTTAAGGTTCACCAATTTCTATTGGTGCTTCCTTGGGTGTTTTTGTCAAAGCAAAAACTTAGTGTTTTCAAATGATAAGGAAAATCTATTTTGAGCAAAGCAAGCCTAAGCTCCACTTAGCCAAATGCATATAGATGATAGACTCCACTATACTACCATAGTATCACTTGCCAATACAATTCAAATGTATTGACCCTTGTGGCTGTAACTTGTTATGTTGCAGGTTTGTTTGATATTAGTGAAGCTTAATGAATAGGATTACAAGTCTACAACCAACATGTCTGCCTGTGGCACTTTGAAGATGAAGGACCCCATGCTTATAGATATTCTACTGCAATGTAATGTAATAGCCAAATGAGCTATGTAAGATGTAATAAAATTATGTTATTCCTGGTTATAAAGTTGTATTATGACCTTTGTTTCTTGATATTACATCTTAACTATGGATGCTATCTATTGATCCAGGGACTAGCATTGTAAACACAGGGATCTCTACCTTATTAAAGGTTGGGAACCCTTACAGCCATGTGGGACTAAACAAAGAAGAGAACAGGGGGAGTCTTGGCCGCTGGCCAAGGCCCCTATGGGCCCCACGCGGGTGCCCTAGGGCCCATGCAGCCACCCCCTTTCCTTCCTTTTGGTTTTTTCCATCGTGGGTCCTTCCCCATAGAGAATAGCCCCAATAAGGAATTTACCATTTTAATTTACCTTGCCAGAAGCCTTCCAGTTTCTCCATTTCTTTTCATCGGTGATTCTAATGGTACCAAAACGATCTCCTAGCTTTGTCAAACCCTTAAGCGTGTTACCCTACAGTTTGGGAACACTCTAGACATGGTCGAGACCCCTCTCATACCAATGATCGTTAGCGGGACCTGGATGCCCATAATGACCCCTGCGCATTCCACGAAACTTTGTCATTGAACCATCAACGTTGTGTCCTATTCCTTTTGTCTCTACGATACTATCATTTTCCAAAATTTTATAAACAACATCACTATGTCGGGTTCAACCTCGTTACTGATAATTTATACTTTACTCGTTCCGATAAGTGATATCCCACGTGACCTAGCCACACGTTATGCAACTTATGGATATAACTTATCCGAGTGGGACCAGAGTATCTTCCGTGACGTGGATGAACAAATCCCGCTCTTGAAACATATGCCTCAATCTGCCCCTTTGAAGTACTCGATCATACCTTTATGATCTCCGTTTTATCGAGTGGCAATTGATACTCTCAAGGCACTATCGGATGATAGTGATTAAATATGGTCTCACGGTATGAGAAACAAGTCACTACATATCCTAATTATCATAACTTGAACTTTGTGACATGATCGTGTCACGATGTTTAGTGTTCACCATCTCATTCTCCCAATAAAGTGACTCCATTTTCAACTGGCATAAAAAACCACATGATTAAATAACCTTGAACATATGTCGACCAATAAACCAATGACTAGAGATTTACTGGGAACTTCTGGTTACATATCACATGTGTATTGATGTTTCCTATCAATACAGTTATATCATAATATAAAACCTAATTATAACTTCGTGAAATTTGATAATAATCCATATTAATATTTGTCTCTAGGCATATTTGTAACAGGATAATGAGCCTGATGTCCAGACATTTGATCGGGTCGTCCACTATGACATTGCGGGTCAAGCCAGTGCCTAGGAGTGGTACTGGCATCTGGTACACGTTGAGCCGACTCCGGACAAGACAATGATGGCGTATAGCGTGTCCACTTTATATTTTTTAGATATTTTTAAATTTTTAATTAAGCTGCCAAATGGGACCTAGTGCCACATCGTCTATTAGGTGTGTCCCACTATCAAAAACATTATCAATTCGCTATCAATTACGATTAATGCTTTTTGCAAATAAGCAATCAAAATGTGATGGTTTTTGGTGCCACAAACACACAACGTGACCCGGTAAATTTGAACTAAAATGATAATTTATGCTATATACTCTGGCGGCGCCGCAATAAGATCGACACTGATAAAAAGGGTTGGGATAATATAGACTTGTTTTGTCCTTGTATTTTTGGTGAATCAATATATAGCTGGCTTGTATCCAGACGTGCGTCGCGCCTAGGGACATTGTAACATCCCAAAAATATTAATCAAGATTATCAAGTTCCAATCACCCAAATTTAGGTATAAGAAAAACTTTTGCTATTAAAATTAATATGAATGCATGTGTGTGTCGGATGAATGCATGAATGCTTGCAATGCCATTTTTGATTGCTATGAATGGCAAGGATTGGTTTAAAGATGAAAACAACATCATCTAGATCATTTCCAAGCAGAATCAAATAAAGAAAAATTCAAAAATAAGATATATAAGCAAATGGTCATTTTGACCAAAGTTAACCACTAGACCACTTTGAGTGTTACTAGTCCAAGATTTCTAACAGAAACAACTCCATTTCTTTTCACCCCTTGCTAGAACAAGTAAAAGTAAACCCAAGCCCACTTTGTAAACCAACAGAAACAAATTCCAAATCTATTGAAATGACAATTCAAAATTGAATCAAGTGTAGGTACTAATGTCAACACCCGGATCTTTAATCCCAGATGCCTGTTATGCCATACATCACAATCCCAATATTACCATTTTTGCGAGACATAACAGATTTGATATCATAGTATATCATCCATTACAAACCATACATAAGTTCTTACACAAATAAGGATCTCATGATCCGGTTCTTAATACAATTCAAGCAGCGGAATAACATAATAGTAACGATAGCGTGGACGAAGCTCCATCTTCATGGTCACAGGCAATGCTGACGATGGGAGATGATACAGTTTTCGTAACCTTCCTGCGGTCCGTCATCCTAATACTCCTCTTCATAGTCTGGCCACGGGAATAGCTAGGGACAAAGCCATGAGTACTCTTTAAGTACTCGCAAACTAATACTAACAAGTGCAGTGGTTTTGAATAGGATATACTAAGCTCTAGGGTTGTTTTGCAAAAATCCAAATTTACCTCTACTAAATTCAGAAGCAAAGAAAACTAGTTGAAAGTTTTATAACACCTAAGTGGGAACTTGCATTTCATGTCACAACTCTGTTGTGGTCAAGTCAAAGTCATAAATCATTTCATAAGTCATTTTGAAAACATCTGACGAAGAAACAGTATGGCCACTCAAACTGTCCATAACCACGTACGCGGCTATTCGAATAGTTTGACACTCTGCAAAGATTGTACACTTTCACCACAACATTCGATACATCCATCAGGAACAATCCTGAATTCACCATACTCAATATGCGGATAATCAATCCTAAAATTTCAAATACACGCCCTACTATAGGCACCTCTCCTGTGAGTTTGGCCTCTCAACCATGACTAACTATCATCTTGGGAACTGCACAGGTGGACAATCTTCACAAGGTATCCTTAGTTCAGACATTGGCCACAAGGGAACCCTGTAACATACCATCTTTGTGTAAAATAAATAAGGACATGTTTGAGCATTGCATGCATGCATAACACTTGCACTTTGATTCAACTAAAGAAGGACAAACAAAACCCTAAACCCTAATAGCTTTTTCCACTCTCTTTAAATCAATTCAAATGGTTTCCATATTTTGAAAATTCTAAAAACAAATGGAGCCCAATCAGTATTAAGGGCCCCTTAGTGTTTTCAGTTATATCACAAAAATCTTTGTGATTTGAAATCAGTCAAAAACAAATTTGAATTCAAAATACAAAAAGGAAATCAGAAAAAATAAATGAAAAATGATTTCCTGGAAATAGAACTATCTCTAACCCTTCCTGGGCCGAGCCCACATCTCCTCTCTCTCTCCCTGCCACCCGCAGCCAGCCCACCCGGGGCCCAAGCACAGCCCACCAGGCTCATACCCCATCGCCCTTTCCCCCTCTCTTCTTTCCCGACGCCGACAAGCAGCTGCCTGGCAGCGTGCTCGCCGTCGATCTCCCGCGTGCTGCGATGCCCGCCGCTGCCCATAGAGCCGTGGATAAGAACCGCCGCCACGCTCTCTCTCCCAGTACCTATTTCACCCCCTCTCTTCCTCTTCCTCGCGGCCGCGCCATGGCCGAAGCAACCTAGCCGCTAGTCGCCGTCGGCCTCACCGTTTCCGGCCGCCCCAGCTCAAGTCGACGCCACCGCTGGAACCGCCGTCCTCGACTCTCTCTCCCTAGCCTCTTTTCCCCCTCGCGCGCGACTTTGTTTAAGCAAATCAGAAGCTCCGGCCGCCGTCGGTCATCGTCGATCCCGATCTCGCCTCGCCTCGCCGACAAGCTCGTCTTGCTCACGGTGAGCTTCTGATCCTCGCAGTGGCCTCCGTTTGCCCCTCTCCCTCTGTATCCCCCTCCCCGCATGTGCCCGACGCCGCCGACGCTCGCCGTCGTTGCACCGCCGTCTCTAGTGACCAAAAATAGGTGGCACCACCACCAATCAACTCCCCATCGTCGTCTGCGTCCAACGCCCCCAACCTCGCATCCAGGCGCGCTCGGAATCGCTGGATTCGAGCTCAATCTGGGAGCAGCTCCATTGATGACATCCGCATGATGTCATGCTGATGTCATTTCTCCTTTTTCTTTTCTGTAATTGTTTTATTAAATAAAAATGTATGACAGGTGGGCCATTATTGTCAGGGTTTTAATAATTTCTGTAAATATTTTCTGAAATTAATAAAAGTCTGACATGTGGGCCCAAGTTTGGAAATTAATTTAAATATTCCAAAAATGTTTAAAATTAATTAAAATTTGGGAAATTCATAACTAATTCATTTTAAATCAGAAAAATACAATAATATAACAAAATGTTCAGAAAAATGAAACCTATCTAACTAAGCTATAATCATACATTATTAATCAACTTTGATAGAAAGTTTAATTATAAGAACCAAATGAACCCCATAGGTGATTCCGATGATCCCCCTGTTTTAGGGTTTGGACTTTCGGAACCCCCTTTAAATTGACCAACCATGCTTTAGGGTTCAATTCAACACTATTCAACTTGTCATATCATCCATATTGTATGAGCATTGTACATGCCATGTGTTGAGTGTTGCTTTCTCTTTTCCGGTGATTGGTTCTCGCGAATAGGAACCGAACCCGAAGCTGAAGTCAATGCCACCGAAGAGCAGTACCAGTCCAACAACGGACAAGGAAAGCGATGCCCCACTCATACATATGAATCCTATGATTACAAAGTATTTCATTCTCGTCATATGCATTCGGTTCAAATAGTATTTTGTCAGTAGACAGAGTAATCTTATCTGATGCATGTTATCCTTTGTGAACTATATTACCTGATCCACCGCTCCTAGCATAACTAGGGTTTGGTTTATGAGCATTGCTAGTGCCACAGTTTAGTCAAGCTTAGCCATGCTTAGTGGTCCGATGCTGATTAATCAAGTGATGCACCGGAGGTGCGAATGAATCTAGTATGGTAGGGTCTGGTGATGTCCTCAGAGATGAATGATAAACATGCTAAGGCTCGTATGGGAGGCCACGTGGGTTGTGGTTTTTGTACTCCCATACTTGCCACCCTTAGGACCCGATGTTCTTGCCTCTTGAACCAAGACGAGCGTACAACCACACGAGGGCCTGGAAACCCCCTCGACCAACTAACTTGCCTAGTAGATTCCATGAGTCACATAGTTTGGGCTTTCCATTCGACATACGCATCTTGGTTGTTCTTGAATGGAGGTGAAGGAGGTGCATTCATAACAGGTAGGTAAGCATGGCCGGGAACAAGAGATGCCCGACATCCGTAATCTTGAACCCTACGCACATCATTAGGGACCGGCTTCGGGACTTTACCCGTTATGGCGGCATCTCCCTAGTGCGTGACTCATGGTCTTGGCGAAAGCAGGGTAAAGGTCGTGGTCAAACACTCTCTGCTGGCCTTCCAAGGAAGAGGGCTAATAATTTGGCATTAAGAATCGATTGGTACGTGTGGGTAAAGTTGTGCACCCCTGCAGGGTTATTAATCTTTTCGAAAAGCCGTGTCCACGGTTATGGACGACTTGGGAACGGACGTGAAGATCATAGAGAACTATAACTGAATGTTAAAACTTGTCAACTTGAGATCTGGAATACTTCCTCGGGGTTGTTGAGGGCGTAGTCCGGAAATAGAGGTTCTGTTGATGATGGTTCTTGGTGGATATCAAAGATGTATTTAAGAGCTAGAGTTGTAGTCTTCTTATCCCCTTTTGAAAATGATCTGACTAGACGAGTTTCTTCTCCCTCTTGTTTTGAAAAACAAAAGTTGGCTTTATGCAAAATAACTCCACTAGCCATAAGTCTTGCGGAGTACACCCTGTACTCAGCCTTGCTTCATTGATGTTTTCTACAGATGATGCTACTCCAACTGAAGGTGGTTTCTATGTCGAAGTCGACGAGTAGTCGGGGTTCCTGGGCAGCAGCCTAGGATCTATGGAAGGGTCGCTACATTTGTTATGGCCTCTTAGGCCCTTTGCTAAGTTTGTTGTTTAGAACAACTTGTTTACTTTCGTTGTTTGATGTAATGATGGGTTTGTGACACCTGTCTTGTATGACTGGTTTGTAACTCTCTTAAGAGTTTACCTTATTAATGTATGGTTTGTATGTTCTGTAATGTTACCGATCTTTCCCTGCGCGTTTCGGAATTTAGGTTAGGCTTATATCAGATGAGGATCTGGTATTTGTCTAGCCCTAATCCCGGGTCGTGACAGATTTTGGTATCAGAGAAGAACTGCCTGTAGGAAACCCTTCTAGCTGGTCGATGTTGAGTCTAGAGTTTGAGAAAACTATTTGAAAGCTAAAAACTATTTGCAAAACTCTAAATATGACTCTTTTTACTCCTTATCCAAGATTGTTCTATTGCTGAGTTATCTTACCTTGTTTGCTTTGCAAGGTTTTCACTTCTTGTCTATTATTTCAAATTTCTAGGATATACGGTTTGGGTTGTTTTCCCTAGTACTCCGTACTTGGTTGCAAGGCTCGGGGTTTTCAAGATATATCCGTGCAACCGAAGCATTGTTTTTCAACTTTGCTAAGGATGCCTTCAGTTCTGCTCTCAACTCTTTTGTGACTTGTTGGTATCATATCATGCTTGCATTCCATTGTTATGGTTTGTATGTAAGTTGGTAGTGTATACGTTTCGTATGCTTGTTCTACTGCCATACTTAATGCATTGATATAGTTTTCTTCCACATGTTCACCTCTGCCATGATCCTTTGATCTGGTTTTGCCATCCTTTGTTGAACCCTTTTTGGTGAATCCATTCTCATGGTTTCTGTTTTCTCCTCAGGATGTCGGCTGGTACTCATGGTTCTGTTGGCCATCGAGGAAACAACGATGCTAATCAGAAACTTCCGCCACCTCCCACAATGGCCGAGGATCTCAACAACATTGAGACCAAACGACTGCGGAATGAACGCCTTCTGGAGCGTGTGGCTCAGAACACTGAACGTCGTCCTGACGACTGTTTCACACTTGGAGATTTCATCCGCTCTTTTCCTCCAATTTTCACCCACTCCAAGGAGCCCCTTGAAGCTGATGATTGGCTCCGCACCATAGAGCGCAAGTTCAGTGCTCTTCGTGTCCGTCCCGCTAATCGTGTTAACTTCGCCACCTATCAACTGGAAGGTGAGGCTGGTGTTTGGTAGGAAGGTTTTCAGAATCTGCAAGCTCAGCGACATGTCGTCACCTGGGAGGAGTTCGTTGCAGCATTTCGTGCCTCTTATATCCCTAAGCCCATCATGGATCTCAAAAGTAGGGATTTTCTGGATCTGACTCAGGGGCGCAAGGATATTGAAGCCTATGGGCGTGAGTTTACTCGCCTGGCTCGCTATGCAACCAGGGATGTGACCAATGATAAAGATAAGCAAGAGTTGTTCCGTAAGGGACTTAATCCTGCACTTCGCTATGAGTTGCTGCCTTTCAAGTTCCAGTCTTTCTAGGACTTGCACAATCAGGATCTTACTTTGGAGCATGGACGGAAGGATATGGAAGTTTCTCAGAAGCGTGAAGAAGGAAATTCTCGTGCTTCTTCCTCTGGTAACAAGAAGCGCCATGTCTTTGTTACATACAGTGATGTGCCTCGTGCTCCTTATGCACCCAAGTCTTCCGGCAATAATTCTCGTTAGCCACAGTCAAATACTGGTGGATCAAACTATCACCCTCCTGCTGGTTCTCACACTAGGGTTACTTGTTACTCCTGTGGTCTGCCTGGTCACTACTCAAGGGACTGTTCTCAAAGGGCTGCCGGACGCAATGATCAGCAGACAAGGAAGAATGATAAATATCAAGGTGCTGGACGTGGTCGTCTGACCCATGTCACTGTTGAGGAAGCTCAGGAAGATCCACGTGTCATACTGGGTACGCTCCGTGTCAATTCAATTCTCACAACAGTTTTGTTTGATTCTGGAGCATCGCATACGTTCATATCACAAGAGTTTGCACGGGAGCATGGTATACCTTTTGAAGCAATGTCTTCCCCTATAGAGATTAGTACTCCTGGGTCTCGTTGGCACACCATCTGGGTTACTCATGGGGTTGAGATAGATACAGCATATCAGAAATTTCCCACTTCTCTCATTACACTCAAGTAAACTGACATAGATGTCATTCTGGGCATGGACTGGTTAACCAAGTATCAATCCGTCATTGACTGTGCACTTAGAACAGTTTCTGTGACCTCTCCTGCTGGCATAACTGTCAAGTATTGGACTGATTGTTCAAAATCTCCGTCAGAAGTTCTTAAACCTTTCTCAGAGTTGTATGCCATGGATGTTCTACCTACTCTTGAGGTCCAAGATGTCCTTGTAGTCTATGATTTTCCGGATGTCTTTCCTGAAGAGTTGCCTGGCATGCCACCTGATCAATGTGTGGAGTTTGTCATAGAGCTAGTTCCTGGAACTGCTCCTATCTCCAAAAGACCTTATCGCATGCCTCCTCATGAGTTGGTTGAGTTGAAGAAGCAACTTGAAGAGTTACAGGGTCTAGGATACATCCAACCTAGTACATCCTCTTGGGGTTGCCCTACCATCTTTGTCAAGAAGCGGGATACAAATATTCCAAGATTGGTGGTTGATTATCGTCCACTCAACGCGGTGACAATCAAGAATAAGTACCCACTACCTCGGATAAATGACCTTTTTGATCAATTAAGTGGTGCCACTGTCTTCTCCAAAATGGACTTAAGATCAGGGTATCATCAAATCAAGATCAGAAAGGAGGATATTCCAAAGACAGCATTCACAACTCGTTATGGTCTTTACGAGTATACAGTTATGTCCTTCGGGCTAACCAATGCCCCTGCCACATTCATGAGGCTCATGAACTCCGTCTTCATTGAGTATCTCAACAAGTTTGTCGTGGTATACATTGATGACATTCTAATCTACTCCAAGACCGAAGAAGAGCATGCCGAACATCTACGTTTGGTATTGACTAAACTTTGTGAACATCGTCTCTACGCCAAGTTTTCCAAATGTGAGTTCTGGTTACAAGAGCTCGTCTTCCTTGGTCATGTTGTGTCTGCAAGTGGTGTTGTTGTCATACCGGATAAGGTTCAGACCATTCTGGAATGGAAGTCACCTACTTCAGTCAAGGAAGTCCGAAGTTTTCTCGAAATGGCTGGATATTACCGCCGATTCATCGAGAACTTCTCCAAGATATCCAAGCATATGACGGATCTTCTTAAGAAAGATAAGAAATTTGAATGGTCAGAAAAGGCATAAGAAAGCTTCCAAGCTTTGAAAACTAAGCTAACCACCGCTCTTGTGCTTGTTTTTGCGGATACAAGCAAGGACTTCGTCATCTATTGTGATGCTTCTCTTCAAGGGCTAGGCTGTGTGCTGATGGAAGATGGTCATGTAGTGCCCTATGCTTCTCGGCAGTTGAAGCCACATGAGAACAATTATCCAACCCATGATCTCGAGCTCGCTGATGTAGTTCATGCTCTTAAGCAATGGCGACATTACCTCATCGGTAATCGTTGTGAACTTTACTCGGATCATCAAAGCCTAAAGTATCTCTTCACCCAGCCAGATCTGAATCTCAGGCAAAGACGATAGTTGGAACTCATCAAAGATTATAATTTGGGTCTCAACTATCAACCTGGCAAAGCCAATGTCGTTGCTGATGCGCTAAGTCGGAAGTCTTATTGCAACAATCTGATGATTTCACAAGCCCAACCTGCTCTGTACGAGGAAATCAAGCGTCTTAATCTTGAAGTAGTTCCTTGTGGATTCCTTGCTAACCTTGAAATAAAGTATTCTCTAGAGGATCAAATCAAGGAAGCTCAAAAGCAAGATGATGAAGTTACCAAGATCAAAGAACGTGTTGCAAGAGGTGAAGCTAAATGTTTCTCCGTCGATGATCAAGGTATTCTATACTTCAGTAACCGGCTAGTGGTTCCAAACAGTCGGAAAATCAAAGATCTAATACTTCTGGAAGCTCACGAATCCCCTCTGTCTATCCATCCTGGAGGTACCAAGATGTACCGAGATCTCCGTCAAAGATTCTGGTGGAGTGGAATGAAACCAGAAATCGCTCGCTTTGTTGCAGAGTGCGACGTTTTCCGTCGTGTAAAGGCCAAACACCAAAGGCCTGTTGGACTTCTGCAGCCGCTGAAAATTCCAGAGTGGAAATGGGATGAAATTGGTATGGATTTTATCACCGGACTCCCGAGGACACAATCAGGAAATGATGCCATATGGGTAATAGTTGATCGGTTATCTAAAGTTGCTCATTTCCTTCCAGTTCGTGAAACTATCCGTGCTAGTCAATTGGCTGACCTATACATATCTCGGATCGTCGTTCTTCATGGTGTTCCCAAGAAGATCATCTCTGATCGTGGAAGTTTGTTTACCTCCAAATTCTGGCAAAGTTTGCAAGAAGCAATGGGAACTCATGTCTCCTTCAGCACAGCCTATCATCCTAAAACTGGTGGTCAAACTGAAAGAGTGAATCAAATTCTTGAAGACATGCTCCGAGCGTGTGTCATATCCTTTGGAAAGAACTAGGAGAAATGTCTTCCTTTCGCGGAGTTCTCTTATAACAACAGTTTTCAATCCAGTTTGGGCATGGCACCTTTCCAATTCCTGTATGGGAGAACATGTCGAACACCGCTGAACTGGACAGAAACCAGCAAAAGACAATTCTTTGGTCTGGACATGATCCAAGAAAAAGAAGATCAAGTTCGCATAATTCGAGAGCGTCTGAAGGCCGCTCAATCTCGTCAGAAGACCAACTACGATCGTCATCATCTTGATGTTCATTATGAAGTTGGTGATCAAATTTACCTCCGGGTCACTCCTCTAAAGGGTGTCCATCGATTCGGTATCAAAGGCAAATTGGCTCGTCGCTATGTTGGTCCCTTTCGCATTCTCTCCAAGCGGGGTGAGCTTGCCTACCAATTGGATCTACCTTCAACTTTCCAGAGGTTCATGATGTTTTTCATGTGTCTCAACTCAAGCGTTGCTTCAAAGATCCCATTCGTGGTGTGGACCATGAAACTTTGGATCTCCAAGATGATCTAACCTACCGAGAATACCCTGTTCGTATTCTTGATGAAACCGAGCGCAAGACTCGTCGCCAAATCATCAAGTTCCTGAAAATTCAATGGTCTCATCACTCTGAGTCAGAACCAACCTGGGAACACAAAGATTATCTTCGATCTGAGTACCCTGCCTTCTTCTCTAAAACCTAGGAATCTCGGGTCGAGATTCTTGTAAGTGGGGTAGAGCTGTAACATACCATCTTTGTGTAAAATAAATAAGGACATGTTTGAGCATTGCATGCATGCATAACACTTGCACTTTGATTCAACTAAAGAAGGACAAACAAAACCCTAAAACCTAATAGCTTTTTCCTCTCTTTAAATCAATTCAAATGGTTTCCATATTTTGAAAATTCTCAAAACAAATGGAGCCCAATCAGTATTAAGGGCCCCTTAGTGTTTTTAGTTATATCACAAAAATCTCTGTGATTTGAAATCATCCAAAAACACATTTGAATTCAAAATACAAAAAGGAAATCAGAAAATATAAAAGAAAAAGGATTTCCTGGAAATAAAACTATATCTAACCCTCCCTGGGCCGAGCCCATCTCTCCTCTCTCTCTCTCCCTGCCGCCAGCAGCGCCTGTAGCCAGCCCACCCGGGGCCCAAGCGCAACCCACCAGGCCTATACCCCTTTGTCCTTTCCCCCTCTCTTCTTTCTCGACGCCGGCAAGCAGCTGCCTGGAAGCGCGCTCGCCGTCGATCTCCCGCACGCTACGATGCCCGCCGACGCCCCTATAGCCGCGGATAAGAACCGCCAAGCCACGCTCTCTCTCCCAGTACCCATTTGACCCCCTCTCTTCCTCTTACTCGCGGCCGCTCCATGGTCGAAGCAACCTAGCCGCCAGTCGCCGTCAGCCTCACCGTTTCCGGCCGCCCCAGCTCAAGTCGACGCCACCGCTGGAACCGCCGTCCTCGACTCTCTCTCCCTAGCCTCTTTTCCCCCTCGTGCGCGACCTCGTTTGAGCAAATCGGAAGCTTCGGCCGCCGTCGGTCAGCGTCGATCCTTGCCAACCCCAAGCTCTCCTCGCCTCGCCGACAAGCTCGTCTTGCTCACGGTGAGCTTCTGATCCTCGCAGTGGCCTCCGTTTGCCCCCTCTCCCTCTGTATCCCCCTCCCGGCATGTGCCGACTCCGTCTCCGCTCGCCGTCGTTGCACCGCCATCTCCGGTGACCAAAAATAGGCGGCGCCACCACCAATCAACTCCCCATCATCGTCGGCGTCCAACGCCCCCAACCTCGCATCCAGGCGCGCTCGGAATCGCTGGATTCGAGCTCGATCTGGGAGCAGCTCCATTGATGACATCAGCATGATGTCATGCTGATGTCATTTCTCCTTTTTCTTTTTTGTAATTGTTTTATTTAAATAAGAATGTATGATAGGTGGGCCATACTTGTCAGGGTTTTAATAATTTCTGTAAATATTTTTTGAAATTAATAAAAGTCTGACATGTGGGCCCAAGTTTGGAAATTAATTTAAATATTCCAAAAATGTTTAAAATGAACTAAAATTTGGGAAATTCATAACTAATTCATTTTAAATCATAAAAATACAAATAATATACCAAAATGTTCAAAAAAATGAAACCTATCTAACTAATCTATAATCATACATTATTAATCAACTTTGATAGCAAGTTTAATTAGAAGAACCAAATGAACCCCATAGGTGATTCCGATGATCCACCTGTTTTAGGGTTTGGACTTTCGGAACCCCCTTTAAATTGACCAACCATGCTTTAGGGTTCAATTCAACACTATTCAGCTTGTCATATCATCCATATTGTATGAGCATTGCACATGCCATGTGTTGAGTGTTGCTTTCTCTTTTCCGGTGATTTGTTCTCGCGAATAGGAACTGAACCCGAAGCTGAAGTCAACGCCACCAAAGAGCAGTACCACTCCAACAACGGACAAGGCAAGTGATGCCCCACTCATACATATGAATCCTATGATTACAAAGTATTTCATTCTCATCATATGCATTCAATTCAAATAGTCTTTAGTCAGTAGACAGATTATTCTTATTTGATGCCTGTTATTCTTTGTGAACTATATTATCTGATCCACCGCTCCTAGCATAACTAGGGTTTGGCTTATGAGCGTCGCTAGTGCCATAGTTCAGTCAAGCTTAGCCATGCTTAGTGGTCCGATGCTGATTAATCAAGTGATGCACCGGAGGTGCGAATGAATCTAGTATGGTAGGTTGTGGTGATGTGCTCAGAGATGAATGATAAACATGTTAAGGCTCGTATGGGAGGCCATGTGGGTTGTGGTTTTAGTAGTCCTATACTTGCCACCCTTAGGACCCGATTTTCTTGCCTCTTGAACCAAGACGAGCGTACAACCACACGGGGGCCTGGAAACCCCCTCGACCAAGAGTCACATAGTTTGGGATTTCCATTCGACATACGCATCTTGGTTGTTCTTGAATGGAGGTGAAGGAGGTGCATTCATAACAGGTCGGTAAGCGTGGACGGGAACAAGAGATGTCTGGCATCCGTAATCTTGAACCCTGCACACATCATTAGGGACCGGCTTCGGGACTTGACCAGTTATGGCGGCATCTCCCTAGTGTGTGACTCATGGTCTCGGTGAAAGCAGGGTAAAGGTCATGGTCAACCACTCTCTGCCGGCCTTCCAAGGAAGAGGGATAATAACTTGGCATTAAGAATCGGTTGGTACGTGTGGGTAAAGTTGTGCACCCCTGCAGGGTTATTAATCTTTTCGAAAAGTCGTGTCCACGGTTATGGACGACTTGGGAACGGACGTGAAGATCATAGAGAACTATAACCAAATGTTAAAACTTGTCAACTAAAGTGAGATCCGGCATACTTCCTCAGGGTTGTTGAGGGGGTAGTCCGGAAATAGAAGTTCTGTTGATGATGGTTCTTGGTGGATATCAAAGATGTATTTAAGAGCTAGAGTTGTAGTCTTCTTATCCCCTTTTGAAAATGATCTGACTAGACAAGTTTCTTCTCCCTCTTGTTTTGAAAAACAAAAGTTGGCTTTATGCAAAATAACTCCACTAGCCATAAATCTTGCGGACTACACCCTGTACTCAGGCTTGCTTCGTTGCTGTTTTCTACAGATGATGCTACTCCAACTGAAGGTGGTTTCTATGTGGAAGTCGACGAGTAGTCGGGGTTCCCGGGCAGCAGCCTAGGATCTATGGAAGGGTCGCTACTTTTGTTATGGCCTCTTAGGCCCTTTTCTAAGTTTGTTGTTTAGAACAACTTGTTTGCTTCCGTTTTTTGATGTAATGATGGGTCTACGACCCCTATCTTGTATGACTGGTTTGTAACTCTCTTAAGAGTTTACCTTATTAATGTATGGTTTGTATGTTCTGTAATGTTACCGATCTTTCCCTGCGCGTTTCGGAATTTAGGTTAGGCTTATATCAGATGAGGATCTGGTATTTGTCTAGCCCTGATCCCGGGTCGTGACAAACCCATACTAAGGTATATAAATTTCCAGTCAAGCCCTACCCAGATTTCGGGTATTATGGTTGTACGGTAAAATTGGAATGGTATCGCATCCAGAAAAAAATCAGTTTTATAAAGGGCTAAGGCTCATGCCTCAACATTTTCATCATCAAAATCGTCTGGTGTTCAAGAACACATGTCAAAACATTTCAGTAGAATTACTCATCATTCTAAAGTTTTCATAACCATTTTCACCAAGTATTCCCATCTAAAGTTGATAAAGTTTTATGCTTAGCACTAGCATCTACAAGTGGGGTAAATACTAATGATGGGTAATAAACCAGTGGAGATTTACTAAGTTCAATATCATGCCTTAGAGTGACATCAAGATTATCTAACTTAGTCCAAATTTTATGCTCTTTATGCTACCTTCAGTTATCTTTCTAGAATCCACAAGTCACTAAGTAAACTCTAAGAGAAAGCTTTGATAAAGAAAATAAAGTATTAAGCTTGCAAGTAAAACTAGGATTGGGTATCAAGTGGTGTAAGCTTGCAAGTAAAACTTGCATGGTTTAGCTTGCTAAGATAGTAGTATAAGCTTGCTAAGTTGCAAGTGTTAGCTTGCCTTGTGCAGAGCAGTGGTTGAAGTTCTCCTCGGCTTCTTCCTCGTAGTATCCTCCTTCCTCCTCGTATCCTTGGTCGGTACTAGCATCTATAAATAAATACGAGGTACACAATCACCAAACAATACTTAACTATTTCTAATCATCACATAAAGGTTCACACTAGGTGATCTAGCATCATCACTAACATTACAATATTAAAGCACTTGTCCCATTTATTTTATTTTGAGAAAAGTAATTTCTACTAATTGAAAAACTACTTAAGATTTAATATTCTCCAACTCAAACATGGGATCATGTTGACACATGTCATCACCACATATTTCAGTACATGGGAATGTTATTTAAAGTGGTGTCACAATTTAATAAGGTTTAACCTTTTATTTTATTTAATTAAAGTGACTAGAAATGCCTATGTGGCATTCTTTTATTACTTGATCATTATTTATGTAAGTAAACCTATATATTTTTATATATTCTAAAAGGTATGGTTAAGTGTGATTTTTGAGTGTTGGAATTAACTCAAAAGCTCTTATGTTTGAATTTTGAAAAATGTTTGAATGCAGAAAAGCTTCTGCCTTGTTATTTTTACCATGGGTGATCTACAAATCTAAATGGTTTGAATCCAATGGGCATGGATTAAGCATTCCAGTACCTTTCTAACAAAATTGGTTTCATACATTTTGGTTCAGTCAATCGAGCTGGGTTGATTTTTGAATCTAGGTACAGAACTGGGTTTGAAATTAAATGAATAAAACTAAATTTGAATCAGTGGGTTGCGCGGGATGTTTAACTGGGCCGGCCCACTACGCACAGCGCACGCGCGGGATGGTGAAGTGAGCGACCGCACTCGTTAGTGAGACAACGAGGGGCGAAGCGGTATGGGGCGATTAGGACCGTAGGATCTAACTCTAATCGAACGGCTCTGGTTCATCGTCCACGTCGGGCAAACCGACAAGACAGAACCCTAGCGCGTCTGGTGGGGGTCGTGGGAGGCTCACCGGGTCTCAGGCGATGGTAGGCGACGGTTGCGAACGATGAAGTCGACGACGGCAGTTCAACTGGTACCGACAGCTTCTTCTGGGGCGGCTCCAATCAACGGCGCCTCTCCTCCTCTGTAGCGGCAAACTCTGGTGAAATTCTGGCCACCTGGTGCTCGCCTTGCTCCGGGATTGAGTGGGTGAGATCAGTGAGAGGTGGGGAGTGAACTGGTTTGAAGAAAACGAGCGGGGGTAGCTTCCTTTTATAGTGGCTGAAGGGGACCGAATGGCGCGGGTGGAGCTCTTTGGTGTCGATGGCACAGAGGGCTGATGGCATGGGCCCTTATAGGGGCGGTGCTGTGCTCCCTGGCTAAGATCAATGGCGTGGTTGCAAGGCGTGTGGCGGTGCTGATCGGTCGGAACACGTCAACGCTCTGGCGGCTCCGGCGGAAGTCTTAATGGCGCACAGGTGCTCCTGATCGTGCGGTGGTGAACAAGCATGTCTGGGAGGTTCCTGGTGCGGTGGTGATCATGTATGCGAGCGGCGAAGGCGGGGTGCGGTTTGTGCGAGCGTGTCGAGCACGATGTTCTGGCGCGCTCTCGGCATGGCCACAGAGAGAATGGTCGCGCATGTTCTGGGTGGTCCAGTGGCTGGCTGCGCTCAGGGCTTGGACAGGGACTGGTGATGGACGGTGGAGTTCCTGCTAGACATGATTTCTAGGCTTGGTGCTTCTCCTAGCTTGCTGTCAACATGTGGGTTGCAAGTTAGGCTCGGCATGGTCACCATTGATGGCTATGCCAAGCTCACAGTGGTGCTAAGGCTTGTTAATTGGGCTAGATCATCTACTGAGAGTATAGAGTGAGCTAGAGAGGGAAAAAGGTTGGACAATATCAGTGCTCCTAATAGTGTTTTGTGTTTGTTTGTTTGCTGCTAATAAGGTGTTTGATGAAATGGCCGAAATAAATTTGAATTTGAATTTTGGATTAAAACTTGGTGGGTTTGCTAGGAACATACTAGGGAGTATCTGGTTAGTTGGATTGGTCAAGGGGCACTGGTTTGGTTGGGTTTTGAGAATGTGTGATCTTCACATATGTTAAAGATTCAATTTTGAATTGTCATTTGAATGGGGTTGCTAAATGTTTCTGCAAGTTTGAAAGGTGGGTTTTGATTCACTTTTACTTGGTCTTGCAAGGGGTGAAAAGAATTGGAAATTTTTTTGTTTGAAATCTTGGATTAGAAACACTCAAAGTGACCTAGTGAGCAAGATTGGCAAAAATGACCATTTGCTTTATTTGTTTTGTTTTTGATTTTCTCTTGATTTGTTTCTTCTTGGAAATGTTTTAGATGATGTTATTTCCATCTTTAAACCAGTTATTACTATTTAGTTGAATCACCAAGTCCATTCATGCATTCTTCAAATCATCACATACACACATGCATTCATTTGGTTTTTATTTAATCAAAGTTTTTGTTAACCCTAATTTTAGTGATTAGAGTTTGATGATCATTGTTTCATACTTTTGGGATGTTACAAACCTTCCCTCCTTAAACGAAATCTCATCCCAAGATTTGAAAAAGAAGAAAAAGATTACCTAGGATTTAAAGAGATCGGGAAACTCCGTCATGATGTGATCTTCTCACTC
This sequence comes from Avena sativa, assembly GCA_916181665.1. Lineage (NCBI taxonomy): Eukaryota > Viridiplantae > Streptophyta > Magnoliopsida > Poales > Poaceae > Avena > Avena sativa. The sequence continues at coordinate 317,575,163 of OV702281.1, forward strand.
CCAGGTAGCTTCTTCTTCAGTGTGGTTGCTCCATTGGATCTTGAGAAATTTGATGCTTCGGGTTATGGTGGTTCTGAAAATTTCTTCCAAAATACGGATGGGTACTTCGGGATACGTCAGGTCATCATTGATCTCTATGGTCTGCTGATCAATGTTCTTGAAAACTTTGGTCTTCTCCGGAACTTCAAGGAATTTGCGAAGTAGCGATATATGGAACACATTGTGTACTGCTGACATCTCCTCTGGCAGTTTCAAATGATATTATACTTCTCCTCGACTATTCAGAATTTTGAAAGGTCCAATATATCTAGGGGCTAACTTTCCTTTCAGCTGAAAACGTTGCATTCCCATTAAATGCGACAATTTGAGATACACAAAATCTTCGATATTGAAAGCGAGGTCTCGACGTCTCCTATCGGCGTAACTCTTCTGTCTTGACTGGGCGGTCTTGAGGTGCTCATGAATCTTGTGAACTTTCTCTTCTGCTTCTCGTAGGATGTCGGGTCCGAAAATCTGACTCTCCTACTTCCGACCAATTCAAAGGGGTGCGACACTTCCTTCCATACATGAACTCAAATGGGGCCATTTGCAGACTAGCTTGATAACTGTTGTTGTATGAAAATCCTGCGAAAGGCAGACAGTCTTCCCATTTAGATCCATACTCTAGCACACAGGCTCTCAACATATCTTCGAGTATTTGATTTACTCGCTCCGTTTGTCCATCGGTCTGAGGGTGATATGCTGTGCTGAAATCTAGCCGGGTTCCTAAACCTTCTTGGACCTTATTCCAGAATCTCGAGGTAAACTGAGTTCCTCGATCCGATACGGTGTTCTTGGGGACTTCGTGAAAACTGACGATTCTAGCGATGTACAACTCTGCTAGCTTCGAACTTTGGTATGTGGTCTTGACTGGTAAGAAAGGGGCTACCTTGGACAATCTGTCCACTATGACCCAAATAGAGTCATTTCCCCTACTTGAAGTAGGGAATCCGGTAATAAAGTCCATTCCAACTAAATCCCATTTCCATTCCGGAATATGTAATGGTTGCAACAGTCCTGTGGGTCTTTGATTTCCCGCCTTGACTCTCTGACATATATCACACTTGGCGATATAACTTGCGATTTCTCTCTTCATCTTATGCCACCAAAATTGCTCCTTCAAATCCTGATACATCTTCGTTCCTCCGGGGTGGATAGAATAAAGAGTATCATGGGCCTCTTTCAAAATAACTTCTTTCAACTCTGAATCTGCTGGTACGCAAAGATGTCCTTTGTACCACAGAACTCCTTCTTCGTCTTTGGTGAATCCGGGTACTTTGCCTGTACCGATACGATGTTTGATTCTGTCGATACTAGTGTTTCCTTTCTGCGCCTCCTTGATCTGACTGATCAAAGTGGGTTGAAGTTCTATGCTAGCCAAAAATCCTTCACTCACTAATTCCACTCGGAAATCTTCCATCTCTTTGTGCAAACTTGGTTGATCCTTCAAAATCATGGAGTTTAAGCAGCACGGCAATCTGCTAAGGGCGTCTGCTACCACATTAGCTTTACCGGGGTGATAGTGAATGTCCAGATCATAGTCCTTGATTAGCTCAATCCATCATCTCTGCCTCATATTCAGCTCTTTCTGAGTGAATATATACTTCAGGCTCTTGTGATCTGAATAAATATCACAACGGTTTCCCATGAGATAATGCCTCCATGTCTTCAGGGCTAGAACTATGGCTGCGAGTTCAAGGTCATGGGTTGGATAATTCTGTTCATGTTGTTTCAGTTGTCGGGATAGATAAGATATAACTTTGCTTTCTTGCATTAGCACACATCCGAGAACGATCTTGGATGCGTCACAATACACATCAAAGGGTTTCGTGATATTCGGCATGATCAAGATTGGGGCTGAAATCAATCTCCTCTTGAGTTCCTGAAAGCTTGCTTCACATTTGTCTGTCCATTCAAACTTCTTGTCCTTCTTCAGCAATTGGGTCATGGGTCTGGCAATACTCGAGAATCCTTCTACAAACTTGCGGTAGTATCCCGCTAATCCGAGAAATGCACGAACTTGGGTTTGAGTGGTTGGGGCTTGCCAATCTTCCACATCCTTCACCTTTGCAGGGTCAACGGCAATTCCCCTGGCTGATACGATATGTCCGAGGAATCCTACCTCCTGTAACAATAATTCACATTTGCTAAACTTGGCATACAGCTTATGCTCTCTAAGGTTTCCGAGAATAGTCCTTAGGTATAGCTCGTGTTCTTCTTCTGATTTGGAATAAATCAGAATGTCATCGATGAAAACAACGACAAACTTATCCAGGAAGTCCATAAAAATCTTATTCATGAGGTTCATGAAATAAAAGGGGGCATTGGTTAATCCTGAAGGAAATATGCCCTAGAGGCAATCATAGAGATGATTATATTTCATATGTATCCATGAGTTATTGTAATGTTCCTTGAATATCCATATCAGGCAACTTGTATTGATTGGCAATTATGTGAATTGTTTGTGAAACTCTTTACTTGTATGGTTATTTAATAGTTGTCCCTAGTCGGAGTTCATGTGAGGACACACGTGAATATTAGACTAGCACATCGATTGGTGGATGACTATGTTTCGCAAGTCATAGACATGGAGATGTCAAACCAATGATGTGGACACATGTTATGAACATGGGGTTGGACTGACCCAACTTGAGACTGGCAATTTGTTTCAGCTCTCTCTCTACACATCGTGTACGTTTTGTCCTTAGACCTGAGATTTTCGCATGTACTTGAGATGTGGATCGGCCTACTTTGGGGCTATCAAACGCTGCATCATAACTGGGTAGTTATAAAGGTAGCTTTCGGGTTTGTCCTGAAACATGCTGCAAGGCATGGTCAATCAAGATGGGATTTGCCCCTCTCTTCTTGAGAGAGATATCTATGGGCCCCTCGAGTGATCGGATCCAGAAATGCATGGCCGTGCTACATAAGGTTAATAGTTAACCTAGTAAAGGGATTCTGAGTTACGGTATCGAGAAAGAGAGGTCAGCTTGGAGCTAGAACAAATATCGTGAGGCAAAGGGAAAGACATGTACTAAACCTTGTGATGGTTCGTCTGATATGATCTTTGTATGCGTTTAGGAGTTGGCACGTCTTGCTAGAGGCCACTACCAACTATTGGCAGAATAAATGTATTCGTGTCATGTCTATACGTATATGAACCTATAGGGTCACACACTTAAGGGGATAGAAGCCTAATAAGGATTGGATCCGAATTAGACCAGGCTTAGGATACTAATGGCCTCCTAATGTAGAAGCCCCCTAGGGACGCCTATATAAGAGAGGGTGGGGCGAGCTGACCAGGGTTAGACCTCAGACCATTCCAGCCAGCTGCCACTCCTCACGCATGTGTTGCACGAGCGGACCTAGCAGTCCGGCGTCTGACGCTTCCACCCTGTACGTGTGGATACCTCGGAGGCGCTGCATCTGTAGCGTTTGGACGAGCCGCGCAAGGGGAGCTTCTCGTGGGACGAGAACAAGGAGGAGTCGTAGATCGGCTGCACTGCCTCGACACACTTCATCAAGTTCCGCAACTGCGCGTCTAGTGGTAATCCCGTGATCTATGACAACAGTAATCCTGGTTTACGCGGTACAAATTTTTGATTTGCACTAGTGTAGCCTACCCGTATCCCATCAGTGGTATCAGAGCCGATGCTGTTCAGTTATAGGTTCAGTATGTTTGCATATGGTGATATGCAGATTGATATGAATGATGTGATCGTTTATATGGCGGTGGTTCAGGATTGATCTATGATCTTACTTTCCATGATCGTGATTCTGAGGTTGTCGAACGACTTACCCCTACCGGTCGGTTTCCGCCATTGGGGTAGACAGTGACACATAAATCATGTTGAATCACGCGAAGATCAATATGATTGATTGAATCGGAACCTAGATCTAAAATCGATGTACCGTGATCAAAGAAGTTTGATTGAATCGGGACAGGAGTCAGTTTATGGTAAATTTGATTTGCCGATCAAAATCCTTAAAGAAAATTGTGAAGATTCGATCTCTCATTTTTCACGATAATCGTAGCCCCTTTTGTATCTCGTTAAGATAACTAGGTGCTGCGATGTCACATGATCTGGTAGAATGCAATTATATGCATAACTTGTTTTTGCAGGATGTATGTGATCAGTATGGCCCATATGTGTATGTGATGCATGTATGAAATTTTGCATGACCTACGTGTCGTGAGTAGGGCAACACGGCTGGAGCCATATGTGTTGTCATTTATTGTAATGGCATGCGTGCCAACTTGTGATGATCCCAATACTATGTAATTTTTATTACTAGCTATTAGGAGTAATAGCTTGTATTAGTTCTTGGAGGACTCATCACCTAGAAGATGGCTCACATGGAGATCATCATGGTGGACAGGTTCTATGGCAATGGACATCACCATGAGAAAATGGGCCATACTGTGTCACATCTATGTGAATGCTACTCTTATGTGTTTTACTACTATGCATTCTTAGATGATAGAAGCAGAACAATCCCTCAAAAAGTTTAAGTTTACCCATGCCCTCCCAACCAAATCTTGCACCATCCTATGACCTGTACAATCGTTGGTGGGCCTATGAAATTAGGGTGCCGCGGTTTTCCTTGGCTGGATGGGTTTGTATCGGATATCTACACACATAAGGGTTGGTGAGCTTGACAAGGTCATCTTAACGGTTAAGGACCTTGGGGCATAAAGGTTGGGTGCCTAGTTTTGACATAGAGATGTCACCCAACAACAAGAGTCATATGTGATATGATTAGCAAGTGTTTCTTACCGATTTACCTTGTCTTCTAGCAGTGATGCTAAAGCTCACTAGTCGACTTGTTAATTGTGGATCTTGAATCACTTAGTATCAATAGAGGGATATTGATTTAAGTGGGAGTATATGCTATTAAATTGTTTAATATGTTTTACTCTTTCATGGTTAATGGCTTAGTATTTTGCATGTTTTCTGTTGTAGATCAATGGCACCGAACACTGCATCACCTTTTTCTTTGCATTTCATTCTTGACAAAGATAAACTTAATGGAACAAACTATACAGACTGGGTCCGTAACCTGAGAATTGTTCTCAGGTCTGATAAAAAGGAAACGGTTCTGGATACCCCAATCCCCGATGAACCTGCTGATAATGCACCTGCTGCCCTAAAGAATGCCTACAAGAGAGCATGTGATGATTCTCTTGAGGTTAGCTGCCTTATGCTTGCATGCATGGAACCTGAACTCCAAAAGAAGTTTGAGGATCAGGATGCGTACGATATGATCGTTGCGCTTAAGGACATGTTCCAAGATCAGGCAAGGACTGAGAGGTACAATGTTGCCATGTCCTTTGTCGAATGCAAGCTAGCAGAGGGAGCAGCTGTAGGCTCCCATGTGATCAAAATGGTTGGTTACAGTCAGACTTTGGAAAAGCTTGCTTTTCCACTAGGCCAAGAGTTGGACACTGACTTCATTTTGGCGTCTCTTCCATCCAGCTATGGGCAGTTCATTTCGAACTACCATATGCATGGGGTGGAGAAGGGCCTTAATGAGTTATGCGGGATGCTAAAAACAGCAGAAAGTGACATGAAAAGTGCGCAGGGCATAGCCATGTGATGGCTGTGCAGAACAAGCCTAGCTTCAAGAAAAAGGGTACTTCTTGGAAGAAGAAGAAGAAGAAGAAGAAGAAGAAGGGCAAGGCTAAGGATACGATCCCTAAGCCTGCACCCAAGCAAAAGGTTGGACCTGTAGAAGACACTGAGTGCTTCTTTTGTCATGAACATGGCCACTGGAAGAGAAACTGCAGCAAGTACCAGGCTTCTTTGAAGAAGAGTGGAAGTAAGAGTACTTCCCACTCAGGTACACTTGTTGTAAATGTTGTGGACATTCCTATCGCTGATTCCTATGTTAACTCTTGGGTATTTGATACCGGATCGGTTGCTCATATTTGCAATTCGGTGCAGGGGCTAATAAGGACTAGAAAAGTGAAGAAAGGCGAAGTGGATTTTTGAGTCGGAAATAAAGCAAGGGTTGCTGCATTTTTTGTCGGCGTCATGCAACTTCACCTTCCGTCAGGATTTATTATGGAGTTGAATAATTGTTATTACATTCCTAGTATGGGTCGAAACATTTTATCACCTTCATGTTTGATGAGGGATGGTTATTCATTCGCGAGTGCAAACAATGATTGTGTAATCTCTAAGAATGATATGTTTATGGCTAATCCTCCCATTGTGAATGGGTTATTTATTTTAAATCTTGATGTAAGATCCCTCCTTTGTAAAGGAAAAGGATCCCTGTGATTGCAATGCTAGTCCCTGGATCATTGCTAGCATCCACAGTTTAAGATGAAGTACACAGATACAAAGGTCATTTATTACATCCATTCCAGAGATAAAACATAGTCTTTTACAACTCATGGCCATAGGCCTAATACAAGAGTTTTGGAATAAGTAAATAAACACAAGTCTTCATCTTCATGTGCCACAGGCAAGTATGTTGAGTGTAGACTCATGACTCCTAATCATCATCGGAGTAACCTGCAACATCACAAGTTACAGCCATAGTGGGTCAATACTTTGGAATAGTATTGGCAAGTGATACCTTAGTAAATTTTAAGTGGACTATATTACTATATGCATTTTGGCTAAGTGTAGCTTGGCTTGCTTTGCTTGAAAATAGGTTTTCCCTATTAGTTGAAATCACTAAGTTTTTCTTTGTCAAAACTTTCCCAAGAAACCACCAATAGACATTGGGGTCCTTCACCCTTGTTCACCCACAAGTTTTACTTTAGAAGTTGGAGTGATGAGATTCTTGTAGCTTCCATGTCTTGATGCTCAATTTGTCCATTGCCATGGACTTGGCTAAGTACTTAGATTTTCCATCTGCAGAGGTTGTGCACTTTCCCCACCAGACTTGGTTTCCCAAGACAGGACCTTTCAGAAGCCTTTCCTTAGTCAAATGGACGCGCTCCAACCTATCATTCCCACTACCACCAACTGTCCAAGTGACTAAGTTCTAGCAACCTATATGATCATGGCAGAGCCCATATTGCCAAGTGGTTGCACTGTAAGCTTTCTCAACACTTGGCCTCCAAATCCCTTTGTGCCTGGGTGGCATACCACAAGTGAGATACACAAGCCATATCCATGGCCTTTTGTAACCACTCAACCAAAAACCACCAATACAAGTCCCATTCCACCCAGGAGGTTCATTGACTTAGTTGTTTTATTAAGAAAAGCATAAGTCCAAAAGACTTAGAATTATTTTCATCATAGCGTGTACATACTTTACCAACCCTTGGTTTGCTACTAGCTAGGCTAAGCATGGCATAGTAACTTAACTTAGGAAATTCCCTAGCAATTCTACAATACTACAACTACTTAGGATTTCCCAACATAGCATTTGGCAAAAGTAGCATGCAAGACTTAGCAAAAATAATTCTAATGCTTATTCAAAATAAAGGGGTGGAAATATCATGAAGTATCACTTGCCTTGGTAATGGGGAGAGCAGCACTCTTCACAATCACAGTCACTAGCAAAAACTACACAAAGTTTGTAGCACAAAATTACACACAATTCATATACAAACAAAAATATGAATGCATGCATGCAAGAAAATGCTAAGTGATGATTTTTGAAAACTCCACCAAGCAAGTGCATGATACAGAAACATAACCAAGTCAAAAAGTTTGCTAACTAAACTTATTTAGCCCTAAAACAATTTGCTAAACCAAATCTATACTCAAAATGGACCTAAACATGTTTCTGCATACAAAGCCATTTTAACAGAAACTTTTCGTTAAACACATTACAGATTCAGAAAGGGCTTGACTCACTGATTCCAACGGTATAAAATTTGCAAAAATCTAACGTGGGAATCAAAAGTTATAGCCATTTGAAAATTGGATCTAAATCTGATTTGAAATTATGTTTTAATTCAAACCCTAGCCACGCGTCCTATTTCTATTGGCCGATACCGATTCGCTCCGGATCACGCTCGTGAGCCATAGGATCTGTTTAAAACACACGGCCTAGATCTACCAAAAACATTTCGTTAAGTGATCTAAATCTACGCGTTGGATCCAGATCTGACGGCTAAGAATCTTTAAACCAGAAACGAGCGGCGCTAGCGGCGGCGGCTGGCGGTGGCGCGTCGGTCAGTGGCGGTGCCGGCATTCTAGGTCGCCCAGGGAAGAAAGGAGGCACTTACCAGAATCGCAGGATGCTGTCGATGCTCAAGGTGGTGATGGTTCGTCGAGGGGTGCGCGGACACGGCGAGGATTTCTCGTCGGAGTTGAGACAGACATCGGGCACGGTCAGTCGTCGACGTTGGCGAGGTTCCTCGTCGCGCTAAGCCAAAATAGGGGTACTGTTAGATGCGCACAACGATGTAGATTCTAGGGGTACCAGTCAGAGGGCAAGGGGCGGTGGCTACTTACGGAGGGAGGTCGCCGGAGTTCGTGCAGAGAACGGTGGCGGCTGGTCGTCGACGTTGCTGGAGCTACAGATCATGCGAGGGCAAATGGGGAGTGTCAGTAGGTGCGCAAAGACTCGCTGAACTTGATAGCATGAACTAGAGACAGAGGGGAACACGGAGCTCACCGGAATTCGCCGGCGCAGTCGTCGGAACAGCGGTGGCGTCGTGCGAGTTGTGGGCAGCCTGGTGGCGTGAAGGCGAAATTGTTTGGGGGGGAAATGGTCGCGAGGATGTGGGGATTTTATAGCTAGAGGCTCGACAAGAAACGCTTGCTGCATCAATGCCAATTAAGCTCGCGAAATCAGTGCAGCAACGGGCAGCGGCGGAGGTCATGCGCGGAATCAGGGGAAGACGAAGCTGACGTGGAGAGGGCCCGCTCGTCAGCAAAGCGTGCGAAGGGGTGGTGGGGTCTGGCTGTCAGCGGCTATGTGGGTGCACGGGCGCGTGCGAGAGAGAAAAAGATGGCCCGGGTGGTCTAGCTGGGCCTGTTCCGATGCTGGGCTAGATTCCTGGCGCTCGGCCCTTTTCTTTTGTTTACTCCTTTTCTTTTTCTATTTCGATTTTCAGGAATGGTTTTGAAATGAATTCAAACTCTTTTTGAATTCAAATCTTTCTGGGGTTTTTGCAGGGTACAGTAGTCTCCAATATAGGCATAAAAACAAGTGGTTGCTTTGCAAAGGCTTGGTCAAGCTTGGAGATCAAAATAACAGAGACTTGGCACTTGGTTTGCAAGACTTGAAAAATGGTTTTTGAAACCATTTCAAATTTGTAAATTTTTGGTTCAAAACCACAATCAATCCCTTCTATGAGGAAGACAAACAAGTTAGGTTTAAAATCACTCAAACTTTCAAATGGTGATGGCCATTTGATTTAAATCTGCTCACATAAAATCATAGCACTTTGTGCTTCAGTTTTTCTAAAATGAGTTTAAAATTGTTCTCAAATCTATATGCATGCATGAATGATATGCAAACTTTGAAATTATGACTTTAGGGATGTTACAATCCAACCCCCTTAAGGTGAATCTTGCCCTCGAGATTCGGATTGGCTAGCAAATAGGTGAGGGTGGTCTTTCCGAAGATCATCTTCTCTTTCCCATGTTGCTTCCTCTTCGGTATGATGGTTCCATTGCACTTTGCAAAACTTGATAGTCTTTGTTCTCGTGACTCTTTCTGCAGTCTCAAGTATTTTGATAGGCTTTTCTTCATAAGTGAGATCACTTTCTAGTTGAACTTCTTCCAAAGGTATAGTATCCTTCAAAGAAGTTTCTTCCATTTCTGGGTGACATTTCTTAAGCTGACTCACATGAAACGCATTATGGACTGCTGATAGAGATGTTGGTAGTTCGATTTCATAAGAAACTTCTCCTTTGCGACTCAGAATCTTGAATGGCCTTGGTGCCAACTTTCCTTTGACTCCGAATCTTTTCACTCCACGGAGTGGTGATACTCTAAGATAGGCTCTATCACCAACTTCGTAGGTGACTTCTCTACGCTTAGGATCTGCGTAGCTTTTCTGTCGGGACTGTGCTATCTTCAATCTGTCCTTAACCAATTTGACCTTCTCTTCGTCTTCTTTGATAAGATCTGGCCCAAATAAACTTCTTTCTCCCACACCATTCCATAACAATGGGGTGGTACATTTTCTTCCATAGAGAAACTCAAACGGTGCCATCTCAATGCTGGCTTGATAGCTGTTGTTATAAGAAAATTCTGCGTAAGGCAGACTTTCATCCCAACTTGCTCCATAATCTAGGGCACATGCCCTCAACATGTCTTCCAAAATTTGATTAGTCCTTTCTATTTGTCCATCGGTTTGAGGATGAAAAGCAGTACTGAATTCCAACCTCGTTCCCAATGACTCATGTAGCTGTCTCCAAAATTGGGAAGTGAATTGGGTTCCCCTATCAGCCACAATACTCTTAGGCACACCGTGAAGGCATACAATTCTACTCATGTAGATTTTGGCTAACTTGGCACTTGTATAAGTTGTCTTCACGGGTATGAAATGAGCCACTTTAGTTAGGCGATCCACTACTACCCATATGGAATCATATCCTGATCTGGTCCTTGGTAATCCGGTGATGAAATCCATACCAATTTTGTCCCATTTCCAATCAGGAATAGGTAGTGGTTGAAGCAAACCTGTTGGTTTCTGATGCTCCGCCTTTACTCTACTACACACATCACACAAAGCAATATGTTCGGTGATGTCTCTCTTGAGATTGTTCCACCAAAATCTTTCTTTCATGTCCATGTACATTTTGGTATTACCCGGATGAACAGAATACGAAGAGTTGTGGGCTTCTTGCAGAATCAGTTTCCGCAACTCCGGATCTTGTGGAACACAGATACGTTTCCCATGCCATAATGTACCTTATTCGTCTTCATGGAAATTTTTAGCTCTCCCTTGGCCAATATTTTCCTTAATCCTTTCAATTTCCTTATCGGTCTTCTGAGCTTCTCGGATCTTGTCCAATAAAGTGGATTGAACATCCAAAGACATAAGATGTCCTTCAGGCACAATCTCCAATCTGAGTTCTTTGAATTGAGTACACAAATCATCTGGCAATTCTCCTTTGGTAAGGCCATTCACAAACACCTTACGACTTAGAGCATCTGCTACAACATTTGCTTTACCGGGGTGGTATTGCAAACTTAAGTCATAGTCTTTGATAAGCTCTAACCATCTTCTTTGTCTCATATTGATTTCCTTCTGGGTGAAGATATACTTCAAACTCTTGTGGTCCGTGAACACTTCACAACGTTTTCCCAAAAGGTAATGCCTCCATGTTTTGAGTGTATGGACGACAGAGGCTAACTCCAAATCATGAGTAGGATAGTTTACCTCATGAGTTTTGAGTAGTCTCGAGGCATAGGCCACAACTTTACCGTCTTGCATAAGTACGGCACCCAAACCTTGATGAGACGCATCACAATATACTTGGAAATCCTTTTCCAAATCTGGTAGACATAGAACCGGTGCGGTCACAAGTCTCTTCTTCAATTCTTGAAAGCTGACTTCACAACCTTCAGACCAAGCAAACTTCTTGTCTTTCTTTAACAATTCAGTCATTGGTTTAGCAACCTTTGAGAAATTCTCAATGAATCTTCTGTAGTAACCTGCTAAGCCAAGGAAACTACAAACTTCTTTCACATTCTTTGGAGATTCCCATTCTGTCACAGCTGAAACTTTAGCAGGATCAACTGCTACACCATCCTTCGTCATTACATGACCAAGAAAACCAACTTCTTCTAACCAGAACTCACACTTGCTGAATTTGTCATAAAGTTTATGCTCTCTTAACTTCTCAAGTATCAAGCGCAAGTGTCCTTCATGTTCTTCTTTGCTCTTGGAGTAGACTAAGATGTCATCGATGAAAACGACAACGAACTTGTCAAGAAATTCCATGAACACCTTGTTCATCATATTCATGAAGTATGCTGGAGCATTAGTTAAGCCAAAAGGCATTACGGTATACTCATATAATCCATACCTTGTGGTAAATGTTGTTTTAGGTATGTCTTGCTCTCTTATCTTGAGTTGAAAATAGCCTGACCGGAGATCAATCTTCGAGAACACACATGCTCCCTCTAGCTGATCAAACAAGTCGTTGATTCTAGGCAAAGCATATTTGTTCTTGATAGTTACCTCGTTGAGTGAACGGTAATCTATGCATAACCTTTGGCTTCTATCTTTCTTCTCCACGAACAAAACTGGGGCTCCCCAAGATGAGGAACTTGGTTGAATAAATCCTTTATGCAACTGTTCTCCTAGTTGCTTTTTGAGCTCTTTCAGTTCATCAACTGACATTTTGTATGGTCTCTTTGCTATTGGTCGAGAACCTGGTACCAAATCTATTAGAAACTCCACATCTCTATCTGGTGGCATTCCTGGTAATTCTTCCGGGAACACATCCGGATACTCACATACAATTGGCACACTGTCCATGCTAACCCCCTTAAGAGAATTAAGCTTACTTCCTTTGGATTCAAAGTTTGACTTGAATTTTATCCTTTTTCTTTCTGGGGTTGTGAGTGCAACAGTACGATTAGCACAATCTAGTACTCCTTCATACTTAGCCATCCAATCCATTCCCAATATTACGTCCAGTCCTTGGGAATCTAGGATTATCAGACTCACCGGAAACTTATGTTTTCCAAACTCTATTACTAGATCCCGGAATCCAAGACTTACTATCATATCTCCACCCGGAGAACTAACTTTTATTGGACACTCAATGTTTTCAGATGCAAACCCATTTCTATCAAAAAATGCTTTTGATATGAATGAATGAGATGCACCAGTGTCAAAGAGTACAAATGCTGGAATGGAATTGAGTCTGAACTTACCAGCAACAGTGTCAGGTTCCTCATAGACCTCCTCCACATTAATGTGGTTCACCTGACCTTTCTGGAAAGGATTGGGCTTGACAGGTCCTTCAACTTTCTTTTCGGGGCACTCATTTTCATAGTGTCCCATCTTCTTGCATTTGAAGCACTCAACCTGACTGATGTCTCTTTTAGCAGGCTGATTTCCACTTCCACTACCATTTCCACTGTGGTGGCTCTTATGTCCACTCTTGTGGTTCTTGTATTTGTCATTGTCATGATTGCGGTGATGCTTGTTGTCATGACGGTTGTGGTTGTGGTGCTTGTTGAATTTCCCATGCTTATGGGATCCTGAGCTTCCACTGTCATCATAGTGAGATCGTTTGTGAGACGATCCCGAGCTGTGCTTGTTGGAGTGTTTCCTCTTCCTACTCTCGACTTGTTTCATTTTGTTCTCCAATATAGCAGCCTTGTCACAGAGCGACTGATAAGTGGGAACATATGCCACAGCCAGCTGCAGATTCAGCTCATCATTTAAGCCTTCCAGAAATTTTTCCTTCCTTTTGGCATCTGTGTCAACCTCATCCGGTGCATAACGCGCCAGATTGTTGAACTCTTCAATGTATTCAGCCACGCTGCGGTGGCGCTGCTTCAGGTTGTGGAACTCCTTCTTTTTCAGGCTCATTATTCCCGATGAGATATGAGCCGTGCGAAAGCCATCTTCAAAGATAGCCCAAGTCACCTCATTTATAGGAGTGGTGATTTGGAAGTTGTCCCACCATGTGGCGGCTGGTCCTTCCAGCAGATGTGCTGCAAACCTGACCTTTTCAGCATCCGTGCAGCCCACGGTCACTAAGTCTTTGTTCACAGAACGTAGCCAATCATTGGCCACCATGGGATCAGTCGTCCCCGAGAACTTAGCTGGCCTCAAACGCAGAAATCTGGTGAGCATATCGAAGCCCGGAGGGTTGTTGTTGTTGTTGTAATTCTTGTTGTTGTTGGGGTTGTTGTTGTTGTTATTCTGGTTTTGGATGAATGTTGTCATCATCTGCATGAGCTGTGTTTGAGCATTCATCATTTGTTGCATTTCCGGAGTGATGTTGTTGGGGTTGGGGTTTGCGCAAAGGGGAGGCATCTGTGGTTTGTTCAAATAGAGATAAGAATGAGATACCAATAGATGTTTTATGCACATTACATCACAAGCAAACACATAGCATGCAACACAGGATAAAAGTTCAACAACAAGATAACAAGTTCTCGAAATAAAACACACAAGTGGCAAGCCATCCACATGTCGGATGGTCCAATAATAAGTTCACAAATAACAAGTACGATAATGAAAGATAAACGAGTAGTCAAGTCTACTCATCAGCATCAATCTCCTCCTCGACGAAGGTAAGACCTGCGTTCTCCATCGCGGTCTTGTTCTCCTCAATAGTAGTGGTCAAGGAATCGATCTTGGCCTTGAGAGCCCTCTTCTGGGAGCGAAGCCTCTCGATCACCATCTGCTGCTGCTCTAGCTCAAAATCCTTGGACTTCAGTTCTTCAGTCATGTCCCGGATCTTCTTGTTCCTATCCTGGACGCGTTTCTCCTGACTCTTGAACTTACGGTCCTGGGTCTCGAACTTCGTCTCCATTTCCTTGACTGTCTCGTCCTGCTGTGCGAAAAGCTTGTCCTTCTCGCGAAGCTGCACCTGGAGCTCGTCATTGCTGAGCATGACGTTGGTCCTGTCTGTATCCACGTGCCTAATAAGAGACTCTAAGTCCTAGAGATAGAGACGTATCGGCTCTGCTGCGTCCCTCGAGTCGTCCTCGAAGTCAATGGACTCTCCATCATCATCACGTCTTCCGAAGACGTGAAAGTGGGTGCCCCTAACCTGTCGGGAGTGACGACCTAGCAGACGTCCTATCAGGTCCTGCATGACGACCTCCATGCCTCTCTCCCTGTCGTCGTGCATCAGCTTGAAGACGATGGCCTCCGTAGTAGGCTCTGTCTGGCGTCCGGGCTGGTTCACCTTGAAACCCCAGAGGTCCTTCCTCTCGAACTTGGTGAGTGGATGCACCATGATGGTGGGAAGAGGGAGATCGAGCAAGGTGGTAAGCTCAATGATACGAGGACCAAAGCGGGTAACCTGGAACTCCTCAACAGTGCTGATGGTAATAGGTATCTATTTATAAGATAGAAAAGTTAGAACAACACTATTTAAGATAAAACAAAGACAAACATCACATACACATCCTTGGAACACAAAATCACACAAGTCATGCATACATGAGTCCATTACATCAACCAAGGTCCAAACTTATTTAAGGTATCATTTTGGAAAATAAGGTGATAGGTGGTGGTCCAACTAGCGAAGTACGTTTACAATCCTATCTCACTGGATCTGTTAGCTAACACAATGTTCCTAGAGGCAACCAGCCTATCTTGTTCACATGATTCCATCACTAAGTCTATAATATCTCCCCTTAAGGTTTGGTTGGTGGCTTCCAACTCTTGGGTAAGCTCCTTCTCTTTCTCTAAGTCTTTTTGGAGGTTGAGCATTCTGCACTTGACTCTAGCACTAAGTTCTTTGATAGTCCTCCAAGCTGCTTCTCTTGCTGACTCAAAGAATGTAGTGTGCATCATAGTGTTGGTGTACATGCAGAATCCTCTTTCTTTGTGTTTGTCTTCCTTGTTTTTGTACAAGTGTAGTTGCACCCACCAGTACTCCACTCCTTCATCCATCACTGGAAAGCCTTTGTACACAGCTGCACCATATGCTTCCATTGCCACCATGAGGTCCTTGAGAATTTTGGGAAACTCAGTTTCACACTCCAAGGTCATGGTCATGAGTGGTCCTTTCTTCACGCCTTCGTTGATGGAGTTCATCTACAAGTAGAGATGAGAATGAGAAGATTAGAAAAGTTTACGAGAAGAATAGACAAGTGTAGAAGTAGATGAAAATTTTTCCTTAGTGGTTTTCCAATCCTAGGGTCATAATCCTACAGGCAACACAGTGCTCTGATACCATCTGTAAGATCCCTCCTTTGTAAAGGAAAAGGATCCCTGTGATTGCAATGCTAGTCCCTGGATCATTTCTAGCATCCACAGTTTAAGATGAAGTACACAGATACAAAGGTCATTTATTACAGCCATTCCAGAGATAAAACATATTCTTTTACAACTCATGGCCACAGGCCTAATACAAGATTTTTGGAATAAGTAAATAAACACAAGTCTTCATCTTCATGTGCCACAGGCAAGCATGTTGAGTGTAGACTCATGAGTCCTAATCATCATCGGAGTAACCTACAACATCACAAGTTACAGCCACAGTGGGTCAATACTTTGGAATAGTATTGGCAAGTGATACCTTAGTAAATTTTAAGTGGACTATATTACTATATGCATTTTGGCTAAGTGTAGCTTGGCTTGCTTTGCTTGAAAATAGGTTTTCCCTATTAGTTGAAATCACTAAGTTTTTCTTTGTCAAAACTTTCCCAAGAAACCACCAATAGACATTGGGGTCCTTCACCCTTGTTCACCCACAAGTTTTACTTTAGAAGTTGGAGTGATGAGATTCTTGTAGCTTCCATGTCTTGATGCTCAATTTGTCCATTGCCATGGACTTGGCTAAGTACTTAGATTTTCCATCTGCAGAGGTTGTGCACTTTCCCCACCAGACTTGGTTTCCCAAGACAAGACCTTTCAAAAGCCTTTCTTTAGTCAAATGGATGCGCTCCAACCTATCATTCCCACTACCACCAACTGTCCAAGTGACTAAGTTCTAGCAACCTATATGATCATGGCAGAGCCCATATTGCCAAGTGGTTGCACTGTAAGCTTTCTCAACACTTGGCCTCCAAATCCCTTTGTGCCTGGGTGGCATACCACAAGTGAGATACACAAGCCATATCCATGGCCTTGTGTAACCACTCAACCAAAAACCACCAATACAAGTCCCATTCCACCCAGGAGGTTCATTGACTTAGTTGTTTTATTAAGAAAAGCATAAGTCCAAAAGACTTAGAATTATTTTCATCATAGCATGTACATACTTTACCAACCCTTGGTTTGCTACTAGCTAGGCTAAGCATGGCATAGTAACTTAACTTAGGAAATTCCCTAGC
The DNA here is from genome assembly GCA_916181665.1 of Avena sativa. Lineage (NCBI taxonomy): Eukaryota > Viridiplantae > Streptophyta > Magnoliopsida > Poales > Poaceae > Avena > Avena sativa. The sequence continues at coordinate 317,592,107 of OV702281.1, forward strand.
AATTCTACAATACTACAACTACTTAGGATTTCCCAACATAGCATTTGGCAAAAGTAGCATGCAAGACTTAGCAAAAATAATTCTAATGCTTATTCAAAATAAAGGGGTGGAAATATCATGAAGTATCACTTGCCTTGGTAATGGGGAGAGCAGCACTCTTCACAATCACAGTCACTAGCAAAAACTACACAAAGTTTGTAGCACAAAATTACACACAATTCATATACAAACAAAAATATGAATGCATGCATGCAAGAAAATGCTAACTGATGATTTTTGAAAACTCCACCAAGCATGTGCATGATACAGAAACATAACCAAGTCAAAAAGTTTGCTAACTAAACTTATTTAGCCCTAAAACAATTTGCTAAACCAAATCTATACTCAAAATGGACCTAAACATGTTTCTGCATACAAAGCCATTTTAACAGAAACTTTTCGTTAAACACATTGCAGATTCAGAAAGGGCTTGACTCATTGATTCCAACGGTATAAAATTTGCAAAAATCTAACGTGGGAATCAAAAGTTATAGCCATTTGAAAATTGGATCTAAATCTGATTTGAAATTCTGTTTTAATTCAAACCCTAGCCACGCGTCCTATTTCTATTGGCCGATACCGATTCGCTCCGGATCACGCTCGTGAGCCGTAGGATCTGTTTAAAACACATGGCCTAGATCTACCAAAAACGTTTCGTTAAGTGATCTAAATCTACGCGTTGGATCCAGGTCTAACGGCTAAGAATCTTTTAACCAGAAACGAGCGGCGCTAGCGGCGGCTGGCGGCGGTGCATCGGTCAGTGGCGGTGCCGGCGTTCTAGGTCGCCCGGGGAAGAAAGGAGGCGCTTACCAGAATCGCAGGATGCTGTCGATGCTCAAGGTGGTGATGGTTCGTCGAGGGGCGCGCGGACACGGCGAGGATTTCTCGTCAGAGTTGAGACAGACGTCGGGCACGGTCAGTCGTCGACGTTGGCGAGGTTCCTCGTCGCGCTAAGCCAAAATAGGGGTACTGTTAGATGCGCACAACGATGTAGATTCTAGGGGTACCAGTCAGAGGGCAAGGGGCGGTGGCTACTTACGGAGGGAGGTCGCCGGAGTTCGTGCAGAGAACGGTGGCGGCCGGTCGTCGACGTTGCTGGAGCTACGGATCATGCGAGGGCAAAAGGGGAGTGTCAGTAGGTGCGCAAAGACTCGCTGAACTTGATAGCATGAACTAGAGACAGAGGGAAACACGGAGCTCACCGGAATTCGCCGGCGCAGTCGTCGGAACAGCGGTGGCGTCGTGCGAGTTGTGGGCAGCCTGGTGGCGTGAAGGAGAAATTGTTTGGGGGGAAATGGTCGCGAGGATGTGGGGATTTTATAGCCAGAGGATCGACAAGAAACGCTTGCTGCATCAATGCCAATTAAGCTCGCGAAATCAGTGCAGCAACGGGCAGCGGCGGAGGTCGTGCGCGGAATCAGGGGAAGACGAAGCTGACGTGGAGAGGGCCCGCTCGTCAGCGAAGCGTGCGAAGGGGAGGTGGGGTCTAGCTGTCAGCGGCTGTGTGGGTGCGCGGGCGCGTGCGAGAGAGAAAAAGATGGCCCGGGTGGGCTAGCTGGGCCTGTTCCGATGCTGGGCTAGATTCCTGGCGCTCGGCCCTTTTCTTTTGATTACTCCTTTTCTTTTTCTATTTCGATTTTCAGGAATGGTTTTGAAATGAATTCAAACTCTTTTTGAATTCAAATCTTTCTGGGGTTTTTGCAGGGTACAGTAGTCTCCAATATAGGAATAAAAACAAGTGGTTGCTTTGCAAAGGCTTGGTCAAGCTTGGAGATCAAAATAACAGAGACTTGGCACTTGGTTTGCAAGACTTGAAAAATGGTTTTTGAAACCATTTAAAATTTGTAAAATTTTGGTTCAAAACCACAATCAATCCCTTCTATGAGGAAGACAAACAAGTTAGGTTTAAAATCACTCAAACTTTCAAATGGTGATGGCCATTTGATTTAAATCTGCTCACATAAAATCATAGCACTTTGTGCTTCAGTTTTTCTAAAATGAGTTTAAAATTGTTCTCAAATCTATATGCATGCATGAATGATATGCAAACTTTGAAATTATGACTTTAGGGATGTTACACTTGATGATGCATCTGTTTACAATGTTAGTGCTAAAAGGCTTCGGCCTAATGATTTGAGTCCTACCTATTTATGGTATTGTCGTTTGGGGCATATAAGTGAAAAGCGCATGAAGAAGCTCCATGGTGATGGTCTTCTAACTTCGTTTCATTTTGAATCATACGAGACATGTCAAGCTTGTTTACTTGGAAAGATGACCAAGTCGCCTTTTTCGGGTTTACCCGAGAGAGCGACTGACTTGTTGGAACTCATACATACTGATGTATGTGGACCAATGAGCACGACAGTCAGAGGAGGATATCACTACTTCATTACTTTTACTGATGATTTCAGTAGATATGGTTATGTCTACTTGATGAGGCATAAGTCTGAAACTTTTGAAAATTTCAAGGAGTTTCAAAGTGAAGTAGAGAATCAACATGGCAAGAAAATAAAGGCCTTGCGATCTGATTGTGGAGGTGAATATTTGAGTCACGAGTTTAGCGATCATCTTAAGAGTTGCGGAATTGTTCCACAACTTACGCCGCCCGGAACGCCTCAAAGGAACGGGGTCTCTGAATGGAATAATTGAACTTTGTTGGACATGGTTCAATCGATGATGAGCCAGTCGGATTTGCCATTGTCATTTTGGGGTTACACTCTAGAAATGGAAGCTTTCACACTTAATAGGTACCATCTAAATCCGTAGTTAATATACCATATGAGATGTGGACTGGAAAGAATCACAGTTTTTCTTTTCTAAAGATTTGGGGTTGTGATGCCTTTGTCAAGAGGCTTCAGTCGGACAAGCTAACACCCAAATCAGATAAGTGCATTTTTGTGGGATATCCGAGGGAAACCTTAGGGTATTACTTCTACAACCAAGAAGAGCGCAAAGTGTTTGTCGCTCGTAGCGGTGTTTTCCTAGAGAAAGAGTTTCTCACAAAGGGAACAAGTGGAAGGTCGGTGTGACTTGAAGAAGTTCAAGATGAGCCAATTGGGGATGCTTCTACGAGTCATGCTATTGTAGCAGAACAAGTTGAGGAACCCGTGGCAATAGAAGCACCACAACCACGAAGGTCGACGAGGCTCCGTGAAGCGCGTGAATTATTATTGTTAAACAATGATGAGCCTGCGACCTATGTAGAAGCGATGTTGACCCAGACTCTGAGAAATGGCTGATCGCCATGAGATCCGAGATAGAATCCATGGGAGACAATCAAATTGGAACTTGGTTGACATGCCTGATGGTTTTAAAGCCATCGAGTGCAAATGGATCTATAAGAAGAAGATTGATATGGATGGAAATGTTCACATCCATAAAGGTCGACTTGTTGCAAAAGGTTTTCGACAAGTTCAAGGAGTTGACTACGACGAGACTTTCTCGCCCGTAGCGATGCTTAAATCTATACAGATAATTCTATCCATTGCTGCACATTTCGACTATGAAATATGGCAGATGGATGTCAAGACGGCTTTCCTAAATGGAATCCTAACTGAGGACGTGTATATGATGCAGCCCGAAGGTTTTGTCGATCCAAACAATGCTGGAAAGGTATGCAAACTTCTGAAGTCCATTTATGGGCTGAAGCAAGCATCTCGGAGTTGGAACATTCGATTTGATGAAGTTGTAAAGGAGTTTGGCTTCATAAAAAACGAACAAGAACCTTGTGTTTACAAGAGGAAAAGTGGGAGAGCGCTGGTATTTCTAATCTTATATGTAGATGACATATTACTGATTGGAAATGACAGTCCTATGCTCGAGTCTATTAAGACCTCATTGAAAAATAATTTTTCGATGGAGGACTTGGGAGAAGCGGCATATATTCTGGGTATCAAAATCTATAGAGATAGATCAACAAGGCTAGTTGGTTTAAGCCAGAGTACATACATTGACAAAGTGTTGAAATGGTTCAGCATGGAAGAGGCTAAGGAGGGGTTCTTGCCCATGTCTCACAGCATTAAACTCAGCAAGACTCAGCGTCCTTCGACTACTGATGAGCGTGAGCGCATGAGCAGGGTCCCATATGCTTCGGCTATCGGATCCATCATGTATGCTATGATATGTACTCGCCTAGATGTTTCCTATGCTCTAAGTGTTATGAGCAGATATCAGGCTGATCCAGGTGAAGGTCACTACACAGCGGTAAAGAATATCCTTAAGTACTTGAAAAGGACTAAGGATATGTTCCTAGTTTATGGAGGTGAGGATGAACTCAGTGTAAAGGGTTACACAGATGCGAGTTACCTTAACGACTCAGATGATTCGAAATCGCAATCAGGTTATGTGTTTGTCATGAATGGTGGTGTTGTGAGCTGGAAAAGTTCCAAGCAAGATACGGTGACCTCCTCTTCAACAGAAGCTGAATATATTGTTGCCTCGTAGGCCGTAAAGGAAGCTGTTTGGATTAGGAATTTCCTGATCGCTCTCAGTGTGGTTCAGGGCGTGTCCAATCCCTTGGACGTTTATTGTGACAACAATGGTGCTATTGCACAAGCCAAGGAACCTAGACAGCACCAGAAGAACAAACATATTCGCATGCGTTACCATCAGATTCGAGAGTTCGTTGAGGATGGTAGTGTCATGATATGCAAAATACATACAGACTCAAATGTTGCGGATCCCTTGACTAAGCCTCTCCCACACCCCACGCATGAAGCGCACACAAGAGCAATTGGTATTAGATACATTTTAGATTGACTCTAGTGCAAGTGGGAGACTCAAGGAAATATGCCCTAGAGGCAATCATAGAGATGATTATATTTCATATGTATCCATAAGTTATTGTAATGTTCCTTGAATATCCATATCAGGCAACTTGTATTGATTGGCAATTATGTGAATTGTTTGTGAAACTCATTACTTGTATGGTTATTTACTAGTTGTCTCTAGTCGGAGTTCATGTGAGGACACACGTGAATATTAGACTAGCACATCGATTGGTTGATGACTATGTTTCGCAAGTCATAGACATGGAGATGCCAAACCAATGATGTGGACACATGTTATGAACATGGGGTTGGACTCACCCAACTTGATACTGGCAATTAGTTGCAGCTCTCTCTCTCTACACATCGTGTACGTTTTGTCCTTAGACCTGAGATTGTCGCATGTACTTGAGATGTTGATCGACCTACTTTGGGGCTATCAAACGCTGCACCGTAACTGGGTAGTTATAAAGGTAGCTTTCGGGTTTGTCCTGAAACATGCTGCAAGGCATGGTCAATCAAGATGGGATTTGCCCCTCTCTTCTTGAGAGAGATATCTATGGGCCCCTCGAGTGATCGGATCCAGAAATGCATGGCCATGCTACATAAGGTTAATAGTTAACCTAGTAAATGGATTCCGAGTTACGGTATCGAGAAATAGAGGTCAGCTTGGAGCTAGACCAAATATCGTGAGGCAAAGGGAAAGACATGTACTAAACCTTGTGATGGTTCGTCCGATATGATCTTTGTATGCGTTTAGGATTTGGCACGTATTGCTAGAGGCCACTACCAACTATTGGCAGAATAAATGTATTCGTGTCATGTCTATACGTATATGAACCTATAGGGTCACACACTTACGGGGCTGGAAGCCTAATGAGGATTGGATCCGAATTAGACCAGGCTTAGGCTACTAATGGGCTCGTAATGTAGAAGCCCACTAGGGACGCCTATATAAGAGAGGGTGGGGCGAACTGACCAGGGTTAGACCTCAGACCATTCCAGCCAGCCGCCACTCCTCACGCATGTGTCGCGCGAGCAGACCTAGCAGTCCGGTGTCTGACGCTTCCACCTTGTACGTGTGGATACCTCGGAGGCGCTGCATTTGTTGCGTTTGGACGAGCCGCACAAGGGGAGATGATCGTGGGACGAGAACGAGGAGGAGTCGTAGATCGGTTGCACTGCCTCGACGCGCTTCATTAAGTTCTGCAATTGCGCGTCTAGTGGTAATCCCGTGATCTATGACAATAGTAATCCTAGTTTACGCGGTAGAAAATTTTGATTTGCGCTAGTGTAGCCTACCCGTATCCCATCAAATCCAAAAGACATGACAGTATACTCGTATAATCCATATCGGGTGGTAAGGGCAGTCTTTGGAATATCCTCTGTGAATCTTGAGTTGATGATAGCCAGTTCTAAGATAAATCTTAGAAAACACTTCGGCACCAGTCAACTAGTCAAACAGATCTTCTATCTTTGGCAGTGGGTACTTGTTCTTGATTGTAACGTCATTCAACTTCCAATAATCCATACACAAACGGTTACCTCCATCTTTCTTGTCCACAAACAAAACAGGTGATATCCATGGTGACGCACTTGGTTGAATCAATCCAATTTCCAGCATGCCATCTAGTTGCTTCTTCAGTTCCACTAGTTCAGAAGGGTTCATACTATATGGTCTCTGGTCTATGGGTCCGGTTCCAGGTATTAGTTCAATGATAAACTCAATATCCCGATCTGGGGGCATACCGGGCAAAACATCTGGAAATACAACAGGGTATTCATAGACTATCCGGACTTGCTCAATGGTTGACTTGGCTATACTCTTGTTGCACTTGAATTGACAGGGCAAGGTTTCAGATACATGTTCGACTGATATTCCGGCTGTACTGGTCATGGTTATGTATTTCTTGGCACAATCAATTAATCCTTTGTGTTTGGACATCCAATCCATTCCTGGTACTACTTCCAAACCTTTAGTTCCGAGTACTATTAGATTAGCATAAAAATCTATGCCATGGATTCGGATAGGGACGGCTTTGCAAATTTGCCTAGGTTTGGTGGTTGAACCAGGTATTTGAACAATCATAACATGCTTCTATTTGGTTGGTTGAATCTTAATAGTGCATGCAAATTCTTCAGTAACAAATGAGTGCGATGCTCCAGAATCAAACAACACTCTTGCAAGTACTGAGTTAACAGAAAACATACGCAGCAAGACATCTGGCGCTTCTTGGGCTTCTTTCGCATGCATGAGAAAGAGACGACCATTGCGTTTGAGCGAGTTCCCTAGGGCAAATCTTCTTCCAGGCTGAACACGACGCTGCTGCTGAGCTGGGGCATTTGCATTGGGGGCTGCCGCAATCTTCTTGGGGCACTCATTGGAATAGTGATCCTTGGTTCCATATTCATAACAAGTCACCTGCGGTTTGTCCTTCGCTGCAACAGGCACGACATTGCTTCCAGTCCTTGGGGCAGTGTTGGTGTTGGTGGCGGCATTGTTGTTGTTGAACTTAGGCGGTGCACGGTTGAAATTGCTGGGATTGCCGGGGTTGTTGTGGTTTCCTTCAGGCCTTGGGTTTCCAAGGTTGGGATAGGTCAGACGATTCATCGGGGGTCTATTGTTTCTTGGGGAAAATCCTGGAGATGGGTTGGGGCGATACTTTGGTGTATGGTGGGTTCCTGGTTGATGCATCATGCGACGCTTGCGGTTCTCATTAGCTTTGTTGATCTTTCCTTCCATCTAAATGGTAGAGTCAACTAAGGCTTCAATATCTGCAAAGGGGATATTTACTAACAATGTCTGCATCTCATCGTGCAGACCATTCAGGAATCTCTCCTTCTTCATTCAGGGACCCCTTGGTAGCAGCCCGCTGCGCGCGACCTGTGCAGTTGGGCCGGCCTAGTTTAGTTCCCGCGCTCAGCCCAGTAATTCAAATATAGATTTTCCAATTTAGTTCAAACTCTAGTTCAGTCAGTAACTTTAAAAATCAATTCAGAGAGTTTCACATAACCAAATTGCATGAAACCAATTTTGTTAGAAAGGTATTGAAATTATTAATCCAATCCCGTTGGATTCAAATCATTTTCAATTATAGACCACCTACACCAAAAATAACAAGACAGAGACTTTTCTACATTCAAACATTTTTCAAAAGTCAACCATAAATGCTTTGGAGTTATTCCAACTCTCAAAAATCACATTTGACCAGATATTTCTGAATATATTAAAATATTTAGGTTTACTTGCAGTAATGTTGGACAAGTATTAAAAGAATGCCCCATAGGCATTTCTAGTCACTTTAATTAATTAAAGTAATAATGCTAAACCTTATTAAATTATGACACCACTTTAAATCACATTCCCAAGTATTAAATTATGTGGTGATGACATGTGTCAACATGATCCCATATTTTAATTGGAGAATATTAAATCTTAAGTAGTTTTCAATGAGTAGAAATTACTTTTCTAAAATAAAATAAATAAGACTAGATCTTTAAATCATGTGATGGTTGTGATGATGCTAGATCATCTAGTGTGAACCTTTGTGTGCCAAATAGAAGTATTTAAGTATTGTTTGGTTATTGTGTACCTTGTATTTATTTATAGACGCTAGTACCGACCAAGGCTACGAAGAGGAGTACTACTACGAAGAAGAAGCAGAGGAGAACTTCAACCACTACACTACCCAAGGAAAGATACACTATGCAAGCTAACACTTGCAACTTTGCAAGCTAGATAACCTATACAATGCATTAGGCATGCTTTGGTTATGCAACCTTGATTATACCAAATCTCATTTTTACTTACAAGCTTTATTCTTTTACTTATTTATCAAAGTTCTTTATTACTTATAGTTATTGTTTTGTGAGTTTTGCAAAGATATTATAGGTAGCATAAAGAACATAAAACTTGGCCTAAGTTAGTTAGAACTAGATGTCATACTGAGGCATGAGATTAGATTTGGATAAGTAACACCTGATTAGCGCCCCTTATTAGTGATTACCCTCAATTTTAGTGGCTAGTGCTAAGCATAAAGTTGATCACTTTAGATGGGAATACTTGTTGAAAATGATTATGAAAACCTTAGAATGATGAGTCATTTTAATAAAATGTTTTGACATGTGTTATGAACACCAGATGATTTTGATGATGAAAATGTTGAGGCATGAGCATTAGCCCTTTTATAAAACTAATGGTTGGGTTGGATGCGATACCATTCCAATTTTACCGTACAACCACTATACCCGAATTTGGGTAGGTCTTGACTGAAAACTTATATATCTTAGTATGGGTTCCCTTGCAGAAGAGGTTTGACCTGAGGCTACCTCGTGATGATTGTCCACCTGTGCACTTCCCAAGATGACTGATTGTCATGGTTGGGAGGCCAAACTCATAGGGGAGGTGCCTATATTAGGGTGTGTAATTGAAAGGTTAGGATTGATTATCCGCATACTGAGTATGGTGATTCAGGATTGTTCCTGACAGATGTATTGAATGTTGTGATGAAAGTGTACCACCTCTGCAGAGTGTCTAACTATTCGAATAGCCGTGTCCGCGGTTATGGATAGTTGGAGTGGTCATACTGTTCCGTCGTCAGATGTTTTCAAAACGACTTGAGAAATGAACTGTGATTTGACTTGACCACAATAGGGTTTTGAACATGAAAACTAAGTTCCTACTTAGGTGTTGTAAAACATTAAACTAGTTTTCTTTACTTCTAAACTCAGTTAGAGATAAACCTGGTTTTTTACAAATCAATCTAGAGCTTAGGATTCCTACTCAAACTACTTACCTGTTAATGATAGTTTGCGAGTACTTAAAGAGTACTCATGGCTTTGTCCCTGGCTATTCTTATGGCCAGACTATGAGGAGGACTATCAGGATGATGGACAGCGGGAAGTCTATGACAAATAGGATCATCTCCCATCGTCAGCATTGCCTTTGACCCTAAAGATGGAGCTTCGACTACGCTACCATTATTATATTATTCCGCTACATTGATTGTATTAAGACTGGATCATGATATCCTTTATTTGTAAGACCTTTATTATGGTTTGTAATGGATGATGAACTATGGTACCAATCTGTTATGTCTTGCAAAAATGTTAATCCTGGGATTGCGATGTATAGCATAACAGGCATCTGGGATTAAAAATCCGGATGTTGACAGACATGCTGCCACACCAAATGGTACGTGTAGGGATGAAAACGGAGCGAAAGTAACTAAGTAGTTTCATATTTGTTTTCATATACCCGAAAACAAAAACAGAAATTGATATTATCGAAAACAGACTAAATACGGTACAGACACGGAACGATGCAGATTTGACCCAGAACCATGAGAAGTCTAGAATTATGCAATAAATCTCAAGCATTCAATAAAATCAACAAAAGCATTCCCTTATTATAGCCGGGTGTAACACCCTCAGAATTGGCCCTATGCAAGTTTCAGCGCTTCCCGCCAAAACCCGCATAGAAACGATTCAAAGGTGCCCACCAGGCACTTGCGTGCGGGTGGAAAACGAAGTAATATCATTACACAATAGTCCTCGATGGAACCCACAAAACATATATATACAACAGCGACTCAAAGAGTCAAGAATACAGATATTCAATACAAAGATCCAAATCACCTTTAAAGCGATATAGCGTCCGAGTACGGACAAGATGCAAATTGAGCTAAGAGCCCTGAAGAATAACCAATGGTGTCCATAACCCTGCCCAGGCCAAGCCGGAAGGGTAACCCTGCTAACGACGTCGATCTCAAAACCTGCTTAAACAAAAGGGGTGCCGACAAAGGGCAAAGGAAAAAGAGAGAGCGGTCAGTACTGAGGCCAGTACACGGCGAGGCTAGAATTCGGCGGTCCTCGCCTACATAGGTATGGTGGACTGAAGCGGCAGCGCAGCATGCACTAAACAACCTATAGAGACTCAATACAACTGGTGGCTATCAGATAGGGATAAGAAAGACCTATTCGGATCCAACCTGAAACTACCACCAAACATACCCATCCTGGTATTTCCCCCTCGAGACCAAACGAGGAAGTCAACCGAGGAACTCACACCGTTGGCAGTTTTATTTATTCAGTTATCGTTGCAGCAATTACTAGTCAGGTATAGATAGTCATCCTGATAGAATAAGAAGTGGGCACTTTTAGTTAACCATTCCGTTGTAGTTGCAACACTTACTAGTCAGATACAATTAGCATGAGATATCCCAAACCCAGCAGTTGTTGGTACTTTTATTTAGCCATTCCGTGGTAGTGGAGCTGATTACTAGTCATATCGGATACCAGTCAAATTATAACAGTAAACTTTAGTTGTGGTTGTCTATGATCAAGAACTGTGCTCCAAGTCGTCCATAACCGCGGACACGGCTTCTCGAAAAGATTTAACCCTGCAGGGGTGCACCAAAGTTTCCACACGCACCTACACCCTTGTTGTCGGATCAGGTAGGTACAAGATCACAAAACATACACCCAACGGTATGTCGACGGTGTTTCGGACACGACGTTTCCCAGACCCAAAGCAAGCACGGGGGGCTACCCCACTAAGCTACCCGCAACGAAGTTGGCCGGCTCCGAAACGGACCCAGGGTTTGCGTTAGTGGCTGTAAACGACTGGGAACCCGAAAGTGTGACTGGGCTTGTCGATACCGCGAAAACACTCCGCTTCCCTAAACAGTACAGGTGCATTCCTCGCACAATTTTAAATTAAGCAGTAAAGCATGGCATAAGTACAGGATAGTAATAAAGCTCCAAACTACTTTGTGGCCCCCAGTACAGTACTTGGAATCAGGTACTAAATCGATGGGGGTGCCCATACACCCCACCTGTGGTTAGCGCGCTCGATCTCGGAACAGGTGTCAAGAACTCGGGGTCCTACGGGACACAAGTGGACGGTTAACAACCAAATAACATCTATTGCCCACCTGTGCCTCTGCATTTACCTACTTTCAATTTTAGTTATTAAACAGTAATTAAAGTTATAATCATCTCCAACACTAAACATGCGGCAATACTCCAACAACTGTGGTACTTGACGACACGCAACAGCACTTGAGCAAGCGACTACGACGCGCAGGTCCAACTATCTACCAAACAACAGGTAATAGGATGTGTTCAAGGCAATATAAGGCCGCAAGGGATATCACGGGTACGGAAACTAGAGCATCGCAACACAGATAGCAATAGATCAACAGGAGGAAATAAAGACTATAAATGCAAAATAGGTAGAAGGGGAAGGGATGCTCGCCTGGGAAACACTGCCGAAGATTCATCCGAAGATCGGGTCGACACTCGCATCAACTCAACGGCCTAATCCGTGAAGAAGCAAAGCACTAGAAGAAACACCGGATGGACTATTTAATACTACGGCAAAAGATCGGGCATGATGCATGTATGGTGTATGACATGGCAAGGTGCGATGCAATTAGGCAATATTAAGCGGAAACCGGGGTCCCGACATTTATTATTAGGTTCGAGTTATTTATCTACCCTGCAAATTAAGTGTTGGGTTAACAGGGCGGAACATGGCATCGGTTCGCTACACCAATTTAAATGGAGTCCGGAATAAGACAACGATATCCCGCAGATGGACTCCATATTTAATTATAAGGTGAATCGCCTAAATACCCCCAACAACCACAATATGTATGCGAGTATGAACAATTTAATATGCAACAAGTTTGTATTTTATTTATAAAAATAGGGGCGCAGAAAGGGGTCACACATTGATCCGAAGATCTAAGGGCGATGTGGTTCGGGTTCGGTCTCGCCGGGATCGGTCTTCGGATCCGGGCATCTGGCTTCGGTCTTGGCGTTCGGGGTGAAGAACTTGGTGTCCTCGAGGAAGTACTTGGCGTATCCGTGTCGACGACCTTGGCGTCCGGGAAGAAGTACTTGTCGCATCTGTGGCCTTCGGGTCGAAGTACTTGGCACGCCAGGGTTCGGTCTTCAAACGCCGGGATCGGTCTTCAAGGCTCCGGCCATCGGATCCGTGAAGGAGATCTTGAGTTTTCGGCGTCGGTTCCTTGGCGAAACTCCATCTTCGGTGCCCATCTCACGGCGGCAAACCATCGGCAGGAAGAGTGTGTATTGCACAACCGCCGCACCAGGACGACTAGGCCAAAGGGATTCAGGACCGAGAGGTCCTTTACGGAAGGGGAGCCTTTTGTCAAACAGCTTCCGACCGTGGAAGCAAGGAACTTGAAGCTATGAAATAGAGATAAGGCCGACGACTACTGCACCAGGGCTAGTGGGCACGCTGGGCGAGGATGGCGGTGCCACGGAGTAGCGAGAAGGCGACATCGGGACAGACGGCGGCCGAACACAGCCGGGGATGCAGGAACAGCAAGAATAGGGCCCGACGGAGGAGGCCCAGGCAGGTAGAGAGGGGGTCGCAGCAGAGGAAGCCCGTGAGGCGGCGGTGTAGGCCGGCCACGTGGCAGCTGCGGTTGGTCCTGGAGGAAGGTGGACGCCGGAGCGGTAGGGTCGCATGAGGCCGAGGACGAGGCGGGTCGCGAGCGACGCGCCAAGGCAGGGATCGGTCCGAGGGAACAGGGGGGTCGCAAGGGCGATGGAGAGGGAGACGCGCGACCGACGGTTGACGCGCCGGCGCAGAGGCAGAACGCGGCGGCCCGGAGGTTGCAGGCGGCGACGGTGCAGGGAGGTTGCAGGCGGCGGCACTTGATGGGGTGCTTCGACGCGGGGCAGAGGAGGCGCGGCCGGAGAGAGCTCCTGCCGAGGCTCACCGGCGGCTGCTGCAGCGCTTGGGGAAGACCGACGAGGACCTGGCGGTGGGCTGGCTCATCTGGAAGAGATCCGGTCTCAATGCAGAGAAGAGGGAGCAGTGGCGGCGAACGCGGGGTCTCGCGAGATGCGGGCGAGGCGGGGGTTGCGGGAGCGGGGCGATGGGGATCCCCGGGGTGGGGCCGGGGCTGCATCGGGGCCTGGGGCATGTGTGCTGGGTGTGTGGCCGGTGTACGCGGGGTGTGTGTGTTGGTCGGGTCCAGGGGGAGGGGCGGCCGGCTGAGGTGGCGGGCTGGGATTGGATGGGGGGAAGGGAGAGGTGAGGTGGCGCGAGGTGATAGGGTGGGGTGAGGTGGCTGGGGATGGGTAGGATAGGATTGGGTAGATTTAGGAATTTTGGAGGTGGCCGGTCAGGCTTTCGGGCCTGGCGGGCTGCCTCCTAAAAATAAAAGAAATATTTTATTATTTGAAATGGGGCTTTTGCAAACCGTTGGTAGACGAAACAAAATAATCCGGAGACCCGGGTTTTGGATTTTGAAATAAAGGCGGGGTATTTAGAAAACCAAATATGTTTTTCGAAAATAGTTTCAGACAAACGAATGCATGATGATGACGATGCTCAAATGCAATGTGGCATGGTGACATGAGCATGCGGTCATGACGATGCAATGCACAAAGACAACGCGAATTTCTAGTAGTGGTTTTTGCGGGGCGCCACAATTCGACACCACTAACAATGGATCTCGCCCTCGAGATCCGCCTCATGGTACCGGAAAGAAGGTCGGTGATCTGCATCTTCTCGCTTCGTGTAGATCTTCGTGACACCACTAACAAGAGGTCGTTATCCGTGATCGTCGAGGGAACACTCCGGGAACAAAAGGTCGAAGGTAGAGGTATCAACAAATAAAGCCACCTCTAACTCCGATAGAAAGAGAGAACCGATGCATTCTCATCCACTTCAATGTACACAAGCGAATAGAGTGAGTAGTCGGCATGGGGGCCAATCCATCACGCACCCAAACTATTACTCTGCACAATCAGTAGAAAAGCGTGCAACCATTCTCGGAATCAGACTGAAGATCTCGACAATCGAGGTTCAGAAACAAAGGAGTGATGGAGACTCTGCATCGGATCTAGCGTAGATGATGTCGTCGCGTCGGAAAACACCGGAAGGCACGAGAGGAACAAAGAGAAGTCCACCAGACGAAGGATTCCTCGGATAGCATGAAGACCAGATGTAGCAACACCGTTACCAAAGGAGGAAGCGAAACCCTGAAGGTACGATGGAACCCAACCACGAGAAATCCTGGACTCGAAGAGAGAGAAGAGAGCGGATTCAAAACACGCAGAGGTGAGAGGAGAGCAGCAGAGGGGTAAGGAGTAAAATCAGACCTAATCAGAACTATCCAACCGATTTTGCAAAAATAGTTTTGACACTCTACTTCGGCCGTTAGCTAGGTTATCCTACAGGCTGGACTTGTGGGGTATCGCAACTGCTGAGCTCTGATACCACTATGTAACACCCTCAGAATCGGCCCTATGCAAGTTTCAGCGCTTCCCGCCAAAACCCGCATAGAAACGATTCAAAGGTGCCCACCAGGCACTTGCGTGCGGGTGGAAAACGAAGTAATATCATTACACAATAGTCCTCGATAGAACCCACAAAACATATATATACAACAGCGACTCAAAGAGTCAAGAATACAGATATTCAATACAAAGATCCAAATCACCTTTAAAGCGATATAGCGTCCGAGTACGGACAAGATGCAAATTGAGCTAAGAGCCCTGAAGAATAACCAATGGCGTCCATAACCCTGCCCAGGCCAAGCCGGAAGGGTAACCCTGCTAACGACGTCGATCTCAAAACCTGCTTAAACAAAAGGGGTGCCGACAAAGGGCAAAGAAAAAGAGAGAGCGGTCAATACTGAGGCCAGTACACGGCGAGGCTAGAATTCGGCGGTCCTCGCCTACATAGGTATGGTGGACTGAAGCGGCAGCGCAGCATGCACTAAACAACCTATAGAGACTCAATACAACTGGCGGCTATCAGATAGGGATAAGAAAGACCTATTCGGATCCAACCTGAAACTACCACCAAACATACCCATCCTGGTATTTCCCCCTCGAGACCAAACGAGGAAGTCAACCGAGGAACTCACACCGTTGGCAGTTTTATTTATTCAGTTATCGTTGCAGCAATTACTAGTCAGGTATAGATAGTCATCCTGATAGAATAAGCAGTTGGCACTTTTAGTTAACCATTCCGTTATAGTTGCAACACTTACTAGTCAGATACAATTAGCATGAGATATCCCAAACCCAGCAGTTGTTGGTACTTTTATTTAGCCATTCCGTGGTAGTGGAGCTGATTACTAGTCATATCGGATACCAGTCAAATTATAACAGTAAACTTTAGTTATGGTTGTCTATGATCAAGAACTGTGCTCCAAGTCGTCCATAACCGCGGACACGGCTTCTCGGAAAGATTTAACCCTGCAGGGGTGCACCAAAGTTTCCACACGCACCTACACCCTTGTTGTCGGATCAGGTAGGTACAAGATCACAAAACATACACCCAACGGTATGTCGACGGGGTTTCGGACACGACGTTTCCCAGACCCAAAGCAAGCACGGGGGGCCACCCCACTAAGCTACCCGCAACGAAGTTGGCTGGCTCCGAAACGGACCCAGGGTTTGCGTCAGTGGCTGTAAACGACTGGGAACCCGAAAGTGTGACTGGGCTTGTCGATACCGCGAAAACACTCCGCTTCCCTAAACAGTACAGGTACATTTCTCGCACAATTTTAAATTAAGACAAGGTTATGCAATGGGTCGGTTGGATTTGGCCATGGACATCAACATTAAAGCGGAAATTCCATATTAGACGGAAATGAAAATTCTGTTTCCACGTCTATTCCACCAGAAAACGTAGTTCCATTTTTGTTTCCGTTTCCACCAAAAATATTCCATTTTCTTTTTCGTTTTGCAAAATTTTGGTTTCGTTTTCATATTTTCATTATGTTTTCGTTTTTTCACGAAAAAATCGAAAACTTTCTGCTCCACTTTTGTTCCTAGATACGAGTGTCGGATAGCAAGGCTCAATTTTAAGCTTTATTATCGGTCGACAGTCTTTGCAAATATGCATGTACGGGAAAGTAGGAAAAGTTGCAAATTTGATTGGACCTCGTGAACGGTGGATGGGTAGGCGTGCTTTCCTTAACTTTGAACATACTTTGTAGGACTATAATTCTAAAATAATCTTATAATATATCATGACTATATTACAACATAATCCAAATTAATACTAGGCTACATATCGTCTAGGGACATGCTGCCACACCTGGATTATATGTCTATATTTGATACTACTACGCCTGGAAAACTAATCCAATAGCTCGCGATGTCGCCTAGGGATATGCTGCCACACCGGATGGTACGAGTACTTAAATTTTAGTGGGTGTGCGTGTGACACGTAAAAACAAGAGCTAATAACATTATTAGTCCCACAACTTGTATAGTACGTGTAAATTAGTCTCACAACTTGTAAAACGTGATTCTGCAATACATAAACTTTCACTAAGAGAGCAAACTAGTCTAAAATTAATTTTTGAGCTGACATGTGAGTTGAATTTTTACAAAAGACATCTCCGTATATTTTAGTCTGTCGGGCACAGGGATCTTTTGGCAGGTGACTGAACTAATAAGTAAAATCAAATGGACCGCCAAGCCACAAAATGTTTCACGTAGCACATTTGTATGTAGATTTTTATACAATATAATTGGCAAGCCCTTCTCTTTCACGATGGCCCTGGAACCTTGCACTTCCACAGGGACATGGAGGCTATGGCTGCCGACGAGCTTCCGGTCTTTCTCATTGACGTCTAAAATGTGTGCCTCGTCAACAAGACGTCGTTGTGCTGGCACTCTGTTCTGCCTGCTCTCCCTCCTCGTCACCGCGACCTGTGGTGCCACTTGTGCCTACGCTCGCCATGCTGTGTAGGGTGGGCAACCCGGTGTCCTACGTGCTACGATTCTAGAGATGTCGTTGGGTGAGGGCACGGTCGTTGGAGGTGTGGAAGCTACCGGAGGATGAAGGCATAATAAAACTAGACTCGGCACTGTCGGCCAAGGCTTTTCTAGCCTCGGTCTAGCAGACGCGCACACCATGGACCGCGTCGTAGCGAATTCTACCGGTGTACGTTGCTCCTTGTGGCCACGCCATCTAGGTCATCCTCGTGAACCCCGTCGCGTGCATTGTTGATAAATCCATGCCGGATCGGTCTAGAAACACCATCATCCACGCCATTCAGCACCGCCGTTCGCCATACATGACTTCAAAGCGGCGCAAGTCATAGATGCCGTTCTAGACCTTACCCAATATTGAGGGCATGGACACGTGCCCCGTCATGCGAAGGTCGACATTAGGAGGCAGTGCACGCCATCATGTGCAGCTAGACAACGCTCAAGTTTGTCGCAGAAGCAGGCTAGCGGAATGGTCATGCAGCTTCTAGCACGACGTGCCCTCTACACTGATAGTACCGCCACGGACAGCTTCTTAGAGCAATTCCAGCAGCAGCAATTCCAGCAGCCGCTGTATATTTCGGCGCGCTAAAACACGTCAGCAGCGTGCACCATCCGGGTATAGCACGTCACGCGAGAATCTCCTTCGGCAGAGGTGTTAAACATACACGCTAAATTTGCAGCACAAACCACTTCAATAGGCGCGCTAATTTGGAACGCACGCAAATAAGACAAATATATTAGAAAATAGATCTAAAAATTAGGTGAAAATACATTGCATAGAATCCAGAGCCAGGCGGTCAAAAATTAGTTTTGTTGTGGTTGATCTAACTATATAAAGAAATCATGGCCTGATATAAGGAAAGAATCATCGTAAGCTGTAGTGGTAATCACGTGTTGGCATGTGCTTGTTTCTTAGTTCGAAACTCACATTTAACGCATTTATTTTATTTCTTAATTTGACCGCAAGTGAGATCGTCTGTAAGGCAGAACTAAGGATCTATGCACACGAGAAAAATATATAGGATGTCTTTGCAAAAGATTATAGCACTACGTGTCAGCTCTAGAATGCTTTTGGACTAGTTTACTCTCTGGATTCAAGTTTATGCACCGTGGAATCATGCTTTCCAAGTTGTGGAACTAATTTGCATGTGCTAAGCAAGTCGTGGGACTAATAGTGTTATTAGCTCTAAAAACAAGTTATACCAAATATATATGAGTATAACTCTATAAGGATATCTCTAACTGATACCTTAAAATTTAGAGGAGTAGACGGATGAGTAAACCTTTAAAGCACTGGTGGAAATAGCCCTATAGGTCCCGGTTGGTACGGGGCTTTAGTCCCGGTTGCCCAACCGAGACGGGGCAATCGGGACTAAAGCTCTAACCTTTAGTCCCGGTTGCCCCACCAACCGGGACTAAAGGGTGCACACGTGGCAGCGGCAGAGGGCGAGGGGGGTGGAGCATTAGAACCGGGACTAATAACCTTCTGCCGCGGCAGAGATTTGGCCCATTTCTCTGCCGCGGCAGAGAATTCATTTTGGCACATTTTATTGCCGCGGCAGCATTTTCGCCACTTTCTGTGCCGCGGCAGAGAATTCATTTAGGTTGTTTTATTCTTTATTTAGTGATTTGGACTTAAGGAACCTTATATTACATCATGAATATCATGACAATATTACATTGAATACACGGATCGAGTTCCTGCACTACATACAAAAGTTGCTATTCGATGCTACCGGCCAATTCCTTCAAAGTTGCTATTTTTACAATCCTTATTGTCTATACACAGCCGAGTAGTATTCCCCTTTTGGGTCTAGGACTTCTGCATCCATGAATCCCGCCAATTCCTCCTGAATTGCTCGTACGCGATCCTTTGGCAGAAGACCGTCCCATAGACGTTCGATCTGATTTAAAAAAGGAGTCAGCCTATATGAATGAAAGTAAACACAATTTGATTGTAATTAAAAACTATAGAAATTGTTTACGTACGTGGAGTTGCTCTAAATTTCTGCCCTTCTCACCGCACGTCTGCCGGATGAACTCGCAAACATAGTATCTACATAGATTGTTACCTGGTCCCTGCGTCAGGCACTTTACGAGAACAGAGTTCAATCAAAATAATAATCAAGCATGATAATAACTGTATCAAAACTAGAATCAAAGAGATGCGTGGATATAGCTAGTGGTGCTTACATTTAGTGGTTGAAATGTAAGCTCCTCATTCCAAACACCCCTAGCCTTGTTGGTGAACCGTTTTCAAGCGATGCCCGGCGTAGAAAATGAATAAAATAAGTTATTAAGTACTTGATATCATAAAATTCACAAACGTTGCCGATATAGTGTCGTAATGATTAGAATTACCGCTGGAGAAGTATCTGCATGTCCTTCCATGTCTCAAGGGGTTTATGTTTCGAGTCCATGACTAATACACGCCCTTTGTCAAGTTGAATGATTAACAGAATATAGTGAAAGTTGCGAATGCATAACTAATCAATTATATACTTAACATCGAGTAAGCGAAATAGAAAGTGTATACAAGACAATAACACTCACTCGAAGTTGTAAGGAAATAGGATTTCCTTTTTGGTTTCTTGAAATCTTAACGCGTGTACTATATTATCCTCCGTATCCTGGGGTCTTATTTTGAGATTAGCTTCATGAACCCAATATGGGTCAATGAAGCCAATGTCATAGATTTGTCCTCTGCTGCATTCGAGAATCTTCATTCTGCATATTACAGTATGATTATATACATGCAATAAACAAAATAATATTGCTGGAGACTAAATTAATTACAGAATTAGTACTTACAGACAATAGGCACTGATGATCGATTTGTCCAAGGCGTCTTGATTGAATAATTGAAATAGTTCATCAAATTCAATGGATATCATGTCATCCTTTTCTTCCCCATGATGCTTTTTTGTAACCCTCAGCACTATCCAGTTAGCCCCGACCCTTGTGGCATGCATGTACCAGTTATGCAATCTTCGCATTTTTGTTGAAAGATTGTTTACCTCCTCAGGTTTGACGAGAGGTTTGCCGTACTGGTATTTGTATGCTACTTCACTCATGGGGAAGAACTTTAACTGGGATAAGTACTGGGCAATACTCATACCTTGAGCAGCGGCAGCTTCTCCGTATTGTGCAACTACCTCTGGATCATACTGCTCTTCGGCCCCATATTTTCTCGACCCCACATTGGTTTGAGAAATCACCTTGAGAGGGGCGCAAGTCTGTTTTGCTTATTCTCCGAGCTGGGCAACAGATTTCCCGCTTGCATCAGTACTGCTCTTCGAGGATTTTTGTGCCGCATGTGACTTGAGAATAGAACGCTCATAGTCTGATGACAGCTTTGGCTCGGGTTGATGAAGATTCTTTAGCATTTTCAACACTTTCGCTTTTTCTTCTTTGGTGTTGGGGAACTCTGGCTCTTTCGACCGCCTCAGCTTAGCGAAAAACGCTGTCGTTTCCGCATCAACGATTGCCGCAGTCTCCTCTTCAGTACAGTCATAATCTCTCTTGGGAGGAACCTTTGGTACTTTTGGAAGAGGCTCTTGTTTACGTTTCGGCGATCACTTACGACGCACAGTAGCGGTACGCTTACGCTTTTTATCCTGAGGCGCCGGCGATGGCTCCCGCGGCGATGGCTGCACCGGAGATTGGTGAGGCGACGGAGCCGGGTGAGGCGACGGAGCCGGGTGAGGCGACGAAGACGGCTGCCGCGGCGGCGACGACCTCGCTGGAGACGGGTGAGGCGGCGGCGAAGATGGCCTTGGCGTGTGATTTCGAAGCACAATACATTCCTTCGGCCATAGAATGGTGACGTTTTTTGCGTCTCCCAACACAGTCACATCCCCTTCACCTGCAGGGTAGTGAAGATCCAAAACCTCAAAGGTGGGCATGATTTCATCCACGCCGACAACAGCGTAGCCCTTTGCAACCGGACGACAGTAGTAAGTTGGTGTGGGTCCAATTGGTAAGGCATAGCCGACTGCCACCTTCATTGATATGTTCACAAATTTGACATGTAGCTCGCAGTGTGTTATCTCTGTGATATCGTCCACTGGGTAGCCAACAGGAGCCATCGTCGGTGCATTATCGTCATCGCCATTGTCATCACCCGGGACCTCGGTGGAAGCCACACTGCTTTTTCGATTATTCGATAGGCCGGTAGCATCGAATGCAGTGTGCTGCTGAGATGGGCCGGTAGTACTTTGCTCTTTAAGTGCGTTAATTTCATCTTGTTGTTGCTTTAATCATTCTTCAATTAAACGCATTCGCTTTTTCTGACTATCTGCTTCAACTTCCGCCCTGTCCTTTCTCCTCTGACGGCTTCTATCAGGATATTTCTTCCTCTCTTCGGGAAACCCAGTCCTCCATGGTTGGGAGCCTCTTGTGCCTCGTGTTCGTCCATCATGTTCCTTATTTCCAAGGACGAGTGTGAGCTCATCATTCTCTCTATCGGGAATGAAGTCCCCATCTTTAACAGCCTTTACTGCTTTTCTGATCCTCTCGATTGGCAAGGGGTCTTCTTTATGTCGTATGTTATATATACACCTCCCTTCCGAGTCCAACGTGCCCCCATGCCCGTAAAACCAATTCCTTGCACGTTCTACCCAATCGTCTGTCTCTGGGGTGATCTTTTTATCACGCAGTTCATTCTCAAGTTTCTCCCACTTAGGAATGCCAGCCCTGTAGCCACCTTGCCCCATAGTATGGTGATACTTCTTGTTAGCAGCATTCAGCTTATTCGTTTCAGACATTTTCTTAGCTTTTTTTGATTTCTTGTATTCCACAAACTCAACCCAGAATGGTTTTATCTTCTCAAACTGAATATTCTTGAAATCGGGAGTCTTCTTTTTCACGACATAGTCATGGTGCAATCTTTTCTTCCAGTTGGTGAAACACTAGGCCATCTTCTTCAAAGCCCACTCCCTGACCTTAGCCTCCATGGCTCTCCCATATTGTAAGGCGTCCTCAACTGGATCCTCCGCATTTGGATCCAGCTCTATCTTCGGTAGTTTGAAATTAACCATGAGCCTCTTCCACAGTAAATCTTTGGTGTGGTTAGGGACAAATAAACATGTTCCCTCTTCATCCGCATTAGCAGGCCTATTCCAATTTCTAATGGTGATCGGGATTAAGTCCCTAACGATTACTCCGCATTGTGCCACAAATTTGGTTGCGACAACTTTGGGAGCTGTCGGTTTGCCGTCTTCAGCGACATCTTCGATCCTGAACCTCTCATGGTCTTGCAACTTTTTGGTTGGGCCTCGTCCGCTCTTTTCAGTAGATTCCTTCGATCCAGAGGGATAAAATAAGAAAGATCATCGTTACTATTTCTATATAGATAGCAGATGATTAATTAATGAATTGATTTATATTACATGCACCTCGCCGGAGCGGTCGTCTTCTCGATTACACAAGGCATCGCCTTCTCCCTCGCGGAAGGCAACACCTTCAACCTCGAACAAGTTGTCTATTCCGGTAAAAAGAGGATCACCCTCACCGGAGTTGTTCAGAAACGTTGATACGTCTAAATTATCTTCCCCACGGATCACACCTTGGATCAACTCTTCCTTTTCTTCGTCTCTGACGTGTGGGTACATATTTTCTGCATAGGTGGAAAAACGAATAAGTCAAAGCAGCTAAAGGAGAAAGTTAAGTACGGTGCTGAGAGATATAAACCCTAATTCAGAGAAACCCTAATATATACATACACAATAATAAAAATGAAGAGAAACCCTAAACCTAGCTACAAAAAGGAAACCGTGTAGTAGATAGGCACATCGTCGAACCCACATGCACCTAAGGGGTATTAATGATTCCTTATCTAAGATAGGGCTTTTAAGTTGCTTGACAATGTGAATCGGGTCTGGGGCTACCCACAGTGACTGACCAGTGGGGCCGAAGACCAATAATACCAAACTAATTAATAAACCTAATAATACCTAACTAATAATAAACCTAATAATCGAAACACCGAAAAGAAAGGGAAACAATCAACACATGGCATCGATGCAATTCTCAAGCAAGTATGATGATATGACAAGTTAATTTGCATTGGAATGTAACCCTAAGACATGCTCAACGATTTAAGCGGGGTTCCGAGGGGTGAAAACCCTAACTCGGGGAGACTCCGGAACATATGAGAGGGGTGCATTTGTTCTTCTAATTATACTTGTCATTTAAGTTGTTGAACAATGCATGATTATAGGTTAAATAGATAGGTTTCATTTTTCTGAACAATTTGATATATTATTTGTATTTTTCTGACTTATAAACAATAAGTTATTGATTTTACAATATTAAATCATTTTCTGGAATTAAAAAAAAGGCAAATAGTTTTTACACCGGGGCGCCCCCTAGCCAGTGAGACTGACAGAAGGGCCCCAGTGCCAACTCAGCCTCCACGCGTACAGATCATTTTTATACCACAGAGGAGCCTACCCACTGAGGCTGACTGATGGGCCCTAGGCCACATCAGCTGCCACGCGAGCACGAGTGACCTCAGCACGACGTCACGCTGGCGGTGAGCTCCCAGGCAGCGGCAGCGACGGCGATAGCGGGCACGCCTGGATGCGTGGATGGGCGCGTTAGAGAGAGCGCGATGCAGGGAGAAAGAGAGTGGCGGCGCCGCTCCTTGTTGGTCACCGGAGCGTCGCCTCCGTCGAGCTCGAGCGGCGGCGGCGTCGGGCACACGCGGGGAGAGTAGTACAGGAGGAGAGGGAGAGAAATAAGAACACCGTGAGGATCAGCAGCTCACCAGGAACACGACAGAGGTGGTGGCGAGGCCGAGCGAGCTCGGGAGACGCCGGAATCGATGGAGACAGACGGCGGACGGAGCTTCCAATCTAGGCGATTGAGGTCACGCGCGAGGGGGGAAAGTAGCCGGGGCGCGCGTGGACGGAGGCAGGGGTGGTGGCGGACAGAACGCGCGGGTGGCGGCGAGCTCGGGCAGCCTGCCGGCGTCGGGGGCGGTTCCTGTGCGCGCGTCGATGAGAAGCAGAGAAGTGATATGGGGAAGAAGAAGAGGAGGGGCGTTAGTTATAACCAAAGGACCTTTAGTCCCGGTTGGTGGCTCCAACCGGGACTAAAGGGTTATACGCCCCGGTTGGAGCCACCAACCGGGACGTATACTCCAATATTTTCAGCAGACCAAGGGTTGGCGCGTAGGGGGTCTTTAGTCCCGGTTGGTGGCTCCAACCGGGACATATTCCCCTGTTTTCAAAAAATTTCAGGTATTTTCTCTCTGTTCCCGCCTTATTTTTTATTTTGGGGTTTAAATTTGTATTGTTTTTTAAATGATAATTAATTTGGAATTTAGAAAAACTTTAAACATAAAAAGTGTTTGGATTTGAATAAATAATTCAAAACCATTTTCTGTTTTAAAAAATAATTAATGTAACCATTTAAAATATGAACCATTTACAATTAAAAATGAATTAACTTATATTTTTTTAATATCAATTTGGAATTTATAAAAACTTTAAACATAAGAAGTGTATGGATTTGAATAAATAATCCAAAACCATTTTCTATTTTTAAAAAATAATTAATGTAACCTTTTAAAATGAATTAACTTATATTTTTGAATATTAATTTGGAATTTAGAAAAACTTTAAACATAAAAAGTGTTTGGATTTGAATAAATAATTCAAAACCATTTTCTGTTTTAAAAAATAATTAATGTAACCATTTAAAATATGAACCATTTACAATTAAAAATGAATTAACTTATATTTTTTTAATATCAATTTGGAATTTAGAAAAACTTTAAACATAAGAAGTGTATGGATTTGAATAAATAATCCCAAACCATTTTATTTTTTTAAAAAGTAATTAATGTACCCTTTTAAAATGATTTTTTCAAAAAATCACGGGCGATAGATCATGTACCTGTAGTACAAACCGGACCCACTTCCTGCCGATTCGGCAGACATTTGTCCTTTTTACCCGGGATGGACGAAAAGGTTTGAGATGTACCGGTTGGGATATAGTCCATGTAAGGTGGTCTAGTATTTTAGGAAAATGGGACGGTAGCATTCTAAAACAGCATTTTGGTGGTTACTTCACAAAACGACCCGTTTTTTGCGCTCGGAAAATGGAAAAGGGCTTTTCCGTGCGACAAAAAGGAAAACTTCCTCCTGCAACATTGTTCTCCATACCAGTGTCCACACACATGCATAATATGGGCACAACATCACAAACTATGCCGTGATTCAGGACATAACATCGGTCATTTGGACCGAAAGCCATGAAACCTCGAACATGATAGGTCATTTTGTGAAGGTTTTTTCGAAACATGATCAATATACCAAGTCTGGTATTTTTCCTTTCAACTATGTAACAAAATATGACACCACCCGAAGGATTTTCATTGTTCGGTTTTTTTTTGAATTTATTATGCCCGTTTTAAATTATCTGAATTTCTAACTATGGTCGAACCGGTGTGCATGAAGATAGGGGACGAGCATCGTTAGAACTTGCATTGGATCTCTGAAGAAACCACATATTGCGAGTCTAAAAATGATTTTTTCAAAAAATCACGGGCGATAGATCATGTACCTGTAGTACAAACCGGACCCACTTCCTACCGATTCGGCAGACATTTGTCCTTTTTACCCGGGATGGACGAAAAGGTTTGAGATGTACCGGTTGGGAGATAGTCCATGTAAGGTGGTCTAGTATTTTAGGAAAATGGGACGGTAGCATTCTGAAATGGCATTTTGGTGGTTACTTCACAAAACGACCCATTTTTTGCGCTCGGAAAATGGAAAAGGGCTTTTCCGTGCGACAAAAAGGAAAACTTCCTCCTGCAACATTGTTCTCCATACCAATGTCCACACACATGAATAATATGGGCATAACATCACAAACTATCCCGTGATTCAGCACATAACATCGGTCATTTGGACCGAAAGCCATGAAACCTCGAACATGATAGGTCATTTTGTGAAGGTTTTTTCGAAACATGATCAATATACCAAGTCTGGTATTTTTCGTTTCAACTATGTAACAAAATATGACACCACGCGAAGGATTTTCATTGTTCGGTTTTTTTTTTGAATTTATTATGCCTGTTTTGAATTATCTGAATTTCTAACTATGGTCGAACACGCGAAGGATTTACATTTAGTCCCGGATGTAGTCACAAACCGGGACTAAAAATATTTTCCGCCATTTCCCACCTCTTCCCGCCAAGTTTTCCCGCCCTTTCCTTTCTACTAGAGCTTTTAGTCCCGGATGTAGTCACTAACCGGGACTAAAGATATTTCCCGCCATTTCCCAAAGCTTCACGCCAAGTTTTCCCGTCCTTTCCCTCTATATTTAGGGTGATCGTGTCATGGCTATCCACACATCCACACCTTCCTCTCTTAGAACAATGGACAACGCCTACTGGGCCATTCTGACCCTCGAGGAGACCGAGGCGCTGTGCGCCTCCAACTACCCTTGTCCGCCGGGCTACCGGCCGCCCGCCGGCTGGATGCTGAGTGCTGGAGGGGTTCCTGTCCCTCCTGTCCCTCAAGGTTCCGTACGCCAGGCGGCCATCACAAACCACTTCTACCACGAGCTCACGCCGGAGCAGCGGATGGATCCCCAGTGGGATCCCGACAACTACGACACCTGGAATGCCTTCTTCGCTAATAGGCGGGAAAGGGAGCTCGCCAGGTACGAGGGTGATGGCCCGCCACCGGTGAACCACAATGAAGCCGGCCGTCGTCTGTGGTGGGCGAACCGTACTATCATCGGAGTGATGCGCTACATCGTCGGGGGAGACCATCCTCGCCTACGGTGCCCACGAGTCCAGGAGACCCCTCTCCCGCCCGCCGTGAATCCGAGGCTGGAATGGCCCCTGGTATATGCCATTGATGGGCTGAGGATCCCCGGAGTGGCAGGTGACGATGACAATGATGATGACGACGACGATGAAGACCCTGAAGCTGCGTACTATAGGACTAGGCATGATTATGACTAAAGGGGGCGGCTTTAGTCCTGAGTGTTAGCTAGTCCCGGTTTGTCCCGGTTTTTAATATTAATAAATGTCTTGAGTGTTACCTAATAAATAGAGGGAAATTCCTATATAAAGAGAGGGTTCATCTTTAGTCCCGGTTGGAGAAACCAAACGCGACTGAAGGGATTCCGGCAGAATGGGCCAGGCAACACTAATAATAGGGGTGAGTGTCGACATTATGTCGTGCGACTTGTACCTTGTCCCGGATGGTGTCACCAACCGGGACTAAAGATGAACCTTTAGTCCCGGTTGGAGACACCAACCGGGACTAAAGATGAGTCAGCACTAATAATAGGGGTGAGTGTCGACATTATGTCGTGAGTGTCGACATTATGTCGTGAGTGTCGACATTATGACGAGCTTCTTGTACTATAAATAGACATCCTTGTGAGTCCAGTCCTCCAGCCAGTTTGAGGCATCTCCAAGATGGTTTTAGAGAGCAGGGACACCACTACGGCCAGTTTCAGGGAGATGCCGACGGAGCCCAGTCCTCCGGCATCTCCGAGAAACTGGTCATAGAGGCACTCCCTAATATGTGAAATTAGTTAGCTCCGAGGCGTATTGATCTAGTTAGTGAAGTTACAAGCTGCAAGATGGTTTTCGAGAGCAGGGACACCACTGCGGCCAGTTTCAGGGAGATGCCGACGGAGCCCAGTCCTCCGGCATCTCCGAGAAACTGGTCATAGAGGCACTCCCTAATATGTGAAATTAGTTAGCTCCGAGGCGTATTGATCTAGTTAGTGAAGTTAGAAGCTGCAAGATGGTTTTCGAGAGCAGGGACACCACTACGACCAGTTTCAGGGAGATGCCGACAGAGCCCAGTCCTCCGGCATCTCCAAGAAACTGGTCATAGAGGCACTCCCGGTCCAGCCACAAAACGGGACTAACACTCAAGACATTTATTAATATTAAAAACTGAGACTACAAAACCAGGACTAAAGGCCACAAACTGCGAAAGATATCCTTCGGTCAAGCCACAAACCGCGAAAGATATGAACTAGAGTTACATAATATGAGCATGAACTTCTTGGCATATGTCATTCCTTATGACCGCTTCAGACATAACCATGGAGCATCTTCTTTACTTAACGGAATGCTTGGGTCAGTTTTCATTCTGAAGGGCGGAATTTCATCAAACTTATTATAATCTTCTGACATGTCTGTCTTGTCCTCGATTCCCACGATGTTTCTTTTCCCTGAAAGAACTATGTGACGCTTTGGCTCATCATATGATGTATTCGTTTGCATATTTTTTCTTTTTTTTGGTCTGGATGACATGTCCTTCACATAGAAAACCTGAGACACATCATTGGCTAGGACGAATGGTTCATCTCTGTAACCAAGATTGTTGAGATCCACTGTTGTCATTCCGTACAACTGGTCTATCTTTACCCCTTCCCCATTCAGGTTGACCCATTTGCAGCGAAACAAAGGGACCTTAAAAGAGACTCCATAGTCTAGTTCCCATATCTCCTCTATGTAACCATAATATGTGTCCTTTTGTCCATTCTCATCTATTGCATCAAAGCTGACACCACTATTTTGGTTGGTGCTCTTTTTATCTTGGGCGATCGTGTAGAATGTATTCCCATTTATTTCGTACCCTTGGAAATTCAATACAGTAGAAGATGGTGACGCGGCCAACAAGTATAGCTGATCTCCAACAGTGGTGTCATTCAAGAGATGTGTCCGCATCCAACCACCGAAAGACTTCATGTGTTCATCTGTAATCCATGATTCAGGCTTCCCCGGGTTTTTGGAGCGTACAATATTCTTGTGTTCCTCGATATACGGAGCTACCAAGGTGGAATTATGTAGAACTGTGTAGTGTGCTTTAGTGAAAGAATCCCCGTCCCTACATATCATTGCTTTCTTTCCCAGCGTGCCTTTTCCACTTAGTCTTCCCTCATGCCGCGAGTCAGAAACACCAATCGGCTTAAGGTCAGGAATAAAGTCAACACAAAACTCAATGACCTCCTCTGTTCCATATCCCTTAGAGATGCTTCCTTCTGGTCTAGCACGGTTATGAACATATTTCTTTAAGACTCCCATGAACCTCTCAAAGGGGAACATATTGTGCAGAAATACCGGACCGAGAATGGCAATCTCTTCCACTAGATGAACCAGGAGATGCGTCATAATATTGAAGAAGGATGGTGGGAACACCAATTCAAAACTAACAAGACATTGTACCACATCCTTCTGTAACCTTGGTAGAATATCTGGATTGATTACCTTCTGAGATATTTCATTGAGGAATGCACACAGCTTCACAATGGGTACTCGAACATTTTCCGGTAGAAGCCCCCTCAATGCAATCGGAAGCAACTGCGTCATAATCACGTGACAGTCATGAGACTTCAGGTTTTGGAACTTTTTCTCTGCCATATTTATTATCCCCTTTATATTAGATGAGAAGCCCGACGGCACCTTGATACTGTAAAGGACTTCAAAAAAGATTTCCTTCTCTGCTTTGGTAAGAGCATAGCTGGCACAACTTAAGTGACGCCCTTTATCCGTCTTGTTATGTGTATGCATGTTCTTTGGGTCTTCCATAATTTGTTGGTCCTCCCGTGCTTCAGGTGTATCTTTTGTCTTCCCATACACGCCTAGGAATCCTAGCAGGTTCACGCAGAGATTCTTCGTCACGTGAATCACGTCGATTGAAGAGCGGACATGCAGGACTTTACAATATGGCAGCTCCCAAAATATAGATTTCTTCTTCCACATGGGTGCATGTCCTGTAGCGATGTCGTTCGGAACTGATTGACCGCTTGGACACTTTCCAAAGATTACTTCTATGTCCTTGACCATACCAAATACATCATCACCAGCAGGGAGTTCAGGCTTCTTCCGGTGATCTGCCTCACCTTTGAAATGCTTGCCTTTCTTTCTTTCGGGATGATTGGTGGGAAGAAATCGTCGATTCGCCAGGTACACAACCTTCTTGCATTTATGCAAATATGTACCTTCGGTCTTATCTAAACAGTGGGTGCATGCCTTATATCCCTTGTTTGTCTGTCCTGAAAGGTTACTAAGAGCAGGCCAATCATTGATGGTTACGAATAATAACCCTCGTAGATCAAATGGCTCCTGTTTGTTCTCATCCCACGCACGTACACCTGGTTTGCCCCACAACTGTAAGAGTTCTTCCACTAATGGCCCAAGGTACACATCAATGTCGTTGCCCGGTTGCTTCGGGCCTTGGATGAGCACTGGCATCATAATGAACTTACGCTTCATGCACAACCAAGGAGGCAGGTTGTAGATACATAGAGTCACGGGCCAGGTGCTGTGACTGCAGCTTTGCTCCCCAAAAGGATTCATGCCATCCGTACTTAGACCAAACCATAAGTTCCTTGCGTCACCTGCAAAGTCTGGGAAGTCTCTCTCGATTTTTCTCCACTGTGACCCATCAGCAGGGTGTCTCAACTTCCCGTCTTTCTTACGGTCTTCTTTGTGCCATCGCAACAACCTAGCATGCTCTTTGTTTCTGAACATGCGTTTCAACCTTGGTATTATAGGAGCATACCACATAACCTTAGCAGGAACCCTCTTCCGGAGGGGCTCTCCCTCAACATCACCAGGGTCATCTCGTCTGATCTTATACCGCAACGCGTTGCATATCGGGCATTTATCTAAATTCTCATACTCCTTACCGCGGTAGAGGATGCAGTCATTAATGCATGCATGTATCTTTTGCACATCTAATCCCAGAGGACAGAGAGTCTTCTTTGCTTCGTAGGTACTCTCGGGAAGTTCGTTATGTTTTGGAAACTTCGGCTTCATTATTTTCAGCATCTTTTCAAATGAGGAGTCAGTTAGACCACACTCTGCCTTCCATCTCAACAATTCCATTGTGGTACCGAGCTTTGTGCTGCCATCTTCACAATTTGGGTACAACAATTTCTTGTGATCTTCTAACATGCCCTCTAACTTCAACTTCTCATTTTCTGTTTCACAGTCTCGCTTTGCATCAGAAATGACCCTACCAAGTTCATCAGCCGGCTCATCTGATGCCCGTTCTTCACCTTTTTCCTCTCCATTGTCTTCCATTGCAGTATCACCGTATTCAGGAAACATATGATGATAGTTGTTATCATCATCTTCTTCTTCACCATCTTCCATCATAACCCCTCTTTCCCCGTGCTTGGTCCAGCAATTATAGTTGGGCATGAAACCTTTCATAATCAGGTGGCCGCGAATGATTTTCGAGGAAGAGTACTCCTTGTTGTTCCGACATTGAACACATGGACAACGTATAAATCCATTCTCTTTGTTTGCCGTAGCCACATCGATAAATTTATCCACGCCTTTGATATACCCGGCTACCCGCCGGTCACCGTACATCCATTCCCGACCGTTCATCTGCATCATATAAGTAAGTTTATCAAAAAACAGGACATCATAAATAGTGAAATAACCAATTCACACCGACACATGAATTGTATCAATGACCTAGAAAAGATAGGATTGCTAACCTCGATCGAGGGAAATAAAGAGGAGAAAGCTCAAGTGCGTCTCGGACACCTTCTATATTTTTGTTCTATGAGAAATTCAACTGGATTTTTCACTCAAACATTTCAACAAACACCTTCAATGCATGCATGAGAAAAAACTAGAACACACCCTCACACCTTACACCATTCGAAAAAACAGAGTGGAGGCAGAGGGGGCTGGGGCGTTGCATTTATAGAGGGCAAGGGGTCTTTAGTCCCGGTTGGAGCCAGCAACCGGGACTAAAGGTGCGTGCCACGCCACGTGGCTGTGGCCAAACCTTTAGTCCCGGTTGGTGGCTCCAACCGGGACGCATGCCTCCTTACCAACCGGGACCCATGCCCCCTGGCCCCGTGCCCGCTCCAACCGGGACGCGTGCCAGCATTAGTCCCGGTTGGTGGCGCAACCGGGACTAATGCTCCCAGGGGTGGCGAACGGATGGCCCTTTTTCCTCTAGTGAAGATATGATTTAAAAACCTTGAAACCGCTGGTCACAATCGAACCCATCGCTAATACGCATCTTTTTATGTAGAGCTCGATTCGATTTGAAGCTTTTTTGTACTAATCACAAGTGGTTTAGGATAAAGGTGTTTAAGAGAGGAGAGAGAAAAAGAGGCGTGCAAGAATGAGCTATGGAGCTAGATGGACTGCTTTAAAATATGCGCTTAGACTGCCTCCACAAAAACGACCAATTCAAACGTTTCTCTTGGGCTCCCTGGGCTTCTTTAAGAAGCGTGTCTATAGTTGTATGTATGCGTAATGTATTTGTAACTCTTTGTAACCCCTGATTGACGCCACCCCTTGTGAGGGTTGTGCGTTTCACCCCTAAAACCCTAATCTCTCTAGTTTCACATGGTATCAGCCTGGTTCCGATCTACACGATGACTTCCGCCGCCGCCGTCTCCTCGTCCCGCTCGTCGGCGCCTTCCGCCGAGGACTTCGCCAAGTTGTAGCCCTCCCTTCCCTCTCCGGCCATGGCTGCAGGTGCTTCCACTCTTGGGCCGATCCACTTCGGCCAACACATCACCGTCAAAGTCACTGCGGAAACTCATCTCCTATGGCGTGCCCAGGTTGCGTCTCAACTTCGGAGCAATCTCCTTCACGGATATGTCGACGGCACCTTCTCGTGCCCTCCCTCCACCATCAGTGTCCCCAAGGAGGGCGCTGTACCTGAGATCTGTCCCAATCCTGCGTTTGCGGCATGGGCGCAGCAGGATCAGGCGATCCTTTCGACGTTCCTCTCGACGTCGATACCGGCCATCGGTGCCATGGTCCAGTTTGCCGAGTCCTCTGCTCAGGCCTGAAGCATCATCAACGGTGTTTTTGGCGCCCAGTCCTCTGCATGTGCCTCTCATCTTCGTAAGGAACTCCAGAAGGCCGAGAAGGACTCATCCATCGCGGTCTACTACAACAAAATCCTAACCCTCGTGGATACCCTTGCGTTCATTGGGCAACCACTCTGTCCCGAGGAATTCAACAACTATGTTCTTGATGGCCTTGATGATGAGTACGATTCCATCATCGAGCTCGTCCGTGATCGCGAGGTTCCTATGCCCTCACATGATCTCTACGCCCATCTGCTCTCGATGGAATAGCGTGTCGACAACCGCCATGGTGTGGCCCCTTAGGCTCACGCGGCACGCTACGGCAAACCGTACAAGCTGGCCAACACCGGGGCGCCTACACCGTCGTTTCCCCCTGGCCCGTCCGCATCCAAGCCATCTGCTAGGTTTCCTCTAAAGCCATCTGGTAGCAGTCCTTTCCCACGTGGCTGCTCTGACTGGCACGCTGAAGGGCGCGGTAATCCGTGTACGGGTGGTGCGCGATCCGCTACCATCTGCC
This sequence comes from Avena sativa, assembly GCA_916181665.1. NCBI lineage: Eukaryota > Viridiplantae > Streptophyta > Magnoliopsida > Poales > Poaceae > Avena > Avena sativa. The sequence goes on from OV702281.1 coordinate 317,626,049, forward strand.
AGCTGTGTGATGAAGCTGGACACGTCGCCGCGCGCTGCTTCAAATGCTCCAACAAGACGTTCCTTGGCATGTACAATGATGGCCGCTTCCTCGATCGTCAATTGTCTATGGCAAGTCAGGTGTACATCCATCCGGCGCCGCTGCCACAGGCACATCATTCTTATGGTCCATCTGTGCCGCCACTGGCCCACCATGGGTACGGCCCTTGTGCACCAACAGAAGGGTACACTCCCTCATTTCCGGTTGATCCTACATGGTACATGGACTCGGGCACGACGGATCACTTTGCCAAGGAGCTTGAGAAGCTTCAGATGAGGGAGGCCTATCAAGGACAGGAGAGGGTTCACACGGCCGACGGTTTAGGTCGTATACTTCATGTTGGTCAAGCAATCCTCCCTACTCCTTCATCTCGGCCACTCTATCTTCGTGATGTTTTACATGTCCCTGATATCACTAAAAATTTGTCGCCAGTTAGAAAACTTTCTCATGATAATAATGTTAGTGTCGAGTTTCATCCTAACAGTGTTTTTGTTAAGGACTTGGACACCCGGGCTACAATCCTTAGAGGTCGCTGGCGTGGTGGTTTATATCAAGTTAATGCTCCTGTGGTCAAACAAGTTTTCAGTGCTATTAAAGCTTCACCTTCGCAGTGGCATGCTCGCTTAGGTCAACCTTCCTCCCAGATTGTTCAGCATGTGTTGCATCGTAAAGAGCTTCCCACAGTGTCCAATAAAATAAATTTAGTGTGTGATGCCTGTCAGCAAGGCAAGAGTTATTAGCTTCCTTTTTCACTTTCTCAGCATGTAATAACTGCTCTTTTTAGAGCTTATTTATTCAGATGTGTGGGGACCTGCCCAAACTTCAGTCAGTGGTCGTAACTATTATGTAAACTTTGTGGATGCTTATAGTCATTTTATATGGTTGTATCTTATTAAACGCAAGAGTGATGTCTTCAATGTCTTCTTGCAATTTCAGCCCCATGTTGAGCGACTTCTTGATCATAAAATTAAACATGTTCAAAGTGATTGGGGTGGCAAGTATCTCAAGTTAAACAAATTCTTTGATGACATAGGCATCTCTCACCGTATATCATGCCCACATATACATCAACATAATGGTAGTGCTGAGCGTAAACTTCGCCACATTGTTGAGACTAGGTTAGTTCTTCATGCACATACATTTGTTCCCTTTCGATATTGGAGTGACGCGTTCATTACATCATGCTTTATTATCAATTGCATGCCTACATGAGTCATTAACATGCAAACTCCTTTTGAACACTTGCTCAGTGAGACACACGATTACACATTCTTTAAAGTATTTGGGTGTTCCTACTGGCACAATCTTCGTCCTTATAATCACCACAAACTTGAGTATCGCTCCAAAAAATGTGTCTTCTTAGGATATAGTCCTCTTCACAAAGGCTATAAGTGTCTCTATGTCCTGTCTAATCGTCTTTACATTAGTCATACCATTGTCTTTGATGAACTTGTTTTCCCGTTCTCTAACTTACCATCCACCGATCAATCTTCTTCTTCTTCTAATTTACCTCTCTCGCTTGACCACTTTGAAGATTATGCGCATGCTCTGTCTTTGCGCCCTAACAATGGTGCATGTACTGGACGTGTTGTTCGGCTTGAGCTCCTAGATGAAAATCCACTCACGCCGCCCCCTCACGTCGATCTGTCCGCCGGTGTCGCATGCATCCGCATGCCTGCTCGCCCGTGCGGTCGCGTGAACTTGGTTCACTACCGGTGCATGAGGATGCGGCCACCTCTTCAGCGCGATCCAGGGCCACGCGCGAACCTGCCTCGCTCGCCACTCTACCGACCATGTCATTAATGGGATCTTCTGTATCCCTGCCGGCTGTAGTCCCATTTGTGTTGGACACGCCTGCTAACTCGTCGTCTCCTGTCGATGACGGACAGCTTCTGGAGCCACTCGTTCCCTTGACGGTTGACAGTCTTTGCCCGGTTACTTGTGGTCTTCATGGTATTCGGCAACGCAAGCAACGTATAGATGGTATGGTTGCTTGGCTAGCTGCTTGTATGTCTCAGTCTTCTACTGATCCAACTGCTGAGCCTCGTCATTTTTGTGCTGCTATGGGGATTCCTCACTGGCGCGAAGCTATGGAAACTTAATATGATGCCTTGATGAAAAATGGTACATGGCAGCTTACTCCTCCTCGGCGTGGTGTCAACATTATTGATTCCAAGTGGGTGTTCAAGGTTAAGCGTCATGCCAATGGTGCTATTGAGAGGTATAAAGCTCGGTTGGTTGCTAAGGGTTTTAAACAGTGTTATGGATTGGACTATGAGGATACTTTAAGTCCGGTGGTAAAACAAACAACCATTCATTTGCTGCTCTCACTTGTTGTGACTCGTGGATGGTTTATGAGACAGTGGGATGTTCAAAACGCTTTTCTAAATGGTGTTTGATGCGTGCACCTAGTATTGACGTGGGACACTTCGTTGGAACCCCAAGAGAAAGGTGTGATGAGAACAACAGCAAGTTTCCCTCAGTAGATACCAAGGTTATCGAATCTGAAGGAGGAAGGAAACATCTCAAATGTTTTGTAAGCAACGTGGAGACCTGCACAACACAAACTCAAGACTTTTTTCCAACGAATCAGTGAGGTTGTCAAGCTCACCGGTTTGCTGTAACAAAGGATTAAACGTATGGTGTAGAAGGTCATGGTTTGCAGCAAGTAAACAAGTAATAGTGGAAGATGTATCAATGGTAAAGATTGGACCAGGGTCCATAGTTCACTAGATGTGCTCTCCTTAGATAAACAACATGGCATGAAGGGTAAACAAATTACAGCAGGGCAATTGACAGGAACTGAGCAGGGCATAACAATGCAATTACTAGTCAGAAAGATCCTATGAGATTCGATTGGGCAACACAACAAGATACATAGACCGCCATCCAACTGCATCTATGACTAGAAGTCCACCTTCAGGTTATCATCCGACCCCCCCCCCCCCGTATTAAGTTGCAAGCAACAGACAACTGCTTTAAGAAAAGTGTGTAAGGTAAACAGTCCACATGTTCCATGAACAAGAGACCGTTGTTTTATCCCTAGTAGCAACATCACATCTACAACCGAAGAGATTATTGTCACTTCCCTTGGAAACTAGAGGCATGAACCCACTATAGAGCATAAATACCCCCTCTTGGAGTTAGTAGCAACTACTTGGCCAAGATAGCTACTAACAACGGAGAGCATGCAAGATCACAAACAACACAGATATGATAGAATCATAAAGACAAAACCATTAATCAAACAAACATAATAATCTCAATATCCATCGGATCCCCGCAAACACAACATGCATTATTACAAATAGATTAGATCTTGATCATGAACGGAGCTCACAAGATCTATACATGAAAGCACAAAGGAGGAGATACAACTATCTAGCTACTACATGGACCCATAGTCCAAGGTGGAACTACTCACGCATCATACCGGAGATAAGGCCTCTGGGATGATCTCCCCTCAGGCAGGGTGCCGGGAAGAACTTCAGATCCCCCCCGATCTAGGGATGATGGTGGTGGAGGCTACAGACGGTTTCGTGGAGATTTGATCGGGTGCTTAGGGTTTCTGGATCGGGGGCTTCTTATAGGCGAAGGGGGAGGCCGAGGCGGCGGCCAGGGGCCCCACACCCCTCCCAGGTGTGGGGCAGGGCCCACCCGCGCCTAGGGTGGGTCTGGCCCCCCTGGCCGTCCTCTCCGGCTCCCCTCTGGACTTCTTTTTCCCCACGGAAAGTAATTGACTTTGACGTTTGTCCCGTCCAATTCCGAGAATATTTCTTTACTAACTTTTCTGAAACCAAAAACAGCAGAAAATAGGCATCTGGCACTGTTGCAACTTGCTAATAGGTTAGTACCAGAAAACATGTAAAAAGCACCTCAAAGTGTAGACAAGTAAAGCAAATTATATACTAAACAAGCATGGAGCATCAAAAATTATAGATATGTTTTCGACGTATCAGTGTTCTCGAGGAGGAGGTGTATATGAGGCAGCCTCCTAGGTTTGAGGATCCTACTCGACCTGATCATCTATGTTGTATGGTTAAGGCGATTTATGGTCTCAAACAGGACCCTAGAGCTTGGCATGCTCATCTTGCTATAGTTTTGTGACGTGGCTCAATAGTAGAGCATCGTTGGGAGACCCTAAGAGGAAGGTATGATGAGAACGGCAGTAAGTTTTCCCTCAGTTATGAAACCAAGGTTATCAAACCAGTAGGAGAAAGGAAACAACCCAAGATGTTGCTAACAACTTGGAATCCTACACAACACAAACTCAAGACTTTGCCCCCAACTTACAGTGAGGTTGTCAATCTCACTGGTTTGCTGAAAACAAAGGATTAAACACACAGTGTGGAAGGTAATGGTTGCTTGCAGAAACTAAACGGTAACAGTGGATGATGGTAAATATTGGACCGGGGTCGATAGTTCACTAGAGGTGTTCTCCTTAATATATATATCATAACGTGTTGGGTAAACAAATTACAGCGGGGCAATTGACAGGAACTGAGCAAGGCATAACAGTGCAAATACTAGACATTCATGATCCTATGAGATTTGATTGGGCATTACAACAATATACATAGACTGCCATCCAACTGCATATATGACTAGTAATCCACCTTCAGGTTATCATCCGAACCCCCTCCAGTATTAAGTTGCAAGAAACGGATAACTTCATTAAGCAATGTGTGTAAAGTAAACAATACAATTGTTCCATGAACAAAAGATTGTTGTTTTCTCCCTAGTAGCAACATCACATCTACAACCTTAGAGATTTCTGTCACTTCCCCAGATTCAAGAGAGGCATGAACCCACTATCGAGCATAAATACTCCCTCTTGGAGTCACTAGCATCTACTTGGCCAAGATAGCTACTAGAAACGGAGAGCATGCAAGATCTCAAACAACACAGACATGATAGAATCAATAATCAATAAGACATGATAGAATCAATAATCAATCTGACATAGTAATCTCAATATCCATCGGATCCCCGCAAATACAACATGTATGATTACAAATAGATGATCTTAATCATGAACGGAGCTCACAAGATCTAAACATGATAGCACAAAGGAGGAGAAACAACCATCTAACTACTGTATGGACCCATAGTCCAAGAGTGAACTACTCACGCATCATACTGGAGGCTGGCATGGTGATGAAGAAGGCCTCCGGGATGATCTCTCCCCTTCGGCAGGGTGCCAAGAAGAGCTTCAGATCCTCCCCACCCGATCTAGGGACGATGGTGTCGGCGGCTACGGACTGTTTCGTAGAGATCTGATCTGGTGCTTAGGGTTTTGGCATCAGGGGGTTATATAGGCTAAGAGGCGAGGCAGGAGGGCGTCCAGGGGGCCCACACCCTGCCCAGGCGCGGCCTAGGGTGGGCCCGTGCATGGGGGGTGGCCACCATGTAGCTCCCCTCTGGTCGCCCTTCGGTCTCTGTGTTCTCCTCGGTGAAATATTGATTTTGGCTTTTGTCCCGTCCAATTCCAAGAATATTTCCTTACTAGATTTTCTGAAAACAAAAATAGTAAAAAATAGGAAACTGGCACTGTGGCATCTTGTTAATAGGTTAGTCCGAGAAAATGTATAAAAATACCTCAAAGTGTAGACAAAGCATAGCAAAGTTGATAGTAAACAAGCATGGAACATAAAACATTATAGATACATTTACGATGTATCAAACATCCCCAAGCTTAACTCCTGATCGTCCTCGAGTATGTAAGTGATAATAAGAAAAAAATTTGAGGTGACATGCACCATCACAATCTAGATCAAACTATTTGCAAGCATTGAAAGCTGGGATCAAAGTACTCTAAACATGAGGATGAAAGATGAAATTCTAACAATAAGACATAGTAACTATGTTGCAACATGAGAGGATACAAACAAAGATCATGAATAACAATGCATTGAAAGACATTTGTTTGTTTGACATACTAAAAACATAGCATAGTGGTATTCAGCTTGTCCCTCATGGAATAGCAAAACATAAATGCATAGGACACCTTCAAAGTTCATAAGGGTGACTAGATACAAATAGTTCAAGAATAGGCAATAACAACATTATGAATAAATCAACAAGTTTTGGGACAATGCACATAGAACTAAGAATGAAAAATATGCTCTCTTAATTGGTGCATAAAAATAGAATGTCGAGACTCAATATAAAAGTGGGAGAGAGGCCCTTCAAAGGGAAGCAGGGATTTCAAGTCTCATAAAGAGCTTCCAAAAATTATGGTACTTGTTAGCTTTCAGCTCTCATTGCCCCTATCATAAGCATCTTGAAGTGATTAAGGTTAAAGTGAACAAAGTATGGAGTATATGCTTGACAAAGTATAAGTTGGCAATCTCATGTTCCTTGAGTACGATGGCCGTTCCACATGCTACTCAACTTTAGTCACCGGTAAGTTCTTGTCATAGTAAGTATATGTGTATCATAAAGAACCGCCAACGGGGTACCCCTTGCCCCATGACACAGGAGCTATCCCATATCAAAATGACAAGGCAACATACAATGAGCATCTCAGCGATCTTTTTATTTTCTATTTGCATAGGTTTTTATTAAGGATACTTCACAGATTGCTCATTATGGTTATGCTGCAAGTTTCCACCATGATTAGGCATGGCTTAGGCTAGCGGCCCAGGCGTTTATCTAACACATATACATAACTCCATGGACTTACAAGCTCCCCTTTTATTTCACACCGCCAAAATCCATAAACAAAAGAGCATGATATCAACTGGGTAGATAGTTACAGGTGTTGAAAGCATTCCCCGTGATAGCACGGTTCTCCTAATTCCCAACTTATAAGTGCAAGCATATAAAACATAGATGACACAATGGTTCATGTTTATTAGGGGCAATAAAAATAAAGTGTGCCATCAAGTTTTTGAGGGCTTTAATCACTAATTTTCACATAACAAGTTTAATTTGGAAGATAGATAAAACAAGAATATACTTGGAATGGTGTAACACACAATGCATAGGAATTTATAGTGGATTATTTGGAATAACTTGGTTTCTTGGGAGTTGGATGCATGAGTAGAGCTTACTAAATACAAGTGGGGGCTAGCAAAATACTGTGAGCGACCAACTAAGAGAGCAATAATGGCCATAATCATGCGCAGCGATAAAACATTATCAATCAAAGCATAAAGTGGTATCACAGGTCAAAAAATAAATGATCGTAGAGGCTAAGGTGACTGGTTCATAGTCATAACATGGTGTGAGCATGTGCCAAGTCAACCCAAACAAAGCATCAAAGGAGAATACCAAAATATTATGCTTTTGTATACTAAAACAAAGCATGATTCTTGCAAGGCACATTAAGCAATCTCAATTGTTTGGAACAAGTCATGCTACATAAATAATCACTAAGCATAAGGTCAAAACAACATCTAGCATGACAAGGTAAATTCTAAGCCACAGTCAAAACAAGCTCCCTTTTGTATCACTATAAGCATGAAGCTTTCTACTCTTTTCCAACGCCAATCAACTTATTTGAAACATCACAACGAAAGCGGGGGTCCAACTACTTTATTAAATCAAACAAAAACCAAATACAAAAACTAAGACTCTCCAAGAATAACACAACTGTGCATGAAACAATAAAAATGAAGTGTCTAAAAAGAGACTTGAGATTTTTATTGATGAAGAAGGGGATGCCTTGGGCATCCCCAAGCTTTGACGCTTGTATCTCTATCTCTTAAATATTTCTTAGGATGACATGGGGTGGCATCCCCAAGCTTGAGCTTTTGTCCATTCTTCATCTCATTCCATCATTCTTCCCCTACACTTGAAAATTTCCTTCATACAAAACTTCACATAATCTTCATTAGCAACATTTGTGCATTCAAAAGTAATAAACCTTTGGTTATAGTTTTAAAACAGCAAAACTTTCATTAAAAATACAAGCTAATGTAGAAATTCCTTCAAAAATGTCAATTTAGCAAAGAGAACCCAAAAATAAATCGATAAAGAGGCAAATGCAAATAATGGCAGAAATCTGTCAAAACAGACCAGCGGGTAAAAACCGATTTTTTCGAAGACCTTCTGTTACTCAAATCGAAAAGTGTTGAACTAATAAAAGTTAGATAACAACCTGGGGGATTTATTTAGAAAATTACAGATCAATCCGGCATATAGAGAGTTTGCATGAATTTTTACAGTGAAGGACAAAAAATATGTTTCGGGACAGCAACTTACCCAAATCTTACTTCTCTCTCATTAGAGATTATTATTGGCACAAAATTCAAATAAAAATGATAAGGAGAGGTTATTACAGAAGTAATAACTTCCAAGACTTAAGAAAACTATTGGTTATCTCCCAAGAAGTACTTTTCTTTAACGCCTTTAAGTTAGGCACAAGAAGCAAGAATCAAGTAATTTCAAATGAAGAAGCATTAAGATCAATAATCGAAACCTCTTCAACCAGGAAAGGTATTTTATCCAAATGAGTAGTAGAGGATCCTCTCTCAGCACTCTTGGGTTCACTACTTTCATCAAACGGGTTTTCAGGAACAATCCAGTCAAAATTCTTTTCTAAGGCCTCATGCATTCCTACAAGTTTAAAAGGTATGGGTATTTTAATTTCCTCTCCATTGGGTTTGGTTTTATCCAAAAAAAAATAAAGTACCCATAACATATACACATGAGCCTAGCATATTAAAACGATCAAAGACCTTTTTGGCTTCTTTAGCAACATCATTGAACTCTTATAGCAAATTTTCTAGAATAAAATCTCTCTTTTCAGTACCTCCACTTCTTTAAGTTTAAGAAACATTAATTGCATCATGGGGTTAAGGTTAACAAACCTAGCCTCCAACATGTGAACTAAATAAGCTACAGCAATTTTATAAGTAGGATCAAGTTACACTAAGGATCTATCCTCGATATCCTCATGTTTGCTAATACGATTAAAGAAATCTTCAATGTTTTCTTTCCCAATTATAGAGCCACTACATATTGAAAGGTCTTTCAGGGTGAACTTAGGAATCAACATGGTGAGATAGAGCAAGGTGACAACGATAGGAAGAACTATTTTTTTGTGTGTGTTTTTATAAGAAAGAGCAAACCAAACCAAACTAATTTTTTGGAATTATGATAAAAAGAAGCAAGCAAAACAAAGAAAAAGGAACTAAGCAAAACAAAAAGAAAGTAAACAGAAAGTTTGTGAAGGACTCCCCTTGTGAAGCTGTCCTTAAACTCCCCAGCAACGGTGACGAGGTTTAATCTCGTCAATGCCCATTGTTATGGACTTGGGTTTTGGAGAAGATGGGGATGCTGGAGATCGCGGAACGGTTAGCAAACAAGCAACACGGGGACACAAGGTTTACCCAGGTTCAGGCCCCCGGAGGGAAAACCCTACTCCTGCTTGTCTGCTCTGATTATGGTGGAACTGAAGGTTCCAGGGGTGCGCAGATGCAATCTTGCGTGGAGGTGTGTATGCAGAAGTATGAGATCAGAGATCTAGGTTGTGCCCTCCTAGCCTTTATATAGAGTTAGGCAGGTCCCAGGCACAGACCGAGTCGGTTACAGGTTTTAGGGTTTACCCCTTTGAATTTTCTATCTACTCCAGTCTTGCTTTCCAAGGATCCGAAGGTGTCATGGGCCCTGGCCACCCAAAAATCTTCATGGGCTGGCGTATATTTGTCGTGTGCCTTCCTTGGGCTGGACTAGGTATGCTGAAGACATGTACCCGCGGGGTATAACCATGTCAGTAGCCCCCGAGTGTTCAGTCGAATCGCAGATTCGACTGAGGACTCTTCAATCCTTCGGGTGCAACTCTGTCTTTCAAGAGAATGTGTAGGGATTGTTGATACATGTGCCTGACTCTCCCGACGGATCAGGGTCAGTTAACTGTATTAGTACAAAACAACACGATCTTCTTCAGGTTCGAGTCCCTCGACTCGAACCCAGAACATATGCTGGCGTAATTCGACTCAGGCCGCGGAGGACTTACAGGAGTGGAATTCCAGTGATTTTAAATGATGTACCCAACGCGTCCGTCGGGATTTTTCATCGCGCCTGTTGGCACGGATTCTTACTAGCAGAGCGCAGTCATGTGCGTTACCAGGCCATCAGATGATATGTGTAGGTCTTATCTTTGTGTCGCAGACACAGCATCCGAATTTTCATCACCGCGGAGGTGTTTCGGGTGGCCAAGGAGGACGTCGCTCACTTAGCGTTTAATGGGCAGAGTTGCTGAAAATTTTTGCGTGCTGATCCGAAGGATCGCAGTCGAAGAATTCATAGGGTGCGCGACCAACGCTCCCTATGGGAGTAGCCCCCAAGTGTCTGTTCGAGTCGTAGACTCGAGCAGAGACTTTGATGCAGCCGTTGTTCAGCTTTAGGTCCATAGGACACAAATTTTTCGGATGCTTGAATCCAAGCTCCCTATGGGAGTAGCCCCCGAGTCCATAGTGGAGTCGCAGACTCGACGTATGACTCGAAGAAATAGTTCATTGTTGTAGTGTTTTGTTCATTTTCGGGTGCGCGGCCAGCGCTCCTGATAGGAGTAGCCCCCGAGTAGTTAGTCGAATCGTAGATTCGAGTGAGTACTCTTAGCTTTGTAGCCGAAGAATTGTGACTTTTTGCAAGTATAGCTTTTGATGACGTCAGTGCTGACGATCGGTGACCTCAAGCGTCTGCTGCACCAGAGATGACATGACTGGACAAACATGGGTCCCACCTTCTGACCTTGAATTGACCGGTCACGCGCGGCGTGGATATAATTACGGCGTCTCCTCGATTTCCGCGTGTAGTGGACGGCGTGTGAGCGACGGTTCGCTGTGATGCTGACACGTGTATGGTCAGATCTTGTCTTTGGCGTTAGGTCTTCTCGATGGACGGCCATCGTGCATCGTCTTCGTCCTTATAATCATTAGGAAAAATTAGTCTGTTTTCACCGCAGCCATTCTCGTTTCACTGCTCCATTGTTCTCTGCGATTTCTTGCTGCGCGCTAGAATATCCTCAGACATTTCCTTCTTCGCTCCTACGTTCTCGCCACCGGTGACGCCGCACGGCAATGGGGAAGCCTAAGAAGTCTTCTTCTGCGGTTGGTACCAGCGCTGCTGGAGGCAAGAAGAGTGCTGCCGCTACCCGTGTCACCGACGGTGGCTGGCGGCGATCGGAGACGCGAGAGAGAGATCTCCGCAAGCTTCATGAGCGGGGCTTAATCCCGCAAGATAGGGAGGCCGTCAAACTCCCTGGCAACGAGGTAATTCCCCGTCCCCCCGCTGGGTTTCGGGTTATGTTCCTCGCATTTGTCCTTCGGGGCTTTTCCTTCCCAGTCCACAACTTCCTTCGTGGACTGCTTTTTCTTTACGGCATCTAGTTGCATCATCTTTCCCCCAACTCTCTTCTTCATATTGCTTGTTTCATTACTTTCTGCGAGTGTTGGCTTGGTATCAAGCCGCACTTTGGCCTCTTCCGGAAACTCTATTCCGTGAAGAGGCAATCTGGTTCTGATGGTGTTTATCCTATTGAGGGTTGCATCATCTCCCTTCGATCCAATCTTCTTGTCTTCTCCTTTTCCATGTGCGAATATGTCCAGTACTGGCGGAGGCGATGGTTTTACATCCGCGACTCCACGGTAGCTAGGAAGGATTTTGGTCTTGCTCCTTTCGACCCCTCCCAGAAAATCAAGCCGAAAAGGTCTTGGAAAAACCAGATCTTGGATGGCGAGGTAGCGGAGATAGAGGGGCTCTATCGTCGGGTGGAGGATCTCCAGCTGACTCCGGAGAAGGAGGTGAATGGTGTGGATATCATCCGCACCTTTCTCAAACGTCGGGTGCAGCCGCTTCAGGCTAGGGCGCACCCGATGTTCCTTTACACTGGTCGTCGTGATCCGACTAGGGTTTCAGCTGAAGAATTCTCCAAGGGAGATCTCGACGGGGCCCTTCGTCCGCTGCTGAAGTTCAAGGCTGGAGAGGATATCCCGGGGAAGTTGCTGACTTCTCCGTTCTCTGCTTCACTTCCTGTTCCACAGGTGTAGATCCAGGACGTGCGCATAGCGCTATTTTCGACTGCATTGTACTTGCCTTTGTTTGCTAACAAATTTTCTTCTTTTGTGCAGGATTTCAAAGTGTCGGGCATGTCGCCACCACTTCCCAAATTGTTTCCGGCTACACCAGACAATGAAGTGGTCGATTCCATGTCCGAGCTGCCATCGGCGCGGTCTCCGGCTGAAGAGGCCAACGAGTCGAGCGAGGACCACACTCTGCTGACTCGACTCTGCTGACTCCTAGGAACCCGTTGTGGCTTGAACGTCACAGTGATGGGCATGGAGGATCTTCCTCTCCAGTTCCTGCCGTTCCCGTGCGGGCTGTGGCACCACACCCGCCGGCGAATCGGAAGAAGGAAGAAAAGAAGGAAGAGAAGAAAGAGGAGAAGATGGTCCGGAGGACCCCTCTCGTATTCGACTTGAGCGACCTTGACTTGTAAGTTTTCTTAGTCCTTTATTGCCTTTTCTTGCCTGTTTACTTTGTTCGTGTGCTAACTTGTCCTTGTGAAGCCACTCCTCCAGTGATGGTGGTCGGGGGATGATGGGGGATTCGAAGGTCGTGCTTCCTCCACCTCAAACGCTGGCCACCTCTGAAGGCGCTGCTCCAGACCCTTCTCCGCAGGAGGTTCGGGTGGTTGCACCTTAGAAGGCTGCAAGCGGACCTTCGGAGTCGCCGTCGAATCATGTAAGTAATTTTGCTTCCTGCCACGGGGGGAGCCCCCGAGCCTTTTTGGATGATCTATTGATTATCTCTTTTCTTCCTACCTCGGGGGAGCCCCCGGGCAACTGTAGGTTAGTTTGTTTGTTCGTTCTTCCTTTGAGTATTAGGGGGAGCCCCCGAGCGCTTTTATGTGTGTAACTTGCGTCTTCTCGTTCTTTTGGGCGTAGCCCCCGAGCTCTTGTTTTGACTAGTGGGTCTTTTTTGCAGCCTTTTGTGCAAGGTGCAACCAACTGGTGCAGCAGCACCAGGCGTTGGAGGCCAGCCTCAAGCACCTTCAAGGTATTGTTATGCCTTGGTCTTTTGTTTCTTCTTGAATTTTGTCCTTCGATCCGACATTTGTATTGCTTGCTGCAGAGGATCACAATGCCTCTCTTCGTGAGATTGATGCTCTCAAAAAAAGCCTTGGTCAAGTGAATAAGAAGGCCGAGGTCTCCGTTGGTGCAAAGGAGCGCCTCGAGCTGGAGTTGGCCCACGCGGACGAGGCTAAGGAGCGCCTGCAGCAGGAGGCTATGGACCACGAGGAGCAGCTCACCACCGCCACTGCTTCGCACGAGAGAGAGGTGGCCGGCAAGCTTATGGCGACTGCCAAGGCTGTTTCAGGTGAGTATCTCCACCTTCACCTTTTGATTTCATGGTCTTTCTTTTCCTGTTCTTTTATTTATTCTGCTTCCTTTGTTGTCTTAGATGCCGCGGGCATCGAATTTGACCGCGGTGCTCTGGAGCATGGGAGCGCTCTGGATGATGCGATCGCGGCGGTCGAAGACCGCTGCAGTACCATTGTCAACTCGCTTGCCAAGGCCAAAGAAGTCCTTGGGCGCTTCTACAAGGAGCTTGTCCCCAAGGGCGTGGCCCTCGACGATGTTGATGCCTTGGCGGAGGCGCTGTCAGCCGACGCACCTGTGGTGTACAAGCGCAAGCAGAAGGGCATTGGCGCATCCGTCGGGGTGGCAATGGCCTTGGCGGCTGGAGCGGAGCTGGACCTTCCCCAGGTCACTTCCCGTATGCCGATGACTGCTGATGGATCCGAGGTAGCCTTCGCCACCTATGCTGCTCGCTGTAAGCATTACGGGCCGAAGCTGATTGATCTGCTGGCCGAGTACGCGATAAGGCGGCAGGGAGAAGCCAAGGCGAGGCAATCCAGCTCTGAGGCTACTCAGGGTGCAGCTTTGTAGGCGTTGTAGTTATAGGATAGTTGTAGCCTCTTTTGTTGTAAATATTTTGATGAACAATCCTTGTGCCATGTAGTGGCTTTTGCTGCACCTTAATGCATGTGCTGAATTTCGTGCTCCTTCAACTGCTTGTTCATGTCCTTGTCTTTCTGTCAATCTAGGGTCCTTCGGGTGCTGATCCCGTTGACACTTCGCCTGCAGCGCAGCTGCGGCCATCCTTGGATGATACGTCGCAGCTTGCGTTTCTTTGAGACCGTGTTCGTAGCCTCGAGAAAGAGTTGCTTGGGGTGCGTGGTCATGCTGACGTTTGGAAATCCAAGGCGGATCGGGGTGCTGCTAGAGAGGAGTACTTGATGGCGGAGTTGCTTCGCTTGTCCGAGCAACTTCAGTGTGAGTTTTTCGAGCTATTGCCCATTACTTCGGATGTGCCTGCTGGCCGTGCATCTTACTTTTTTGCAAGTATTGCAGGTGCCAACCTTGTTCCAAGGGAGGAGAAGGAGCGTGTTGTTCTGGATGGACCGTGACCATGCCATGGTCCTTGCGACGGTGCAAGATCGTGTTCACCAAGTATCGCGGGTGCTTCGTCAGGTGAAGACTTCACTAGCGCCGGTCCTTCCTGTGATGTTTCCGCTGGATGATGTGTCGTCAACTCTCTCTGGTCTGCTGTCAAAGTTTCGGAATGTGCATCATGTCAAGGAATTGGTGCGGCATCATCTCATCGCAGGGGTGAAGGTTGCGCTTTCCCTTGTGCGGTTGCATCGTCCTAATGTAGATCTGTCCGCTGTAGCGGCTGGGCCACCTCTTCGGCCGGATGGTGGTGAGTGGAATATGCGTCCGCATTACGCGGCTGTAAGGCAGTATGCCGAACAGATCGTAGATCTATTTGAGCAACGTGCTCAGGTTATTTTTCAGAGTAGGTAGTACCTGTAAAAAAGATAGATGTAAAATTTGTATACATTTGACTAGGCGTGTTTTGCCCTTTGTTATAAAGGTTTGGTTGTTGTTTCAGCATGTAGTACTTTGTTCGTATGCATGCCCTTTTCGTTAGCCTGACGCGGTCAGCTACTTAGGTGTGCACGCGTTATCCTCAGTCGACGAAGTCGTGAGGTGGGGGGAGCCCTCGAGTGCGTTTGTAGCATGGAGTAAAAAATGCGAGTAGTAAACAAAATTTTGGGGCGAGACACTTAGCTTTATTCATATCGTAATGGAGGAGGTACATTGTTCGGCTGAGTAGCCTTGGCTGAATAGCCTTATTGAAAGTAAAGAGGGAGGTAGCTAGGGGTAGAACCATCGCAGTTGTGCGACGTTCCATGGGTTGGAGTATGCGACTCTAGACTCCACGTGCTTGAGGCGATAGGCGCCACCTGGGATGACCTCGGTGACGATGTAGGGTCCTTCCCATGGTGACTCGAATTTCCTCGGTCGTTCTTTCTTGAGTCGCAGGATGAGGTCTCCTTCGACGAAGGACCTTGGGCACAGCCGTCGGCTGTGGTAGTTGTGGAGATTCTGCTGATACACCGCTGATCGAGCTGCTGCTATGTCTCGCGCTTCGTCGAGTGTGTCGACGGCATCTTCGAGTGCAGCCGTGGATTCGGCTTAGCTATAAGCGACAACCCATGGGGCCTGGTGGCGTACTTCGGCTGGTAGCACGGCTTCGGCTCCGTGCACCATGAAGAACGGCGTGTAGCCGGTTGAGCTGTTTGGCGTGGTACGTAGGCTCCATAGGACGGAGGGTAGCTCTTTCGTCCAGGCTCCGGCGAGTCGCTCGAGTGGGCTCATGAGGCGCTTCTTGATGCCAGCGCCGATTAGGCCGTTGGCCTTCTCCACCTGCCCGTTTGTTTGTGGGTGCGCCACTGAGGCATATGTCATATTGATTCCGAGGCCTTCGCAGAAGTCCTGGAATTCTTTGGAGATGAAGTTCGATCCGTTGTCGGTGATGATTCTATGCGGCACACCGAACCTATAGACAATGGATTCAAAGAACTTGACGGCAGTTTTGCCCTTTTGGTTAGTGACCGGCATGGCCTCAATCCACTTGGTGAATTTGTCGACTACGACTAGGAGGTAGACGTGTCCTCCTTTCGAGGACCTTGGCAGCTTTCCGATCATGTCGAGGCCCCATTGGGCGAAAAGCTAGGCTAAAGGTATGGGCCTGAGCTCCGACCCGGGTGCGTGGGGTTTGTCGGCGAACCTTTGGCACCCGTTGCATCTTCAGACGATGTCCTTGGCGTCGTTCATGGCTGTTGGCCAGTAGAACCCAGCTCGTAGAGATTTGGCGACAAGGGAGCGGCTGCCTGCATGATGGCCTCAGATGCCCTCGTGGATGTCTTGGAAGATGGTTTTCCCGTCACCGATGGTGATGCACCTTTGTAGTACACCCGAAATGCTGCGCTTGTACAGCTCGCCATTGATGATGGTGAAGGCTTTGGACCGGCGAGATATGCGCCGGACATCCGTCGGGCTGTCAGGCAGTTCTCCGTCTATCAGGTACCGGAGGTATGGCCATGTCCAAGTTTCTTCGACTGCCATGACCTGCATCAGGTTGACCACGGCGACTTCTGTGTCGAGATTTTCGGGTCCTTCCTGTCCTTTGGGTAGCACAGCCCCCGAGTATTCTGCTACTTCGGATGATCCCTTGGGGAATTTCCTCTTGATGGATGGCACACAGATCTGTTCGAGGAACACACCTGGCGGCACCCGTGCGCAGGTGGAGCCGATGTTGGCGAGTCTGTCGGCCTCCTCGTTGCTTTCTCTTCCAACGTGTCGGAGCTCGCAGCCGTCAAAGTCTCCTTCGAGTGCGTTGTAGAGTGCGCGGTACGCAATCATGTTGGCGGCGTGTGCGTCACACTCATTCATCATCTGTTGGACGACGAGGTTGGAGTCACCGTAGATGACCAGGCGCGTTGCGCCGCAGATCTTTGCCATCCTCATGCCGTGGATGAGGGCTTCGTATTCGGCCTCGTTGTTGGAAGCTCAGAATTTCATCCGAAGGACGTACTTCATCTTGTCGCCCTGCGGGGAGGTCAGTATGACCCCGGATCCCACTCCGGCTTCACGCTTGGAGCCGTAGAAATGCATCGTCCATGACTGCGACATGTCTGGGGTGTCTGGCAGCTGCAGCTCCGTCCAATGTACAAGGAAGTCCGGGAGGACTTGAGACTTGATTGTGAGTCGCTTCTCGTAGACGATGTCTAGGGGTGACAGCTCGATGCCCCACAGGGCCACGCGTCTTGTGGCATCCGGATTGTTCAAGATGCTGTTCAGGGGTGCCTCGTTGACGACCATCACCTGGTGCTCCTGGAAGTAATGGCTCAGCCGACGAGCCGTCATGAACACACCGTAGGCGAGTTTCTGGTAGTGAGGGTACCTCTGCTTTGTTGGTGTCAATACCTCGCCGAGGTAGTAGATTGGGCGTTGGACCCCATGGGTCTTGCCCTCTTCGGGTCGCTCGACCACCAGTACGGTGCTCACCACCTGGTGTGTAGCTGCTATGTACAGTAGTAAGGGCTCGCGTTCCTTTGGCATGACCAAGACGGGCGAGGTAGAGAGCAGCCGCTTTAGATCTTCGAATGCGTCATCCGCCTCAGGCGTCCACTCGAATTTGTCTGCCTTGCATAGCAGTTGGTAGAATGGCAGTGCTTTCTCGCCCATGCAGCTGATGAACCTGCTTAATGCCGCTATTCGTCCTGCTAGTTGCTGGACACCTTTGAGGTTTTTCGGCTTCTCCATGGCCATGATTGCCCGTATTTTCTTCGGGTTCGCCTCGATCCCTCGCTGGGAGATGAAGTAACCAAGCAGCTGACCCGATGGGACGCCGAAGGCGCACTTTTCGGGGTTAAGCTTGATCCTGTAGCGATCGAGATTATCGAACGTCTCGCGGAGATCTTCGATGAGTGTTCTCGCCTCCCTGGTTTTGATGACTATGTCGTCAACATAGGATTGGACATTACGACCGATCTAGTCCTTTAGGCATGCCTGCATGCACCGCTGGTACATGGCACCTGCGTTTTTTAGCCCGAAGGGCATTGTGTTGTAGCAGAACACCCCGAACGGCGTGATGAACGCCGTTTCTCTTGATCTTCGACCTTGAGTCGAATCTGGTTGTAGCCTGAGTAGGCGTCGAGGAAGGAGAGTTTCTCGCATCCTGCAGTCGAATCGATGATCTGATCGATCCGAGGGAGAGGGAAGTGGTCCTTTGGGCAGTGTTTGTTCAGCGATGTGAAGTCCACGCACATCCGCAGGATGTTCGTGTCCTTTTTGGGGACCATCACAGTATTGGCGAGCCACTCGCTTTCCTTGATCTCCCTGATGAAGTTTGCAGTGAGTAGTCTGTTGACTTCAATCCCTATGGCTTCGGCCCGGGGCTCAGACAGTCTCCGGATGGACTGCTTGACGGGCTTGGTGTCTGGAAAGACGTTGAGTGCGTGCTCGGCGAATTCCCTGGGAACTCCTGGCATGTCCGCAGGACACCAGGCGAATATTTCCCAGCTCTCACGGAGGAATTTGACGAGCGCGCTTTCCTATGCGGGGCTGAGATCGTTGGCGATCAGCGCCATCTTGGAGGTATCCGTCGGATGGACCTGCGCCTTGTTTGTGTTGACTATGGAGTCAAAGGACATATCGGGTGCGTTTTTCATGCGACTGGGGGTGCCCCATTGTCCGTCACCTCGCGGAGCCTTATGAGCTCCTATTGCATGCCGAATGACTGGGAGATTCTGTTGAAGTCCCTGTCGCAGTGGTCCGATCGAGAGAAGCTCCCATGGACCGTGATGACGCCCCTGTCTTGGCATCTTGAGTAGCAGGTACGCGTAGTGTGGTACTGCCAGGAATCCTGCGAATGCCACATGCCTGAGGATGGCGTGGTATTGTGATGGCCAGTCCACCACTTCGAACTCGAGCCGTTCGCATCGGAAGTTATCTGGCTTGCCGAAGATGACGTCGAGCCATATCTTTCCCAGGGGGAATATGCCCTTTCCTGGAACGATGCCATGGAATGTTGTGTCTGACTGTTCTAGGCTGCACAGCGGGATCCGCATTGCTGCTAGGGTGCTTGCGAACATCAAGTTGATGCTGCTGCCGCCATCCATGAAGACGCGGCTCATCTCGAACACTCCGATCTGCGCCTCAAGCACCAGGGCAGCATGACCTGGGCGAGGGACCTGGCAAGGGTGATCCGAACAGCTGAACGTCATGCAAGACTCCGATCCGCTGAGGTACTCAGGGATGGCAGGTGGAGCTGTCACGGCTAGGTTGATCTAACGGGTGATTTTATTCTGCACCCTATTCGTTGGGCGCCCCTTCTGGATCATCAGTGCTCCTTTTGGTGGGGGGTACCCATGCCCACCGTTATTCTGTGCGGGTCTGATTGGGTGGTTCAGGCCTCCTGCGGGTGGCAGTGGAGGAGCTCCATGCGCGATCTCACCTGGTGCCGGTGCGTTCCCGAATCCAGGGTTTGGGGCTTGTTGCCTCATCTGAGCCATGCTCTCGCTGAGTTTCTGGAACTCGCGGCAGTCCTTGAGCATGTGGCTTGCCTTCTTATTGCCATCCTGTTTGTCGATGTAGAAGTGGATGGTACATGGACCCGACAGTTTTTCGTATGCTGAGGGTCCGTCATCGCGATCGCGGCACTGCCACGACTGTGTCGGGCGTCCTCCGTCGCGGAAATTGTTTCCGCGGTATCCGCCGCTGTTGTGGTTGCCGTCGTTGCGGCGGTCGGCGTAGCCATCCGCGACCATGTCGGGTCCGTCGCGATCATCGTAGAAGCGCGATCTTCTCTTGCTACGGTGCTCATGTCGCCGGCCGTAGTCATCTTCCTCCTCCGAATGCGCTCGGTGGACGGAGTCCTCGCCATCGGCCCACCTGTTGGCGATGTCCATGAGGTGGTCGAGTGTCTTGGGCTTGACGCGCCCAAGTTCTTCCTTGAAGTCCTGGCGCTTGACGCCGTCCTTGAAGGCATCGATGGCCCTTTCTTCGGAGATGTGCGCCGCAGAGTTCTTGGTGTTGGACCAGCGCAGTATGTACGAGCGAATGGATTCGCTCGTTCGTTGGGTGCAGGCTCGCAGCTCCTCGATCGAGGCAGGCCTCTTGTTGGTGCCTTTCAAGTTTCGGGCGAAACTGTACGCCAGCTCCACCCAACTGCGGATGGACCCTGAGGATAGGCTGCTTAGCCAGATCCGAGTTGCGCCCGTCAGCTGCAGCTGACGGCATTGCATGGCGGTTTCCCTGCTTCTGTCGTGCAGCTTGATGGACGATAAGTGGTCACTGAGCCACGCCTTGGGGTCCTGCGTGCCGTCGAATTTCGGAGTGTCCGAAAGGATCTTGAAGTTGCGCGGCATCCGTGTCCGTCGAACAGATCTGCTGAAGCATCGGGCTCCGCAGAGTTCTCCTTCGTCTTCGTCCATCTCGGATTCAGACGAGCATATGCGCTTGGCACGTGCCTTGTCGATCTTGCGCTGCGTTAGCTCGTTTTGAGCATCGTAGTCGTGGCTGCGATGGCGTGAGCTCTTATGCCTTCGGGGAAGGTCATGCTCTTCGTCCTCGGATGAGGGTGTGGGGCTGCGGTTGAATCTGATCATAGCCTTCTTTTTCGGCTCCGCAGGAGCTTCTCCGTGGAGCGCAGCTCTGACGAGTCCGAGCCCGGTAAGCGCGGACTTGTGCATGGCCCTCTTCGGGTCCCCCTCCGGAGGTGGGTGGGACGCGAGGTACGCTGTGGCTGCCATGATCACAGCTTGTGGAGTTTTTGGGATGACGTTACCGTCGGCGTCCATCTCCATGAAGGACGTGTTGAGGGCTCAGGTCACCTCGCGGCGTTCTTTGGGGTCCATGTTCTCCATCCGAGAACGGTGCTTGTTCCCGTTGTTGCCGTGTGAGCTGGAGCCGATTCCCATGGCGGAGAGCGCAGCTCGCCGCGCACTGGACTCCGAAGCTGCCTGCTTGCGCTTGTCCAGCACTTCCTGCATCTTGATCTGCTTCTTGTGCTCCTCGATGAGGAGCATGTGGTATGCCATCAATAGATCTCGTGATGCATCAGCGGGCAGGATATTCTTGCCTGCCACGGCCTCGTGTGCTTGAGTCCATCCCTCCTCGTCGAGGTGGATGACCCGATTGTTGTTTTCCCCATTGGGTGGGGGGATTGGCTTCTTCTGTTTCCACCGTTTCTACCCTGCGGGTTGGGTGGCGGATTGTGTTCTTGATCCTGGATGACTGCGGCGCACTGGTAGCGCTTGTAGATCGGATCGCTACTGCCGCAGATTTCGGATCCGGAACCGTAGGTCCCTTCATCCGATGGCGGGCCGCACAGATCGGAGTTGCAGCTGCTGCTGTCATAGGACTCGTCTGTTGACGATGTGGTGCGTAGCACGGGGTGTGGAGCCCATGAAGCAGGCCTGATCAACGACAAGGGCACCCGCTCTGGGAGGCGAAGAGTGCCGATCTGCCCCACCTGGAAGCAGAAGCTCCCGAACAGGATCTGGAGCCAGTCGCCAACGGGCTCAAAGTCCTTCATGGTGGCTGGTGAGTGGGCGGTGAAGTCGAAGGCGCCAAAGAGGAGATGAATCTCCGAAGCCGCGGAGTTGTAGATCGCTCGGGTTGGGACCATCACGATCGCACAATCAGCGTCCCCAGTTCCCACAGACGGCGCCAATTGACGAGGTTTAATCTCGTCAATGCCCATTGTTATGGACTTGGGTTTTGGAGAAGATGGGGATGCTGGAGATCGCGGAACGGTTAGCAAACAAGCAACACGGGGACACGAGATTTACCCAGGTTCAGGCCCCCGGAGGGAAAACCCTACTCCTGCTTGTCTGCTCTGATTATGGTGCAACCGAAGGTTACAGGGGTGCACAGATGCAATCTGGCGTGGAGGTGTGTATGCGCAAGTATGAGGTCAGAGATCTAGATCGTGCCCTCCTAGCCTTTATATAGAGTTAGGCAGGTCCCAGGCACAGACCGAGTCGGTTACAGGTTTTAGGGTTTACCCCTTTGAATTTTCTATCTACTCCAGTCTTGCTTTCCAAGGATCCGAAGGCGTCATGGGCCCTGGCCACCCGAAAATCTTCATGGGCCGGCGTATATTTGTCGTGGGCCTTCCTTGGGCTGGACTAGGTATGCTGAAGACGTGTACCCACGGGGTATAGCCATGTCAAACGGCGCCAGAAAAATCCTTGACGTGGCTCAATAGTAGAGCTTCGTTGGGAGACCCCAAGAGGAAGGTATGATGAGCACGATAGTAAGTTTTCCCTCAGTTATGAAACCAAGGTTATCGAACTAGTAGCAAGGAAACAACCCCAAGGTGTTGCCAACAACTTGGAATCCTGCACAACACAAACTCAAGACTTTGCCCCCAACTTACAGTGAGGTTGTCAATCTCACTGGTTTGCTGAAAACAAAGGACTAAACACATAGTGTGGAAGGTAATGGTTGCTTGCAGAAAGTAAACGGTAATAGTGGATGATGTAACAATGGTAAAGATTGGAACCGGGTCAACAATTCACTAGAGGGTGTTCTCCTTAAGATAAATAACATAACATGCTGGGTAAACAAATTACAGCTGGACAATTGACAGGAACTGAGCAAGGCATAACAATGCAAATACTAGACATTCATGATCCTACGAGATTTGATTGGGCATTACAACAATATACATAGACCGCCATCCAACTGCATCTATGACTAGTAATCCACCTTCAGGTTATCATCCGAACCCCCTTCAGTATTAAGTTGCAAGCAACAGATAATTGCATTAAGCAATGTGTGTAAAGTAAACAATACAATTGTTCCATGAACAAAAGATTGTTGTTTTCTCCCTAGTAGCAACAGCACATCTACAACCTTAGAGATTTTTGTCACTTCCCCAGATTCAGTAGAGGCATGAACCCACTTGATATGTCGTAAACGTATCTATAATTTTTGATGCTCCATGCTTGTTTTGTATCAACTTTGCTATGTTTTGTCTACACTTTGAGGTATTTTTATACACTTTCTGGAACTAAACTATTGACAACATGCCATAGTGCCAGTTGCCTATTTTCTGCTGTTTTTGGTTTCAGAAAGCTAAAAAATGAATATTCTCGGAATTGGATGGGTCAAAAGCCAAAGTCATTATTTTTCCCGGAGCAACACGGAACCACGAAGCAGAGTTGGAGGAGGACACCAGGCTGTCCGCACCCCCCCTGGGCGCGGGCAAGCCCTGGTGGCACCCACAGGGGGTGTGGGCCCCCTGGACCTCCACCGACCTTGCCTCCTGCGCCTATAAGAAGCCCCCGGGGAGAAAACCATAAATCATCGACCAAAAAGCCATGAAAAGTTCCGCAGTGCCGCCGCCACCAAACGGGTGTTTCGGGGGACAGGAAGTCTCTATTCCGGCACCCTGCCAGGACGGGGAAGTGCCCCGGAGCCATCTCCATCGCCATCTTAATCACCGTTGCTGATTCCCATGATGAGAAGGGAGTAGTTCTTCCTCGAGGCTAAGGGCTCTACCGGTAGCTATGTGTTCATCTCTCTATGCATGATCTTGTTGTGGTCATGAGCTTTATAATCAAGTAGATCTGCCTTGCTATTCATGTGCTTCAATAGATCTCTGCTCTTCCCATGTGTGTGAAAGTGACAGCGTGCATGCCATGGTGGCACTTAGGCTAGAGTCTACATAAATACTCATCGTGCTTTATCATGAGTATATTTTGAGTTGGTTGTCTCTATGAAATTGTGGTGTTTGTTGGAACCATCTAGCGCTCAAGGTGACAGTGTGGGATTATCTAGATTGGGAAAGGCGGACTTTGAGGTGTGCTGTTATAGCCCTACCATGGATTATAGTGTCCAACCGGAGAGTAGTTCAGGGTAGTATCATGAAGAGAAGATATTTATATGAGAGAGTGTTCACTAGTGAAAGTATGATCCCTAGGACTTGTTTCTAAACATTGAAACACCGTTTGCATCTAGATTTGTTGCATGTTTGATTGCTTTAGTCTTTACCTTACTCACACACATTACCGCACATCAACAACAAGTCAGAAGCTATTTTCTGGCATCGTTACCGCTTGTATTTCACTATCTCTTCGCTGAACTAGTGCACCTATACACCTGACAAGTGTATTGGGTGTGTTGGGGACACAAGAGACTTCTTGTATCTTGATTGCAGGGTTGCCTGAGAGGGATACCTTTGACCACTTCCTCCCTGAGTTCGATAAACCTTGGGTGATCCACTTAAGGGAAACTTGCTGCTGTTCTACAAACCTCTACACTTGGAGGTCCAACAACTATCTACAAGAATAGAAGTGCGTAGGCATCAAGCTATTTGCTGGCGCCGTTGCCCAGGAGGTAAGGTAAAAGGTACTCACATCCTCCGGTGTGAGTGCTCGAAGTTATTTCCTTTAGATTCTGCAATTTTGTCTTTTTGTTTCTTGTTTTCACTAGTTAGTCTTAATGGAAAACAACAACAAAATTAGAGAGATTTATAGCATTTATCTTGAGTTAGGACATGAAGTGTTTGAAGAGAAAATTAAAAAACCTATGGAACTTTATTTGCATGCTAATAGCAATGTTATTAGTATGAATTCTTTGGACACCATTGTTGCTAATGCTATGGAAAAGTCTAAGCTTGGGGAAGCTAGTTTTGATGAAAATGATCTTTTAGTCCCCCAGCTTTGGAAGATAGCTATTCTATTGCTTATGATGATACCAAACCTCCAATATATGATGATTACAATGATGAATATGATATTTTCCGTCCACCTACTATTGAGGATAAAGTTGATTGTGATTACAATATGCCTCCTATATTTGATGACTATGGTGATGAGAATAATAATGATAGCTATTTTGTTGAATTTGCTCCTGCTATAATTAATAAGAATGACTATGCTTATGTGGAGAGTAATAATCATTTTATGCATGTAGCTCATGATAAGAATGTTTTATGTGATAGTTATATTGTTAATTTTATTCATGATGCTATTGAAAGCTATTATTAGAGAGGGAAACATGGTCTTATGCATCTCATAAATATTAAGTTTCCCCTCTTTATGTTGAAATTTTTGAAGTTGCACTTGTTTTGCTTTCCTATGCTTGTTGCTTTGTGCTTTCATGAATTGTTTATTTACAAGATTGCTATGCATAGAATGTGGGTTATACTTAAATTTGTTATGAATTTGTTTCGTGATGCTCTCTTTTACTTCAATTCATATTTCTTATGAGAGCATCTTCTCAAACTATCAAGCCTAACTTAAAGGCGTTAAAGAAAAGTACTTGTTGGGAGATAACCCAAGAGTTTTATTGGGTCTTGGAAGTTATTACTTCAGTAATGACCTCTCCTTATCCTTTTTGTTTAATGTTTGTGCCAAGAATGACCTCTAATGAGAGGGAAGTAAGATTTGGGGAGTTGTTGTCCCGTAACAGATTTTTTTGCTCCACCGTAAAAATTCTTGAGGAATCTCTGTAAGTCGGATTGAACTGATCGTTTCTGAAAAAATCCCCCAGTATGTTAGGTAACTTTCGTTAGTTCAACACGTTTTGATTTGAGCAACAGAAGGCCTTCGAAAAAATTGTTTTCTACCTATTGGTCTGTTTTGACAGATTTCTGCCATTATTTGCATTTGCTTCTTATTGATTCCTTTTTTGGTTCTTTTTGGAAAATTCAGCTTTTTGAGGGAATTGATACAGTAGCTTGTGTTTTAGTGGAAGTTTTGCTGTTCTAAATCTAAACCCAAAGGTCTATTATCTTTTGAATACACTAATGTTGCTGATGAAGATTGTGAGAAGTTTTGTATGAAGGAAAATTTTCAGGTGTAGAGAAAGAATGATGTAATGAGATGAAGAATGGACAAAAGCTCAATCTTGGGGATGCCACCCCGTGTCACCCCAAGAAATATTCAAGAGGTACAAGCTTCAAAGCTTGGGGATGCCCAAGGCATCCCCTTCTTCATCAATAAAAAGCTCAGGTCTTTCTAGACACTTTATTTTTATTTCTTCACGCACTTTTGTGTTGTTCTTGGAGCGTCTTAGTTTTGTTTTTAGTTTTCGTTTGCTTAGTTTGCTTGAGTAAGTTGGTTGGATCCCAGCACACTTCTTTTGGAGAGAGACACAACCTGTTTTCATTGCCTAGAACACTCTAGTTTTCATACTTATTGTTCTATGAGTGTTCACTTTTCCTAGCACTGCGTTTAGCCTTAGTTTTCTTCTTCTTTGTGCTTAAAACTTTTTATTTATTATTTATGGATTTGTGAGACAAGATCACTAGTCTTTATTGATTATTATCTTTGTGAGTTGTTTCAAATAAGTCGATTGGTGTTGAAAAAGAGTAGGAAGTTTCATGCTTATAGTGGTACAAAAGGGAGATTTCTTTGACTATGGCTTAAAATTTATCATGACATGCTAGGTGTTGTTTTGACCTTATGCTTAATGATTATTGATGTAGCATGTCTTGTTCCAAACAATTGGGATTGCTTAGTGTGCCTTGAAAAAATCATGCGTTGTTTTAGCATACAAAAGCATAGTATTGTGGTATTATCCTTTGATGCTTTGTTTGGGTTGACTTGGCACATGATTACGGGTGGCACCCGCCGGGTATGGAGGCGGGTTTGCGACCTCCATACCCACCTACTCCACCTCTCCCCGCCACCTCCACCCGCCTCCATACCCGTTGGCGGGTCCTAAACTCCACCAGACCCGCCTCGTGATGGGTACCCGTCAAGGTGAACGAGAGCACATAAATTTGACAGCAAATCATATATTATGTACAAAATTTTGACCCAACCTTGTTGCATTTAACAAGTCCATCACAATTCACAATAATAAGTACAAATATGACAATAACATGTACAAATATTATAATAACAAGTATTTGTCTAGCAAGTTCATCACAATTAAAAGGTCTAACAAGCACATGACAAATGGGCTCTACCTGTCTGTGGCGGGTCTACGAGTTAACGGGTATGGGTTTCATACCTCCATACCCGCCTCCGCCAGACCCGTTGGGTTAGAGACTTTACCATTAAGGGACCCGTGGGTTTTTTTTTCAACCAAACCCTCCTCCATTTGATGCGGGTACCCGACGGATTAATGGGTGACGGGTACCCATTGCCATCCGGACAGATGATCACACCATGATATGACTATGAACAAGTCACCATAGCCTCTTTGATCATTTAGTCCTTGAATTGTAGTACCACTTTATGCTTTGATTAGTAATGTTTTGTCGCTCTGCATGATTATGGCCATTATTGCTCTCTTAGTTGGTCGCTCCCAGTCTTTTGCTAGCCTCCACTTGTATTGAGTAAGTTCTACTCATGCATCCAACTCCCAAGAAACCAAGTTATTCCAAAGTGTCCACTATAAATTCCTATGCATGGTGTGTTACACCATTCCAAGTATATTCTTGTTTTCATCTATCTTTCAATTAAAAAGTATTTTGTTATATGAAAACTTAGTGATTAAAGCTCTCACGAACTTGATGGCACACTTTATTCTTCTTGCCCCTAATAAACTTGAACCATTGTGTCATATATGTTATATATGCTTGCACTTATACGTTGGAATTAGCAGAACCGTGCTGTACACAGTTGATATCATGATCTTTTGTCTATGGATGTCGCTGGTGTGAAATAAAGAGGGAGCTTGTAAGTCCATGGAGTTATGTATTTTGTGTTAGAGAAACACCTAGCCGCTAGCCTAAGCCATGCCTAATCATGGTGGAAACTTGCATCATCACCATAACGAGCATTCTGTGAAGCATCCTCCATAAAAATCTATGCACATAGTAAATAAATAGATCGCTGAGATGCTCATTGTCTTCTTGCCTTGTCATTTTGGTTATGGGATAGCTCCTGTATCATGTGCAAGGGGTACCCCATTGGCGGTTCTCTATGATACACATGTACTTACTATGACAAGAACTAACAGGTGACTAAAGTTGAGTAGCATGAGGAGCGGCCCTCATATTCAAGGGACATGATATTGCCAACTTATACTTTGTCCAGCATATACTCCATAGTTTGTTCACTTTAACCTTAATCACTTCAAGATGCTTATGATAGGGGCAATGAGGGCTGAAACCTAACAAGTACCATAATTTTTGGAAGCTATTTTTGAAACTTGAAATCCCTGCTTACCTTTTATGAAGGGCCTTTCTTCCACTATTATATTGAGTCTCCATCTTCTATCCTTAGGCACCAATTAAGAGAGCATAGTTGCCATTATTAGTTCTATGTGCATTGTCCCAAGACTTATTAATTGATGCATATTGTTGATATTGATTGTTCTTGAACTATTTGTATCTAGTCACTCTTATGAACTTTGAAGGTGTCCTATGCATCTATTTGCTACTCCGTAAGGGATAAGCTGAATGCCACTATGCTATGTTTTCTATATCTGAAACAAACAAATGTTTTTCAATGCATGTTATTCATGATCTTTGTTTGTAGCCTTTCATGTTGCATGCATAGTTACTTCGTCTTATTGTTAGAACTCCATCTTTCATGCTCATGTTTAGAATTCTTTGATCCCAGCTTTCAATGCTTGCAAATGGTTTGATCTTGATTTTGTTGGTGCATGTCACCTCAAAAATTATTCTTTTCATCACTTACCTACTCGAGGACGAGCAGGAGTTAAGCTTGGGGATGCTTGATATGTCGTAAGCGTATCTACAATTTTTGATGCCCCATGCTTGTTTTGTATCAACTTTGCTATGTTTTGTCTACACTTTGAGGTATTTTTATAAACTTTTTGGAACTAACCTATTGACAAGATGCCACAGTGCCAATTGCTTGTTTTCTGCTATTTTTGGTTTCAGAAAGCTAAAAAATGAATATTCTCGGAATTGGATGGGACAAAAGCCAAAGTCATTATTTTTCCCGGAGCAACACGGAACCCCGAAGCAGAGTTGGAGGAGGACACCAGGGTGGCCGCACCCCCCTAGGCGTGGGCCAGCCCTGGTGGCACCCACAGGGGGTGTGGCCCCCCTAGACCTCCACCGACCTTGTCTCATGCGCCAATAAGAAGCCCCGGGGGAGAAAACCCTAAATCATCAACCAAAAAACCATAAAAAGTTCCGCAGCGCCGCTGCCACCAAAGGGGAGATTCATGGGACAGAAAGTCTCTGTTCCGGCACCCTGCCGGGACGGGGAAGTGCCCCCGGAGCCATCTCCATGGATCTCCATCACCATCTTCATCAACGTTGCTGATTCCCATGATAAGGAGGGAGTAGTTCTTCCTCGAGGCTAAGGGCTCAACCGGTAGCTATGTGTTCATCTCTCTCTATGCATGATCTTGTTGTGGTCATGAGCTTTGTAATCAAGTAGATTGTCACATCCCAAAATTTTCCAAATTTTGAAATGTGAAAATAAATAAACAAAATAAACAATTGTTGAAATTTAGGGTGAAAAGAAACTTTTTGCTGCTATATGGAAACATCAAAACCCTTCTGGAACAACATTTGAGTGAAAAGGGCATCCAACAAAATTTCAATCAAGTGAAATGCATTCATCAATGAATGTATCTTGAAATTTAAACACTTGGGAAAAATAAACCCAAACCCTAAAAACCTAAAGAAAGAAATCATTTGCAAGATCTCCCCAGTACTATGGATTTGTTCCATATAAAAATCTAGAAACAAACATTTATGAATGATCAAAAATGATAAACAAAAATATTATCAAACCATAGAAATTGGTTTCATTCAATTTGGAGCCATGGATAAAAACTTATCAATTTAATACGATAAAAGGAAAATAATTTCCAAAGCTAATAAAGTTCCTAACCAAAATACATGCCAAATTATGAACAAAACAATCCTAAGAGGATTTAAAAAATAGACAAATATTAAATAAAATTACATAAATAAAAAGATATGAATTTAAAAGATAAAGAAAGAAATAATTAAATAAGAAATAATTGCAAATACAATTTAAATCTTGGCCAAATCCATAACCAAATGGAATAAAGATAATCCAAATAAAAATAAAGGAATAAATATTATATAAATAAAATTATATGGGCCTTTAACCATATTCAATTTTATTTAAGTGAAGATAAAATCCCTAATAAAATATGATTAATTAAATCATGAGAAAAATAATTGAAATTGCCAAAATGGATTAAAAGTTATCTAATTAACTTAAAAATAATAAAAGAATTATTTGAATAAAATTTATATGGGTTTAAACCATATTTGATTTTATTTGAATAAAGACAAGACACATTTAAATAAATATTAAAGCATAATAAAATGTTTGAAATAATTCAAAGTGGACTTTTAAACACATTAATAAACAGTATAAAAACCTACTGAAAGTTTGGAAAAGGTTTGATAGAGAAATCTGAATTCAATGAGTGTTTGAATTTAAAATAGAAATTAGAAAAGGAAAAATAAAACAGAAGAAAAAAAGAAAACAAACAACCCAGCTAACCTACCCCAGCCCCAGCCCAACAACAGACCCAGCAGCAGCCCACCCGGCTCTCCTCTCTCTCCCTGGCCATTCCTTTTCTCATGCGCGAACCAACCCCTCACCTTGCTGACGAAGTGGACCCGCACCACGTGGCATCATCTTCCTCACCTGCACGCTGACCACGTCGTTCCCCTCTGCCGTTTTCTGCCGATGAATGCCGCACGTAAATTCGCGTTATTGTTGCGTTAATCCATCCCCGTGACCTTGCCCTCATAAACGCCTCGCTCCCCTCTCTCTTTCCCCTCAGCCCCCACGCCACTGGAGCCACCAGGCTGCGCAAATTACTCGCTCAAACCTCACTGCTCCGACAACCCTCCGGCGCCAATTCCGACCAACTCTGGCCACCTCCTTGCCCCTGGTTTCCACGAGCACACTCCCCATCATCTCGCGCATCTG
The DNA here is from genome assembly GCA_916181665.1 of Avena sativa. Lineage (NCBI taxonomy): Eukaryota > Viridiplantae > Streptophyta > Magnoliopsida > Poales > Poaceae > Avena > Avena sativa. Next base: position 317,656,818 of record OV702281.1, read on the forward strand.
CCAGCACCTTCCCCTTGCCCATGCATGCCCCAGAACGTCGCCTCCGATGACGCCTGCTCGCCACCGTCCTCTGCTACAACTCCGACGAGCTTTCCTCGGTAATCCCTGACCTCCCTTCCCCTCTCATTAAGGCTCGCGTACTCGTATTCGTCTTCCGCGTCTAACGCACCTTTTCCCTTGCCTTAGCGTGGTCCATAGCCTCGCCAACATCGACGACCATGTGTACCCGAGCCAGTAGGTATCTACGGCGAGCAATCGTTGTTGAATCCGTATGCCCCTGGCCTTCCCACGACCACCTCGAGCATCTCCTCGCTACTACGAACCTGGTAAGCATCATGACCCTCTCCTTTGCTTCCTACAACTGCCGTACCCGCATCGCCTGAGCGTCACCGCCGTGCAGCCGTCGCAGCGCCGCCCGTTTCTGGCCAAATCGATTGCATCCATTAGATGCAGATCTTGTGGATACGATAGCTCACTTAATCGAAGGGGTATGCGATGATCTGTACCGTGCGATTTAAATGAGATCCTGCAGCCAGTATAGCTCAATCCAAATGAACCAGTACCAGCCAATAGGAAACAGCCACGTGGCCAAACTCTGGATTTAAAACAGAAAATTGATCTATTAGTGATTTGATTTTGTAAAATTCATAACTATTGTTCTACACGTCTAAAATTTACAAATTTTATATAAATGGAATTAGGAAAATGTGTACTTTGCAACCATACCCTTAGTTTAGTATTTTGCTTCTGGAAAATTAGGTGTTTTTGCAGAAACATTTGTAAGGATATTTTGGTTATAAAAATTATTCTTAAAATGCTTTTTGAGTAAAACCTTTTTCAAATGGTTTGATTTGAACTCTCTGACCCTAAACACTAACTTTTGGATTTAAAAATATATTTGATTAACACTAGAAAATTATTCCTTTGAATAAAAGAATTTCTAGTAAAACAAAATGTTGCTATGATTTAAAAATGATTTTTGAGTGAAACCTTTTTCAAATGGATTTGTTTTAAACACTTTGACCATAAACACTAAAATTTGTGTTTAAAAACAAATTTGGCTAACACTAGAAATTATTACTTTGATTTAAATCATTTCTAGCAAAACAAAAATGATTTAAATGGCCTATTTTCACTAACTTGATTTTAAATTATTTTGCCACATTTATAAATGACCAGTAGGTGTTTTGAAATGTTTAAAACCTTATTAGAAACCACTTTTCCAAATCAAACAATCTTTTGCATGCTTTCATGCATTGCCTTGTTTTTATTGTTTTATGTGGTGAATTGTTTGAATGCTAGTTTGAATTTGTGCCTTGATTGAATTGTAGTGAACTTTGGAGAGTGTGACATTTGCAAGATCAAGGAGTGTATCTATATTCCCTACTAAAAAGGCAAGTGGTGCTTCATATATTTTGTCCTATTTTTTTCACTATGCATTAGTGATATTTTGAGTAGGACTTGCATGGAATTTTTCTAAGTATAAGCTATGCCTTGGGAAATCCTAGTAGATGATGCCTAAGTAGAATTTTCCCTAAGTTAATATTCTTATACTATCATGCTTATCTTATCTAGTAGAAAACAAGGGTGGATTATTCATGCTATGATATTATGCAAAGTCTATGACTTGTGTTTTGTTAATAAAACAACAACTATGTGAATGAATCACCTGGTTGGAATGGTATGAATGGGTTATGTTGAGTTGTTACACAAGGCCCCGTGACTGGACTACCTTGTGTATCTCACTTGTGGAAAGCCACCCAGGAGCAAAGAGATTCGAGATGTTAAGTGTTGAGAAGCTTCTAGTGCAGCCAAATGGCAATATGGGCTCTGCCTGGATCATATATGTTGCAATAACTTAGCCAGATGGGTAGAAGGTGGTACGGTGATAGGATGGAACGCGTCCATTTGGTCTAAGGGAAGGCTTATGAAAGATCTTGTCTCGATGCATGTCGAGTCTTGTGGGGAAAGTGCACCTCTCGAGAGAGTAAAACCTAAGTACTTAGCTGTGTCCCCGGCAATGGACAATTTGAGCATCAAGACATTGAAGCTATCAAGGATCTCCTCATCCCAATTTCTAAGTTAAAAACTTGTGGTTGAACAAGGGTTAAAGGTTAACCAATTTCTATTCATTGTTTCTTGGGTGATTTTGACAAACAAAAACTTAGTGTTTTCAACTAATAAGGAAAAACTTATTTTGAGCAGAGCAAGCCTACGCTCCACTTAGCCAAATGCATATAGATGTTAGATACCACTACTCTACCATAGTATCACTTGCCAATATAATTCAAATGTATTGACCCTTGGGGCTGTAACTTATTATGTTGCATGTTTGTTTGATGTTAGCGAAGTGTGTTGAATAGGATTACAAGTCTACAACAGACATGATTTCCTGTGGCATATGAAGATGAAGGACCCCATGCTATATAGTTATTTCTGCTGCATTGTAATGAGATAGCCAAATGAGCTATGTAATATGTAATGAATTATTTTATTCCTGGTTATAAGTTGTAATATGACCTTTGTTTCTTGATATTACATCTTAAACTGTGGATGCTAGCTATTCGATCTAGGGACTAGCATTGTAAACACAGGGATCTCTACCTTATCAGGTTGGGACTTCTACAGATGGTATCAGAGCATTGTGTTGCCTATAGGATTGTAACCCTAGGATTAGACAAAACCCCTTAGAAAAAGAGGAGTTGTATTTGTTCCAAACTTATTTACAAACAATCTTGTAAACTCTTTCCTCAACCTTTTTGTTTTGATTCTACATCTCTTCCTTTTCCAATTTGATGGACAAATACTTCAACATGGGCAAGGACTTCAACATCACTAATGACTTCAACTACAATATCACCAAGGACTTCAACTTGGACATCACTAAGGACTACAAGTGAGACAAGAGATATTACTCAAGATTTGGAGACTAAGGAAACATAATTTAGAAGGAACTATCATCACCTTTGAGCTTTGTGACCAAGATGCAAGAATTTGTCCAAGGAAACCATGATCTTGTTCATGAAGAAGCTACTAAGAAAAATGGAATGATCTCAAGTGAAATCCTATAGTTGGACCACCATACTAGTGCTTAGTTTAGATCGATTCATTGATCACACCAACTTATGTGGTGTGGCAAAAATATTTTGTTGCCTAAAAACATGTTTGAACCTTGTTGTTTGAGTGGATTGCATGATTGTGATTGCTTGCACATTCCTTTGTGTGAATTGTTGTGTGTGAGTAGAAATTCTTCCTCTAGAAATCTTTTGCCTATTCTAATCCCAATCCAACCCAAACAGATGACTTCTCCAAGATACCACAACTCCAACATCAAGGATGGTGACAACAACAACCAAGAGATGCACATGAGATAACAACTGCTAGAAACCCAAGCCCAGTTGAATCAAGTGACAACTCAGTTTTTAGCCAACAACAATGAGTTATACCCAACCATTCAAAAATTCTTGGAAACCCAATCCCAATTGTTGCAAAGGATGACCAATCAAATGATCAACATGAGAAGCAATCTTTCCCAAAGTGATTGTGACAACAATGATATCAAAGATGATATTATAGAAGGAACTCAATCTTGCAAAATATGTGGAGACATAGGACACACTTACAAAGAGCATATGAACCAATGCCCTAATTGTGAAGAGAAGCATCCAACTAAACAATGCCCCACATTTCAAGTTACATGTTTCCTATGTGAAGGAAATGATCATGTCCCTATCCAATGCCCCATCTATCCTATAGTTCAACAGATGAAACAAGATGGAAAACATCAAATGTTTGGAAACCTCCATACCAAGAAGGATGAAGACAAAGTCAAATCTCAGTTTGCACCTCCATATATTGTAACTCACCATGGTGTACAAAAGAGGAAACATGGACGTTATCCTAGGAATCGTTCAAGGAACCAAGGAAGCTTCCCCACCTTTGAGGTGAAGTATGAAGAACATGAACTAAGAGCCCTCCTAGATTTGGAGAAACCCAAGAAGAAGAAGGATATTAGCCAAGTGATGTGCCACAAATGCAAAGAGCTAGGCCATTATGCATCACATTGTCCAGAAAAGGAGAAAGTCAAGACAACCAAACCTATAAGGGACATCAACCTTGTCACATGTTTTAAATGTGGAAACAAAGGACACTATGCAAACAATTGTCCAGAGAAGATACTTCGAGATATCAAGTAAGCCAAGATATAATCTAGTCAAAAATCTTTTAAGGGTCGTAGTATCCTAGTTGTCTTGAAGCCAACTTGTAACCTCTAGCCTTCCCGAATCTCGGGACGAGATTCATTTTAAGGGTGGTAGCCTGTCACATCCCAAAATTTTCTAAATTTTGAAATGTGAAAAATAAATAAACAATTGTTGAAATTTAGGGTGAAAAGAAACTTTCTGTCACATCCCAAAATTTTCTAAAATTTGAAATGTGAAAAATAAATAAACAATTGTTGAAATTTAGGGTGAAAAGAAACTTTCTGTCACATCCCAAAATTTTCTAAAATTTGAAATGTGAAAAATAAATAAACAATTGTTGAAATTTAGGGTGAAAAGAAACTTTTTGCTTCTAAATGGAAACATCAAAACCCTTCTATAACAACATTTGAATGAAAAGGGCATCCAACAAAATTTCAATCAGGTGAAATGCATTCATCAATGAATGTATATTGAAATTTAAACACTTGGGAAATATAAACCAAAACCCTAAAAACCATAAAGAAAGAAATCATTTCCAAGATCTCCCCAAGACTATGGATTTGTTCCATATAAAAATCAAGCAAAAAACATTTGAAAATGATAAAAAATGATAAACAAAAATATTATCAAACCATACAAATTGGTTTCATTCAATTTGGAGCCATGGATAAAAACTTATGAATTTAATAAGATGAAAGGAAAATAATTTCCAAAGCTAATAAAGCTCATAACCAAAATCCATTCCAAATTATGAATAAAATAATCCTACAAGGATTTAAAAAGATAGAAAAATATTAAATAAAATTATATAAACTGGAATCACCAATTTTGGATCTATAAATAAAAAGATATGGGTTTTATAAGATAAAGAAAGAAATAATTAAATAAGAAATAATTGCAAAGACAATTTAAATCTTGGCCAAATCCATAAACAAGTGGAATAAAGATAATCCAAATAAAAATAAAGGAATAAATATTTTTTAAATAAAATTATATGGGCCTTTAACCATATTCAATTTTATTTAAATGAAGACAAAATCCCTAATAAAAATGATTAATTAAATCATGAGAAAAATAATTGAAATTGCCAAAATGGATTAAAATTTATATAATTAACTTAAAAATAATAAAAGAATTATTTGAATAAAATTTATATAGGTTTAAACCATATTTGATTTTATTTGAATAAATACAAGCCACATTTAAATAAATATTAAAGCATAATAAAATGTTTGAAATAATTCAAAGTGGACTTTTAAACACATTAATAAACAATATAAAAACCTATTGAAAGTTTGGAAAAGGTTTGATAAAGAAATCTGAATTCAATGAGTGTTTGAATTTAAAACAGAAATTACAAAAGGAAAAAAGAAAAAGAAAAAGAAAACAGAAGAAAAAAAGAAAACAAACAACCCAGCTAACCTACCCCAGCCCTAGCCCAACAGCAGGCCCAGCAGCAGCCCACCCGGCTCCCCTCTCTCTCCCTGGCCGTTCCATTTCTCATGCGCGAACCAACCCCTCCCCTCGCTGACGAAGTGGACCCGTGCCACGCTGGCATCATTTTCCTCACCCACGCGCTGACCACGTCGTTCCCCTGTGTCGTTTTCTGCCGATGAATGCCACGCGTAAATTCGCGTTATTGATGTGTTAATCCCTCCCCGTTACGTTGCCCTCATAACCGCCTCGCTCCCCTCTCTCTTTCCCCTCAACCCCCACGCCACCGGAGCCACCAGGTTGCGCAAATTACTCACTCAAACCTCACTGCTCCGACGACCCTCCGGCGCCAATTCCGACTAACTCCGGCCACCTCCTTGACCATGGTTTCCACGAGCACACTCCCCATCGTCTCATGCATCTGCCAGCACCTTCCCCTTGCCTGTGCGTGCCCCAGAACGTCGCCTCTAATGACGCCTGCTCGCCATCGTCCTCTGCTGCAACTCCGACGAGATTTCCCCGGTAATCCCTGGCCTCCCCTTCCCCTCTCATTGACGCTCGTGTACTCGTATTCGTCTTGCGCGACTAACGCACCTTTTGCCTTGCCTTAGCGTGGTCCGTAGCCTTGCCAACGTCGACGATCGTGTGTGCCCGAGCCAGTAGGTATCTCTAGCGAGCAATCGACGTTGAATCCGTACGCCCCTGGCCTTCCCACGACCACCTCGAGCATCTCCTCACTACTGCGAACCTGGTAAGCATCAACACCCTCTCCTTTGCTTCCTAGAACCCCCGTACCATCATCGCGTGAGCGCCGCCGTCGCGCAGCCGTCGCAGCGTCGCCCGTTTCTGGCCAAATCGATTGCGTCAGTTAGATGCAGATACTTTGGATATGGTAGATCACTTAATCGAAGGGGTATGCGATGATCTGTGCCATGCGATTTAAATGAGATCATGCGACTATATCTCAATCCAAACGAACCGATACCAGCCAATAGGAAACAACCACGTGGCCAGACTCTGGATTTAAAACAGAAAATTGATCTATTAGTGATTTGATTTTGTAAAATTCTTAACTATTGTTCTACACGTCCAAAATTTACAAATTTTATATCAATGGAATCAGGAAAATTTTAACTTTGCAACCATGCCCTTACTTTAGTATTTTCTTCTAGAAAATTAGGTGTTTTTGCAGAAACATTTGTAAGGCTATTTTGATTATAAAAATTATTCTAAAAATGCTTTTTGAGTAAAACCTTTTGCAAATGGTTTGATTTGAACTCTCTGACCCTAAACACTAACTTTTGGATTTAAAAATATATTTGATTAACACTAGAAAATTATTCCTTTGAATAAAAGCATTTCTAGTAAAACAAAATGTTGCTATGATTTAAAAATGATTTTTGAGTGAAACCTTTTGCAAATGGGTTTGTTTTAAACAATTTGACCATAAACACTAACATTTGTGTTTAAAAAAAAATTTGTCTAACACTAGAAATTATTACTTTGATTTAAATCATTTCTAGCAAAACAAAAATGATTTAAATGGCCTATTTTCACTAACTTGATTTTAAATTATTTTGCCACATTTATAAATGACCAGTAGGTGTTTTGAAATGTTTAAAACCTTATTAGAAACCACTTTTACAAATAAAACAATCTTTTGCATGCTTGCATGCATTGCCTTGTTTTTATTATTTTATGTGGTGAATTGTTTGAATGCTAGTTTGAATTTGTGCCTTGATTGAATTGTAGTGAACTTTGAAGAGTGTGACATTTTCAAGATCAAGGAGTGTATCTATATTCCCTACTAAAAAAGGCAAGTGGTGCTTCATACATTTTGTCCTATTATTTTTACTATGCATTAGTAATATTTTGAGTAGGACTTGCATGGAATTTTTCTAAGTATAAGTTATGCCTTGGGAAATCCTAGTATATTATTCCTTAGTATAATTTTCCCTAATTTAAGATTATTACTACTATCATGCTTAGCTTAGCTAGTAGAAAACAAGGGTGGATTATTCATGCTATGATATTATGCAAAGTCTACTTGTGTTTTGTTAATAAAACAACAACTATGTGAATGAATCACATGGGTGGAATGGTATGAATGGGTTATGTTGAGTGGTTACACAAGGCCCAGTGACTGGACTACCTTGTGTATCTCACTTGTGGAAAGCCACCCAGGAACAAAGAGATTTCAGATGTTAAGTGTTGAGAAGCTTCTAGTGTAGTCACATGGCAATATGGGCCCTGCCTGGATCATATATGTTGCAATAACTTAGCCAGATGGACATAAGGTGGTAGGGTGATAGGATGGAACGCGTCCGTTTGGTCTAAGGGAAGGCATCTAAAAGTTCTTGTCTCGATGCATGTCGAGTCTTGTGGGAAAAGTGCACCACCTCTCGAGAGAGTAAAACGTAAGTACTTAGCTGTGTACCCGGCAATGGACAATTTGAGCATCAAGACATTGAAGCTATCAAGGATCTCCTCATCCCAATTTCTAAGTTAAAAACTTGTGGTTGAACAAGGGTTAAAGGTTAACCAATTTCTATTCGTTGTTCCTTGGGTGATTTTGACAAACAAAAACTTAGTGTTTTCAACTAATAAGGAAACCTTATTTTGAGCAAAGAAATCCTAAGCTCCGCTTAGCCAAATGCATATAGATGTTAGATACCACTACTCTACCATAGTATCACTTGACAATACAATTAAAATGTGTTGACCCTTTTTGTTGTAACTTATTATGTTGCAGGTTTGTTTGATGTTAGTGAAGTGTGTTGAATAGGATTACAAGTCTACAACAGACATGATTGCATGTGGAATATGAAGATGAAGGACCCCATGCTATATAGTTATTTCTGCTCAATTGTAATGAGATAGCCAAATGAGTTATGTAAGATGTAATGAATTATTTTATTCCTGGTTATAAGTTGTAATGTGACCTTTGTTTCTTGATATTACATCTTAAACAGTGGATGCTAGCTATTCGATCTAGGGACTAGCATTGTAAACACAGGGATCTCTACCTTATCAGGTTGGGACTTCTACATAGATCTACCTTGCTACTCAAGTGCTTCAATTGATCTCTGCTCTCCCCATGTGTGGGAAAGTGACAGCGTGCACGCCATGGTGGCACTTAGGCTAGAGTCTACATAAATACTCATCGTGCTTTAATAGATCTATTCTTTTCCCCACGTGTGTGAAAGTGACAGCGTGCACACCGTGTGTGGCACTTAAGCTAGGTTACATATATATTTATCATGAGTATATTTTGAGTTGGTTGTCTCTATGAAATTGTGGTGTTTGTTGGAACCATATAGCGCTCAAGGTGACAGTGTGGGGTTATCTAGATTGGGAAAGGAGGACTTTGAGGTGTGCTGTTATAGCCCTACCATGGATTAGAGTGTCCAACCGGAGGGTAGTATCATGAAGAGAAGATATTTATATGATAGAGTGTTCACTAGTGAAATTATGATCCATCGGCCTTGTTTCTAAACATTGAAACACTGTTTGCATCTAGATCTGTTGCATGTTTGCTTTCTTTAGTCTTTACCTCACTCACACACGTTACCCCGCGTCAACAAGTCAGAAGCTATTTTCTGGCACCGTTACCGCTTGTATTTCACTATCTCTTCTCCGAACTAGTTCACCTATACACCTGACAAGTGTATTGGGTGTGTTGGGGACACAAGAGACTTGTTGTATATTGACTTTGGCTTTTGTCCCGTCCAATTCCGAGAATATTTCCTTACTAGCTTTTCTGAAACCAAAAACAGAAGAAAACAGGCAACTGGCACTGTGATATCTTGTTAATAGGTTAGTCCCAGAAATTGTATGAAAATACCTCAAAGTGTAGAAAAATCATAGCAAAGTTGATACTAAACAAGCATGGAATATCAAAAATTATAGATATGTTTACGACGTATCATGTTGCGTCAGCATGGTTTCTTGGAGTCCACTTCGGATACTTCACTCTTTATTCTCCAGCGGCCTGATGTGACTGTGTACCTCCTAGTGTATGTTGATGATATTATTGTTCTCAGCTCTTCATCGCATGCTATTGATCGCCTGCTCTCTGGACTTCGTCAGGAATTTGCTGTGAAGGATTTTGGACATCTCCATTACTTTCTGGGCATTGAGGTTGCTCGCAAGTCTGGTGGTCTAACAATGACTCAGCGCAAGTATGCCATTGATCTTATTCGGCGTGCTGGTATGTCTAAGTGCAAGTCTGGTGACACACCTATGTCTGTTGTGACTAAAGTTTTTCCTGGTGACAGTCCGCTATTTCTTGATGAAGATGCTACTACCTATCGGAGTATTGTTGGAGGTTTGCAGTATCTTACTCCCACATGGCCTGACTTGTCTTTTGCTGTCAATCGTGTGTGTCAGTTTCTCCATGCTCCATCTGAAGAACAATGGTCAGCTGTCAAGCGGATCTTGCGTTTTGTTATGGATCTCTTGATCATGGACTTCTTCTTAGACCATCGGCGTCAAACTCCATTGTTGTGTATTCTGATGCTGATTGGGATGGAGATGTGGGAGACATGCGATCAACGGGGGGATATGTTCTCTTCTATGGTCAGAACTTGATTTCCTGGAGTTCTCGTAAGTAGGCTACCATTTCTCGTTCTAGAACAGAGTCTAAATATAAGGTTGTTGCTAATGGCACAGCTTAGTTGATTTGGGTTGAGGCGTTGCTTAAAGAGCTTGGAGTTCGTCATGAGTCCCCACCTGTTTTGTGGTGTGATAATATTGGTTCTACATTTCTCTCCTCCAACCCAGTGTTTTATGCACGGACAAAGCATATTGAAGTGGATTTTTACTTTATTCGTGAGAGAGTTGCCAGAGACGGTTGCAAGTTAAGTTTATTGCTTCTCGAGATCAGCCTACCAATATATTCATCAAGTCGTTGCCACTTCCATTATTTCAAGAGTGCAAGCGCAATCTCCACATGTCCATAGTTGAGATTGATGGAGGTTGATATATTATGTCTATAGTTGTACGTATGTATAACGTATTTGTAACTCTTTGTAACCCCTGATTGTCAATATATATGACCGATGCCGCCCCTTGTGAGATCTGTGCGTTTCACCCCCAAAACTCTAATCTCTCTAGTTTCATAGGTGTAGCTCAAACTCACATGCAGGCAACCAAATAGGTCGATTTCGTCTCTCTAGAGGATGCCCGACCCTAATACATGCTACCAAACACGCTTTAGCAGATCCAATAAACTAAATTCATCACCAGCACGATCACATTCCCGCTCGACACGTTGTTCTCTGTCCACGTTCCTGTTAGAAATAAGAGAAGAATATTTTATGTATTATACCATATGTATTTCCTTGGCCAACCAATTTCTTACTAAAAATAGTTAATTCTTATTAATTTCTAGAGATAGCAATCTATACCTAATAATAAAGCACGAAGTGTTTGTCCCTGTCCAACACTTTTTTAGACCATTTTTCCCTTTCACCAAACCACGTATTACCACCAAGCCACCCATAAATAGGATAATAAAAAAACAAAGCACGAAGTGTTTCTCCTCCAACACTTTTTTGAACCATTTTGCCCTTTCACCAAACCACGTATTACCACCAAGCCACCCGTAAATAGGATGAAAAATATTTGCTCCGCTCCCCTCCCCTCCCATGTGTCTCTGTCTCATGGGCCTGCCCCCGTCATCCCCTACCTCATGTTCTGGAGATCGACACGAGCACGACTTGCAACCATCGTGGAATCCACCCGATTCTTCCCCGATTCTTTGCCCCCTCTCCACGATTCCTTGCCAGATAAATAGCCTCGACCCCCTCTTTGAAACCTCTCTAGAAACCCTATTTTTCTTCCACCAGGCTGCTATGATCGAAGCTCGTCTGCGCCGCAACCATTGGCGAGATCGGGAGTCCAGCTTCCCACCAAACCTAGCGCCCCCTCGTGTAACACCCTCGTCTGATAAGGCTGAGTTCATGTGTATAGTGCCAATCCCTGGATCGGTTCATTGGCACACACAGTACAAAATGATACTAAATATAACTGTGCATCATAAATACAACGAATATGATCCAGAATTTACATTATTTATTCAAGTACACAGCGGAAAACGAATACAAGGTAGATCTCCATCCTCCAAATGTGTCACAGGCGAACAATTGTTGAGTGGAGTCTCGCGACCTATGAACGATCACTCAGATACGATATAACCTGCAACATGAAACGTTGCAGCCACGAATGGTCAATACATTGAATGTATGGCAAGTAGGCTAAAGTGGTTAACAACGTATCTATCAACTACATGCTTATTTGGCCAAGTGGAGTTCAGGCTCATTTGCATAAAGCAATAGTTTTATCCTAACATTTGTAACAAAGTAGTTTTCCAATACGATAAAGAGGACACTCTGGTTCAATCCTAGGTGCTCCTACATCTCTGGATACGTGGGTTCGAGTTACCACAACCTACTGAATCCAACTAACCGCCCGTTCCATTATTGGCACATGGTTGTACACGTAAGTTACCAAATAAAGAAACCAATCCTTTCTCAGTGTCCTGGGCGGCATTCCCCACCATAATCCAACCTCGATGACCCAATCAATGTCATTTCGCCCAGGTGGTTCATTAAAATCATTTTGGTTTGTTATTTAACAAAATAAAATCCTTTTAAAACAAATAACTTTTCATGGTATGATTCTCTTCCTCGTCTAATTAGCATAGCTAAGCAATCTACCAATACGATGGCTCATAAACAAGGAATACTAGGGAATAATATGGGACATAGCATAGCATATACACATCAATTCCTACATATGCAATTCTACAAAAACATCTACAATGCATAGGAAAACGGTAGGGCATTTATGACCAAGATAGCACCACTTGCCTTTGTTGTAGATGTAGTCGATTAGATAATCCTCACAATCCTCATAGATATAATGGTTGCACTCATCATAACCACAATACTTGCAATCATAGTAGTTGCAATCACACGCGTTGCACTCCTCGCAATCTATCGAGCAAACAATTGCATACAATCATAAACAATAGCACATAGAGATCAAACAAATGCAACAAATGCATGCATGGAAATTTAATAAGTCACAATGGTTGTTACTTTAGTTTTCTAAACAATATTGAAGTATATGATGCATGCAAGAGGCCAATTAATGCAATGGAGTACTTGATATTAATAATTACTTGCCAATATAGGGTTTTTAATAGTTTTGTTGTAACGCCTGTTTTAACTATCAAATTAAATTTGTTTCTTGGGTTTACTGGATAGAGGACGTTAATACAAACCAGTAGGCGTTGGATTCACCCTAATCGGAGTTATAGATCTTTTTATATGATTTAAATAGTGTTTAATGGGTTTTAAATGATTCATATTGTTTCTATTGCCTAAAAATCAAACTAAAATTATATCTGTAATCTTCACGGAATTGTGATTCCAGGGACATATTATTTGTAATTTTCTGATCATTATTTATTTTCTTATGAATTTATTACTCCAAAAGAGTCATTAATCTATTTACATCTTCACGGAAAAACCTTACAGTCAAAGCCTGAAATAATTGCGTAATGATGATCTACATGGAACCAGCTTTCCATCTGTATATCATTTATATTTTTGTGACGAGCAATTAATTTACTATGAATTTAATGATTTATAAATCCATTAAAACTAACTAAATTTCTACGGGGTAAATAATCCACAAAAGCTGGATACAACCAGATATTATTAATCTACATTATAGTAGCTTCAATTTGATATATTGTTTATATTTTTTGGAGTTACAGATAATTTCCTATGAATTTATTAACCTAAAAGACCATTAAAACTAATTAAATCATTATAGTAAGTACGCACTGTAAAGGTTGGATCTATTCTGATAACATGATTCTATTTAAAATTATCTTCAATTTGATATATTATACGCAATTTTTGGACGTGGTATGAATTTCTAATAAATTTGACAAGTTAGATCTATAATGTGCAATTTTAAATTCGAACGGAATATTCCAGAGAATATTTCACTGACTGGACATGTTGACTTTGCATGCTGACTAGGATTAGATGCTGACCTGACGATGTCGTGACGTTGATGAGGAAGCTGACCGGAATGACGACATGGCACACACCGGTTTGATTGGATCTCGACCGTCTGGACAGGATCCGCTGGCTAGAAGAAGAGATCGACCCGATTTTGGCTCAGAATAGACAAGAAAGATATCTGTGTTAGAGAGACAAATCCGTAGTTCAAATTGAAAAACATAGAACATGAAAGTTATGGGGAATCATTAGTCCTACCTTCTCACCAAAGGAATTTGGATTTGAAGGAACGAGCGCGAGTACATCTTGGATTTATACCGTCAGATCTGAAATATTACGGTGCAAAATTCTCTGGCTGTGGTGGATGAAAAGAGGTGAGGTTTATCGAGATCTAAAGATTTCGACGAGTTCTACAACTTTTGTTTTTTGACCGAAGGCAAACGACGAAGTCTAGATGGGTTAAAAAGCGAAATAAGATTCGGGCATGTGTAGATTCGGGATTTCGAGAAGGAAAACTCGTACAGCTGTGGCTCCACGAGTTTATATGGAGATTTAGGATGGTGTGGAGATAGGTCTTGGAGTAGGGAACAAGTAGAAACAAACGGAAATCGATTCGGAGTTATATATAAAAAGTTATAAGGTTTGAATAAAGATAGATTTGAGAAAAATTGATTTGCACGGTTTTTAAAGCACTCATGGGAACGATCCTGTGTACGTGCCTGGTTCGGTCACTTGCTGGACCGGCCCGTTAGTTTTTTATTCTTTTTTATTTTTCTTTTTTTCTATTTATTTGTTTCCCTCATATCTTTTGCATACGAATTCTAAATAATATAATTCTTGTTTCTAAATTTTTCTAAAATTGAATAGATCATTGTAGGATCATATTTATAATCTTTTTACTAGTTTGCAAGTAATGGGTTTATAAATCCTTGTATATTCCATTTTATTTATATCTTTATTTGTTTGTATTTATTCTATAACTTTTTCATAATAGCTCCAAATGAGCTCAATTTTGTTTCTAAAATTTTGTAATATTAATCGGATCTCTTTAGTCTGTAGTTATCAATAATTTATGCCTTAGCAACAGTGGGTTTTATATAGTCAATTTAATTTTCTTTAGGAACATTTGGGCAAATCAACTATAGGATTTAGATACCAGGATTTGGATTCTGTTTGTGAGAACTTTGCATGGATGTAATGAAATGCTTATGAATGCCCCATGATTTTCATTTTGAAATCTTGCACACCAATTCTACAATCCATAATCAATCCATGACCTTTTGCCTATATGGCTACTTAGGTCATAACAAAAGAATATAAAATTTTGAATTCAAGGTTGAGAGGATTTTCTATTCAAAACGTTTCTTCTCTTTAAGAATTTTCAACATAGTCAAAAAATTAATCAAACTTATTTATTTATTTCATATTCCAAAAATTAGGAGAATTTTGGGATGTGACACCTCGCCACCACCGTTGCCATCTGCACCGTCTGCCACCGCCCGCCGCCATCCACATCGCCCAGGCCGGTGAGCTCGGAAGATTCGATTCCGTGCCGTCGGATCGCACGCCCTCTTTCTTCCCAGTAGTCTCCTCCGCATTATGCAGGTCTGGCATGGCGGGGGCAGCTAGCGGCTAAAATCTCCGCCACCAGGCGTTGTACGGTTGTCCTCTACTTCAGCTAATCTGGCATGTCTGGATACATAATGCGCGATCTCATATTTCCAGTTAAACAAATCGATGAGCTGCTGAATCAATATTAATCGATCAGATCACGTTTTAATATCCTCTTTAGTCCAATCCTTAAATAACATGCATGTACACCCGTCCTCCAAGTTGGGGCATTGCCCCGGGATGTTTTTGCTGCAGGTCGCCAACACCACACACACCTCACCGTTGAGGTTGACTACGTCCAGTAATCTCTACTAGCACATATATATGTGTGCGGTCTCAATGAAGCATCGAGAGTCACCGGTTTATCTGTCTCCCTTTTTTCTTCATTTCGCCTTGATGCATCCATCAATGCATCTTTTGGTTCATGTCCCACCTCAATTTTGACAAACCATACAACGGCAAAGATATTATTGATTCAATCTGCTAATTTGCAAGTAAATCATGCACACGATGGCTACTTATTGTTGTTATTTGCATTGTGCATATGAGGAATGCTCTGGTGCCCTAGTGGTTGCAGCCGGACAAGCGATGACAGATGAAAATCCAGCGCCAGATATTATAGTTGACTTGCTGGCTTTAGTTGTAAAAAACAAATTAGTAAGGATGTCAAGTGTTGTTTCAAGTGCAGTGCTCGGTTGATGTTGACTCCGTGAGTAAGCATACATTAAAAATTTAGTGGAAGATACTGGACACCATAGAATTACAGCAGTCTTATTTGAGTCAATGTTATTTTCCTACTTATTGCTGTTGGGACACCTAGCAACCTGAAGTAAAAGTTCTCAAGGTCCGAGCATAGAAGACACTGGGAGACTGGTTTGATCAAATTTTCCTTGCTTTCTTCATATTAAAGGTCAATTTACTTAAGCGTAACATTCTTAATAGCTTTTCTCTTGTATAATAATCGTCTAATTACCTTTCACTTTCTAGATTTTACTAATTGACACTATATTTTAAGAGGGTGCATAACTTTTGAGCATAATTCCTGGTCCATCAGGTTTCGTGGTTCCCCGGCGAGGTCTCCGTGCTTGCCTTGGGCCCTGTCACAAATTTTGCACTGGTATGCTATTTTTATTATTTACTCTACACATCTTGGAATGAAATTCAGTTGCAGGCGGTATGGATGATGAGTGACATTTTCTAACTCCAGGTCAGACTATCGAGACCCGTCCTTTGTGAGCAAGCTGAAGAAGATCGCTCTGCTGGTGATTCAAACAAACATCCAGCAACATTTTCACTAAATTTATACCAGACGGGTAAATATTTGTATTATCAACTCATTAAGCTTGTACTAGCATTTTTCCTCTGTGTTCACCATATTCATTGATGGTAGTCAAAAGAGTTGTTTTTTGTTCACCATATCCATTGGAAAATCATTCTTGCATTTTGTGTGAGTCCTGAGCGAATTGTTCTCTCCCGGGGGACCGCAGTAGCTTTTTTGCTAGTAAAAGATAATGCATTGTATTACAAGGTGTCTTCTTTAAATGATATACTCCCTTTGATCTATATTAGTTGTTTATATTTGTCTAGAGACACTATTTAGTATAGGTTTATTTAAATTTTGATAAATCTAAGTTAACTAATATGGATCGGAGGGAGTAGAAGAAACTAAGAGAAAGCATGTCTTCCTTCATATACATTACATGTCCTATTAAGATCGATGTTGGTGTAGCATCGAGGCCCTCGCTTTCGTGGGGGTGTCGAAGCGGACGATGCGAGCATTCAGGAACCGTGTGCAAGGGAGCGAGCAGATGAAGATCGCGACGAGAGGGGAAAATGTGTGCCGCGTGCCCTGAACTGAAATAACCTGACCGAGTCCACTCGCCACGGCTTTCATTTTTTTTTTCTCTGGTCCGGTTGTTCGCTACAGCGTGTATGTTTCTGACATTTTCTCGTGGAGAAAACACGGTGGTCCATCCATGGCACGAGTGGAGTAAGAGTAAAAGGTTGACCGTACGACCTTCCAACCGCCAATAATTGGACGAGCGATGGTGGAGGAGTCATCGTTGGCAACTCGGCGACCAGCACGACCAGGTCCAGGACAGCACTAGCTATATCTGTAGCCCGGCAGCAGCTGGCCGGGTAACCCAGCGTGTTGTTGCAACCCTCCATCGTTAGCTAGCCTGACATCTATCCCCTCCGGATCGGAAGGTCAACCACATCATCACCTGGCCTAGGCCGACCAGTGATGGAAGATCGGAAGACGAGCCTCGGCGCGACGGCGAGCCCCCTCTGCGAGCCTCTTCTCCCGGGGAAACGGGTCAACTGCACCGGCGACGATGATCTGGAGGCGCACCTCCCTCCTTACCGCGCCACCGGCGCTTCTTTCTCCAAGACGTGCCTCAACCTCACCAACGCCGTGTCAGGCATCGGGGTGCTCTCCATGCCGTACGCGGTGTCGCAGGGCGGGTGGCTCAGCCTGGCGCTCTTCGCCGTCGTCGGCGCCGTCTGCTACTACACCGGCACGCTCATCGAGCGCTGCATGCGCGCCGACAGCTCCATCACCAGCTACCCCGACGTGGGCCGCTTCGCCTTCGGCGCCGCGGGCCAGAGAACCATCGCATTCTTCATGTACGTGGAGCTCTACCTCGTCGCCATCAGCTTCCTGGTCCTCGAGGGCGACAACCTCGACAAGCTCTTCCCCGGCGCCAGCGTGGATCTGTTCGGTTGCCACCTGCACGGGAAGCAGCTCTTCATTGTCCTGGCCGGCGCCGTCATACTGCCCACGACCTGGCTCAAGAAACTCGGCATGCTCGCCTACGTGTCCGCGCTCGGGCTCGTCGCGTCGGCGGCCTTGACGGCGTCGCTGCTCTGGGCCGGCGTCTCTGACGAACACGCCGCCTTCCCCGGAAGGAACAGCAACGTCCTCAACCTCGCCGGCCTGCCAACATCCCTTGGCCTCTACTTCGTCTGCTTCACCGGCCATGCCGTCTTCCCGACGATATACTCCTCCATGAAGAACAACAAGCATTTCTCCCAAGTTCTGCTCTTCTCTTCGGTGCTCTGCAGCCTCAACTACGGAATCACGGCCGTGCTGGGCTACCTAATATACGGGGACGACGTCCAGTCACAGGTCACGCTCAACCTGCCGTCGGGGAGGCTCTACACCAAGGTCGCCATCGTCATGACCCTCATCAACCCACTCGCCAAGTACGCCCTGCTCGTCGCGCCCATCACGTCGGCCATCGAGGAGAGGTTCTTGCTTGTGGGAAGTGCGCCGGCGAGAGTGGCCGTCAGCACCACCGTTCTTGTGAGCACGGTGGCAGTGGCGTCCGTGGTGCCCTTCTTTGGGTACCTCATGTCCTTCATCGGCTCCTTCCTCAGCGTTATGGCCACCGTCATGTTCCCCTGCCTCTGTTACCTCAAGATATACAAGGCGCAAGGCATACGCCGTATCGAGGTCGCGGCAATCCTCGGCATCCTGCTGCTCGGGGCGTTTGTTGCCGTCACCGGCACCTACACTTCTTTGCTGGACATTATAGGCACTTTCTAGGATCCATTTCTCCTTTCTTTTTTTGCGGGTTAGGATCCATTTTTTCCTTTAGAGAATGTAGTGTACAAACAAACAGAGCGGTCTGAATGTACCATATACGCCAAATTTTGAGAATACCTTGACTCGCGGAAACAAACTGATGCTTCCTTATTACTCCCTCCTATTTCATGTTACTCCGCACGTGAGACTCGGTCTACTCAACGCTTGACCAAGTCCATGTGATAAAATATCAAAATCTACAATACAAAATGGATATAGTATGAAATTATAACTTATGATGTTTTCAGTAGTATAAATTTGCATTAAAAATTGTATAGTTTATATAGTTGGTAAATATAACAAAGTTTCACCTTGACCAAGCCGGTGCGGAGTAATATGAATGGAGAATGGAGGGACTATCTTTGTTCTAGCCATTGGCACTATATTCTCGGGCACCGGACCTAACTCCTCTTTTCTACAATGTGGCAGCACCCTTTCCAAGTATCTCGCCGTTTGCCGGTTGTATTATTTTAGAAAATTGGTAAATAAGGATTTTGCCTAGATTTTTATTGAAAACACTCTAGACAAATAATGTACTCGGGAAATAGAAACTTTCAACACACAGCAAAAAGAGGCGGAAAACCAGAAACTTTGCCGAGTGTTTCCTATGAGAGACTCAGCAAAGTTTTGACTGAATTTTGAATTCAACGAAAGAAAATTTAAAAAAATGGAAATCTTGTGCATACAGTTCTTCTATGTGTCATATTTCCCTAAAAAGTACCAAAATAATTTGAGAAAGAAACCTTCACAAAGAACCTTATAATGTACTACTATGATTTAACTTGGCTTTCTACCCGATTTGAATAAAGCACCAAAGATAGGCGAGGCGGTTTGTATTCGCCTTGTGGCTAGGCGGTGCTTAAACGTCCTAGACGCAACATAGGAGGCCATATGGTTTTTTTAGTATCAAGTGTATATACGGGTTATTATATATGAATACACATTAATTAGAGCAGGTAAATATGTAAGCTACCAACCACTACCATTGAAATACGGATAATCTAGCTCGTGGGTCTACCGACGGTTTTGTGCCATGTGTTGGTTCGTGCATGATTTCATATATTTCAAAGGTATTCTACATGTGGTTTATTCAACGCTGCACTCAGTGGTATGAAGGTTTGTGTCCCCGATGATAGATTTGGGTACTCATGTGAGCGCATTTGGCTATAGGGTCAAGTTTTCCATGTATAACATCAGTCTCCGGCTAGCTTCTCTGATCGATGTGTCATTGTTCTGATGGTAGGTGTGTGCGGATATTTGTTTTGTCGTCCATTCCTAGAGGCTCGGGGTTCGCAGGTGTTTGGACCAGCAACTATGCCATGGTCTAATGTGGTTTGCTGACGTCCGGTCGGTGACAGTTGTCTATAGGTTGCCAATTTCCTGGATGAGTGTGTTTTTTCCATCGTATGTTCTATCCTACTTTAATTTGTGTTTCGATCTTAGTTTATTTAGGGTACTATGTTGTTGGTCCTATATGTGTTCTGTTGTGATCTCGACTGAGTGTTTTTAGTCACATGGAAAAAGGACGTACAGAAGTGGCTACTTTGATGTCGGAGTTAAGATCATGCACCTCATAACCCCCAAGTGCATGGGATCACTGTAGTACAATTCGATAAGTATTTGAGTGTCAAACCCACAAGGAGCTGAAGGTAAACTATCAATTCTCTAAAGTCTTATAACCCACTTATATGGCCTTTTATGCAAAGTTAGGAACTATAGTGTGTGTGTGGTTGTTTTTTGGTACTAACTAGAAAACCATAAAGTTTCTAGAAGAAAATACTATAGGTAAACTAGTGCAAGTAAAATGAGGCTAGTGAAGTGGAGGTGGATAACCCAAGGGAGCAAGTGCTTAGGAAAATTGCTATTTCATTTGGTTGGTTGTTTGAAGCACAAAGATAGTCTTTTTATTGTTTCTTATAAGGAGGAGTCATGAATAAGTGCATCCATATACATGAGCAAATAGACCCCTAGTAATTGATCACAAGGCTAATTTAGAGCAAACAAGGGAACTATTAAAACATAAAGTCCAACAATCACATTTATATCTAAGGTGCCCATGATAATACCCCTGTTGATTAACAATGAATTAATACAACATGTATCTCTAAGATTTGGGATTCGGTTCCTGTCAAACTCCGGCTATCCCTCATCCTATCAACATGCAACGGTGACAACCTTGTGCATCCCAAACATGTGTGTGCACTCATATGATAATACAATAAGATCATCATAGAGGATAACATATACTTGTATTTAACCAACAACAAACTATATCATAATTATCATAAACAAGTCACTACTCAAACATCAACATAGAGATACAATAGATCATGATAAAACAATATATTACATCATACATCATGTTTTCCAAGTTATTACATTGAGGGATGATGGAGAGTTGATGTAGATGGTGATGGAGATGAGCCTTCCCATGGGGGAGAGATGGCGCAGACATGGAGGAGGTGGCAGCGCAATGCGGCAGCTGCCCTAGGGGCTAGAGGCCCCTTTCCCCATATTCTTCCTTGTCCATGGTGCTGATCTTGAGGAGCTTCTCCTTCTTCTAGGCGGCTGCCAAGGAGGAGGTTTTTCGTGGCTATGGGTGGATGCCTCCAAAAATAGGGTTTCCCATCAAGGTGGAGATGTGTAACATCCCAAAAATATTGCATGATTACTGAACTCTAATCACTAAAATTAGGGTTAACGAAAAAATTTATTCAATAAAAACCATTATGAATGCATGTGTATGTGATGATTGAATAAATGCATGAATGGATTTGTGTGATTCACCTAAATTGTAAGGAATGGTTTAAAGATGAATACAACATCATCTAAAACATTTTCAAGCAGAAATAAATCAAGAGAAAATCAAAAACAAATCAAATAAGGCAAATGGTCATTTTTGCCAATCTTGCTCACTAGGCCACTTTGAGTGTTTCTAGTCCAAGATTTCAAACAAAAACTTTTCCATTTCTTTTCACCCCTTGCAAGACCAAGTAAAAGTGAATCAAAGCCCACCTTTCAAACTTGCAGAAACATTGGCAACCCCATTCAAATGACAATTCAAAATTGAATCTTTATCATATATGACGATCACACCTTTTCAAAAACCAACCAAACCAGTTCCCCTTGACCAATCCAACTAACCAGATACTCCTTAACTAGCAAACCCACCAAGTTTGAATCCAAAATTCAAATTTGAATTTCTTTTGACCATTTCATCAAACACCTTGTGATTAGCAAACAACAAAACATCAAACACTATTTGTAGCAGTGATTGTGGCCAACCTTGTTCCCTCTCTGGTTGCAGCAAGCTCTTAGTAGATCATTTAGCCTCTTTAACAATTCTTAGCACCACTGTGAGAAAGCATAGCCATCAATGGTGACCATGCTGAGAGCACCTTTGCCGCCCCCATGTTGTCAGCGAGCTAGAGGAAGCACTAGCCTCGCCAACCTTGTCTGGGACACGCAACACCGTCCACCGCCACCCTCCGTCCAAGCCCCGAGCGCAGCCAGCCACTGGACCACACGCCAAGCTCATGCCCAGCCTCTCTACGTGCAAGCCGAGAACGCGCCAAAGCGCCGCACGCGATACCAGCCCACAGACAGCGCGCCGCCCTCGTCATTTGCATATGTGATCTCCAGAACCCCAGCACCCCGCCAGACAACCTCGTCCGCCTTCGCGCGGACCACACACGCTGTGTGCCATTAAACTTGCCGTCGTACCTGCTCAGAGAGCCGCGACGTTCCGACCGTTCAGCACCACCCCACGCCGCGTGACCATGCCTTTTGTAACACCCTCAGAATCGGACCTATGCAAGTTTCAGCGCTTCCCGCCAAAACCCGCATAGAAACGATTCTGAGGGTGTTACAGAGTGGTATCAGAGCTCAGCAGTTGCGATACCCCACAAGTCCAGCCTGTAGGATAACCTAGCTAACGGCCGAAGTAGAGTGTCAAAACTATTTTGCAAAATCGGTTGGATAGTTCTGATTAGGTCTGATTTTACTTCTTACCCCTCTGCTATTCTCCTCTTATCCCGACGTGTTTTGAATCCGCTCTCTTCTCTCTCTTCGAGTCCAGGATTTCTCGTGGATGGGTTCCGTCGTACCTTCAGGGTTTCGCTTCCTCTTCTAATAACGGTGTCCTACCACCCGGCGTTCGAGCTGCCTGAGGAATCCATCTACGGTGCTACCATTCTTTGTTCCTTGTTTGTGCTTTCCGGTGTTTTCCGACGCGACGACATCGTCTACGCCAGATCCGATGCAGAGCCTGCATCACCCCTTTGTTCCGAACCTCGCTTGTCGGGATCTTCAGTCTGTTCCGAGGATGGTTGCACGCTTTTCCACTGATTGTGCGGAGTAATAGTTTGGGTGCGTGATGGATTGGCCCCCATGCCGACTACCCTTTCTATTCGCTTTTGTACATTGAAGTGGATGAGAATGCATCGGTTCCCCCTTCCCATCGGAGTTAGAGGTGGCTTTATTTGTTGATGCCTCTACCTCCGACCTTTTGTTTCCCGGAGTGTTCTCTCGACGATCACGGACAACGACCTCTTGTTAGTGGTGTCGCGAGGATCCACATGAAGCGAGAAGATTCAGATCGCCGACCTTCCTTCCCGGTACCATGAGGCGGATCTCGAGGGCGAGATCCATTGTTAGTGGTGTCGAATTGTGGCATCCCGCAAAACCACTACTAGAAAATCGCGTTGAATTTGTGCATTGCATCGTCATCATCATGCATTGTTCGCATAAAACTATTTTCGCAAGCCCGTTTTGTTTTCTAAAACGCCCCATCTTTATTCAAACGCAAAGCCCGGTTCTCCGGATTAATTATTTTGGCCGCTATCGGTTTGCATACGGCCCGTTTAAAACAAATAAAAATATTTATTATTTTAGCGGGGGCAGTCGAACGGGCCGTTTCGACCCGAATGACCACCCCCAGGAATTTACAAACGGCCACCTAATCGGCCCTTCTAAATCCTAAAGCTACCTATTAATCTACCCCAACCCAGCCTCCACCTCACCCCACCCAATAGACCGCTGCCACCTCACCCTCTTTCCCCCCCTCTGCCAATCCCAAACTGCCACTTGGCACACTCCCTCTCTCTCTCACCTCCCTCTCTCCACCTGGACAGCACACACCTAACACAAGCCACACACGCACTCAACACCACCCCACACTCCCTTCCCACGTCCCCACCTGGCCCCACCCACAGGCCCGGGCCCCACCCCGCGGCCCCGACGCGTCCACCCACCACCCTTCTCCTCTTTCCCCGACCCCCGACCCCGCTCCTCCCCATGCGCCGCCGCCCACCCGCCTGGCTCGCCTGCCCCGTCCACCTCCCTCCACCTTCCCTCTCTCTGGTGCCTCGCCTCCCCGTGCCCTCCGGCAACCCCCGCGGCCCCTCACCGCCCCGGCTCGCCCTCCCCTGCAAGCTCCGCTCCCGTCGCCCGCAGGATCCCGCGCCCGCCGCTCTGCGCCACCTCGCCGGGCCCCTCCTTCCGCAGCGCCGCCTCCGACGAGCCGCACCCTCCGCCCCAGGCCAGCTTGCCTCACCCCGCCCGCATCTCCTCCTCGCCGCGACCCCCGAGCCGACCCCGCCTCCGACGCTCGCCGCCCTCCGCGTTCTTCCCCGCCGCGCCGCGCGGGCTCCTCCTCCTCGCGTCTTCCCGAGCGCGCCTGCCGCCGCCGCCAACCTCTCCGGCCTGGAGCCCCTCCCGTCGCCTACCTCCGGCCGAGCCGCCCGCTGACGGCCCCGAACCGAGCCCCAGGCCCCTTCGCCCCCGTCGCGTCCGGCGACCGCGCGGTCCTCCCCCGAGCCCGAGCCGCGCCGTGGCTCTCTGCGTCCGTCCACCGCCTCGCAAGAACCCCGTCTCACCGCCCGTCCGGCCCCAAGCTCGTCGCCGGAGTCGCCGTGGCCACCGCCTTCCGGTCCCGCGTCAACGAGCCCCAGGAACATGGCCCCACCCTTTTGTGTTTGGGTGGATTTTGTCCCTGGCGATGCGCCTTGATGTGGTGATGTTGCATCCCTGGTCAAGATCGCCCTCGAGGATCCGAAGGCCCCAACTCCGAAACCCCGAAGCCGACCCCGGCGTTTGGAGGCCGAACCCCAAGATCTGCGCGGACCGCAAGCCATTCCCCGGAGCCGAAGGTAGACCCCGAACCCGGTGTCGCGCCAAGCTCGCCATGACCGACTACATGGGACCATCTACCAAAAATCCCCGAAGTCCGACCCCGACGAGACCCGACGACGAACCAAGTCCGTCAATGATGGACAAGTTGGAACTTCAAGATCTTCCCCCCGGACACCGAGGACCGCGAATGCGACAAGATCTGCATGCGACAAGAACGACACCGTACAAGGCGAGACCGATGCGCCCCCGCCAGCGACCCAAGTCCTGCTTCCCGGATGCGACAAGACCTCCCTCTGTTATCCGAGAACGCTCCCGTCGAGACCGATCCCGTCGAACCCCGGACCAAGATCCGCCGAACCCTGGACCCTGAGACCGACCCCGAACCCCGGAACCCCAAGACCGTCGAGACCCTAATGTGTGACCCTTTTCCTCGATACCCTATTTTTATAAATAATATCAACTTGTGGCATATTTAATTGTCATCTCGCATGCATATCATTGGTTTGGGGCCTTATGCCGATTCACCTAATAATTAAATATGGGGCCCATATGCGGGCAAATATAGCCTTATATTGGCCTCATTTAAACTTGTGTAGCGAACCGGTGATATATCCTGCCTTGTTAAACAACATTTAAATTGCGGGGGTTTCTAAATAACTCGAACCATATAATTAATTGTCGGGACCCCGGTTCCGCTTAATATGACCTAATTGCACCGCACTTTGCCATGCCATACATCATACATGCATCATGCCGATCTTCTGCCGTTGTATTAAATATTGCATCCGGTGTTTCCTCTAGTGTTTTGGTTCTTCGCGGATAAGGCCGTTGAGTTGATGCGAGTGTCGACCCGATCTTCGGTTGAACCTTCGGCAATGTTTTCAGGCGAGCATCTCCCTCTTTCTACCTATCTTACTTTTCTAGTATTTATTTCCCTCCTGTTGATCTATTGCTATCTGTGTTGCGATGCTCTAGTTTCCGTACCCGTACTATCCCTTGCAGCCGTATATTGCCTTGGCCACATCCTATTACCTGTTGTTTGGTAGATAGTTGGACTTGCGCGTCGTAGTCGCTTGCTCAAGTGCTGTTGCGTGTCGTCAAGTGCCACAATTGTTGATGTATTGCCGTATGTTGATGTTGGAGATGATCCTAGTTTTACTTATCGTTCACTTTAATTCCTGTTTAACAACTAAAATTGAAATAAGCAGAGGCATCGGTGGGTGATAGATAATATTTGGTTTCCGAACGCCCACTTGTGTCCCGTAGGACCCCGAGTACTTGATACCTGTTCCTTGAATTATCGCGCTATCCACATCCGGGAGGTATATGGGACCCCCCTGAGCCAGAGCTTGATTCAGTCTTATTTCTTGGGGCCACAAACTAGTTTGAGGTTTTATTACGATCCTGTACTTATGCCATGCTTTACTGCTTTATTTACGATTGTGCGATGGATAGCACACTGTACTGTTTAGGATCGGGACACGATTCCGCGGTGTCGACAAGCCCAGTTTTGGGTTCCCAGTCGTTCACAGCCGTATACCCAGACCTTGAGTCCGTCTCGGAGCTAGCTTACTTCGTTGCGGGTAGCTTAATGGGGTGGCCCCCTGAAATATTTCTGAATCCTGTGATTGCTTTGTCGTGAAAGCCTCGTTGGGTTTTGTTTTGGTTTTTCCGAGGTTGATCGAGTGTGTGTTGCTATTGGTGCACCCCGGCCGGGTAAAACTTTCTGAAAGCCGTGTCCGCGGTTATGGACGACTTGGAGCACAGTATCTCGACCATAGACAAGCATAACTAAAGTTTATTGCTATAAACTTGACTTTATAATGACTAGTAATCAGCTTCACTATAATGGAATGGCTAAATAATACTGCCCACAATTGCTTGTTTGAAGTGTCGCTTGCGACCTTTGTACCTGACTAGTAAGTATGGCAACTACAACGGAATGGTAAATAAAAGTACCAACAACTGCTGGGTTTTGGGTTATCTCATGCTAATTGTATCTGACTAGTAAGTGTTGCAACTATCACGGAATGGTTAACTAAAAGTGCCCACTGCATATTTTATCAGGACGATTATCTAAACCTGACTAGTAAAGTGCCGCAACTATAACTGAATAAGTAAAACTGCCAACTGTGTGAGTTCCTCGGTTGACTTCCTCGTTTGGTCTCGAGGGGGAAACGCCAGGATGGGTTTGTTTGATGGTAGCATCAGGTTGGGTCCGAATAGGTCTTTCTTCCCCTCTCTGATAGTCGCCAGTTGTATCGAGTCTCTATAGGTTGTTTAGTGCATGCTGCCGCTGCCGCTTCAGTCCACCATACCTATGTAGGCGAGGACCGCCGAATTCTAGACTCGCCGTGTACTGGCCTCAGTACTGACGCTCCTCTTTTTCCTTTGCCCTTTGTCAGCACCCCTTTGTTTAAGCAGGTTTTGAGATCGACGTCGTTAGCAGGGTTACCCTTCCGGCTTGGCCTGGGCAGGGTTATGGACGCCACTGGTTATTCTTCAGGGCTCTTAGCCCCATTTGCATCTTGTCCGTAGTCGGACGCTCTATCGTTTTCAAAGTGATTCGAATCTTGCATATTATATCTGTATTCTTGACTCTTTGAGTCGCTGTTATATATATCTGTTCTGTGGGTCCCATCGAGGACTGTTGTGTAATGTTATTACTTCGTTTTCCACCCGCACGAAAGTGCCTGGTGGGCACCTTTGAATCGTTTCTATGCGGGTTTTGGCGGGAAGCGCTGAAACTTGCATAGGTCCGATTCTGAGGGTGTTACAGAGTGACCTGTGGGTTATGGGCCCACAGAACAGATATATATAACAGCGACTCAAAGAGTCAAGAATACAGATATAATATGCAAGATCCGAATCACTTTGAAAACGATAGAGCGTCCGACTACGGACAAGATGCAAATGGGGCTAAGAGCCCTGAAGAATAACCAGTGGCGTCCATAACCCTGCCCAGGCCAAGCCGGAAGGGTAACCCTGCTAACGACGTCGATCTCAAAACCTGCTTAAACAAAGGGGTGCCGACAAAGGGCAAAGGAAAAAGAGGAGCGTCAGTACTGAGGCCAGTACACGGCGAGTCTAGAATTCGGCGGTCCTCGCCTACATAGGTATGGTGGACTGAAGCGGCAGCGGCAGCATGCACTAAACAACCTATAGAGACTCGATACAACTGGCGACTATCAGAGAGGGGAAGAAAGACCTATTCGGACCCAACCTGATGCTACCATCAAACAAACCCATCCTGGCGTTTCCCCCTCGAGACCAAACGAGGAAGTCAACCGAGGAACTCACACAGTTGGCAGTTTTACTTATTCAGTTATAGTTGCGGCACTTTACTAGTCAGGTTTAGATAATCGTCCTGATAAAATATGCAGTGGGCATTTTTAGTTAACCATTCCGTGATAGTTGCAACACTTACTAGTCAGATACAATTAGCATGAGATAACCCAAAACCCAGCAGTTGTTGGTACTTTTATTTACCATTCCGTTGTAGTTGCCATACTTACTAGTCAGGTACAAAGGTCGCAAGCGACACTTCAAACAAGCAATTGTGGGCAGTATTATTTAGCCATTCCATTATAGTGAAGCTGATTACTAGTCATTATAAAGTCAAGTTTATAGCAATAAACTTTAGTTATGCTTGTCTATGGTCGAGATACTATGCTCCAAGTCGTCCATAACCGCGGACACGGCTTTCAGAAAGTTTTACCCGGCCGGGGTGCACCAATAGCAACACACACTCGATCAACCTCGGAAAAACCAAAACAAAACCCAACGAGGCTTTCACGACAAAGCAATCACAGGATTCAGAAATATTTCAGGGGGCCACCCCATTAAGCTACCCGCAACGAAGTAAGCTAGCTCCGAGACGGACTCAAGGTCTGGGTATACGGCTGTGAACGACTAGGAACCCAAAACTGGGCTTGTCGACACCGCGGAATCGTGTCCCGATCCTAAACAGT
This sequence comes from Avena sativa, assembly GCA_916181665.1. Classification (NCBI taxonomy): domain Eukaryota; kingdom Viridiplantae; phylum Streptophyta; class Magnoliopsida; order Poales; family Poaceae; genus Avena; species Avena sativa. The sequence goes on from OV702281.1 coordinate 317,685,796, forward strand.
ACAGTGTGCTATCCATCGCACAATCGTAAATAAAGCAGTAAAGCATGGCATAAGTACAGGATCGTAATAAAACCTCAAACTAGTTTGTGGCCCCAAGAAATAAGACTGAATCAAGCTCTGGCTCAGGGGGGTCCCATATACCTCCCGGATGTGGATAGCGCGATAATTCAAGGAACAGGTATCAAGTACTCGGGGTCCTACGGGACACAAGTGGGCGTTCGGAAACCAAATATTATCTATCACCCACCGATGCCTCTGCTTATTTCAATTTTAGTTGTTAAACAGGAATTAAAGTGAACGATAAGTAAAACTAGGATCATCTCCAACATCAACATACGGCAATACATCAACAACTGTGGCACTTGACGACACGCAACAGCACTTGAGCAAGCGACTACGACGCGCAAGTCCAACTATCTACCAAACAACAGGTAATAGGATGTGGCCAAGGCAATATACGGCTGCAAGGGATAGTACGGGTACGGAAACTAGAGCATCGCAACACAGATAGCAATAGATCAACAGGAGGGAAATAAATACTAGAAAAGTAAGATAGGTAGAAAGAGGGAGATGCTCGCCTGAAAACATTGCCGAAGGTTCAACCGAAGATCGGGTCGACACTCGCATCAACTCAACGGCCTTATCCGCGAAGAACCAAAACACTAGAGGAAACACCGGATGCAATATTTAATACAACGGCAGAAGATCGGCATGATGCATGTATGATGTATGGCATGGCAAAGTGCGGTGCAATTAGGTCATATTAAGCGGAACCGGGGTCCCGACAATTAATTATATGGTTCGAGTTATTTAGAAACCCCTGCAATTTAAATGTTGTTTAACAAGGCAGGATATATCACCGGTTCGCTACACAAGTTTAAATGAGGCCAATATAAGGCTAGATTTGCCCGCATATGGGCCCCATATTTAATTATTAGGTGAATCGGCATAAGGCCCCAAACCAATGATATGCATGCGAGATGACAATTAAATATGCCACAAGTTGATATTATTTATAAAAATAGGGTATCGAGGAAAAGGGTCACACATTAGGGTCTCGACGGTCTTGGGGTTCCGGGGTTCGGGGTCGGTCTCAGGGTCCAGGGTTCGGCGGATCTTGGTCCGGGGTTCGACGGGATCGGTCTCGACGGGAGCGTTCTCGGATAACAGAGGGAGGTCTTGTCGCATCCGGGAAGCAGGACTTGGGTCGCTGGCGGGGGCGCATCGGTCTCGCCTTGTACGGTGTCGTTCTTGTCGCATGCAGATCTTGTCGCATTCGCGGTCCTCGGTGTCCGGGGGGAAGATCTTGAAGTTCCAACTTGTCCATCATTGACGGACTTGGTTCGTCGTCGGGTCTCGTCGGGGTCGGACTTCGGGGATTTTTGGTAGATGGTCCCATGTAGTCGGTCATGGCGAGCTTGGCGCGACACCGGGTTCGGGGTCTACCTTCGGCTCCGGGGAACGGCTTGCGGTCCGCGCAGATCTTGGGGTTCGGCCTCCAAACGCCGGGGTCGGCTTCGGGGTTTCGGAGTTGGGGCCTTCGGATCCTCGAGGGCGATCTTGACCAGGGATGCAACATCACCACATCAAGGCGCATCGCCAGGGACAAAATCCACCCAAACACAAAAGGGTGGGGCCATGTTCCTGGGGCTCGTTGACGCGGGACCAGAAGGCGGTGGCCACGGCGACTCCGGCGACGAGCTTGGGGTCGGACGGGCGGTGAGACGGGGTTCTTGCGAGGCGATGGACGGACGCAGAGAGCCACGGCGCGGCTCGGGCTCGGGGGAGGACCGCGCGGTCGCCGGACGCGACGGGGGCGAAGGGGCCTGGGGCTCAGTTCGGGGCCGTCAGCGGGCGGCTCGGCCGGAGGTAGGCGACGGGAGGGGCTCCGAGCCGGAGAGGTTGGCGGCGGCGGCAGGCGCGCTCGGGAAGACGCGAGGAGGAGGAGCCCGCGCGGCGCGGCGGGGAAGAACGCGGAGGGCGGCGAGCGTCGGAGGCGGGGTCGGCTCGGGGGTCGCGGCGAGGAGGAGATGCGGGCGGGGTGAGGCGAGCTGGCCTGGGGCGGAGGGTGCGGCTCGTCGGAGGCGGCGCTGCGGAAGGAGGGGCCCGGCGAGGTGGCGCAGAGCGGCGGGCGCGGGATCCTGCGGGCGACGGGAGCGGAGCTTGCAGGGGAGGGCGAGCCGGGGCGGTGAGGGGCCGCGGGGTTGCCGGAGGGCACGGGGAGGCGAGGCACCAGAGAGAGGGAAGGTGGAGGGAGGTGGACGGGGCAGGCGAGCCAGGCGGGTGGGCGGCGGCGCATGGGGAGGAGCGGGGTCGGGGGTCGGGGAAAGAGGAGAAGGGTGGTGGGTGGACGCGTCGGGGCCGCGGGGTGGGGCCCGGGCCTATGGGTGGGGCCAGGTGGGGACGTGGGCAGGGAGTGTGGGGTGGTGTTGAGTGCGTGTGTGGCTTGTGTTAGGTGTGTGCTGTCCAGGTGGAGAGAGGGAGGTGAGAGAGAGAGGGAGTGTGCCAAGTGGCAGTTTGGGATTGGCAGAGGGGGGGGAAAGAGGGTGAGGTGGCAGCGGTCTATTGGGTGGGGTGAGGTGGAGGCTGGGTTGGGGTAGATTAATAGGTAGCTTTAGGATTTAGAAGGGCCGATTAGGTGGCCGTTTGTAAATTCCTGGGGGTGGTCGTTCGGGTCGAAACGGCCCGTTCGACTGCCCCCGCTAAAATAATAAATATTTTTATTTGTTTTAAACGGGCCGTATGCAAACCGATAGCGGCCAAAATAATTAATCCGGAGAACCGGGCTTTGCGTTTGAATAAAGATGGGGCGTTTTAGAAAACAAAACGGGCTTGCGAAAATAGTTTTATACGAACAATGCATGATGATGACGATGCAATGCACAAATTCAACGCGATTTTCTAGTAGTGGTTTTGCGGGATGCCACACCTTTGAGCTTCGCCAGGGAGCACAGCACTGCCCCTATCGTCGCCCATGCCATTAGCACTCTGTGCCGAAGACCACGACGAGCTCCACCCGTGCCCGTCGGTCCCCTTCAGCCACTATAAATAGAGGCCCTCCTAGCTCAAACTCTTCAAACCATCTCACTCCCCACCTCTCACTGATCACACACACTCATTCCCGGAGCAAGGCGAGCACCAGGTGGTCGGAATTTTACCGGAGTTCGCCGCTGCAGAGGAGGAGAGGCGCCGTCGATTGGAGCCGCCCCAGGAGGAGCTGCTGGTACCAGGAGAATCACCGTCGTCGACTTCGTCGTTTGCCCCCATCGCCGACCATCGCCGGAGCCCCGGTGATCCCCCGTTGACCCCCACTGGCCGCGCTAGAGTTCGTGTTCGTCGCGTCCTGTTCAGGCATGGACGATGAACCAGAGCCGTAGGATTAGAACCAGATCACACGGCCTAGATCGTCCCATTCTGCTTCGCCACTCGCTGTCTCACTGACGAGTGGGGTCGCTCACTTAACCAGCCCCCGCGCGCGTTGTGCATAGTGGGCCAGCCTAGTTAAACCTCCCGCACGACCCAACAATTCAAACTTAGGTTTATTTATTTAATTTCGAACTCAGTTCTGTACCTAGATTCAAAAATCAATCTAGCTCGATTCACTAAACCAAAATGGATGAAACCAATTTTGTTAGAAAGGTACTCGAGTGCTTAATCTAAACCCGTTTGATTCAATTCATTTGGAATTGTAGATCACCCATGGTAAAAATAACAAGGCAGAAGCTTTTATGCATTCAAACATTTTTCAAAATTCAACCATGAAAGCTTTTGAGTTTATTCCAACTCTCAAAAATCACATTTAACCATGTCTTTCAGAATATATAAAATTATATAGGTTTACTTGCAGAAATAATGATCAAGTAATAAAAGAATGCCTCATAGGCCATTCTAGTTACTTTAATTAATTAAAATAAAAGGGTTAAACCTTATTAAATTGTGACACCACTTTAAATCACATTCCCAAGTACTGAAATGTGTGGTGATGACATGTGTCAACGTGATCCCATGTTTTAGTTGGAGAATATTAAATCTTAAGTAGTTTTTCAATGAGTAGCAATTACTTTTCTAAAATAAAATAAATAAGACAAGTGCTTTAATCTTTGTGATAATAGTGATGATGCTAGATCATGTAGTGTGACCCTTTGTGTGCTAAATATAATTGTGTGGTGATTGTGTACCTCCTATTTATTTATAGACGCTAGTACCGACCAAGGATACTAGGAGGAAGGAGGATACTACGAGGAAGAAGCCAAGGAGAACTTCAACCATTGTTCTACACAAGGCAAGCCTAATACTACCAGTTGACTTGGCAAGCCAAAACTTGCTTGTTACTATGCCAACTATATGCCTTAAGCATATGTGAATATACCCCTTGATTATACCAAATCCCAGTTTTACTTATAAGTTCTATTACTTTATTTCTTTATCAAAGCTTCTTAGAGTTTACTTAGTGGATTGTAGATTCTAGAAAGATAAGAAGGTAGCATAAAGAGCATAAAACTTTACCTAAGTTAGATAATCTTGATGTCCTCCTGAGGCATGAGATTGAACTTAGATCATTCACACCTGATTATCACCCCTCATTCGTGTTTACCCCCACTTGTAGATGCTAGTGCTAAGCATAAAACTTGATCAACCTTAGATGGGAATATTTGGTGAAAATGGTTACAAAAACCTTAGAATGATGAGTCATTCTACTGAAATGTTTTGTTATGTGTTCTTGAACACCAGATGATTTTGATGATGAAAATGTTAAGGCATGAGCCTTAGACCTTTATAAAACTGATGGTTGTCTGGATCCGATACCTTTCCAATTTTACCGTACAACCACAATACCCGAAAATTGGGTAGGGCTTGACTGGAAATTATATACCTTAGTATGGGTTCAGCCAAGGTTTGAGCTGAGGCTACCTTGTGAAGATTGTCCACTTGTGCAGTACCCAAGATGACAGTGGTCATGGTTGGGGGCCAAACTCACAGGAGAGGTGCCTAGACTAGGGCGTGTAATTGAAAGGTTAGGATTGATTATCCACATACTGAGTATGGTGAATTCAGGATTTGTTCCTGACGGATGTATCGAATGTTGTGGTGAAAGTGTACAATCTTTGTAGAGTGTCAAACTATTCGAATAGCCATGTCCATGGTTATGGACAGTTGGAGTGGCCATACTGTTCCGTCGTTAGATGTTTTCAAAATGACTTATGAAATGATTTATGACTTTGACTTGACCACAACAGAGTTGTGACATGAAATTCAAGTTCCCACTTAGGTGTTATAAAACTTTCAACTAGCTTTCATTGCTTCTGAACTTAGTTAAGGTAAACCTGGATTTTTGCAGAACAACCCTAGAGCTTAGTACTTCCTATTCCAAAACCACTTCGCTTGTTAGTATTAGTTTGCAAGTACTTAAAAAGTACTCATGGCTTTGTACCTGGCTATTCCCGTGGCCAGACTATGAAGAGGAGTATCAGGAGGATGGACAGCAGGAAGGTTACGACAACTAGGATCATCTCCCATCGTCAGTATTGCCTGTGACCATGAAGATGGAGCTTCGCCTACTCTATCATTATTATTATGTTATTCCGCTGCTTGAATTTTATTAAGAACTGGATCATGAGATCCTTATTTGTGTAAGACCTTATGTATGGTTTGTAATGGATGATGTACTATGATATACAATCTGTTATGTCTCGCAAAAATGGTAATCCTGGGATTGCGATGTATGGCATAACAGGCATCTGTGATTAAAAATCTGGGTGTTGACAAGATGCAATCTAGGCCATGAGATGGATGCCCCTTTGTTCCAATGGCTCTTGGGACGTCTAGAACCTTCCTAGGCTCACCTCTGTCATTTGAGATCTCCTTGGGTCATGACATATTGATGACCCACAAGTATAGGGGATCGCAATAGTCTTCGCGGGTAGTATTATCCAATTTATTGATTTGACACAAGGGAAGCCAAAGAATACTTGCAAGCCTTAACAACTGAGTTGTCAATTCAGCTGCACCTAAAAATAGTTCTTGCTCACTGAAGTTTATTAGTAACAACAGTTATAGTAGCAACAGCAAAGCAACAACAACAGTAAAACAGGAGCAATGGTATCAGTAGCAGCAAACAGTAGGATATGAGCGCGGTAGGCATAGGGATAGATGGACGAGCGTTGCATGGACGAGTCTAAACATGTAACTTCGAGATCTAGGGCATTGCAGATAAATAAGAATAAGCATACAAGTACTAAACAATCCTAGGCATGTGCTCCATATATAGTCGTGCGTGCTTGCAATGAGAACCTGTACAACATCTTTTGTCCTGCTAGCCCATTGTAGCGGGGCCTCTAGGTAACTACTGGCAATTAAGGTGCTCCTTTTAATAGAGCACTGGAACAAAGAATTAACACTCCATGAACACATGTGATCCTCACACCACAGCTATCCCCTCCTGTTGTCCCAATTTCTGTCACTTCGGGGCCTTTGGATCCAGACAATGATATGTGTACACAACTTGCAGATAAATCACAAACAATACTATCATAATGATTTAATAATAAGTTCAGATCTGAGATTATCGCACTCGGGACCTAGTGACAAGCATTAAGCAAAACAAGTTGCAACAAAGTCAAATAGCACTAATAGAGATACTAGGCACTATGCCCTAACAATCTTATTCGATTACATGATAGAACTCTCCAATCCCTACCATCCCCATAGCCTACAGTGGGGGATTACTCACTCATGGATGAGGGAAACATTGATGGTTGATGGAGAGGCATTGGTGATGACGATGGCGATGATTCTCTCCAAATTCCCCGTCCCGGCAGGGTGCCAGAACGGAGTTTCTGGATCCGAATCTTGGTTTCTGGTGGTGGCGGCGCGGCGGAACTTTCTCTCGAAAAACATCAAACCCCTCTGAGTTTTTAGGTCAGAAGGCAAGTTATAGGCGAAGAGGGAGCCGGAGGGGGTGCCTGGGGTGGCCGCACCCCCTAGGCGCGGCCAGGCCTGGCCCGCGCCTGGCAGGGGTGTGGGCCCCCCAGGCCTCCACTCCGTCTCGTATTCTGGCTCTGTGGATCTTCTGGTGAAATACGATGTTTGGCATATTTTCTGGGATTTTTCCTGTTAGTCGATTTTCTGCATAAAAACTAGACACCAAATTAATTATGTTGAAATCAGCGTCAGTCCGTGTTAGTTGTATCCAAATCACACAAGTTTAGAGGAGAAACAATAGCAAAAGTGTTCGGGAAAGTAGATACGTTTTGGACGTATCAATCCCCCCAAGCTTAGCTTATTGCTTGTCCTCAAGCAATTCTGAGTTTTGGAAAGTTGAAAACTGAGTGCGATAAAAGAACTTTCACGAACACATTTGCTTCATGTGATGTATATATTCTCAGCACGGGAGTATATACTTAAACCATTCACAATAATAAGTATGCAACTAAGTCTACTCAATAGTCATTGCAAGATATGAAGAGAAACCAACTTAATAATAATAAGTAGCATGGAACATAAACATAAGCAACATTGCAATGCTCATGAAAAGGTATGATAGAGTGGTATCTCGCTTGCCTTTGTTTGAAGAGCACAATATAAATGCCAAGGCACATCTGAAGTTCACATGAAGACTAGAAGTAAAGATATCAGAGATACAAGCATCAAAGTCATGACATAATTAACCAAGTTTCAAGACAAACATAAGAATGATAACTATGCTCTCAAGAGGGTGCTCATAGAATAAGTGGTGACTCAACAAGGAAGTGAAAAGGTTTTGAAAAGTTTGAAAGGCTTCCTAATGCTGAAGGGAAGGTACTCATTAGCTTTGAGCTCTTATTGCCCCTATCATAGGCATCTTCATGTGGTTAAGGTGAAAGTGAGGTCCAATATGAGTTATATGCTTGACGGACCATAAACTGGAAATCCCATGTCCCTTGAGTACGAGGGCCGCTCCGCATGCTACTCAACTTTAGTTACCTGTAAGTTCTTGTCATTGTAAATTCGTGCATATCATAGAGAACCGCCAATGGGGTGCCCCTTGCATATGACACATGAGCTATCTCGTGATCAAAATGACAAGGCAAGCAGACAATGAGCATCTCAGTGATCTTTTTATTTACTATGTGCATAGATTTTTATTGAGGATGCTTCATAGATTATCATTATGGTGATGTTGCAAGTTTCCACCATGATTAGGCATGGCTTAGGCTAGCGCCCAAGGCGTTTCTCTAAGACATATATATACTCCATGAACTTACAAGCTCCACTTTTATTTCATACTGACGACATCCGTAAACAAAAGAGCATGGTATCAACTGTAGGGTTTCGTAGCATGGAAAACAAAAAATTTCTATCGCATACAAACAAACAAGCCAAGATCTATCTACTAGATTGTAGCAACGAGTCGATGGAATAACTCACCCTCGAAGATTCCAAAGTGTTTAACGAGAGCGGATTCTCGTGGGTGATGTAGTCGTACTCTTCCCGATCTCAAGATCGCGTAGACGATCCTTCCGGCGCTGCGTTCCGGCAGCGCTCCCGCAGTCGGTCACACGTTCGGTACTCGACGAAGACCTTCCTCTCCCTTGTTCTAGTAGGCAGCGGAGGTTGTAGAACTCTCCTCGCGATTCCGGTAGCACAACGGCGTGGTACCGGAAGTAGAGGGGACATCTCGCAGGGCTTCGCCTTAAGCCGGAGCGAGTATGGTGGACTATGAGAGAGATCCCCGGCGATCTAGGGTTTAGACGCACCGAGGAGGAAGCTTGGTCGGCGGCTAGGTTTAGATAGGCGGCGGCGTCTTGCCCTAGGCGGCGGCGGCAGCAGGAGGTGGCGGCGTCGGGCTAGGGTTTTGGGTGGAGGTGTTGGGTGCTAGGAGGGGCAGCCCTGCCCCTCCTTATATAGGTGGAGGGGGCGCGCCAGGGGAGAGGAGTCCCTCCCCAACTCGGTTTCCCAAGGGGGCCGGCGGTGGAGGGGAGGAACTCCTCCCCAAGTAGGTTTCCTACTTCCCCTCCACCTTCCAAAATAGCCGTTTGACTTTTCAAATTGGCGTTTGAGTTTTTCAAACTAGGATTTGATTAAACCCTTTATTTTGTTCAGCGATGACACCTAGTACATGATGCAATCATTCCAACTTGGTATGACACATTCATGTACCCTTCCCCTCCGGAGTGCCGGACATTCCGGAACCTTCTAGAACATTCCCGATGAAAACACCGGAACCATTCTCCAACCCCGAAACAGGACTTTCCTTATATGAATCTTATTCTCCGGACCATTCCGGATCTCCTCGTGATATCCTGGATCCCATCCGAGACTCCGAACAACATTCGGTCTCTTACTCATCATTCCATAACTACTCAAACAACGTCGAATCCTTAAGTGTGTCTCCCTACGGTTCGTGAATTATGCAGACATGATCGAGACACTTCTCCGAACAATAACCAATAGAGGAATCTGGAAATTCATATGGCTCCCACATATTTCTACGATTACTTTGCGATCGAATGAACCACTTACATACGATACCAATTTCCCTTTGTCCCACGATAGTTTACTTATCCATGGTTATGATCGTCGGTATCTCTGCATACCTAGTTCAACCTCGTTACTGATAAGTACTCTTTTCTCGTTCCCGTGATATGTGATCCCGTGTGAGCCAGTCACATGCTTGTAAGCTAATTGGATGACATTTCACCGAGAGGGCCCAGAGTATATCTATCCGTCATATGGATGGACAAATCCCACTCTTGATCCATGTGTCTCAACCAATACTTTCCGAACACTCAATGCCACCCTTATAGCCACCCAGTTACGGTGTGGTGTTTGATGTCATCAAAGCATCCATCCGGTAAAGGTGAAATGCATGATCTCATGGTCGAAGGAATTAGGTTACTATGTATCAGAAAGCATATAGCAATTGAACTATTAAAATGACTTGATCTTTATGCTACGCTTATCTATAGGAGTATGTCCACCATATCATTCTCCTAACGATATGATCTTGTTGTTAATAACATCTCAATGTTCATGATAGGGAAACCACAATCATTTATTAACCAACAAGCTAGTAATATATAGAGGCTTTACTAGGGACTTCAATTTAAGTTTACAAATCACACAAGTATTAATGTTTCCTTGTTAATACTATTATAGCATGAATGTAAACATTTATCATAAACACAAAGATATAATAATAACTACATTTATTATTGCCTCTAGGGCATATCTCCAACATCAACTGGATATGTATCCATAAGTATTGAAAACATTCCCCGTGACAACACAGTTCTGCTAACTCCCAGCCTATAATTTGCAAGCATATACCTTTCATGGACAAGTCACAATGGTTCAGTATTATTAAGTGCAAGAAATAAAGTGTGCCATCAAGTTCGTGAGAGCTTTACTAACTAACTTTCTCAAAATAGTCAAACATTTTATTTGGAAGAAAACAAGGCATAATGAATATGCACTGAAATACCAATTGATGCTAATAGGTAGATATGGTGGACACTGTTGGCAATAATGGTTTTGGGGAGTTGGAAGCACAAGTAGAGCTCAGACTCAGTGCAAGTGAAGGCTAGCAATAGAGAGGGAGCGACAAACGAGAGAGCAATAACTGTCATAACCATGCTTGCAACAAAACATGACTAATTATGGCATGAAAGTGATACAAGGACTCTGAGGCAAAATAAATCATCGAGGCTTACTGACTATTTTTTAGTCATATGCATGCGTGAGCATGTGCCAAGTCGATTCATATGAAACATTCATAGGAGGATACCACAAATATCATACCAAAATATAAATAAAACAATGCAAGCAAACATTCATATGACATGCTACAAACTATTAGCAAGCTGGAACTAATCACAAGCAAGCAAGAACTACTAAGCATCCACAAGTAACATACACCTTACATGAACAGACCAAGCATGCTAAACATGATGAGTATATGTACAAAAATGAAAACAAATAGAGTTCGTTACCAGCCTCTTACCACACCTCAAGTTGTCTTAATCTTCATTATTTCCCTTCACTTGTGTGGCTTGAATAATAACATGAAACCAAACTCCACTGAGGACTGTTGAACCCTGCAAAGAACTTCACAAAACCAAAGAAGAACAACAAATATTTTTGGTGTTTTCGAATTTTTTTAAAGTAAGCAAACAAAGAAAAAACAAACCAAACAAAGCAAAAGAAAACCGAAAACAAAAACTAAGACGCTCAAAGAACAACACAACTATGCATGAAACAATAAAAACAAAGTGTCTAGAAAGACCTGAGATTTTTATTAATGAAGAATGGGATACCTTGGGCACCCCAAGCTTTGACGCTTGTACCTCTTGAATATTTCTTGGGGTGACACGGGGTGGCCTCTCCAAGCTTGAGATTTTGTCCATTCTTCATCTCATTACATCATTCTCTCTCTACACCTGAATTTTTTTCCTTTATACAAAACTTCACACAATTTTCATTAGCAACATTAGTGTATTCAAAAGATAATAGACCCTTAGGCTTAGCTTTAGAACAGCAAAACTTTTCCTTAAAAACATAAGCTACTGTAGCAATTCCTTCAAAAAGCTCAAATTCCAAAAAGAACCCAAAAAGGAATCAATAAGAAGCAAATGCAAATAATGGCAGAAATCTATCAAAACGGACCAGTAGGTAAAAACCGTTTTTTTCGAAGACCTTCTGTTGCTCAAATCAAAAAGTGTTGAACTAACAAAAGTTGGCTAACATACTGGGGGATTTATTCGTAATATATCAGCTCAAACCGACTTATAGAGATTCCTCACGAAGTTTTACGGTGGAGCACAAAAATCTGTTTCGGGACAGCAACTCCCCAAATCTTACTTCCCTCTCATTAGAGGTTATTCTTGGCACAAAAAGCAAATAAAAAGGATAAGGAGAGGTCATTACTGAAGTAATAACTTCCAAGACTCAAGAAAACTTTTGGGTTATCTCTCAATAAGTACTTTTCTTTAACGCCATTAAGTTAGGCACGACGAAGAGCAAGCATTGGAAAGGAGAAAAATAAAAGTGAGCAAGAATAACCACCATGAAAGCATTGTTTTGTTTGTTAAAATTCCTTTGTTAACAAGGTTGATCAAGTCTTGTTACCAAAACAATCTTATATGAAACAAAACTTTGCATTTCACTAAATGATTATGTTACCTCAATCTTGATAGCAATAGTCCGAATCATAATAGTTTCAAAACATCCTTGTGGAATGAGACAATATATTTCTCCAACTTTTATGCTCTAAATATTTTCAATGGAATTCAGGAAATAGCTTTTATCAATCTTCTTGGGGAAATAGACAATATGCTCTTTGTCATTAATATTAAAAGTTACTTTTCCTTGATTACAATTGATGACAACACCTGCAGTATTAAGAAAAGTTCTCCCAAGAATAATAGACATATTATCATCTTCAGGCATTTCAAGCACAACAAAATCAGTTAAAACCATGCAATTATGAGCCACTTGAACAGGAACATCCTCACATATACCAACAGGAATAGTAGTTGACTTATCAGCCATTTGCAAAGATATATCAGTTGGTATCAACTTTTCTAGATGAAGTCTCTTGTAGAGAGAAAAAGGCATAACACTAACTCCAGCTCCCAAATCACATAAAGCAGTTCTAACATAATTATTCTTAATAGAGCAAGGAATAGTTGGTATACCTGGATCACCAAGTTTCTTTGGAACCTTGCCATTGAAGGAATAATTAGCAAGCAAAGTATAAATCTCCTCATTAGGAATCTTCCTTTTATTAGAGACAATATCCTTCATATACTTTGAATAAGGAGGCATCTTAATAGCATCAGTCAAAGGAATTTGCAAAAATAAAGGTTTCGTCCACTCACAGAACTTGTTATAGTGTTCTTCCTCCTTTGACTTGTGTTTCTTACCTAGAAAAGGCATAGGTTTATGCACCCAAGGTTCTCTCTCAGTACCATGTTTCTTAGCAATAAAATCTTCCTTAGTGTACCTGGTGTTCTTAGTGTGCTTCTCAGGCTCTTCCTCAACCTCCTCCTTATCAGGAGCATCATTTTTATCATTACCACTCTTAGTTTCAGCATCAGAGACAGATATACTATTAGGATCTACAGCAGGTTCAAGTGGTTCCTCAACTATTTTGTGTTTCTTTTTCTTTCTCTTACAAGGACTACCACTACTTTCACCTTGTTGAGAATCCTGCTCAATTATTTTAGGGTGTCCTTCAGGATATAAAGGATATTGAGTAGCTATACCACTCCTAGTTCTAATTCCATAAGCATGTTTATCTCCTGAGGCATTAACTAGCATATCCTTTTGTACCTTAGCAAGTTGATCAAGTTGGGTTTGAACCATTTGAAAGTGTTTACAAAGCATTTTAATATCATTAGAAGTTCTTTCCACAATATCTTTCAACTCATTAATAGCTCTAGAGTTTTCCAATAAATGATTCTGAACTTGTTTATTAAAATTACCTTATTTAATAATAAATGTGTCAAGTTCCTCTAAGCATTGATCAGGAGGCCTACCATAGGGAATATCACCTTCATCATAGTGGAGAGAGTGTACCTCAATAGTGGATGAGTGGGGAGTTGGCTTACATAGTTCTTCTATAGGAGGTAGATTCTTCACATCTTTAGCTCTAATACCTTTTTCCTTTAGACATTTCTTAGCTTCCTTCATCACTTCATCATTTAATGCAATAACTCCCCTCTTCTTTGGTGTTGGTATTGGAACTAGTTCAGGCACAACAATAAGCTCAAGAGTAATAGGCTCAGGTGTATTTAGGTCAGTTGAAGTCCAATCATCATAATTCTTGCTTATTTTAGCCATTAATTCTTCAGCATATGTAGGAGTTCTTTTCCTGAAAACACAATCAGCAAAGCTATCTAGGTATGTCCTAGAATCATCAGTTAGTCCATTATAATAAATAGCAAGAAGATCATTCTTAGGAAGTGGACATCCAGGATGTGCATGAATCAAGGCACAGAACCTTGTCCATGACTCAGGCAATTTCTCTTCTTCTCCCTGTTTAAAATCAAAAAGTCTCTGCAAAGCAGCATGTCTAGCACTGGGAGGAAAATATTTCTGGAAGAAAGAAGAAATCAATCAATCAGGGCTATCAATGGAACCAGGAGGTAATCTATTAAACCAAGACCTAGCTTCTCCTTTTAGTGAAAAAGGGAAGATCTTAGTAACAACGTACTTGCGCATCTTAAAATCATTAGAGAATAAAGCACTCATAGTGGAAAGCTCATTCATATGATCTACAACACTCTCATTTTCAGTCCCACAAAAAGGTTCTTTCTCAACAATGTATAAATAGGATAAATCAGGAGAGAAATCATAATCTTTATCTTTAATATCTATGGGAGAGGTGGCAAACTTAGGATTAGAGGACAGTTTAGGGATAATGGTACGTCTAGCAAGGAGACTCTTAATAGCACTGGCACCATGTGTGTTTCGGCACTCTTCAACAAATTCATCAGTGAACTCAATGTAACCATCATTAATATCATAACTCTCTCTAGACTCAGGTGAGCTAACAGGTGTAACAGAGTCTTCACTAGGAGTTTTAGTATTTCCTAGACTACCCATAGTAGCATCTAGGAAAGGACCTAATGAACCACTCGCATAAAGCAAAGTAGAAGTAACATCATGAGTATCAAAAGCAGTTTCAGATTCAGCAGTAGTAGCAGTGTGTGTAGCATGTGTATGTGGTGGTGGTGTAACAAGCTTACTTATAACAGATGGTGAATAAAGAGCAACAGAGGTGTTTAGGACTGTACCTCTTCTTGTAGTGGATGGTAAAATAGGAAACTTTCCATCATGAGACTTCCCCATGGTGAAAGGAGTAGCAGTGAACAATAGTAGATCCAAGTGAACTTACAAATAATGCTATGCTCCCCGGCAATGACGCCAGAAAATAGTCTTGATGACCCACAAGTATAGGGGATTGCAACAGTCTTCGCGGGTAGTATTACCCAATTTATTGATTCGACAAAAGGGGGGCCAAAGAATACTTGCAAGCCTTAACAACTGAGTTGTCAATTCAGCTGCACCTCGAAATAGTTCTTGCTCACAGAAGTTTATCAGTAACAATAGTTTGTTGTAGCAACAGCAGCAGTAAAACTGGAGCAATGGTAATAGTAGCAGCAAACAGTAGGATATGAGCGCGGTAGGCATAAGGATGGATGGACGGGCGTTGCATGGATGAGTCTAAACATGTAACTTCAAGATCTAGGGCATTGCAGATAAATAAGAATAAGCATCCAACTACTAAACAATCCTAGGCATGTGCTCCATATATAGTCATGCGTGCTCGCAATGAGAACTTGCACAACATCTTTTGTCCTGCCAGCCCGTTGCTGCGGGGCCTCTAGGGAACTACTGGCAATTAAGGTGCTACTTTTAATAGAGCACCGGAGCAAAGCATTAACACTCCATGAACACATGTCATCTTCACACCACAGCCATCTCCTCCGGTTGTCCCAATTTCTGTCACTTCGGGGCCTTTGGATCCAGACAATGATATGTGTACACAACACAACTTGCAGATAAGATCACAAACAATACTATCATAATGATTCAATAGTAAGTTCAGATATGAGATCATGACACTCGGGCCCTAGTGATAAGAATTAAGCACAACAAGTTGCAACAAAGTCAAATAGCACTAATAGATATACTAGGCACTATGCCCTAACAATCTTATTCGATTACATGATAGAACTCATCCAATACCTACCATCCCCATAGCCTACAGCGGGGGATTACTCACTCATGGATGAGGGAAACATTAATGGTTGATGGAGAGGCATTGGTGATGACGATGACGATGATTCTCTCCAAATTCCCCGTCCCAGAAGGGTGCCAGAACGTAGTTTCTGGATCCGATTTTTGGTTTTTGGTGATGGCGGCGCAACGGAACTCTCTCTGGAAAAACATCGAACACCCCTGAGTTTTTAGGTCAGAAGGCAACTTATAGGCGAAGAGGAAGCCCGAGGGGGTGCCTGGGGTGGCCGCACCCCCTAGGCGCTGCCAGGCGTGGCCCGCGCCTGGCAGGGGTGTGGGCCCCCCAGGCCTCCACTCTCTCTCGTATTCTAGCTCCGTGGATCTTCTGGTGAAATAGGATTTTTGGCATATTTTCCGGGATTTTTCCCGATAGTCGATTTTCTGCAAAAAAAACTAGATACCAAAGTAATTCTGCTGAAAACAGCGTCGGTCCGTGTTAGTTGTATCCAAATCACACAAGAAGAGGAGAAACAATAGCAAAAGTGTTCGGGAAAGTAGATACGTTTTGGACGTATCACTTATCCGAATCCATCAAGTATGAGAAGAGTTGG
Organism: Avena sativa; assembly: GCA_916181665.1. Classification (NCBI taxonomy): domain Eukaryota; kingdom Viridiplantae; phylum Streptophyta; class Magnoliopsida; order Poales; family Poaceae; genus Avena; species Avena sativa. The sequence goes on from OV702281.1 coordinate 317,702,130, forward strand.
AGTCAATCACGCCACAAACTATCCCGAAACAGCTTCTGTACCCTTAAGTTATCCGTGGCTAAAAGTCACGTCCAATCTTCGATTGAGGAAAATTTTATGTCTAGGATCATCAGCTTAAAATTCATCACAACTTTCATATTTGGACTTTTTCCATTTGACGCCATGTTCAGGAGGTGTCGTGGTAATCTTAGAAAACTATTCTGCAGGGGCATATTTCAGAAAACTTCAAATTTCACCATAATAACCGGTTTACTTTTATATTCGCTTATTACACAACAAATTATGAAACAAGAACTTGTAAACTTTTGAGACTATTAGTAGGTTAGTCCCAATAAATACATAAAGTTACAAGATAATGGGGATTTCGGCATAATAAACTACAAAGTTCATGGATGCATTTTACATGCATCAGCACTCACCTCTTTGATGTCATGTTTTTATTTGTGTCCCTGCTCTATGCATGATCTGAGATAATACCATATGCAAGTTATATCAAAACAACATTTCTGTAGTATCTTTTTTTGTGGCATTATTGAATTATTGGATTTTATAATGTTAAACATGCTAAAAGTATAAACATTTCTCTATCCATTTTTGTTGCCTCAGCTTGCTACTAGATGTTGTGGTACTTTGAGGAACATGGACTAAGTAGGATGTCATCTATCTAAGATTAAGTGATTCTTCAAACAAAGTTTGAAATTTTATTTTTGCAAAATCTATCTTCGAAACATAGCGATCCATACCAATCTGCATCTAATGCTCCACTCTATCCCAAATTAGTCGACAAGCAGCGGTATGATAAAAAGGGAAAGTAGCACGTTAGACGCTCCTAGCCGCCAAGACGTGATATCTAGCGGGTTAGGGTGGTCCATGGGCGGTTTTGTCAGGGCACACACTAGGCAGCCCATCATCTGAGCGATGCTAGAAGACTTGGAGTTGAAGACACGGCAACCTTGCTAAGTTGGACTCATGCCTCTCAGATCCGTCCTGTTGTGTTCTATCTCAACTATGGGTCTGTTTGCGATATATTTGTGTGTGCGTCCACGTCATATTCCGCTCCATGAGAATTCTTAGACACTTTAGCGTGTGAGCCTATGTCAGAGTGTTGGGCTTTATGAATTGAATCATATCTTATTCTGGTCATCACCAGGGTGATCGACTCTCGTCCAATCACAATGTGCACCATAGTTGCTATGTATCATAAATGTGTCGTCAAATTGGCTAGCACTGTACCAATGCGTGTTGATTTGTGTCGTTTCTAAGTCTAATGCGTTGTAACCTGTCAACTACGAATCCTATGACTAAACTCTATAAATTTCCTGCTATTGTGTACATGTACTGCATCCTTTTGATAGTGTTTATATCGTACACAAAAGCTAAAACATTATCGCCATCCAATGCATCACACCAACCACACTACGCCAGACGAGACGAAGCTCGCGTGTCCGTCTGGTATGAAGTAAACCCCAAGAGGTAAACCACTCTTGAAACCAATGGCCGAGGTATTCATGAGTAATTCATGAAGTTGAGTGTAGCTATGTTTCTAATATGACCTTTGTGAACTATAGTTTCACACATATTCATTAGCAAAATCAAAACTACTTTACCCTCGTCAATAAAAGACAATATTTTATCCTTGACTCAAAAATGATTTTTTTATAGTTTTCTTTTGCAGGGATGATTTTTTGCTAGTTTTTTTTTAAGGAGATGATTTTTTGATAGTTGAGTACTTTGACCATTTGTATCCTGACACCTTGCCAGTGAAGATGAACATGGTGAGTCTTTTCCCCACGAAGAACAGATACGATGGTCTTTGGGTCTTGGCAGTTTTTCTTTTTCATTCATCCTGACTAAAAACAGGCGATACATTTCTGGTCTCCCTTTGCCCCTGCCGCGAACGTACCCACCCAGCTCTCCGTTTCCCTTCCTGAGCAGACACCACCAAATCAACAGCTGACAACACGCCGTCCCCACATGCGCTGCCCAACACCAATTTACCACGCACTAGTTACTTGCAGTAGCACAACGAAGCAGGTCACAAAAGCAGAGAGCGTTCGCATCGGTTGCTCCTAGGAGATCGCGATCATCTGACTGATCCCCACCATGGCTGAGGAGGAGGAGCCCTCGCTGCCGCTGGATCTAAACAGCTCGCCGGGGACGACGACGGTGGAGGTGGCTCGTGCGGAGGCGTCGACTCGCAAGGAGCGTGCACGCCGGCGGACCATGTCCGGGCACTACGACGAGCTGGCGGCGCTGCTACCCGACCTCGCCCCTCGGGTTCGTCCTTCTCCTTCTTGGCGATTATTCGTTACACTTTAGTTACTTTTCGTCGTTCGTTTCTGCTCATCGACGCATCGAGCTCACGCCGCGTGACCCCCCGCAAAATTAATTATGGCGCAGGCGTCCAGGGCGGACATCATCGACGACGCCATCGCGTACATCAGGGCGCTCGAGAACATGGCCGCAGAGCTCGCGTCGTACAGGGCGGTGGCGGCCGGGCGGAGCCGCGCGCGCGACGGCGCCGCGGAGATGGTCGTGTCCGGGGAGACGTCCTCCTTCGCCGTCCGGCTGCGCGCGGCAAGGCCGGGCGACCTCACGCGCGTGATCGAGGTGTTTCACCAGCACAGCGTACCCGTCCTGGCAGCCACCGTGGTGCGAAACGGTGGGGAGGCAGCGGTCACGGTCACCACGGCGGTGGTGGCGCCGGTTGTCGCGAGGAAGATCGAGGCAGATATCGTCAGCAGTGCATGAGCAGTTCATTGATTCCTACTGATTGATAACTTATTTCCTCTTGGTTTCTCGTGTGTCTCTCTTCAGATTTTGATGCCAACCTTAGTTTAGTTCCTGCGGGGTCTTTTTTTTGGGTTGAAATTTTTTATCCCACGACAATAGACGGTGAACAAAGACAGGAGTGGTGATTTAGTCGGGGTTACCTTTTGTCCTTTAATTTCCACTCTTCATATAGCAAACTTCTACTGTATAATTTCTTTCATCCAAAAGTTCCTGACGAGATAAAACAGTATGTGAATTCAGATTCCGTAACAAAAAAGAAGGAAATTCCTTATTTTTTGCCCACTATATTAAACTAAGGGCGGAACCAGTTCGTTGGTCGGTCAGATCTTCTCCCATTCCTTCGTCCCTCTTTTGCTACAAACCATCTCAATTTTGCTTAACCGGCTTTTGCTACATGGTAACAAAAAGGATTCGCTCACGAGACAAAAAAATAAAAACACGGATCTCGCTGGAGACCTCGCCTATGTAGCATAATATTTATGCTAATGTAGCATAACTAACTTCGTTGAAGACCTTGTCGGATACCTCGTAGCAAGAAATTTGCGCTATCGTAGCAAAATCAGAAAACCGATGTAGCAAAAAAGTTCTGCTAATGTAGCAAAACCTGACCTCGCCGAGACCTTGTAGCAAAAATCTTATAATATTATAGCAAAACATAACAACGATTGTAGCAACAAATTTCTTCCATTGTAGCAAAAGTTTGTTCATATTTTGCAACTCCACAAAATCACATATAGCAAAATAATTTCATCTATGTCACAAAATTATAGAACCATTTTAGCAAAAAAAATTGATGTAAAAAATCACGGGCAGTATGGCCATGGTTTGAGGATGGACACGTCGTCCGCACCTGCACCGAGCTCTGACCATGGTTTGAGGACCGCGGAGGACGCAGGGAAAGACGCCGGCGTGCTGCTATGCGGCAGAGGAGCTCCGAAAGACGGGGACATCAGCATCACGCAACCATGGATGCCAGCGAGTGGCCCAGATGGGAGAGAGCATGCTAGGTTGGGTCGAGGGAGACGAGGGATTCAGGTTCCTAGTGGCGGGGCAAGTTGCCTAGAGGCGGGGCGATGGCCTCCACATGCGCAGAGTGGCAACACTATTGGGCGCTGGTCAAGGTACGCGAGGAAGAAGAGGGCCTTAGGATCCCGACGGAGGGGCGAGGTGCCTGCTGGAATACGGCGGACGACGGACATGGCGAATGGCGAGGGCGCTGCAGGTCGCTGGTCGAGGCGCACCCGACAGGGAGCAGCATGGCCGTAAGAGGGCGGCGTCGGCGAACGTGAGGCCGTTGCGATAGTTATTCACGGTAGAAAATAAGGAGATTAGTAGTTGGAGACATAAGGCAACCGGTCCCACCACGACTTAATGCACGCATCTCATGCGAGCCAGGGGATAAAATCACGGGACCCCTCGAAGGAACAATATCGTTTTCCTTAAACTAATCATCAAGCTGTGCGCGTGAACGCTCTAAATTGATTCGTATGTTCTTAATATTATTGTTCTATCAGCCTCCCAAGAAGTAACTCGCGTCGTTCATAGGGAGTGGCTTAGGATTAACCCTAGCCACTGTAACATCCAAAAAATACTAAGCTTGGATCATCAAACTCTAATCATCAAAATTAGGGTTAACAAAAACTTTTCTAAATAAAATTATGAATGCATGCATATGTATATGCATTGATTTTGAATTCTTTTAAAATCAACTTGTTTGTTTGTTTCATTGCTTGTATAATGTTTCTTAGGTGAAATAAACATCATCTAAAACATTTCCCACACTTTTCCTAAAGACAAGTAAATCAAAACACATATATTAAATGAATGGTCACTTTGACCAATTTAACTCACATGCCTACTTTGGCTGTCTCAAACTTTCAGAACCTAACAGAAACTTTTCTGGATCTTTGCACTCCTTGAATATACTCATAACAAAGTATCAAGGCCCACTTTGAGATCATCCAGAAACCTTCAAATGCATAGTTTAAATGATACTTCAAAATTGAATCTTTATCATATGGGAAGATCCCACTTTTTCAAAAACCACTCAAACAAGCTCAACTTTCAAAACCCAAGCATCTGCAGACTCACCAGCACCAATCTAGAAAACCCACCAAAAATCTTTTCAAAATTCAAAACTTGATTTCATGCGGCCATTTCATCAAACAGGTTACAGACACAAATCAAACAAACATCAAACACTATTGTGAGCATTGATTCTTACCTAACTTGTTCCCTAGTTAGCTCACAACCAGCTCAGTAGATCATATAGGAAGATTAGCCAAGCACTAGCACCACTGTGAGCTTGCCATTGCCATTAATGGTGAACAGCCGAGCACCCCCTTGTCACCCCATAGTCGACAGCAAGCTAGGAGCAGCAGCAAGCCTAGCCAGCATGTCTGGGAGGCATCCCACCGTCCACCGCAACTCACTGTCCCAGCCGCGAGCGTTGCCAAGCCCTGGACCACGCGCACAAGCCGCGCCTAGACCGCCACAGACCATGCCGAGCGTGCGCCAGAGCACCACCCTCGACCAGCGCCCATGGACCGCGTGCACACACAATCCCCACCGACCCAGGAGACCGCCAGACATCCCCGTTTGCCGGCCCGTGCCGCACAGCCATCGCCCGCCGTCGAAGACGCCGCCTCTGCCGCGCAGAGCATCGCCCGTTCCAGACCAAGCCGCACCGCCCCACGCCTCGAAACCATGTCGTTGAGCATCGCCAGGAGACACAGCACCGTCCCCTACCCTTGCCCATGCCATTAGCCGCCTGTAACATCGCCCCCGACGAGCTCACCGTGCGCCCCGACGGTCCCCTCGCTCGACTATAAATAGAGGTCACCCCCGCTAGATTTCTTCACACCATCTCACTCCCCTCTCCTCACTGATCGTGCCACACCTTTCTCAGAGCAAGGCGAGCACCACCCCGCCGGAATTGCACCGGAGCCCGCCGCCTCTAGAGAAGAAGGGAGCCATCGATTTCGTCCACCCCAGGAGTTGCCGCGACCACCCCTGAGTTCGCCGTTGTCGACTTCGTCGTTCGCCCGCCTCGCCGACCCTCGCCCGTACCCCGGTGAGCCCCTAGCACCCCTCACTGGCCGCGCTAGGTTTCGTTCTCGCCGGCGTTGTCTCGCGTCGACGATGACTCCCAGCCGTTGGATTAGAACTAGATCGAACGATCCACGTTGCCCCATACCGCTTCGCCCAGCCCCGTGTCACTGACGAGTGGGGACACCCACTTAAGCAGCCCGCGGGAGCACTGCGCTTAGCAGGCCGGCCCGTTTACTTTTCCCGCGCAGCCCAGTTATTCAAATTAAACTTTTTCCATTTTAATTCAAACACACTTCTGTACCCAACTTCAAAAATCAACCCAGATCGATTCAGTGCACCAAATTGAATGAAACCAATTTTGTTAGAAAGGTCCGTGAATGCTGAATCCAAGCCTGCTGGATTCAAGTCATTTGGATCTATAGATCACTCATGGTAAAAATAACAAGGCAGAAGCTTTTCTGCATTCAAACATTTTTCAAATTTAAACCATAATAGATTTTGAGTTGATTCCAACTCTCAAAAATCACATTTAACCATACCTTTCAGAATATATAAAAATATATAGGTTTACTTGCAGAAATAATGTTCAAGTAATAAAAGAATGCCCCATAGGCATTTCTAGTCACTTTATTTAATTAAAATAAAAGGGTAAAACCTTATTAAATTGTGACACCACTTTAAATCATATTCCCATGGACTACAATATGTGGTGATGACATGTGTCAACATGATCCCATGTTTGGTTTGGAGAATATTAAATCTTAAGTAGTTTTGCAATGAGTAGAAATTACTTTTCTAAAAATAAAAGGAATTAAATCAAGACTTAACCTTGTAATGTTAGAGATGATGCTAGATCATCTATAGGACCCTTGTGTGTGATGATTGCAAGTAGTTAAGTATTGTTTGGTGATTTTGTACCTTGTATTTATTCATAGACGCTAGTACCGACCAAGGATACGAGGAGGAAGGAGGATACTACGAAGAAGAAGCCAAGGAGAACTTCAACCACTGCTCTGCACAAGGCATGCTAACACTTGCAATTTAGCAAGCTTATATTGACACTGATGCAAGCCTAATACTTCTAATAAATATGCAAGCTAACACTTTCAAGATACCCTACTGATGCAACAAACCCCTACTTGTTACCATGCCTACTATATGCCTTAAGCATATGTGATCACACCCACTTGATAAACCAATCCTAGTTTTAATTGCAAGATTCTTACTTTATTTCTTTATCAAAGCTTACTTAGAGTTTACTTAAGTGAATTATAGATACTAGAAAGATAGTTGAAGGTTGCATAAAGAGCATAAAATTTGGCCTAAGTTAGAAACCTTGATATCAGCCTAAGATATAAGGTTGGACTTAGTTGAACTCCACTAGTTTACCACCCCTCATCAGTACTACCCCCACCTGTAGATGCTAGTGCTAAGCATAAAACTTGATCAACCTTAGATGGGAATACTTGGTGGAAAAATGGTTATGAAAACCTTGGAATGATGGATCATTCTATTGAAATGTTTTGGACATGTGTTTCTAAACACCTGATGATCTTGGTGATGAAAATGTTGAGGCATGAGGCTTAGCCCTTTATAAAACTGATGGTTGTCTGGATGCGATACCATTCCAATTTTATCGTACAACCACAATACCCGAATATTGGGTAGGGCTTGACTGGAAACTTATATACCTTAGTATTAGTTCCCTCACGTCCAAGGTCTGAGCTGAGGCTACCTTGTGAAGATTTTCCACCTGTGCAGTACCCAAGATGACAGTTGGTCATGGTTGGGAGGCCAAACTCATAGGAGAGGTACTTATACTAGGGCGTGTAATTGAAAGGTTAGGATTGATTATCCGCATACTGAGTATGGTGAATTCAGGATTTGTTCCTGACGGATGTATCGAATGTTGTGGTGAAAGTGTACAATCTCTACAGAGTGTCAAACTATTCGAATAGCCGCGTCCGCGGTTATGGACAGTTGGAGTGGCCATACTGTTCCCCCGTCAGACTTTTCAAAATGACCTGTGAAATGAATTGAGACTTTGACTTGACCACAACAGAGTTGTGATATGAAATACAAGTTCCCACTTAGGAGTTATAAAATTGTGACTAGCTTTGGAACTTAGTAGAGATAAATCTGGATTTTGCAAAACAACCCTAGAGCCTAGTGTCCTATTATCCAAAAACCCCTTTTACTTGTTAGTATTAGTTTGCGAGTACTTAAAGCGTACTCATGGCTTTGTCCCTGGCTATTCCCATGGCCAGACTATGAAGAGGAGTACCTGGAAGATGGACCCCAGGAAGGTTATGACAACTAGGATCATCTCCCATCGTCAGCATTGCCTGTGACCCCAAAGATGGAGGTTCGCCTACGCTACCGTTATTATTACGTATTCCGCTGCTTGAACTTGTATTAAGAACTGGATCATGAGATCCCTATTTGTGTAAGAACTTATGTATCGTTTGTAATGGATGATGTACTATGGTATCCAATTCTGTTATGTCTCAGAAAAATGGTAATCCTGGGATTGCGATGTATGGCATAACAGGCATCTAGGATTGAAAAATCCGGGTGTTGACAAGTTTGTATCAGAGCCATCCTGACCATAGGAGACCCTAGTTATACTGGACGTTTGAACCAAAAACTTAGTTTCAAAACCAAAGAAAGCAAATATTTACAAAAACTTATTCTCATTCTTACCTCTTTGATTCTTTCATAAAAATTCATGTTCCTCAAAAACTCTTGCAAAATACATAAAATTTTGACACACTTGATCACCCTGCTAATCTACTCATCCTCTATTTTTATAGATGGACGTGAAGTACAGCAAGTTTTACCAACTTGGGAATGGACGAGACCTTATCTTTGAGAGGGATCTGGATCAGCTTTCGGAACTTCTGGAGCGTCCGCACCCCGAGTTCTTCGGAGCTCAGCTCAATGATCAAGGAGGAGAATACCTGCAGTGGCTAATTGTTGCAAGTCTCCGAGGAAAAATTGAACCCCCCACTGCGGAGGGAATTCAGTTTACCTTGAGGGAAAACAACTGGCTCAATGGACTTGCCAGAGCAATGCAGGAAGCTCTTTCCCGTCTGTGTGGGCAGAGCATCAATCAGATCAAGGGTACTCGCTTTGAGTTTTGCCCAAGGCGTGATGCAAATGGACAACCACTGGAAGCCCCATACCACCCCGAGCTGGAGACTCAATTGGACCACCTTAGCTTCATGATGTATGATTGTCAGCAGGAGTTGGACAACTGCCGTGACTACTGCAACCACAAGTATGCCATCATCAAGACAAAGGACCAGACCATTGCCATGCTAGCAAGGGATCGCAAGTCTCGCCGCCGTCAGCTCGACAAGAAGGAGCGCATTATTGCCCGTCTTCGCCACCGCATCTCATCTTTGGAGGAGACCATACACGAGAGAGACATGCAGTTGGAGGAAAGGGAGAATGCCAGAGAGGATCTTCGTGGAGACCCTTACTCCTATCTCAGCGACGACGATGATTTTCTGGAGGATCAGGCCATGGACTTCTTCACCGATGAGGATGATTTTGCCTTCATCGATGATGATGAAGATGATGAAGCCACAGACTCCGAGGAGTAGTAGCACTTGAGCACTAGCTTAGTGAGTAGTATCCGGTCCCACTGTATCGTAGTTCTCAGAATGGTTCTTAAAACCATCTGTTTTCTTTGTTGTGGTGTGTGTTGTACTGTGTGCTATGAATGAATGAATGAAAAAGCAAGTTGCTAGAAAATTTGAGTCAAACCTTAAAAACTTTTCAAAGACCCAAGACCTTAGAAATTTCCCTCTTTTCTCATGATCTATCTAAATCTTCAGATGCCACGTGGAGGAAGTGGTTCAGCCCCGGATCCGATGTTGCAGATCCTGCAATTGTTGACTTCTGACCGCGAAGCTGAAAGAGCGGAACGTCAAGCCAACCTAGCCACTCTACAACAGATAGCCCAGCTAGCCCACAACAACCAAGGCCACGGAAATCAGGATAACCATGGATCTAAGCTCAAGAATTTCCAGAACACCAACCCACCTGTTTTCACTAAATCGGAAGAGCCCCTAGACGCCAATGATTGGCTGCAAACCATGGAAAATAACCTAGAAGTCGCTGGAGTAGAAGCCAACTAGAAAGTCCTGTTCGCCACCCATTATCTAGCCGGAGATGCCAGGGCATGGTGGAACAGTGTTCGCGCAATGACCGGAGGCCAGATGATGACCTGGGAGGAATTCAAGGTCAAGTTCAGCAGAACCCATGTACCACCAGGTTTGATCAAGAGAATGAGAGACGAGTTCAGAGAGCTGAAGCAAGGAAGTATGACTGTAGTGGAATACCGTGACAAATTTTTGTCATTAGCTAGGTATGCCCCGGACGAGATAGACACCGAAGCCAAGAAGAAAGAAAGATTCCTGAATGGTCTGCATGACGAGATGCAGACGGTGTTAGTCAATATCCCCTTTGCAGATATTGAAGCCCTTGTCTACTCCGCTATCCAGATGGAAGGATAGATCAACCAAGCCAATGAGAACCACAAGCGTCGTATGATGCATCAACCAGGAACCCATCAAACCCCAAAGTACCGCCCCAACCCATCTCCAGGATTTGCCCGAAGAACCAACCGACCCCCGATGAATCGTCCGACCTATCCCAACCATGGAAACCCTAGACCCGGAGGAAATCACAACAACCCCGGCAACTCTAGCAATTTCACCCGTGCCCCACCCAAGTTCAACACCAACAATGCTACCACCAACCCCAACCCTCCCCCGAGGACTGGAAGCAATGCTGTGCCTGTAGCAGCCAAGGACAAGTCGCAAGTGACTTGTTATGACTGTGGAAATAAAGGCCACTATTCTAACGAGTGCCCCAACAAGAAGAATGCTACAGCCTCCAATGCCAATGCCCTAGCTCAGCAGCAGCGTCGTGTTCAGCCAGGGAGAAGATTTGCCCCCGGGAATTCACTCAACCGCAATGGCCGTCTTTTTCTCATGCATGCTGAAGAAGCTCAGGAAGCGCCAGACGTCATGCTGGGTATGTTTTCTGTTAATTCAGTACTTGCAAGAGTGTTGTTTGATTCTGGTGCATCGCATTCATTTGTCACCGAAGAATTTGCCTGCACTAGTAAAATTCAACCAACCAAATTGAAGCATGTGATGATTGTGCAAATTCCCGGATCAACCACCAAGGCTAGGAAAATTTGCAAAGCCGTCCCTATCCGAATCCATGGCATAGATTTTTATGCTAATCTGATAGTACTCGGAACTAAAGGTTTGGAAGTAGTACTAGGAATGGATTGGATGTCCAAACATAAAGGATTGATTGACTGTGCCATGAAAGCCATCACCATGACCAGTACAGCCGGAATATCAGTCGAGCATATATTTGAAACCTTACCTCGTCAATTCAAATGCAAAAAGAGTATAGCCCAACCTACCATTGACCAAGTCCGGATAGTCTTTGAATACCCCAATGTATTTCTAGATGTTTTGCCTGGTATGCCCCCAGATCGGGATATCGAGTTTATCATTGAACTAATCCCCGGAACCGGACCCATAGCCCAGAGACCCTATAGTATGAACCCGTCAGAGCTCGCAGAGCTGAAGAAGCAACTGGATTCCATGTTGGAAATTGGATTGATTCAACCAAGTGCGTCACCATGGAGATCACCTGTCTTGTTTGTGGACAAGAAGGATGGAGGTAACCATTTGTGTACGGATTATCGGAAGTTGAATGATGTCACCATCAAGAACAAGTACCCCTTGCCCAAGATAGAAGATTTGTTTGATCAGTTGACCGGTGCCAAAGTGTTTTCTAAGATTGATCTTAGAACTGGCTATCATCAACTCAAAATTCGTGCAGAGGATATTCCAAAGACTGTCTTTACCACCAGATATGGATTGTATGAGTATACAGTCATGTCTTTCGGATTAACCAATGCCCCCGCTTATTTCATGAACCTCATGAATAAGATTTTTATGGACTTCCTGGATAAGTTTGTCGTTGTTTTCATCGATGACATTCTGATTTATTCCAAATCAGAAGAAGAACATGAGCTACACCTAAGGACCATTCTTGGAACCCTTAGAGAGCATCAGTTGTATGCCAAGTTTAGCAAATGTGAATTCTGAAGGGTTTCGCGGCATAGTAAATCAAAATTTTCTACGGATGCGAACAGAGGGAAGCCAAGATCTAATCTAGGAGATGCAAACAACGAGAGAGATTGGATTAGATCTTCACACCCTTGAAGATTCGCACAGCGGAACGTTCGTCGGAACGTGGGTGATGTAGTCGTACTCGCTTCTCCTCCTCGCGATCCGATCCGATCTAGCACTGCAAGTGGCGATGCCTCCGTGAGATTCACACGTGCAGCACCTCGATGTCTCCTCCTTCCTCGGTCCAGCAAGTATGGTGGAGAGATGGATTGGATCTACAACGCGACAGCGCGGTGCAAGTGGTGGAGAGTTTCTGCAGCAGGGCTTCGCCTACACGCAGTCGGGAGGGAGAGAGAGAGAGGAGGGCAGTAGGGCGCCTAGGCTTAGGGGAAGGTGTGTGTGTGTGGGGGGGGGTGGTGCGCCCCAGCCCTCTATATATAGAGGGGTGGGCGCCAGCCCTAGCCCCTCCCCCAAGCCTAGGCCGGCGGCCAAAGGAGGGAGAAGTGGGGGGCAAGGAACCCCCCCTTCTAGAAGCTCCAAACTAGGGTTTCCCCTTGTTTGGCCGGCTAGGCCCTATGGTGCCTTGTGCCCCTGGCCCAATGCGGCCAGGGCACTCCCTCATAGGCCCATGCCCCCTCCCGACAGGTGGGACCACGTTTTCCCCCTTCCGGAAGGTTCTAGAAGCTTCTGGTACAATACCGATTAACCCGGAACAATTCCGAACTCCAAAAACTGCACTGCCTTATATGAATCTTATTCTCCGGACCATTCCGGAACCTCTCGTGATGTCTCGGATCCCATCTGAGACTCCGAACAAAAACTCATAAACCAATTATCCAATCTATCCTAGCGTCGAGACACGTTAATTGTGTGACCCTTCGGGTTCGAGAATATGCAGACATGATCTTCTATCAATAATCAACAGCGGGGTCTGGAAACCCATATTGACTCCCACACATTCATCGATGATCATATCGGATGAAACACGATGCCAGGATTCAATCAATCCCATATATATATTCCCTTCGTCTCGCGATATTTTACTTGCCCGAGATTTGATCGTCGGTACCGTCATACCTAGTTCAATCTCGTTCACAGCAAGTACTTTACTCGTTCCGTAATCCGATATCACTTTGTGATTAACTCCTTAACCACATGCTTGCAAGCGTTGTTGATATCGATTACCGAGTGGGCCCAAAGTATATCTCTCCGACTTGGGAGGGACAAATCCCATCTCGATACATACAACCCAACAGATACTTTCCGATCACCTGAGAGACACCTTTATGATCACCCTCTCATAGGATGACGTTTGATGACCTCAAAGCTTTATTCCGATACCAGGGAGTTGTATTATCTCATGGTCTAAGGAATAAAATATTTGACATAAGAAAAGCTTCGCAAAGATGAACACGATGACACGATCTAATTGCTTCACTTAGTTTGGGTCTGTCCATCATATCATTCTCCCAATGATATGATCTCATTATTAATCGACAACTCATGTCCATGGTTAGGAAACCTTAACCATCATTAATCAATGAGCTAGTCCATAGAGGCGTACTAGGGACACGGTGTTGTTCACAAACCACACAAGTATTAAAGTTTCCGCTTAATACAATTCTAGCATGGAATATAAACATTATCATGAACAAGAATTATAATAATAACATCTTTATTATTGCCTCTAGGGCATAATTCCAACAGTCTCCCACTTGCACTAGAGTCAATAATCTAGTTTACATTTGGCAACAATCTCACACCCATGGCACTGAGGTGCTGATCATGTTTTACACGTGGAAGAGGTTTAGTCAATGGATCTGCGATATTCAGATCTGTATGTACTTTGCTAATCTTCAGATCTCCATCTGCTATATAATCTCGGATTATATGAAACTTGCGGTTGATATGCTTGGTCTTTGGATGATATCTTGGTTCCTTAGCGAGTGCTATGGCGCCAGTGTTGTCACACAATATCTACAGTGGGTCCAATGCACTTGGAACCACGCCAAGCTCAGTGATGAAGTTCCTGATCCAAACTCCTTCACTTGAAGCTTCTGCAGCAGCCATGTATTTCGCTTCTACTGTAGATCCCGCGATCACGCTTTTCTTTTAGCTTCTCCAGCTCACAGCTCCTCCATTCAAAATATACACGTATCCTGTCTGAGATTTAGAATCATCCTTGTCGGTGTCGAAACTAGCGTCGACGTAACCTTTTACGACGAGCTGTTCATCACCCCCATAGACTAAGAAAATTTCTTTAGTCCTATTTAGGTACTTTAGGATGTTCTTCACGGCTGTCCAGTGTTCCACTCCTGGATCACTTTGATATCTGCTCGTCAAACTAAGAGCATTGGACACATCCGGTCTAGTACACAGCATGGCATACATGATAGAACCTATGGCCGAGGCATAAGGCACTTTGCTCATAGCTTCCCTATCATTTACCGTAGCTGGACACTGAGCCTTGCTCAATATCTTACCTGACAACATATGCACTGAACCTTTCTTTGCCTTATCCATTCTGAACCTTTTCAGAACTTTGTCTAGGTATGTACTCTGGCTTAAAGCTATCAGGTGTCTTTATCTATCTCTATAGATTTTGATGCCCAATATATAAGCAGCTTCACCTAGGTCTTTCATTGAAAAACACTTGTTCAAATAACTCTTCACATCGTTAAGCATGTTAATGTCATTTCCAATAATCAATATGTCATCCACATATAGTACCAGAAATGTCACCGAGCTCCCACTCACTTTCTTGTAGATACAAGCTTCGTAGCAATTTGGAACAAATCCAAAGCTCTTTATCACTTGATCAAAACGAAGGTTCCAACTCCGAGATGCTTGCTTCAGTCCATAAATAGAACGCTGAAGTTTGCATACTTTATCAGCATCCTTAGGATCGACAAAACCTTCGGGTTGCATCATATACAACTCTTCATCAATGTTGCCATTGAGGAACGCAGTCTTGACATCCATCTGCCATATTTCATAATCATGAAACACATCAATTGCTAATAAAATCTGAATGGACTTAAACATCGCTACGGGAGAGAAAGTCTCATCGTAGTCAACACCTTGAACTTGTTGAAAACCTTTCGCGACAAGCCGTGCCTTATAGACGGTAACATTACCATCCGCGTCCGTTTTCTTCCTGAAGATCCATTTTCACTCAACGACCTTTCGGTCGCTAGGAGGGTCCACCAAAGTCCATACTTGGTTTTCGCTCATGGATCCCAATTCGGATTTCATGGCTTCTATCCATTTCTCAGAGTGTGGGCTCATCATCGCTTCCTCATAGTTCGTAGGTTCACTGTCTTCTACCAACAAGACAGTCAAGACAGGGTTGCCGTACCACTCAGGAGGGGCACGCGACCTTGTCGACCTGCGACGTTCAGTAGCAGCATCGTCCGAAGCTTCATGATACTTGTCATTAGCTTCCTCTATTGTTGGTGCAGGCGGCACTGGAACAATTTCAGGTGCTGCGCTACTCTCCAATTCAAGAGAAGGTTCAATAACCTCGTCTAGCTCTACTTTCCTCCCACTCACTTCTTTCGAGAGAAACTCCTTCTCAAGTAAGGAACCGTTCTTTGCGACAAGCACTTTGCCTTCGGTTCTGTGATAGAAGGTATACCCAATAGTTTCCTTAGGGTATCCTATGAAGACGCATTTCTCCGCTTTGGGTTCGAGCTTGTCCGGCATCAACTTCTTGACATAAGCTTCGCATCCCCAAACTTTAAGAAACGACAACGTAGGTTTAGAACCAAACCATAGTTCATACGGTGTCGTCTCAACGGATTTAGATGGTGCCCTATTTAAAGTGAGTGCAGCGGTTTCTAATGCATAACCCCAAAATGATAATGGCAAATCAGTAAGAGACATCATCGATCGGACCATATCTAATAGGGTTCGATTCCGGCGTTCATACACACCATTGCGCTGTGGTGTTCCGGGTGGCGTGAGTTGCGAAACGATTCCGCTTGCTTTAAGATGCGTGAGAAAATCATAACTCAAATATTCACCTCCACGATCGTAGAAACTTAATCTTTCTATTACGATGGTTCTCCACTTCATTCTGAAATTCTTTGAACTTTTCAAATGTTTCAGATTTATGTTTCTAAATAGATATACCCATATCTACTTAAGTCATCGGTAAAAGTGAGAAAATAGCGATATCCACCGTGCGTCGAAACACTCATCGGTCCGCATACATTGGTATGTATGATTTCCAACAAGTCTGTTGCTCGCTCCATCATACCGGAGAACGGGGTTTTGATCATCTTGCCCATGAGGCATGGTTCGCATGTGTCAAATGATTCAAAATCAAGAGACTCCAAAAGTCCATCAGAATGGAGTTTCTTCATGCATTTTACACCAATATGACCTAGACGACAGTGCCACAAATAAGTAGTATTATCACTATATACTTTGCATCTCTTAGCCTCAATGTTATGGATGTGTGTTTCATCCCTTTCGAGATTTAGAAGAAATAAACCATTCACAATAGGTGCATGACCATAAAAGATGTTACTCATATAAATAGAACAACCATTATTCTCCGATTTAAATGAATAACCGTCTTGCAATAAACAAGATCCAGAAATAATGTTCATGCTCAACGCAGGCACATAATAACATTTATTGAGGTTTAAAACTAATCCCGAAGGTAAAACTAAGGAGAGCGTGCCGACGGCCATCACATCAACTCTTGATACGTTGCCAACGCGCATCGTCACCTCATCCCTCGCAAGCTGCCGTCTATTTCGTAGCTCCTGTTTCGAGTTACAAATATTAGCAGTGAACCAGTATCAAATACCCAGGCAGTACAACGAGGGCTAGTAAGGAAAACATCAATAACATGTATATCAAATATACCTTTGATGGTGCCAGCCTTCTTGTCCGCTAAGTACTTCGGACAGTTGCGCTTCCAGTGACCCTTGTCCTTGCAATAGAAGCACTCAGTGTCCGGCTTAGGACCAGACCTGAGCTTCTTCTCAGCAGGGGCAACGCGCTTGCCGCCGCCTTTCTTGAAGGGCTTCTTTGCACCCTTACCTTTCTTGAAGGTGGGGGGCTTGTTGACCATCAACACATGATTATCCTTTTTGATGTCCACCTCCGCAGCCTTCAGCTTTGCGAAGAGCTCGGTGATCGTATCAGTGGAACCAATCTGATTGTGAGTCACTACAAAACTTTTGTAGCTGGGAGGGAGTGATTGCAGAACCCTGTCAATCTTGAGATCCTCTGGAATCTTGCAGTCCAGTTGCTCAAGGCGTTGAGTGTAGCCCGACATCTTAATGGCGTGCTCACTAACGGAACTCCCTTCCTCCATCTTGCAGTTAAAGAACTTCTCAGAGATCTCATATCTCTCAGAACGGGCCTGAGTCTGAAACATGGTTTTCAGCTCCTCGAGAATCTCAAAGGGCCCGGGATAGTCTTCAAAACGATTTTGAAGGTCCAATTCCATAGCAAACAACATGGTGATCTTAATCACACCATAATCATCTTTGCGCGACTGATAGAAAACTTTCTCATCAGCCGGTGCAGTAGCAGCAGGGGCGTCACCTAACGCATTCTCAAGGACATAGTCCTTTTGACCGCCAGAGAGAATGATTCTCAGATTGCGGAACCAGTTGGTAAAGTTAGACCCATTGTTTTTAAGCTTTTCCTTCTCAGCAAAAACATTGAAGTTGAAGTTGGACTTAGCCATTTGATCTACAATGTTTGCAAGTACAAATTAGACTACGTTCATGATAACTAGTTCAACCTTTTAATCAAATTACTAGATGAACGCCCACTAAATTCAACATCCCTCAAGTTGTTTAGTGAACACGATCCAAATTCACCACACCTAATCCGATCTTCACGAGAAGAGATGTGGTTTCAATGGTAGACAACGAAGTGTCGATCATATCATTCATATGACTCATGCTTAACCTTTCGGTTCATGTGTTCCGAGGCCATGTCTGTACATGCTAGGCTCGTCAAGTTAGACCCAAGTATTTCCGCGTGTGCAAAACTGGCTTGTACCCGTTGTATGTGAACATAGAGTCTATAGCACCCGATCATCACGTGATGCTTGGACACGACAAACTTTCGCAATGGTGCATACTTGGGGAGAACACAGTTTTTATCTTGATCTTTAAGTGAGGAATCATCTTACAATGCTACCGTCGCGATATAAGCATAATAAGATGTAACACCCTCAGAATCGGACCGATGCAAGTTTTTGCGATTCCCGCCAAACCCGCATAGAAACGATTCAAAGGTGCCCACCAGGCACTTTCGTGCGGGTGGAAAACGAAGTAATAACATTACACAACAGTCCTCGATGGGACCCACAGAACAGATATATATAACAGCGACTCAAAGAGTCAAGAATACAGATATAATATACAAAAATCCAAATCACCTTGAAAATGATAGAGCGTCCAGCTACGGACAAGATGCAAATGGGGTTAAGAGCCCTGAAGAATAACCAATGGCGTCCATAACCCTGCCCAGGCCAAGCCGGAAGGGTAACCCTGCTAACGACGTCGATCTCAAAACCTGCTTAAACAAAAGGGGTGCCGACAAAGGGCAAAGGAAAAGAGGAGTGTCAGTACTGAGGCTAGTACACGGCGAGACTAGAATTCGGCGGTCCTCGCCTACATAGGTATGGTGGACTGAAGCGGCAGCGGCAGCATGCACTAAACAACCTATAGAGACTCAATACCACTGGCGACTATCAGAGAGGGGTACGAAAGACCTATTCGGAACCAGACTGATACTAACACCAAACAATCCCCTCCTGGTATTCCCCCCCTCGAGACCAAACGAGGAAGTCAACCGAGGAACTCACACCGTTGGCAGTTTTATTTATTCGGTTATCGTTACAGCAATTACTAGTCAGGTTTAGATAATCATCCTGGTTAAGTAAGCAGTGGGCAGTTTTAGTTAACCATTCCGTTATAGTGGCAGCACTTACTAGTCAGATACAATTAGCATGAGATAACCCAAAACCGAGCAGTTGTTGGTACTTTTACTTAGCCATTCCGTTGTAGTTGCAATATTTACTAGTCAGGTACAATGGTCGCAAGCGACAATCCAAACAAGCAGTTGTGGGCAGTATTATTTAGCCATTCCATTATAGTGGAGCTGATTACTAGTCATTATAAAGTCAAATTTATAGCAATAAACTTTAGTTATGCTTGTCTATGGTCGAGATACTGTGCTCCAAGTCGTCCATAACCGCGGACACGGCTTTCAGAAAGTTCTACCCGGCCGGGGTGCACCAATAGCAACACACACTCGATCAACCTCGGAAAAACCAAATCAAAACCCAACGAGGCTTTCACGACAAAGCAATCACAGGATTCAGAAATATTTCAGGGGGCCACCCCTTAAAGTAGACCCGCAACAAAGCCGGCCGGCTCCGAGACGGACTTAAGGTTGTGGGGACGGCTGTGAACGACTGGGAACCCGAAAGTGTGGCTGGGCTTGTCGACACCGCGGAATCGTGCCACGATCCTAAACAGTACAGTGTGCTCCTCGCACAATCGTAAATACAGAAGTAGCATGGCATAAGTACAGGATAGTAAATAAAACCTCAAACTAGTTTGTGGCCTCAAGAAATAAGACTGAATCAAGCTCTGGCTAAGGGGGGTCTCATATACCTCCCGGATGTGGATAGCGCGATAAATCAAGGAACAGGTATCAAGTACTCGGGGTCCTACGGGACACAAGTGGGCGTTCGGAAACCAAATGTTATCTATCACCCACCGATGCCTCTGCTTACTTCAATTTTAGTTGTTAAACAGGAATTAAAGTGAACGATAAGTAAAGCCATGATCATCTACAACATCAACATGCGGCATTACTCCGACAACTGTGGCACTTGACGACACGCAACAGCACTTGAGCAAGCGACTACGACGCGCAAGTCCAACTATCTACCAAACAAGTAATAGGGTGTGTCCGAGGCAATATAGGGCTGCAACGGATATCACGGGTACGGAAACTAGAGCATCGCGACATAGATAGCAATAGATCAACAGGAGGGAATAAATACTATAAAAGTAAGATAGGTAGAAAGGGGGAGATGCTCGCCTGAAAACATTGCCGAAGGTTCAACCGAAGATCGGGGCGAAGCTCACATCAACTCAACGGCCTTATCCGCGAAGAAGCAAAACACTAGAATAAACACCGGATGCAATATTTAAGATTACGGCAGAAGATCGGCATGATGCATGTATGATGTATGACATGGTAAATATGCGGTGCAATTAGGTCATGTTAAGCGGAACCGGGGTCCCGACATTTAATTAAACGGTTCAAGTTATTTATCTACCCCGCAAATTAAATGTTGTTTTAGCATGGTAAAAGATAGCACCGGTTTGCTACACAAATTTAAATGGGACCAATATACGACCGGATTTGCCCGCATATGGGCCCCATATTTAATTATTAGGTGAATCGGCATAAGGCCCCCAAACCACATGATTATGCATGCAAGAACAATTAATGTGCGACAAGTTGTATTATATTATAAAATAGGGTTTTCGGGAAGGGGTTCACACATTGGGGTTCGGCAGATCTTGGGGTTCCGGGGTCGGGGTCGGTCTCAGGGTTCAGGGTTCGACGGAAGCGTTCTCGGACTCCGGGATCGTTCTCGGAATACTGGGTAGATTTTGTTGTTCTGTGTCGGTGACCTCGGCATCCGGGAAGCAGGACTTGGTTCGGCGCCGGGGGCGCATCGGATGCTCCTGGTCGCTGTCGTTCTTGTCGTCGTGCCGATCTTGTCGGGTCCCATAGGGTCGATCTTGCCGTTGCGAGGGTCTTGTTGGGCCCGCGCAATCGAGTCGGTCTTGGCATCTGGCTGAAGTACTTGGCGTATCCGAGATGAAGCGCTTATCGCTCCATGTGGCGGTCTTGGCGTCCGAGCGACGATCTTGTCGCATCCGCGGTCGTCGGTCCCTGTCGTCGGTCTTGTCATTTCACAGCGGAGATCTTGTTGTCCCGGGTCTCGGCGTCTTCGGATCCAAGAGGGTGAACTTGGCGTTCGAGGGTTTCTCCGAATCCGTGGTGCGTCCGTGTGGTAGATCTTGGGGTGCCGGCGACTTCAGTTCCATGTAGACGATCATGGCATTCCGGGAAGGCGATCTTGCCATGGAAGGCGAACTTGAATAGATCAGGTACCGGCACTTAGCTTCGTCTCCATTCATCGACACAGAACTTGACCTTCGAGGGGCATCACACCAACATCACATGGTTGGTCCTGCCTCTCTGACTGATGTAGTCGTTGAATTTTTAGCAGGACTTGTCAAGCTTTCGGGCATAGTCTGTGAGACTGGGGCAACATGATCACCATCCTTGCACGAAAACGGAGGCGGATAATCTTGACCCTTAACTGGCCAAGCTTCCAAACGGTCATCTATAAGATATACCGCCCATTCGTCTGCCTTGCTGAATAATTTATTTATCACTGACCGGCCTTTTGAAGGTTGCAATATTAGCCTGCAAGACCGGGGTAACAGGAGCACCTTTGTTAGGGGCAGACTGAGGTAGATCCTCTTCACTCCGCTTACCAGCTTCCAAACTTTCATCAACAAGATCCACAAGCCATTCCTTCGCCTTAATTAATGATTCACCACTTAACCCTTCAGAGTGATCACTTGGAGGCGAAGAAGGTAGCTTCTTCTTCTTCTGAAGATAGAGTCCAGCCACAACAGAGGCCAGGGCCGGGCCGCGTCGTTTCTTCACGTGGCGCCTCGGACGGAAACTAGCGTAGCCGAAGGCCATGGGAAGTACTTTCTGGGGTTCCATTGGGCCGCGGAGGGGTGCCATATGGTCCTTCAACTCTGGAGTCTTGTAAACCAAGTCAATGACAGTCAAGGACGCCTGGAGCCTCAGGCGCTCCAAGTCCAGGACGGCCCTGAATCTCTTGGAACAGAGGAGGGAGGAGAAGATGGCACGGAGCCTGGTGATGGCGTGGCTCTTGGTGGGGTGGCGGATGACGCACTGTTCGAGAGCCGCCGTGACGGAGCGGGCCTCCGGGGCTCCGGCGACGTGTCGCTGACGGCGACGGTTCTCTGGGGCGGTTGGGCGGCGGGGACCGATGGTCTGGCTCAGGAGAGAGGGACCGGCGGCGCTGGCTGGGCGGAGGGGAGCGGGGCGAGCCGGTGGGAGGAGGCGGTGGCGAGCGAGGCGAGGGGAGCGGGGCTTGCGGGCGAGCGGCGGCCAGAGGAGGGGCAGCCGGCGGAGCTCGGGCCGCGGAGGCGAGGCGGCTCGCCGGAGAGGAGGGTGAAGAGGGTGGGGCAGACGGGGTGCGCGGAGGGCGTGCCGCGGCCGGAGGCGGCGGGGATCGGGGATGGGCGAGGGGAGGAGCGCGGCAGCTGGCCTGACGGTGGCGGGGACGATGGCGACGGGCGGCGGCCGGCGGAGCGGACGGGGGATGCTCGGGGGCGGGGGAGCTCCGGCGGTGGCGGGCGCCGGAGGAGGCAGGGAGGGGGAACGGAGCGGGGCAGGAGGCGTGCGGGGTGGCTTCGCGTGGGGGAGAGAGGTTGGAGGAGGATGGTGGGGCCGGGGAACAGCGTGCGTGCGGTGGGTGGGATCTAGGGATCGTGTGTGGTGGGGGCAGGGTTGAGAGGGAGAGGGAGAGAGGCCAAGTGGCGGGCTGTGATTGGTTAGAGGAGAGAGGGGAGATGAGGTGGCGAGAGGCTATTGGTTGGGGTGAGGTGGAGGGGGGTGTGGGTAGATAGGTTGGGTGAACTTAGGAATTAGAGGGGCTGGTTAGGTGGACCGATTAATCTGGACCGTTTATTCTGGGGTGGTCGTTCGGGTCGAACCGGCCCGTTCGACTGCCCCTACTAAAAATACTTTGATATTTTATTTGTTTTAAACACGGCTTCTGCAAACCAATTAGCAGACAAACAAAATAATCCGGAGAACCGGGGTTTTGCGTTTGAATAAAGATGGGGCGTTTTAGAAAACAATTTGGGTTTTCCCGAAAATAGTTTTATGCGAACAGATGCAAGACGATGACGATGCTCAAATGCAATGTGGCATGATGACATGAGCATGCTGTCATGATGATGCAATGCACAAAAACAACGCGATTTTCTAGTAGTGGTTTTGCGGGATGCCACATAAGATACATAAAAGGATAAACATCACATGCATATAACTTTATGTGACATGGTATAGCCAATCTTCGCGCAATGATCTCCATCTTGTGCGTGCCGGCATGATCTCCATCACTCCACCATGATTGCCTCCACCACGAATAGCAACTACAACTATTGCTAACTACTTAGCGATAAAGTGAAACTATTACATGGCGTATAAGAAGTTGACACACAGGTCATACACAATTATAAAGACAACCATATGGCTCCTGCCGGTTGTGTACTCATCGACATGCAAGTCGTGAAACATTACAAAACATGATCATCGCATACATTATACACATCACATCTTGGGCCATACCATATCACAGAAAACACTCCCTGCAAAAACAAGTTAGACGCCTCTACTTTGTTGTTGCATGTTTTACGTGGCTTCTGGGAGTAGCATGCTAAGAACGATTCTTACCTACGGAAAGCCACAATGGTGATATTATGGTTGCCAAACTCCGGTGTAAATCCCATGACAACTATAGTGAGAGAAACTGGCATCCACCAGCCGCATGTGTGGAACAAGCCACACGTCAAGTGCGGAGCCGGTCTCGCGAACGACGTCGCGTAAGGTTGGCCTGGACCGCTTCAATCTCACTATCCCGCGTCATAAGAAGAACACAAACAAGAGGCTTGCAACAGAAAACATCAACGCCCGCAACAGCCATGTTGCGTTCTACTCGTGAAACACATCTACGCATAGATCTAGCTCTGATACCACTGAAGGGTTTCGTGGCATAGTAAATCAAAATTTTCTACGGATGCGAACAGAGGGAAGCCAAGATCTAATCTAGGAGATGCAAACAATGAGAGAGATTGGATTAGATCTTCATACCCTTGAAGATTCGCACAGCGGAACGTTCGTCGGAACGTGGGTGATGTAGTCGTACTCGCTTCTCCTCCTTGTGATCCGATCCGATCTAGCACCGCAAGTGGCGATGCCTCCGTGAGATGCACACGTGCAGCACCTCGACGTATCCTCCTTCCTTGGTCCAGAAAGTATGGTGGAGAGATGGATTGGATCTACAATGCGACGGCGCGGTGCAAGTGGTGGAGAGTTTCTGCAGCAGGGCTTCGCCTACACGCAGTCGGGAGGGAGAGAGAGAGGAGGGCAGCAGGGCGACTAGGCTTGAGGGGAAGGTGTGGGGGGGTGGTGCGCCCCAGCCCTCTATATATAGAGGGGTGGGCGCCAGCCCTAGCCCCTCCCCCAAGCCTAGGCCGGCGGCCAAAGGAGGGAGGAGTGGGGGGCAAGGAAACCCCCCCTTCTAGAAGCTCCAAACTAGGGTTTCCCCTTGTTTGGCCGGCTGGGCCCTATGGGGCCTTGTTCCCCTGGCCCAATGCGGCCAGGGAACTCCTTCATAGGCCCATGCCCCCTCCCGACAGGTGGGACCACGTTGGCCCCCTTCCGGAAGGTTCTAGAAGCTTCCGGTACAATACCGATTAACCCGGAACAATTCTGAACTCCAAAAACTGCACTGCCTTATATGAATCTTATTCTCCGGACCATTCCGGAACCTCTCGTGATGTCTCGGATCCCATCCGAGACTCCGAAAAAAAACTCATAAACCAATTATCCAATCTATCCTAGCGTCGAGACACGTTAAGTGTGTGACCCTTCGGGTTCGAGAATATGCAGACATGATCTTCTATCAATAATCAACAGCGGGGTCTGGAAACCCATATTGACTCCCACACATTCATCGATGATCATATCGTATGAACCACGATGCCAGGATTCAATCAATCCCATATATATATTCCCTTCGTCTCGCGATATTTTACTTGCCCGAGATTTGATCGTCGGTACCGTCATACCTAGTTCAATCTCGTTCACAGCAAGTACTTTACTCGTTCCGTAATCCGATATCACTTTGTGATTAACTCCTTAACCACATGCTTGCAAGCGTTGTTGATATCGATTACCGAGTGGGCCCGAAGTATATCTCTTTGACTTGGGAGGGACAAATCCCATCTCGATACATACAACCCAACAGATACTTTCCAATCACCTGAGAGACACCTTTATGATCACCCTCTCATAGGATGACGTTTGATGACCTCAAAGCTTTCTTCCTATACCAGGGAGTTGTATTATCTCATGGTCTAAGGAATACAATATTTGACATAAGAAAAGCTTCGCAAAGATGAACACGATGACATGATCTAATTGCTTCGCTTAGTTTGGGTCTGTCCATCATATCATTCTCCCAATGATATGATCTCATTATTAATCGACAACTCATGTCCATGGTTAGGAAACCTTAACCATCATTAATCAATGAGCTAGTCCATAGAGGCGTACTAGGGACACGGTGTTGTTCACAAACCACACAAGTATTAAATTTTCCGCTTAATACAATTCTAGCATGGAATATAAACATTATCATGAACAAGAATTATAATAATAACATCTTTATTATTGCCTCTAGGGCATAATTCCAACAAATTCTGGTTACAGGAGGTAGGATTCCTCGGTCACATTGTGTCAGCCACAGGGATTTCCGTTGACCCTGCCAAAGTGAAAGATGTAGAAGATTGGCAAGCCCCAGCCACTCAAACCCAAGTTCGTGCTTTTCTCGGATTGGCGGGATATTACCGCAAATTCGTAGAAGGATTCTCGAGTATTGCCAGACCCATGACCCAATTGTTGAAGAAGGACAAGAAGTTTGAATGGACCGACAAGTGTGAAGCGAGTTTTCAAGAACTCAAAAGGAGATTGATTTCAGCCCCAATTTTGATCATGCCGGATATCACGAAGCCCTTCGATGTGTATTGTGACGCATCCAAGATTGGTCTCGGATGTGTGCTAATGCAAGAAGGCAAAGTTATATCTTATCTATCTCGACAATTGAAGCAACATGAGCAAAACTACCCAACCCATGACCTCGAACTCGCAGCAGTAGTTCTAGCCCTGAAGACATGGAGACAGTACCTGATGGGAAATCGTTGTGAGATTTATTCGGATCACAAGAGCCTAAAGTATATATTCACTCAGAAGGAGCTGAATATGTGGCAGAGAAGATGGATTGAGCTAATCAAGGATTATGACCTGGACATTCACTATCACCCTAGTAAAGCCAATGTGGTAGCCGATGCCCTTAGCAGATTGCCGTGCCGCTTGAACTCCATGATTTTGAAGGAGCAACCAAGTTTGCACAAGGAGATGGAATATTTTCAAATGGAATTAGTAAGTGAAGGATTTTTGGCTAGCATAGAACTCCAGTCCACTTTGATTAGTCAGATTAAGGAGGCGCAGAAGGAAAATGCTAGTATCGACGGAATCAAGCGTCGTATCGGTACAGGCAAAGTACCCGGATTCACCGAGGACGGAGAAGGAGTGTTGTGGTACAAAGGACGCCTTTGTGTACCAGCAGATTCTGAATTGAAAGAAGTTATTTTGAAGGAGGCTCATGATACTCTTTATTCTATCCATCCCGGAGGAACTAAGATGTATCAAGATTTGAAGTGTGATATTTGTCAGCGAGTCAAGGCCGGACATCAAAGACCTGCTGGATTGTTGCAACCCTTGCAGATTCCGGAATGGAAATGGGATTCTGTAGGAATGGACTTTATCACTGGACTACCTACTTCTAGTAGGGGAAATGACTCTATCTGGGTCATAGTGGATAGATTGTCCAAAGTCTCCCATTTCTTGCCCGCCAAAACCACCTATCAGAGTTCGAAACTAGCGGAGTTGTACATCGCTAGAATCGTTAGTTTGCACGGAGTCCCCAAGAACATAGTATCGGATCGAGGAACTCAGTTTACCTCGAGATTCTGGAAGAAAGTCCAAGAAGGTTTAGGAACCCGCCTAGATTTCAGTACAACGTATCACCCTCAGACCGAAGGACAAACGGAGCGAGTAAATCAAATACTCGAAGATATGCTGAGAGCATGCGTGTTAGAATATGGATCCAAGTGGGAAGACTGTCTGCCATTCGCAGAATTTTCTTACAACAATAGTTATCAAGCTAGTTTGCAAATGGCCCTATTTGAGTTCATGTACGAAAGAAAGTGTCGTACCCCTTTGAACTGGTCGGAAGTAGGAGAGAGTCAGATTTCCGGACCCGACATCCTACGTGAAGTAGAAGAGAAGGTTCACAAGATTCGTGAGCACCTCAAGACCGCCCAATCCAGATAGAAGAGTTACGCCGACAAGAGACGTAGAGACCTCGCCTTCAACATAGGAGATTTTGTTTATCTTAAAGTGTCGCCATTGAAGGGAATGCAGCGTTTCCAACTCAAAGGAAAGCTAGCCCCCAGATATATTGGACCTTTCAAGATTCTGAACCATCGAGGAGAAGTATCGTATCAATTGGAGCTACCTGAAGAGATGTCAGCCATGCACAATGTGTTCCATATCTCGTTACTTCGCAAGTGTCTCGAAGTCCCCGAGAAGACCGAAGTATTCAAGAATATCGATCACCAGACCATAGAGATCAATGATGACCTGACCTATCCCGAAGTACCCATCCGCATTTTGGAAGAAGCTTTTCGAACTACCTGAACCCGAAGCATCAAGTTTCTCAAGATTCAGTGGAGCAACCACACAACAGAGGAAGCTACCTGGGAACGCGAAGATCACATCAGGACGGAGTTTCCCGATCTCTTCAAATCCTAGGTAATCTTTGCGTCCTTTTTCAAAATCTCGGGACGAGATTTTGTTTAAGGGGGAAAGGTTTGTAACATCCCAAAAATACTAAGCTTGGATCATCAAACTCTAATCATCAAAATTAGGGTTAACAAAAACTTTTGTAAATAAAATTATGAATGCATGCATATGTGTATGCATTGATTTTGAATTCTTTTAAAACCACCTTGTTTGTTTGTTTCATTGTTTGTAAAATGTTTCTTAGGTGAAATAAACATCATCTAAAACATTTCCCACACTTTTCCTGAAGAAAAGTAAATCAAAACACATATATTAAATGAATGGTCACTTTGACCAATTTAACTCCCATTCCTACTTTGGCTGTCTCAAACTTTCAGAACCTAACATAAACTTTTCTGGATCTTTGCACCCCTTGAATGTACTCATAACAAAGTATCAAGGCCCACTTTGAGATCATCCAGAAACCTTCAAATGCATAGTTTAAATGACACTTCAAAATTGAATATTTATCATATGGGAAGATCCCACTTTTTCAAAAACCACTCAAACAAGCTCAACTTTCAAAACCCAAGCATCTGCAGACTCACCAGCACCAATCTAGCAAACCCACCAAAAATCTTTTCAAAATTCAAAACTTGATTTCATGCGGCTATTTCATCAAACAGGTTACAGACACAAATCAAACAAACATCAAACACTATTGTGAGCAGTGATTCTTGCCTAACTTGTTCCCTAGTTAGCTCACAACCAGCTCAGTAGATCATCTAGGAAGATTAGCCAAGCACTAGCACCACTGTGAGCTTGCCACTGCCATCAATGGTGAACAGCCGAGCACCCCCTTGCCACCCCATAGTCGACAGCAAGCTAGGAGCAGCAGCAAGCCTAGCCAGCATGTCTAGGAGGCAGCCCACCGTCCACCGCAACTCACTGTCCCATCCGCGAGCGTTGCCAAGCCCTGGACCACGCGCACAAGCCGCGCCCAGACCGCTAGAGACCATGCCGAGCGTGCGCCAGAGCACCACCCTCGACCAGCGCCCACGGACCGTGCGCCGCCCTCACCGCGTGCACACACAATCCCCACCGACCCAGGAGACCGCTAGATATCCCCGTTTGCCGCCCCATGCCGCACAGCCACCGCCTGTCGTCGAAGACGCCGCCTCTGCCGCGCAGAGCATCGCCCATTCCGGACCAATCCGCACCGCCCCACGCCTCGAAACCATGTCGTTGAGCATCGCCAGGAGACACATCACCGTCCCCTACCCTTTCCCATGCCATTAGCCGCCTGTAACATCGCCCCCGACGAGCTCACCGTGCGCCCCGACGGTCCCCTCGCTCGACTATAAATAGAGGCCACCCCCGCTCGATTTCTTCACACCATCTGACTCCCCTCCCCTCACTGATCGTGCCACA
Organism: Avena sativa; assembly: GCA_916181665.1. Taxonomy (NCBI): domain Eukaryota; kingdom Viridiplantae; phylum Streptophyta; class Magnoliopsida; order Poales; family Poaceae; genus Avena; species Avena sativa. Next base: position 317,731,316 of record OV702281.1, read on the forward strand.
CCGTTCTCAGAGCAAGGCGAGCACCACCCCGCCGGAATTGCACCGGAGCCCGCCGCCTCTGGAGAAGAAGGGAGCCATCGATTTTGTCCACCCCAGGAGCTGCCGCGACCACCCCTGAGTTCGCCGTCGTCGACTTCGTCGTTCGCCCGCCTCGCCGACCCTCGCCCGTACCCCGGTGAGCCCCTAGCACCCCTCACTGGCCGCGCTAGGTTTCGTTCTCACCGGCGTTGTCTCGCGTCGACGATGACTCCCAGCCATTGGATTAGAACTAGATCGAACGATCCACGTTGCCCCATACCGCTTCGCCCAGCCCCGTGTCACTGACGAGTGGGGACACCCACTTAAGCAGCCCGCGGGAGCACTGCACTTAGCAGGCCGGCCCATTTACTTTTCCCGCGCAGCCCAGTTATTCAAATTAAACTTTTTCCATTTCAATTCAAACACACTTCTGTACCCAACTTCAAAAATCAACCCAAATCGATTCAGTGCACCAAATTGAATGAAACCAATTTTGTTAGAAAGTTCTGTGAATGCTGAATCCAAGCCCGCTGGATTCAATTCATTTGGATCTATAGATCACTCACGGTAAAAATAACAAGGCAGAAGCTTTTCTGCATTCAAACATTTTTCAAATTTAAACCATAATAGCTTTTGAGTTGATTCCAACTCTCAAAAATCACATTTAACCATACCTTTCAGAATATATAAAAATATATAGGTTTACTTGCAGAAATAATGTTCAAGTAATAAAAGAATGCCCCATAGGCATTTCTAGTCACTTTATTTAATTAAAATAAAAGGGTAAAACCTTATTAAATTGTGACACCACTTTAAATCATATTCCCATGGACTACAATATGTGGTGATGACATGTGTCAACATGATCCCATGTTTGGTTTGGAGAATATTAAACCTTAAGTAGTTTTGCAATGAGTAGAAATTACTTTTCTAAAAATAAAAGGAATTAAATCAAGCCTTAACCTTGTAATGTTAGAGATGATGCTAGATCATCTATAGGACCCTTGTGTGTGATGATTGCAAGTAGTTAAGTATTGTTTGGTGATTTTGTACCTTGTATTTATTCATAGACGCTAGTACCGACCAAGGATACGAGGAGGAAGGAGGATACTACGAAGAAGAAGCCAAGGAGAACTTCAACCACTGCTCTGCACAAGGCATGCTAACACTTGCAATTTAGCAAGCTTATATTGACACTGATGCAAGCCTAATACTTCTAATAAATGTGCAAGCTAACACTTTCAAGATACCCTACTGATGCAACAAACCCCTACTTGTTACCATGCCTACTATATGCCTTAAGCATATGTGATCACACCCACTTGATAAACCAATCCTAGTTTTAATTGCAAGATTCTTACTTTATTTCTTTATCAAAGCTTACTTAGAGTTTACTTAAGTTAATTATAGATACTAGAAAGATAGTTGAAGGTTGCATAAAGAGCATAAAATTTGGCCTAAGTTAGAAACCTTGATATCAGCCTAAGATATAAGGTTGGACTTAGTTGAACTCCACTAGTTTACCACCCCTCATCAGTACTACCCCCACCTGTAGATGCTAGTGCTAAGCATAAACATTGATCAACCTTAGATGGGAATACTTGGTGGAAAAATGGTTATGAAAACCTTGGAATGATGGATCATTCTATTGAAATGTTTTGGACATGTGTTTCTAAACACCTGATGATCTTGGTGATGAAAATGTTGAGGCATGAGGCTTAGCCCTTTATAAAACTGATGGTTGTCTGGATGCGATACCATTCCAATTTTATCGTACAACCACAATACCCGAATATTGGGTAGGGCTTGACTGGAAACTTATATACCTTAGTATTAGTTCTCTCACGGCCAAGGTCTGAGCTGAGGCTACCTTGTGAAGATTGTCCACCTGTGCAGTACCCAAGATGACAGTTGGTCATGGTTGGGAGGCCAAACTCATAGGAGAGGTACTTATACTAGGGCGTGTAATTGAAAGGTTAGGATTGATTATCCGCATACTGAGTATGGTGAATTCAGGATTTGTTCCTGACGGATGTATCGAATGTTGTGGTGAAAGTGTACAATCTCTGCAGAGTGTCAAACTATTCGAATAGCCGCGTCCGCGGTTATGGACAGTTGGAGTGGCCATACTGTTCCCCCGTCAGACTTTTCAAAATGACCTGTGAAATGAATTGAGACTTTGACTTGACCACAACAGAGTTGTGATATGAAATACAAGTTCCCACTTAGGAGTTATAAAATTGTGACTAGCTTTGGAACTTAGTAGAGATAAATCTGGCTTTTGCAAAACAACCCTAGAGCCTAGTGTCCTATTATCCAAAAACCCCTTTTACTTGTTAGTATTAGTTTGCGAGTACTTAAAGAGTACTCATGGCTTTGTCCCTGGCTATTCCCATGGCCAGACAATGAAGAGGAGTACCTGGAAGATGGACCCCAGGAAGGTTACGACAACTAGGATCATCTCCCATCGTCAGCATTGCCTGTGACCCTAAAGATGGAGCTTCGCCTACGCTACCGTTATTATTACGTATTCCGCTGCTTGAACTTGTATTAAGAACTGGATCATGAGATCCCTATTTGTGTAAGAACTTATGTATCGTTTGTAATGGATGATGTACTATGGTATCCAATTCTGTTATGTCTCGCAAAAATGGTAATCCTGGGATTGCGATGTATGGCATAACAGGCATCTAGGATTGAAAAATCCGGGTGTTGACAGCCACCGCCGCCACTCCCCCATCCACCTTCGCCCATCCCCGCCACTGGCAAAGACCGTGTGGCAGAAGGTGGCGGTGAGATCTTATCCCCTCGCATGTATGGATGGTAATGGGTACCCGATACCCGCGTACCCGACGGGCCCCCGCTTTAAATGGGGAGGGTATGGTAAAAAATAATACCCACGGGGCTAATTAGTGTTAGAAATCATACCAACCGGGTCTAGTGGAGGTGGGTCTGGAGGTGCCAAACCTGAACCCGCATACCCACGTACCCGCATATGATAAGTGGACCCTACATGTAAGTGTTAGCTGTCAAGCAAATCCCAAATATATTGTTGCTAAATGTATTGTTTGTTGTTGTCTAGTCTATTTTGCTATGAAACTATTGTCAAAAATTCCTAATTGTTGTCATTTTTTGGCGGGTTAAAATACCCGTTGGGGCCCCGTTTACCCGGCGGGTGACGGGTATGGTGGGGATATGTACCCGCCGATATAATCGGGGGCGGGTCGTGGGGCGGGGAAATGAGGCGGGTGCGGGATGGGGGGGCAGGACCCGGACCCGAACCCAGTGGGTGCCACCCGGACTCGCGTGGCAGGTGACGGGGGGTATCCTTTCTTCGCAGGGCGGGAGCTCCTAGCCGGTGTGTGTAGGGGTTCGTAGCATGGAAAACAAAAAATTTATACCGCATTAACGCACACAAGCCAAGATCTATCTACTAGATTGTAGAAACAAGTCGATAGAGTACTCACCCTCGAAGATTCCAAAGCGGTTAACGAGAGCAGATTCTCATGGGTGATATAGTCGTACACTTGTCGATCTCAAGATCACGTAGACGATCCTTACGGCGCTGCGTTCCGGCAGCGCTCCCGCAGTCGGTCACATGTTAGGTACTCGATGAAGACCTTCCTCTCCCTCGTTCCAGTAGGCAGCGGAGGTTGTAGCTCTCTCCTCTTGATTCCGGCAGCACGATGGCGTGGTGTTGGAGTTTAGAGGGGAGATCCAGCAGGGCTTCGCCTTAAGCTGGAGCGGGTAGGTGGAGTAGAGGAGTTCCTTGGTGACTAGGGTTTAGAGGCTGAAGAGGAGGAGGTGGGGCTGGCGGCGTCTAGGGTGGCGGCGGCGGCTTGGGTGGGGCTAGGGTTTGTGGTGTAGGCTAGAGGGGCAACCCCTCCCCTCTATTTATGAGAGGGAGGGGCGGCTAGGGGAGGAGGAGGTATAATCTTCCCCCAACTCCCTCTCCTCCTTGGCACGCGGTGGAGGGAGAGGAGGTTTCCTCTCCTCCCTCCTCCAGGAAACATTGTCCCAGTTTGACTTTTTAAACTTGCCTTTTGACTTTCAATTTTGGAGTTTGATTTCTCTCTTTTAAATGCCTAGCCAAGTGACCTTGGACATAATGCAATCATTCCACTTTGTCATGACACATTCGTGTACCCTTCCCCTTCTGGATCGGTGAACCTTCTAGACCCTTCTAGATCATTCCGATGAAAACACCGGAATCATTCCCGAACTCCGAAATTGGATTTTCCTTATATGAATCTTATTCTCCGGACAATTACGGATCTTCTCGTGATATCCCAGATCCCATTCAAGACTCCGAACAACATTCGATATTCTTACTCACATTCCATATCTTAGTAAACAACATCAAATCCTTAAGTGTGTCTCCCTATGGTTCGTGAATTATGCAAACATGACCGAGACTCTTCTCTGATCAATAACCAATAGAGGAATCTGGAAATTAATATGGCTCCCACATATTTCTACGATTACTTTGCGATCGAATGAACCATTTACATACGATAACAATTTCCCTTTGTCTCATGATATTTTACTTATCCGAGGTCTAATCATCGGTATCTCTGCATACCTAGATCAACCTCGTTACCAATAAGTACTCTTTACTCGTTCCTGTGATATGTGATCCCTTGTGAGCCAGTCATATGCTTGCAAGCTAATTGGATGACATTCCACCGAGAGGGCCCAGAGTATCTATCTGTCATATGGATGGAAAAATCCCACTCTTGATCCATATGCCTTAACACATACTTTCCGGACACTCAATGGCACCTTTATAACCACCCAGTTACGAAGTGGTGTTTGATGTCATAAAAGAATCCATCCAGTAATGGTGATTAGCATGATCTCATGGTCGAAGGAATTAGGTTACTATTTATCTAAAAGCTTATAGCAAACGAACTATTTAAATGACTTGATCTTTATGCTACGCTTATCTATAGGAGGATGTCAATCACACCATTCTCCTAATGATATGATCTTTTTGTTAATAACATCTCAATGTTCATGATCAGGAAACCATGATCATCTATCAACCAACAAGCTAGTATTATAAAGAGGCTTTACTAGGGACTCTAATAAGTTTACAAATCACACAAGTATTAATGTTTCTGGTTAATGCTATTATAGCATGAATGTAAACATTTATCATAAACACAAAGATATAATAATAACTATTTTTATTATTGTCTCTAGGGCATATCTCCAACAGTCTCCCACTTGCACTAGAGTCAACTAATCTAGATTACATGGTAATATACCGAGGACCCATGGAGGTTTGGTGGTAGTCATGTTTTGCCCTCGGGAGGGGTTTAGTCAACGGATCCGCCACATTCAGATCTGTGTGTACTTTGAAAATATTTATGTCACCATCTTGGACATGCTCTTGAATAACGTGAAAACGTAGCTTGATATGCTTCAGCTTCTTGTGTGACCTTGGCTCCTGCGTATTGGCTATGGAGCCCATATTATCACAATAGATAGACATTGGGTCCAGCACACTGGGAACCACACCGAGCTTCGTAATGAACTCCTTCATACATATAGCCTCTTATGAAGCCTCTGAAGCAGCTATGTATTTTGATTCAGTTTAAGATCTTGCCACAAAGCTTTGCTTTGCACTCCTCCAGCTCACTGCTACACCATTCAAAGTAAATACGTATCCAGATTGAGATTTAGAATCATCCGGATCATTGTTCCAACTAGCATCGGTGTAACCATTAACAACGAGTTGTTCACTACCTCCATAATAAAGAACCATATCCTTAGTTATTCTCAAGTACTTAAGGATGTTTTTGACCCCTGTCCAATGATCCACTCCTGGATCACTTTGATATCTACTAGTTAAACTAACAACATATGCAATGTTGGGTCTAGTACATAGCATGTCATACATGATAGATCCTATGGCTGAGGCATAGGAAGTCTTACTCATCCTCTCTCTATCTTCTGCCGTAGTGGGACTTTGAGTTTTACTCAAGGTCGTATTGGGCAACATGGGCAACAACCCTTTCTTGCTATCTTCCATTCCAATCCTCTTTAGAACTTTGTCCAAATATGTACTCTGTGAAAACGATATTAGGCGTCTCAGTCTATCTCTATAAATCTTTATGCCTAATATCTAAGCAGCTTCGCCAAGATCCTTCATTGAAAAACTATTATTCAAATAATATTTGACACTATTAAGAAGGTCTACATCATTCCCAATCAAGAATATGTCATCCACATATAGTACTAGGAATAATACAGAGCTCCCACTCACTTTCTTGTAAATACAAGCTTCTCCATAAGTTTGTATAAAACCAAAACTTTTGATTACCTTATCAAAACGTTGATTCCAACTTCAGGAAGCTTGCTTCAATCCATAAATGGACCGTTGAAGTTTACATACCTTGTTAGCATCTTTAGGATCGACAAAACCTTTGGGATGTACCATAAACAAATCTTCATCAATGTCTCCATTGAGGAACGCCGTTTTGACATCCATCTGCCATATCTCATAATCATAATATGCAGCGATTGCTAACAAAAATCCTCATAGACTTTAGCTTTGCTACCGGTGAGAAAGTCTCATCGTAGTCAACTCCTTGAATTTTTCGAAACCCTTTTGCGACAAGTCAAGCTTTATAGACGGTTATATTACCATCAGCATCTGTTTTCTTCTTGAAAATCCATTTGTTCTCGACAGCCTTTCGGCCATCCGGTAAGTCCACCAAAGTCCATATGTAACATCCCTAAAATCATGTTTCAAAACTCATGCATATCATCCATGCATCCATGATCATGTAGAGTTCATTTCAAAAATCTATTCAAAAACAGGAGCATATGAGCTCATTATTTTATGTGATCAGCATTAAATCAAATGCTACTGTCCAATGAGAGATTGTTGTTCATGAATCAAACTTTGTTACTCTCAGATTGTTGCTTGCTTGCTATTTGCCTAAACCAAAAATTTGCAAAACAAAAGTGAATTTAAAACCATTTTCAAAACTTGATCAAATCTAGTGCCATATCACTATTTATTTTGTTTGATCAATAGGACCAAGCTAATACAGAGAGTCCATATGTTTTTACACTCAGAATTATGATTGTTACACTCTGCAAAAACCCAGAACAAATTTGAATTCAATTGGCATTTGAATTTGTTTGAAAATGGATTCAGAAAATCAAATCAGAAATAGAAAAAGAATAGGGAAAAGGATAAAGGCTGGCGCTAGGATTTTGGCCCAACAAGCGAAACAAGCCCAACAGCCAGCCCACCCGGGATTTCCCTCTCCTCCTGTTTTTCTCACCGCACCCGCGCTACCTAATGAGTCACTGACCGGTGGACCCTCGCCAGCTCACCACCGTCTTCCCCAAATCACGCCCACGACCACGTCGCCGGCTGTTTCCTCCGCCATTCACTGCCGCGTTTTAAAACCCGAGTTATTGCCGGCGTTTCCTCGCGTGATCCTCGCCCCCGCTCTGGCTATAAGACCCCCTCCCCTCGCCGCTCATTTCCCCTCACCTAGCACAGACGCAACGCCACCAGGCTGCCCGCAATTTGACTTGCACCGCCGTTGTACCGAGAGGCTCCGGCGAGCCATCACGGTGAGTAGCAGGCGCCCCTTGATTTCTAGTTCATGCGAGCTGCTTTGCAATCATCCTGCGCATCTTCTCATACCTCTTTTTCTTTCTGAATCGCCCTAGACCGTCGCCATCGTCCACCTCTGGAAGCGACTGAAGCTCACCTCGACTCCGGCGACTAAATTCGGTGGGCCTCGTGTTCCCCTCTGTTTCTGAATCACACGGGCATGTTCGCCTGCATCTAGCGCACCCGCTGACACTTTTTGTTTGGATCCTCGTGCCCCAGAATGTCGCCTTTGACTCTGTCAGTGAGCATCCGACGCCGCCAGCAACTTCAACGAGCTCGTGCTGCTGTGTCCGTGCGCCCCGACCCTGCCCGTCCACACGTTGAGCATCCCCACGTTCTCGCGGTCTCGGTAAGTACACACACGACCCCCCTGCCCCTCTCGTTTCGCTGAAACATCGTCGGCAGCGACGCCACCGCCGCCAGCAGCCAGCTGTGCCGCCGGTTTTAGGTTAGAGAGATGTGATCCACTGGATCTAGATCCAGTGGTTAAGATTAGACGCTAGCCGAAGAGGTACGGGCAGATCTAAGCCGCGCGATTAAGTTAGATCAACGGCTCAGAAGCGTGATCCGGCACGAATCGGTACCAACCAGTTAGAAGCTGCCTCGTGGCTAGGATTTGAATTTAAAAACTGGAATTAGATCTATTAGATATTAAAACTTGTTTAATTCATAACTTTTGATTTCCACGTCCAAATTTGATGAATTTTATATCAATGGAATCAGGAGAGAAAGACCTTTCCATATATGCAATGTGTTTAATGTTTTGTTTCTGATAAAATGGTTATTTTTACAGAAACATGTGTAGCCCTATTTTGTGTATATTAATTATTTGAGAAATGTTTTAATGTTCAAATAAAGGTTGTTTGACAAGTTTTGAACTTGTTTATAAACCAGTACTGTGCACTTGTCTTGATAAGTATAGAAAATCATCACATATCATATTGCGTGCATCCATATATTTTTGCTTGTATTTGTTTTGTATGTGATTTGGTGCTATCATTTTATGTGTAGATTTTGGTGCAAATAGTGATTGTGATTGTGAGGATTGTAGCTACTCTCCAAACTACCAAGGCAAGTGGTGCTTCATGATTTTATTCCTATGTTTTTCAACTATGCATTAGAAATATTTTGCTAGTCTTGCATGGTTATATTTTGCTTATATGCTATGCTTGGGAAATCCTAGTAGTTGTAGAATTGCTAGAAATTTCTAAGTTAAGATGCTTATCTATGCCATGCTTAGCCTAGCTAGTAGCAACCAAGGGTGGTTATATATTCATGCTATGAATAAATATTTCTAAGTATTTGGACTATGTTTTTGCTTAATAAAACAACTAAGTGAATGAATCACCTGGGTGGAATGGTTGTGAATGGGTTATGTTAAGTGGTTACACAAGGCCCATTTCTATGGTTTACCTTGTGTATCTCACTTATGGAAAGCCACCCAGGAACAAAGGGATTCGAGAGGCCAAATGTTAAGAAGCTTCTAGTATAGCCACTTGGCAATATGGGCTCTGCCTGGATCACATAGGTTGCAATAACTTAGCCATTTGGACAGTTGGTGGTAGTGGGATGATAGGTTGGAATGTGTCCATTTGGTCTAAGGGAAGGCTTCTGAAAGGTCCTGTCTTAGTGAAAATCAAGTCTTGTGGGGAAAGTGCACAACCTCTGCAGATGGAAGAATCTAAGTACTTAGCCATGTCCCTGGTATTGGACAATTTGAGCATCAAGACATGGAAGCTATCAAGAATATCCTCATCCCAATTTCTAAGTAAAACTTGTGGTTTAACAAGGGTGAAGGACCCCAATGTCTATTGGTGGTTCCTTGGGAAAAGTTTTGACAAACAAAAACTTAGTGTTTTCAACTGATAGGCAAAACCTATTTTGAGCAAAGCACGCCTAAGCTACACTTAGCCAAAATGCATATAGTATTTAGTCCACCAATATTATACTAAGGTATCACTTGCCAATACTATTCCAATGTATTGACACACTTTGGTTGTAACTTTTGATGTTGCAGGTTATTCTGATGATGATTAGGAGCCATGAGTCTACAATCAACATGCTTGCCTGTGGCACATGAAGATGAAGACTTATTTATCTATTTACTTTTTTAAACTCTTGTATTAGGCCTGTGGCCATGGAGTTGTAAAAGACTATGTTTGTCTCTGGAATGACTGTAATAATGACCTTTGTTTCTGTGTACTTCATCTTAAACTATGGATGCTAGCATTGATCCAGGGACTAGCATTGCAATCACAGGGATCCTTCTCCTTTACAAAGGAGGGATCTTACACCATACCTTGTTTTTGTACATGGATCCAATCTCGGATTTCATGGATTCTTGCCATTTATTGGAATCTGGGCTCATTATCGCTTCCTCATATGTCGTAGGGTCGTCGGTGTTGTCCACCAACATGACACTCATAACGGGATCATACCAATCGGGAACGTACGAGTCCTCGTCGACTTACGAGCTTCCGTAGTAACTTCGACCGAATTTTCATGATCACCATCATTAGCTTACTCTCTTATTGGTGTAAGCGCCACAGGAAATTCTTCCGGTGTTGCGCTACTCTCAAATCCGAGAGAAGGTTCGACAACCTCATCGAGTTCTACTTTCCTTCCAGTCACTTCTTTCGAGAGAAACTCGTTCTCTAGAAAGGATCCATTCTTGGCAACGAAGATTTTGCCTTCGGATCTATGACAGAAGGTATACCCAATAGTTTCCTTCGGGTATCCTATGAAGACACATTTTGTGCTTTGGGTCAAGCTTATCGAGCTGTAACTTCTTTACATAAGCTTCGCAACCCCGAACCTTAAGGAAGGAAAATTTAGGTTTCTTTCCAAACCATAATTCATATGTTGTCGTTTCAACGGATTTAGATGGTGCCCTATTTAAATTGAATGCGGCTGTTCCTAATGCATAACCCCAAAACAAGAAAGGTAAATCTGTTAGTGACATCATAGAACGAACCATATCTAAGAGAGTTCGATTACGATGTTCAGACACACCATTACGTTGTGGTGTTCTCGGTGGTGTCAATTTTGAAAGTATTCTGCATTTCTTCAAATGCTCGCCAAACTCGTAACTTAGATATTCACCTCCATGATCAGATCGTAGAAATTTAATCTTCTTGTTATGTTGATGCTCTACTTTACTTTGAAATTTCTTAAACTTATCGAAAGTTTTGGACTTATGTTTCATGAAATAGATATACCCATATCTACTTAAGTCATCCGTGAAAGTAAGAACATAACGATAACCACCGTGCGATGCTACACTCATCGGGCCACACACATCGGTATGTATGATTTCCAATAAGTCCGTAGCTCGCTCCATCATACTAGAAAATGGAGTCTTAGTCATTTTACCCATCAGACATGCTTCGCATCTTTCAAGTGATTCGAAATCAAGTGATTCAAGAAGTCCATCGGAATGGAGTTTCTTCATACGTTTCACTCTAATGTGACCAAGACGACAGTGCCACATGTATGTAGAATTATCGCTCAGTTTAAAACGTTTAGCTTCAATATTATTAACATGTGTATTACTACAATCGAGATTCAACAAGAATAGAGCATCTATCAAAGGTTCATGTGCATAAAACATATTACTCATATAAATCAAACAACCATTATTCTCGGACTTAAACAAGTAACCGTCTCTTAATAAACATGATCCGAATATAATGTTCATGCTCAACGCAGGCACCAAATAATAATTATTTAAGTATAAAACTAATCCTGATGGTAGATGAAGAAGTAGCATTCCGACTACGATCACATCAACATTTAATCCATTTCCAATGCGCATCGTCACCTTGTTATTCGCTAGTTTTAGTCTATTATGCAGCACCTGTTTCGAGTTACAAATATGAGCAACCGAACAAGTATCAAATACCCAGGCACTACTACGACTACTAGTAATATACACATCAATAACATGTATATCAAATATAGCTTTCTTCTTGATGTTGCAGTTCTTCAGATCTTCCAAGTACTTGGGGCAATTCTGCTTCCAGTGACCTTCTCCCTTGCAGTAAAAGCACTCAGTATCAGGCTTAGGCCCAGCCTTGGTCTTCTTCACCGGCGCGATAGCTCTCTTACCGCCCTTCTTGAAGGTTCTATTTTTCTTAGACTTGCCTTGCTTCTTTAAATTGGTGGTCTTATTGACCATCAACACTTGGTGCTCTTTCTTGATATCCACTTCCGCAGACTTCAACATAGAGAATATTTCTGGCAACATCTTATACATGTGCTGCATGTTGTAGTTCATCACAAAGTTCTTGTAACTTGGTGGTAGTGATTGGAGGACACGATGAATCCCTAACGCATTAGGAATTATTATGCCCAAGCTCTGGAGATTATTAGCGTGCCTAGATATCTTAATCACATGATCACTAACGGAGCCGCCCTCTTCCATCTTGCAGTTAAAGAACTGTTCAAAAGCTTCATAACTCTCAACTGCTGTGTGAACCTCAAATATCATTTTAAGTTCACGGAAAATATCATGTGGGTCAAAGTTCTCAAACCTCTTTTAAAGCTCCGATTCCAAATCATACAAGATAGCACACTAAACCTTGGAGTACTGATTCTTCCGAGTACGAAAAACTTTTTCTCATCATCAGTAGCATCTTCTGCAGGTGGGTCACCCAGCGGTGCATCCAGCACATAGGTCAACTGACCAGCATTGAGGACAATCCTCAAATTGCGGAACCAATCCGCGAAGTTGCTTCCATTGTTTTTCAACTTTTCTTTCTCTAGCAACGCATTAAAATTGATGGTAGGGGCCGCCATTGATCTACAACATATTTGCAATAGTTTAGACTATGTTATGACAAATTGAGTTCTAATTAATAGTTTAATTAATCTAGGTGAACTCCTACTCAAAACAATATTCCTCACATTGTTTTAGTGATCACATGAACTCAATCCACTACATCAAGTCTGATCATCACGAGACATAATGTAGTTCCGAAGGCGAACAATCAACATGTTCATCATATCTAGTATATGACTCATGCTTTACCTTTCGGCGATCGGTGTTCCGAGACCATGTCTATACATGCTAGGATCGTCAAGATGTAACCTTATTTTCCTCATGAGAAAATCTGGCTTGCTCCTGTCGTATACACTCGCAGAATCTAACACACCCGCTCATCGCGTGTTGCTTCGAAACAACGAGTCTTGGCAACAGTTCCTACTAAGGACAAACACTTTATAACTTGATATTTTGTGAGAGGGATCATCTTATAATGCTACGGTCACGATCTAAGCAGTACAAGATGCATAAAAGGATTAACATCACATGCAATTCAAAATATGTGATATGATATGGCCTTTCTTCGTGTGCTTCAGATCTCCGTCTTCAAGCACGAACATGATATCCATCATCACTGGCGTGGCGTCAAGGTCAATGGCACCGCTCCATGGTTGTCGTCCACCAGCATCAACTATTACAACTACTTTGAATAATAGACACGCATGTCTTAACGAAATTAAAAAGACAACCATAAGGCTCCTGCCGGTTGCCGACTTACAATAAGGATGATTGCATACATCATATATAATCACAATCATGGCCATATCACATCACAGCACACCCCTGAAAAACAAAGTTAGATGCCTCTAATTTTCTTTGCATATTTTATGTGGTTTGGGGCTTTCAATAAGTACTGTTCTAACTTATGAAAAAGAACCACAACGTTGATTCTTGAACTACCAAGTGCCCGTTGTAAATTAAATCTTTACTATGATGGGAGAGACAGACACCCACAAAGCCACTTATGCAATACAAGTTGCATGTTGAGCATGGAGAAAGTCTCATGAACGATGTCATGTAAGGTTAGCCCGGGCCGCTTCATCCCACCATACCGCAAGATGCAAAGTACACAAGAAGCAATTGATAATAAAAGCACCACCGCCCATAATGACCATTGTGTTCTACTCGTGCAACAGATCTACATATAGACATGGATATGATACCATTGTAGGGGTTCATAGCATGGAAAACAAAAACTTTCTACCGCATGAACGCACACAAGCTAAGATCTATCTACTAGATTGTAGCAACGAGTCGATAGAGTACTCACCCTCGAAGATTCCAAAGCGGTTAACCAGAGCAGATTCTCGTGGGTGATGTAGTCGTACACTTGACGATCTCAAGATCTCGTAGATGATCCTTCCGGCGCCGTGCTCCGGCAGGGCTCCCGAGTCGGTCACACATTCGTTACTCGATGAAGACCTTCCTCTCCCTTGTTCCAGCAGGCATCAGATGTAGTAGCTCTCTCCTCGTGATTTTGTCAGCATGACGACGTGGTGTCGGAGTTTAGAGGGGATATCCCACAGGGCTCCGCCTTAAGCTGGAGCGGGTAGGTGGAGTAGAGGGGTTCCTCAGCGACTAGGGTTTAGAGGCCAAAGAGGAGGAGGTGGGGCCGACGGCGTCTTGGGTAGGGCTAGGGTTTGTGGTGTAGGCTAGAGGGGCAACCCCCTCCCCTCTTTTTATGAAAGGGAGGGGCAGCTAGGGGAGGGGGAGATCGAATCCTCCCCCAACTCCCTCTCCTCCTTGGCGCACTATGGAGGGAGAGGAGGTTTCCTCTCCTCCCTCCACTAGGAAACATTGTCCTAGTTTGAATTTTCAAACTTGCCTTTGGACTTTCAATTATGGAGTTTGATTTCTCTCTTTTAAATGCCTAGCCAAGTGACCTAGTACATGATGAAATCGTTCCACTTTGTCATGAAACATTCATGTACCCTTCCCCTTCTGGATTGGTGAACCTTCTAGACCCTTCTAGATCATTCCAGTGAAAACACCGGAATCATTTTCGAACTCTGGAATTGGATTTTCCTTTTATGAATCTTATTCCCCGGACCATTCCGGATCTCCTCGTGATATCTCGGATCCCATTCGAGACACCGAACAACATTCGGTATTCTTACTCACATTCCATATCTACTAAACAACATCGAATCCTTAAGTGTGTCTCCCTACAGTTCGTGAATTATGCAGACATGATCGAGACTCTTCTCTGATTAATAACCAATAGATGAATCTGGAAATTCATATGGCTCCCACATATTTCTATGATTACTTTGTGATTGAATGAACCATTTACATACGTTACCAATTTCCCTTTGTCTTGCGATATTTTACTTATCCGAGGTCTGATCGTCGGTATCTCTGCATACCGAGTTCAACCTCGTTACCGATAAGTACTCTTTACTCATTCTTGTGATATTTGATCCCTTGTGAGCCAGTCACATGCTTGCAAGCTAATTGGATGATATTCCACCAAGAGGGCCCATAGTATATCTATCTGTCATATGGATGGACAAATCCCACTCTTGATCCATGTGCCTCAACACATACTTTCCGAACACTCAATGCCACCTTTATTAACCACCCAATTACGAAGTGGTGTTTGATGTCATCAAAGCATCCATCCGACAATGGTGATTAGCATGATCTCATGGTCGAAGGAATTAGGTTACTATGTATCTAAAAGCTTATAGCAAACAAACTATTGAAATGACTTGATCTTTATGCTACGCTTATCTATAGGAGTATGTCCATCACACCATTCTCCTAATGATATAATCTTGTTGTTAATAACATCTCAATGTTCATGATAAAAAAACCATGATCATCTATCAACCAACAAGATAGTATTATAAAGAGGCTTTACTAGGGACTCTAATAAGTTTACAAATCAAACAAGTATTAATGTTTTCGGTTAATACTATTATAGCATGAATGTAAAATTTATCATAAACACAAATATATAATAATAACTACTTTTATTATTGCCTCTAGGGCATATCTCCAACAGTGTGGCACGGCGCCCCTGGATGGCAAGTCGTGGTTGAAGGAGAAGGTAGCTGAGGCGGCAAAACTGGGACCTTCACGGAGATGGGCGCTAGGGCGGTAGCCCCGGGATCCCGCTGTTCGGTGGCTACGGTGGCCTCGAGGGCGGCACGATGGCTGGCCCTAGGTGCTCGCACTTGTAGCCGTCAGCTTCTTGGAGTCTGCGTCAACCTTGGCATTGGCGGTTCCCGTGGTCCAGTTGGTGGCAGGTGGCAGCGGCTCGGTCTTTATCTCCATGATGTGTTGGTGCTGTTGGTGGTGCTCCTTGAGCATCGCGGGCTGCTCGTGGTGGCTACAGGCGGCTTGTGGCATGGGGCTACAAGCTTGGCGTGAATAATGGAGGCGGTCCTTGGGTTCCTCTCGCGCCAAGACAAAGATCTACTTGATGCTTGCTCGTTGATTAGGAGGAAGTGTCAATTTCCGGAAGGCTTTGTCGGAGAACTCCCATGGACGCCTCATGCCAGGATATTGCTAGAGCGGATGTTATTAGGCATGGACACCCGTGTTTTTTACTGACCGTTTTGGCTTTAGAGGGAGCGTTGTGAATCTCTGATATCTGTTACCATCATGGGGCATGTCTTTTAGTCCATGGTGAAGTCAGAGGCAAAATGTCATGAAAGTCGGATCAGAGGACTAGCAATGGTGTTTCAAGTCTTTGTGGCGATGATGAACTGGCTTGGTGATTCGTGAGTCGTAGTAGCCACATCGACAAGTGGGGCTGACACCATAGGAGAAGTTCAAAGTCCTATCTTGCAGGGTGAAAATCCAATGTATGGCCTTAATTGTTTGCGTCTGGCAATGACCTTGTTGAACAAATTGTTCTGTGAGTGTGGATTTTCTTTAGGGTGAAAACCTATGATCAGTGATCGGGCAAAGATAATGCTTGTGGAATATTTCATTCTTGGAAGCGTCACGCTATTAGAGAAACTGGACTTCTGATACTGTCATGTTTGTGTTAGTACTACTGCTACAAAGAATGATTCACTATAGCGAGACTTTTCTTTGATTTAACTTTTTGTATGCATCCATAATACCATTATGGCACTGTGTTGTAGCTGAAGCTGGGTGTAATTGATATCTTCGTGATATTAGTATATACTCCTTTAAAAAATCATAGTATTGTAGTGTAGTTCATGTGTGAGTTCATGTATTTCTGCATATGGAATCAAGAACTAATGATAAAAATTTTAACCATAAATGTTCATATCAAAAGAAATTAAACTAACAACTAACCCTTTAGTAATGATTCGTGCGCTAACCCGTTTGGGTCCGACCATACCCTGTTATTAAGACTTTGCTCATATCTTCCATATAATTACCCACTCTAACTAGACTTTCTCGGTGCCTCCTAGGGCACAGCCAGTTAGCAGAACCCTTGATGCGACATTTTAGTCCAAGCGAAAGGACTGAACCAGCAAAATGAGAAGCAGAACATGGTAAACACGTCGATGAAAAATTAGTCGATGACCAAATCATTTGAATTTGTCAACTAGAGCGTTTTACAACATGTTGATGAAGTAAAGAAAGCAAACTCTTATAGTTTCATGTGACCATGGCTGTTATGAAAGTAAAAAAATATATACTCGTGATTGATCTATAAGCTGCTTGAGACCGCCCTAGGTCGTCGAGATAAGACTAAATGTATCGATGATGAAACAAGCGACAATGAGAGCACGTGCACCATACACGACCTATGTTCGGAAAAATGTTTACAATGATATAAGAGAGAGAGTCCACCACCCACACGTCCACACACATGTGTCCACTCGAGGGAAACAAACGTAATCGCGTATATAAACTCGCCCGGCCTTTGCCTTCCAAGATCTAGCATCCTTATTCCTCAATATGTCTAGTCAGAAAACCCCAATCTATACCTTTCGCGCGTCCAGAAGCTCCTTTCATAGCACCATCCTCCCCTTATTTGCGCCATGAAGCGTACCCATGGAGACAAGACGGAGGTCAAGCCAGTTGGAGGTGCAGTAGATGGCTCAGTTGTCGTTGAGCAGGCAGAGGCGGCTTATCCAGGCACGCACGCCGCTCATCGCTACTCCGTCGCCGCTTTAGGCTCCGTCCAGCCAGTCATTGTCACCGTCGAGCAGCAGGTAAACGACAACCTCATGGTGTCAGCGGGTAGGTCTATATGATGGGCATGCATGCAACCCGGCATAAGACAAGAACTACGCCCACATCATCATCGACCCCTTCCTCGAAGTAGTCAAGGAGAGGGATGAGTTTAAGGAGGAGGTCTCCGATGAGGTATTTGAGGTACTACTTCTCTTCCATTCGCAATCGTAGATTTCACTGTTCATATATAGGATTTTCTCAATCTATAGATTCTTTTGATCTGTCACCTTCTTATTGTGGACCTATTAGAATATATGGTTCGAATGGTTGATTGTTTTGGAGATTTGATTAGATCTACTCATCTTCCATCTAATAATTTTACATTTTGTTGTTTTTGTTCATACCGTTCTTCTTATGCTATAGATTTAATCGATCTATAACATATTTGATTTTAGCGGTTTATGGATTGTTGTTACTGGATGTTGATTTTGATACACACCGTGCATGTATGTATAACATAGTGTATATATTACATTTTAATTTCTCACTAGGCCAATGATTCAAATTTGCCCTAAATGAGTGCAAGTGTCACACATTTTATGGTGTCAGGTTTTTTAGGGACGAGTTAGTGAACCTAAGGCAATGTACATGAACAATATAGGTTGTGCTTGGTATTTTGATGTAGTACCCCGGGTAATAACATTACTAGAAATCGCCTATCTTTATGTCTATGCATCATCATGACATCAACATGTATCTGTTCGCTAAAAACTATTTTCTAAAAGCCCTATTTGTTTTCTACATATAGCCCTTTCTATTTCAAATGTAAAACCATGGAACCTTCTAGATATTTTATTGTCTAAACTATTTTACAAAAGAATATTAACCTAAATAATAATAATAAAACTATTTTGATCGGAGAGGCAGTCTAGACAGTCAGGCCAGAGGCCCAACCGGGCTAGACTACCTACCACCCGACCCACCTAATCTAAACCATAGATCTACCACTCCTAGTCCAAAACCTAACCCTAACCTAACCACACCCAGCTAAACCTACCCCACCAACCCTCACACCCTACAACACCCGCTGCCACTCACCCCTGCGGCACACAACACAACCACCACGCGACGCGACACCCCACCCAGATCCCCACGCACCCCTCCCGGTCGTAACCCCCAGCCCCACCACCTGATCCCCCACCCGCTCTCTCAATCGCACCATTGAGCCGGCCCCACCCTATCCCTAGCCCACACGCCTTCCCCAAGCACGTCCCTCTTCCTCACTCGCAACCCCAATCCCGCTGCCACTAGCGCTTCTGGCTGTCGCCGCCTTCCTCTCTACTCTCGTGAGCGTGTCGCCGCCAGTGTCACCTCCCTCTACCACCTCATCTCTCGCCGGCCGCCTGCAGGGGCGCTCCACCACTAAGACCGCCTCGCCAGGACCCTAGCCCTAAGCTCCATTCGGCACCGTCAGCCTCTCCCGACCTCGCCTTCACCGCGGCAGCCCTGCAACCTCGTCCCGACCGCCACGCGGGCTCCTCTCCACCCATCAAGCTACTCTTGTCGTCTCCCTGCTTCCTACCTCTACGGTTGCGCCCGCAGCAGAGCCCTGTGCCCTTCTTTTGTAGTGCCGTCGGTCGAAAACGCGTCACCGTGCCTGCCCTGAAGCCCTTGTCGTGGCGCCCTCCTTCCAGCCGCCGGCCGTGCTCCCTTCCTGGCGGCCCTTCATCCTCTCGGTGCAAGCGCCGCCCGTAGCTACCCGTCCCCGACGTCCTCCGTGTGCAGCCTCTCGCCGGTCATTCTTCTATCTTTCACCGAGCTCTGCCGCGTTGTCCTTTCCTGACGTCGCCTGAGTTGGTGTTTGTGGTATGTGTCTTCCATGGATACAATCTCCATGGGAAGAAGTGCCCATTGAAGTGCCGTTGGTGTTGTGACCACTTTGTCACAATGCGACTGCTCCAGGCCTCCCGTGGAATAGATCAATACCAAGTTCAACTCATCGGAACCATGTTGTGAGAATGGAACCCTAGTACTTGCCAAGATAGATCGACACCGAGCCTGAATAACCCCGCCGAGAACCCGCACGACACAAAGACCGTACCAAAACCGGTGGCACCAGACGAACCCTCGACAAGATCTTCACAGTGGAGCCAAGGTCTCCGACATGGGCCCTCAAGATCTCCATCGTGAACCGATGGTCGAGACCCCGACCCCAAACCCTCCGAGCACCCAAGATCTTCGAACCCCAATGTGTGAATTCTTTTCCTGAGACCCCTATATATTTTTAGAATATATGATATTTTACTTGCTACATATTAAATTGTTCATGTCGCATACATATTGTGTGGTTTTGGGGGGCATTATGCTGATTCACCTCATAATGAAATATGGAAACCATATGCGGGTTTTTCTAGTCTTATATTGGCTCCATTTAAATTTGTGTAGCGAATCGTTGACGTATTTTCCCTTGTTAATACAATATTAATTTGTGGGGTATCTAGACAACATAAACCACCTAATTAATTGCCAGAACCCAGGTTCCGCTTAATATTTCCTAATTTCACCACAATTTTTCCATGTCATGCATCATACATGCATCATGCCCGATATTCTGCCATTGTATTAAATCGTGCATTCAGTGTTTCTTTTAGTGCTTTGCTTCTTTATGGATTAGGATGATGAGTTGATGCGAGTGTAGATCCGATATAGTAGCTAGATGGTTGTTTCTCCTCCTTTGTGCTACCATATTTAGATCTTGTGAGTTCCGTTCATGATCAAGATCATCTATTTGTAATCATGCATGTTGTGTTTACGGGGATCCGATAGATATTGAGATTACTATGTCAGATTGATTAATGATTCTATCTTGTTGATTCTATCATGTCCGTGTTGTTTGAGATCTTGCATGCTCTCCGTTTCTAGTAGCTATCTCGGCCAAGTATATGCGAGTGACTCCAAGAGGGAGTATTTATGTTCGATAGTGGGTTCATGCCTCTATTGAATCTGGGGAAGTGACAGAAATCTCTAAGGTTGTAGATGTACTGTTGCTACTAGGGAGAAAACAACAATCTCTTGTTCATGGAACAATTGTATTGTTTACTTTACACACATTGCTTAAAGCAGTTATCCGTTGCTTGCAACTTAATACTAGAGGGGGTTCGGATGATAACCTGAAGGTGGATTACTAGTCATAGATGCAGTTGGATGGCGGTCTATGTATATTGTTGTAATGCCCAATAAAATCTTATAGGATCATGAATGTCTAGTATTGCATTGTTATGCCTTGCTCTGTCCTGTCAATTTCCCCGCTATAATTTGTTTACCCAGCAGGTTATGTATTTATCTTAAGGAGAACACCTCCAGTGAACTGTGGACCCCGGTCCAATCTTTACCATTGATAAACCTTCCACTGTTATTGTTTACTTTCTGCAAGCTACCGTTACCTTCCTCACCATACGTTTAATCCTTTGTTTTCAGCAAACCGGTGAGATTGACAACCTCACTGTTCATTCGGGCAAAGTCTTGAGTTTGTGTTGTGCAGGTTTCCAAGTTGCTAGCAACACCTTTGAGTCGTTTCCTTCCTCCTACTGGTTCGATAACCTTGGTTTCTTACTGAGGGAAAACTTATTGCTATACTCATCATACCTTCCTCTTGGGGTTTCCCAACGAAGCTCTACAGTGATCTGAGCCGCATCAAGACGTTTTCTGGCGCCGTTGCCGGGGAGTTAAGGACGGCTTCACAAGGGGAGTCCTTCACAACCTTTCTCTTTACTTTGTTTTTGGTTTGCTTAGTTCCTCTTTCTTTTTTTTTGCTTATTTTTATCAAAAATTCCAAAAAAAAAAGTTTTGTTGGTTTGCTTTTTCTTATCAAAAACACAAAAATAGTTCCTACTCTAGATGATGCTGCTGTTGGCTTGATCCACCTTTGCAAAAATGAATTTTGCTGAGAACACCTAGTTGTGTGACTTTACTAGCACAAACAATAATGATTTCTTGAGTACACCTATTGCTCCACCTACTCCTGATGCTACCTTTTATGAAATTAATCCTGCTTTGTTGAATCTTGTTATGAAAGAGCAATTTTCTGGTGTTAGTTCTAATGATGCTGCTTCCCACCTCAATAACGTTGTTAAACTTTGTGAGATGCAAAAATATAAGTATGTAGATGGGTATATTATTAAGCTCAAATAGTTTCCTTTCTCCTTGAGAGAAAAAGCTAAAGAATGGTTGCTATCCTTGCCTAGAAATAGTATTGATTCTTGGATTAAGTGCAAAGATGCTTTTATTGGAAAATACTATCCTCCTGTTAAGATTATATCTATGAGAAGTGAAATAATGAAATTTAAACAACTTGATAATGAACATGTTGCTCAAGATTGGGAAAGAATGAAATCTTTGGTAAAGAATTGTCCCACTCATGGACTGACTGCTTGGATGATTATCCAGACTTTTTATGCAGGGCTAAACTTCTCTTCAAGAAACCTATTGGACTCAGCTGCTGGAGCTACCTTTATGACCATTACTTTCGGTGTTGCAACAAAGCTCCTTGATAATATGATGGTTAACTATTCTGAATGGCACACTGAGAGAGCTCCACATGGTAAGAAGGTAAATTCTGTTGAACAAACCACCTCTTTGAGTAATAAATTTATGTTATCATGGCTATGCTTGTTCATGTAAAAGCTCATATTGATCCAAATAGTGTTCCTTTAGCCTCTTTGGTTGCTCAACAAGAGCAAGTTGATGTGAACTTCATTAGGAATAATAATTTTGGCAACAATGCTTATGGTAATAACTATAGGCCTTATCCTCCTAATAATAGTAATATTTATCATGGTAGATCTGGAATGCCTAGTGAAGATAGGATTCTAGAAGTTGAAAGATCCACTAAAAACTTCATGCAAATGCAATATGAGCAAAACAAAATATTCACTAAAACTATGGAAGAACAATCTACTATCTTGAAAAATATTAGTCATCAACTTGAGAATTTGAATAGGGAAATCCTAGTTTACAGTCCAAAATTTTGAATGCTAATAAAAATATTTCATCTTTGTCTGAAACACAATCCTCTTTGATTAATAAAATGGCTGCTAAACCTGAAACCTTGGAAAGTACCTTTGCTGCTACTCGTGCCATACAAGTTACTATTGATGAAAATGTTAGACTATTATCTAAACTACATGCTAAGTGGGAAAGAGAAGTTGAAATTGCTAGAAATAATAGTGTTTGTACTATTACCACCACCAACATGGATGATAGAAAAACACAAGAAGTTCCTATTCCTCCTACAACAATGTCTAAACCCAATAAGTCTACTACCTGTGATGCTAAGTTTGATTTTGATCTTCATGGTTGCAATATCTCTGAAGTGATTTTGTTCCTACAAAAGCTTTCTAGAAGTCCTAATGCTAGTGATATGAATATGGCTTTCACCAAACACATTACCGACGCTCTCATTAAAATTAAGTAAGAAAAATTGAAACACAAAGCTTTTATTCCTAGGAAAGTAGAAGATAGTTGGAAACCCATCATTAATATGCAAGTGAATGACTTTGATCTCAAAGCTTCATGTGACCTTGGTTCTAGTGTCTCTATTATTCCTAGAAAGATTTATGAAATGCTTGATTTTACACCTTTGGAAGATTGCTATTTGGATGTCCCACTTGATGATAATGCTAAAAAGAAACTCATAGGGAGTGTTAATGATGTTCTTATTATGGTTAACAATGCCTATGTCCCTGTTGATTTCTATGTTTTGGATGTTGAATGCAATGCTTCTTGTCCTATTACTTTGGGAAGACCTTTTCTTAGAACTGTTGGTGCCATCAATGATATGAAAGAAGGCACCATTAAATATCAATTTCCATTCAAGAAATATATTGAACACTTCCCCTATGAGGAGAGAGAAGTTACCTTTTGCTCCTCCTTTGAAAGCAAAATTTGATGTCAATGCTTCTTCATTAGAAAATACTTGATTCTTGCTTCTTGTGCCTAACTTAAAGGCGTTAAAGGAAAGTACTTCTTGGGAGATAACCCAATAGTTTTCTTGAGTCTTGGAAGTTATTACTTCTATAATAACCTCTCATTATCCTTTTTATTTTGATATTTGTGCCAAGAATAACCTCTAATGAGAGGTAAGTAAGATTTGGGGACGTGCTCTCCCGAAACAAATTTTTGTGCTCCACTGTAAAAATTCTTGAAAAATCTATGTATGTCAGATTGATCTGTAATTTTCTGAATAAATCCCCTAGGTTGTTAGCTAACTTTTGTTAGTTCAACACTTTTTTATTTGAGTAACAGAAGGCATCGAACAAATAGGTTTCTACCTGCTGGTCTGTTTTGACAGATTTCTGCCATTATTTGCATTTGCCTCTTTATTGATTCCTTTTTGGGTTCTCTTTGGTAAATTGAGCTTTTTGAGGGAATTGATACAGAAGCTTGTGTTTTTAATGAAAGTTTAGCTATTTTGAAACTTATAAGGTTCCCAACCTTTAATAAGGTAGAGATCCTTGTGTTTACAATGCTAGTCCCTGGATCAATAGCTAGCATCCACAGTTAAGATGTAATATCAAGAAACAAAGGTCATATTACAATGTTATAACTAGGAATAACATAATTTTATTACATCTTACATAGATCATTTGGCTATTACATTACATTGCAGCAGAAATCTATAAGCATGGGGTCCTTCATCTTCAAAGTGCCATAGGCAGACATGTTGGTTGTAGACTTTGTAATCCTAATCAACACACTTCACTAAATCAATCAAACCTGCAACATAACAAGTTATAGCCACAAGGGTCAATACATTTGAATTGTATTGGCAAGTGATAATATGGTAGTATAGTGGAGTCTATCATCTATATGCATTTGGTTAAGTGGAGCTTAGGCTTGCTTTGCTCAAAATAGATTTTCCATGTCATTTGAAATCACTAAGTTTTTGCTTGACAAAATAATCTTTCCCAAGGCATCTCCCAATCAAAGATTGAAGATCCTCTAACCCTTGTTCAACCCACAAGTTTTTAACTTAGAAATTTGGATAATGAGATTCTTGATAGCTTCCATGTCTTGATGCTCAAATTGTCCTTTACCAGGGACATGGCTAAGTACTTAGATTTTACACTCTGCAGAGGTGGTGCACTTTCCCCACAAGACTTGGTTTCCCAAGACAAGATCTTTCAGAAGCCTTCCCTTAGACCAAAATGGACGCGCTCCAACCTATCAAAACCTACCACCAACTGTACATTTGGCTAATTTCTTGCAACCTATATGATCCAGGCAGAGCCCATAATGCCAAGTGGTTGCACTTGAAGCTTCTCAACATTTGACATCTCAAATCTCTTTGTTCCTGGGTGGCAATCCACAAGTGTGATACATAAGGTAAACCATAGCCATGGGCCTTGTGTAACCACTCAACCAAAAACCACCAAGCAATTACCATTCCACCCAGGTGATTCATTAACTTAGTTGTTTTATTAAACAAAAACACAAGTCCTCGGACTTAGAAATTTTTCCATAGTATGAATGTATATTCCACCCTTGTTTTCTATTAGCTAAGCTAAGCATGATAGTAATAGGAATCTTAACTTAGGAAATTTCTACTAAGGTTTCATCTACTAGGATTTCCCATAGCATAGTTTATACTTAGCAAAATTCCATGCAAGTCCTATACTTAGAAATATCACTAATGCATAGTGAAAATAATGGGACAAAAGTATGAAGCATCACTTGCCTTTTTGGTAGAGGGTATAAGTTCACTCCTTGATCTTTGCAATGTTCACACACTTCAAGTCACTACAATTCAATCAAGCAAACAACATTTCAATCTACCATTCAAGCAATTCATCACATAAATTAACAATAACAAAACAATGCATGCAAGCATCCAAAAGGGTTGTTTTATTTGTAAAAGTGGTTTCTAATGGGTCATAAACATTTTAAAACACTTAATGGTCATTTTATAAAGTGGCAAAGTCATTTGCAAAACATTTCACTTTATAAACCATTTTCTAAACCAAATCATTATTTTATGTGGTTTGAAAATGTCTTTAGTAAAGTAGTAGTTCTATAGGGTTCACCAAATACATTTTCAAATCATAAAACTTGGTGTTTGGGGTCAGAGAGTTTAAAACAAAACATTTCCCAAATGGTTTTCTTCCAAAACCATTTTTAATAAATAAACCATATTTTTATTTGACTAGAATTGGTTTTAAATCCAAGATTCATTGTTTTGCATCACCAAATACATTTTTGAAACCACAATTTGTTTCCTATGGTCAGTAGGTTCAAAACACACCATTTGCCAAAGATTTTATCCTCAAAATCATTTTAGAATAATTTTTATAACCTAAACAAGCATACATAAGTTTCTGCAAAAACAAACATTTTACCAGAAGCTTTTTACTAAACAAAGTGCATGGTTGGCTAGGGCTTGCTTTTATGAATCCATTGGTATAAAATTTGCAAATTTTGGACGTGTGGAACTAAAGTTATGCAATTTACAAAATTGGAAAACTAATAGATCAAATTCTGTTTAAATCAAACAGACTGGGACACGCGTGCTATTCCTATTCGCCGAAAACGTTTCGCGTGGATCAAGCGACACAGGCCGTTGGATTTAAGTCATATCGCGTGGCGCAGATCGATTGATACCCCTTCGACTGAGATTCTATCGTGACGCTCGGATCTAGATCTAGTGGCTCACAGCAGCTCGACCTCAGATGGGCGGCGCTAGAGCGGCGGCGAGCGGCGGCATGCTCAGACGAGGGTGGCGTTGGTGATGCAGGAAGCAAAAGAGACAGGGAAGGGGCTCACCGAGATCGTCGTGCTTCGCTGGTGCTCAACGTGGCAGTATCTCGTCGAGGGGCGCACGGGGGTGAGGACAATGGCTCGCCGGAGTTGCTCCTGGCGACGGGTATGCTCGGGCGTCGTCGACGGTGATGCTACAGCGCGTACTAGGACAAACGGAAGACAGGGTCAGATGCGCATGGTCCTGGCGAAGATGCGTGTGTGAAGCGGAATGAAAGGCGCGGTCAGGTTCTTACCAGAAGCTCCGCCGGAGAGGAAGCAGACGGAGGCGACGGTGGTCGTCGTCGTTGCCGAGCCTACAGAGCACGCGCGAGTGAGCCGAGAAGGCAGGGAGATGCGCTAAGATCTGGAGGTCACGTCCGTGTGCTCGAGGAGGCAAGGGGTGGCGCGGGGCTGCCGGAATTCGGTTGCGAGCTCGTCGGAGCAGGGCGGGGTCTAGGAGCTAATTGGAGCGGCCTGGGGACGTAAAGGTTCTGGCGACAGAGGGGAATGGGGAGGAGAGGGAGGCGTTTAAGGTGGCGTGGTCTCTGGAAGGAATCAAAGCCTCCATCAACGCGTAATCAACGCCGGAGTAACTGGCTTCAACGGCAGGGCGACGGGGTCGTGCTTGAAGACGATGAACAGGAGGGTGGGGCATGCTTGTCAGTGAGGAAGAGAGATAGGGAGAGGGGGTCCACGAGTTAGTGACTTAGTGGGTTTCTTTCGCGGTGCGAAGCGTTTTTCTGCGGGGTGAGAGGAACTGGACTGTTAGGCTTAGTGGGCTGGGCTGGTTGGGTCGAGTCCATTTCATATTTTTTCTTTCTGATTGCTTTTTCCTTTTTCTGTTTGAATTTCCTATTTTGAATTTCAAACAACAAATCAAACATCCAAAACAATTCAAACCTCCTCCAAACTTGTATTGAGTTTTGGTTCTGTTTAATCAACACAAATCCAAAGACCAAAAATAAAATAATATTTTTATTCTTTTTAGGATCTATTTAATAATTAAATAAAATAGACTTTATTTATTAATTCAAATAGGTTTTGATTTATTTATTTAAAATCTCCATTTGAAATCTAAATATTATCAAAAACAAATCAGTAGGTTTTATTTGAAAATATAAAAATACTTGGAAAACTTGTTTAAAATAAAATAACATGTTTTGATGTTTAATTAAAATGGTAAAACCTTTATTTTTAATAAACTTGTATATTAAATCCTTATTATTTTGTTTAAATAAACCTTTACTATTTTTATCAAATAGAAACATTTTATTTCAAAGGCTTGGCCAAGTTTTAATTTGGCTTATAAAATAATCTTTATTTATAAATCTACCTTTTCTTTTGAAAACCAAATCTTTTAATAAAAGATCCAAAAATAGTAATTTTAAATATTTTTAAGTTTATTGTTTATTTATCTTTTTAAATCCCTTTAGGATTTTATTTGATCCAAATAGGTTTTGAAAGTTTCCAATTGGATTCAAAATGTTTCTTCTCACCCTAAAAATCAACAAAGTTTTATTTTATTCATTTATTTTTCACATAACAAGATTTGGAAAATCTTGGGATGTGACAGGCTACCACCGTTAAAATAAATCTCGTCCCGAGATATGGGAAGGCTAGGGTTTACAAGTAGGCTCAAAACAACTAGGGTACTACCACCCTTAAAAATTTTCCATCTAGATTACACATTGGCCTTCTTGGGATCCTGGGGAAACTTCTCTGGGCAAACATCTACATAGTGTCCTTTGTTTTCACACTTGAAACATGTGACAAGTCTGAGATCCTTCATAGGTTGGTTTATCTTGTGCTTCATCTTTTCTGGACAGTGGTTTGCATAGTGGCCTAGCTCCTTGCATTTGAAACACATCACTTGGCTGATATCTTTCTTTTCCTTTGGTATCATTGCCTCTTGTTTGTTTCTTTGGTTCTTCTTCTTTTCTGGGCATTCATTGGCATAGTGTCCCATCTCTTTGCAAGTGTAACATTGCAACTGGCTTTTGTCTTTCTTCTTCTTTTTGGGTCTCTCCAAAGCTAGGAGTTCTTCTAGTTCATGCTCTTCATATCTCACCTCAAAGGTGGGAAATCTTTCTCTCTTCTTGGGGCAGTTACTAGAGATATGACTTTCTTCTTCACAATTAGGGCATTGATCTTCATGCTCCTTGGATGTATGATCCATGTCTCCACAAATATTGCAAGCTTTGGTTCCTTCTAAAATAACATCTTTGTCATCCTTGTTGTCATAAACACCTTGGGAAGAGTTTTCTCCCATGTTGATCATTTGAGTAACCAATCCTTGCAACAATTGGGATTGAAGTTTCAAAATCCTTTGTATGGCTGGGTCTAGTCCATTTTTGTTGGTTAAAAGCTGAGTTGTCTCTTAGCTCAACTGGTTTTGGGTTGCTATAAGTTCTCTCATGTTGTCTTCTTGGTTGTTGTTGTCATCAACCCTGATGTTGGAGTCTCTTGGAGAAGTCATCTGTTTGGGTTGAATTGGGATTAGAATAGGCAAAAATATTTCTAAGGGAATAATTCTAATCACACGCATCACAATTCACTCAAGCAATGTGCAAGCAATCACAAGCCAAACATTTCACTCAAACAACAAGTTTCAAGCATATTTTTAGGCAACCAAAAATATTTTTGTTACACCACATAAGTTGGTGTGTTTGACTTAAACCAAATATGGTGGTCCATCTATATGGTTCACTTGTGATCTTTCCATCCTTCTTGGTTGATTCCTCTTGCTTGAGATCATGGTTTCCTTGGGAAATCCCTTGGTCACAAAACTTCAAAGGCGATGAGGGCTCCTTCTAATTTGTGTTTCCTTAGTCTCCAAATCTTGAGCAAGATTTCTTGTCTCACTTGTCCTTAGTGATATCCAAGGTTGGTGTCCTTGGTGAATATGCTGAAGATGTTGAAGTCATTAGAGTTGAAGATGTTGAAGTCATTAGAGTTGAAGATGTTGAAGTCATTAGAGTTGAAGATGTTGAAGTCATTAGAGTTGAAGATGTTGAAGTCATTAGAGTTGATGGAGTCCTTTGCACATGGTGAAGTCTTTGGCCATGGGGTAGGTTTTTCCATCAAGTTTGAAATAGAGGAGATGTAGAATCAAAACCAAAATGGTTGAGGGAAAGAGTTTACAAGATTGTTTGTAAATAAGTTTTGGAACAAGTACAACTCCTATTTTTCTAAGGGTTTTTGTCCAATCCTAGGTTTACAAATCCTATAGACAACACAATGCTCTGATACCATCTATAAGGTTCCCAACCTTTAATAAGGTAGAGATCCCTGTGTTTACAATGCTAGTCCCTGGATCAATAGCTAGCATCCACAGTTAAGATGTAATATCAAGAAACAAAGGTCATATTACAATGTTATAACCAGGAATAACATAATTTTATTACATCTTACATAGATCATTTGGCTATTACATTACATTGCAGCAGAAATCTATAAGCATGGGGTCCTTCATCTTCAAAGTGCCATAGGCAGACATGTTGGTTGTAGACTTTGTAATCCTAATCAACACACTTCACTAAATCAATCAAACCTACAACATAACAAGTTACAGCCACAAGGGTCAATACATTTGAATTGTATTGGCAAGTGATACTATGGTAGTATAGTGGAGTCTATCATCTATATGCATTTGGTTAAGTGGAGCTTAGGCTTGCTTTGCTCAAAATAGATTTTCCATGTCATTTGAAATCACTAAGTTTTTGCTTGACAAAATAATCTTTCCCAAGGCATCTCCCAATCAATGATTGAAGATCCTCTAACCCTTGTTCAACCCACAAGTTTTTAACTTAGAAATTTGGATGATGAGATTCTTGATAGCTTCCATGTCTTGATGCTCAAATTGTCCTTTACCAGGGACATGGCTAAGTACTTAGATTTTACACTCTGCAGAGGTGGTGCACTTTCCCCACAAGACTTGGTTTCCCAAGACAAGATCTTTCAGAAGCCTTCCCTTAGACCAAAATGGACGCGCTCCAACCTATCAAACCCTACCACCAACTGTCCATTTGGCTAAGTTCTTGCAACCTATATGATCCAGGCAGAGCCCATAATGCCAAGTGGTTGCACTTGAAGCTTCTCAACATTTGACATCTCAAATCTCTTTGTTCCTGGGTGGCAATCCACAAGTGTGATACACAAGGTAAACCATAGCCATGGGCCTTGTGTAACCACTCAACCAAAAACCACCAAGCAATTACCATTCCACCCAGGTGATTCATTAACTTAGTTGTTTTATTAAACAAAACACAAGTCCTCAGACTTAGAAATTTTTCCATAGTATGAATGTATATTCCACCCTTGTTTTCTATTAGATAAGCTAAGCATGATAGTAATAGGAATCTTAACTTAGGAAATTTCTACTAAGGTTTCATCTACTAGGATTTCCCATAGCATAGTTTATACTTAGCAAAATTCCATGCAAGTCCTATACTTAGAAATATCACTAATGCATAGTGAAAATAATGGGACAAAAGTATGAAGCATCACTTGCCTTTTTGGTAGAGGGTATAAGTTCACTCCTTGATCTTTGCAATGTTCACACACTTCAAGTCACTACAATTCAATCAAGCAAACAACATTTCAATCTACCATTCAAGCAATTCATCACATAAATTAACAATAACAAAACAATGCATGCAAGCATGCAAAAGGGTTGTTTTATTTGTAAAAGTGGTTTCTAATGGGTCATAAACATTTGAAAACACTTAATGGTCATTTTATAAAGTGGCAAAGTCATTTGCAAAACATTTCACTTTATAAACCATTTTCTAAACCAAGTCATTATTTTATGTGGTTTGAAAATGTCTTTAGTAAAGTAGTAGTTCTATAGGGTTCACCAAATACATTTTCAAATCATAAAACTTGGTGTTTGGGGTCAGAGAGTTTAAAACAAAACATTTCCCAAATGGTTTTCTTCCAAAACCATTTTTAATAAATAAACCATATTTTTATTTGACTAGAATTGGTTTTAAATCCAAGATTCATTGTTTTGCATCACCAAATACATTTTTGAAACCACAATTTGTTTCCTATGGTCAGTAGGTTCAAAACACACCATTTTCCAAAGATTTTATCCTCAAAATCATTTTAGAATAATTTTTATAACCTAAACAAGGATACATAAGTTTCTGCAAAAACAAACATTTTACCAGAAGCTTTTTACTAAACAAAGTGCATGGTTGGCTAGGGCTTGCTTTTATGAATCCATTGGTATAAAATTTGCAAATTTTGGACGTGTGGAACTAAAGTTATGCAATTTACAAAATTGGAAAACTAATAGATCAAATTCTGTTTAAATCAAACAGACTGGGACACGCGTGCTATTCCTATTCGCCGAGAACGTTTCGCGTGGATCAAGCGACACAGGCCGTTGGATTTAAGTCATATCGCGCGGCGCAGATCGATTGATACCCCTTCGACTGAGATTCTATCGTGACGCTCGGATCTAGATCTAGTGGCTCACAGCAGCTCGACCTCAGATGGGCGGCGCTGGCGCGGCGGCGAGCGGCGGCATGCTCAGACGAGGGTGGCGTTGGTGATGCAGGAAGCAAAAGAGACAGGGAAGGGGCTCACCGAGATCGTCGTGCTTCGCTGGTGCTCAACGTGGCAGTATCTCGTCGAGGGGCGCACGGGGGTGAGGACAATGGCTCGCCGGAGTTGCTCCTGGCGACGGGTATGCTCGGGCGTCGTCGACGGTGATGCTACAGCGCGTACTAGGACAAACGGAAGACAGGGTCAGATGCGCACGGTCCTGGCGAAGATGCGTGTGTGAAGGGGAATGAAAGGCGCGGTCAGGTTCTTACCAGAAGCTCCGCCGGAGAGGAAGCAGACGCAGGCGACGGTGGTCGTCGTCGGTTCCGAGCCTACAGAGCACGCGCGAGTGATCCGAGAAGGCAGGGAGATGCGCTAAGATCTGGAGGTCACGTCCGTGTGCTCGAGGAGGCAAGGGGTGGCGCGGGGCTGCCGGAATTCAGTTGCGAGCTCGTCGGAGCAGGGCGGGGTCTAGGCGCTAATTGGAGCGGCCTGGGGGCGTAAAGGTTCTGGCGACAGAGGGAAAATGGGGAGGAGAGGGAGGCGTTTAAGGTGGCGTGGTCTCTGGGAGGAATCAAAGCCTCCATCAACGCGTAATCAACGCCGGAGTAACTGGCTGCAACGGCAGGGCGACGGGGTCGTGCTTGAAGACGATGAACAGGAGGGTGGGGCATGCTTGTCAGTGAGGAAGAGAGATAGGGAGAGGGGGTCCACGAGTCAGTGACTTAGTGGGTTTCTTTCGCGGTGCGAAGCGTTTTTCTGCGGGGTGAGAGGAACTGGACTGTTGGGCTTAGTGGTCTGGGCTGGTTGGGTCGAGTCCATTTCATATTTTTTTCTTTCTGATTGCTTTTTCCTTTTTCTGTTTGAATTTCCTGTTTTGAATTTCAAACAACAAATCAAACATCCAAAACAATTCAAACCTCCTCCAAACTTGTATTGAGTTTTGGTTCTGTTTAATAAACACAAATCCAAAGACCAAAAATAAAATAATATTTTTATTCTTTTTAGGATCTATTTAATAATTAAATAAAATAGACTTTATTTATTAATTCAAATAGGTTTTGATTTATTTATTTAAAATCTCCATTTGAAATCTAAATATTATCAAAACCAAATCAGTAGGTTTTATTTGAAAATATAAAAATACATGGAAAACTTGTTTAAAATAAAATAACATGTTTTGATGTTTAATTAAAATGGTAAAACCTTTATTTTTAATAAACTTGGATATTAAATCCTTATTATTTTATTTAAATAAACCTTTACTATTTTTATCAAATAGAAACATTTTATTTCAAAGGCTTGGCCAAGTTTTAATTTGGCTTATAAAATAATATTTATTTATAAATCTACCTTTTCTTTTGAAAACCAAATCTTTTAATAAAAGATCCAAAATAGTAATTTTAAATATTTTTAAGTTTATTGTTTATTTATCTTTTTAAATCCCTTTAGGATTTTATTTGATCCAAATAGGTTTTGAAAGTTTCCAATTGGATTCAAAAAGTTTCTTCTCACCCTGAAAATCAACAAAGTTTTATTTTATTCATTTATTTTTCACATAACAAGATTTGGAAAATCTTGGGATGTGACAAAACTAAACGCAAAGGTTTATTATCTTTTGAATGCACTAATGTTTCTAATGAAGATTGTGTGAAGTTTTGTATGAAGGGAAATTTCCAGGTGTAAGGGAAGAATGATGTAATGAGATGAAGAATGGACAAAAGTTCAAGCTTGGGGATGCAACCCCGTGTCACCCCAAGAAATATTCAAGAGGTACAAGTGTCAAATCTTGGGGATGCCCAAGGCATCCTCTTCTTCATCCATAAAAATCTCAGGTCTTTCTAGACACTTCGTTTTTTATTGTTTCATGCACAATTGTGTTGTTCTTGGAGCATCTTAGTTTTTGTTTGCTTATTTTGCTTGAAAAAAGTATTTGGAACCATGTTTTCACTGTGTTGTTTCAGTTAAGTTGATTGGTGTTGGAAAGGAGTGGGAAGTTCTTGCTTTAGTAGTACAAAAAGGAGCTTGCTTTGATTGTGACTTAGACTTTATCATGTCATGCTAGATGTTGTTTTGACCTTATGCTTAGTGATTATTGCTGTAGCATGACTTTTTCCAAACAATTGAGATTGCTTAATGTGCCTTGAAAGAATCATGTGTTGTTTTAGCACACAAAAGCACAGTATTGTGGCATTCTCCTTGGTTGCTTTGTTTGGGTTGAC
Organism: Avena sativa; assembly: GCA_916181665.1. Classification (NCBI taxonomy): domain Eukaryota; kingdom Viridiplantae; phylum Streptophyta; class Magnoliopsida; order Poales; family Poaceae; genus Avena; species Avena sativa. The sequence continues at coordinate 317,765,469 of OV702281.1, forward strand.
TTGGCACATGCTCACACCATGTTATGACTATGAACCAGTCACCTTAGCCTCTATGATCATTTATTTTTTGACTTATGGTACCACTTTATGCTTTGATTAGTAATGTTTTGTCGCTCTGCATGATTATGGACAGTATTGCTCTCTTAGTTGGTCGCTCCCAGTCTTTTGCTAGCCTCCACTTGTATTGAGTAAGCTCTACTCATGCATCCAAATCCAAAGAAACCAAGTTATTCCAAAGTGTCCACTATAAATTCCTATGCATGGTGTGTTACACCATTCCAAGTATATTCTTGTTTTATCTATCTTCCAAATTAAACTTGTTATGTGAAAGTTAGTGATTAAAGCTCTCACAAACTTGATGACACACTTTATTTTTCTTGCCCCTAATAAACTTGAACCATTGTGTCATATATGTTGTATATGCTTGCACTTATACGTTGGGAATTAGCAGAACTGTGCTATCACGGGGAACGCTTTCAACACATGTAAACATCTACCCAGTTGATATCATGCTCTTTTGTTTACTGATGTCGTCGGTGTGAAATAAAATGGGAGCTTGTAAGTCCATGGAGTTATGTATGTGTGTTAGAGAAACGTCTGGGACGCTAGCCTAAGCCATGCCTAATCATGGTGGAAACTTGCAACAAGCTGAACACAGATGTGTGCATTGCATTCATGCATAGAAAATCCGAATGATTTTCGCGCTTTTCAACAAAACTTGTCAAAGTGATTGAAGCTTCTCTTAACTTGATGGAATTGAAGTAGATCACCAAGTTGACTATGATAAGTTTCAATATGACCTTTGCTCAAACCTTATTTTTGGGTAAAGGTGATTTGATCTAAGGGTAGATCAAATGTAATAAAATTAAACCACAAACACATTATTTAGTGATTAATATCAGATCTTTAAGTGATCATATCATAGTATTAATTACAATCACTCATGAAAACTCAAGTAATAAGAATGTAATAAATAACTCTTGACCTATCTTATTCTTATATGTGTATACCATGAGTATCATGGTAATACTTCACCCTAACTCTTTAGTTATATGGAGTAGGAAGGAAACCAATTCAAGATCATTCACCACATATCTTTCTTTCCATATCAATCCTTATCATCTCTATTGAATCTTATCCTAATATCTGTTGTGCATCAATGTTGAGTAATCAACTATTGATTTTTCAATCCTTAGTCTATCAATTCTTGATCTCTCAACTCTTATTCTTATCATAATAATCACTTTAAGACATTGGAGAAAGAAGTAAGAAGAGGCAAGTAGTGATGCTAGTTCTAGATATCATCTATAGGATGGGAGTGTTGGAAGAGAATCAAATCAATATGATAACTGAGGGAGTTAACTCACTCCTAAATGGATAGAAGAGTTATATGAGATAAAGATATATGTGGTAACAAAGAATATTACAAGGATGAATTATGAAGATAGTTACCAGGAGTAATCCTATTGGATCAAGTAGGTATAGTCAATGAATAATATCTCATAGTCAGGTAGAGATACTAAGAAGATAATTATAATACAACTGTAATGTTGTATTGATGAAAGCCTTGATTAGCCAACTGGAAACCTAAGCCATAAATGATCAAAGGATTATAATGATCATGATCAAGTCACTGAGAGTGAATGATTATATCATGTATAAGTAACATTGATGGATAGAACATGATTAAACCCTTGTATAGATATATTATCCTAGATGAGTCATGATAAGTCACAGTGGTATATTGTGAAGTTGGAGTATGAGTTATTGGAGATAAGTAGAGATAAGATAGTATAACAAAGCAGATGCTAGAGTAGCATTAAGTTATTGAAGTAGTAATTTTCCTCTTAGAGAATACTAAACACTTGAAGGGAGTAGGATTTGATATTTATATATCTATTGGAGTAATATTAGTGATGGATGATAAAGGAAGAGTATGAATGGAGTTAGAAGTAATTACTTGTTGGATTGAAGGTTATCATTAGTGGAGTAGTTGATATAGTCAAGTATAAATATGAAAAGAACATGAAAAGCTTTAGTGACAAGCTTTGGAGATTTATAAGTGAGATTACAAAGTAAATTAGTGAAGTAAGAGAGTAAACATTCAAGTGGAATTATATTCATAAGAAGTACACTAGAGATGAGAATTATCTCTATGAGGAGATCATATAGAACTTTAGTGTCAAGATCATTGGATTTACACATGGATTTAGAGGGAGAAGTTATTAGTAAAAGTATAAGTAGTAAAGCTCATCATGTTAACACATTATGATGGATATGAAGGAGTAGTATATCTAGAAAGTAATTCCTCAAGTAATAGACAATAGTTATAAAGTCTAAAGATAGGAATTCTTGATAAACACTCAACCTTAATTCTATAATCAAGCTTAATATCTATCTCATCTGTGCGATCAATCATACTATTTATCATTGGTTTATAGGAATATTTTCCTATTGCAAATCATTTAAGCGCATCTTTTTCATTTCCATCCATCATAATCATATGTGCCTGAAAACTATAATTATCAATTCTATCTCATAAGTTAGCCCAAAGAACAACCCCACTATTTATCTTGGATGGTGATACCATTCATAAACATAAGCATAAATAAAATATGTTTTAACCATTAATCTTTATTCACATTAATAAAAGGGTATATGTATATTAAATTTCCTAAAACTCATGTTAAACATTTATAATTTTAAACCCTAACTTCCAAGCAATTTATGCAAAATATATATATTGATATCACTTAAGATCATGGGAATACTATTAACCACATTAATTTCTTAAAACACTATGTATCATATAATAATAAAGGACCACCATATAAATGTTTCCTTGAAAATCCATAAGTTAATGAGAATCAAGTTCAATGAATGAGTAGTAATATATCCTTTAATAAGTTATGGTTTATTAGGTAAATTAAATTCATAACTAAGGTCCTCCAAAATATTAAAAAGAAAATGACCTATATAAAGGAAATAAATAAAATATAAACCTTATATAATAAAAGTTCACAAAATGAATCTAAATACACTTCATTATTGCTGCAAGTATTTAACAAATAAATAATATGAAGAAAGATTCAAAGCAATTGTTTAAATAAAGAAACTAGAAAGGAAAATAGAAAAAAAATCATTTCTGGCCGTAGCCCATGTTCTCCTCTACCAATCTACCGCCTGGTGCACTTCGTTGCAGCCCACTAAGGCCCAACAAACCAGCCCGGCTAGGGACCATCATTGTCATCCTCACGCACACAGGCAGCTGCATGCGTACCTGCATGTTGTCCGCCGTCATCATCAACATCCGACTGCTGTGGTGCTCGCCGCCTCCCTGGAGAGGTGTAGATAGGACCGCCGCGTCCTCTATCCTCTCATACCAATCTTATCTCCTCTCGAGCTCTCTAGCCCTATCTCTCTTCCTCACCCAAAACCCTAGCTCACCGGAGTTCGTCATTCCGGTCGTGTCTGACCACCCCTCTCCTTGTTGAAGCCCCCACTGGACGTGCCGTCGTGGAATTGTTCGACTCGGACCACGCACGCAAGCTGGCGCGCCTTGAATCGGGAAAAATCAAGCCTTGCATTCCATCGGCCATCGTGGCCATTATCGTCGATTCGCCGTTGTCACGCCTCCTCACGTCTCCTCGACCTCTCTATCGTCATCGGGGTGATTTCCTGGATCCTCTAGTACTCTCCAATAGCTTTATCTCGCCGTAAATCGTCGTCGCACCGTACACCACCCTCGACCACCGTCGGAGCCGAAGCCCCGATGACCATTTCCGAGCGGCACCACCACTATTACGTTCACGCTTGCGCCCTCTTTCCAACGAACCTAACCACAGCCTCGCACATGCATTGTATTGGCAGATCAATCATCGATCAGTGGTGTTCATCTTCGGATGACATCACTCTGACGTGATGCATGCGTCAATCTTGACCTGGTCCACCGGTTTGACTAGTCCACTACTTGTGTGGCAGCCAACATGGTCCTAACCCCACAGGTCAGTGACCTAGGGTAGGTCTGGGTTTGGTGTAAAAAGGTATTCCCTGTTTAGGAAATAGATAAAATAGTATAAATTCAAATATAAGTTTTTCCAGAAATTAAATAAAATGAATAAACCTTGTAAATTCAATAACTTTTGTTTTATAATTTAGAAAAATATGTTTAATATATGGAAATTTTCGGAAAAATAAAATCTAAAACTTAAAACTAATATGAAACATTATTATGTTAATCATTTAAATAATTATTATTTAATAATGATTTTATAAGTATTAATACTTTGAAAATTCATATTTTAATATTGGTAAATGTTAATAATATAAATAATATACCAAAATTCTTAGAAAAATAAGAACTATAATTTAAAACAATAATCATGTATTATTATTTCACCTAATTAAATAATTATTACTTATTAAGTATTTATAAGATAATAAAACTTATAAAAATCACATCTTATTATTTAAAATTCATAAAAATACATGTAATATACCAAAATGATCACAAAAATAATATCTACATGTTAAAAATATAACATCCCAATTTTGAAGTAAGTAAAAGTCTAATACTCTAATAAATTGAATTTAAACCTATTTCCTTAATTGATAATTCATATAAGAAAAATAAAATTTTCTAATATTTCCAAAAATTAGGTAATTGAGGTCTAATAAATAGTATTATTCTTAAATATTGTTATTATGAAATCAAAATGGTTCAACATATTTTAATTACAATCTTATTGAATTATTATTCCACATAAGTGTAGAATATCTTCTAAAAAGGATCCTTATCAAATATAAAATCTTCAAGAATAATTTGAGGCTAAATAAAACCTTTTCCCTTACTTCAACCACAAGTTTATAAACATACCAAAACACTGTAGAGAATTCATAAGTAGTTAAATAATATTATTTCCTTGATTACAAACCATAACCACACCTTTATAAGGAGATAAATGTTTCTATTCCATTATAATATTAAGAAACCACTACTCAAATAAAAGTATCACGACTCTTAAGTACTTTAAGGAAAATATTATGAAGTGAACAAAGTACAAATATCATAAGTATTGCACCTTAAATTCATCCATGTTCTTAAAGTTAAACTTTTGTCTACAAGACTATAAACATTACGATAAAGACTTTATCATGTATTTTATAGTTTACTTTGGTCTGTTTCAATTAAGACCTAATGCATCTCAAGACCAAACTAACCTAGTAAACACCAAGAGGCATCAACCACATTCTATTAAATATCAAGATTGTTTAAACCTTAGGAAAGAAACCTTTTCTTCGAAGGTTATCCTTTTTGCCACTTCAAACAATAGATGACAATCAATAATAATCAAATTAATTTATATTTTACTTGTATACTTAGGATTGTTAACACCTAAGATCCTTATAAATGTCATTACTTGTAAAGTAAAATTTGAATGATCTTACTATTATATGTTGTTTCACACACACTCAGAAGCCTTAATAAGAAGCACAAGTGTGAAGGTTATCTAAAAGTATAACACATTCTAAAGGAACCATTTCCAGTTTCCAAACCCCAGATCAACACTTATTCTAGGGATACGAGTTTACAAAATTGCATTCCATTACTTATGCATAATAGCATCCTATTTCTTTAAACATTAGTCCTTACCGGACCAATGATGCTGATTTCAGATATTGGATCTTATATTGTCTCGAAGACCGTGAGTGCATAATCTTGCAATCAAAAAAGTCAACTTCACACTTGGTCATGTCCTTTGATTATTTTCTATAAAGTATTTTGAAAATCCAGTGTAGTCATCAACTGCATTTCAAAAAGGTTAGAAAACACTATTTTCATAATAATATGGTTATAGGTTATTTACCATGAGGTAATAACCTAATATGAAAGTTCCGGTGGTAAAGGAACATATTATCTAGGACTAAACAACCAATGTTGGCAGTGATTCTTGTACCGTGTATTACACGTTAACCATGAGATTTGGAATGGGACAGAGAAGTCAGATGTATCCTTTTCCTTTTATATGGAGGCAAGACGACCTTAACGTGATGTTGTGATTCCTTTTGCGGATCCAACATATGGGTGGGCACCCTTAGGCCCCACGTTTTTGGTGTCTATATTATCTATGAGTGGCTGTTGGAGGTATAGTCGGACCTATACGGTACTTGCCAGGGGCATCACCAGCTCATAGAGTCTTTGGGAACTCATCAGGGGTTTAGCCTGCCCGAAAGGGGGCTTAACGGAGGTGAGCTAGCTCTAAAGGATCGTGCAGACATATGGGGTCGCAGAAAGGGCAGTGATTGGCTTGGATCACCTACTGGGCCTCACATCATGGAATTGTGGATGGGTAAGCTGCCCGGTTGTGCAACAAGGAGTTGATCTCTCATGGGTAAAGTAACGCACCTCTGCAGAGTGTAAGAACTGTAACTTGTTACTCCCTGTTCCGGGAAGGAGCTACGAACGCGGCAGGAAAGGAACTCCATAATAGTTCTGGTAAACCTGTGAAGGCTGACAGACATAGCTTTTCAGAATAAAAGCAACCTTTGAAGAAATGTTTACGAAAACCTGCATTGCCTATGACCTATGGTTTGCGGCTGTATATATAGGGCATCAAACACTCCTTTTCTAGTGAACACTTGTACTCAACGTATCTTATTAACCCTTGCTAGATTCTGAAGCCATTAAGACGATGTCTACATTGAGTTATGCTCCAGGATTTGTCATTAAAAGCTCAAGATCTTCAATGAAGTAAAGGAAGTCAACTTATACATCAATTAAAGTGAAGATGAAGTTGTTGATTAGATAGAAATATAATCTCTAGCCATAGAACCTACTTCTGTAGAGTATTGCAATAGCAGCAATACCAGCCAAATAGTTAGGTGCTAACCTCATTAGCATAATAGTTATGAGTTGGTTATTTCTGTTTCTTCTTTGTAAGAAGTTAATCTTTCTCTCTTTAACCTAGAGTGTTCTCTGGATCTTATGTAAAGAGTCGAGTTGTAACCTATAGTCATGTCTTGGACCTGCTGTGTTTCTGTTGTACCACTCTGAGGGATGTAATACTAGTGAACGGTGTTTCATTGGTATTATGTCAACGACTATAGTGTACTACATCATGTAGCGGTATGCTAGTTCACCGAATTGAGAAAAAGAAAAAAAAGAGATGAGAAAAGAGGAAAGAGAGAAAAAAGCACCATTTTCCCATGGTAAATAAGAAGATTGCTGAGATGCTCATTGTCTACTTGCCTTGTCATTTTGATATGGGATAGCTCCTGTATCATGGGGCAAGGGGTACCCCGTTGGTAGTTCTCTATGATACACATGTACTTACTATGACAAGAACTTACCGGTAACTAAAGTTGAGTAGCATGAGGAGCGGCCCTCGTACTCAAGGGACATGAGAGTGCCAACTTATACTTTGTCAAGCATATACTCAATATTTTGTTCACTTTAACCTTAATCACTTCAAGATGCTTATGCTAGGGGCAATGATTGCTGAAAGCTAACAAGTACCATAATTTTTGGAAGATCTTTATGAAACTTGAAATCCCTGCTTCCCTTTATGAAGGGCCTTTCTTCCACTATTATATTGAGTCTCCACCTTCTATCCTTAGGCACCAATTAAGAGTTCATAGTTGCCATTCTTAGTTCTATGTGCGTTGTCCCAAAACTTATTGATTAATTCATATTGTTGATATTGCTTGCTCTTAAACTATTTGTATCTAGTCACCCTTATGAACTTTGAAGGTGTCCTATGCATTTATGTTTTGCTACTCCATGAGGGACAAGCTGAATGCCACTATGCTATGTCTTCTATATGTGAAAAAAAACGTCTTTCAATGCATAGTTATTCATGAATCTTTGTTTGTATCCTTTCATGTTGCAGCATAGTTGATATGTCTTACTGTTAGAACTTCATCTTTCATGCTCATGCTTAGAGTACTTTGATCCCAGCTTTCAATGCTTGCAAATGGTTTGATCTTGATTGTGCTGGTGCATGTCACCTCAAAAATTATTATTTTTATCACTTACCTACTCGAGGACGATCAGGAGTTAAGCTTGAGGATGCTTGATACATTGTAAACGTAACTGTAATTTTTGATGTCCCATGCTTGTTTAGTATCAACTTTGCTTTGCTTTGTCTACACTTTGAGGTATTTTTATACGTTTTCTGGAACTAACCTATTAACAAGATGCCACAATGCTAGTTGCCTGTTTTCTGCTGTTTTTGATTCCAGAAAAGCCAGAAAATAAATATTCTCGAAATTGGACGAGATAAAAGTCAAAGCCAATATTTCACCGAGGAGAACACGGAGCTAGAAGACGAGACGGATGAGGGCCACGAGGGGCCCACACACCCTGGCTGCGTGGCCAGGCCTGGCCCGCGCCTTGGGGCGTGCAGCCACCTCAGGCACCCCCTCGGTCTGCCCCTTCACCTATAAGAAGCCCCCGATGCCAAAACCCTAAGTACCCGATCAGATCTCCACGAAATAGTCCGTAGCCGCCGCCACAATTGTCCCTAGATCGGGGGATCTGAAGCTCTTCCCGGCACCCTGACGGAGGGGAGAGATCATCCCCGAGGCCTTCTTCATCACCATGCCAGCCTTCCGTATGATGCGTGAGTAGTTCCACCTAGGACTATGGATCCATATAGTAGCTATATGGTTGTTTCTCCTCCTTTGTGCTACCATTTTTAGATCTTGTGAGCTACGTTCATGATCAAGATCATCTATTTTTAATCATGCATGTTGTATTTGCGGGGATCCGATGGATATTGAGATTACTATGTCAGATTGATTAATGATTCTATCTTGTTGATTCTATCATGTATGTGTTGTTTGAGATCTTGCATGCTCCCCGTTTATAGTAGCTATCTTGGCCAAGTAGATGCCACTGACTCCAAGCGGGAGTATTTATGCTCCATAGTGGGTTCATGCCTCTATTGAATCTGGGGAAGTGACCAAAATCTCTAAGGTTGTAGATGTGATGTTGCTACTAGGGAGAGAACAACAATCAAATCTGAAGGTGGATTACTAGTCATAGATGTAGTTGGATGGAGGTCCATGTGTATTGTTGTAATGCCCAAACAAATCTCATAGGATTATGAATGTCTAGTATTGCATTGTTATGCCTTGCTCTATCCTTTCAATTTCCCCACTGTAATTTGTTTACCCAGCATGTTATGTATTTATCTTAAGGAGAACACCTCTAGTGAATTGTGGACCCCGGTCCAATCTTTACCATTGATAGACCTTCCACTGTTACTGTTTACTTTCCACAAGCTACCATTACCTTCCACACCATACGTTTAATCCTTTGATTTCAGCAAACTGATGAGATTGACAACCTCACTGTTCGTTGGGGCATGTCAACAAACAGATTTTTAATCCCAGATGCCTGTTATGCCATACATCGCAATCCCAGGATTACCATTTTTGTGAAATATAATAGATTGGTACCATAGTTCATCGTCCATTACAAACCATAAAACAAGTCTTACAAATAAAGGATCTCATGATCCAGTCTTAATACAATCAACGCAGCGCAATAATATAATAACGGTAGCATGGGCGAGGCTCCATCTTCATGGTCACAGGCAATGCTAACGATGGGAGATGATCCTAGCTGTCATAGACTTCCTGTTGTCCATCATCCTGGTAGTCCTCCTCATAGTTTGTCCATGGGAATAGCTAGGGACAAATCCATGAGTACCCTTTAAGTACTCACAAACTATCACTAACAAGTAAAGTGGTTCAAGTAGGAATACTAAGCTCTAGGTTATTTTGCAAAAAGCCAGGTTTATCTCTAGCTGAGTTCAGAAGTAAAGAAAGCTAGTTTAAGGTTTTATAACACCTAAGTGGGAATTTAGTTTCACTTTCACAACCCTGTTGTGGTCAAGTCAAAGTCATGATTCATTTCACAAGTCATTTTGAAAATATCTGATGATGGAACATTATGGCCACTCCAACTGTCCATAAACACGGACGCGGCTATTCGAATAGTTTTACACTCTGCAGAGGTGGTACACTTCCACCACAATATTTGATACATCCGTCAGGAACAATCCAGAATTCACCATACTTAGTATGCGGATAATCAATCCTAACCTTTCAATTACACACCCTAGTATAGGCACCTTCCCTATGAGTTTGGCCTCCCAACCATGACCATTTGTCATCTTGGGAACTGCACAGGTGGACAATCATCACGAGGTAGCCTCAACTCAAACCTCGGCCGCAAGGGAACCCATACTAAGGTATATAAACTTCCAGTCAAGCCCTACCCAAATTTGGGTATTGTGGTTGTACGGTAAAATTGGAATGGTATCGCATTTTCATCATAAAAAATGGCTAAGGCTCATGCCTCAACATTTTCATCATAAAAAATCATCTAGTGTTCAATAACACATGTCAAAACATTTCATTAGAATGACTCATCATTCTAAGGTTTTCATAACCATTTTCACCAAGTATTCCCATCTAAAGTGATCAAGTTTTATGCTTAGCACTAGCCACTAAAGTTGGGGGTAAACACTGATGAGGGGTGATAATCAAGTGTGACTTATCTAAGTATAATCTCATGCCTCAGGATGACATCTAATTCTATCTAACTTAGGCCAAGTTTTATGCTCTTTATGCTACTTCTAATATATTTCCAAAATTCACATGTCACTAAGTAAACAAATAATTTTGATAAAGAAATAAACTAATAAAGCTTGCAAGTAAAACTAGGATTTGGTATAATAAGGTGGTATAATCACATATGCCTAAGGCATCTAGTTTGCATAGTTATCATGCAAGTGTTAATTTGCAAAGTTCTAGCTTGCTAGGATGGCTTGCCTTGTGCAGTGCAGTGGTTGAAGTTCTCCTCGGCTTTCTCTTCGTAGTAGTCTCCTTCCTCTTCGTATCCTTGGTCGGTACTAGCATCTATAAATAAATACAAAGTACACAATCACCAACAATACTTAACTACTTCTATTTAGCACACAAAGGTTCACACTAGATGATCTATCATCATCACAATCATCACATAAGGCAATAGTTTCATTTATTTTATTTTAGAAAAGTAATTTATACTCATTGAAAAACTACTTAAGATTTAATATTCTCCAATTAAAACATGGGATCATGTTGACACATGTCATCACCACATATTTCAATACTTGGGAATGTGATTTAAAGTGGTGTCACAATTTAATAAGGTTTAACATTATTATTTTAATTAATTAAAGTGACTAGAAATGCCTATGGGGCATTCTTTTATTACTTGTCCATTATTACTGCAAGTAAACCTAGATATTTTTATATATTCAGAAAGTTCTTATCAAATGTGATTTTTGAGAGTTGGAATCAACTCAAAAACATTTATGGTTGAATTTTGAAAATGTTTGAATGTAGAAAAGTCTCTGACTTGTTATTTTTACTATAGGTGATCTATAATTTCAATTGGTTTGAATCCAACGGGCTTGGATAAAGAATTTCCATACCTTTCTAATAAAATTTGTTTCATGCAATTTGGTTTAGTGAAACTCTCTGAATTGATTTTTGAATCAACAGACAGAACTAGGGTTTGAACTAAATTGAAAAATTCTAATTTGAACTAACTCGGTCATGCGGGAAATCTAATTGGGCCGGCCCACTGTGCACAACTCGCGCGGGCTGGTTAAGTGGTGTCCCTACACGTCAGTGAGACAGAGGGTTGCGAAGGGGTACGGGGTGATTACGACCGTAGGATTAGATCAAGGATCAACGGCTCACGGCCATCGTCCTCGTCTGAACAGAACACGACGGGCTCAAACCCTAGCACGGCCAGTGGGGGTTTGGGGCGGCTCACCGGGGCTCAGGCGATGGTCGGCGATGGGGGCGAATGACGAAGTCGACGATGGCGGTTCTCCTGGTACTAGCGGCTCCTCCTGAGGTGGCTCCAATCGACGGTGCCCTTCTCCTCCAGTAGCGGCAGGCTCCGGCGAAATTCCAGCGAGGGAGAGCTCGCCTTGCTCCGAGAAGAGGTAGGAAGGATCAATGAGAGGTGGGGAGTGAACTGGTGTGAAGAAAACGATCGGGGGAGGCCTCCTTTTATAGGCGAGCGAGAGAGGCCGAGTAGAATGGGTAGTGCTCGTTAGGGTCGGTGTTACAATGAGCTACGGGAATGGCCGAGGCTAGGGGACGGTGCACGGTCTCCTGGTGGTGCTCAACGTCTTGATGTTGCGTCAAGGGGAGGTGGGGTTTGGTAGAAACGCGCTGGTGCTCTGAGCGGCACCGAAGATGTTTTGACAACGCACAGGCGCTCCTGGTCACGCGGCGGCGACCGGGCATGTATGATGGTCTCCTGGGACGGTGGTGATCGCAGGAATGATTGGCGAAGGCGAGGCGCGGTCTGTGCGAGCGTGTCGAGTGCGGCGAGCAGGCGCGCTCTGGACATGATAGATAAACTGGGCATGTGTGTTCTTGGTGGTTCACTACTTTTCAAGGATCGAGGGTTGGACAGAGGGTGGCGGTGGACGGTGGCGTGCCTCCTGGACATGGTGGCTAGGCGCGGAGATGGCTCTGGCTAGCTTGCCATGGTCGGCTGGCAAGGGGGTGCTCAGGCATGCACGGCATGGTGCAATGGTAGGGGTCTAGGCTGGCTTAATGCACTGGTTGTCACTGGGGGAGACATGGATGATCAATGGGGAACAAAGTTTGGAAAGATTACTGCTCCAAATAGTGAAGTTTGTCAGAATTTGGTTTGTGTCTCCAGGTGTTTGATGAAATGGCCGCAAGAAATTCATATTTGAATTTTTGGATGAAACTTGGTGAGTGTACTGGGAACATACTAGGCAGTATCTGATTGATTGGATTTATCAAGGTGAACTGGTTTGGTGGGGTATTGAGAAATGGTGATCTTACCATATGAACTAGATTCAATTTTGAATTGTCCTTGGAATAGATTTGTAAATTGTTTCTGTGGGTTTGAAAGGTGGGCTTGGGTTCACTTTTACTTGGTATAGCAATGGGTGAAAAGAATTGGATTTGTTTCTGTTAGAAATCTTGGACTATAAACACTCAAAGTGGTCTAGTGAGCAAGATTGGCAAAAGTGACCATTAGCTCATATAGTTTGTTTTTGAATTTCTCTTCCTTTGATTCTGCTTGGAATTGATTTATATGATGTTGTTTTCATCTTTAAACCAATCCTTGACATTCACAACAATCACACAAGTCCATAAAAGCATTCATGCATTCACCATACACACATGCATTCATATGGATTTAATTAACAAAAGTTTTTGTTAACCCTAATTTTGGGTGATTGGACCTTGAATACGTTGATTAATATTTTTGGGATGTTACAAACCTTCTCTCCTTAAACAAAATCTCATCCCGAGATTTGAGAAAAATAAAAATAGGATTTAAAGATATCTAGAAACTCAGTCCTAATGTAATCTTCTCGCTCCCAGGTAGCTTCTTCTTTAGTGTGGTTACTCCACTAGATCTTGAGAAACTTGATACTCTGGGTCCTGGTGGTTCTGAAAGCTTCCTCCAAAATACGAATGGGTACTTCGGGATATGTCAGGTCATCGTTGATCTCTATGGTCCTATGATCAATATTCTTGAAAACTTCGGTCTTCTCTGGGACTTCTAGGCATTTGCGAAGTAACCAGATATGAAACACATTATGCACGGCTGACATCTCTTTCGGCAGTTCCAGTTGATACGATACTTCGCCTCGATGATTCAAAATCTTGAAAGGTCTGATATATCTGGGGGCTAACTTTTCTTTGAGCTGGAAACGTGGCATTCCTTTCAAAGGTTATACTTTGAGATACACAAAATCTCCGATATTGAAGTCTAGGTCGCGACGTCTCTTGTCGGCATAACTCTTCTGTCTGGATTGGGCGGTCTTGAGGTGCTCATGGATCTTGTGAACTTTCTCTTCTACTTCTCGTAGGATGCCGGTTCCGAAAATCTGACTCTCTCCTACTTCCAACCAATTCAAAGGGGTATGACACTTCCTTCCATACATGAATTCAAATGGGGCCATTTGCAAACTGGCTTGGTAACTGTTGTATGAAAATTTTGCGAAAGGCAGACAATCTTCCCATTTTGATCCATATTCCAATACACAAGCTCTCAACATATCTTCGAGTATTTGATTTACTCGCTCCATTTGTCCATCGGTCTGAGGGTGATAAAATGTGCTGAAATCCAGTCGGGTTCCTAATCCTTCTTGGACTTCCTTACAAAATATCAAGGTAAACTAAGTTCCTCAATCTGACACGATGTTCTTGGGGACTCCATGCAAACTGACTATTCTAGCAATGTACAACTCTGCTAGTTTCGAACTCTGATAGGTGGTCTTGACAGGTAAGAAATGGGCGACTTTGGACAGTCTATCTACTATGACCCAAATGGATTCATTTCCCCTACTAGATGTAGGCAGTCCGGTAATAAAATACATTCCAACTGAATCCCATTTCCATTCCGGAATCTGCAATGGTTGCAACAATCCTGCAGGTCTCTGATGTCCCGCCTTGACTCTCTGACAAATATCACACTTGGCTATGTAGCTTCTGATTTCTCTCTTCATCTTGTGCCACCAAAATTGCTCCTTCAAATCCTGAAACATCTTCGTCCCTCCGGGGTGGATAGAATAAAGCGTATCATGGGCTTCTTTCAAAATAGCTTGTTTCAACTCTGAATCTGCTGGCACACAAATACGTCCTTTGTACCACAAAACTCCGTCTTCATCTTCGGTGAATCTGAGTACCTTCTGTATACCGATATGATATTTGATTTCGTCAATACTAGCATTTCCTTTCTGTGCCTCCTTGATCTGACTGATCAAAGCGGGTTGAAATTCTATGCTAGCCAAAAATCCTTCACTTACGAGCTCCATTCTGAAATCTTCCAACTCCTTGTGTAAACTTGGTTGCTCCTTCTGAATCATAGAGTTCAAGCGACACGACAATCTGCTAAGAGCATCTGCTACCACATTGGATTTACCGAGGTGATAGTGGATGTCCAGATCATAGCCCTTAATTATCTCTATCCATCTCCTTTGCCTCATATTCAGCTCCTTCTGAGTGAAAATATACTTCAGGCTCTTGTGATCCAAATAAATTTCACAACGGTTTCCCATGAGGTAATGCCGCCATGTCTTCAAGGCTAAAACTACGGCTGCTAGTTCAAGGTCATGGGTAGGATAATTCTGCTCATGCTTCTTCAGTTGTCGGGATAGATAAGATATGACTTTGCCTTCTTACATTAACACACATCCGAGACTGATCTTCGATGCGTCACAATATACATCAAAAGGCTTTGTGATATTTGGCATAATCAAGATTGCGGATGAGATCAATCTCTTCTTAAGCTCTTGGAAGCTTGCTTCACATTTGTCCGTCCATTCAAACTTCTTATCTTTATTCAACAATTGGGTCAGGGTCTTGTGATGCTCGAGAATCCTTCTACGAACTTGCGGTAATATCCCGCTAATCCGAGAAATGCATGAACTTGGGTTTGAGTGGTCAGGGTTTGCCATTCTTCAACATCCTTAACCTTGGAAAGGTCAACAGCAAGTCCTCCGGCCGACACAATTAATATGTCCGAGGAATCCTACTTCTTGTAACCAGAATTCACATTTGCTAAACTTGGCGTACAACTGATGCTCCCTAAGGGTTCCAAGGATGGTCGTCAGGTGTAGCTCATGTTCTTCTTCTGATTTGGAATAGATCAGAATGTCATCAATGAAAACAATGACAAACTTATCCAGGAAGTCCATAAAAATCTTATTCATGAGGTTCATGAAATAAGCGGGGGCATTGGTTAATCCAAAAGACATGAACGTGTACTCATACAGTCCATATCTGGTGGTAAAGGCAGTCTTTGAAATATCCTCTGCCCAAATCTTGAGTTGATGATAACCAGTTCTAAGATCAATCTTAGAAAACACTTTGGCATCGGTCAACTGGTCAAACAGATCTTCTATCTTTGGCAGTGGGTACTTGTTCTTGATGGTGACATCATTCAGCTTCTGATAATCCATACACAAACGTTAACCTCCATCTTTCTTGTACACAAATAAGACAGGTGATCTCCATGGTAACGCACTTGGTTGAATCAGTCCTATCTCCAGCATAGCATCCAGTTGCTTCTTCAGCTCCACTAATTCAGACGGGTTCATACTATAAGGTCTCTGGGCTATGGGTCCGGTTCTAGGGATTAGTTAAATGATAAACTCGATATACCAATCTATGGGCATACCGGGCAAAACATCTGGAAATACATCGGGGTATTCACAGACTACTCTGACTTGGTCAATGGTTGGTTGGTATAGACTCTTGTTGCACTTGAATTGACAGGGCAAGGTTTCAGATACATGCTCTACTGATACTCCAGTGGTACTGTCATGGTTATGGCTTTCTTGGCACAGTCGATTAATCCTTTATGTTTTGACGTCCAATCCATTCCTAGTACTACTTCCAAACCTTTGGTTCCAAGTACTATTAGATTAGCATAAAAATCTATGCCATGGATTCTGATAGGTACGGCCTTGCAAATTTGTCTAGCTTTGGTGGTTGAACCAGGTATTTGAACTATCATAACATGCTTCAATCTTTTTGGTTGAATCTTACTAGTGCATGCAAATTCTTCTGTAACAAACAAGTGCGATGCTCCAGAATTAAACAACACTCTTGCAAGTACTGAGTTAATAGAAAACATACCCCGCACGACATCTGGCGCTTCTTGGGCTTCTTCAGCATTCATGTGAAACAGACGACCGTTGCGGTTGAGCGAATTCCCTGGGGCAAATCTTCTTCCAGGCTAAACACATCGCTGCTGTTGAGTTGGGGCATTCACATTGGGGGGCTGCTGCAAGCTTCTTGGGGCACTCATTAGAATAGTGACCCTTGGTTCCGCATTCATAACAAGTCACCTGAGACTTGTCTTTTCCTGCAACAGGCACGACATTGCTTCCAGTCCTTGGGGCAGTATTGGTGTTTTTGGCGACATTGTTGTTGTTGAACTTGGGCGGTGCACGGTGAAATTGCTGGGGTTGCCGAGGTTGTTGTTGTGGTTTCCTCCGGGCCTTTGGTTTCCTCCTCCACGGTTGGGATAGGTTGGACGGTTCATCGGGGGTCTATTGTTTCTTGGGGCGAATCCTGTAGACGGGTTGGGGCGATACTTTGGGGTATGGTGGGTTCCTGGTTGATGCATCATTCGACGCTTGCGGTTATCATTGGCTTGGTTGATTTTGCCTTCCACCTGAATGGCAGAATCCACTAAGGCTTCAATGTCAGCAAATGGAATATTGACTAAAATTGTCTGCATCTCATCATGAGACCATTCAAGAATATCTCCTTCTTCTTGGCTTCAGTGTCAATCTCATCTGGTGCATACCTAGCTAGTGACAGAAATTTTTCACGGTACTCAACTACTGTCATATTTCCTTGCTTCAATTCTCTGAATTCATCTCGCATCCTGTTGATTAAACCCGGTGGCACATGGGTTCTGCTGAACTTGAGTTTGAATTCATCCCAAGTCATCATTTGTCCTCCATTCATGGTGCGAACGCTGTTCCACCAAGCTCTTGCATCTCCTGCCTGATAACGGGTGGCAAACGGTACTTTCTCATTGGCCTCCTCTCCTACAACTTCTAAGTTGTTCTTCATAGTCTGTAGCCAGTCATTAGCATCTAATGGCTCTTCAGACTTACTAAAGATGTGGGGGTTGGTGTTCTGAAAGTTCTTGAGTTGGATCCATGGTTGTCCTGGTTTACATGCCTTGATTATTGTTGGCCATCTGAGCTATATGTTGGAGGGTGGCTAAATTGGCTTGACGTTCGGATTTTTCAGCTTCGCGGTCCGAAACCAACATTTGCAAGATTTGCAACATTGGGTCCGGGGATGAACTGCTTCCTCCGTGAGGCATCTGAAGATTGAGATAGATCATGAGAAAAGAGGGAAATTTTCTAAGGTTCAGGGGTTTGTTTTTGAAAAGTTTTTAAACTTTAACCTTGACTCAGGTTTTGCTACTAGCAACTTACTTTTCATTCATTCATAGCACACAATATAATCACACACCACAAAAATGAAACAGATGGTTTTAAGAACCGTTCTATGAAACTACGATACAATGGGACCGGATACAACTTCACTAACGCTAGTGCTCAAGTGCTACTACTCCTCGGAATCAGTGGCTTCTTCATCATCATCAATGAAGGCGGATTCATCATCATTGGTGTGGAAGTCCATGGCTTGATCCTCTAGAAAGTCATCATCTTCACTGAGGTAGGAGTAGGGGTCTCCACGGATATCCTCTCCTGTATTCTCCCTTTCCTCAAGCTGCATGTCCCGCTCGTGGATGGTCTCCTCCAAATCTATCACTCGGTGATGAAGGCGAGCAATAATGCGATCCTTCTTGTCAAGCTGACGGCGACGTGACTGGAGATCCTTCACAAGCATGGCGATGGTCTGTGTTGGGGATATGCTATATGGGTATCCTTATAGCATGTCTCTTATCCGATTAACTCGGGTGGTCCATAGTCGGTAGCATGGCCTATGGCCTGCTGGGCGGCCCAGTTAGGTGGATCCAGAAGGGAGGCCCATGCCGGATAAAGGAAGGCTACGGTGGAGTCACCAGCGTACCCGGAGCCTTGGAGTGCAAGATACACAAGACTAGTGATAGACGGTGTAGGACTCTGTGACCTGTCCGGCTAGGACTTTTCCCTGTAACCCTAGGACCTGGCGACTATATAAGTCGGGCCTATGGGGGCCTTTAGGACACGATCATAGAAAATATCATACAAACTCGCACAGCGAACCTATCTCTGTAACTCGGCGTATTTGCCCTTATAGTGATTTATAGCAGGAGTAGGATTCCGCCGCCGTTGTGGGATCTGAACCTGGGTAAGCTGTGTTACCTCGTACCCGTCAACCGTCCTCCTTACCCCACGTCTCTAAACACGCACTGTGAGGACCCCTCCATGGCGTACTCGTCGGCAATACCACGACAGTTGGCGCCCACCGTGGGGCAAGAGGCGCTTCAGGCTCTTCAGCGAGCGAGGACCAAGATCTTCGTGGGAATCGGCGAAACCGTAGCCATCGGCCGTGTTCTGTTCTCCGGCAATGTTCCGATCGTCCCTCCTGACGAGTTCTGGATCCCGGCGAAGTCGAACCCTATGCGGTGTTCGATCGTTCCTATCGGAGACATCCACCTCTTCATCGGCGAAACCGACTCGGGCACTAGTTCCCTGGGAGTTGGAGGAGCATCAAGACCCGCGCGGACCGCCTACGGGCAGGATACGTTCGCGGAAGGATCGATGTCGAATCTCTCTTCGGAGCTTGCCGGCAAATATCGAAAAAATTCAAGGCCCACCCGAACCGCCCCGGTGCAGGATATAAAGGTGGAAGATCACTGCAAGTCCGCCGGCTTCGTCCGTGCGTCTGGACAACAGAGATCAAAGTTCTTCGGCGTGGTTACCATCTTCGATCTGGCGCGCTGCATTCAGAGAGAAGGTGAAAACCCCCGCAACTACCTGGCCAGGTGGCTCCGCATACGAGCCGACCTAGCCCACTACCCCAATGATGATGCCATCTATCACTTTGTGGAAGGACTGGACCATGGCACACTTCTCCGACATTCTCTTAGACGGCAGCAGGCGTTAGGACGCCTTACCTTCGAAGGCATGGTGAACACCGTCAAAAACTACGTGGAGGCCGAAGCGGCAGCTCAGACAGCGCTTGCGCTCATTGACGGAGCCCCTCCGATTCAGCCACCGCCACCACCGCCTCCGGCCGCCATCGTCGCAACAGCACCACCACCTCCAGTCATTGTCGAGCCCGTTGCACCTCCACCGCCCGTCATCGAGGAAGTCCTGGCACCCTCCGACTCTGTCATTGACGCGCTCTATGATGATTTCAGTGCAGATTCAGAGGAGATAGACTTCAGTCCCGAAGAGCTAGACTCCGCTATGCAGGAGATGGAGGAGGAGTACTCGCGCGACGAGCAGGCCAACAACGTTGTTGCGTCCCGAGGGGTGTTTGTCACCATTGGGACGGCAATGGACGAAGATCAACCCGGCCGAGCTCCGCCTACGGCGCTGGAAAAGGGGAAGGGGCCACTTGTTGCTGCTGACGATGATCACGCAAAAGACATGCCTCCTCCGCCTAACCCAGTGCAGCAGCCGCAGGAACTCGGCACCGGCCCGAGCAACAACAACACCGCAAACTTGCCGCCTCCAGCATCTACGTCTACAGCAGCCCAAGTCACTCCAGCTGATAGAGTGATGTACGGCAATCTCCTCGTCGAGCCACTGACCGTTGCTCATATCCGAAACGTGGCCCAGCTTGATGAGAAACGCCAGCAGCTGCTGGAGGAGGCACAAGCCATCGCGGAGCAGGGCGCTAAGCTAGATCGAGATCTGGTCAACGCGCAGAAATCCATAGAGAAAGCTAGAGCAATGGAGGCCGAGTACAAGACTCTGCTACAACAGCAGAAGGCTAAGAAAGCCCCGGGTCGCGTCATCAATGATCATGGTGTACGGCGCAACCTAGGATAGGCTCCCTCGAAGCCGGCACAAGCCAAGCCATACATTGACAGTGAAGGCAAGCAGGTGATGGCCACCCCACTACTTAACCTCGTCGTCGCCAAGACCCTTCTGGAGCAGGATAGATCCCCTGAGGCAGTGGAACAGGTCTACGACCTAGTGGCCAAGGCGGTAAAGCAGCAGGAAAAGGCCACTTCTCAGAGGCTTGAGTCCGACCCTGTGCTCTGCCAGTCTAGCCAGTACAAGCCGCCAAGGGATAGATCTCCTCTTGATGTCGGGTCCCAGATGGGTTCCTTAGAACGAAGACGGAGGGATGCGCGCAACAGGAAGGATGCTATCCCAATATCCTCCGACCACGGAGAAAAGGCCCGACCTCGTCGCCCATCGCCACCGCCCCGGTCTCCCCGACATCGCGAATATTACAAAGCTCACCATCGTACGGATATGCCCACACCAAAGCAGTGTGGCATCGTCATCTGCGACAACACGGAGCAGACCCGTCATGACGGAAAGCACAACGAAGGACATAAGAGCAGGTCGCGCCATGACCCTCTGCGTCCGACAAGCAACCGTGACAGGCGTGAGGCATCGCAGGAGGGTAACAGCAAGAAGGCTAACCCACCGCCACCTCCACCTCCATCGCCACCAAGCAGTCACCATGGCGGAGGAGTCCCGCGTCATTCACGCAGCCCATCCCCTGTTGACAAGAAGAAGAAGAACCCGGAGCCATACGACGCATGTTTGAGGATCGACAAGATCCACGAGGCCCGGGAAGGACCATACCTAGGACCACGTTGCTTTGGACCTGCAATACGGTCCGCAACTTACCCCAAAGGGTTCCGGATTGACAAGACCATCAAGCCCTATGACGGCACCGCCAAACCAGCCACATGGTTGCAGGACTACGGCAACGCTGTGGAGATTGCCGGAGGCAACCCCAACGTTGCCGTCAAGTACCTCCCATTAATGTTGGCGGGTACGGCCCGTCAATGGATCGACGACTTGCCGGAGAAATCTATCTACAACTGGTTGGACATGCAAGAAGCGTTCACCAAGAACTTTGAGGGTACATACAAGCGTCCCTGCACTGTGGGCGATCTACAGCGGTGCGTGCAAGAGAAAGATGAGACATCTCGCGCCTACCTCTCCCGCTGGCTGGACATGAAGAATTCCTATGAAGGAGTGCACGCTCAGACCGCCATGGCCGCCTTCATCGATGGGTTGGAAAGGGGCACGTTGCTCCGACATAAGCTGAAGCGCTTGCAGGAAAATCACCAGCTTGACTTGAACCAAATGATTCAGTTGGCTAGTGAGTTCGCAGCCGCCGCCGACGATGCTCGTGGCTCCTTGCCGACAACGGCCGTTCCAACTCAAGCTCGGAGGAACAGCAGAACAAAGCGGAAAACCGCCCCAGAAGAGAAGCAATCTACCGACATGGTCGCTATGACTTTTGCAGGACGAGGAGAGGGCGGACAACGTGGCCGAGGAAGGGGAGCTGGTCGTGGGCAGCAACGAGGAAGTGAAACCACCTCGGCGCCGCTCCGCGTTCCCCAAACCTACGAGGAGTACCGTGATATGCCATGCCTCGTACACCTTATCGTCAACGGTAAAGCCACCCATACCAATCGACACTGCAAGTTCGTCAACGACCTCAAGGAAGACCCGGAGTCCGGCTACAAGCGAAGTCGGAAGAACAGACCACGCGGCAAGGGCAAAGGGAAGAAGAAGGAGGAGTAATCCAAGGATTCAAGTAACATGGACGAAGACGTTGACCCCAAGCGCGCCGCCAAGAGTGACGACAAGGGAAAGAACCCCTTCGCGAAGAAGGCCCCAGTCTACCACACTTTCCTTGGCACCCCCACCGTCCGACAACAGAAGACCTCTCTGAGGATCCTGATGGCCACTCTCCCTCCAGTCCCCTAGTACCTGTGCTGGTCGGAAGTTCCAATAACTTGGGATAGGACGGACCACCTGGACCTTGTGTCCACGGAGAACCAGTACGCCATGGTCATCAACCCATTGATTGACGGCGTGGAATTCACCAAGTACATGGTGGACAGTAGAAGCAGCATCAACATCATGTACCTGGATACACTGCAAAAGATGAACTTGATGGAGGCAAACCTAAGGCGGACCAACACCGTTTTCCATGGCGTAGTTCCTGGTCGGGAGGCTCGGTCCCTTGGGTGTATTACACTTCAGGTAGCCTTTGGCGATGTTAATAATTACCGCCAAGAGCGCATGACCTTCGAGGTGGTCCCCTTCAAGAGCGTGTACCACGTCATATTCGGCCGCGACATATTCCACACGTTCATGGCCAAGCCATGCTTCGTCTACAACAAGCTCAAGATACCCAGACCAAACGGTTTCATCACCGTATCCGGAAGCTTTACCAAGGCAAGGGACTGCGAGATCAATGAAGCAGCCATTGCAGAAGCTGTCCTCTACAGCGAAGAATTCAAGGAGATCCAGAGCAAGGTCAATGACTCAGAGATGCCCGCGTCGAAGAAGCAGATCTCCTACTCCGCTCCTGCGTTCAAGGCCGCCATCGAAACGAAGCTGGTGGAACTTGTGGTAGGCGATGCCTCCAAGACCGTCGCCATTGGGACAAACCTAGATCCCAAATAGGAAAGCGCGCTCGTCGAGTTCCTCTATGAGAATAGGGACATCTTTGCCTGGCAACCTGCCGACATGAAAGGTTTACCTAGGGAACTTGCCGAGCACAGCTTAAACATTGATCCAAAATCCAAACCAGTAAAACAACCTCTACGATGCTTTGGAGATGAGAAGAGACGCGCCATTGGCAAAGAGATAGCTAGGTTACTCAAGGCTAGATTTATCCGAGAAGTCCTTCACACCCAATGGGTGGCCAATCTTGTACTTGTCCCCAAAAAGGGAACCAATGAATTAAGAATGTGCGTTGATTACACCAGCTTGAACAAAGCATGTCCCAAAGATCCGTTTGCTTTGCCTCGCATTGACCAAGTCATTGACTCGACGGCTGGCTTGGAACTTTTGTGTTTTCTCGATGCATACTCAGGATACCACCAGATCAAGATGAGGAAGTCAGACCAATTGGCCACTTCGTTCACTACCCCATACGGAACGTTTTGCTATGTCACGATGCCCTTTGGGCTGAAAATTGCAGGTGCTACCTACCAGCGGACAATGCAACATTGCCTCCACGATCAAATTGGTCGGAACGTTCACGCCTATGTGGACGATATCGCGGTGATGTCTAAAAAATCAAACGACTTAATCTCCGACTTAAAAGAATCCTTCGATAATCTCCGGAAATACAACATGATGCTTAACCCTAAGAAGTGCGTCTTCGGGGTTCCAGCCGGCAAATTGTTGGGCTTCATCGTTTCCCAGCGTGGAATCGAGGTCAACCCGGAGAAAATCAAGGCCATCTTAAACATAAACCGTCCGACATGCCTAAAGGACATTCAACGACTAACAGGTTGTGTTGCGGCAGTTAGTCGGTTCGTCAGCCGACTTGGAGAGAAGGCCCTGCTGCTGTACAAGTTGCTGAAGAAGGCAGACAAATTCACGTGGACGGACGAAGCAGATGCAGCATTGAAGAAGCTCAAGGAGATTCTTTCCTCAGCGCCCATCCTTGCAGCACCCGAGCCTGGTGAGCCCCTGTTAATTTACATAGCGGCAACCAACCGGGTTATCAGCATCGTCGTCGTAGAGCGAAAGGAACCAGGCTATGAGCACGGAGTTCAACAACCAGTTTACTATGTAAGAGAGGTCTTGACGGAGTCTAAGCAGCGTTACCCGCACTACCAGAAGATAGCTTATGGAGTATTCCTCGCTTCTCGGAAGCTGAGACATTACTTCCAGGAGCACCCAATCACAGTAGTGAGCATGACTCCACTGTCCGACATTATCAATAACAGTGACGCCACAGGAAGGGTCGCGAAGTGGGGCATTGAACTTGCCGCCTTCGAGATCACCTACAAGAGACGCGACGCTATCAAATCACAAGCCTTGGCGGATTTTATTGCAGATTGGATGGAGATGCCAGATGCTACTCCGTTTCCAGAACCAGAGTACTGGGTGATGCACTTTGAAGGATCAAAGTTGCTCAATGGCTCGGGGGCTGGTGTGTTGCTATAGTCACCAACAGGAGACAAGCTACACTATGTTCTGCAGATCCACTTCGAGGCTACAAACAACATGGCAGAGTATGAAGCACTCATTCACGGACTACGTGTAGCCAAGGATATTGGCATCAAGCGCATAGTTTGCTATGGAGATTCCGACTTGGTTGCCCAGTAGGTGGCTGGCACCTGGAATGCGCGGAACCCTATGATGGTGGCATACCGAGACGAAGTGGACGAGATAGCCAAAAGCTTCTTGGTCTATGAAGTTAAGTATGTGCCTAGGGAACAAAACGAGGTGGCTGGTCTGCTGTCTAAGCTAGGATCAGGGCGCAAGCGAATTCTGCCAGGAGTTTTCCTCGAGCACCTGCGCACACCATCCGTGAAGGGAGCCGACATCGACAATCCGGATAGAGCTGACTCTTTCGTCAACATGGTGACTAAGGTCCCTCCGGCTTGGACAAAACCGTTCATGGAATACCTCGAACACGGAACTTTGCCCGACGACAAAGTCGAAAGACGGCAAATAGTACGACGAGAAAAGGGTTATACCATAATCAATGGGCAACTCTACAAAAAGAGCACTACTGGCGTATACCTAAAGTGTGTTTCCCAGCTAGAAGGTATGGAAATCCTATGCGAAATCCATCTCGGAGATTGCGGGCATCACGCCGCTCCTCGATCGTTGGTCGCGAACGCCTTCCGACAAGGATTCTACTGGCTGACCGCGAAGGCGGACGCCGACAAGCTGGTTGAGACATGCATGGGATGCCAGTACTATGCCCGACAACCACTTGTTCCTGCTGAAGAACTGCGAACAATACCAATAACTTGTCCGTTTGCGGTCTGGGGGCTAGATATGGTGGGACCGTTACAGACGGCACCTTGTGGATTTACGCATCTGCTTGTAGCAGTTGATAAATTCACCAAGTGGATAGAAGCTAAACCCATTATAAAGCTTGATGGGGCAACTGCCCTCAGGTTTGTCCGGGATCTAGTGGTGAGATTTGGTATCCCACATAGCATTATCACCGACAACGGCAGCAATTTATCACTCGGAGAAGTGGAGGCATATTGCTGGGAGAAAGGCATCCGACTTGACCTTGCATCTGTGGCACACCCACAATCCAATGGTCAGGTTGAGCAAGCCAATGGATTAATTCTGTAGGGAATCAAGCCACGTCTTGAGGCACCGCTACATAGAGCAGCTGGATCCTGGGCGGAAGAATTGACATCTGTGCAGTGGAGTTTACGAACTACACCCAACAGATCTACCGGCTACACCCCTTACTTCATGGTATATGGAGCAGAAGCCATCATGCCTTCCGACATCCTCCACGATGCACCAAGGGTTGCCGCCTACGATGAGGATGACGCTGAAGAATCCAGACGCCTGGATGTGGACCTTATCGAGGAGGAGCACGTTTTGGCATGCCAAAGATCCGCCATCTACCAGCAGAATCTACGCAGCTACCATAGTCGCCGCGTTCGGCATCGCTCGTTTAAAGAGGGGGATTTGGTGCTCCAACTTAAGCAGAAAAAGTCACACAAATTATCCCCACCATGGGAAGGACCGTTCATCATAAGCAAGGCGCTGCTCAATGGGTCTTACTACCTTGTTGACAATCGTGAACTAAAGTATAGACCCAACGAGGATCATAAGCGTAAGCGACGTGACCCGGATGATGACTACCCGGAGCTTGATCGGCCATGAAACATAGCACAGCTACGTCCTTTTACACTTTGCATTTTTTATCTAATTGTGTATCTCTTATATGATCAATGAAATAAAGCTCTTTGGTTCACTCATATTCCTGAGTCTTTTACCTCCTTTAGTGTTCATTTTTGGATCATGTAAAACCTTTATGTACAAGCTTTGCATTTGACTTGTGAAAATTTCGCCTACGGGCGTTAGCTTAAGTTTTCTGGTCTACACGTTCTTTGTCGTTTTTATGTGGACTAGCTGAATGCCCGTGCGTTGCCACGGCCCTAAAACTTTTGCGTTCCACATGATTAGATTGTTGATCTTGTCCATCAAGTCCGATGTCTTGTCAATGTTTGTCACGATTAGATGAGTACCTAGATATTTGAGTGGGAACAACTTGTTTATAATCAAAAATATGTATAAAAAGGATTGTCTCCTTATCTCTCATGTGATTGGAACGGAACGAGTTCATTACGGTACCTATTTTTAGGTAAGAGAGCTAGATCTCGCACACATGTTATCTGGCGATAGTTTCTGATCAGTTGGCTAAGTTGAGTTCAGGCTCTTATACAGTAAAGCCCCTCGTTCCCCATGTCTCTGTTAGCAAGGTGGAATCAAGGAATCTAACGAGGCCATGGTAAGTGGAAGACATGTAGCAGTCGGTGTATGAATTTCGTGAGAAAATAATTGTATTTTTATTCTTCAAACCCCTTTTTTCGAGGCCTCATCAGACCGTGTCTAAATTGAAGTAGCGATCACTCCCATCGTTAGAAGAAAAGAAAGATCTGTGGATTTGGTCAATTCATCAATCTCCCTCCTCTTATAATGTAATCCGGAGAGAAATTAATCCACCTCTTATCCCAAAACCCGGTATAGATCCGGTCACCCGGTCTGAATGAAAATAAATTCCTCGGCCAGAATTATCTATTGAATGAACTGGGGGGCTTCCCAGTCCGATATACTCAAACTGCCAAGCATCGGGAGCAGCGATTACTCAAACCAGCATCATATAAATTCAATGAATCAGCATGTGGAATTTAAATCTTGAATACTGATAACGACATCACACCGTATATGATGGTCAGTGAAAGAGTTTTCAACCAAGTAGTGAGTCATCTATGCTGACATAATTCAACGCATCTAAAGGATTAAGACTACATGACAGTAGAATGCCTCTCCGAGTAAGAAAACGAAATAACACTATAAATGCAATCTAGCTAACCCCTACGACATGCAGAACCAGTCTTGAATTCACACCTTAACATGACACAACAACTTGCATGAGTTCATATACTGCTTAGGTATCTAGCAGTATAACAAACTTCGTAACAAAAAAAGAAGAAAGAAACTGGGGCATCGGTAGCCAGAACCAACACACCAGGTTCCGTCTTACCATCCAAGTGCAAAATGGGACATGGAAGAGGCAAACCTGACAGGAAAAACTCAACTGAGCACGCAATTTCGGAATGTTGTCGGCCTCACACCCATGAGTAGGCAAATTGACCCATGGTTATTAAACAAACCTACACTCTCTCTGTTTAGAAATAAGTGTCTTAAGTTGCCTAGATTTAGATGAATCTAGGCAATTTTAATATATAAATATATATCAATCTAAATAAATATATGTCATTTATGAACAGATGGAGTATAAAAACAGAGTAACACGTGTAACGACAAATGTCTGGTAGTCTGCTTTCACTACTAAGGGCATATCCACCGAGCAGACCCAAACGAACGACCTAAACGGTCCGTTTTAGTCCGTTGGTTGAGCCACCGGTGCTTTTGGGTCGTGGTCTGACCTATCCGGCCAGCCGCGCACAGCAGCGCGACCCAAAAGGAAATTGAACATGCCAGTCCGAGAGAAGAAGGCCTATTGTGTCGCTGCAACTGGATCAGTCGGCTTCTGCGTCTGTCCGAACAGACCCATCCGGATATTAGATTTGGGTCACGAATAAATCGATCCGGCCTAACTTAGTGCAGATGGGTCCTCCCGCTGGGACGCCGCGCCGGTCCGACGCGTCCCGCGGACTGATTATGACACGCTGGAACGGTCTCCGTGACGGAGATGTCCTAAAGTAGCATCTGGAACAAAAGATATGCATTCCACCAGGTAGCTGGTAGCATGTGAGCATTTTTCCTTGTGATTTTTCTTTTAACATTTTTGTCAACACGATTCACACTGTCATTTCCCCACCCTGGTCCCCATAAAAAAATCCCCCACCCTGACCCCGACTGCTCCAATCAGTTACTTACAAGGTACCTGAAACTCTAACAATCATTGATCACTAATCGCTAGCATGTACTAAACATTAACAACCGGCAGCAGACTCGCGGTCGTGGATGGCTGGAGGCGGGTTTCAAGTTGGCTGGCTGGAGCCGCTCACCGCGGCGGCTGAAGGTGGGACCGCTACAAGAGCTGATGGATGAGGTTGCCGCTGCCCTGGATGACCGGCTAGAGGAAGGCGCTTCCGACCGGATCTTGAGCAGCGGCAGCATCAGGACGAAGACCACAGAAACCCCGGCACTGTCGACCGCCTGTGGCCGCAACACCCAGTTGTGCGTGAAGGCACGGTCCCATAGCCCGTCAAAGCAATTTCGGTGATCCAATGCCGCTCTGGACCAATTCTTCGTGGCAGGTCCTTCCATCCGCTTTCACGGACCAATTCTTTGCGGCCAGGTCCTTCCATCTGTTTTCTGTGTCGATTCCCGACCGAGACCGGCTCGATTCCGGCCAAGAACGCCCACACGTTGCGGCCCTTCCACCTGAACACGCAGCCGGCGGACGCGTTGGTGCTTGAGATCGAATCAGAGGAGCGGGAAAGGGGGCTAGCGGCCATTGCGCCATGGACGCATCGGGGCTCGAGATCGACGCGGAGCCACGGAGTAGCCGAGGAGAGATCGAGAGGGGGGAGGGGATCGACCATGGTCACGGATGCTCGAGTGGATAGGGTTGTGTCGCTGTGGTACTTGGCGGTGGCAGTGGTGTTATTTCTCCAAACTATGAAGGGCAAAGTTGTCCAATAAAAAATCGTCCGTCTCGTGCGAAAACCACCTCTAGACAAATTATATAGTAGAGATTCTAGAGTAGTGACTTTCGACACTTATTGTCGGCGATTTTGTGCTCAGGTTATGGATGGTGCCATTGGGCATCATCACCTAAGAGCATGGTTCTGACAACGAGTCTTCTGACTCACGAAAAGTCAAGCATAAGAACCAAAGTAATGGATAAGCCATCACTTGCTTAAAAAATATATACATGTTGGGAACTAAGTTCTTAAGTAGCTGGAAATAACAACGATTGTTTTCCGCCTTGAGTTACGTCATCAAGTTTTTTCCCCGCATATACCACAGGCAAAACAAATATTACATAGTGTTTTTCACTCTTTGGGCGCAGGAGACTTGGAAGCAGCATCATCCCCAGCCGGAGAATCACCCTCAGCGTCGGCACTGTGATGAGACTCGGAGGAATCTTGGTTGACGCTGTCGATGGTGTTCCTGGGCACGAAGACGTCAACGTCCACCAACTCGGCAACTCTGGTGTCATAACCCGCGAGTGATGACAGGATGGCTTCGTGATCTATCTCCTTGCCGTCATCATCCACGTCGGGGATGCCAGAGGTCACCGTATCGATGTCGGCATCGTCGTAGTGCGCCTTCACCATTGGCAGCGCCATCCCTGCGCCAGCCCGTGCACATAAAGCTTTCCAGCTTGTAACACACTCGGGGGCTCGGCGCAGAATCTTCGAGTACTTCTTCACGGAGTCCGAGGCCTTGATGTATATCTAGAGGGGCTTGGAAATCTCCTTGGCTTGGGTGATGGCGGTGTTGATGAAGTTGCCGGCAAGAACCATGCATTCCTTGTCCGAAGGAGGCGAGCGGGTTAAACCCACAGGCTCTGAAAATTCCGACAAGGAGCGCATGAGTTCAATAAACTCTAAGTATGCAGACTACAGAAATACAGGGCGGAGGAAACTTACTGAAGATGCTGGCCTTGGCCTGCCAGACGGTGTCCGCCAAGGATTCATTCTCTTGTTGGAGGAGCTTAAACGCCTCGCTGTGGCGTTGGTTTTGCTCATCAGCAGCTTGCTTTTGATCTTTTAAGATCGCAAGCTCCTCCTTCAAGCGATTGATTTCCGCGGAGGCGAAATCCTGCAGGGCTTTCATGGAATCCTCGTGCATCTTCAGCATCTCTTCCCTCTCCTTCTTAAGGATTTTGTTCTCACTGTCCAACTGCTGGATGTGCTTGGACTGCTCGACAATATCCTTGGCCTTGGCAACATGCTTTGCAAGTCGGAGAAAGCAAAATACACAGTGAATAATCGAATAAGGAAGGCATAAAACCAAGACAAAATGTGCAAAAAAGAAAACAGACTCTTGTTTTTGATGATCTGTTCCTTCAAGATGGCAGTTTTACCCTTTTCGGCTTCAAGATCTGCGTACATCTTCTGGTACTTGTCGTTGGCCATGCCCCTCCGAGCATTCTCGTTCTGTGGAACAAAGGAAAAAATTTAAACTGTTGTTTAGTCTGCTTGGAGCACCTAGTCGGAAACTTTCCATCTAGGCGCTCGGGGGCTACAGCGAAAGTTTTACAGCTTATCAATATGCTTAGCTTTTCTTTAAGCATCTAGTCGGAGATACTTCAGTTCTCGACTAGAAGCTTGGGGGCTACAGTATAAAGTTTTAACTCGGAAAGTGCTTAGCTTTTCTTTAAGCATCTAGTCGGAACTAATTCAGTTACAACTAGAGGCTTGGGGGTTACAGTATTGAAAATTACAAACACTGCGTATGCTACTCTTAAAGCATCTAGTCGGAATAATTTCTTCCATCTAAATGCTTGGGGGCTACAGTGAGAGTTCTTTCTAACTTAGTTACTCTTAGAGCATATAGATGCAAAACCTATGGTTTTCCGTCTACATCCTCGGGGCTACAGCGGGATACTCATAATGAAATGCAAAAGGCAAAGTAAAACTTACAAGTGCAATAATCTTGAGGTTTGTAGCACTCTCGGCCAGCAGCTTGCCAAAGGAAATGCTATTTCCTTGCAAGATATCTGCTTGTCGGAGCAGCTCCTCAATACCGCACGTCGGAGATGACGACACTCCTCCAGGTACCATAGTTGTGTTACTCGGCAGGAGCGCCGGATAAACTATCTTCGGGAATTCGAAGGGTTTCTGGGGAGTAGGGGCGCCGCCTTTGGCTGAAGTACCAGCTCCCACTGCCGCCTTGCCGCTACCGATGGCATCCTTAGCCGGAGCTTCAGCCATTTGTAGAGCAGTGCTCTCCTGCGTCGCCTGCTCGCCGACAACAGCAAGTTCGGTAGAAGCGCCAGAATCCACTTCCATGGCGGAAGGGCCTGGTGCCTCCTGAGCTTGGGAGCTTGTCGGGGCAGAGGAAGGCTTGACGGCAGGAGTAGCAGGGGCGATGGTGGGGGAGGAGTCGCGATGCAGCATATCTTTGATATTTCTAGAAGCCCCCAAAGTCTTGGAGGTCTTCTTGAGGCTGGTTGTGTCTTTCTTCCTGAAACGTGCAAAGTGCATAAGTACAGGAACAAGACATATAAATAAGACAATGTCGGAGAATGAGAAGCTTACACTAGGGGGGGTGCTTTGGCAAAAATCCTGGTGGATCTTTTCTTTTCCGCCTCCAGGGCGGCGGTAGTCTTCTTGGAGGCTCCACCCTCTGTCTTCTTCTTCTTGCCTCTGTCGGCAGCGTCAAAGGTGGAGCTCTTCCGCTTTCACGCCAACGGGACATCGTCGTCGGACACGACCGTGACTTCCTTCATCTTTGGATCGTAGATTGAGGCAGCCATGTTGTCCTCATCTAGTTCACTATGCTGTTAAGTTAGAAATCTCCATGTTAGATGAGGTGGTAATGGCAAGACGGATAAACTGGAGTATATGTCATACACGGAAAATACATATTTACCTTTGGGCACTTGACGTCTACGAACATGTCGTAGGTGATGGTGAAGCCACGCTTCTTATCCTTCACCTTGACGATGTCCTTCAGGCGGAGCTTGATGGAGTCACTCGAGAAGTTATCCACGGAGATCCGGAGGGTATCCCTTCGATCACTAGTATACTCGTGCATGAACTTCGCGCGGTGCTGCAAAGGTTGGATTCGCCTGATGAACCAGCACATGGCCAGGTCCAAGCCGGTAAAACCCGTCTCTACGAACCATTCGATCCGCCTTATTGCGCGAGAAGCGTCGAGGTCAGAGGGAAGGGAGGCATGGGATCTCCATGTGGAAACTTCAGCGGCGGCTCCATCCGCTAAGTCCGGGTACGTTACTTCTCGACCCGCCAAAGGAATGTCGGGGCCGTAGAAGTACGTCCGCTGCCAGTTTTTGCAGGACTCGTGGCCGACGATGTCGCTGCCGGCCAGGTCGTATCTTGAAGCTTATGGTGCCGCAGTTCCTAAGCTCCTCCCTACTATGTCCGGCTTCACGTTTGACAGTGAAGAAGTACACGAACAAGTCTAACCTAGGCCTAATCCCTAGGTAACTCTCACAAAGTGCCACGAAGTTGCTAAGCACTAGGATCCTATTGGGGGAGAGGTTATGGGGTTGGACCTTGTAGTGGTTAAAGACGTAGAGAAAGAAGTGGGAGATGGGCAGAGAAACGCCGCGTACTAGCTAAGCCTTGATGTACACCTTTTCTCCGGCTTGGGGAGAAGGTGTCACCTCGCCGGCCGGCGCCGCCCGCCACGAGAGCCCCTCCGTCGCGGGGAGGTAGCCTTCAGCGACCATCTCTTGGATGTTGCGGTCGGTGATGTCTGAGCCGTGCCAGTCGCCCTTGTGTGAGTCTGGCTCTTCTTCCAGAGGCTCTAGCGCCGCCAGATTATGGTCGCCGCCGGTGGTTTCAATCATCGCCGATGCGGGGATGACCAGGCCCTCTGGGGGCACGATGACGGAGCTCGCCGGCTTCGCCGTGGCTTCGCTCGATGCCGCCATTGATGGGAAAGAGCTGCTGCTAGCCATGGGATGCTAGAAGGGCGTGACGGACGCAGATGGAAGCTAGGGTTTTCGAGGATTCTCGCGGAGAGCTCGGGGAGGCGTGCGGCTAGAGGAAGAAGGCGATGACGCGAGATAATGAGGTAAAAAGTGGCAAGTGTCCCACGGTTACTATTTATCATACTCTGCGTCAAGATTCGTGCAGCTGATCGGATGGTTGCCGCGTAGGCGACGTGTTCGTGAACGTGCGCGGTAATTTCGCCACGTCTCCAACCGTCACCGCCAACGGTTCGTATCACTCGCGCGGTAAAATCGGATATGATTGCGTTCTCTGCATGTGTGAGTTACGAGGAGTCGCTGACCTAAGCCTACGTCGTCCTAGCTGACACGGGTAGATGAGCCGTCGCATCGAAGATTCCGGCATGGACGGATTTAATCCGACTACGGCAGAGTACGATGGAAGATTCAGCATTTCTCTGGCTAACCACTTTGAAGACGGAGAAAACCTTGCATGGTTCTTTGGGAGGACTACAAGATATTGCTTGACGATTTGCCGACATCCATCTAGACAGAGCATTCAACGTGAAGAGGCAAGACGGCGCAAGATCTCGGAGTTCTCCGGGGGCTACTATTGGGGATATGCTATATGGGTATCCTTATAGCATGTCTCTTATCCGACTAACCCGGGTGGCCCATAGTCGGTAGCATGGCCTATGGCCTGCTGGGCAGCCCAGTTAGGTGGATCCAGAAGGGAGGCCCATGCCGGATAAAGGAAGGCCACTGTGGAGTCACCAGCGTACCCGGAGCCTTGGAGTGCAAGATACACAAGACTAGTAATAGACGGTGTAGGACTCTGTGACCTGTCCGGCTAGGAATTATCCCTGTAACCCTAGTACCTGGCGACTATATAAGTCGGGCCTATGGGAGCCTTTAGGGCACGACCATAGACAATCTCATACAACCTCACACAGCGAACCTATCTCTGTAACTCGGCGTATTTGCCCTTATAGTGATTTATAGCAGGAGTAGGATTCCGCCGCCGTTGTGGGATCTGAACCTGGGTAAGCTGTGTTACCTCGTACCCGTCAACCGTCCGCCTTACCCCACGTCTCTAAACACGCACTGTGAGGACCCCTCCATGTACTCGTCGGCAATACCACGATAGTTTGGTCCTTCTTGATTGCAATGGCATGGTTGTGGTTGGCGTAGGAGCGGGCATTGTCCAACTCCTTCCGCATGTCATACATCATGAAGCTAAGGTGGTCCACTTGATGCTTCATCTCCGATGACGTGGTACCTCCAGTGGCTGTCCCATAGCATCAAGCCTTGGGTAATACTCAAAGCATGTGCCCTTGATCTGATTGATGCTTTGCCCACACAGACGGGCAAGAGCTTCATGCATGGCCCTAGCGAGTCCATCTAGCTAGTTGTTCTCTCTTAAGGTGAACTGGATTCCCTCTGAGGTGGGGGCTTCAATCTTTCCTCTGAGACTTGCAAAAATTAGCCACTGCAATTCTCCTCCTTGCTGATCGTTGAGGTGGGCTCCGAAGAACCCGGGGTGCGGGCATTCCAGAAGTTCCGAGAGTTAGTCCAAATCACGCTCAAATATGAGATCTCCTCCATTGCCCAACTGATAGAACTTGCTATGCTGCACGTCCATCTATAAGAATGTAGGATGAGTAAGTTAGTAGAGTGATCAAGTGTGTCAAATTTTATGTAAGTTTGCAAGAATTTATGAGGAACATGAATTTTCATGAAAGAATCTTAGTGATAAGAATGAGAATAGGTTTTCATAAATACTCACTTCTTTTGTTTTGAAACTAAGTTTTTAATTGGAGCGTCCATTCTAACTAGGGTCTCCTATGGTTAGGATGGCTCTAATACCAACTTGTCAACACCCGGATTTTTAATCCCAAATGCCTGTTATGCCATACATCGCAATCCTAGGATTACCATTTTTGCAAGACATAACAGATTGGTACCATAGTTCATCATCTATTACAAACCATAAAACAAGTCTTACAAATAAAGGATCTCATGATCCAGTCTTAATACAATCAACACAGTGGAATAATATAATAACAGTAGCATGGGCGAGGCTCCATCTTCATGGTCACATGGAATGCTGACGATGGGAGATGATCCTAGTTGTCGTAGACTTCCTGTTGTCCATCATCCTGGTAGTCCTCCTCATAGTCTGGCCACGGGAATAGCCAGGGACAAAGCCATGAGTACTCTTTAAGTACTCGCAAACTATCACTAACAAGTAAAGTGGTTCAAGTCGGAATACTAAGCTCGAGGTTGTTTTGCAAAAAGCCAGGTTTATCTCTAGCTGAGTTCAGAAGTAAAGAAAGCTAGTTTAAGGTTTTATAACACCTAAGTGGGAATTTAGTTTTCACTTTCACAACCCTGTTGTGGTCAATTCAAAGTCATAATTCATTTCACAAGTCATTTTGTAAATATTTGACGACGTAACAATATGGCCACTCCAATTGTCCATAACCGTGGACGCGGCTATTCGAATAGTTTGACACTCTATAGAGGTGGTACACTTTCACCACAATATTCGATACATCCGTCAGGAACAATCCTGAATTCACCATACTCAGTATGCGGATAATCAATCCTAACCTTTCAATTACACACCCTAGTATAGGCACCTCCCCTATGAGTTTGGCCTCCCAACCATGACGATCTGTCATCTTGGGAACTGCACAGGTGGACAATCATCACGAGGTAGCCTCAGCTCAAACCTCGGCCGCAAGGGAACCCATACTAAGGTATATAAACTTCTAGTCAAGCCCTACCCAAATTCGGGTATTGTGGTTGTACGGTAAAATTGGAATGGTATCACATCCGAAGACAACCATCAGTTTTATAAAAGGGTTAAGGCTCATGCCTCAACATTTTCATCATCAAAAATCATCTAGTGTTCAATAACACATGTCAAAACATTTCATTAGAATGACTCATCATTCTAAGGTTTTCATAACCATTTTCACCATGTATTCCCATCTAAAGTGACCAATTTTTATGATTATCACTAGCCATTAAAGTTGGGGGTAAACACTAATGAGGGGTGATAATCAAGTGTGACTTATCTAAGTATAATCTCATGCCTCAGGATGACATCTAATTCTATTTAACTTAGGCCAAGTTTTATGCTCTTTATGCTACCTCTAATATCTTTCCAAAATTCACAAGTCACTAAGTAAACAAAGAATTTTGATAAAGAAATAAACTAACAAATCTTGCAAGTAAAACTGGGATTTGGTATAATAAGTTGGTATAATCACATATGCCTAAGGCATCTAGTTTGCATAGCTATCATGCAAGTGTTAACTTGCAAAGTTCTAGCTTGCTAGGATGGCTTGCCTTGTGCAGTGCACTGGTTGAAGTTCTCCTCGGCTTTCTCTTCGTAGTAGTCTCCTTCCTCTTCGTATACTTGGTCGTTACTAGCGTCTATAAATAAATACGAAGTACACAATCACCAAACAATACTTAACAACTTATATTTAGCACACAGAAGCTCATACTAGATGATCTAGCATCATCACAATCATCACATGAATTAAGGCAATAGTTTCATTTATTTTATTTTGGAAAAGTAATTTCTACTCGTTGAAAAACTACTTAAGATTTAATATTCTCCAATTAAAACA
This sequence comes from Avena sativa, assembly GCA_916181665.1. NCBI lineage: Eukaryota > Viridiplantae > Streptophyta > Magnoliopsida > Poales > Poaceae > Avena > Avena sativa. The sequence goes on from OV702281.1 coordinate 317,802,425, forward strand.
TGGGATCATGTTGACACATGTCATCACCACATATTTCAATACTTGGGAATGTGATTTAAAGTGGTGTCATAATTTAATAAGGTTTAACATTATTATTTTAATTAATTAAAGTGACTAGAAATGCCTATGGGGCATTCTTTTATTACTTGTTCATTATTACTACAAGTAACATAGATATTTTTATATATTCGGAAAGGTCTTATCAAATGTGATTTTTGAGAGTTGGAATCAACTCAAAAGTATTTATGGTTGAATTTTGAAAAATGTTTGAATGCAGAAAAGTCTCTGCCTTGTTATTTTTACTATAGGTGATCTATAATTTCAAATGGTTTGAATGCAACGAGCTTGGATTAAGAATTTTCATACCTTTCTAACAAAATTGGTTTCATGCAATTTGGTTTAGTGAAACTCTCTGAATTGATTTTTGATTATGAGGTGAATCAACATAATGCCCCCATCCCACCAAGTATGTATGCAAGCAAGAATAATTTATATGCATAAGTATAGGTATGGAAATTTATAAAATAGAGGCTCGAGAGGGATCACACATTTAGGGTAGAAGAACTCGGGGGTTTGGAGGGGTTCGGATTCGACAGGGTCTTTGCCATCGGATCCGTGACAAAGGTCATGGCGGTTCCGGGGAGGAGGTCTTGGCATGAGGAGGGTTTGGTATTAGGGTTCCGTGAACAAGGTCTTGGCATTTCAGGGATTCCTCGGGCACCTGCGGTTTGGTATGGTCTTCGGTCCCCATGTTGGAGAACTCGGGCCTTCCAGGAATCCCATCGAGCTTCGATTCGCGCCACATGTATGGAAGTAGATCTTGTTGATGACACCATGCTCTAGGCGCGATCCTTCGATTGATGCCAGAGCCAAAGTAGCACACCATAATAGTATCACATCGAGGCAGATCTTGGAGAGCCGTTTGCCACCACCGATACAACATTATCATCGCTCTTGTGTTGAGCAGATGCTCCTCTGCAGCATAAGACAGGCACAACAAGATAAAACGGTGACAGACACAGCCTTGTGCAAAGTGCTAGAGATGACAGCGACGAGAGAGGGGACGTGGTGAGGGGCGCCAGGGCGCGGGTGAGCATGACGGAGTCGCGAGGCCACGACAGGGCAGACGGCAGCCGGACGTGGCCGGTTCAGACGAGGAGGCGGCCGGTGGAGGGGCCCAACGAGGTGGAGGCCGAGGCAGCTCAGCGGCAGGGGAAGAGCCGACGACGTGGCGACGTCTGGAGGCGGGGAGGCATGCCGACGGTGATCTCCAGTGGGCGCGGGGAGAGGTGGCGCCCTGAGGAAGCTCGAGAAGGGAGGGGGTTAGTCACGGAGGAGGGCCGAGGGAGGCGTCTGCTGGCGGCGGCAGGCTGACGAGGAAGAGAGGAGGGAGGCCAGCAGTAGCGGGGAGCATGTGGTGGAGGCACTCTCCTGGAACACAAGGACGAAAGGGTCGGGGAGAGAAAGGAGAGAGGAGATGCGGGGGAAAAGCAGACAGGGGAAAGCGGCATGTGGGACGGGGTACGACAGGAGTGGTGGTCCAGGGGCGTGAGCGTGCATGTAACGTGTGTGTGTGGGTTGCTCTGTGGTGTCGTGATAGGTTAGGGGTTCAGGTGTGTGAGGAAGGGCCTCACGTCACTGTGTGTAGGCGTGCGTGTGGAAGTAGGGCCAGGGTGTGGCGGGGTGGGATTTGGGTGGTGGCAGCGGCGGGGATTAGGTGGGGTGGGGGTCGTAGGATTTAGGTTTAGGGTTTGGACAAACTAGTCTAGGGTTTGGGTGGTAGGTGGCCGGTTGGGCCTACGGGCCTGGCTCGCTGCCTCCCCAAACAAAATATTTTTATTATTTATTTTATTGTTTTTAAAACAAACTATTTTGCACATAGGTTTTAGACAAATAGAAGATCCGGATGAGTCTAGGGTTTTGATTTGAAATAGAGAGGGGGTTATTTAGAAAATAAAGGTCGGCTTTTAGAAATAGTTTTAGGCATATAATATGCATGTAGATATCATGATTATGCACAGATATAAGACGTGTGATTTTCTAGTAGTGGTTTTACCTAGAGTGCTACAATTCGACACCACTAACAAGGGATCTCGCCCTCGAGATCCGCCTCATGGTATGGGGAAGAAGGCCGACGGTCTGAATCTTCTCGCTTCGTATAGATTTTCGCGACACCACTAACAAGGGTTGTTGCTCACGTTCGTCGAGGGAACACTCCGGATAAACAATGGACGACGGTAAAGGTATCAAAAGGTAAGTTCACCTCTAACTTCCGTGGAAGGAGTAAGAATTGCATCGATCCCCCATTTAGTGTACCAAAGCGAATGATAAGAGTAGTGGTATGGTCGCAACTCCATCCCGCACTCAAAACATTACTCCATACATGAATCAAAGAATCGTGCAACCCACTCTTGAAATTCAGACTGATGATCTTGATAAACAACGTTTGGAAAACAAAGGAGTGATATATGCTCTTCATTGGACCTAATGCAGATGATGATGGAACACAGGAGGATGCAAAGAAATTTTTAGTGAATTTTTGATCCACTAAAAGGTACAAGAGAGGAAAATTCCTCGGATAGCATAAAGACCAGTTGTCGAAGCACCGTTACCCGAGGATGGAAGCGAAACCCTAAAGATACAACGAAAACCGAATCACAAGAATTTCTAGACTTAAAGAAAAGATAAAAAAAACAGATTCAAAAGACGCAAGGTAAAAGAAGAATAGCAAAAGGGAATCCTCTGCCGAAGCTGCTGCTTTTCCTATGTTAAGCCAGCGAGTTTGACAGTTAACCAACGCATCTTTGTTTTTGCTATCTAAATATCCCATTTTTCCCGTCTCTGCAGCCCTCCTACGGGAAAACCTGCTGAACCGAAGATGTAGTCCTTTGATCAATATTCAACTTTCATTTTTGCGGCAACGCGAAATTCGAGACCGTTTGCTCGCCATGTTCATCCGAAGATCATCCCAGCTAGCCTTTTTCGCGAACTCTGGATTCAGTTTCGTCAGATTCTACCGCACACCGTCCAGCACCGCAGCTTCTGAAACTGCAAGCTTTCCAGACGCATCCACTCGTCACCAGAGCCTCTCTGTACGTCCTTGTTGTTCCGGTTCTACCAGCTTCACATCTCAAAAACAATCATTCAAAAAAGAGCACCACAGCTCTCAAGATCTTCCGACGAATTCCGCTATTTTATCTGGTCGTGTTTGTTAGTTTTGCACCAACTGAAGATGGCCTGTTCTCAGTAAGATCTCGACCAGAACAACCCAGATCAGATGAATCTTCCTTAACAAATTATGGAGTCCTATGTCTCTCCTAACTCCTGGTTTTAACGCTGTTTAAAACGGGCCAAATAAGAGCTCGAATTCATCTCAAGAAGATTGACCGAGCTAACCGATTTTGCTGTCAAATCTTTTCAGAATCGCTTCAGTAACAACCCGTGCTCATGCTTCCTTTGCATCAGCCCCTGCAGAATTTTTCCTTCACCCGCAGCCCCTGGCACCATAGAGTTTATGGGCCAGCCTAGTTCTTTCCTATGGCCAGGCGCGGCAGATAACCCTTGTCCCGGCCCAGTTCTGGCCCGCAGCCTCTCCCTTTTCTTTTTTAGAAATGCTTTTTCTTTTACATTAATTTAAATACAAATCAATTCATATGCTTTGAATCTTTTGAATTTGGGAAAAACTTGCAAAACGAATTATGAATAATTTTTAAATGTGAATTCAACCATATTTTCAAATTTGACCAGAGTTGACTGTAACTAGTTAAACCTTTGAAATTTGACCATATTTGTCTAATTTTGAATTTAAATATTGTTTGAAATTCATAATTTCAAATAGTTTGAATAATATATGTTTTTGATCAGAAAAATGTGAGGAATCTGTTTATGCTATTTATAATACCATTTGAGAAAATTAAAATTTTCGAATTATTAAATATTAATAAATTCCCAATTCTTAATAATTGCATAACTTTAAATCCATAATTCCGAATTCGACAAATGATATGTATAAATCGATTAGCTCGATGAGACCGTTCTAACTATGCATTCGATGTTATGAATTGAAGCATTCCTCATATAAATAGTAAGTATACATCAATGTTTATGGAACCAAAATATGACTGAAAACCTAATCAAACTAGATAATACCCCGCGCGTTGCGGCGGTACATCATGTTACTATTTGTTGTTTTGTACGAAAAATGACTATCTAAAGTATTAACAGACCAATAAAATTAATTATCAGTAATTATCATTTACATGACAACAAAGAAGTACTGGGAACTTTGAAAAATAGATACCAATTAGTGGATCACTATCTTCGATATAGTTCTAAGTATGGGGAGAAAAGTTGGCATAGGTACAGTCTTTGGACAACAATCTTTGATGAATGGGAAGAGTTAGTTGATTGAAGTTGGATTATTTTTTAGGGAAGAAGGTAGATGTATATCTATTTTATGACTTTAAAGTAAAACTGGTGAACGTTTAGTGTAGCTTAAGCGCCCAATGCAGCTCGTTTTATTTAAGATTCGACGATCTAGATGCCTATAGACGAAGCTCATTTGCTGTACCTTTTCTTACTAAGGTGTTCAAGGTCATTTTGACCTTCAAAACTGTCGTCGCGTGGTCTCTAGAGGAAAAGGATCCAAGCAGCCATGGTCAGTGCACCCCCCGAATTCAGAAACTGCGGCATACCACAAAACTTCTTCCCAAAGACCACACCATCTCCAAAGTTCGTCGGCATACTCAGAAGTGCGATGTGATGTGATCTAATAATTGCATAGCTAAGAACTGATCACATCTTATTTGCAAAAAAAACTGATCACACTCAACATGCGGGTACCAAGATCCGGACGTCCTATGTAGGCAAGCCAAAGAAAAACTTTTGTTTTGTTGTGGTATGACCGAACTCCAAACTCACTTTTCTTGCAGTCATCTAGTCGGGAGTTGCTAAACAGATTTTCAAATGCGGTTGTGGTGGGCGCATGATCTTTAGATAGCATTTGGCGTGCGTCCCTTTCGCCCTCAATTTGGAGCCCATGGCCATTCAGAAGATCAATCTACTATTAGAGAGTGAACTTGGATTATCTCAATCGATTATCTACACACAAAGACCATGAGTTAGAAACATCGAATGATTAGATTTCACATGAGATAATTAGTCTTATATCAAGTCCAAATCACAAGGATGAGCATACAATCTTGATTACCGTAGTAGTATATATATGACACATAAAGTAGGATGCAAAGAGAAAGCCTCCGTCAGGATCTCCCATCTGCAACAAAAAAAAACACCAAACAGCGATGTCAGGTTTTGTACATCAGCATTACCCAAACATGTTGGTTCCATTTACCAAAACGTACTACTTGGTGCTGAGAAGAAACTATGAAGGAAGTATATTATAGATTTACAATACGATGTCGTACACCATTAGAGAAGCTAAAGAGGCCAGGAAAAACCGGTCTGCAGGAGAAGGACAAATAAGCAACGACCACATCGTTCAAATCACCCAACAGAGGCAAGGTCTAGAAGCAAGATCATGAAGGGGTTGAAGCAAATGTTGATGATGGCATCGCCCAACAGAGGCAAGGTCTAGAAGGAAGATCATGAAGGGGTTGAAGAAAATGTCGATGATGTCATCCAAATTGTATAGCGCAATGTGAAGTGGAACTGAGCTGATGGTGAGGACAGCTGTTATGGAGAAGATGAAGTGGCATGGACACCAAACCATGGGGGAGGCTAGACGACTTATTTGGTGCGTCTGTAGGTAGAGCATGGTCTTTATTGGAACCAAATTCCCTTCTCTTGCATTGACATGTTTTCCGATGGACAGCCGAAATGCCTTCATTAATGTCATCATTGTCTCAACAGAGATTATGGAGGAGAGGAAGAGACAATCACGGGTAGTTTGTAGGAGAGTATGCGTGGATAGTAAATAGGTGAAGGTGAACCGATTGTTGCATTTTATATTATTAGTAATAATGATGACATTATTAGTAATAATGATTGTTGCATTTTATATCATTTCTAGAGCAATTACTGACAGCTTCCCACGTAGGCTTAGAATGGTCCTATGATAATTACCATATCTCATGATGATGTGGAAGGCTTTGCTGACATGGAAATAATTTCGCTGAGGTGGATAGGCTGCATGTCAAGAGAAATAGGTTAGTGGGGTGATCTTCTTAGTTATATAGGATGCTTTATTCTTGTACCCCACACCTCACCAATGCCATGCTATGATATGCCATGTAAATTGTGCATCATTCCATCATGGCATGCTTGTTTGCTTGTTGCATATGCTTTATATGTTTGTGCAATGTATTTATTTCGGCCCGTTGTGTGTTTGATTTTTATCCGGATAGACACTAAGCAAGGAGAATATCAGGAGCCTCAGGAGTATTATCCGGATCCATCTTATTCTACAACTGAACTTCTAGGCAAACAATTTCCAATGCTTGCACTACATATAGTACCTATTACATCTATCTTATTCTTGCATCATATGGCGCGGTCCAAATAAAATTGAATAACAAGTATTGCATAGCCTTTACTTTTAAACCCCACCCAAGCTTGTTCCCTCAATCCTATGAGCCACTAATATAAGAGTTGCCATGCGAGTCGTAGAATTACATGTGTAGGGTTTGTGAGTGTATTTGAGTAATGAGGTACCTAAACAACTAAACTGAGTAGTAATAGGATAACTAAAGAAAGAAGCACCAGTGGGCATTATCTGCTATTTGGTTCTTTAAGCTCACTTGTGTCCCGTAGTACCCCGAGTACTTGATTATTGTTCCTTGACTATCGCACTATTCGCATGTGGGACCATGAATCCCCTTAGTCCTAGCTTGAGTCATATTTAATTTCTTGGGGCCACAAGTAGTTTAGGGCGTTATTACTAACCTATACTTATGCCATTGTCGGGGGGATAACCCCCGGTAGGGTCACGAGAGGTGAAACATAGCACAGCTTGCTTAGCTCCGAGTAAATCACTACTAGGAAAATGGTCGTCTGTGGCGCACCTAAAAGGCCCATCCGTGGCGCACCTGTAGTGCGCCACGGGCCTTGCGCTACGGCTATCTCTCAGCCGTGGCGCACTGCCTAGTGCGCCACGGTTGTGTAGAGATAGGCGTAGCGCACCTCCTAGTGCGCCACAGAAGTTTGGCGTGGTGCGCTACCCCTTGGATCTTCTGTGGCGCACTACCTAGTGCGCCACTAAACATCCATGGTGCGCTTTAGGTGTAGTGCGCCACAGAAGGTAGACCATGTGCGCCACAGATGTATTTTTTGTTTTTTTTTAATTTCCAAGCCAGATTATATGCAATACAGATTATATACAATATTACAGCAGATATACACACACAGATACAAGATATACAATTATATATATAAATACTCAATATGAAAAACAAGATTGAAACAAATACATATAGATAAGTCTCATACATGAATACATAGTCCAAGTTACATTGTTTTGATCATGTTACAAAGTAGTAGTTGGTGACATGCGAATACATGTGTCGATCGAACAAGTTAGAGCTCGGAAGCTCGCCTAGACATCTAAACTAGCTAGCTAGACACAAACGCGGGATAAATAACCAAAGAAGATAAGCATGATCACCGCCGCGACGAAGGTGTAGGTCTTCATCCGGTTCCTTGTCCTAACTCCCGCTAGATAGCGCGTGTATCTATCTTCCGCCTCCGCCATAGTGTTGTACCCTTTGTAGATATTGCCGCTGAAACGGTGCACCTGTCTCCGGCAGTCTTCCCAATCATCGTAGACTCCGGGAACCCGTCCCTTGTACACGACGTACCACGTCATCTACAAGTTGACAATAATAACTAACCGGTGATTGAAAAAACATGTATAATTAAAGTCGCATATGAAGATACACTTATAGAAAGTACTCTTAAATCAAAAAGAGCAAACTCAAAAAGCATGCCTCATATATAACTAGCTAGGTCGTTGGACACAGGAATATGCTTATGACGGGACTGTTAGCCAAGTAGGATGCACAATTCCTGGACTTGTGCATATCACAAGGCTAACAATCCCGTCATAGCACATTCACATATATATTGTGCCACGACATTTCAATCATCGGCATATTCTCGAAAAAGACAAAAATAACTCGAAAAGCATGCCTCATATATAACTAGCTAGGTCGTTGGACACAGGAATATGCTTATGACGGGACTGTTAGCCAAGTAGGATGCACAATTCCTGGACTTGTGCATATCACAAGGCTAACAATCCCGTCATAGCACATTCACATATATATTGTGCCACGACATTTCAATCATCGGCATATTCTCGAAAAAGACAAAAATAACTCGAAAAGAATGCCTCATATATAACTAGCTAGGTCGTTGGACACAGGAATATGCTTATGACGGGACTGTTAGCCAAGTAGGATGCACAATTCCTGGACTTGTGCATATCACAAGGCTAACAATCCCGTCATAGCACATTCACATATATATTGTGCCACGACATTTCAATCATCGGCATATTCTCGAAAAAGACAAAAATAACTCAAAAAGAATGCCTCATATATAACTAGCTAGGTCGTTGGACACAGGAATATGCTTATGACGGGACTGTTAGCCAAGTAGGATGCACAATTCCTGGACTTGTGCATACCACAAGGCTAACAATCCCGTCATAGCACATTCACATATATATTGTGCCACGACATTTCAATCATCGGCATATTATCGAAAAAGACAAAAATAACTCACACTTGTCGTCCGAGAACCAAAGAGTAAGCAAAAAAACCAAAGAGTAAGCAAAAAAACCAAGCATTGATTGATATATAATAATAATAAGCAAAATAAGTAAGCGGTGATTCATAAACCTAATAAGATAAGTACACTTGTCGTCCACACACACACAAAGGTCATCTATAGTTTGCAACTACAACTAGGCCAACATCAAGCCTTCTGGCTCGGCTTAGGGAACGGGAGGACGCCCTGCCTCATCATGAACTTCCTATAGTCACCCTGCATCTCTAGGCGATCTTCTATGTCACGGTTATTCGGGATATTTCCTCCGTAGAAGATCCCCCCGAAGTCATGACATCACGAAAGATGATTGCCCCAAACTGCTGATGGATGCGATACATCTCTTGTCTAATATCTGAATCGTTGATCTTGGCCTTTGCTTCGGCCCACTGTTTGAGATGATCTGGCAGTGTAGAATCCTGCTGGTCAAGTAGGAACACCCTCATGTGATGGAGTGCGTAGTAGGCTTCCTTCTTACTGTTTTCCGGCTGCTTCACATAGGGGAACTCCGTTACGTGGTTGAAGACGTGCCTGCCGAACTTGACCTTCGTACGCACGAAGGTGGTGCCTTCCGTCGAGGCAAAGCCAGTGAGAGCATCATCCAGAACTTCCTTGATCTTGTCGTAGTTTTTCTTCTTTTTTAGACTCCCCGAGTCGAAATACGTGGCGTGGGAATGCTTCGGCGATAAGGAGATGAGCGTGCAGTGTTCATCTCTGCGCAAAAAATTCAAATGGAATGTGTTGGAAAAAGAATGATGACGATCTAATAAAGCCAATCGACGGTGGCGAATGAATAACGACTTACTCGGGAAAGTAAGGCACGAGAATGTATTCCTTTGTCTTGTTTGCCACGAGGATTCTTTTTAGGTACGAGGCCACGATACGTCGTTCGGCGGGGGAACCCAAGCAGCCGTCACGCATGTAGTAGGGGTCCACTATAGCGATGCCCGGTGTGTTCTCTCTAATGATCTGCGTGGCCAGGCTGAGAGAAAAGAGACGGACCATGGTATAGTGCAGCGGGTATAGGTGGAACATATTGAAGATGTCCTCGAACCGCAGGAAGAACAGATCCGCGGGGGCAGTGTCGACGAAGCCCAAGCCTGGTGGCACCTTAACCACGAATACCGGGTGCGAGGGATCTTTCTCCGATAGAAGGCGTCTCTCTATCGTCAGCACGCCGTCATGCACACTCTGCAGTTCCGAACTGGCGAGCTTCCGCAAATTCTTAGGTAGCATGGGCTCACCCGCCACATGAATCCTCCACATAATACCCTTGGGTCTTGGTGGCCCGTCCCGAAACCTGATCGGATTCGCAGTTGTTGACGCCACCGGCTGGCTCGAGCTGCTAGATTTTCTTTTCCTGCCCTTTTTTCCTTTTGGAGAGCGGGCAGGCACCGCAATCTGAGCACCGGCCGCCCTATGTAGTGTGTCAGGGCTTAGAATAAAGGGCCGGTTGGTTGTATCAGCTGGCTCTGTAAAGGCGCAAGCTGGAGGCGTCTCCTGAGAACCAAACGGACGCTTGGTGATAGTGGCTTTCTCTGTGGGGCCACCAGCTAGGTCTTCTTCGTTGCCAAACTGAGTGCTGAAGAAGTGATCATTACAGTCTTCGAAGTCCTCGGCCGGATCCTGTGCCATGTGCATATCATCAACATGATCATCCGACCCACCGCGTGGAGGTGACGGCGAGGGCGGTAAGGGGGCCTTGCCACCGCTTGTCGCTGGCACGACAGGCGGTGCTGTTGTCTGTGGCGTGATGGCCCCCGCCGTCCCCAAACGGATCATGCTCTTTGGCCATAGCAAGAACAAGACGAAGCAACTTCTGAGGACAGACGACTCTTCTTCATCCGCTCCTGGGGGTTGAATGGGAGGTTCCAGGTCGTCGCAGCCCCTTAGCACCCGACTAATTTTAACCCTGTGCACGCTATCTGGCATCGGTTTTGAGTGGAACGTGCGCTGCAAGGGTTGAACGATGGTACCCTTGGCAACATCCCTCAACTCGTTGTTCACGTAGCATAAGAGAGTGCAAGGAACATCCGTCTGCAGAAAACATGTACGGCGTCGTCAGAGCGAGATGCCACAAGAGTAATATATAGATGGCATGAAAGGCGGTAATTAAAGCAATTTGTTTACCGTGATGGCGTCGAGATCGGCTAATGTCGACGCACCGCATACGGCGACGGGCGTGCAAGAGAGGGAAGGGCTGCTTGATGGCGCGGTGCTGGCCGCCGGTGTATTCTCCCTACCGACGGGTGCTTGGAGCTCCGGTGCCGCCGCGACGATGGCAGGGGGGGCACCAACATGTACTCCGGCGCCGCGGTGATGGCAGGGGGAGTCACCAACACTTGCGGCGCCGCGGTGCTAGCGGGCGGAGTCACGAACACGTAGTTCGCCTGATTCGTCGGCGCCGCGTTGTTTGAGTGGCTGCTGACCATGCTTGGAATCGGGCACGGCCCTACTCGACCACCCGCACTCCAGTTCGCTATTGACTCCACCAAGGTAGGCAGGAAGGACGTAAGGGTGATTGCCAGGTTGTCTTGGACGATCTGCGGGATCCGCGCCACTTGTGCCTTAAGTTCTTGAACCTCTCTGTTTTCCTCCTCGCTCCTTCCCGACGGCGCCACATGCGTCCTCGGCGGTGGACCAAAATGATCCACCCAATTCTTACCCCCGAGGCCGGCCAGACGGCCAGCCGACGACGGCTTCTTCGTAACCGGCTCTATTTTCTTGGCCCGGTTCATCGCCCTGTTAAAAGGGTTATCCCACCGGGTGGCCGCCGTCGACCCCTGGGATGAGGAACCCTGGGATCCATGACTAGCAACAATTTCCTCCTCCTGCAGAAGAAGTAACAGTGAATCATTTAGATCATCGATTAGATTGCAATCGTGTTGATCCGCGGTAATTAGATTATACTTACCACAATTTCCTCGAATTCCTTCACCGCAGGATCCGCGGTGAGTTGTTTGGTTTTTGGGTCCACATGGTAACGGGCCCTGATGAAGTTTCGAACCTGCCCGGGTTCGAATTTAGCAAAGGGGTTTTCTATCCCCTTGGATCTATACTCTTCGTCCTCCTTATTCCATTTGGCCTCCACGGTTCTGTATCCACCAGATCCGAGATGGTGATGACCTATATTCATCGCCTGCAGCACCTTTCCCCGATTACTATTGGCCAGGGCTCTTTCGGATTCACACCTCTCCTTGAACTCCCGCAACTGATCTTCGGTTATCTGCGGGTCAATCTTCTGGATCTCCTCGAGACTTTTGCCTTCTTTATAGATCTTCTTCTTTATCCGGGTTCTCCAGCTGGCCAGGGCGGTGCTCATCTTTGTGAGGGCGGATTTGTTTACTTCGTTCCCATGATAATTTGTGTTCTGATACTTAGCGGGGAACTTGTATCTTGCGTGTAGCTTCTCGAAGAGGAGTGTGCGCAAGTGGCCATTATCTTTATGCCGGAGATTCTCGGTGTTGATCGAGATGGTTGTCCGGGTGATCGCCGCCACTTGCCCACCGTACCCTTTGACGACAAGGGCGGGCTCCAAAGGAACCCCTGATGGGCTCACTTCGGTAATTTCCTCCCTGACCGTGCCGACCGTGTTCGGGCGCCGGTCCTTCGGCTTCTTCTTCTTAGGAGGGTTGCTACCACTCCCTGTGCCCTCGCCGCCATCAGTGGTTTCATCGTCCGCCGTTCCTTCGGCTTCTTCCTCCGCGTCTTCCATCTCATCATCCTCGCTCTCCGAAGGATGGTATTCTTCATCGTCTTCTAGACGCTGGGCCGCCTCCCAGAATGTCAATTGTTTATTCGGAGGTCTGAGTTTTCCTTCAGCGCTGATGCGCTTAGAACATCCAGCCTCATCGTTGTCACACATCTTTGCACTAATAAAAAACAAATAATTGGTTAAATGCACGGAAAAATCCGGCATGACCTTTGCTAATTTTCTTAAACTAGGAGTGCCCGATTTCTGCCGAAACGGAAGTTAATCAACATTCCGGCAAAAATCGGGACTCATTTCATACAAGAACCTGCATATATATGGCCAGCATAGCTAGCACACAATAAATGGCCATCATAGCCAGCACAACCAGCACACAATAAATGGCCAACACAGCCAGCACATAATCTGGTCACATAGGATAATCTGGCCAACACAACCAACACATAAACATCTAGGTAGAAAACACATTGGTTAAGAATGCATCAACATGCCCAGCCACATCAAGCAATGGGATTTTATTACAGTTATCATCTGGATTCACCAGGCACCAAGCATATGATGGAAAGAAAATAACTAAAGCCTGCTAGGTCTCTTGAAAAAAGAAAATAACACATATGAGCATACACAGCAGCAACTAAAACCCAAGGATACATGTTTCTGTCAACTAAAGCCTGCTAGGTCTCTTGAAAAAAGAAAATATCATTCAGTTGTGCTCATATGATGGAAATAACCTAAACAGAGAAAATAACTTATTCTTTTAGTTCCCAGATGCTAATTCATGCCACTACTTCTACTCTCTTTCTAATTACTCCACCACTTATCAACCATCATTAGTATTATAATCCACCTATATGGGGTGCAAGATGTTGATCAGATACACGAATATTTTCTTAAGCTGTTACTGTTATACAAAGAAGCTAAGAATTCAAAGTAACGGTGATCTGTTGATGTACTTAAGCTGTTACTGTTGGCAACCTTCCAGGGTGATAATAACGGTGATCTAAGAATTCAGCGTGGCATCCTTCCCAGGCTGATATCACTGAACTCTGCATCCTGAAAGAACAGAGGCTTTGATCTGAGGCAACATTCCTAGTGATCCTATGTGAAGCTTTTAGGTAACCAAATGTGTAAATTAAAAAATTCTAACATGACTTTTAAAACTTGTATCTGTTCTGGATAAAAATGTTCTGCACCGGATTTATTTTTGGAAATACGTGTTAATATTTTATTTGCAGAACAAAAATATCTATCAAAAGAATTGTACATACCAGTAAGAAATGAATCTATACAGTGTGTAACATTACATCAAAAGAGTACTACTTTCCTAGAAGAATTCCTATTTTCTTTCGAAGTTAAGTTTGTGCTTGTCAATTGTGTGGCAGGCATGATAAGCAATTACAAACCAGCCCAGTTTTGTGTCTTTCAAATCCAAGCGATGAAATGTATTGATGTACGGTGAAAGGGGACCAGGAAGTTAACTGTGACTGCATATCAGATTATTCAAATTCCATCAACCAACACTAGCAACACAACAACAGTACTAGAAAAGGAAAGTGACCACCATGCCAAATCATCACAAAAAAATAAAGAGACCACCATGCCAAAGATAGAGATTACCAACGATGCAATATCTTTAATAGCCACAAAAACAACCACATTACAAGTTGAAAACCAGAGCAGTTAATAGAATGCACAGTAACCAACATACTAAGTTCAGATTTCAGACAATTGCTCGGATGCACGGGAAGTAACAGAGCACCCAAGTTAAAACCTTCCGTAACACATTTCACGGCGAGCATGGGAACACCGAACACCCATCATCCACCATATATACCAGCGAGCAGCTTGCAAAATAACCACTGAACTACATCATCTACAGCATGGTCAGTTAACCTTAGAGCAGCTTGTAAAGCAATAGGCCAACAGCAGTATAAGACCTTGGCTTCAGTCCTAAGGGAAGAGCCATGCTGCCACAGGCATCTCCCTGCAGCGCCTCTAGGAAATCATTGGATAAGGGGAAGAGACCTCGCCGAGTATCATGTCATAGGCGCCGCAGGAAGAGAGGGAGAGAGGGGAGAGGAGATGCTCACCTCTGACGACGACGGGCGGACGACGACGGGCGGACGACGGCGGCCTCCACCTCCTGAGACGCGCGTGGCGGCTGCTCCTCCTCGGACACCTCCTCCTCCTCCTCGGGCGGACGACGACGGGCGGACGACGGCGGCCTCCACCTCCTCCTCCTCGGGCGCGGGCAGGCCTCCTCCTCCTCAGACGCAGCGGCGGCGGATCGAGAGCGGCGGCGGCGGTCCTTCGGCTTCGGGCTGAGAGATGGAGAGATGGGGATGAGAGAGGGGGTCGGGCGCCACACGTGTGGATAAAGGCACTTAGGCGTAGCGCACTGAGCCATAGTGCGCTACGGATATCTGTAGCGCACTACGGGCTAGTGCGCTACGCCTATCGGCTTCTAACTACTGGATAAGAGAACTACAGACCCACTAGCTAACAACTATACTAGCCTATCCCACTGGTTCTGCCCACTACTCTATTCTAAACCTGAGAGCACCCAGGTTCGAATCCTGGTGCCCCAATTTTTTGTTTTGATTTTAAAAACACTTTTAAATATTCCAAAAAATGCCCAAAAGTGGTGATGTATGCCATATAAGTTTTATTTTGATTTTAAAATACTTTTAAATATTCCAAAAATGCCCAAAAGTAATAATATTCCAAAAATGCCCAAAAATATGATTTAAAGTATAACTAAATTTCATAATACTTTGTTCATGAATATTACAATCTTTTTTGACCACGCGTTTACAATATTTTTTGAGCTAGCGTTTTACAATCTTTTTTCCCTTCTTTGTCGCGGTTGAATAATTTAGCCCCGGCACTTTAATGTTTCTTCTTTCGAACGGGCTACCTTTTTTGGGTAGGGTTGTCCTTTTTCTTCTTGTGATGTATGTTGCTGCATCGTAGTCGTCGTCATCTTCAATCTTTGGATCGCCGTACTGGTCGAAGTCTTGCTCGTTGGCGACTCCATCCATTCCGATGATGTTTCTTTTTCCTCTCCTCACAACAACACGGCTAGGCTTTGTCGGGTCGGTAATGAAAAAACATTGGTCCACTTTGGTAGCCAGTACCCACGGTTCATTTTTCGCGGCCACGTTTGCACCGGCGGCCTTGGATTTGGCTGCTTCGGGTATAACCATGGTTGTGAAATACCGGTCTTCTCTTTCGACGCTCTTTGCCCATCTGACACGGAACATCGGCACCTTTTCTCCACAGTAGTCGAGCTCCCAGATCTCCTCGATTCTTCCGTAGAATCTTTCCTTCACGTTGTCATCGGTGTAGAATTCCGACGTTACGCCTGAGTTCTGATAATCACACTTGTTGTCCTTTTCCTCCGTGTAGAATGTGTAGCCGTTGATATCATACGCCTGATAGGTCACCAGGTTTTGCATCGGTCCCTGCGACAAGGTGAATATGATCTTTTCCGTGTCAGAAGAATGCGAGCGCGGGGGATTATCAAGGAGCGTCTGCCTAAACCAACGCGTGAAATCTGAGTTGTGCTCTTTGATTATTTCTCCCTGCGTCCTCTGTATGCCCCGGTCACTGTACTTCTTCTCGATTAACCTTTTGTGCTTCTGTACCCAAGGATCGACCAGTTCTAAATGCTGTAGCGCGACGAGGTTTGCTCGATCAAAGTCTGCGCGTCGAAAATTGAAGTCTGCATGCAGTATGCGACGACCCTCTCGGTGACCAGATCCGTCGAGCTTGCCAAGGTGTCTGTTGACGGGAAGACCGACAGGGTTCTCGATGTCTAGATAATTCGTGCAGAAAGAGATGCACTCTTCGGCCAGAAAGCCCTTGGCTATGCTTCCATCTGGACGGGACCTGTTGCGAACGTATCCTTTGATGTGTCCGTTCATCCTTTCGAACGCCATCATGCTGCGGAGAAACATCGGCCCGAGTTGTACGATGTCCTCCACGACATGGACCAGCAGATGCACCATAATGTCGAAGAATGCGGGTGGGAAGTAGACCTCAAGCTCACATAGTATCACCACGATCTCCTCCTGTAGCCTTCCGAGCTGATTCAAGCCAATCG
The DNA here is from genome assembly GCA_916181665.1 of Avena sativa. Lineage (NCBI taxonomy): Eukaryota > Viridiplantae > Streptophyta > Magnoliopsida > Poales > Poaceae > Avena > Avena sativa. The sequence goes on from OV702281.1 coordinate 317,819,026, forward strand.
ACTTCCTAGAGATAACGTCGAAAAACTTGCATAGGCCAAATAACGTTTCACGGACGTGCTCGTCCATTATCCCTCTTAGTGCGACCGGAAGTACCTGCGTCATTAGCACGGCACAGTCGTGAGACTTCATGCCACTGAACCTCTGCTTCGCCTCGTCTAGGTATCTGCTTATCTTGCCCGCGTAGCCGTAAGGAAATTTGACTCCTAGAAGGCACTTGAAAAACTGTTTGATCTCATCCTGGCTTAGAGTGAAGCAAGAAGGAGGGCAGTAATATTCGTTCTTCTTGAACTTTTTACCCTTCCGATGACCTTGTGTCGTCTCCGACTCATGATCATCGTCATCTTCCTGATCATCAGGAGTAGTGCGTCCTCCGTGAAGCTCCTTCCGGATACCCAAGCATATCAGGTCGTGCCTTGGTTTCGGACCATCTTTCGTCCTATCTGGCATGTTGATTATGGTGGCGACCAGACTCTCGCACACGTTTTTCGTGATATGCATGATGTCGAGGCTATGAGGCGTGCGGAGAAACTTCCAGTATGGCAACTCCCAGAAAACAGACCTTGTTTTCCATACCTTCATCAGCGGCTTGTCTTGTTGCTGCCTCTTTCGCTTCTTTCCAGGCTTAGGACAATCTTTCTAGTTTTTCAGCAACTCTTCCACTTCTTCGCTGCTCCTACGCTCTGGGATTCCTCGGGTCTCTGATTTGCCATCGAACAGGTCTCCACGTTTTCTCCATGGATCATTCTTGCCGAGCCACCTCCGGTGCGCCATGAACACGGTTTTCGATGACCCTGGATCTTTCTCTAGTTGGAGATAGCTTGTGTTATCCATGCACCTAACGCATGCGCAGAATCCTTGGATAACCTGCCCCGAGATATACCCGCAACCTGGATAGTCTTGCACCGTAGTGACCAACGCGGCTCTCATAGTGAAATAATCTTGTGCGACGGCGTCGTAAGTATTGGCTCCAGATTCCCATAACGTGGCTAGCTCCTCTTTCAACAACCCGAGATACAGATTGATGTCGGTACCAGGTTGTTTCGGCCCTTGAATTAGCATACTCATTTGTATGTACTTCTTCTTCATGCACAACCATGGAGGGAGGTTGTACATCCATACAAACACGGGCCAAGTGCTGTGCGTGCTGCTCTGGCTACCGAACGGATTGAGTCCATCGGTGCTCGCACCAAGCCTGATGTTCCTCGAATCTCCACCGAATTCTGGGAATTCGAGGTCCAATGCTTTCCACTGGCTAGCATCTGAAGGGTGCGTCAGCAGCTCATCCTTTTCGGGGTCATCATCATCTCCTGGCTTCTTCCTTTCCGCATGCCATCGCATGAGCTTCGCTTCCTTAGGGTCCGCGAAATAGCGCTGCAGACGAGGGGTGATAGGAAAGTACCATACCACTTTTCGAGGTGCTTTATTCCCTTTCTTGTATCGACTCACGCCGCACACCGGACATGTGGTTTTCTCCGCGTCCTCGCCCCGATAAATGATGCAATCGTTGATGCATACGTGATATCTAACGTGCGGTAGATCGAGAGGACAGACGATTTTCTTGGCATCCTCGATACTAGTTGGACATGTGTTCCCCTCCGGGAGACGATAGTGCCAGAATGCCATCATATCGTCGAAGCTTGCGTCGCTCAATTTGTGCTTTGCCTTCATCTCCATAGCCTTGAGCGTTACATTCAACCGGGTATCATCGGGCCTGCATCCTTCATACAATGGAGTAACCGCGTCTTTCTCAAGTTGCGCAAGCTTGGCTTTCTCTCTAGCGGCAGCCCTGGCGTTACTCGTCTGCTTGAGAAGCAGCTCTTGCACATAAGGGTCCCGCACCCAGCCTGACGTTGTTCCATCGTCGTCTGCTCCTCCGGCATCTAGATCATCATCATCCCGGTCTGCTTCCGCACCTTCACCATCTCCAGGAGCCTCTTCATCATGTCGCCCGTTCTCGCCGTGATGATGATCATCGTCATGTTGGCCACCTTCTTCACCGTCTCCATCATTGTAACACCCTCAGAATTGGACCTATGCAAGTTTTAGCGAAATCCGCCAAACCCGCATAGAAACGATTCAAAGGTGCCCACCAGGCACTTTCGTGCGGGTGGAAAACGAAGTAATAGCATTACACAACAGTCCTCGATGGGACCCACAGAACAGATATATACAACAGCGACTCCACGAGTCAAGAATACAGATATAAGATACAAAGATTCAAATCACCTTGAAAACGTTAGAGCGTCCGACTATGGACAAGATGCAAATGGGGCTAAGAGCCCTGAAGAATAACCGATGGCGTCCATAACCCTGCCCAGGCCAAGCCGGTAGGGTAACCCTGCTAACGACGTCGATCTCAAAACCTGCTTAAACAAAAGGGGTGCCGACAAAGGGCAAAGGAAAAAGAGGAGCGTCAGTACTGAGGCCAGTACACGGCGGGACTAGAATTCGGCGGTCCTCGCCTACATAGGTATGGTGGACTGAAGCGGCAGCGGCAGCGTGCACTAAACAACCTATAGAGACTTGGTACAACTGGCGGCTATCAGAGAGGGGTAAGAAAGACCTATTCGGATCCAACCTGAATCTTACACCAACCAAACCCATCCTGGTATTTCCCCCTTGAGACCAAACGAGGAAGTCAACCGAGGAACTCACACAGTTGGCAGTTTTATTTATTCAGTTATCGTTGCAGCAATTACTAGTCAGGTATAGATAATCATCCTGATAAAGTAAGCAGTGGGCCATTTAGTTATCCATTCCGTTGTAGTTGCGACACTTACTAGTCAGATACAATTAGCATGAGATAACCCGAAACCCAGCAGTTGTTGGTACTTTTATTTAGCCATTCCGTTGTAGTTGTAATACTTACTAGTCAGATACAATGGTCGCTGGCGACGACCCAAGCAAGCAAATGTGGGCAGTTTATTTAGCCATTCCATTATAGTGAAGCTGATTACTAGTCAATATAAAGTCAAATTTATAGCACTACTTTAGTTATGCTTGTCTATGATCGAGATACTGTGCTCCAAGTCGTCCATAACCGCGGACACGGCTTTCAGAAAGTTTTACCCGGCCGGGGTGCACCAATAGCAACACACACTCGATCAACCTCGGAAAAACCAAATCAAAACCCAACGAGGCCTTCACGACAAAGCAATCACAGGATTCAGAAATATTTCAGGGGCCACCCCATTGAGTAGACCCGCAACGAAGCTAGCTGACTCCGAGACGGACTCAAGGTTTGCGACAATGGCTGTAAACGACTGGGAACCCGAAAGTGTGGCTGGGCTTGTCGATACCGCGAAAACATTCCGCTTACCTAAACAGTACAGTGTGCTCCTCGCACAATTTAAATAAAGCAGTAAAGCATGGCATAAGTACAGGATCATAAATAAAACCTCAAACTAGTTTGTGGCCCCAAGAAATAAGACTGAATCAAGCTCTGGCTCAGGGGGGTCCCATATACCTCCCGGATGTGGATAGCGCGATAAATCAAGGAACATGTATCAAGTACTCGGGGTCCTACGGGACACAAGTGGGCGTTCGGACACCAAATATTATCTATCACCCACCGATGCCTCTGCTTACTTCAATTTTAGTTGTTAAACAGGAATTAAAGTGAACGATAAGTAAAAACCATGATCATATCCAACATCAACATGCGGCAATACATCAACAACGGTGGCACTTGACGACACGCAACAGCACTTGAGCAAGCGACTACGACGCGCAAGTCCAACTATCTACCAAACAACAGGTAATAGGATGTGTCCAAGGCAATATAAGGCTGCAAGTAATATCAAGGGTACGGAAACTAGAGCATCGCAACACAGATAGCAATAGATCAACAGGAGGGAATAAATACTATAAAAGTAATATAGGTAGAAAGGGGGAGATGCTCGCCTGAAAACATTGTCGAAGGGTTCAACCGAAGATCGGGTCGACACTCGCATCAACTCAACGGCCTTATCCGCGAAGAAGCAACACGCTAGAACAAACACCGGATGCAGTATTTAATACAACGACAAAAGATCGGGCATGATGCATGCATGATGTATGACATGGCAAAGATGCGATGTAATTAGGTCATATTAAGCGGAACCGGGGGTCCCGACAATTAATTGGATGGTTCAAGTTATTTATCTACCCCGCAAATTAAATGTTGTTTTAGCATGGCAGAAGATAGCACCGGTTCGCTACACAAATTTAAATGAGGCCAATATAAGGCTAGATTTGCCCGCATATGGGCCCCATATTTAATTAGGTGAATCAGCATAAGGCCCCAAACCAATGATGTGCATGCGGGAATGACAATTTAATATGCAACAATTTGTATTATATTATAAAATAGGGTTTCGGGAAGGGGTTCACAAATTAGGGGGTCTCGACGATCTTGGGTTTCCGGGGTTCGGGGTCCGGTCTCAGGGTTCGACGGGTTCGTCCTCGGCGGGAACGTTCTCGGATAACTGAGGCCGATCTTGTCGCATCCGGGAAGCCGGACTTGGTTCGGTGTCGGGGCGCATCGGATTCTTCCGGGACAGTGTTGTTCTTTTCGTCGCGAAGGTCTTGTCGGGTCCTCGGATCGGTACGGTCTTGGCGTTTCAGGGTGACGAACTTGGCATTCCGATTGAAGATCTTGGCGTTTTCGACCGGTCTTGTGCTCGGATAGGAATACTTGTCGCACCAAGTCGGAGTCCTTGAATCCGGGAAGGAGATCTTGACGGCTCCGAGGGTTCGGGTGCGGTCTTCGGGATCGGGGTCTCGACGCCTTCAAATCCGGGAGGCAGAACTTGACGCGGCGTCGGGTTCAGGATCGGTCTTGGCATCCGAGATGAAGGGCTCGTCGTCCGGGGATCCTCCGAGTCCGTGTTGGCGACCTCGGGGTTTCGACTTTGGTTTGCCGAAGTCGATCTCATCTTATCGGGTGGCTCTTCTTTCGTAGCAGTAGCACCAGTCTGGTAACAACGCTAGGTAGAGCTTGACGGACAACTCTTAAACCACATCTGCGGTCATATCAACACCACTACCCCCATCCATCAACACACCTCGTCTAAGTACGCACATACCACAACATCACATCAAACGAGGCATCAACCGAATGTCGCTGAGGACGAGAAGCTGCTGAACGCGACGTCCGTGGTCGATCGCAAGCACAGCAGAGAGGCACACATGCGGTGGCGGAGGCCGGACGAGCTCGGGGCAGAGCGGGGCTCGCGCGGGCGGCCAGAGCTGCCGCGACATCGAGGGTCGGCGGCCGGGGCGCGGACGGGGTACCGCAGCAAGGTTGAAGAGGCTCGGGAGCTCGAGCGCGCGCGCGGGGAGGCGAGCGTCCGAGGCAGGGCGGGGTCTCGACCAGGGCCCTTGCATGACGCCGGGCTGCAGAGGAGGCGGGGAAGGCAAGGATGAGGCCTTGCAGGGGCCGGCCGGTGGGGTGGAGGTCGACGACGGCGAAGGCCGTGGGCCGACGAAGGACGCAGGCAAGGCGGCGAAGGAGAGGGGGCCAGCGACGAGGAGGGACACGGAGGCGAGCGCGGACCGGCGGGCGCGCGGAGGCGGGCCGGCGAGCTCCGGTGCGGGGAGGCGAGCAGGCGAGGAGGAAGGCGCGTCCGCTAGGGGCGAGCTCGCTGACGGCGAAGTGCGGCCGGATGCGCGGCCACGGCGGCTGGCGGACGGAGAGGCAGAGGTGGACGAAGCGGAGACGGAGGGGGCCGGCGCGAGGCGAGCGGAGGAGGGCCGGGGCGTGCAGAGGTAGGAGATGGGGAACGGAGGAGAGAGAGGAGCGGGGGGGGGGGGGGGGGGGGAAGAAAGAAGAGAGGAAGGTGAGGGACGCGGGCGCGCGTGGGGGGATGCGTCGGGTGGGTCCCGCGTGGGGATCGGGGCAGGGGCGGTTCCAGGGGGCTGTCGGTGTGCGTGTGTTGCTGTGTGTGTTGCGTGCGTGTGTGTGTCCAGGGGGGTGGCCGGCTGGGGCCAGGTAGTGGGACCCGGGGGTGGTGAGAGAGGGGTGGGGTTGTGTGGGGTGGAGTGTGGTGGCGTGTGAGGGGTGGGTTGGTTGGGGCTGGTTAGTGGGAGTATAGGTGGCGGTGTCTGAGTGGAGGGGGATTTCCACGGCTGATGTGGCGAGCTGCGATTGGGGAAGGTGATGTGGAGATGGCCTGGGTAAGCTAGGATGGGTGGAAAAAGGGTTTGTAGGTTGGGCCGTTTATAATACTGGGGGTGGTCGTTCGGGTTGAATCGGCCCGTTCGACTGCCCCCACAAAAATAATTTAATATTTTATTTATTTTGAATGCACCGTTTGCAAACCGATAGCGGACAAACAATATAATCCGGAGGCCCGGGGTTTAATTTGAAATAGACAGAGGGCTAGTTTCAGAAAACCATAGACTTTTGCAAGTAGTTTTAGGCAAAATAATATGCATGATGCTGACGATGCACAAATGCAATGTGGCATGATGACATGAGCATGCGGTCATGATGATGCAATGCACAAAAACAACGCGATTTTCTAGTAGTGGTTTTGCGGGATGCCACAATTCGACACCACTAACAATGGATCTCGCCCTCGAGATCCGCCTCATGGTACCGGAAGGAAGGTCGGCGATCCGAATCTTCTCACATCGTGTAGATCCTCGCGACACCACTAACAAGGATGCTTTCTTCGTCTTGAAAACGGCGACACCACCAACAAGACGTCGTTGATTCCGTTCGTCAAGAGAACACTCCGGATAAACAACGGACGAAGTTAAAGGTAAGGCCACCTCTAACTTTCATGGAAGGAGTAGAATTGCATCGATCCACCATTCAATATACAAAAGCAAATGATAAGAGTAGTGGTATGGTCACGACTCCATCCCGCACTCGAAGCATTACTCTGTACACGAACAGATAGATTATGCAACCAACCCTCGGATTCAGACTGAAGATCTCGACAAGCGAGGTTCGGAAACAAAGGAGTGATGCAGACCCTGCATCGGATCTGGCGTAGATGATGTCGTCGCGTCGGAAAACACCGGAAGGGACGAGAAGGAACAAAGAGAAGCCCATCAGAAGAAGGATTCCTCGGATAGCATGAAGACCCGATGTAGCAACACCGTTACCAAAGGAGGAAGCGACACCCTGAAGGTACGACGGAACCCAACCACGAGAAATCCTAGACTCGAAGAAAAGATAAGAGAGCAGATTCAAAACACGTCGAGATAAGAGGAGAGTAGCAACGGGGTAAGGAGTAAAATCAGACCTAATCAGAACTATCCAACCGATTTTGCAAAATAGTTTGGACACTCTACTTCGGCCGTTAGCTAGGTTATCCTACAGGCTGGACTTGTGGGGTATCGCAACTACTGAGCTCTGATACCACTCTGTAACACCCTCAGAATCGGACCTATGCAAGTTTTAGCGAGATCCGCCAAACCCGCATAGAAACGATTCAAAGGTGCCCACCAGGCACTTTCGTGCGGGTGGAAAACGAAGTAATAGCATTACACAACAGTCCTCGATGGGACCCACAGAACAAATATATACAACAGCGACTCCACGAGTCAAGAATACAGATATAAGATACAAAGATTCAAATCACCTTGAAAACATTAGAGCGTCCGACTACGGACAAGATGCAAATGGGGCTAAGAGCCCTGAAGAATAACCGATGGCGTCCATAACCCTGCCCAGGCCAAGCCGGTAGGGTAACCCTGCTAACGACGTCGATCTCAAAACCTGCTTAAACAAAAGGGGTGCCGACAAAGGGCAAAGGAAAAAGAGGAGCGTCAGTACTGAGGCCAGTACACGGCGAGACTAGAATTCGGCGGTCCTCGCCTACATAGGTATGGTGGACTGAAGCGGCAGCGGCAGCGTGCACTAAACAACCTATAGAGACTCGGTACAACTGGCGGCTATCAGAGAGGGGTAAGAAAGACCTATTCGGATCCAACCTGAATCTTACACCAACCAAACCCATCCTGGTATTTCCCCCTCGAGACCAAACGAGGAAGTCAACCGAGGAACTCACACAGTTGCCAGTTTTATTTATTCAGTTATCGTTGCAGCAATTACTAGTCAGGTATAGATAATCATCCTGATAAAGTAAGCAGTGGGCCATTTAGTTATCCATTCCGTTGTAGTTGCGACACTTACTAGTCAGATACAATTAGCATGAGATAACCCGAATCCCAGCAGTTGTTGGTACTTTTATTTAGCCATTCCGTTGTAGTTGTAATACTTACTAGTCAGATACAATGGTCGCTGGCGACGACCCAAGCAAGCAAATGTGGGCAGTTTATTTAGCCATTCCATTATAGTGAAGCTGATTACTAGTCAATATAAAGTCAAATTTATAGCACTACTTTAGTTATGCTTGTCTATGATCGAGATACTATGCTCCAAGTCGTCCATAACCGCGGACACGTCTTTCAGAAAGTTTTACCCGGCCGGGGTGCACCAATAGCAACACACACTCGATCAACCTCGGAAAAACCAAATCAAAACCCAACGAGGCCTTCACGACAAAGCAATCACAGGATTCAGAAATATTTCAGGGGGCCACCCCATTGAGTAGACCCGCAACGAAGCTAGCTGACTCCGAGACGGACTCAAGGTTTGCGACAATGGCTGTAAACGACTGGGAACCCGAAAGTGTGGCTGGGCTTGTCGATACCGCGAAAACATTCCGCTTACCTAAACAGTACAGTGTGCTCCTCGCACAATTTAAATAAAGCAGTAAAGCATGGCATAAGTACAGGATCGTAAATAAAACCTCAAACTAGTTTGTGGCCCCAAGAAATAAGACTGAATCAAGCTCTGGCTCAGGGGGGTCCCATATACCTCCCGGATGTGGATAGCGCGATAAATCAAGGAACAGGTATCAAGTACTCGGGGTCCTACGGGACGCAAGTGGGCGTTCGGAAACCAAATATTATCTATCACCCACCGATGCCTCTGCTTACTTCAATTTTAGTTGTTAAACAGGGATTAAAGTGAACGATAAGTAAAAACCATGATCATATCCAACATCAACATGCGGCAATACATCAACAACTGTGGCACTTGACGACACGCAACAACACTTGAGCAAGCGACTACGCCGCGCAAGTCCAACTATCTACCAAACAACAGGTAATAGGATGTGTCCAAGGCAATATAAGGCTGCAAGTAATATCAAGGGTACGGAAACTAGAGCATCGCAACACAGATAGCAATAGATCAACAGGAGGGAATAAATACTATAAAAGTAAGATAGGTAGAAAGGGGGAGATGCTCGCCTGAAAACATTGTCGAAGGGTTCAACCGAAGATCGGGTCGACACTCGCATCAACTCAACGGCCTTATCCGCGAAGAAGCAACACGCTAGAACAAACACCGGATGCAATATTTAATACAACGGCAAAAGATCGGGCATGATGCATGCATGATGTATGACATGGCAAAGATGCGATGCAATTAGGTCATATTAAGCGGAACCGGGGGTCCCGACAATTAATTGGATGGTTCAAGTTATTTATCTACCCCGCAAATTAAATGTTGTTTTAGCATGGCAGAAGATAGCACCGGTTCGCTACACAAATTTAAATGAGGCCAATATAAGGCTAGATTTGCCCGCATATGGGCCCCATATTTAATTAGGTGAATCGGCATAAGGCCCCAAACCAATGATGTGCATGCGGGAATGACAATTTAATATGCAACAATTTGTATTATATTATAAAATAGGGTTTCGGGAAGGGGTTCACACATTAGGGGGTCTCGACGATCTTGGGTTTCCGGGGTTCGGGGTCCGGTCTCAGGGTTCGACTGGTTTGTCCTAGGCGGGAACGTTCTCGGATAACTGAGGTCGATCTTGTCGCATCCGGGAAGCCGGACTTGGTTCGGTGTCGGGGCGCATCGGATTCTTCCGGGACGGTGTTGTTCTTTTCGTCGCGAAGGTCTTGTCAGGTCCTCGGATCGGTACGGTCTTGGCGTTTCAGGGTGACGAACTTGGCGTTCCGATTGAAGATCTTGGCGTTTTCGACCGGTCTTGTGCTCGGATAGGAATACTTGTCGCACCAAGTCGGAGTCCTTGAATCCGGGAAGGATATCTTGACGGCTCCGAGGGTTCGGGTGCGGTCTTCGGGATCGGGGTCTCGACGCCTTCGAATCCGGGAGGCAGAACTTGACGCGGCGTCGGGTTCAGGATCGGTCTTGGCATCCGAGATGAAGGTATCGTCGTCCGGGGATCCTCCGAGTCCGTGTTGGCGACCTCGGGGTTTCGACTTTGGTTTGCCGAAGTCGATCTCATCTTATCGGGTGGCTCTTCTTTCGTAGAAGTAGCACCAGTCTGGTAACAACGCTAGGTAGAGCTTGACGGACAACTCTTAAACCACATCTGCGGTCATATCAACACCACTACCCCCATCCATCAACACACCTCGTCTAAGTACGCACATACCACAACATCACATCAAACGAGGCATCAACCGAATGTCGCTGAGGACGAGAAGCTGCTGAACGCGACGTCCGTGGTCGATCGCAAGCACAGCAGAGAGGCACACATGCGGTGGTGGAGGCCGGACGAGCTCGGGGTAGAGCGGGGCTCGCGCGGGCGGCCAGAGCTGCCGCGACATCGAGGGTTGGCGGCCGGGGCGCGGACGGGGTACCGCAGCAAGGTGGAAGAGGCTCGGGAGCTCGAGCGCGCGCGCGGGGAGGCGAGCGTCCGAGGCAGGGCGGGGTCTCGACCAGGGCCCTTGCGTGACGCCGGGCTGCAGAGGAGGCGGGGAAGGCAAGGATGAGGCCTTGCAGGGGCCGGCCGGTGGGGTGGAGGTCGACGACGGCGAAGGCCGCGGGCCGGCGAAGGACGCAGGCAAGGCGGCGAAGGAGAGGGGGCCAGCGACGAGGAGGGACACGGAGGCGAGCGCGGACCGGCGGGCGCGCAGAGGCGGGCCGGCGAGCTCCGGTGCGGGGAGGCGAGCAGGCGAGGATGAAGGCGCGTCCGCTAGGGGCGAGCTCGCTGACGGCGAAGTGCGGCCGGATGCGCGGCCACGGCGGCTGGCGGACGGAGAGGCAGAGGTGGACGAAGCGGAGATGGAGGGGGCCGCCGCGAGGCGAGCGGAGGAGGGCCGGGGCGTGCAGAGGTAGGAGATGGGGAACGGAGGAGAGAGAGCAGCGGGGGGGGGGGGCGAAGGAAGAAGAGAGGAAGGTGAGGGACGCGGGCGCGCGTGGTGGGATGCGTCGGGTGGGTCCCGCGTGGGGATCGGGGCAGGGGCGGTTCCAGGGGGCTGTCGGTGTGCGTGTGTTGCTGTGTGTGTTGCGTGCGTGTGTGTGTCCAGGGGGGTGGCCGGCTGGGGCCAGGTAGTGGGACCCGGGGGCGGTGAGAGAGGGGTGGGGTTGTGTGGGGTGGAGTGTGGTGGCGTGTGAGGGGTGGGTTGGTTGGGGCTGGTTAGTGGGAGTATAGGTGGCGGTGTCTGAGTGGAGGGGGATTTCCACGGCTGATGTGGCGAGCTGCGATTGGGGAAGGTGATGTGGAGATGGCCTGGGTAAGCTAGGATGGGTGGAAAAGGGTTTGTAGGTTGGGCCGTTTATAATACTGGGGGTGGTCGTTCGGGTCGAATCGGCCCGTTCGACTGCCCCCACAAAAATAATTTAATATTTTATTTATTTTGAATGCACCGTTTGCAAACCGATAGCGGACAAACAAAATAATATGGAGGCCCGGGGTTTAATTTGAAATAGACGGAGGGCTAGTTTCAGAAAACCATAGACTTTTGCAAGTAGTTTTAGGCAAAATAATATGCATGATGATGACGATGCACAAATGCAATGTGGCATGATGACATGAGCATGCGGTCATGATGATGCAATGCACAAAAACAACGCGATTTTCTAGTAGTGGTTTTGCGGGATGCCACAATCATCTACGCCATCGCTTATCCAACGAGTGTATCCATCCATGAAACCATGGCGGAGCAGGTGCGCCTGCAGATTCCCGGAATCTGGGTCGATCACCCAGTTGAGTTTGCATCTTCTGCAGGGACATCTTATATCTGTCTTGTTATTTCGTATCATGTCGGCCGTCGCACATTTCAAAAATCTAGCCACAATGCCTTCGCTCATTATGCTGACCATTTTTGCCTGCACGATGTACACGGTACAATTTTTAAGTCTATTAGAACCACATAATGAATGCATGCATGCAATGGTCGATAGAAAATTTCGGCATGACCTATCCTAAAATTAGGACCTTTGCGAAATGCCAAAGTCTTGCCAAAATGGAAATGAATCAACATTTTGGCAAAACAAATGGCAACTTGTTCACATACAAACACAAGAGAGAGAGAGACCGATCCATACACACATGAACATATCATTATCCTCTCCATACACACATGCATGAGCATCATCGATACTCTCCATATACACACACATATGACCATCGATCCTCTCCACATATACACACATCATGAGCATCGATCATCTACATACATATGAGCACATGCATCATCCATATACACATGAACACATCCTTACATGGACAACTTACCGAGATGAGAGACCGATCGCGAGAAAGATGGAAAGGAGAGGTGCGCGCGTCGACCGGAGACGGATAGGTGAGAGACCGGAGACCTCCTCTATTACTTATGTAACATCCAAAGCAAGTTTTACATGCTAAAAATGGTGAATGTATGGAGAAATTGAGGTGGGAAGGAGAAGATCCCGACTAGATCTAAGGAGGAAGAAGAAGGGGAAAGTGAAGTGTGGGTGGTGGATGTGTGGGCACACATGTGCACATAAAGTGCTGTCCTAAAAGAATCGACACATCCGTGGCGCACACGGCCCCAGTGCGCCACAGGGAGTACAAACTTCTGTGGCGCACTAGGCCGAGTGCGCCACAGATGCTCCTAGTCCCTGTGGCGCACTAGGCGGAGTGCGCCACAGAAGTTTGTGGCCGTTTCAGAGCAGAGGGGGGCATGCGCTTAGGCGTAGCGCACCAGGCACACGTGCGCCACAGATGACCCTAACAACCGTGGCGCACATGACTATAGTGCGCTACAGATGTTTGGCGTGTGGCCAACAGGGCCCTGGCCCACACACATCTGTGGCGCACTATAGTCATGTGCGCCACGGTTGTTCTAGTTATTAGTAGGGCACTGCCCACAGGTGAGCCACGCCTGTTTTAGCCGTGGGGCACTTCAACCATGTGAGCCACGGATGTGCTGATTACCTATAGCCGTTTTCCTAGTAGTGAATAAAGAACCAGGCCGGGTAAGAATGGCCGGGTAAGATAAGCGTGAGCGGCCGACATATAAACTATGTTGGCCCGCATAACACAAAGTTGTAATTCTTGCAGGAACCGGCGAGCCGAGTCTACCAAGGAAGGGCCAAGTAAAGTAGGATGCGTGGCACCTTTCTGAGTAAGGTTCAGGAGGGACCATGGTAAAGCAAGGTCAAAAGAGAAGGACGACGCCGGGTGACACAAAAGGAGTCGGGTGATGCCCAAAGCATACGCTGACGTACAAAGTTACAGCATGACGCCAAAAGGGAACAGGAAGCAGCGTGCCAGAAGACCGTTAGCTGTCAAGCTTTATGGACTGGGCCATTGGGCTTAGGGCAAGCCCATGACCCGGCCCACATTATAGGGACCAAGATCCAAACAGTAAACCCTAGAACCCAAAGGGGTATAAGCTAGCTAGCACTGCCTATATAAGGAAGGACATAGCTATAGTAGAAGAAGGTTGGACCAAGTATGGACCTAGTGCACTAAACCCTAGTTCATACAGCTCAAGGAGAACTTGTAATCTTCGGGTATCAATCGAATCGCTAAGTCTGTAGAGTTCTTCTTGTTCTTCGTGCATGGCTCGACCATGCACTCCCTCCCCGGTGACCACAAGCACCCATCCGGCCACCGTGCCACCACCACGACAGTTGGCGCCCACCGTGGGGCAGAAGCAGGTTCTTGATAGAGTCTTCATCCAGACGGGCAACATCATCGCCAAGACCGGCGAGCGCATCTACTCCGGCCTCATCCAGAGGTTTGGAGCGCTCAACTTCGTCAGCGACAACGCGGGCTGCTTCGGGACCAAGCCTTTCCCTAGGGGCGGTCGCTTCATCAAGTTCGGCGAGCACCAGGTCTACGTCGTGGTGCGCGTGGAGCACGCATATCCTGAGCGCATCGTCCTCGCGCCGGATCCGCCAGCAATTCCTGTCACTGGGAAGCTTCACCAACTCGTCTCCATGGAGGTAATGATGAAAGCCCCGAACCCCGCGGCTCCGCCGATAGTCCCAGTAGTGAATGAGAATTTTGAGGGAGGAAATCATGAGGAAACACCAAGGGCTGCAAGAACAACAAAGGCACCACTGGAAAAAACAGAAAACATAGCTATGAGTAAAAGGGCTAAGGAGCTGCAGGAAGCGATAGACAAGTTGGCAGAACCAGTAGCACATGCAACTGACCCGACACGTGTGCAAGACGAGTTGGAAGAGGCCAGGATAAAAGTTTTGGAGAAATCCAAGGAATTAGCGCAGTTACAGTAGGATGTGGATGTCACGATCCGAGAGCTCAACTCGGAAAATCGAGTCAAGGGCGCAAAGACCCGGCTTGATGCGACGAGATTGAGAGGAAGAAACCTCAACGAAGAGCTGGCAGATGCAACGTCAAAAATAACGCCAGAGAACAACAACGAAACAACTATGCAGCCAACATATAACACAACATCAGCTAATCTGCGAGCAACAGAAGTAGCAATGGCAGAGTTACCCCATTTGGAGGGAGAAGCAAAGAAAAGACAACAAGAACGAGTCAATGCACTAGTAAGAGCGGCTAGCATGCTGAATGAAGTGTATTACAGAGCAAATCCGGGCATAGCAGAAGGTCTCAACTGGTTCACTCGGCGACTCCTGTCCCGGCAAGATCGACAGGGCACACGGCATCCTTATCCGGAGCGGCGCCTAGACCGAGAAAAGAAAAGAGTGTGGATTCTGGAAGAAACAAGCAGATGGTCACCTATGATCCGGCGGTGGCTCAAGGAAACCCGGCACATGCACAGGGGGCGAGAAGGAATAATGCCCAAGGAAATGAAAACCAGGAGAATACAGGCCAAGAAAGGCAAGCGGGTCAAAGAAACAACAACGGAGGGCAAAAATTTGCGCCTCAAGCTAGGCGTGGAACTCACTCGGCAGGAGGAGGAAATCTAGCGCCGAATAATGAACCAGCTCAACCCGAAAGAAGACAACAAAGCGCGGGAAAGGCATCTCAACATCCTGCCGACCCGAACGCAAATAAGTACAATGACGGTTACTCGGCTATGGTGAATGACAGATATGAATTGCCGGATCATGCATATCAAGCAATGGGAGCTAGACTCAGAGGCAGGAACCTTTAGCCGGATGATGCAAGGCTAAAGCTTGACCAAATAAAGATGGCAGAGCTGATTGAATCACAAGGTCCTCAGGGTCCACCATGCTTTGGCCCAAGGATCATGAAGGAGCCACCGGTACCAAATTTCTAGCTGGCCAGAGGGAAAAAAACGTATGATGGGAGTACAAAGCCAGATGACTGGCTCATAGATTATGAAACTGCTGTGAAGATCGCGTAGGGAAATCTAAGATGGGCAGTACGCTATGTACCACAGATGCTGGAAGGACCAGCTCGGGTATGGCTGAACAATTTGCCACCCAGAAGCATTAACAGCTGGATCGATTTTCAAGACGCTTTTATGAGAAATTTCACGAGCACTTACAAGAGGCCAAATCACCCACAACAACTGGCGATGTGCAAGCAAAGACCGAATGAGACATACAGAGAATTCCTCACAATGTGATGTACGATGCGCAACTCTTCTGAAGGGGTAATCGAGTCACAGGCAATCACTTGGTTTGCACAAGGATGCGGACATGGAAGTGTGCTATGGCAAAGGTTATAGAGCGATATGCCGGCAAGTCTGGCAGAAACGATAAGAATTGCTGATTCGTATGCGTTAGGAGATCCGACTCAGCCGCTGGTTATGTCGGCAGACGGGATGACTAAGACTCAGATCTATGACGCTGCCAGGTCGCAAAGGTGCCAGGAAAGATCCGAATACAGAAGCAAGAGAAGAGACGAAAGGCCAGACTACAGATGTGGTTCGACTTAGGTTGCGGCTGTAAGTCAGGATCATCCAGATGCTGGAGGTAGCCAACGTTAAAGGACAAGTGGACAACAACGGTGGTTGCCAAAGAATGATGGCAAAAAGCCATACGAACAGAGGAAGCAATATCAGGACCGACAGAAATATACCTATGAGATGATGCTGGACCAGCCGTGTAAGTTTCACACGCCTAGTCCGAGTAAACCGGCCAATCACACAACAAGGGAGTGCACTTGGTTTCAGAAAGGAGATAGAGTGGATTCGCCGAATAAGCAGCTTCCACCCCCTCCCCCTCCACCACTTACAGGAGGAAATGCTCAGATAGTGGGAACAGAAAACAGATACGAAAACAGGCAGACGAGGTATCACAATCAAGAAAGAAGAGAAACTGTGCACCAGGTGCACAATCCAAGAGGTGACGACGCTCATGTCGGCCAGGGAACTAGAAATGAGTACAGAGAACATCACTAGAGCTATGTTGTCTTTGTCACAGAGTCGAATGACAAAAAGAGCCAGCAGCGAAGGATGATGGAGGTGAACGCCACAATGCCGACAATTCCCAAGTACATGCATTGGTCTGAGCAAGACATAACTTGGAGCATAAAAGATCACCCTAAGATCATGCCAACCCCAGGAGGATATGCTCTAGTTTTGGATCCAACGTTCATGGGCCCAGATATCAATTTAAAGTTTTCAAAAGTGCCGATTGATGATGGCAGTAGCATCAACATCATGTAAAAGGATACTATGCTCAAGTTAGGCATTACCATGAACATGCTAGAGCCGACTAAGACCACTTTCCACGGTATTGTGCCGGGATTGTCTTGTGAGCCAATTGGCAAGATTTGGGTCGATGTCTTATTCGGCAACAGAGAGAACTATTGCACTGAGGCCATAGAGTTTGAGGTAGTGGATTTGGTCAGCTCATATCACGCCTTACTCGGCAGGCCGGCTATGGCAAGATTCATGGCTACTACCCACATTGCCTACTTAAAGATGAAGCTGCCAGGCCCATGTGGGGTGATTACAGTTGAAGGGGACTACAAAAGATCCATTGCTTGTGCCTCAGCCGGATCTTCACTGGCCGAGTCACTCGTCATACATAAGAAAATAATCAAATGTTGGAAGTGGTAGCTTTGGCCAAAGCATCACAAATGTCCATGCCGGCACTCACCAACCCGCATGGAAATGTGTCATTTCAAGCTACCAAAGAAACCAAGAAGGTACAGGTGGATGAGACTTTCCCAGAGCGCATAGTTACCATTGGGGCTGGCCTCACGGACAAATAGGAAAGCGAGCTCACCAGCTTCCTCCATGAGAATCGGGATATCTTTGTATGGTCCACTCAAGATCTGCAAGGATTTCCGAGGGAGCTGGCTGAGCACTCTCTTCATGTATGACCAGATGCCAGGCCGGTGAAGCAACCCCTCCGCCGCTTCACCGAAGATAGGAGGAAAGTAATAGCTGCCGAGATTGCCAGACTTTTAGCTGCTGGATTCATCATGGAAGTACTACACCCGGATTGGTTGTCAAATCTAGTCTTGACCGAGAAGAAAAAATATGACCCGAATGTGGCGGTGGTATGGCGCATGTGTATTGATTACATGAACCTCAATAAGGTGTGTCCAAAAGATCCATTTCCCCTGCCACGGATCGATCAAGTCATAGATTCTACTGCTGGGTGTGAGTTGTTGTCGTTTGTGGATGCGTATTCAAGATTCCATCAGATACCAATGAATCCGGATGATCAAATAAAGACAGCTTTTACCACCCCGTACAGGGCTTATTGCTATCGTACTATGCCATTTGGGTTGAGAAATGCAAGTGAAACATATCAAAGATGCATGCAAAAATGCTTAAAAGATCAATTGGACAAAAACGTTCAAGTATACGTCGATGATATGGTAATAAAAACCAAACAAATTCATACTCTAATTGAGGACTTGCGTCAAACATTCGCAAACTTGAGAAGATTCCGGATGAAGCTTAACCGGAAAAATGCACATTTGGTGTCCCGTCTGGCAAGTTACTCGGATTCCTCGTATCCAGCTGAGGAATTGAAGCTAACCCGACAAAAATCAGGGCCATCGAAAGAATGGAATTGCCAAAAACCCTCAACGATGTCCAGAAGTTTACTGGATGCCTGGCCTCATTGAGCAGGTTTGTTAGTCGGCTAGGTGAAAAATCCCTACCACTATATCAACTGATGAAGAAATCAGACAAATTCACGTGGACACAGCAAGCTGATAGCGCTTTCCATGAATTAAAGAAAATGTTGGCAACAACACCAATATTAGCATCACCACTATCCAAAGAGCCAATGTTGCTCTATGTCGCCACAACCAACAGAGTTGTAAGTGCAGTAATAGCGGTTGAACGTGAAGAAGGGGGCAAATCAGTCCAAAGACCAGTTTATTACTTGAGCGAAGTGCTCTATGTCTCAAAACAGAATTACCCGCATTATCAGAAGATGACATATGGGGTATATATGGCGGCAAATAAGCTGAAACATTATATTCAAGAACACCCAATTCGGGTAATATGCGAGGCACCTATCTCGGATATATTGGGCAGCAAAGATGTGTAACTACCTCGGTGAATTACGCTCCTAGTTACAAGCCTGGACGAGCGGAAATGGTTAAAATAGTACGGTGGGGCCCAAATGCCACTCACAGGTAGACCTTTCGGCCGTCCTAACCATTTCCAAACATCGGGACAAGAACGGGCGGCGTAATCGGCAGGCGAAGGGATCAACTACATACACAAATGAGTATGTATGCAAGCCACCATACAACAGTCCTCAGAGCCATTCCATCTAAAAGAAATAGAAATATTGCAACGCCATACGGCAAGATCCAAATATCCTAGATAGATATATAGTTTAGGATATCTCCTCATACATCAAACATCAGAGTATCAGGCGGAAGCGGAAAACAAGATCCGAGTACGGATAAGAAGCATATCGGCATAAGATGCCCCATAAATAAACACATCCCGCCCACAGATCTCACGGATCCCCGTTCCCGGAATCTCTACACCGAATGATCGTTGCCCACATCGTCCGCCTCCTCCACCCAGTATCCATCTTGCGAGTTTACCTATTCATCTGAATCAAATAATTTATCGTGTGAGACCCTAGGGGTACTCAGCAAGTCTTTATGCCTCTAAAGGGGACACAACCCGGGTGACGCAATTGCAGCAAAAGATAATACCTAACAATTCTATAGATACTCGTTAACCATCCGCCTAACCAAAGATAGACGGACGTCCGTGATTTAATAACAACAGTTATAATAGTAATATTAACAGATCCATCCTCCTCCTCGCTTACCAACGAGGAAGCGGACGAACACCCCCCATCCGTTGGCAGTTTTATTATCCATTCCATGAGTGTTGCACTATTTACTAGTTAGTTACTTAGTCAAATTAAAGTCGGTACTTTAGTTATACTTGTCTATGATCGAGAAACTGTGCTCCAAGTCGTCCATAACCGCGGACACGGCTTTCAGAAAGTTTTACCCTGCAGGGGTGCACAAATAGCAACACACACTCGATCAACCTCGGAAAAACCAAATCAAAACCCAACGAGGCATTCACGACAAAGCAATCACAGGATTTAGAAATATTTCAGGGGGCCACCCCATTAAGCTACCCGCAACGAAGTTAGCCGACTCCGAGACGGACTCAAGGTTTGCGTCAGTGGCTGTAAACGACTGGGAACCCGAAAATGTGACTGGGCTTGTCGATACCGTGAAAACACTCCGCTTCCAAAACAGTACAGGTGCTCCTCGCATAAACTTAAATAAAGCAGTAAAGCATGGCATAAGTACAGAATAGTAATAAAACCCCAAACTACTTTGTGGCCCCAAGAAATAAGAATGAATCAAGCTCTGGCTCAGGGGGGTCCCATAAGCCTCCCGGATGTGGATAGCGCGAATATTCAAGGAACAGGAATCAAGTACTCGGGGTCCTACGGGACACAAGTGAGCATGAAAAACCAAATAGCAGATATTGCTCACCGGTGCCACTTTCATTAGTTATCCCATTACTACTCAGGTTAAGTTGTTTAGGTACCTCGTTATCCATCAGACACTCACATACCCTACACATGCTGTTCTACGACCCGCATGGCTCAAACAACTCCTATAGTAATGGCTCATGGGATGGAGGAACAAGCTTCGGTGGGGATTAAAAGTAAAGGCTATGCAATACTTGGGATTCATTTTAATGCAATCGCGACTCAATGATGCAAGAATAAGATAGAGGCAATAGGTACTATATGTATGCAAGCATGTGGTAGTGCTTGCCTGGCAGCTCAGTTGAAGCGAGAGAAGGAACTGGGTAGTGCTCCTGGGTTTCTTGATATATCCCCTGCTCAGCGTCTATTTGAAGAAGAACCAAACAAACAAGGGCCAACATAAATAAAGTGCACAAGCATAAGAATAAAATGCGACAAGCAAACAATCATGCCATGATGAATGATGCACAATTTGCATGGCAATAAAGTAGCATGGCATGGGTGAGGTGTAGAATACAAGAAATAAACATTTATTTGAGTTTTGGTCACATTTTATTCTCGAATAAGTTGATGTATACTTTATATTTATATGATGCATGCTGCAATACAGAACATGGAATGCATAAACAGAAAGGTCTCGTCGAGCTAATCATTTTAGACATATTATTTGTCAAATTTGGAGTTATAAAACAAAAGTTATTAATTAATTAAGGCAAAAGGGCATTTTATTGTAATTTTAATCAACTTGAACTTTTAAGTGTTCAAAATATATTTTGGATGGAAGATTTGAATTCCTCACATTTTTCTGATCTCAAAACATATATTATTTGTTTAGTTTGGATTTATATTTTAAAAGTTATTTGAAAACAGATTTAAATTTGCATTTAAATTAATTTGGAAAAGTTTGAATTAAAACAGAAATACGGAAATCCTTTTCTTACTCAACTGGTCCTCGCCCTAGACACTGACGGGTGGGGTCAAACGGAAAAAGGGGCCACGCGCGCAGAAATCCTTCTGCCACCGCGGCTTTACCTAGCTCTACAAATGACAAGTGGGGCCAGCGGCCACGGGCCCACGTGCCAGCGAACGGGCGCGCAGGGGCTGCCAGGCGGGGCCGAGCTGGAGCGCGGGTTAAGGGTTCGAAACTGTGAGGATGTTTTTGTAAAAAGGGCAGAGAGGCTGGCTGGTGGGGCTCTGCGGACCGCGGGTTGAGCGAGAGAACACAGAAGGGGTTTTTCTGCAAAAAGAGATCGCGACACTGTTGTTCTTCTCTGAACTTACTGACGACAGATCGATGTCGAACGCGTCAGAGCGCGGCGCAGGGTACTCGAACCCGTGACCTGGGCGTGCGCGCGGAGGGCGAAGCCGCTGCGGTAGGCTAGGCTTGGCGACAGCATGGTGGTTGGGGCCTAGGTAGGCCATCTGCGAGGCGCTTCGCCGCGTGAACGCAGCGACCGCCGGCGCGCAGAGGGTGCTCGGCGTAAGGTGCGGCGCGGCCAGACAACGACAGCGAAGAGGGGCGTGTCTGGGAGGGAGAGAGGCTCACCGCGGTTGGGTTGGTGGGGTCAGATCGGGCTGGGACGCGGTGGATCGACGACGATGCAGACGGACGGCGAGATTAGGGTTTCGCGTCGAGCTCGGCGGGGTGCAGCGTTTCTGGGGCTCCTCCTTCTCGGCTCCGTGTACAGGGGCGACGCTGATGCTCGGCTCGGTCTTCCCCAACGCCCAGACACCTCGCCCTCCTTCTGCTATGGTGGTGGTGGTGTGATGCCGACGATGGGGTAGATGGAGATGGAAGAGAGGGTAGCAGGGGTAGGTGGGGAGGGAGGAGTAGATGGGCACGGCCCTGGGGAGTTCTGGGGATGGATCTGGGCGAGGCAGAGAGGTGGGAGTAGATAGGAACGGAGAGAGGGGTAGATGGCGTGGTGGAGGGGAAAGGTGGCGTTGGCCACTTTTTCTTCTCCTCCTTCACGTGCTAGGCAGGCTCGGGCTGGGCAGGTAGGCATGGGGAGGGACTGCACGTGGGCCAGGCGGGTGAGGGGAGCTCGGGGTGGGGCTGCTGAGGCAGGGAGAGAGAGCTAGAGAGAGAGAGGTGAGGCTCATCTAGGGTTTGGTTTCTCTCCTCTCTCCCTGTTCTTTAGCTAGAGATGGAAAGAGAGGGGACCAGGGGGTAAGGGAGCACGTGGTGCTGTTGCTAGGTTAGCAAAAGAAGGGAAAGATTGGCTATTAGGGTTTGATTAAATGGATTGTTTGAATTCAAACAAACAAGCTTCCTACCAACATCCAATAAAACACAAATAACAAAAATAGACAAGGGAAAGCTTGCATGGGACATGCATGAGTGTTAAATACCACATTTATACTTGTGAAAACAAATATAAATACACATGGGCATTTACCCAAGCATGCATACAATATTCGAATTAAAGCCCTCACAAGAAAGGAAGCTTGCTCTCTCATATGGAATATGTGTGTATGAACCATGCATGGATACAAGGTGGTCAAGCTAGTGTGTGTGTCCCACTAGATAACAAATAGCCACAATATATATTCATGCATGAGCATATATTCAAACAATACCCATGTGGAAGCTTGACAAGGAATTATACTCACATAGCTTGCAAAGGTGGCCATGTGGCTCCACATAATCCATATTGTGAGAACAATATATATTATATATGGAAGCATGTATACATAGAAGTGGATCCATCTTGCTACATAAGGGCTAGACATAAAGACCAAATAAATGCAATTGCCCATATATAGTTTTGATGGTGGAATTATAAGGTGATGACAAGAAAGGTGGTGGAGTTGGAATAAAAGATATGCCCCCAACTCAACTTGGGCATTTAAACAATATATCAATAACCGAATACAATATCAAGAGGCAAATACAATTTACAATGCATATGAGAGAAGAACCAAAACAAAAGGGTTTTATATGATGCTCAAATGCAAGGTGGCATGATGACATGAGCATGACATAATTATGATGCAACAATTATATATAGGAAGTAGCCATTATATAGACTAGGCTAGTAGCATTGCAATTGTTAGACAATTGGGATGCTACAACTCTCCCCCACTAAACAAGAATCTCGCCCCGAGATTCCTAGGAAAAAGAAAACAACACAAGGAGAGGCGGGTGTTCGAACGAAGGTGACCCTCACGTTCCCAAGTTGATGAACAACGGAATGGTGCGACCACTACACCTTGCAAAACTTGCTAGACTTGTTGCGAGTCTTGCGTTTTGCTTGAGAAACAGCGGGTTAGAAGAGTTGAAGGATTGTCGTGAGACAAGAAGGATAGGATGAACATAGCTCCTGTTTTCTCAAGAAACATGATAAAGGAATAGAACCACTTGTGGAAGAAAAGGAAAAGATGATGTATCATGAATAAAGAAAGACACACCGTTAAGATTAAAGATTTACTGATACTAGAGAGGATGAATCTTTATCTCGCCGGAAGACTAGGTTGGAGAGGTTTGAAACACTATGACAATAGCATCGTATCTTCTCTCGGATTTGAGAAATGAAGTACGGAAACAATATTGCCTTGAAACAATAGAGTCCCTTGATATCAACAGAAAGATTTAGTTAGACATCGTCGGATTAGATTCTTGTTGCGCCGGTAAGAACCAAGGATCACGCAATTTAGGTGCGCAGATATAACTTCCAGAGATGGATGTGAAGCCAGATCATGGTGGAATCCCGAGAAGCAAAGAATATGGAGGATCTGGAGTTTATTGTAGAGATACTTATTGCTTTCTTTATCCTTGAGGCTAACGCAATAGATTTTCGGCTGATGGCATCAACCATAATTGGCTTTACCACAGAAAAAGAATTGATGAAACAAAGAGAGAGATAGTTTCCTTTAATCTTGTTTGGGGATATCGAGCATCGGTAGAAAGACGAGGATAGAAAAAGGTTTGCGTTTGTTTCCACCAGATAATTGAGGATTTTGCTCCGTGTAGAAAGGGTGAGATCACCAACAAGAGATTATTGATTACTTTCTTCGAAAGAGCACTCCGGAAAAACAAGGACGGAAGTAAAAGTATCAAGGGATAGAGGCCACTTCTAACTTCCGTGGAATGAGTGAAATCACATTAATTCACCAATTCAATGTACAAGAGCGAATGATAAGAGTAGTGGTATGGTAGCTACTCCATCCTGCACTCAAAGCATTACTCCGCACATGAATAAGAAAATCATGCAACCCAACTACCGGAACAGACTGAAGGTGTTGGCAAAAACTCATAGAACTCCGTTAGAAAACAAGGATAGATGCAAACGATTCGCCGGATTCATAGATAGATAAAGATGATGATGTTGTCGTCATGTCTGAAGTACCAAGGCACCAGAAAGATATGAAGGAAGATTACGGAGAAGAACTGCAAGATTCAACAGCTACAGAAAAGATAGCACCAACTTGAACGAAAGGAAACAAGATCTGGAAGGTCTTCATGGCCTCCGGTGGATTGAGCATAGATGATAGAGCGAGAGGGTTTCAAGAGATTACTTAACGAGATTGAGGTGAAAGAACTCCATGTTCTTCTTGAAATGAGTGAGAGAGATTTAGCAGCCTTGAGGAAATCTTCAGCGGAACGACGATGATAACTTGCCAACAAGGAACAACTCCGGATTGGTTGAAGATGGAGGATGGAATTAACAATGGACTTGCTGATTCCAGAGTTGAAGTAATGTATTTAGCAGAAGGACGTGGTCGAGATATGTGACTTCAAAAAGTCAGAATTCTCACTTTGAGACTTTGCACACAGGCAGTGCTCACGAAGCTCGAGAGAAAGAGACACAGATGATCTTCCATGTCCTTCCATAGATATCGAATAGGCAAGCGTATTATCAACATATACCATCATGGATTAACAGGATATTCCCAGAATATCAAGTTCAAGAGGCGGAAGAAACGAACAAATGCTCGAAACACTTTCTGAGCCCAACGCTCTTTGAAAGATCAACGTTACGAGTAAGGATTCCTGTGGAAGAAGATGCGCTGGCAGAATAGGTTATCTGGTCCTTCGGAAGAGAACAGGAAATGCCACCTGGTTCACATTGTCGATCGGATCACCGGTTACAAAGATAAAGAGATCTTGGATAAGAACCGATGATAGCTCATACCTTAAGCAAAGCTATCAGAGACGAAAAGATGCAATTCCCTCGTATCCAGGAGAATTGTGCAGATATGGGGTTCAAAAGGATGTGCAGCATGATGGACAGATGATAGACCGCCGTAGTGCTTGGAGAAACTCTGGATTGCCAAAGATGCTTGAATATGCATAGATATGATCACGGTGTACTCAAAATCACAGGAGATAACCGTCACCATTTGGAGGATAGTGGTGATTGCATTTTCCATATTCCACTCAAGATAAGTGTCATATAGCTATGCCGAGAACCAAATTACAATCACCAGCATCGGATCGACACATGTTATGTAATTAGCCCAAGAGAATTGGAGATGAAATGAAACTCTAGGATTAAGCGCCGGTGACAAAAGAATGAGTTAGCATGGACATGCTGATAAAAGGGAGATAGATAATGTTTCACACACGACTGGAAAGGAGTGTGGAAGCACAGATGTATCAAAGAAAATTTTTCCGCATTTTTCGGCATTAAAATACCAATAGATGCGCAAAAACACTTATCAGGTAGCGATTAGCAACTGATGGTTTCACAGAATGTGGAGTTGCTAGAAGGAAGGACACCCTTAAGAAGATGGCACCGGTTAACAAGGAGTCAGATAGACCGCGCCGGTATTCAAAAGCCTGTCAGTATGGAATGTACCAACAGTGGATAACCAAAGGCAGATAAAGATAACATGTTGGATACAACAGATAGACAAGGAATTACACACACACACACACACACATTCTATGGTACTACGGAAACCCAGAACACGTGAATCCTAGTTTGAACTTTTAAGAAGAGGATTGAAAACGTTACACTTCCTTACCAGAAAAGGGTGGGTGGGTGGGTAAGAAGAAAAGTGGAAGCAGTCCTACTCTCGCGTTTTGTTTTTCCCTAGTATACATAGCTACCAAAAATATTTGCTAGACTGACAACGACCATTTGGCTGAGACCCTGAAGGGCGGGATGGCTCTGATACCAATTGTAACTACCTCGGTGAATTACGCTCCTAGTTACAAGCCTGGACGAGCGGAAATGGTTAAAATAGTACGGTGGGGCCCAAATGCCACTCACAGGTAGACCTTTCGGCCGTCCTAACCATTTCCAAACATCGGGACAAGAACGGGCGGCGTAATCGGTAGGCGAAGGGATCAACTACATACACAAATGAGTATGTATGCAAGCCACCATACAACAGTCCTCAGAGCCATTCCATCTAAAAGAAATAGAAATATTGCAACGCCATACGGCAAGATCCAAATATCCTAGATAGATATATAGTTTAGGATATCTCCTCATACATCAAACATCAGAGTATCAGGCGGAAGCGGAAAACAAGATCCGAGTACGGATAAGAAGCAAATCGGCATAAGATGCCCCATAAATAAACACATCCTGCCCACAGATCTCACGGATCCCCGTTCCCGGAATCTCTACACCGAATGATCGTTGCCCACATCGTCCGCCTCCTCCACCCAGTATCCATCTTGCGAGTTTACCTGTTCATCTGAATCAAATAATTTATCGTGTGAGACCCTAGGGGTACTGAGCAAGTCTTTATGCCTCTAAAGGGGACACAACCTGGGTGACGCAATTGCAGCAAAAGATAATACCTAACAATTCTATAGATACTCGTTAACCATCCGCCTAACCAAAGATAGACGGATGTCCGTGATTTAATAACAACAGTTATAACAGTAATATTAACAGATCCATCCTCCTCCTCGCTTACCAACGAGGAAGCGGACGAACACCCCCATCCGTTGGCAGTTTTATTATCCATTCCATGAGTGTTGCACTATTTACTAGTCAGTTACTTAGTCAAATTAAAGGCGGTACTTTAGTTATACTTGTCTATGATCGAGAAACTGTGCTCCAAGTCGTCCATAACCGCGGACACGGCTTTCAGAAAGTTTTACCCTGCAGGGGTGCACAAATAGCAACACACACTCGATCAACCTCGGAAAAACCAAATCAAAACCCAACGAGGAATTCACGACAAAGCAATTACAGGATTCAGAAATATTTCAGGGGGCCACCCCATTAAGCTACCCGCCCGACTCCGAGACGGACTCAAGGTTTGCGTCAGTGGCTGTAAACGACTGGGAACCCGAAAATGTGACTGGGCTTGTCGATACCACGAAAACACTCCGCTTCCAAAACAGTACAGGTGCTCCTCGCACAAACTTAAATAAAGCAGTAAAGCATGGCATAAGTACAGAATAGTAATAAAACCCCAAACTACTTTGTGGCCCCAAGAAATAAGAATGAATCAAGCTCTGGCTCAGGGGGGTCCCATAAGCCTCCCGGATGTGGATAGCGCGAATATTCAAGGAACAGGAATCAAGTACTTAGGGTCCTACGGGACACAAGTGAGCATGAAAAACCAAATAGCAGATATTGCTCACCGGTGCCACTTTCATTAGTTATCCCATTACTACTCAGGTTAAGTTGTTTAGGTACCTCGTTATCCATCAGACACTCACATATCCTACACATGTTGTTCTACGACCCGCATGGCTCAAACAACTCCTGTAGTAATGGCTCATGGGATGGAGGAACAAGCTTCGGTGGGGATTAAAAGTAAAGGCTATGCAATACTTGGGATTCATTTTAATGCAATCGCGACTCAATGATGCAATAATAAGATAGAGGCAATAGGTACTATATGTATGAAAGCATGTGGTAGTGCTTGCCTGGCAGCTCAGTTGAAGCGAGAGAAGGAACTGGGTAGTGCTCCTGGGTTTCTTGATATATCCCCTGCTCAGCATCTATTCGAAGAAGAACCAAACAAACAAGGGCCAACATAAATAAAGTGCACAAGCATAAGAATAAAATGCGACAAGCAAACAATCATGCCATGATGAATGATGCACAATTTGCATGGCAATAAAGTAGCATGGCATGGGTGAGGTGTAGAATACAAGAAATAAACATTTATTTGAGTTTTGGTCACATTTTATTCTCGAATAAGTTGCTGTATACTTTATATTTATATGATGCATGCTGCAATACAGAACATGGAATGCATAAACAGAAAGGTCTCGTCGAGCTAATCATTTTAGACATATTATTTGTCAAATTTGGAGTTATAAAACAAAAGTTATTAATTAATTAAGGCAAAAGGGCATTTTATTGTAATTTTAATCAACTTGAACTTTTAAGTGTTCAAAATATATTTTGGATGGAAGATTTGAATTCCTCACATTTTTCTTATCTCAAAACATATATTATTTGTTTAGTTTGGATTTATATTTTAAAAGTTATTTGAAAACAGATTTAAATTTGCATTTAAATTAATTTGGAAAAGTTTGAATTAAAACAGAAATACGGAAATCCTTTTCTTACTCAACTGGTCCTCGCCCTAGACACTGACGGGTGGGGTCAAACGGAAAAAGGGGCCACGCGCGCAGAAATCCTTCTGCCACCGCGGCTTTACCTAGCTCTACAAATGACAGGTGGGGCCAGCGACCACGGGCCCACGTGCCAGCGAACGGGCGCGCAGGGGCTGCCAGGCGGGGCCGAGCTGGAGCGCGGGTTAAGGGTTCGAAACTGCGAGGATGTTTTTGTAAAAAGGGCAGAGAGGCTGGCTGGTGGGGCTCTGCGGACCGCGGGTTGAGCGAGAGAACACAGAAGGGGTTTTTCTGCAAAAAGAGATCGCGACACTGTTGTTCTTCTCTGAACTTACTGACGACAGATCGATGTCGAACGCGTCAGAGCGCGGCGCAGGGTACTCGAACCCGTGACCTGGGCGTGCGCGCGGAGGGCGAAGCCGCTGCGGTAGGCTAGGCTTGGCAACAACATGGTGGTTGGGGCCTAGGTAGGCCGTCTGCGAGGCGCTTCGCCCCGTGAACGCAGCGACCGCCGGCGCGCAGAGGGTGCTCGGCGTAAGGTGCGGCGCGGCCAGACAACGACAGCGAAGAGGGGCGTGTCTGGGAGGGAGAGAGGCTCACCGCGGTTGGGTTGGTGGGGTCGGATCGGGCTGGGACGCGGTGGATCGACGGCGATGCAGACGGGTGGCGAGATTAGGGTTTCGCGTCGGGCTCGGCAGGGTGCAGCGTTTCTAGGCTCCTCCTTCTCGGCTCCGTGTACAGGGGCGACGCTGATGCTCGGCTCGGTCTTCCCCAACGCCCAGACACCTCGCCCTCCTTCTGCTATGGTGGTGGTGGTGTGATGCCGACGATGGGGTAGATGGTGATGGAAGAGAGGGTAGCAGGGGTAGGTGGGGAGGGAGGAGTAGATGGGCACGGCCCTGGGGAGTTCTGGGGATGGATCTGGGCGAGGCAGAGAGGTGGGAGTAGATAGGAACGGAGAGAGGGGGTAGATGGCGTGGTGGAGGGGAAAGGTGGCGTTGGCCACTTTTTCTTCTCCTCCTTCACGTGCTAGGCAGGCTCGGGCTGGGGCAGGTAGGCATGGGGAGGGACTGCACGTGGGCCAGGCGGGTGAGGGGAGCTCGGGGTGGGGCTGCTGAGGCAGGGAGAGAGAGCTAGAGAGAGAGAGGTGAGGCTCGTCTAGGGTTTGGTTTCTCTCCTCTCTCCCTGTTCTTTAGCTAGAGATGGAAAGAGAGGGGACCAGGGGGTAAGGGAGCACGTGGTGCTGCTGCTAGGTTAGCAAAAGAAGGGAAAGATTGGCTATTGGGGTTTGATTAAATGGATTGTTTGAATTCAAACAAACAAGCTTCCTACCAACATCCAATAAAACACAAATAACAAAAATAGACAAGGGAAAGCTTGCATGGGACATGCATGAGTGTTAAATACCACATTTATACTTGTGAAAACAAATATAAATACACATGGGCATTTACCCAAGCATGCATACAATATTCGAATTAAAGCCCTCACAAGAAAGGAAGCTTGCTCTCTCATATGGAATATGTGTGTATGAACCATGCATGGATACAAGGTGGTCAAGCTAGTGTGTGTCCCACTAGATAACAAATAGCCACAATATATATTCATGCATGAGCATATATTCAAACAATACCCATGTGGAAGCTTGACAAGGAATTATACTCACATAGCTTGCAAAGGTGGCCATGTGGCTCCACATAATCCATATTGTGAGAACAATATATATTATATATGGAAGCATGTATACATAGAAGTGGATCCATCTTGCTACATAAGGGCTAGACATAAAGACCAAATAAATGCAATTGCCCATATATAGTTTTGATGGTGGAATTATAAGGTGATGACAAGAAAGGTGGTGGAGTTGGAATAAAAGATATGCCCCCAACTCAACTTGGGCATTTAAACAATATATCAATAACCGAATACAATATCAAGAGGCAAATACAATTTACAATGCATATGAGAGAAGAACCAAAACAAAAGGGTTTTATATGATGCTCAAATGCAAGGTGGCATGATGACATGAGCATGATATAATTATGATGCAACAATTATATATAGGAAGTAGCCATTATATAGACTAGGCTAGTAGCATTGCAATTGTTAGACAATTGGGATGCTACAAGATGCCAGCGGCCGAGTCGCAAAATGGTCCATAGAACTGGCACCATATACTCCACAATATGATAGGAGGGATGCAATAAAGTCTCAGGCTATTGCAGATTTATTTGTAGACTGGATGGAAATGCAGTACGAACCACCACTGCCAGATCCGAACTACTGGAAAATGCATTTTGACGGGTCCAAGACGAAAATGGGTCTGGGCGCCGGGATAGTGCTCACATCTCCAAAGTGGGATCAACTCAGGTATGTGTTACAGATTCATTTTGCTGCTTCCAAAAACGTTGCCAAGTATGAAGCACTTGTCCACGGCATCAAAGTGGCCAAGGAAATTGGTATCAAAAGGATCATGTGTTTTGGCGATTCGGATTTGGTGATTCAGCAAATGTCTGGACATTGGGATGCGCTGGACGCAACCATGGCATTATATCGTTTCCATGTGCAACAAATTTCGGGATACTTTGACGGATGCGAATTCCATCACGTTCCTAGAGCAGAAAATGAGGCATCAGATGTACTATCCAAACTAGGGTCATCTCGGCAAGCAATACCACCAGGAGTAGAGCTGGAACACCTCAGGAAACCATCGATCAAGCCGTCACCAGAAGCCGACTCGATCAGGGTCACCCGACGATTCAGGAGTCAGACGTGGTACCAATGGATATCGACTCAGGAGTAGGTTTGAACCACTCGAGGACTGGTCCGCTCAATTTAGGGGCTGCCGAATCACACTTGGGGACTCCTCAGGTCATGTCGGCAGAGCATATGTCGGTGGAGCCAATGGACATTGATGCTGAAGCAGACCCGGAACCACTGATACCAACATGGGCACAACCAATATTCGACTACTTAAAAGATGGGACCTTGCCGAGTGATGAAACATTGGCAAGGCAAATAGTACGAAGAGCAAGAGCGTACACCATAATCAACAAGGAATTATACAAGCAAAGTGTGACGAGCGTCCTGCAGCGTTGTATCAACCCAGAGAAAGGCCAAGAGATATTATTGGATATTCATCAAGGAGAATGTGGGCACCATGCGTCATCAAGAGCGTTGGTGGCCAAGGCATTCCGACATGGATTATATTGGCCAAGCGCATTGGCACAAGCGCAAGAGTTAGTCGGAAAATGAAGTGGTTGTCAACACTATGCATCCAAGTCACATCTACCCGCATCTGAATTAAAGACTATACCAATCACTTGGCCTTTTGCAGTGTGGTGCCTAGATATGGTAGGACCATTCAAACCAGCGAGGGGTGGCATGACTCATATTTTGGTCATGATTGATAAATTCACCAAGTGGATAGAAGTGAAACCAATCAAAAAGTTGGACGGTAAAACAACTGTCACATTCTTAAAGGATATAATCCTCAGATATGGTTACCCACACAGTGTAATCACTGATAATGGCACGAACTTTGCTAAAGGATCTTTTGCTCGTTTCTGTGGGAAACACCAAATAAGACTCGATGTAGCATCAGTCGCCCATCCAGAATCAAATGGACAAGTTGAACGGGCTAATGGCTTAGTTCTGTCAGGGATAAAACCCCGCTTAATGGAACCACTCCAGAGGTCACCTGGGTGTTGGATAGAGGAACTACCCTCAGTATTATGGAGCCTAAGAACAACTCCGAATCGGTCAACGGGTTATACGCCATTTTTCCTCATGTCGGGGCAGAAGCAGTTTTGCCTGCCGACATAGAGTATGACTCGCCAAGAATAAGGCAATACTCGGAAGCCGATGTAAAAGAGGCTCGAGAAGATGGAGTTGACTTACTCGAAGAAGCAAGCGAACTGGCATTATCCAGATGCGCTATATATCAACAGAATCTCCGACGCTACCATAGCAGAAAAGTGCAACCTCGTGTTTTTGAGAAGGGGATATGGTGCTAAGGCTGGTGCAGCGCACATCGGGAATGCATAAATTATCACCCCCATGGGAAGGTCCATTCATTGTAAGAAAAGCATTGCACAATGATTCCTATTATCTCATAGATGCTCGTGAAGCGCAAAAGAACAAGGCGGACGGGTCAGGAGATGAGACCAAAAGGCCATGGAATGTGGCGCTACTTCGTCCCTTCTATACTTAGGAGAAGCAATGCATGTATCACTCGAACTCTCATATGTCGGACGTGTGTGTCGGCTATGTGCTGATAATAAAATGGTATGATTCGAAAAACTGACTCGGGGACTACCCCTTAAGTTTTCCCTCTCAATTATTTTATGTCGGCTGGCATGACACCCGAAAATTATCTCGGAACAAGTAGTGTTTACTCGGAAAAAATCAACTCTTCGACTATGTTGTTGTCCGAAAACACGACTTCATGTCAAGAAAGAGGAAAGGATGTATGACAGGTAAACACGAACGCCAGATAAGTACAAAGGAGAAATGCGAGCCGGCTTTAAGGTTTTGCCTAACTCTCTGCAGGTCACGTTATACTGCATGTCGAATAATCTCAGCCAAGTGATCCAAATTTCATATCCGCTAACTATATCCTTAGTACTTTGAGACTGTAATGTCGAAAACCGAAAAAGGTAGACAGGGGCCAAAGTCAAGGAAAAGTGACACGGCAAAATGAAACCTGGGGACTTGCCCTTGGATGATTCAAACTCAGAGCATAACGCAAATATATGAAGCCTATCAAAAGGCGCATAATTAGACTTAAAGTGCAATCTATGTTACATCTGTACCCGACATACCGGGGATCTAGTCAAAAGTTCAAGTATTTGTTAGCCTAAGAAGCAGAAGGACTTGGAGGAGCACCCTTGGAGACAGGAGCGTCGCTTGGAGCATCGGCCGAGTCAGGGGCATCCGTGGCCGAGTCATCCGGACCATCTGACTCGGTTGCTTCGCTATCGCCACCCTCTTCATCAGCATCTTCGACGAGCGGGTCGCCAAGGTCGAGGAAGCTGGGCCTGTCGCACCAAGCGTGCACCATGGAATACTCGATCATGGCGTAATCTCGCTCCTGGCATTTCTTGATCAGCTCCGGGTCATTCAGCCATTTGCCAGCTCCTCTTATGCGAGGAAGAACATCAAGATTGATGTCCTCGTACCATGAAAGCACGAAGGAGAGAGCCTTGTCCACTGCAGCTCAGCCGGCCGACTCACGCCATTGATCCAGCCAGTCCTCAGTAAGGAGCAATCTCTCAGCAAGTGGCTCGATGAGTTTAGGTGCGTCCTCATCCGGCCAGAGCATGCGAAACACATGGATAGCCGACTTGAGCAGGTCCACACCGCAAGAATTGAGGGTCCTGACCCGTTCCGACACCGCTTCGAGAAGCTCCTCCATGGACACCTCGCCGTCGGCCGGAGCACCAGATTCGGCCCTCACTTTCTTCATGGCTCGGATGGCAAACATATTGGCCTCAGGAAAATTCTCTGTAAGCAAAAGAGAAAGTTAGCAAAATAACAAAAGTAGATGGAAGAAGTCCAGAGCGACCTATACAGTGCAAAAAGAGTAAGAACTCACTACCGAGAAAGAAGTTGACAGTGGCAAGCTTGCTATGCCAAGATTTGGCCTTGGCTTGGAGGGCGTCAAAGATCAGATTTGCCGACTCAACCGATGACTCGGCCTCGTAGAGCAGCCTCTTAGTCTTCTCGGCCCTGGCGGCCTGCTGCTCATTCTTCTCGGCAAGCTCCTCCTTCAGACCCTTCACCTCGGCCAAATTCTTTTGCTCCGTCTCGGCCATCAGCTTCTTCAGCCAAGTCACCTCATCTCGCTCCTTCTGGAGTTCGGCTTTGTGCCTCTCTGCTTATTCAGAACAAATTACTTGTCAGCACCAACAGAAACCTTCAGCTATCGGATTAATGAGGCAAGAAACTTACTCTTGGCCTCGCTGATCTGCGAGTGAAGAGCATCGATGGTGGACTGAGCGAAGGCTGTGAGAGAAGAGCAAGAAAAGATTCAGAAAATGAACCAAAGAAAAATACACCGAATAGAGAAAAGATGGGTAAGGATATTACCTTGGACTTGGGTGTCAGTCTGCAGCTTTTCATACGCAAGTTTGAGCTTGCAATGCGCCAGAACGAGAGCTTGGTGCACCTTGGTGCGCTCGTTATGTGTGAGCTGGACAAAGCAGATATACAGTAAGGAAAGGACAACTCAAGCAGCCTGCTGGATTAAAAATCTTAAGAGCTTACAACCGAGTAGGTTTCTTACTCGACAGTAACCTCGAGGGCTAGGGATCGAAGCTCTAACATATGAGTTTGGCATAAGGAAATAAAAAATCTTAAGAGCTTACAGCCACGTAAGTTCCTTACTCGACAGTAACCTCGAGGGATAGGCATCAAAGCTCTAGCATGCAAGCTTGGTGTGAAAATTTAAAGACTAAGTGATTATTGAGAGCTTACGACCGAGTAAGTTCCTTACTCGGCAGTAACCTCGGGGACTAGGTGATACGTATAAAGGGTATACTCAATAATAAAAAAGAGTAAGAAGTTACTTTACCTCGTTCACTTCGTCAGCGCGAGCCATTAGGGAAATGTCTTGCTCGGTCATGTCAGAGACGGCCTTAGGGCCCAGCTTCAATTTCTTGCCAGCGCGGGTGCTGACCTCCTGCTGGCCAGCTGCATTCCATGCTAAAGCATAAGGATCAGCCGAACCAAGGCTTTTACCACTGAGCGTCCGAGTGAGAACTTGACCCGTTTTCAGGGTAGTTCCCACACTAGTATGGAGGGTAACAGCCTTAGAGCCATCACCTAACCCGGCAGCCGCGGACTCGCCTGCCTTGCCCGTTGAAGCGAGCATTGTTGCCAATGTCGGAGGCCGGATCTGAGGAGCAGAACCCGGAGTGCAGACCAGCATTGTTTGCTTGGAGGAGGCGGACTTGCCGGATAAAGGGAGAGCAGAGCTAAAGGCCTTGGGCTGGGTCTGGCCCTTTGACAGAATAGGACAGCGAGCAGGAGGATTTGGAGAAGAAAGTGGAGCCGGCTGACTGGGCTCAGTAGTTTTGCTGGCTCCAAGATCAGGAAGTTGTTCATTCACACCAGCCTGAGGGCCGATGCCAGAGGAATTGGTGGCGGAAGGTTTCTCGGTGCCAGAATCACTGGCACCAAGATCAGAAAATTGTTCCTGGCCAGCACCAGGGGTGCTAGCCGAATGACCCACCAGGTCTGACTGACATTGAGAGGCATGAGCCTCAATAGTGGGAGCCTCGACTCGGACGGGATTCGGCGCCATCGAATCAGCTGGAGGAGGCGCAGGCCTTAGTGGCGAGGCGATGCTAGAAGCAGCCTGGTTCGCCGACAAAGGTGCGGCGCTGAAAACAACGAGAAATGTATAAGAGAACATTAGTGACGAAAAAGAAAGAACGAAGAAAGCAGAGTATAAAAACTGACCCGGTGACGACCGGGTCACGGGTGACTCGGCGTGTGACTCGGCGCCCAGCAGCTTGGCGAGTCTTAGCTAGAGTGGCAGCAGCAGAGGCAGCAGGAGCTGCTGGAGTGGGCTTGCTCTTCTTGGCCGGCTGAGTGCTGGAGGAGGCTTCGCGTCGCTTCGGCTTGGCGACGGGGATCTTGCCGACTCCGCCCACGGCGAGAGGAGGAGTATCATGTACCTGGACAGCTGCATAAGTAAATAACAGGCTTACTTGGATAACTTGGGAGACTAAGCTCGCAAGGCATGTACCTCCAAAAGCGTACAATCATCATCCTCATCATCGTCAGACCAATCTTGTAAGGGATTGCGAGATCGACTCTTACCCAAAGATGAAGCAGTCGCAGTGTGCGGGATGGGCATGAAGCACTCTAGGTCATACTCTACTTCATCAGAGTCGGAGCGATCCCCGTTATAACCGCAGGGAGGGACAGTACTGTCATCAACCTGGTGAACGAGATTCTGCGAAAGACAAACATAATGAGTAACCAGAAACTAGACTCAGAGTGGCAAAAGAGCTAAAGCCTACTCTGCAAGGAAAGACTTGGAAAACTTACCCAGGGGACAGGCTTGACCCAGCTAAACGGAGGACAGCTCCAAGCCCAATCGTTCGCTAAGTTCAGTTTAAAGATGGAGCTTACTCGGCGAGCTATGGAGTCATGGGAGAGCTCCTTGGTAGAGTGCCGAGTGGGATCATGGGAGCCACTCATGAAGGACATGTTATGGCTCCTAGCTTGGATTGGGCTGACCCGGCGTGAGATGAAGGTGCACATAAGGTCCCTCTCGGCGAGATGAAAATGCTCATCCGGCGACAGTAGCCTTTCCAAGATCATGTTAGCCTCGTTCACCGCAGCGTCTTGGTCACGCGAGTCAACCTGCCAGAACTTCTTGTTCGGGACCTTGTCCGAGAAAGGGGGGAGCCGGATGTTATCGGTGGACCCGCTGTTTTTGACATAGAAGAAAGCCCTATGCCATTTCTTGCAGGAATCAATACCAGTAACCCGAGGGAAGATGGAATCTCTCCTGGGCGTGATACTAGCAGCACCGCACCGGGTCGGCCTCTTCTCGGATCGAGGAGCACCAGGTTGGGGAACAACCTAAACCTTAAAGATAAAATATTTGGCCCACAGAAGAACTATAGGCCAAATCCCGAGGTAAGCCTCGCAAGCAGAAATAAAACAAGAAAGAGAGCCAATGGTGTTGGCAGGGAGATGATGGGTTTGCAGATGGAAGGTGGAGAGAAACGAGGAAAAGAAGGTGCTCACTAGAAGAGCAAAACCATGCTCAAAGTGAGAAAGGAAAACCACCCGCTCGTTAGCATCGGGCTTAGGAGAGATTTCACCGGCGGGGAGACGGCAATTCACTTGCAGCGGAATGCGCCTGGTGGAGTGGAGCCATTCCAACTCCTCGGTGGAGACCTCCGAGCCTTCCCAGCCACCGCGCTCGCCGGCGGGAACCTCCTGTTCCTCAGCACCATCAGCGCCATCGCGAGCGTCCATGAGTTTCGTAGATTCAGTCTCTTCCGCGGTTGGAAGAGGTTTGGAACAACGCGGACCCTTGGTGGAATGGAAAGAAAAGAGGAGCAATTGCAGGACAAGAACAAGAGGAAGAGGAAACCGCAAGAGGAGTGGTTCGATCTCGCAGGCGCAAGGAAGAAGAAGAGGCAAGGGAAAACTGAACGGGCATGTGGAAGTGGAAACCCCCAACCCCTACTTAAGGACAGTAAAAACCCCGATTGTGGGATCCATCTGAGCCATGCGGCCAGCGTGTGGCTGTATACCAGGCCGAGTAAGCCAATCAGCAGGCGCCACGTAGCCAGATATACACGAAAAATCCCGTGCCATGTCATGAGAGGAAGGACAAGGGGCGCAGGCCGATGGGACTCCCACAGTGATAGGGAATAACTGCGCAGCCGTCACTGTGCTGCCAGAGCTTGGAATAAAATTTGAGGCAAGTAATCATGATTACCAGCTGTCAGTGACTAAAGCACGCCGAAAATGACTCAGAATTGGCCAAAGTGACTCGGCTCGAGGCAAAAATGAGCCAAGAAGTCAAAGAGTAGATCTGAAAACTGTCAGACAGACCCGACAATGTGCACGATTGTGGCAAATAAAGACAAAAAGTCAAAAACTAAGTTTCAATCACACAAAAGGAACCTGGAGACACCTAACAACTTGAACTGCTAGACCTCACCAGCTTCGGGGACTAATGTCGAGGGGATAACCCCCGGTAGGGTCACGAGAGGTGAAACATAGCACAACTTGGTTAGCTCCGAGTAAAGAAAGAACCAGACTGGGTAAGAACGGCCGGGTAAGAGAAGCATGAGCGGCCGACATATATACTATGTCGGCCCGCATAATACAAAGTTGTAATTCTTGCAAGAATCGACGAGCCGAATCTACCAAGGAAGGGCCGAGTCAAGTAGGATGCGTGGCACCTTTCGAGTAAGGACCAGGAGGGACCATGGTAAAGCAAGGTCAAAAGAGAAGGACGATGCCGGGTGATACAAAAGGAGCCGGGTGACGCCCAAAGCATACGCTGACATACAAAGTTATAGCGTGACGCCAAAAGGGAACAGGAAGCAGTGTGCCAGAAGACCGTTAGCTGTCAAGCTTTATGGACCGGGCCATTGGGCTTAGGGCAAGCCCATGACCCGACCCACATTATAGGGACCAAGATCCAAACAGTAAACCCTAGAACCCAAAGGGGTATAAGCTACCTAGCACTGCCTATATAAGGAAGGACATAGCTGTAGTAGAAGGAGGTTGGACCAAGTAGGGACCTAGTGCACTAAACCCTAGTTCATACAGCTCAAGGAGCACTTATAATCTTCGGGTATCAATCGAATCGCTGTCTGGAGAGTTCTTCTTGTTCTTCGTGCATGGCTCGACCATGCACTCCCTCCCCGGTGACCACAAGCACCCATTCGGCCCCCAACTGAAGCCTACCCATGGCATCTGCCGTGCCACCACCACGACAGCCATGCTTTACTGCTCATTTACTACTATTGCTCAAGGAGCATTTACTACTGTACTGCTTAGGAATGTGGAATGTTTTTGCGGTATCGATAATCCTAGCCACACTTTTGGGTTCTCAGTTGTTTATAACCATTGGCACAAACCCCTCGGTCCGTCGTGGAGCTGGCCAACTTCGTAGCGGGTATCTTAGCAGGGTGGCCCCTGAAATTATTTATGAATCTCGCGAATGCTTTGTCGTGATGCCTCATTGGGTTTTCATTTGGTTTTTTCGAGGTTGATCGTGCGTGTGTTGCTATTTGTGCACCCCTGCAGGGTAAATCTTTCTGAAAGCCGTGTCCACGGTTATGGACACTTGGAGCACATTTTCTCGATCATAGACAAGAATAACTAAAGTATCACTTTTAAATTGACTAAAACCTGACTAGTAACAGTGCAATATTCATGGAATGAGTAATAAAACTGCCAACAGAAGGGATGTTCTTCCGACTTCCCGTTTGGGAACGGGGAGGTGGGCGAGCGATGTTTACTTATATTGATATATATTTGTTGGGTAATTAACTTTTGTTTAATTGACGTGCGTCCGTCTATCATTGGTTAGGCGGATGTTGTAGCATGTCTCTATAGAACTTCTAGGCTTCGTTTTTCGCTGCAATTGCGTCACCATGAGGTTATTCCCTTTAGATGCATAAAGACTTGTTGAGTCCCTTAGGGTCTCATACGATAAAATATTGGTCCAGATGGACAGGTATACTCTGAGGAAGGTTACTGGTTTGAAGAAACCGATGATGGTGGCAACGACCATCAGGTGTAGAGATTCTAGGGCATGGATATCCGTGAGATCTGTGGGCGGGATGTGCTTATTTTTAGGGCGTCTTACGCCAATTTGCTTCTTATCCGTACTTGGATCTTGTATTCTGCTTCAGCTTGATACTCTATTGTGTGATGTATGAGGATGTATCCAAACCATTAGCTATCTAGTATTTTGGATCTTGCCGTATGGTGATGGCGTGTACCTAGTGTTGTCCTGGGATGCTTCATTGGAAACCCTAAGAGCAAGGTGTGAAGATCACAGCAACAAGTTTTGCTCAGTAGAGACCGAGGTTAACGAACCAGAAGGAGGAAGGAAACGTCACACAGGTGTTGCAAGCAACATGGAGACCTGCACAACACAAAATCAAGACTTTGCCCCAAGGAATCAGTGAGGTTGTCAAGCTCACAGGTTTGCTATAACAAAGGATTAAACATATGGTGTGTAAGGTAATGGTTTGCAGCAAGTAAACAAGTAACAGTGGAGAATGTATCAATGGTAAAGATTGGACCGGGGTCCATAGTTCACTAGATGTGCTCTCCTTAGATAAACAACATGGCATGAAGGGTAAACAAATTACAACAGGGCAATTGACAAGAACTAAGCAAGGCATAACAATGCAATACCAGACAAAAAGATCCTATGATATTCGATTGGGCAATACAACAATATACATAGACCATCATCCAACTGCATCTATGACTAGAAGTCCACCTTCAAACCCCCTCCAGTATTAAGTTTCAAACAACAGACAACTGCTTTAAGCAAAGTGTGTAAGGTAAACAATCCACTTGTTCCATGAACAAGAGACCGTTGTTTTCTCCCTAGTAGCAACAACACATCTACAATCGAATAGATTTCTGTCACTTCCCTTGGAAACTAGAGGCATGAACCCACTATCGAGCATAAATACCCCCTCTTGGAGTCACTAGCAACTACTTGGCCAAGATAGATACTAACAACAGAGAGCATGCGAGATCACAAACAACACAGACATGATAGAATCATAAAGACAAAACCATTAATCAATCTGACATAGTAATCTCAATATCCATCGGATCCCCGCAAACACAACATGCATGATTACAAATAGATTAGATCTTGATCATGAACGGAGCTCACAAGATCTATACATGAAAGCACGAGGAGATACAACCATCTAGCTACTACATGGACCCATAGTCCAATGTGGAACTACTGATGCTTCATACCGGAGAGAAGGCCTCCGGGATGATTTGTAGCACCCCAATGCAGCATAGCTCATTTGGCTATCTCATTACAATGCAGCAGAAATAACTATAGCATGGAGTCCTTCATCTTTAAAGTGCCACAGGCAATCATGTTGGTGGTAGACTTGTAATCCTAATCAACACACTTCACTAACACCAAACAAACCTGCAACATAATAAGTTACATCCATAATGGTCAATACATTTGAATTGTATTGGCAAGTGATACTATGGTAGTATAGTGGAGTCTTTCATCTATATGCATTTGGCTAGGTGGAGCTTAGGCTTGCTTTTCTCAAAATAGTTTTTCCTTATCATTTGAAAACACTAAGTTTTGTTTGGCAAAATATCACCCAAGGCATCTCCCAATAGAAATTGGTGATCCTTTAACCCTTGTTCAACCACAACTTTTTTAACTTAGAAAACTGGTATGAGGATATTCTTGATAGCTTCCATGTCTTGATGCTCAAATTGTCCATTGCCGGGGACACGTCTAAGTACTTAGATTTTACACTCTGCAGAGGTGGTGCACTTTCCCCACAAGACTCGACATGCAACGAGACAAGATCTTTCAAAAGCCTTCCCTTAAACCAGAATGGACGCGTTCCAACCTATCATCCCCTACCACCAACTGTCCATTTGGGTAAGTTATTACAACCGATATGATCCAGGCAGAGCCCATAATGCCAAGTGGCTGCACTTGAAGCTTCTCAACATTTGACATCTCAAATCTCTTTGTTCCTGGGTGGCATTCCACAAGTGAGATACATAAGGTAAACCATATAAATGGGCCTTGTGTAACCACTCAACCAAAAACCACCAAGCAATTACCAATCCACCCAGGTGTTTCATTCACTTAGTTGTTTTATTAAGCAAAAACATAAGTCCTTGACTTAGAAATATTCCATAGCATGAATATAATCCACCCTTGTTTTCTACTAGATAGTGTAACATCCCAAAAATACTAAACTTGGATCATCAAACTCTAATCATCAAATTTAGGGTTAACAAAAACTTTTCTAAATAAAATTATGAAAGCATGCATATGTGTATGCATTTCATTTTGAATTCTTTTGAACCACCTTGTTTATGTGTTCCATTGCTTGTAAATGGATGCTTAGGTGAAATAAACATCATCTAAACATTTCCCACACTTTTCCTAAAGACAAGTAAATCAAAACAAATAAAATAAAGTAATGGTCATTTTGACCAATTTAACTCCCATGCCTACTTTGCCTGCCTCAAACTTTCAGAACCTAACAGAAACTTTTCTGGATCTTTGCACCCCTTGAATGTACTCATAACAAAGTATCAAGGCCCACTTTGTGATCATCCAGAAACTTTCAAATGCATAGTTTAAATGACAATTCAAAATTGAATCTATATCATGTGGGAAGATCCAACTTTTTCAAAAACCACTCAAACAAGCTCAACTTTCAAAACCCAAGCATCTGCAGACTCACCAGCACCAACCTAGCACACCCACCAAAAATCTTTTCGAAATTCAAAACT
The DNA here is from genome assembly GCA_916181665.1 of Avena sativa. Lineage (NCBI taxonomy): Eukaryota > Viridiplantae > Streptophyta > Magnoliopsida > Poales > Poaceae > Avena > Avena sativa. The sequence goes on from OV702281.1 coordinate 317,861,656, forward strand.
TGAATTCTTGCGGCCATTTCATCAAACACCTTGCAGACACAAATCATACAAAATCTAAACACTATAGTGAGCAGTGATTGAAGCCTAACTTGTTCCCTCTCTAGCTCACAACCATCTCAGTAGATCATCTAGCAAGCTAAACCAAGCACTAGCACCACTGTGAGCTTGCCAAAACCATCAATGGTGAACAGCCGAAGCTAACCATGCCACCCCAGTGGAGACAACAAGCTAGGAGAAGATTTAGCCGTGCCAACCTTGTCTAGGAGGCAGCCCACCATCCACCTCCACTCCCTGTCCCAGCCGCGAGCGTTGCCAAACCCTGGACCACACGCACGGACCGCTCCCAGACCGCCAGCGACCATGCCGAGCATGCGCCAGAGCGCCACGCTCGACAGATGCCCACAGACCGCGCGCCGCCATCGCCGCGTGCATACTAGATCACCACCGACCCAGGAGATTGCCAGACATCCCCGTTCGCCGCCCCATGCCTCACAGCCACCGCTCGCCATCGAAGACGCCGCCTCTGCCGCGCAGAGCGTCGCGTGTTCCAGACCAAGCCGCACCGCCCCATGCCGCGAAACCATGTCGTTGAGAATCGCCAGGGAACACCGTACCGTCCCCTACCTTCGCCCATGCCGATAGCCGTCTGTACCATCGCCCCCGACGAGCTCACCGTGCGCCCCGTCGGTCCCCTCGCTCGACTATAAATAGAGGCCACCCCCGCTCGAATTCTTCACACCATTCTACTCCCCTCTCATCACTGATCGTGCCACACCATTCCCGGAGCAAGGCGAGCACCACCTCGTCGGAATTTCACCGGAGCCCGCCGCCTCTGGAGAAGAAGGGCGCCATCAATTTCGTCCACCCTAGGAGGAGCCACCGGTACCAGGAGATTCGCCGTCGTCGACTTCGTCGTTCGCCCGCCTCGCCGACCCTCGCCAGTATCCCGGTGAGCCCCCAGCAAGCCCCACTGGCCACGCTAGGTTTCTTTCTCGCCGGCGTTGCTCAACGTCGACGATGACTCCCAACCGTTGGATTAGAACCAGATCGAACGTCCCAAGTTGCCCCGTACCGCTTCACACCCCCTGTCTCACTGACGAGTGGGGACACCCACTTAAACAGCCCGCGGAAGCGCTGCGCTTAGCAGGCCGGCCCAGTATCGTTTCCCGCGCAGCCCAGTTATTTGAATTAAACCTTTTCTATTTTATTTCAAACTCACTTATGTACCCAACTTCAAAAATCAACCCAGATCGATTCAGTGCACCAATTTGAATGAAACTAATTTTGTTAGAAAGGTCTGGGAATGCTGAATCCAAGCCCGTTGGATTCAAGTCATTTGGATCTATAGATAACCCATGGTAAAAATAACAAGGCAGAAGCTTTTCTGCATTCAAACATCTTTCAAAGTTAAACCATAATAGCTTTTGAGTTGATTCCAACTCTCAAAAATCAAATTTAACCATACCTTTCAGAATACATAAAAATATATAGGTTTACTTGCAGAAATAATGTTCAAGTAATAAAAGAATGCCCCATAGGCATTTCTAGTCACATTATTTAATTAAAATAAAAGGGTAAAACCTTATTAAATTGTGACACCACTTTAAATCACATTCCCATGGACTAAAATATGTGGTGATGACATGTTTCAACATGATCCCATGTTTGGTTTGGAGAATATTAAATCTTAAGTAGTTTTTCAATGAGTAGAAATTACTTTTCTAAAATTAAAAAGAATTAAACCAAGCCTTAACCTTGTAATGTTAGAGATGATGTTAGATCATCTATAGGACCCTTGTGTGTGATGATTGCAAGTAGTTAAGTATTGTTTGGTGATTGTGTACCTCGTATTTATTTATAGACGCTAGTACCGACCAAGGATACGAGGAGGAAGGAGGATACTACGAAGAAGAAGCCGAGGAGAACTTCAACCACTGCTCTGCACAAGGCAAGCATATACTGATATTGATGCAAGCTGATACTTACCTATGCAAGCCAATACTTGCTTGTTACCATGACCACTATATGCCTTAAGCATATGTGATCATATCCACTTGATAAACCAATCCTAGTTTTACCTACAAGCTTGATTACTTTATTTCTTTATCAAAGCTCTTACTTAGAGTTTACTTGACAGATTGGTAGATACTAGAAAGATATGTGAAGGTTGCATAAAGAGCATAAAATTTGGCCTAAGTTAGAAACCTTGATATCAGCCTAAGACATAAGGTTGTACTTAGTTGAAACTCCACTAGTCTACCACCCCTCATTAGTGCTTACCCCCACCTGTAGATGCTAGTGCTAAGCATATAACTTGATCAACTTTAGATGGGAATACTTGGTGGAAAAATGGTTATGAAAACCTTGGAAAGATGGATCGTTCTATTGAAATGTTTTGGACATGTGTTTCTGAACACCTGATGATTTTGGTGATGAAAATGTTGAGGCATGAGCCTTAGCCCTTTATAAAACTGATGGTTGTCTCGATGCGATACCATTCCAATTTTATCGTACAACCACAATACCCGAAGATTGGGTAGGGCTTGACTGGAAACTTATGTACCTTAGTATTAGTTCCCTCACGGCCAAGGTCTGAGCTGAGGCTACTTTGTGAAGATTGTCCACCTGTGCAGTACCCAAGATGACAGTTGGTCATGGTTGGGAGGCCAAACTCACAGAAGAGGTCCTTATACTAGGGCATGTAATTGAAAGGTTAGGATTGATTATCCGCATACTGAGTATGGTGAATTCAGGATTTGTTCCTGACGGATGTATCGAATGTTGTGGTGAAAGTGTACAATCTCTGTAGAGTGTCAAACTATTCGAATAGCCGCGTCCGCGGTTATGGACAGTTGGAGTGGCCATACTGTTCCCCCGTCAGACTTTTCAAAATGACTTGTGAAATGAAGTGAGACTTTGACTTGACCACAACAGGGTTGTGACATGATTTACAAGATCCCACTTAGGAGTTATAAAATTATGACTAGCTTTGGAACTTCATAGAGATAAATCTGGCTTTTGCAAAACAACCCTAGAGCCTAGTGTCCTATTATCCAAAAACCCCTTTACCTATTAGTATTAGTTTGCGAGTACTTAAAGAGTACTCATGGCTTTGTCCCTGGCTATTCCCATGGCTAGAATATGAAGAGGAGTACCTGTAAGATGGACCCCAGGAAGGTTACGACAACTAGGATCATCTCCCATCGTCAGCATTGCCTGTGACCCCGAAGATGGAGCTTCGCATACGCTATCGTTATAATTACGTATTCCGCTGCTTGATGTTGTATTAAGAACTAGATCATGAGATCCCTATTTGTGTAAGAACTTATGTACCGTTTGTAATGGATGATGTACTATGGTATCCAATTCTATAATGTCTCGCAAAAATGGTAATCCTGGGATTGCGATGTATGGCATAACAAGCATCTGGGATTAAAAATCCGGGTATTGACAGATAAGCTAAGCATGATGGTAGTAGGAATCTTAACTTACGGAAATTCTACTAAGGTTTCATCTACTAGGATTTCCCATGGCATAGTTTATACTTAGCAAAATTCCATGCAAGTCCTACTTAGAAATATCACTAATGCATAGTGAAAATAATGGGACAAAAGTATGAAGCACCACTTTCCTTTTTGGTAGATAATTATAAGTTCACTCCTTGATCTTGCAATAGTCACACTCTTCAAATTTCACTACAATTCAATCAAGGCACAAATTCAATCTACCATTCAAGCAATTCATCACATAGAATAAGAATAAAAAAGGCAATGCATGCAAGCATGCCAAAGATTGTTTTATTTGGAAAAGTGGTTTCTAATATGTTATAAACATTTTAAAACACCTATTGGTCATTTACAAATGTGGTAAAACCATTTGATATCAAGTTAGTGAAAATGGCCACTTTAAGTCATTTTTGTTTTGCCAGAAATGGTTCAAATCAAAGTAATATTTTCTAGTGTTTGACAAATACATTTTAAACACAAATGTTAGTGTTTTTATGGTCAAGTGTTTAATATTAAAACCATTTGCAAAAGGTTTCACCTATAAACCATTTTTATACCAAAACAATATTTTATGTTGTTGGAAATGCCTTTTAGCAAAGTAATAATTTTTATAGGGTTCATCAAATATATTTTTAAATCTCAAAACTTCGTGTTTAGGGTCAGGGAGTTTAAATCTAATCATTTTCCAAAGATTTTACTCAAAGAGCATTTTTAACACATAAAGAATTTTTTTATTTGACTAGAAATGTTCTGATTCAAAGATTTATTATTTGGCTTCACAAAATACACTTTTAAATCCATAAGTTGGTTTCTATGGTCAGTAGGTTCAAAACAATCCATTTGCCAAAGATTTCACCTTAAAAATATTTCTAGAATAATTTTTATATTCAAATTATGCCTACACAAGTTTTTGCAAAAACAAGCAATTTAATAGAAGCAATTTAATAAACAAAGTACATGGTTAGAAAGTATTTGTTTTGCTGATTCCATTGATATAAAATTTGTAAAATTTGGACGTGTAGATTAGTCAAAACCTGAGCCACGTGTTGTGTTCTGATTGGTCAAAAACGGTTCGCGAGGATTGAGCTCTGTGGAGCGTTGGATCTAATTAGATCTAAGCGGCTCAGATCACTGTGTATCTCTTTGTTAAGTGGATCTATCGTGAGCATAAGATCGTGATCTAACGGCTCACATCGTATCGTCCAAGAACTGGCGGCGCTGTGACGGTGGTCGGCTGCGGAGCGCTCTGCTCGTGATGGTTCCGGTGATACAGGAAGCTGGAGAGAGGGAGAGAGGGCTCACCGACGTCGCCTCGTCGTGCTGAAGCTCAACATACTCACCATTTGTCGAGGGGCGCACGAGGTAGTCCTGAATCGCTCGCCGGAGCTGTGCTTCACCTCGGGTGCGTTCAGACGTTGCCGTAGGTGGGTGTCTGGGGTGCAAGAGAGCAAGAGAACGTGTCAGGAGGGTGTGCAAGTTTGTACAGGTTGAGATGGAACTCACCATAGGGAAAGGGGCACACGGAGTCGACAACAGTAGCTCGCCGGAGCTGATGTAGACAGCGGTGGTTCCTAGACGAAGATGAAGGCGAGGCTGTGGGGCACGAGTAGGCAAGTGGGAGGTACTGGAAGAAGCGCACGGTGATGGTGAACGGGATCGTAGCATCCAAGGGGCAAGGGGAGGCAGGTACTCGCCGGAATCGAAGAAAATGCCCGCCGGAGCAGGGGGAGGTTTCGGATGAAATTGGTGCGGCCTGGTGGTGTTCGCGAAGTGAGATCTGGGGGGAAAGGTAGAGGAGGTGCGAGCGTTTAAGTGTGCGTGGTCAGGTGACGGTTTCACGGCGTCGTTAAAGCATATTAACGCTGGCATTCATCGACAACAAACATGGCCAGGGAGGGCGCGGTCAGCGGCGGGGTGAGGAAGAAAGGTCTGGCAGGTGGGGTCGCTTCGTCGGCGAGAGAGAGAGGAAGAGGTGGGGTGCAGCAGTCAGTTGCTACGCGGGTTCGTTCTTTGGTGCGAAGCGTTTTCCTGCGGGGAAGAGGAATTGGGCTAGCTGGGCCTAGACTGGGCTAGGTTAGCTGGGCTGGGTCTGTTTCATATTTTTTTGTTCTGATTCATTTTTCTTTTTCTATTTTCTTTTTCCTGTTTTGTTTTGTTTAAACCATTCAAACAACCATTTGAATTCAAAACCTTGCCAAACTTTCTATAAGTTTTTAATCTGTCTAAACATGTATTTTTAAATACCATTTTAGTAATAATTCTCTTATTTATTTATGGTTTATTTTTTATTTATAATGGGCACTTTCCTTTATTAAATAACGTTTCATTATAATTTAAAATCCTTATTTAAATTCCAAATTTTCACAAAACCTTTTCAGTAAGTTTATTTATTTAATAGAGTGTTAAAATAATTCAATTTGATTTATTTAAAGTATTTTAATATGATTATTAATCATTTAAATTGGGCAAATGTTTTCATTCCAATGAAATCAAATATGGTTTTAATTCCATATAACTTTATTTAAATGATTCTTTTGTTTCATTAAAGTTTAAAATAACTTTTATTCCACTAGGGCAAATTCCATATTCCCATGATTTAAATAATCATTTCTATTTAAGGATTTTATCTTTATCCATATATATTTAGGATATGGTTTAATGCCATATAATTTTATTGGAATTATCTTTATCTTATTATTTTATTTGGATTAGGATTATATTTATTCCATATAGTCATGGATTTGGCCAAGATTTTATTTGGCTTTTAGATATTCCTTGTTTATTTATTCCTTTACTTATCTTATAAAATCCATATCTTTTTATTTAAAGATCCAAACTTGGTGATTCCAATTTGTATATTTTTTATTTAATATTTTTTTATCCTTTTAAATACTTTTAGGATTACTTGCTCATAGTTTGGTATGGATTTAGATAGGAGATTTATTAGCTTTGGAAATTTATTTCCTTATAGTATTAAATTCATAAGATTTTATCTATGGCTCCAAATTAAGTGAAATCAATTTCTATTGTTTTATAATATTTCTATTTTGTCATCCTTGATCTTTTATAAATGTTTGTTGACAAATTTTTATATGGATCAAATCCATAGTATTAGAATAATCTTGGAAATGATTTATTCCATTTGGGTTTTAGAGTTTTTGGTTTATTTTCCAAGTGTTTAAATTTCAAGATGCATTTATGAAGAATGCATTTCACTTGATTTGATTTTAGTTGGATTCAAATTTTATTCAAAGTTTGTTCAAGATGGGTTTTAATGTTTCCACTTTAAAACAAAAAGTTTCTTTTCACCCAAAATTTCAACAATTATTTATGTTGTTTATTTATTCTTCACATTTCAAAATTTGGAAAATTTTGGGATGTGACAGGCTACCACCCTTAAAAGAAATCTCGTCCCGATATTTGGGAGGGCTAGGGGTTACAAGTTGGCTCAAAGCAACTAGGGTACGACCACCCTAAATTTTTTTTCAACTAAATTACTTATTGGCTTGCTTGGGACCTTGATGAATCTTTTCTGGGTAGACATTTGCATAGTGTCCTTTGTTTCCATACTTGAAACATGTGACAAGGCTGAGATCCCTCATAGGCTTGCTTGTCTTGTACTTCATCTTTTCTGGACAGTTGCTTGCATAATGTCCTTGGTCACCACAATTGTAACATGTTACAAGGTTGAGTTCTTCACGTATCTTCTGTGGGCAAGTTGATACATAATGGCCTAGCTCTTTGCAGTTGTTGTACCACACTTGGCTAATTTTCTTATACTTCTTCTTCTTCTCTGGACATTCATTTGCATAGTGTCCCATCTCTTTGCAATGGCAACACTGCACTTGGCTTTTGTCCTTCTTCTTCTTGGGTTTCTCCAAAGCTAGGAGTTCTTCTAGTTCATGCTCTTCATATCTCACCTCAAAGGTGGGAACGTCTCCTGGTTTCCTTAATCTTTTCCTTGGATAGTACATATGTTTCTTCTTCTGTCCATCAGTGTGAGTCTTAGTGCATGGAGGTGCAAGCTGAGATTTTCCTTTGTCTTCATCCTTCTTGATGGAAGTTGTCTCCTCATGGGGGTTTACAAACTGTTGATGCACTCCACCTTGTTTCCTTTGTTGAACTATGGAATAGATGGGGCATTGGATAGGGACATGATTATTTCCTTCACATAGGAAGAATGTAGCTTGAGATGTGGGGCATTGATTAGTTGGATGTTTCTCTTCACAATTAGGGCATTTATCTTCATGATCTTTGGAAGTGTGATCCATGTCTCCACAAATATTGCAAGCTTGAGTTCCTTCTATAATATCATCCTTGACATTATTGTTGTCACAAACTCCTTGGGAAGGGCTGTCTCCCATGTTGATCATTTGATTGGTCACCTTTTGCATCAATTGGGTTTTGGTTTCCAAAAACCTTTGCATGGTTGGGTCTAACTCATTTTTGTTGGCTAAAAACTGAGTTGTCACTTGGTTTAACTGGGTTTGGGTTACTATGAGTTTTCTCATGTGCATCTCTTGGTTGTTGTTGTCACCATTCTTGATGTTGGAGTCTCTTGGGGAAGTCATCTATTTGGGTTGGATTGGGATTAAAATGGGCAAAGATTTCTAAGGAAATAATTCTAATCACACACATCACAATTCACACAAGCAATGTGCAAGCGATCACAAACAAACATTCCACTCAAACAACAAGTTTCAAGCACATTTTTAGGCAACACAATATTTTTGCTACACCACATAAGTTGGTGAGTTTGATATAAACTAAATATGGTGGTCCAACTATATGGTTCACTTGTGATCATTCCATCCTTCTTAGTTGATTCTTCATGAACAAGATCTTTGTGTCTTTGGAGAATTTCTTGCATCTTGGTCACAAAACTTCAAAGGTGATGATGGTTTCTTATAGGTTGTGTTTCCTTAGTCTTCAAGTCTTGATTAATATTTCTTGGCTCACTTGTAGTCATTGGTGATGTCCAAGTTGAAGTCCTTGGTGAAAATAATGTTGAGGTCTTTGATAATGTTAAAGTTGAAGTCATTTGAGTTGGTGAAGTTCTTTGCTCAAGTTGATGTCTTTGTTCTTGTTGAAGTCTTTGCTCATGTTGAGGTTTGTCCATCAAGTTTGAAAAGGAAGAGATGTAGAATCAAAACCAAAAAGGTTAAGGAAAGAGTTTACAAGATTATTTGTAAATAAGTTTTGGAACAAAAACAACTCCTATTTTTTTCTAAGGGGTTTTGTCCAATCCTAGGGTTACAATCCTACAGGCAACACAGTGCTCTGATACCATCTGTAGCGGTCCTAACCTTTAATAAGGTAGAGATCCCTGTGTTCACAATGCTAGTCCCTGGATCAATAGATAGCATCCATAGTTAAGATGTAATATCAAGAAACAAAGGTCATATTACAACTTTATAACCAGGAATAAAATAATTCATTACATCTTACATACCTCATTTGGCTATCTCATTACAATGCAACAGAAATAACTATAGCATGGAGTCCTTCATCTTCAAAGTGCCACATGCAATCATGTTGGTTGTAGACTTGTAATCCTAATCAACACACTTCACTAACATCAAACAAACCTACAACATAATAAGTTACAGCCACAAGGGTCAATACATTTGAATTGTATTGGCAAGTGATACTATGGTAGTATAGTGGAGTCTTTCATCTATATGCATTTGGCTAGGCGGATCTTAGGCTTTCTTTGCTCAAAATAGTTTTTCCTTATCATTTGAAAACACTAAGTTTTGTTTGGCAAAATATCACCCAAGGCATCTCCCAATAGAAATTGGTGATCCTTTAACCCTTGTTCAACAACAAGTTTTTAACTTAGAAAATTGGGATGAGGAGATTCTTGATAGCTTCCATGTATTGATGCTCAAATTGTCCATTGCCGGGGACACGGCTAAGTACTTAGATTTTACACTCTGCAGAGGTGGTGCACTTTCCCCAGAAGACTCGACATGCATCGAGACAAGATCTTTCAGAAGCCTTCCCTTAGACCAGAATGGATGCGTTCCAACCTATCATCCCCTACCACCAACTGTCCATTTGGCTAAGTTATTACAACCTATATGATCCAGGCAGAGCCCATAATGCCAAGTGGATGCACTTGAAGCTTCTCAACATTTGACATCTCAAATCTCTTTGTTCCTGGGTGGCATTCCACAAGTGAGATACACAAGGTAAACCATAGAAATGGGCCTTGTGTAACCACTCAACCAAAAACCACCAAGCAATTACCAATCCACCCAGGTGTTTCATTCACTTAGTTGTTTTATTAAGCAAAAAAATAAGTCCTTGACTTAGAAATATTCCATAGCATGAATATAATCCACCCTTGTTTTCTACTAGCTAAGCTAAGCATGATGGTAGTAGGAATCTTAACTTAGGAAAATTCTACTAAGGTTTCATCTACTAGGATTTCCCATGGCATAGTTTATACTTAGCAAAATTCCATGCAGGTCCTACTTAGAAATATCACTAATGCATAGTGAAAATAATGGGACAAAAGTATGAAGCAACACTTGCCTTTTTGGTAGAGAATTATAAGTTCACTCCTTGATCTTGCAATAGTCCCACTCTTCAAATTTCACTACAATTCAATCAAGGCACAAATTCAATCTACCATTCAAGCAATTCATCACATATAATAATAAAAACAAAGCAATGCATGCAAGCATGCCAAAGATTGTTTTATTTGGAAAAGTGGTTTCTAATAGGTTATAAACATTTTAAAACACCTATTGGTCATTTATAAATGTGGTAAAACCATTTGATATCAAGTTAGTGAAAATGGCCACTTTAAGTCATTTTTGTTTTGCTAGAAATGGTTCAAATCAAAGTAATATTTTCTAGTGTTTGACAAATACATTTTAAACACAAATGTTAGTGTTTTATGGTCAAGTGTTTAATATTAAAACCATTTGCAAAAGGTTTCACCTATAAACCATTTTTATACCAAAACAATATTTTATGTTGTTGGAAATGCCTTTTAGCAAAGTAATAATTTTTTATAGGGTTCATCAAATATATTTTTAAATCTCAAAACTTGGTGTTTAGGGTCAGGGAGTTTAAATCTAATCATTTTCCAAAGGTTTTACTCAAAGAGCATTTTTAACACATAAACAATATTTTTATTTGACTAGAAATGTTCTAATTCAAATATTTATTATTTGGCTTCAAAAAAATACACTTTTAAATCCATAAGTTAGTTTCTATGGTCAAGAGGTTCAAAACAATCCATTTGCCAAAGGTTTCACCTTAAAAATATTTCTAGAATAATTTTTATATTCAAATTATGCCTACACAAGTTTCTGCAAAAACAACCAATTTAACAGAAGCAATTTCTAAACAAAGTACATGGTTAGAAAGTATTTGTTTTGCTGATTCCATTGATATAAAATTTGTAAAATTTGGACCTGTAGATTTAAAGTTATGAATTTTACAAGTTTGAACATCTATTAGAATAATGTCCGTTTTTAAAACAAAACCTGAGCCACGTGTCGTGTTCTGATTGGTCAAAAACGGTTTGCAAAGATCGAAATCTGTGGAGCGTTGGATCTAATTAGATCTGAGCGGATCAGATCACTGCATACCTCTTCGCTAAGTGGATCTATCATGAGCATAGGATCGTGATCTAACGGCTCACATCGTATCGGCCAAGAACTGGCGGCGCTGTGACGGTGGTCGGCGGCGGCGCGCTCTGCTCGCAATTGTTTCGGTGATACAGGAAGTTGGAGAGAGGGAGAGAGGGCTCACCGAGGTCGCTTCATCGTGATGAAGCTCAACGTACTCGCCGTTTGTCGAGGGGCGCACGAGGTAGTCCTGAATCGCTCGCCGGAGCTGTGCTTCACCTCGAGTGCGGTCAGACGTTGCAGGAGGTGAGTGTCTGGGGCGCAAGCGAGCAAGAGAACGTGTCAGGAGGGTGTGCAAGTTTGTACAGGTTGATATGGAACTCACCATAGGGCAAGGGGCACACGGAGTCGACGACAGTAGCTCGCCGGAGCTGATGTAGACGGTGGTGGTTCCCAGACGAAGATGAAGGAGAGGCCGTGGGCACGAGCAAGCAAGTGGGAGGTACTGGAAGAAGCGCACGGTGATGGTGAACGAGCTCGTAGCATCCAAGGGGCAAGGGGAGGCAGGTACTGGCCGGAATCGAAGAAAATGCACGCCGGAGCAGGGAGAGGTTTCGGGTGAAATCGGTGCGGCCTGGTGGCGTTCGCGGAGTGAGATCTGAGGGGAAAGTTAGAGCAGGTGCGAGCGTTTAAGTGTGCGTGGTCAGGGGACGGTTTCACGGCGTCGTTAAAGCGTATTAACACTGGCATTCATCGACAATAAACATGGCCAGGGGGGCGCGGTCAGTGGCGGGGTGAGGAAGAAGGGTCTGGCAGGTGGGGTCATTTCGTCGGTGAGAAAGAGAGGGAAGAGGTGGGGTCCAGCAGTCAATTGCTACGCGGGTTCGTTCTTGGTGCGAACCGTTTTCCTGCGGGGAAGGGGAATTGGGCTAGCTGGGCCTGGATTGGGCTAGGTTAGCTAGGCTGGGTCAGTTTCATTTTTTTTATTCTTATTCATTTTTATTTTTCTATTTTCTTTTTCTATTTTCTTTTTCCTGTTTTGATTTTGTTTAAACCATTCAAACAACCATTTGAATTCAAAACCTTGCCAAACTTTCTATAAGTTTTTAATCTGTCTAAACATGTATTCTTAAATACCATTTTAGTAATAATTCTCTTATTTATTTATGGTTTATATTTTAATTAAAATGGGCACTTTCCTTTATTAAATAAGGTTTCATTATAATTTAAAATCCTTATTTAAATTCCAAATTTTCACAAAACCTTTTCAGTAGGTTTATTTATTTAATAGAGTGTTAAAATAATTCACTTTAATTTATTTAAAGTATTTTAATATGATTATTAATCATTTAAATTGGGCAAATGTTTTCATTCCAATGAAATCAAATATGGTTTTAATTCCATATAAATTTATTTAAATGATTCTTTTGTTTCATTAAAGTTTAAAATAACTTTTATTCCACTAGGGCAAATTCCATATTCCCATGATTTAATTAATCATTTCTATTTAAGGATTTTATCTTTATCCATATATATTTAGGATATGGTTTAATGCCATATAATTTTATTGGAATTATCTTTATCTTATTATTTTATTTGGATTAGGATTATATTTATTCCATATAGTCATGGATTTGGCCAAGATTTTATTTGGCTTTTAGATATTCCTTGTTTATTTATTCCTTTACTTATCTTATAAAATCCATATCTTTTTATTTAAAGATCCAAACTTGGTGATTCCAATTTGTATAATTTTTATTTAATATTTGTTTATCCTTTTAAATCCTTTTAGGATTACTTGCTCATAATTTGGTATGGATTTAGATAGGAGCTTTATTAGCTTTGGAAATTTATTTCCTTATCTTATTAAATTCATAAGATTTTATCTAGGGCTCCAACTTAAGTGAAATCAATTTCTATGGTTTTATAATATTTATATTTTTTCATCCTTGATCTTTTATAACTGTTTTTTGACAAATTTTTGTATGGATCAAATCCATAGTCTTAGAATAATCTTGGAAATGATTTATTCCATTAGGGTTTTAGAGTTTTTGGTTTATTTTTCAAGTGTTTAAATTTCAAGATGCATTTATGAAGAATGCATTTCACTTGATTTGATTTCAGTTGGATTCAAATTTTATTCAAAGTTTGTTCAAGATGGGTTTTAATGTTTCCACTTTAAAACAAAAAGTTTCTTTTCACCCTAAATTTCAACAATTATTTATTTTGTTTATTTATTCTTCACATTTCAAAATTTGGAAAATTTTGGGATGTGACAGGTTTGTACACTTTACCCATGTGAATTGGTCAACCTAGATCATACCACCACACTCATATTGTGTGATGATAGGGAGAATCCCAAAAAGAGATTGTTCGGGAAATAGATCCCCAAACCCCACTGTGCACTAGTTCCAACCTACCTTTCATTATATCTCTGGCTACACTTGGTTTGGGTCACCATGACCTACTGAGTCCAACCAGCCACCCATTCTTACTGGCACATGGTTGCAAACGTAAGCTACTATAATAAAGAAAAGTAATCCTTCTTAGTGCCCTAGACGACATTTCCCACCATTATTCACACTCTGTTGACAATCCAACCACTCCGCCTAGGTAATTCATTGACATTATGTTGTTTTAGTTGAACAAAATATATACTTCACCATAACATAATCCCTTACATGTTTATACAACATGTCTAAGCACATCTACGATACGAGGATCAACTACAAGGGATTTCCCTACCACAATACATAGGATATATCATATCATAATATTACCTACACATGTAGCTACAAAAATACACTACACATGCACAAAAGAAAATAGTAGGACAATTTATGAATAAAGTAGCAACTACTTGCCTTGGCGGTAGGTGTCGAGAGTACAGTCCTCACAGAAACAGGTGTTGCACTTGTCACAATCTACAAGATATAAATTTGCAACACATAAACAATCATACACAACCATAACAATGCACAAATACATGCATGACAATTTAAACAAGGACTTAGTAGCCATTGTATGTTCTCTGACCTTTATGACTACTGATTACATGCATGGGAAACATTTTATGCAACAAAAGCATTTATTGTGAATTATTGATTTAAATAATGGAGTTATAAGAAAAACATTAGGCCTTTGGTGTAGACAGTGTTTTTCAATCTGGACAAAAATACTACTGCATAGGTAACGTGTTTTAGAACAACTGACAACAAGAATCACTTAAAAAGGACATATAGATCTTTTTCTAGAATTAAAATACTATACTCATTTTAATAAACTCAAGAATATACGTACTGTATACTTGCGATATTATTGCAGAATAAAATTCTACGCAATTTTGTGATTTCAACTGTATATTACTTTTAATTTTTGGACCAATAAATCTTTTATGATGATTTTTTGAAATTTTGTATTTTCTAGAATTTTGTTTATGCAATAGTCAACCAGTTGAACAGTCAACACTGACTGTCTCTCAGCGCTGTGCGGTGCCACACGGCGACCTGCGGTTGGCCGATACCGCTTCGGCCATCTCAGATGATATGGGTCGTGCGATGGCAATCGTGCGGTCGGGGAGGCGTTCTTCCTCACCCGGTCATTCCCGGCGAGGTGGTGGCGGCGGGGCAATTCAGCGACGGTTCGGAGGCGGCTTCCGGTGCTCTTCAGCAGTGGGAAAAAAGCTGACATGATGCGACGGAGTTTGGTGGGATCGATGGTGGTCATGGCATCGTGCTCCTCTTCCTGGAACAACGATGAGACACAGACGGGGTCAGCGGCTCGCGGCGAACTCTGGCGACGTCAGGAGGAAGCTCCGGACCACTACAAGTAAGGGGAGAGGGTTAGGGCAAGGTGGTCCATGGAGGCAAGGGAGTTTAGGGGTCGATAGACGGCGCGGGAGGCCGGGGTGGTCGAGTTCAAGCTCGCACCAAAATAATGGCGGCGGCAATGACAATTTCGGCGAGAAATTCTGGCGGATTGGCGACATGGTAGATGGGGTAAAAGGGGTGGGGGGTTCGGCGCAGGACGAAAGGTTTATATGGAGATAGGTTGGATAGGGCTCGGGAGATAGAGTTTCAAACCGAATCGGCGATCCTCCCCGCAGAAATCGGTGATGGGCGGCGGTGTTCGTGTCGCAGACGAACGCGCGGGCATTGAGACTGGAAAGTGGGGCCCGCATGTCGGGAGAGGAAAAAGGACGACAAAAAATAAAAGGGAAAGGAGAGAAAGGCACGCGGCTGGGCTTTAGCTGGGCCAATTGCACGGTGGCCTGGCGCTACTCCGCGCTGCCCCGAGCGGGCTGGATGGGCTGTGCGCGGCTGTGCTTTTCTTTTGTTTTTATTTCCTAAACCAAATCCTTATCTGAATTTTCTGAATCTGTCTAGCTGTTTGTCTGTCTAAATTTTCTGAAACCTGAATTCAGTTACAAACTAAAACATGCATACCTTTTGGTCTAGAGCTCTAAATTGAGCGAAACAAATTCCTACAGGTTTGTAATTAAATACTCTATGCATCTATGCATCCTGAATGTTTATATAATACTATTCTAGCAGATGAATGGTAAAACCATACTAGTCGTGTAAATGTGACAACTCTGTAATGATGATTATGATGCAATGACATGCATGATACGCAGTACCAATTCTGAAAATTGGGATGTGACAATACTAACCCCCTTAAGACGAATCTTTTCCTCGAGATTCAATGTGGCTAGCAAATAGGTGCGGGTTGTCCTCGCGGAGGTCATCTTCTCGCTCCCATGTGGCTTCTTCTTAGGTGTGATGGCTCCATTGCACCTTGCAAAATCTGATCGTCTTGCTACGAGTAAATCTCTCTGCTGTCTCCAAAATTTTGATCAACTTCTCCTCATATGTGAAGTCATTCTCTAGATAAACCTCATCTAGTGGCACAGTTTCTCTCAATGGTGTATCCACCATCTCTGGATGACACTTCTTCAGCTGGGACACATGGAAAATGTCATGAACAACAGACAGAGCCTCTAGCAACTCCAACTGATATGCAACGTCTGCCTTATGTTCTAATACCCGGTATGGTCCTACAAAATCAAGGTTCCATCTTACCCTTGATTCCAAACCTCTTAATCCCATGTAGTGGCGAAACTCTAAGGTATGCTTGATCTCCGATCTCATACACCACTTCCTTGTGCTTGACGTCAGCATAGCTCTTCTGTCTTGATTGTGCTACCTTCAGCTTGTCCCAAATCAAACTAAGCTTCTCACTGGCATCCTTGATCAAATCAGGCCCAAATAGCTGACGTTCACCTACACCATCCCATAGCAATGGTGTTCTGCACCACTTACCATACAACACATCAAACAATGACGTCTTGATGCTAGACTAGTAGCTGTTGTTGTAGGAAAACTCGGAGTACGACAAATTATCATCCCAACTAGAGCCATGAGCTAGAGCATAAGCTCTCAACATATCCTCCAAAATTTGTTTCACCCTCTATGTCTGTCCATATGTCTAAGGGTGGAAAGATATACTAAACTCCATCTGGTTCCCAACGACTCATGCAGCTGGTGCCAAAAGTGAGAGGTAAACTGGGTGCCTCTATCCGACACAATACTCTTGGGAACCCCGTGTAGGCTCACAATCCTGTTCATGTAGATCCTGGCTAACTTGGCACTGGTGTAGGTGGTCTTTACTGGTATAAAGTGGGATACCTTGGTCAAATGGTCGACCACCACCCAAATTGATTTGTAGACCGACTTTGTCCTGGGAAATCCCATGATAAAGTCCATTCCCACTTTATCCCACTTCTAATCAGGTATCGACGACGGCTATAACAATCCTGCTGGCTTCTGATGCTCAGCTTTGACTCTACTATAGACGTCACATAAGGCAATATTCTCAGCGATATCTCCCTTGATATTGTTCCACCAAAATATTTCCTTCAAATCCATATACATATTTCTATT
The DNA here is from genome assembly GCA_916181665.1 of Avena sativa. Lineage (NCBI taxonomy): Eukaryota > Viridiplantae > Streptophyta > Magnoliopsida > Poales > Poaceae > Avena > Avena sativa. Next base: position 317,878,690 of record OV702281.1, read on the forward strand.
ACCTGGATGTATAGAGTATGGAGAGTCATGGGCTTCCTGGAGAATCAACTTCCTTATTCACGGATCATTGGGCACACAGAAGACCCCCATACCACAAGGTTCCTTGTTCATCTTCGTGAAATCCTTCTGCTTTTCCCTTGGGTATGTTTTCCTTTATTATTTTCAGTTCACTATCCTTCCTCTGAGCTTCACCAATAATATCCTGAAGCTTTGGCTTGATCTCCATTGCTGCTAAATATCCCTTCGATACTACCTCCAATATGATATCCTTGAATTTCTCACATAAATCCTTCGGCAAATTTCCCACAGTCAGGACATTGGCATAAACCTTGAGACTTAGTGCATCTGCCACTACATTTGCCTTTTGATGAGTGCTTATTTGCATCATGTTTTACATTATTATTTTGCATTGTAGATGTAGGATCTTGGTATTTTATGATGTCCGCACACACTTTTTATCTCTATTATCACCAGGATCAGATCAGATGATGGATTCAATGGACACAATTCTTGGAGCAGTTGTACTGGAGAGAAAAGGAGGTTAAAACTACATAAATCTCTTATTTGGGAAATATTAATAATACCAGAAGAAAGCTCGAAACAAGAAATGGAGACAGAAGAGTTGTTGACCAACTATACAGCGGGCCGCCGTATAGTTCCAGCCATATAGTTGGCGCCGCCTCCGCCTCCTCAAATAGTTTCACCCCGGGAAACTGATTCAGAGAGACGACATACAGAACACCCAGAAATCGACGAAACCTAACCTCCGGAAGGCATCTGGATGGGGAACTTGCCCTAGGGATCCATTTTCGCCCTACGCAGATCTGGGAGGCCAAGGCATCGATCTCCATCTTCATCAACCGCTGCATCTTCATCACCACCATCATCTCCATCCATCCCATCAAGATATTATTGTAATTCTTGCACTAGTTGTGGATTTATACAAGTACTATTCATTAATGATCGCTTCCATTACCATTACTATGATGTTGTCTGCCTCCATGTATGCGTAGATCATTAGTTCTTGTGGAGATGGATAAACCCTAGTATGAGATTGGAATAATATAAAGTTTATTATGATATTCATCGCTGTGACCATGTGTTAGATTGTCTACATATTGATGTTGGGAGAAACCGACCTCTCCAATATTTGCCTCTTGTGGGGACTTGATGTAGGGAACTACTTATTGGTAGACGGAGGGATGTTAGCACTTATAGTGACTATAAAGCTATTGGCACCTCTTACGTATCAACCTGAGAATCGAGGAAACTCACAAAACACTATCCATGCCATGGGATACGTCCTGCGGGATTACGTACCTTAATAGCACGGTAATTCAATTGATGTTGATTGCTATCTACTGTGGTTATATGGATGATTTGATCAGTGGTTGCTACCTCTTTGTCCAAATATGGAGTTCCTCCCACACATACATAGTTGAGAATGTTCATGATGATAATCTTTACCTTAGCCCTTTATAATGCTAGTGGTGTATCCGCCAATCCCTAAGAACGCTTTCTCCAACTGAAGTTTGATGGCATCTCAGATCACTGTAGAGCTTCGTTGGGAGTCCCCAAGATGAAGGTGTGATGAGCACACCAGCAAGTCTTCCCACAGTAAGAAACCAAGGTTATCGAACTAGTAGGAGGAAGGAAACGACTCAAAGGTGTTGATAGCAACTTGGAAACCTGCACAACAGAAACTCAAGACTTTGCCCCAACGAACAGTGAGGTTGTCAATCTGACCGGTTTGCTGAAAACAAAGGATTAACTATATGGTGTGGAAAGTAATAATGGTTTGCAGAAAGGTAAACAATAACAGTGGAAGATGTATTAATGGTAAAGATTGTACCGGGGTCCATAGTTCACTAGAGATGTTCTCCTTAAGATAAAAAAACATGTCATGCTGGGTAAACAAATTACTGTAGGGCAATTGACAGGACTGAGCAAGGCATAACAATGTAATACTATACATTCATGATCCTATGAGATTCGATTGGGATTAACAACAAGATACATAGACCGCCATCCAACTGCATCTATGACTAGTAATCCACTTTCAGGTTATCATCTGAACCCCCTATGGTATTAAGTTGCAAGCAACGGATAACTGCTTTAAGCAAAGTGTGTAAGGTAAACAATCCACTTGTTCCATGAATAAGAGACCGTTGTTTTCTCCCTAGTAGCAACAACACATCTACAACCTTAGAGATTTATGTCACTTCCCTTAGATTAATTAGAGGCATGAAACCACTATCGAGCATAAATACCCCCTCTTGGAGTCACTAGCATCTACTTGGCCAAGATAGCTGCTAGAAACGGAGAGCGTGCAAGATCACAAACAACACAGACATGATAGAATCAATAAGACAAAACCATTAATCAATCTGACATAGCAATCTCAATATCCATCGGATACCCGCAAACACAACATGCATGATTACAAATAGATGATCTTGATCATGAACGAAGCTCACAAGGTCTAAACATGGTAGCACAAAGGAGGAGATACAACCATCTAGGTACTACATGGACCCGTAGTCCAAGGTGGAACTACTCACGCTTCATACTGGAGGATGGCATGATGAAGAAGAAGGCCTCCGGGATGATCTCCCCTCTAGCAGGGTGCCGAGAAGAGCTTCAGATCCCTGATCTAGGGACGATGGTGGCGGCGGCTATGTACTGTTTCATGGAAGATTGATCGGTTTCTTAGGGTTTCAGTATCGGGGGGTCTTTATCGAGGCAGGGGGCATCCAGGGCGGCCGCAACCCCAGGTGCGTGCCCACCTAGGCCACGCGGCCAGGGGGTGTGGCCCCCTGGTGGATCTTCTCCATCTCGTACTCTGGCTTCGTGTTCCTCACGGTAAAATATTGACTTTGGCTTTTGTCCCATCCAATTCCGAGAATATTGATTTTCTTCCTTTTCTGGAACCAAAAACAGTGAAAACAGGCAACTGGCACTGTGGCATCTTGTTAATAGGTTAATACCAGAAAACATAGAAAAACACCTCAAAGTGTAGACAAAGCAAAGCAAAGTAGATACTAAACAAGCATGGAACATCAAAAATTATTGATACGTTTTCAACGTATCAAGCATCCCCAAGCTTAACTCCTGCTCGTCCTTGAGTAGGTAAGTGATAAAAAGAATAATTTTTGAGGTGACATGCACCATTAAAATCAAGATCAAACCATTTGCAAGCATTGAAAGATGGGATCAAAGAACTCTAAACATGAGCATGAAAGATGGAGTTAACAGTAAGACAAAGTAACTATGCATGCAACATGAAAGGTTACAAACAAAGATCATGAATAACATGCATTGAAATATGTTTGTGTGTTTCACATATAGAAAACATATCATAGTGGCATTTAGCTTGTCCCTCATGGAGTATCAAATAGATGTATAGGACACCTTCAAAGTTCATAAGAGTGACTAGATACAAATAGTTCAAGAACAAGCTATATCAACAATATGCATCAATCAATAAGTTTTGGGAAATGCACCTAGAACTAAGAATGGCAACTATGCTCTCTTAACTGGTGCCTAAGGATAGAAGGTTGATGCAGCGCTGAGTTGATGTAGGAGCGCTTCGTTGGGAACCCCAAGAGCAAGGTGTGAAGCAGCATAGCAGCAAGTATTCCCTTAGTAAGAAACATAGGTTATCGAACCAGTAGGAGGAAGGAAACGTCACACAGGTGTTGCAAGCAACACGGAGACCTGCACAACACAAACTCAAGACTTTGCCCCAACGAATCAATGAGGTTGTCAAGATCACCGGTTTGCTATAACAAAGGATTAAACATATAGTGTGGAAGGTAATGGTGGTTTGCAGAAAGTAAACAAGTAACAGTGGAATATGTATCAATGGTAAAGATTGGACCGGGGTCCATAGTTCACTAGAGGTGCTCTCCTTGATAAACAACATGGAATGAATGGTAAACAAATTACAGCAGGGCAATTGACAGGAACTGAGCAAGGCATAACAATGCAATTACTAGTCACAAAGATCCTATGAGATTCGATTGGGCAATACAACAAGATACATATACCGCCATCCAACTGCATCTATGACTAGAAGTCCACCTTCAGGTTATCATCCGAACCCCCTCCAGCATTAAGTTGCAAGCAACAGACAACTGCTTTAAGCAAAGTGTGTAAGGTAAACAGTCCACATGTTCCATGAACAAGAGACCGTTGTTTTCCCCCTAGTGGCAACAACACACCTACAACCGAAGAGATTTCTGTCACTTCCCTTGGAAACTAGAGGCATGAACCCACTATCGATCATAAGACATGATAGAATCATAAAGACAAAACCATTAATCTAACCAACATAATAATCTCAATATCCATCGGATCCCCGCAAACACAACATGCATGATTACAAATAGATTAGATCTTGATCATGAACGGAGCTCACAAAATCTATACATGAAAGCACAAGGAGGAGATACAACCATCTAGCTACTACATGGACCCATAGTCCAAGGTGGAACTACTCACGCATCATACCGGAGAGAAGGCCTCTGGGATGATTGCCCCTCCGGCAGGGTGCCGGGAAGAACTTCAGATCCCCCCGACATAGGGACGACGGTGGCGGCGGCTACAGAAAGTTTCGTGGAATATTGATCGGGCCTTAGGGTTTCTGCATCAGGGGCTTCTTATAGGTGAAGGGGGAGGCCGAGGTGGTGGCCAGGGGCCCCACACCCTGCCTAGGCACGGGGCAGGGCCCACCCGCGCCTAGGGGGGTCTGGCCGCCCTGGCCCGCCTCTCCGGCTCCCCTCTGGACTTCTTGTTCCCCACGGAAATTTATTGACTTTGACGTTTGTCCCGTCTAATTTCGAGAATATTTCCTTACTAGCTTTTCTAGAACCAAAAACAGCAGAAAACATGTAACTGACATTGTGGCAACTTGTTAATAGGTTAGTACCAGAAAACATGTAAAAAGCACCTCAAAGTGTAGACAAAGCAAAGTAGATACTAAACAAGCATGGAGCATCAAAAATTATAGATACGTTTCCGACGTATCAATCATCCCCAAGCTTAACTCCTGCTCCTCCTCGAGTAGGTAAGTGATAAAAAGAATAATTTTTGAGGTGACATGCACCCTCACAATAAAGATCCAACCATTTGCAAGCATTGAAAGCTGTGATCAAAGAACTCTAAACATGTGCATGAAAGATGGAGTTCTAACAATAGGACAAAGTAACTATGCATGCAAAATGAAAGGCTATAAACAAAGATCATGAATAGCATGCATTGAAAAACGTTTGTTTGTTTCACATACAGAAAACATAGCATAGTAGCATTAAGCTTGTCCCTCATAGAGTAGCAAATATATGCATAGGACACCTTCCAAGTTCACAAGGGTGACTAGAAACAAATAGCACAAGAATAGGTAATATCACAATATGCATCAATCAATAAGCTTTGGAACACTGCACACTGAATGACAACTATGCTCTCTTAATGGTGCCTAAAGGTAGAAGGTGGAGACTCAATAGTGGTGGAAGAAAAGCCTTTTGTAAAGGAAGCAGGGATTTCAAGTTTCAAAAAGATCTTCCAAAAATTATCGTACTTGTTAGGTTTTAGCCCTCATTGCCCCTATCATAAGCATCTTGAAGTGATTAAGGTTAAAGTGAACCAAGATGGAGTATATGCCTGACGAAGTATAAGTTGGCAATCTCAAGTCCCTTTAATACGAGGGCCACACCTCATGCTACTCAACTTTAGTCACCTGTTAGTTCTTGCCATTGTAAGTATTTGCATATCATAGAGAACCTCCAACGGGGTGCCCCTTGCACATGGTACAGGAGCTTTCCCATAACCAAAATGACAAGGCAAGCAGACAATGAGAATCCCAGCAATCTTTTTATTTACCATATGCATATCTTTTTATTGAGGATGCTTCATAGATAGCTCACTATGGTGATGCTGCAAGTTTCCACCATGATTAGGCATGGCTTAGGCTAGCGGCCCAGGCGTTTCTCTAACACAAAATAAAAACTCCATGGACTTACAAGTTCCCTCTTTATTTCACACCGGTGATATCCATAGACAAAATAACATGATATCAACTGAGTACAAAGTACAAGTGCAATGTTGAAAACGTTCCCCGTGACAGCACAGTTATGTTAATTCCAACGTATAAGTGCAAACATATACAACATACATGACACAATGGTTCAAGTTTATTAGGGGCAAAGAATATATAAAGTGTGCCATCAAGTTTGTGAGGGCTTTAATCACTAAGTTTTCACATAACAAAATAGTTTTTAATTGGAAGATAGCTGAAAACAAGAATATACTTGGAATGGTGTAACACACCATGCATAGGAGTTTATAGTGGACACTTTTGAATAACTTGGTTTCTTGGGTGTTGGAAGCATGAGCAGAACTTACTCATATAAGTGGAGGGTAGCAAAAGACTGGGAGCAACCAACTAAAAGAGCAATAATGGCCATAATCATGCAGAGCAACAAAGCAATACTAATCAAAGTATAGAGTGGTACTACAAGTCAAGGACTAAATGATCATAGATGCTATGGTGACTTGTTCATAGTCATAACATGGTGTGAGCATGTGCCAAGTCAACCCAAACAAAGCATCAAAGGAGAATACCACAATACCATGCTTTTGCATGCTAAAACAACGCACAATTTCTTCAAGGCACACTAAGCAATCCCAATTGTTTGGAACAATACGTGCTACATCAATAATTACTAAGCATAATGCCAAAAAAACACCTAGCATGTCATGTTAAAGTCTAAGTCACAGTCAATGCAAGCTCCTCTTGCACTTTCAAGCAAGAACTTACTACTCCTTTCCAACACCAAGCAACTTATTTGCGAAACAACACAACAAGAACGAGGGTCCAAACTACTTTATTTAAGCAAACTAAACAACCTAAGCAAAGCAAACAAAAACTAAGATGCTCCAAGAACAACACAACTTGTGCATGAAACAATAAAAACGAAGTGTCTAGACAGACCTTAGCTTTTTATTGATGAAGAAGGGGATGCCTTGGGTATCCCCAATATTTGACGCTTGTACCTCTTGGATATTTATTGGGGTGACACACGGGTGGCATCCCCAAGCTTGAGCTTTTGTCCATTCTTCATCTCATTACATCATTCTCTCTCTACACCTGAATTTTTTTCCTTAATACAAAACTTTACACAATCTTCATTAGCAACTTTAGTTTATTCAAAAGATATTAGACCTCTGGCAAAGCTTTGGAACAGAAAGTATTTTCACTAAAAATACAAGCTACTGTAGTAACTCCTTCCAAAAGCTCAATTCACCTAAAGAGAACTCAAAAATGAGTCAATAAGAAGCAAATGCAAATAATGGCAGAAATCTGCCAAAACAGACTAGCAGGTAGAAACCGATTTTTTCAAACATCTTTTTTTGCTCAAATCAAAATGTTTTGAACTAACTAAAGTTAGCTAAAATACTAGGGGAATTATTCGTAAATTTTTAGATCAATCCGAGTTACAGAGACTCCTCACGAATATTTATGGTGGAGGACAGAAATCTGTTTCGGGACATGAACTCCCTAAATCTTACTTCCCTCTCATTAAAGGTCATTCTTGGCACAAAAAGCAAAACAAAAATTGATAAGGAGAGGTAATTACTGAAGTATTAACTTCCAAGACTCAAGGAAATTCTTGGGTTGTCTCCCAACAAGTACTTTTCTTTAACGTCTTTAAGTTAGGCAGAAGAAGCAAGAAGAATCAAGTATTTTCAAATGTGAAGCATTAACATCAAACCTTTCTTTCAAAGGAGGAGCAAAATGCAACTTCTCTCTCTCCTCATAGGGAAGTGTTCAATACCTTTCTTGAATGGAAAATTATATTTAATGGTGCCTTCTTTCATATTAATGATGGCACCAACTGTTCTAAGAAAAGGTTTCTTCTTAGCATTATCATTGAGTGGGACATCCAAATAACAATCTTCCAACGGTGGCAAATCAAGCATTTCATAAATCTTCCTAGGCATAATAGAGAGACTAGAACCAATATCACATCAATCTTTGAGATCAAAGTCATTCACTTGCACATTAATAATGGGTTCCCAACTATCTTCTACCTTCCTAGAAATAGAAGCTTTGTGTTTTAGCTTCTCTTCCTTAATCTTAACAAGATCATCTGTAATGTGTTTAGTAAAAGCAACATGCATATCACTAGCATCAGGACTTCTAGCATGCTTTTGTAGGAACATAATCACTTCAGAAATATTGCAACCATTAATATCAAAGTCAAACTTAGCATCACTAGTAGTAGGCTCAATAGGGTTAGGCATAGTAGGAGGAGGAATAGGGACTACTTGCGGTTTGAGTGGTGATGGTGCACACACTATTGTTTCTATCAGTTTCAGCTTCCCTTTCCCACTTAGCATGTAGTTGGGATAACAGTCAAACATTTTCATCAATAGTAAATTGTATGGCATGAGTGGCAACAAAGGTACTTTCCATAGTTTTAGGTTTAGCAGCCATTTTATTAACCAAAGAAGTTTGAGCTTAAGACAAAGAGGATATATTTTTCTCAACATTTAAATGCTTTTCATCTATAGCCTTATTGAAAGTGGTTTGTTTACTGATAAATTCTTTGAGCATGACCTCAAGTTCAGAGGGGGCACTTCTAGCATTATTGTAAGAGTTTCCATAGGAATTGCCATTATTAGGAGGATAAGGTCTATAATTGTTACCACCAAAATTACTCCTATAAGCATTGTTGTTGAAATTGTTGTTTCTAATGAAGTGCACATCAACTTTCTCTTCTTGATCAACCAAAGAGGCTAAGGGAACACTATTAGGATCTAGAGGAGCTTTCCCAATAACAAGCATAGCCATAATAACATCAATCTTTTCACTCAAAGAGGAAGTTTCCTCAACAGAATTTACCTTCTTACCATGTGGAGCTCTCTCAACATGCCATTCAGAGTAGTTAACCATCATATTATCAAGGAGACTTGTTGCAGCACCCAAAGTGAGGCCCATGAAGGTACCTCCAGCAGCGGAATCCAACAAATTTCTTGAGGAGAAGTTCAAACCTGCATAAAAAGTCTGGATAATCATCCAAGTAGTGAGTCCATGAGTGGGGCAATTCTTAACCAAATATTTCATTCTTTCCCAAGATGGAGCAACATGTTCACTATCAAGTTGTTTAAATTTCATAATGTCACTTCTCATAGATATAATCTTAGTAGGAGGATAGTACTTTCCAATAAAAGCATCTTTGCACTTAGTCCAAGAATCAATACTATTTTTAGGCAAAGATAGAAACCATTATTTAGCTTTTCCTCTCAAGGAGAAAGGAAACAGCTTGAGCTTAATAATATCTCCATCTACATCCTTATACTTTTGCATCTCACAAAGTTCAACAAAGCTATTGAGATGGGTAGCAGGATCATCGGAACTAGCACCAGAAAATTGCTCTCTCATTACAAGATTCAACAAATGTAGCGACCTCGGATCGAGAAGGATCCTAAGTCCCTGTGATTAACATGCTAGTCCCTGGATCAATAGCTAGCACTCATAGTCGATGAAATATCATGTAGAACACAAGTCTTTATTACATGAATCGAATAATCCATAGTTTACATTATTACAACAGAAGCGATATAAATAGAACTTGGAGTCTCATCAATGCCACAGATAGGTTGAGTGAAGACCCATGATCCTAGCGCACCTTTCAACAATCTCCAAAATTCTGCACATGAAACGTGCATCCAACAAGTTGGTCAATACTTTGAATGTATTGGAAAATTACACCAAGGAAGGAATAAGACTAACTCTACATGCAAGGCTAGTTTAGGCTTTCAAGTTCATTTGCATAAAGCTAATTTTCTCTAAGTATGGAGAAAAGAGAATGAGTTTTACCCTACTTTGTAAACATTTTAGTAAATAAAATAGGATCTAATGGAACACTGTAACATCCCAAAAATACTAAACTAGGATCATCAATTTCTAATCATCAAAATTAGGGTTAACAAAAACTTTTCTAATTAAAATTATGAAAGCATGCATATGTGTATGCATTTAATTTGAAATTCTTTTGAACCAACTTGTTTGTGTGTTTCCTTGCTTGTAAAATGTTTCTTAGGTGAAATAAACATCATCTAAAACATTTCCCACACTTATCCCAAAGACAAGTAAAGCAAAACAAATAAAATAAAGGAATGGTCATTTTGACCAATTTAACTCCCATGCCTACTTTGGCTGTATCAAACTTTCAGAACCTAACAGAAACTTTTCTGGATCTTTGCACCCCTTGAATGTACTCATAACAAAGTATCAAGGCCCACCTTGTGATCATCCAGAAACTTTCAAATCCATAGTTTAAATGACAATTCAAAATCGTATCTTTATCATATGAGAAGATCCCACTTTTTCAAAAACCACTCAAACAAGCTCAACTTTCAAAACCCAAGCATCTGCAGACTCACTAGCACCAACCTAGCACACCCACCAAAAATATTTTCAAAATTCAAAACTTGAATTAATGTGGCCATTTCATCAAACAGGTAGCAGACACAAATCATACAAAATATAAACACTATAGTGAGCACTGATTGAAGCCTAACTTGTTCCCTCTCTAGCTCACAACCAACTCAGTAGATCATCTAGCAAGATTAACCAAGCACTAGTACCACTGTGAGCTTGCCAAAACCATCAATGGTGAACAGCCGAAGCCAACCTTGTCACCCCCATGTCGACAAAAAGCTAGGAGGAGAAGCAAGTCTAGCCAGCATGTCTGGGAGGCAGCCCACCGTCCACCGCCACTCCCTGTCCACCGCTCGAACCTTGCCAACCCCTGGACCACATGCACGGACCGCCCCCAGACCGCCAGCTACCATGCCGAGCGTGCGCCAGAGCGCCACCCTCGACCGAAGCACACAGACCGCGCGCCGCCCTCGCTGCGTGCATACATGATAACCACCGACCCAGGAGACCGCCAGACATCCCCGTTAGCTGCCCCATGCCGCACAGCCACCGCTCGCCGTCGATGACGCCGCCTCTGCCGCGCAGAGCGTCGCGTGTTCCAGACCAAGCCGCACCGCCCCATGCCTCGAAACCATGTCGTTGAGCATCGCCAGGGAACACCGCACCGCCCCTACCTTCGCCCATGCCAATAGCCGCCTATACCATCACCCCCGACGAGCTCACCGTGCGCCCCATCGGTCCCCTCGCTCGACTATAAATAGAGGCCACCCCGCTCGAATTCTTCACACCATTCAACTCCCCTCTCATCACTGATCGTGCCACACCATTCCCGGAGCAAGGCGAGCAGCGCATCGCCGGAATTTCATCGGAGCCCGCCGCCTCTGGAGAAGAAGGGCTCCATCAATTTCGTCTACCCCAGGAGCTGCCACGACCACCCCTGAGTTCGCCGTCGTCGACTTCGTCGTTCGCCCGCCTCGCCGACCCTCGCCAGTACCCCGGTGAGCCCCCAACAACCCCCACTGGCCGCGCTAGGTTTCTATCTCGCCGGCGTTGCTCAACGTCGACGATGACTCTCAGCCGTTGGATTAGAATCAGATCGAACGACCCACGTTGCCCCGTACCGCTTCGCACCCCCTGTCTCACTGACGAGTGGGGACACCCACTTAAGCAGCCCGCGGAAGCGCCACGCTTAGCAGGCCGGCCCGTTAACCTTTCCCACGCAGGCCAGTTATTTAAATTAAACCTTTTCTATTTTATTTCAAACTCACTTCTGTACCCAACTTCAAAAATCAACCCAGGTCGATCCAGTGCACCAAATTGAATGAAACTAATTTTGTTAGAAAGGTCTTGAAATGCTGAATCCAAGCCCGTTGGATTCAAGTCATTTGGATCTATAGATCACCCATGGTAAAAATAACAAGGCAGAAGCTTTTCTGTATTCAATTTTTTTTCAAATTTAAACCATAATAGATTGTGAGTTGATTCCAACTCTCAAAAATCACATTTAACCATACCTTTCAGAATATATAAAAATATATAGGTTTACTTGCAGAAATAACATTCAAGTAATAAAAGAATGCCCCATAGGAATTTCTAGTCACTTTATTTAATTAAAATAAAAGGGTAAAACCTTATTAAATTGTGACACCACTTTAAATCATATTCCCATGGACTAAAATATGTGGTGATGACATGTGTCAACATGATCCCATGTTTGGTTTGGAGAATATTAAATCTTAAGTAGTTTTTCAATGAGTAGAAATTACTTTTCTAAAATTAAAAGGAATTAAACCAAGCTTTAACCTTGTAATGTTAGAGATGATGCTAGATCATCTATAGGACCCTTTTGTGTGATAATTGCAAGTAGTTAAGTATTGTTTGGTGATTGTGTACATCGTATTTATTTATAGACGCTAGTACCGACCAAGGATACGAGGAGGAAGGAGGATACTACGAAGAGGAAGCCGAGGAGAACTTCAACCACTGCTCTGCACAAGGCAAGCTGATACTATACCTATGCAAGCTACTTGCAAGCTATTAACTTAGCAAGCTTTATTAACTAAGTGGACCAATCCAAGCCAACCCTTGCAAGATACTCTACTGATGCAACAAACCACTATTGTTACCATGCCACTATATGCCTTAAGCATATGCGATTATACTCACTTGATAAACCAATCCTAGTTTTATTTGCAAGTTTATTACTTTATTTCTTTATCAAAGCTCTTACTTAGAGTTTACTTAAGTGAATTATAGATACTAGAAAGATATTTGAAGGTTGCATAAAGAGCATAAAATTTGGCCTAAGCTAGATAATCTTGATGTCATCTTAAGGCATGAGATTGAACTTAGTTAGAACTCCACTAGTCCACCACCCTTCATTAGTAATTACCCCCACTTGTAGATGCTAGTGCTAAGCATAAAACTTGATCAACTTTAGATGGGAATAATTGGTGGAAAGATGGTTATGAAAACTTTGGAATGATGGATCATTCTATTGAAATGTTTTGGACATGTGTTTCCGAACACCGGATGATTTTGGTGATGAAAATGTTGAGGCATGAGCCTTAGCCCTTTATAAAACTGATGGTTGCCTGGATGCGATACTATTCCAATTTTATCGTACAACCACAATACCCGAAGACTGGGTAGGGCTTGACTGGAAACTTATATACCTTAGTATTAGTTCCCTCACGGCCAAGGTCTGAGCTGAGGCTACCTTGTGAAGATTGTCCACCTGTGCAGTATCCAAGATGACAGTTGGTCATGGTTGGGAGGACAAACTCACAGGAGAGGTGCTTATACTAGGGCGTGTAATTGAAAGGTTAGGATTGATTATCCGCATACTGAGTATGGTGAATTCAGGATTTGTTCCTGACGGATGTATCGAATGTTGTGGTGAAAGTGTACAATCTCTGCAGAGTGTCAAACTATTCGAATAGCCGCGTCCGCGGTTATGGACAGTTGGAGTGGCCATACTATTCCCGCGTCAGACTTTTCAAAATGACTTGTGACATGAATTGAGACTTTGACTTGACCACAACAGGGTTGTGATATGAAATACAAGTTCCCACTTAGGTGTTATAAAACTTCAGCTAGTTTTCGTTGCTCTAAACTTAGTAGAGATAAATCTGGCTTTTGCAAAACAACCCTAGAGCCTAGTGTCGTATTATCCAAAAAACCCTTTACCTGTTAGTATTAGTTTGCGAGTACTTAAAGAGTACTCATGGCTTTGTCCCTGGCTATTCCCATGGCCAGACTATGAAGAGGAGTACCTGGAGGATGGACCCCAGGAAGGTTACGACAACTAGGATCATCTCCCATCGTCAGCATTGCCTGTGACCCGGAAGATGGAGCTTCGCCCACGCTATCGTTATTATTACGTATTCCGCTGCTTGATGTTGTATTAAGAACTGGATCATGAGATCCCTATTTGTGTAAGAACTTATGTACGGTTGTAATGGATGATGTACTATGGTATCCAATTCTGTTATGTCTCGCAAAAATGGTAATCCTGGGATTGCGATGTATGGCATAACAGGCATCTGGGATTAAAAATCCGGGTGTTGACAAACACGAGGATATTACTCACCAAGTGTCCAAACAACCTAACACGTGGATATTACTCACCAAGTGACACTTGGATATTACGCACCAAGTTCCCAAAATCCCACCCATTGGCGATATTACTCATGCCATGGGGTTTCAGAACTTTGTTTAGAAAAGAGAGAGGAAGATCCTTCAGAGGCTCCATCCTTCAGATGCTCAATATTTTTTCCATGAACACAGCTGATCGATCAGATTGCAATACTCTCGAGAGTTTGTGCACTTTACCCACAATCCACGATCAAGTCCTTTTACAGACAAGACCATGGCGAGGCTTTCCCTTAGTATCCCCTCTACCTTCTGGATCCAACCGTGCCAATAACCTCCAGATGTTGGTACCCAGGTGAGGTTTCCCACTAAGTACTAGGCCAAGACAGAGCCCATATGTATTGTGGCTGCACTGGAAGCTTCTGAATTCTGAAACATGGCAGACTTCTTTGATTCCTAGGTGGCCGTCCTCCACCAAAATCTCACTCGTTGACCCGACAACCATTCCGCCCAAAAGAAAACTTAGTTTTATTTTTGAAGTGGATTTGAGAAGAAAAATTATCGCTCAAGAGAGCTTTATACTTAGATAATTTTCTTGTCTTTAGAGCCCCCCAACGGTACTATATATATAGCATAGCAATCAGTACTTAGCAAAACAAGGGAACCTATTAGGAAGGAGAAAATCCTAAGTACAGAGCTACTCATGGCTTACTACAAAAGTTCACCGCACTTGCAAAAATAATACTAAGGAAAAACTCTATAGAACATCCTACACATACATACTATAGAATTTGAAGATCTAACATGCATAGAATCAAAACTGGGACATTATATGAACAAGAGGTGTAACTTGCCTTATGTTGATAATATGGGTGATGATTGTATTTCTCCGTAGCAATTGCACTCTCGGAACTATCTAACGCGGGAATAGAGTAATTCCAATCAATACAATTGCAACATACAATATAACAATGATGATCACAAACATGCATGATGATTTAACATGACACAATGTTTATATTTAGTTTTATGAACATTAATATATCATATGATGCATGTATGAGATCATTTAATGCAATAGCGTATTTATCATTAAATGTTGATTTCCATAATGGGGTTTTAATTGTTTTGTTGCAACTTCTGTCCTAACTATCTAATTAAATTTGATTCCCAGCTTTAATGGATATAGGATATTGATACAAACCAGTAGGAATTGGATTCACCCCGATCCAAGTGGTAAATCTTTTTCTATGACTTAATTACTATTTAATGGAGTTTAATTCATTTAAAATATTACTTCGTAAAAAATTATGTATAAGACCATATTTGAATTCTACGAGAAATTATGAACCCAGAGACATATTATTTATATTTTTCTGATCTATAAATAATTTATTATGAATTTAATAATTTAAATGGCCATTAAAAGTAATTAAACTAATACAGCAATTTTATATTTCAAAAATTGTATCTAACATTATATTAATGTCGAATATGAAATTATGAATCCATATATACCTTATTTTCATTTTTTGGATCTACAAATATTTTATAATGATTTATTTAGTCTAAAAAGTCTATTAAACTATTTAAATTATTACAATACAACTATACAGTAAAAGTTAGATCTAATCTTGTATTAATATTCTAAATAATTTTATGAATCCGTAGATATATTATTTGCAATATTTGGATATACAGATATTTTATTATGAAATTTCTAAGATCTATCTATTTTTTTGCAATTTTAATTCAATTTTAAAACAAAAGGGAATATAAAGGAATATTCCGCACTGACTGGGCGCTGACCTGGGCTGACGCAGCGATGACGGGGCGGTGACGGAACTTTCTGACTGGGCGACACATGGCGCACACTGATTGGAGGATACCGGTTCGGCCTCG
Organism: Avena sativa; assembly: GCA_916181665.1. Lineage (NCBI taxonomy): Eukaryota > Viridiplantae > Streptophyta > Magnoliopsida > Poales > Poaceae > Avena > Avena sativa. Next base: position 317,894,633 of record OV702281.1, read on the forward strand.
ATCTAATCTGGAGCATCCGTCCCAGATCCGATGGACGAGAACCAAATTTTCTTGGCTCACCGCCCCGGTCCACGGCGAGCGGCGGCGGGCGGCTCAGATGGCGACGTCAGGCGGTGCTCCGGCTGCTCCCCGAGGTGATGATGAGGTCGACGCGGTGCGGGGAAAGATGGAGAGATCGAAGGGGGTCTCATATTCGTGGCGTTCCTCCTACAACGGTGGCAATGAACGGACGGAGTGGCGCGGCCGCTAGTCAGCTCCGGCGACGAATCCACAGTTCCGTGAGGATCTGCGGTTGTGGAAAAATAGTCAGAGAGGTGAATAATAACTCGGGTAAGAGATCCATAGGGAGAATATGGCGATTGGACGACTTGAGCATGCTCTGCCTCGAGCTCCGAAACTCGGTGGCGGCAAAAACTCCGGCGAGATTGGAATCTCGATCTAGGACAACTAGGGTTTGCAAAAAGTCGCGAAAACTATCAGGGGAAAGGATATTCGGTATTTATGGGGTCCTTGCGTGCGGTAGGGGCAAGATTGAGGCCGATTTTGGCCGAATTTCTCGGGCAGTTCGTCGGTAGGTGGAGTTGGGGATGAACATGGAGGAGGATGGGGATGACATGTTGGACCATGGTGTCAGCCGCTGTAGATAAAAAATAGAAAGGGAAGGGGTATGCGGGCTGGCTCCTGCGCTCTGGCTTTGGGCTGTCCCACCGTTCTATGCGCTGCTCGCTGGTGGGGAGCGGTGGCAAATAGAGGAGAGGAGGGAGTGGGCTGGGCCGGGGTGGTCTGCGGGGTAGGTTAGTTTTTTTTGTTTATTCTTTTCTCTTTTTTCTATTTTCTTATTTCCTTTATATCTTTTTCATATGATCACCAAATGAGTTGATTCTTGTCTCCAAAATTTTCTAAAATTATGTAGATCATAATAGGATCCTTTGTAGCAATAGTTTTCATATTTAAACAAATGGATTCATAAAACCTTGTTTGTAGTCTTGTAGGAGTATTTTTGGTAATTTAAAAATAGGGTTTTGCAAACGGTGATTTAACTTAAGAACTTGTATTAATGGAAGATTCACGGATGAGAAATCAAACAATTGTCTTAGGTTTGTTCAAAACTTGGTAGTCATAGTAATCCTCTTCTTTTAATGTGGCTTAGTAAAATATCAATCAACAACAAAAGTTTCTTTTATTCAAAATTTCAACAAGATTAAACAATCCAATCAACTTAATAATTTTATTTAACATTCCAAATTTAGGAAAAAAATTGGGATTTATAGATTACCACCCTTAAAAGGAATCTCGTACTCGAGATTCGAGAAGGCTAGAAAGAAATAGGTTCGGGTTACACTAGGGTACTACCACCCTTAAAATATTATAATTGTTGGGTTCTCCTGGTATAATGATTTGTAAGCTTAACTCATACTAACATAATTCATCATAGCCTGATGGACGGATTGGGCTTCTTTCCATTGACATTTTCTTTGCCACTACCATTCTTCCCTTTCCGAGGACAATTTGACGAGTAATGCCCTGTTTCACCTCACTTGTAGCATGTCACCTGGCTAGGATCCTTCTTGGGCTTCTTGTTGCTGCATCTATTACCATTACCATCATTGTTTTCATCCTTTCTGGCCACATTATCATGTTCTCGACAACCAACAACATAATGGCCAGGATTGTGACACGTGAAGCATATGAATTTGCTTAGATTCTTCCGATTCCTTGGTAAGGATAACATGTCGTGGCACATTCCATCTCTAACTTGCTGATTCACTTGTTGTACTATCAGGTAGAGGTGACATTGCGAGGGGTTGTGGTTGGTCCCTTCGCACAAGAAGCATGTAACTTGAGAGGTGGGGCATTCTTCAGATGGGTGACTTTCTTCATCGTAGGGGCACTGATCACGATGCTCCTTGGAGGTATGCCCTATTTCTCCACAGATCATGGAAGCTGATTGTTTTGGGACTTCAACTTCTTGGGTTTTTGGTATACGAGTGACGAGACGAGATTGTAGTAGAACCTCTTTAAATTCTTCCCAAGATATCATCCCTTGATGATCATTAATGGCGTGTTGCATCTCCCACCAGGTTGTAGCCTCGTCCTTTAAGAATTGGTTGGCATAATGAACCATTCTATTGGCTTCAATGTTGGCATCCTTCATTCTTTCTTCAACCTGGTGCATCCACTTCTTTGTATCGGCTTGGCTCTTACGCTTGGTGAAGTTGAGTTCCTTGTCCTCCTTATTGATATGGTCCATCTGTCGAGTTGACCAAGGTTTAGAGTAGGAACGAAAGGATTATGGAAGAAGAATAACCCATACAAGTGTTGGAGATATGCCCTAGAGGCAATAATAAATGTAGTTATTATTATATCTTTGTGTTTATGATAAATGTTTACATTCATGCTATAATAGTATTAACAAGGAAACATTAATACTTGTGTGATTTGTAGACTAAAATAAGAGTCCCTAGTAAAGCCTCTATATAATACTAGCTTGTTGGTTGATAGATGATTGTGGTTTCCCTATCATGAACATTGAGATGTTATTAACAACAAGATCATATCGTTAGGAGAATGATATGATGTACATACTCCTATAGATAAGCTTAGCATAAAGATCAAGTCATTTTAATAGTTCAATTGTTATATGCTTTCTGATACATAGTAATCTAATTCCTTCGACCATGAGATCATGCATATCACCTTTACCGGATGGATGCTTTGATGACATCAAACACCACACCGTAACTGTGTGGCTATAAAGGTGGCATTGAGTGTTCGGAAAGTATTGGTTGAGACACATGGATCAAGAGTGGGATTTGTCCATCCATATGACGGATAGATATACTCTGGGCCCTCTCGGTGAAATGTCATCCAATTAGCTTGCAAGCATGTGACTGGCTCACAAGGGATCACATATCACGGGAACGAGAAAAGAGTACTTATCGGTAACGAGGTTGAACTAGGTATGCAGAGATACCGACGATCATAACCTCGGATAAGTAAACTATCGTGAGATAAAGGGAAATTGATATCGTATGTAAGTGGTTCATTCGATCGCAAAGTAATCGTAGAAATATGTGGGAGCCATATGAATTTCCAGATTCCTCTATTGGTTATTGTTCGGAGAAGTGTCTCGATCATGTCCGCATAATTCACGAACCGTAGGGAGACACACTTAAGGATTCGACGTTGTTTGAGTAGTTATGGCATGATGAGAAAGAGTCTGAATGTTGTTCGGAGTCTCGAATGGGATTCGGGATATCACGAGGAGATCCGGAATGGTCCGGAGAATAAGATTCATATAAGGAAAGTCCCGTTTCGGAGTTAGGGAATAGTTCCGGTGTTTTCATCGGGAATGTTCTAGAAGGTTCCGGAATGTCCGGCACTCCGGAGGGGAAGGGTACATGAATGTGTTATATCAAGTTGGTATGATTGCATCATGTACTCGGTGTCATCGCTGAACAAAATAGAGGGTTTATTCAAATCCTAGTTTGAAAAGTCAAACGCAAAGTTTGAAAGTCAAACGGCTAGTTTTGGGAACTGGAGAGGGAGGTGGAAACCGACTTGGGGGAGGTGTTCCTCCTCCCACCGCCGGCGCACCTCCAAGCCGAGTTGGGGAGGGACTCCCCTCCCCTTGGCTGGCCGACCCCTCCACCTATATAAGGAGGGGCAGGGCTCCCCTCCTAGACACACAAGATCCCCGCCTCCAAACCCTAAGCCGCCGGCGCCGCCACCTGCTGCCGCCGCCGCCGCCCTAGGTCAAGACGCTGCCGCCGCCTAGCAACCCTAGCCGCCGGCCAAGCTTCCTCCTCGGCGTGTCTAAACCCTAGATTGTCGAGGGAGTCTCTCATACTCCACTATACTCGCTCCGGCTTAAGGCGAAGCCCTGCGAGATCTCCCCTCTACTTCCGGTACCACGCCGTTGTGCTACCGGAATCGCGAGGAGAGTGCTACAACCTCCGCTGCCTGCTGGAACAAGGGAGAGGAAGGTCTTCGTCGAGTACCGAACGTGTGACCGACTGCGGGAGCGCTGCCGGAACGCAGCGTCGGAAGGATCGTCTACGCGATCTTGAGATCGGGAAGAGTACGACTACATCACCCACGAGAATCCGCTCTCGTTAAATACTTTGGAATCTTCGAGGGTGAGTTATTCCATCGACTCGTTGCTACAATCTAGTAGATAGATCTTGGCTTGTTTGTTTGTATGCGATAGAAATTTTTTGTTTTCCATGCTACGAATCCCTACAGTTGTATCAGAGCTGTGTTTATATGTAGATCTATTGCACGAGTAGAACACAATGGTCATTGTGGGCATTGATGCTTTTATTGTCGATTGCTTCTTGTGTACTTTGCATCTTGCGGGATGTTGGGATGAAGCGGCCCGGGCTAACCTTACATGACATCGTTCATGAGACTTGCTCCACGCTTGACATGCAACTTGTATTGCATAAGTGGCTTTGCGGGTGCCTGTTTCTCCTAGCATAGTTAAGATTCAATTTACAACGGGTGATTAACAATGCTAGTATCAATGTTGTGGTTCTTGTTCGTAAGTTAGAACGACACTTATTGAAAGCCCCAAACCACGTAAAATATGCAAAGAAATTAGAGGCGTCTAACTTTGTTTTGCAGGGGTGTGCTGTGATGTGATATGGCCATGATTGTGATTATATTTGATGTATGCAATGTTCCTTATTGTAAGTTGGCAACCGGCAGGAGCCATATGGTTGTCTTTAATTTATGTTAAGACCCGCGTGTCTATTCAAAGTAGTTGTAATAGTTGAAGCCGGTGGACGACAACCATGGAGAAGCGTCATTGACCTTGATGCAATGCCGGTGATGATGGAGATCATGTTCGTGCTAGAAGATGGAGATCGGAAGCACAAAGAAGAAAGGCCATATCATATCACATATTATGAATTGCATGTGATGTTAATCCTTTATGCATCTTGTATTGCTTAGTAGACGACGATAGCATTATAAGATGATCCCTCATGCACATGAATTTCAAGTCATAAAGTGTTCACCCTTAGTTAGCACCGTTGCTAAAGCTTGTTGTTTCGAAGCACCACGTGATGATCGGATGTGTTAGATTCCGCAAGTGTATACAACGTGAGCAAGCTAGATTTGCTCATGCGGAAGCTAAGGTTTGATCTTGACGAGCCTAGCATGTAAAGACATGGTCTCGGAACACGGATCACCGAAAGGTAAAGCATGAATCATATAGTAGATATGATGAACATGTCGATTGTTCGCCATTGAAACTATATCAACTCTCGTGATGATCTGTGTTGATGTGGTGAATTTGGTTCGTGTGATCACTAAAACAATGTGAGGGATATTGTTTTGAGTGGGAGTTCACCTAGATTAATTTTATTATTAATTTGAACTCAATTTGTCATAAACTTATTCTAAACTATTGTATGTTGTAGATCAATGGCAGCCCCTACCATCAATTTTAATGCATTCCTAGAGAAAGAAAAGTTTAAAAACAATGGAAGCAACTTCGCGGATTGGTTCCGCAATTTGAGGATTGTCCTCACAGCTGGTAATTTGACCTATGTGCTGGATGCACCGCTGGGTGACCCACCTGCAGCTGATGCTGCCGATGAAGTAAAGAATGTTTACCTCACTCATAAGACTCAGTACTCCACAGTTCAGTGTGCTATCTTGTATGGTTTAGAATCGGAGCTTCAGAAAAGGTTTGAGAATTCAGACCCATATGATATTGTCAAGGATCTCAAATTGATCTTTGAGACTCATGCGGCAATTGAAAGTTATGAGGCTTCTGAAAAGTTCTTTAACTACAAGATGGAAGAGGGAAGCTCCGTCAATGAGCATGTGCTTAAGATGTCTGGGCACGCAAACAAACTTCAAAGCTTGGGTATAGTGATTCCTAATGCTTTGGGGATTTACCGCGTCCTCCAATCACTACCACCAAGTTACAAGAACTTTGTGATGAACCACAACATGCAAAACATGAACAAGGCGTTGCCAGAACTCTTTGCCATGTTGAAATCTGCAGAAGTGGAGATCAAGAAAGAGCACCAAGTGTTGTTGGTCAATAAGACCACCAAATTCAAGAAAGGCAAGTCTAAGCAGAAGGGACACTTCAAGAAGGGTGGTAAGAAAGTTACCACACCAACGAAGAAGACCAAGGCTGGACCTAAGCCTGATACTGAGTGCTTTTACTGCAAGGGAGAAGGTCACTGGAAGCGGAATTGCCCAAAGTACTTGGCGGATTTGAAGAACGGCAACATCAAGAAGAAAGGTATATCTGATATACATGTTATTGATGTGTATCTCACTAGTACTCGTAGTAGTGCCTGGGTATTTGATACTGGTTCGGTTGCTCATATTTGTAACTCCAAACAGGTGCTGCAGAATAAACGGAAGCTAGCGAAGAACAAGGTGACGATGCGCGTGGGAAACAGATCAAAGGTTGATGTGATCGCGGTCGGCACGCTACCCCTTCATCTACCATCGGGATTAGTTTTATACTTAAATAATTGTTATTTGGTGCCTGCGTTAAGCATGAACATTATATCGAGATCTTGTTTATTGCGAGACGGTTACTTTTTTAAGTCCGAGAATAATGGTTGTTCGATTTATATGAGTAATATGTTTTATGCACATGCACCTTTGATAGATGGTCTATTCTTGTTGAATCTCGATAGTGGAAATACACATATTAATAACATTGAGGCTAAACGTTTGAAATCGAGCGATAACTCGACCTATATGTGGCACTGTCGTCTTGGTCACATTGGAGTGAAGCGTATGAAGAAACTCCATTCTGATGGACTTCTTGAATCACTTGAAAGATGCGAAGCATGTCTGATGGGTAAAATGACTAAGACTCCATTTTCTGGTATGATGGAGCGAGCTACGGACTTATTGGAAATCATACATACCGATGTGTGTGGTCCAATGAGTGTAGCATCGCGCGGTGGTTATCGTTATGTTCTTACCTTCACAGATGACTTGAGTAGATATGGGTATATCTATTTCATGAAACATAAGTCCAAAACTTTCGAGAAGTTTAAGGAATTTCAAAGTGAGGTAGAGAATCAACGTAACAAGAAGATTAAATTTCTATGTTCTGATCGTGGAGGTGAATATCTAAGTTAAGAGTTTGGCGAGCATTTAAAGAAATGCGGAATACTTTCACAATTGACACCGCCGGGAACACCACAGCGTAATGGTGTGTCCGAACGTCGTAATCGAACTCTCTTAGATATGGTTAGTTCTATGATGTCACTTACAGATTTACCGCTATCATTTTGGGGTTATGCATTAGAAACAGCCGCATTCACTTTAAATATGGCACCATCTAAATCCGTTGAAACGACACCATATGAATTATGGTTTTGGAAGAAACCTAGATTGTCGTTTCTTAAAATTTGGGGATGCGAAGCCTATGTAAAGAAGTTACAACCGGACAAGCTTGAACCCAAAGCGGAAAAATGCGTCTTCATAGGATACCCGAAGGAAACTATTGGGTATACCTTCTATCATAGATCCGAAGGCAAAATCTTCGTTGCCAAGAATGGATCCTTTCTAGAGACGGAATTTATCTCGAAAGAAGTGACTGGAAGGAAAGTAGAACTCGACGAGGTTGTCGAACCTTCTTTCAAAATTGCGAGTAGCGCAGCACCGGAAGAAGTTCCTGTGGTGCCTGCACCAATAAGAGAGGAAGCTAATGATGATGATCATGAAACTTCGGTTGAAGTTGCTACAGAGCCTCGCAGGTCAACGAGAACTCGTACCACAACAGATTGGTATGATCCCGTTATGAGTGTCATGTTGGTGGACAGCACCGATGACCCTGAGACATATGAGGAAGCGATGATGAGCCCAGATTCCAATAAATGGCAAGAATCCATGAAATCCGAGATTGGATCCATGTACGAAAACCAAGTATGGACTTTGGTGGACTTACCGGATGGCCGGAAGGCTGTCGAGAACAAATGGATCTTCAAGAAGAAAACAGATGCTGATGGTAATGTTACTGTCTATAAAGCTCGACTTGTCGCAAAAGGGTTTCGATAAATTCAAGAAGTTGACTACGATGAGACTTTCTCACCAGTAGCGAAGCTAAAGTCTGTGAGGATTATGTTAGCAATCGCTGCATATTATGATTATGCGATATGGCAGATGGATGTCAAAACAGCATTCCTCAATGGAGACATTGATGAAGAGTTGTATATGATGCAACCCAAAGGTTTTGTCGATCCTAAAGATGCTAACAAGGTATGCAAACTTCAACGGTCCATCTATGGATTGAAGCAGGCATCCCGAAGTTGGAATCAACGTTTTGATAAGGTAATCAAAAGTTTTGGTTTTATACAAACTTATGGAGAAGCTTGTATTTGCAAGAAAGTGAGTGGGAGCTCTGTAGCATTCTTAATACTGTATGTAGATGACATATTGTTGATTGGGAATGATGTATAACTTCTTAATAGTGTCAAGGAATATTTGAATAATAGTTTTTCAATGAAGGATCTTGGCGAAGCAGCTTACATATTAGGCATAAAGATTTATAGAGATAGATCAAGACGCCAAATATCATTGTCACAAAGTACATATTTGGACAAAGTTCTAAAGAGGTTTGGAATGGAAGATAGCAAGAAAGGGTTCTTGCCCATGTTGCCCAATACGACCTTGAGTAAAACTCAAAGTCCGACATCGGCAGAAGATAGAGAAAGGATGAGTAAGACTCCCTATGCCTCAGCCATAGGATCTCTAATGTATGCCATGCTATGTACTTGACCCGACATTGCATATGCTGTTAGTTTAGCTAGCAGATATCAAAGTGATCCAGGAGTGGATCATTGGACAGCGGTCAAAAACATCCTTAAGTACTTGAGAAGAACTAAGGATATGGTTCTTTCTTATGGAGGTGATGAACAACTCGTTGTTAATGGTTACACCGATGCTAGTTGGAACACCGATCCGGATGATTCTAAATCACAATCTAGATACGTATTTATTTTGAATGGTGCAGCAGTTAGCTGGAGGAGTGCAAAGCAAAGCGTTGTGGCGAGATCTTCAACTGAATCGGAATACATGGCTGCTTCGGAGGCTTCACAAGAAGCGATATGGATGAAAGAGTTCATTACAGAGCTAGGTGTGGTTCCTAGTGCGCTGGACCCAATGTCTATCTACTATGATAACATGGGCGCCATAGCTAATGCGCAAGAACCAAGGTCACACAAGAAGCTGAAGCATATCAAGCTACGTTTTCACGCTATTCGAGAACATATCCAAGATGGGGATATAAAGATTTGCAAAGTACACACAGATCTAAATGTGGCGGATACGTTGACTAAACCTCTCCTGAGGGCAAAACATGACCAGCACCAAAACTGCCATGGGTGTTCGGTATATTACCATGTAATCTAGATTAGATGACTCTAGTGCAAGTGGGAGACTATTGGAGATATGCCCTAGAGGCAATAATAAATGTAGTTATTATTATATCTTTGTGTTTATGATAAATGTTTACATTCATGCTATAATAGTATTAACAAGGAAACATTAATACTTGTGTGATTTGTAGACTAAAATAAGAGTCCCTAGTAAAGCCTCTTTATAATACTAGCTTGTTGGTTGATAGATGATTGTGGTTTCCCTATCATGAACATTGAGATGTTATTAACAACAAGATCATATCGTTAGGAGAATGATATGATGGACATACTCCTATAGATAAGCTTAGCATAAAGATCAAGTCATTTTAATAGTTCAATTGCTATATGCTTTCTGATACATAGTAACCTAATTCCTTCGACCATGAGATCATGCATATCACCATCACCGGAAGGATGCTTTGATGACATCAAACACCACACCGTAACTGGGTGGCTATAAAGGTGGCATTGAGTGTTCGGAAAGTATTGGTTGAGACACATGGATCAAGAGTGGGATTTGTCCATCCATATGACGGATAGATATACTCTGGGCCCTCTCGGTGAAATGTCATCCAATTAGCTTGCAAGCATGTTACTGGCTCACAAGGGATCACATATCACGGGAACGAGAAAAGAGTACTTATCGGTAACGAGGTTGAACTAGGTATGCAGAGATACCGACGATCATAACCTCGGATAAGTAAACTATCGTGAGACAAAGGGAAATTGATATCGTATGTAAGTGGTTCATTCGATCGCAAAGTAATCGTAGAAATATGTGGGAGCCATATGAATTTCCAGATTCCTCTATTGGTTATTGTTCGGAGAAGTGTCTCGATCATGTCCGCATAATTCACGAACCGTAGGGAGACACACTTAAGGATTCGACGTTGTTTGAGTAGTTATGGAATGATGAGAAAGAGTCCGAATGTTGTTCGGAGTCTCGAATGGGATTCGGGATATCACGAGGAGATCCGGAATGGTCCGGAGAATAAGATTCACATAAGGAAAGTCCCGTTTCGGAGTTGGGGAATGGTTCCGGTGTTTTCATCGGGAATGTTCTAGAAGGTTCCGGAATGTCCAGCACTCCGGAGGGGAAGGGTACATGAATGTGTTATATCAAGTTGGTATGATTGCATCATGTACTCGGTGTCATCGCTGAACAAAATAGAGGGTTTATTCAAATCCTAGTTTGAAAAGTCAAACGCCAAGTTTGAAAGTCAAACAGCTAGTTTTGGGAAGTGGAGAGGGAGGTGGAAACCGACTTGGGGGAGGAGTTCCTCCTCCCACCGCCGGCGCACCTCCAAGCCGAGTTGGGGAGGGACTCCCCTCCCCTTGGCCGGCCGGCCCCTCCACCTATATAAGTAGGGGCAGGGCTCCCCTCCTAGACACACAAGATCCCCGCCTCCAAACCCTAAGCCGCCGGCGCCGCCACCTGCTGCCGCCGCCGCCCTAGGTCAAGCCGCCGCCGCCTAGCAACCCTAGCCGCCGGCCAAGCTTCCTCCTCGGCGTGTCTAAACCCTAGATCCTCGAGGGACTCTCTCATACTCCACCATACTCGCTCTGGCTTAAGGCGAAGCCCTGCGAGATCTCCCCTCTACTTCCGGTACCACGCCGTTGTGCTGCCGGAATCGCGAGGAGAGTGCTACAACCTCCGCTGCCTACTGGAACAAGGGAGAGGAAGGTCTTCGTCGAGTACCGAACGTGTGACCGACTGTGGGAGCACTGCCGGAACGCAGCGCCGGAAGGATCATCTACGCGATCTTGAGATCGGGAAGAGTACGACTACATCACCCACGAGAATCCACTCTCGTTAAACACTTTGGAATTTTCGAGGGTGAGTTATTCCATCGACTCGTTGCTACAATCTAGTAGATAGATCTTGGCTTGTTTGTTTGTATGCGATAGAAAATTTTTGTTTTCCATGCTACGAATCCCTACAACAAGAAATTTTATTTAGAAAATATGTTTTCATTAGCTAAGGTAATAAACCACACAAGATAGCAAACAATTTGTCGCATCTACATTATAGCAAAATCTATCCGGGTTTGGTTCCTAATAGATCACTTGGAAACTTCGAGGCTTCGAGTTTTAAAAAGTCTTAGTTCTCTTGATAGTCTTCATGTTCTTCATAATCTTGGATCTTTCGAGTTCTTTAGTTAATAACCTTGACTTAAGGCCTTCGAAGTCTTTGGTGCTTGTAACTTTGAAGTCTTCAATTCTCGTAGCTTTAGTCTTAGAGCATATTTTGCAAAGGTCTTCAATCTTGACTTAATCGAAACATTGAGATGATCTTCTTTGAAATGGTAATCTTGAGAAAAGTTTCTTCGTGAAGTGTGTAGTGGTCATTTTCTAATGTTGAAAAGAAGAGACTTAAGAAATTTTAAAACCCCAAAGGTAGATGATGAGAAGTATGAGAGTTTTCTGAAATAACTTAGAAAATATTTGTCCTAAGGTTTTTCCATGTCTAGGGTCATGATCTACAGTCAACTTATGCTCTGATACCATCTGTAGCAACCTCGGATCGAGAAGGATCCTAAGTCCCTGTGATTAACATGCTAGTCCCTGGATAAATAGCTAGAACTCACATTCGATGAAATATCATGTAGAACACAAGTCTTTATTACATGAATCGAATAATCCAGAGTTTACATTATTACAACAGAAGCGATATAAATAGAACTTGGAGTCTCATCAATGCCACAGGCAGGTTGAGTGAAGACCCGTGATCCTAGCGCACCTTTCAACGATCTCCAAAATTGTGCACATGAAACGTGCAGCCAACAAGTTGGTCAATACTTTGAATGTATTGGCAAATTACACCAAGGAAGGAATAAGACTAACTCTACATGCAAGGCTAGTTTAGTCTTTGGAGTTCATTTGCATAAAGCTAATTTTCTCTAAGTATGGAAAAAAGAGGAAGAGTTTTACCCTACTTTGTAAACATTTGAGTAAATAAAATAGGATCGAATGGAACACGAGGATATTACTCACCAAGTGTCCAAACAACCTAACACTTGGATATTATTCACCAAGTGACACTTGGATATTACGCACCAAGTTCCCAAAATCCCACCCATTGGCGATATTACTCACGCCGTGGGGTTTCAAAACTTTGTTTAGAAAAGAGAGAGGAAGATCCTTCAGAGGCTCCATCCTTCAGATGCTCAATGTTGTTCTGTTTCCACGAACACGGCTGATCGATCAGATTGCAATACTCTCGAGAGTTTGTGCACTTTACCCACAATCCACGATCAAGTCCTTTTACAGAAAAGACCATGGCGAGGCTTTCCCTTAGTATCCCCTGTACCTTCTGGATCCAACTGTGCCAATAACCTCCAGATGTTGGTACCCAGGTGAGGTTTACCACTAAGTACTAGGCCAAGACAGAGCCCATATGTACTGTGGCTACACTGGAAGCTTCTAAATTATGAAACATGGCAGACTTCTTTGATTCCTAGGCGGCCGTCCTCCACCAAAATCTCACTCGTTGACCCGACAACCATTCCGCCCAGAAGAAAACTTAGTTTTATTTTTGAAGTGGATTTGAGAAGAAATTATACTTAGAGAATTTTCTTGTCTTTCGAGCCCCCCAACGATACTATATATATATATATATAGCATAGCAAGCAGTACTTAGCAAAACAGGGGAACCTATTAGGAAGGAGAAAATCCTAAGTACAGAGCTACTCATGGCTTACTACAAAAATTCACCGCACTTGCAAAATAATACTAAGGAAAAACTCTATAGAACATCCTACACATGCATACTATAGAATTTGAAGATCTAACAAGCATAGAATCAAAACTAGGACATTATATGAACAAGAGGTGTTACTTGCCTTATGTTGATAATATGGGTGATGATTGTATTTCTCCGTAGTAGTCGCACTCCCGGAACAATCTAGCGCGTGAATAGAGTAATTCCAATCAAAACAATTACAACATACAATACAACAATGATGATCACAAACATGCATGATGATTAACATGACTCAATGTTTATATTTAGTTTTATGAACATTAATATGTCATATGATGCATGTATGAGATCATTTAATGCAATAGGGTATTTATCATTAAATGTTGATTTCCATAATGGGGTTTTAATAGTTTTGTTGCAACTTCTGTCCTAACTATCTAATTAAATTTGATTCCCAGCTTTAATGGATATAGGATATTGATACAAACCAGTAGGAATTGGATTCACCCCGATCGGAGTTGTAAATCTTTTTCTATGACTTAATTACTATTTAATGGAGTTTAATTCATTTAAAATATTACTTCGTCAAAAATTATGTATAAGACCATATTTGTATTCTACGAGAAATTGTGAATCCGGAGACATATTATTTATATTTTTCTGATCTATAAATAATTTATTATGAATTTAATAATTTAAATGGCCATTAAAAGTAATTAAACTAATACAACAATTTTATATTTCAAAAATTGTATCTAACAGTATATTAATGTCGTATATGAAATTATGAATCCATATATACCTTATTTTCATTTTTTGGATCTACAAATAATTTATTATGATTTATTTAGTCTAAAAAGTCTATTAAACTATTTAAATTATTACAATACAACTGTATAGTAAAAGTTAGATCTAATCTTGTATTAATATTCTAAATAGTTTTATGAATCCGTAGATATATTATTTGCAATATTTGGATATACAGATATTTTATTATGAATTTTCTAAATCTATCTATTTTTTGCAATTTTAATTCAATTTTAAAACAAAAGGGAATATAAAGGAATATTCCGCGCTGACTGGGCGCTGACCTGGGCTGACGCATCGATGACGGGGCAGTGACGGAACTTTCTGACTGGGCGACACATGGCGCACACTGATTGGAGGATACCGGTTTGGCCTCGATCTAATCTGGAGCATCCGTCCCAGATCTGATGGACGAGAACCAAATTTTCCTGGCTCACCGGCCCGGTCGACGGCGAGTGGCGGCGGGCGGCTCAGATGGCGACGTCAGGTGGTGCTCCGGCAGCTCCCCGAGGTGGTGATGAGGTCGACGCGGAGCGGGGAAAGATGGAGAGATTGAAGGGGGTCTCGTATTCGTGTCGTTCCTCCTGTAACGGTGGCAATGAATGGACGGAGTGGCGCAGCCGCCAGTCAGCTCTGGCGAGGAATCCACAGTTCCGTGAGGCTCTGCGGTTGTGGAAAAATAGTCAGAGAGGTGAATAATAACTCGGGTAAGAGATCCAGAGTGAGAGTATGGTGATTGGACGACCTGAGCATGCTCTGCCTCGAGCTCCGAAACTCGGTGGCGGTAGAAACTCCGGCGAGATCGGAATCTCGATCTGGGACAACTAGGGTTTGCAAAAAGTCACGAAAACTATCAGGGGAAAGGATATGCGGTATTTATGGGGTCCTTGCGTGCGGTAGGGGCAAGATTGAGGTCGCTTTTGGCCGAATTTCTCGGGCAGTTCGTCGGTAGGTGGAGTTGGGGATGAACACGGAGGAGGTTGGGGATGACATGTGGGACCATGGTGTCAGCCACTATAGATAAAAAAATAGAAAGGGAAGGGGTATGCGGGCTGGCTGCTGCGCTCTGGCTTTGGGCTGGCCCACCGTGCTATGCGCTGCTCGCTAGTGGGGAGCGGCGGCAAATAGAGGAGAGTAGGGAGTGGGCTGAGCTGGGGTGGTCCGCGGGGTAGGTTAGTTTTTTGTTTATTCTTTTCTTTTTTTTCTATTTTCTTATTTCCTTTATATCTTTTTCATATGATCACCAAATGAGATGATTCTTGTCTCCAAAATTTTCTAAAATTATGTAGATCATAATAGGATCCTTTGTAACAATAGTTTTCATATTTAAACAAATGGATTCATAAAACCTTGTTTGTAGTCTTGTAGGAGTATTTTTGGTAATTTCAAAATAGGGTTTTGCAAACGGTGATTTAACTTAAGAACTTGTATTAATGGAAGGTTCACGGATGAGAAATCAAACAATTGTCTTGGGTTTGTTCAAAACTTGGTAGTCATAGTAATCCTCTTCTTTTAATGTGGCTTAGTAAAATATCAATCAACATCAAAAGTTTCTTTTCATTCAAAATTTCAACAAGATTAAACAATCCAATCAACTTAATAATTTTATTTAACATTCCAAATTTAGGAAAAAAATCGGGATGATACAACAAAGCAGGCTTAATTTCATAAAAGGTAGCATCAGGAGCAGGTGGAGCAATAGGTGTGCTAAGAAAATCATTGTTGTTGGTGCTAGTGAAGTCACACAACTTGGTGCTCTCAGCAGAGTTCATTTTGGAAAAGGTGTGCAAGCCAAAAATAGCAGCAACAACTAGATCAGGAACTAATTTTTTTGTGTTTCTGAATAAAGCAAGCAAACCAAGCTAGACTAATTTTTGGGGTTTTTTGAAAATAGGAAAACAAAACCAAGCAAAAGAAATAAAGAAAACTAAAAACAAAGTAAACAGAAAGGAAGTGGAGGACTCCCCTAGTGAAGACGTCCTTAGCCTCCCCGGCAACAACGCCAGAAAAGCTTGATGCAGCGCTGAGTTGATGTAGGAGCGCTTCGTTGGGAACACCAAGAGCAAGGTGTGAAGCAGCACAGCAGTAAGTTTTCCCTTAGTAAGAAACCGAGGTTATCAAACCAGTAGGAGGAAGGAAACATCACACAGGTGTTGCAAGCAACACGGAGACCTGCACAACACAAACTCAAGACTTTGCCCCAACAAATCAGTGAGGTTGTCAAGCTCACCGGTTTGCTATAACAAAGGATTAAACGTATGGTGTGGAAGGTAATGGTGGTTTGCAACAAGTAAACAAGTAACAGTGGAAGATGTATCAATGTTAAATATTGAACTGGGGTCCATAGTTCACTAGAGGTGCTCTCCTTAGATAAACAACATGGCATGAAGGGTAAACAAATCACAGCAAGGCAATTGACAGGAACTGAGCAAGGCATAACAATGCAATTACTAGTCAGAAAGATCCTATGCGATTCGATTGGGCAATACAACAAGATACATACACCGCCATCCAACTGCATCTATGACTAGAAGTCCACCTTCAGGTTATCATCCGAACCCCCTCTAGTATTAAATTGCAAGCAATAGAAAACTGCTTTAAGCAAAGTGTGTAAGGTAAACAGTCCACATGTTCCATGAACAAGAGACCGTTGTTTTTCTCCCTAGTAACAACAACACATATACAACCGAAGAGATTTCTGTCACTTCCCTTGGAGTTACTAGCAAATACTTGGCCAAGATATCTACTAACAACGGAGAGCATGCAATATCACAAACAACACAGACATGATAGAATCATAAAGACAAAACCATTAATCAAACAAACATAATAATCTCAATATCTATCGGATCCCCACAAACACAACATGCATGATTACAAATAGATTAGATCTTGATCATGAACGGAGCTCACAAGATCTATACATGAAAGCACAAGGAGGATATACAACCATCTAGCTACTACATGGACCCATAGTCCAAGGTGGAACTACTCACGCATCATACCGGAGAGAAGGCCTCCTGGATGATCTCCCCTCCGGCAGGGTGCCTGGTAGAACTTCAGATCCCCCCGATCTAGGGACGACGGTGGCGATATCTACAAAAGGTTTCGTGGAATATTGATCGGGTCCTTAGGGTTTCTGCATCGGGGGCTTCTTATAGGCGAAGGGGAGGCCGAGGCGGTGGCCAAGGGCCCCACACCCTGCCTAGGCGCGAGGCAGGGCCCACCCGTGCCTAGGGGGTCTGGGCGCCTTGGCCCGCCTCTCCGGCTCCCCTCTAGACTTCTTGTTCCCCACGGAAAGTTATTGACTTTGACGTTTGTCCCGTCCAATTCCTAAAATATTGCCTTACTAACTTTTCTGGAACCAAAAACAGCAGAAAACAGGCAACTGACACTGTGGCAACTTGTTAATAGGTTAGTACCAGAAAACATGTAAAACACACCTCAAAGTGTAGACAAATCAAAGCAAAGTAGATACTAAACAAGCATGGAGCATCAAAAATTATAGATACGTTTCCAACGTATCAAAGGTGGAGACTCAATGGTGGAAGAAAGGACCTTCACATAAGGGAAGCAAGGATTTAAAGTATCAAAAAGAGCTTCCAAAAATTATGGTACTTGATAGATTTCATATCTCATTGCCCCTATCATAAGCATCTTGAAGTGATTAAGGTTAAAGTGAACAAACTATGGAGTATATGCTTGACAAAGTATAAGTTGGCAATCTCATCTCCCTTGAATACGAGGGCCGCTCCTCATGCTACTCAACTTTAGTCACATGTATGTTCTTGTCATAGTAAGTAAATGTGTATCATAAAGAACCGCCAACGGGTACCCCTTTCACATGATACAGGAGCTATCCCATAATCAAAATGACAAGGCAAGCAGACAATAAGCATCTCAGCAATCTTCTTATTTACCATGGGAAAATGGTACTTTTTTTCTCTCTTTCCTCTTTTCAATATGTCTCTTTTTTTATAAGAAGAAAGCTTCATAGATTGCTCACTATGGTGATGCTGCAAGTTTCCACCATGATTAGGCATGTCTTCGCCTAGCGGCCCAGGTGTTTCTCTAACACACATACATAACTCCATGGACTTACAAGATCCCGATTTATTTCACACCGACGACATCCATGAACAAAAGAGCATGATATCAACTGTGTACAATGTACAAGTGCAATGTTGAAAGCGTTCCCCGTGACATCACGGTTCTTCTAATTCCAATGTATAAGTGCAAGCATATACAACATAGATGACCCAATGGTTCAATTTTATTAGGGGCAAGAAAAATAAAGTGTGCCATCAATTTTGTGAGAGCTTTAATAACTAAGTTTTCACATAACAAAATACTCTTTAATTGGAAGGTAGATGACAACAAGAATATACTTGGAATGGTGTAACACACCAGGCATAGGAATTTATAGTGGACACTTTGGAATAACTTGGTTTCTTGGGAATTGGATGCATGAGTAGATCTTACTCATACAAGTGGAGGCTAGCAAAATACTGGGAGCGACCAACTAAGAGAGCAATAATGGCCATAATCATGCAGAGCGACAAAACATTACTAATCAAAGCATAAAGTGGTACTACAAGTCAAGGAATAAATGATCATAGAAGCTATGGTGACTTGTTCATACTCATAAGATGGTGTGATGTAAGACTCCACCTTCTAAAGGTAAAGGCCCCTATGATTGCAATGCTAGTCCCTGGATCAAATGCTAGCATCCACAATTTAAGATGAAGTACACAGATACAAAGGTTTTTATTACATCATCATTCCAGAGATAAACATAGTCCTTACAACTCAATAGCCAAAGGCTAATACAAGAGTTCATAAACATAAAGTAAATAACTATAAGTCTTCATCTTCATGTGCCACATGCAAGCATGTTGAGTGTAGACTCATAACCCTAATCTCCATCAGAGTAACCTGCAACATCATAAGTTACAACCATAGTGGGTAAATACATTTGGAATTGTATTGGCAAGTGATACCATAGTAGAATAGTAGTATCTGAAATCTATATGAATTTGGCAAGTGTAGCTTAGGCTTGCTTTGCTCAAAATAAGATTTTCCTTATTAGTTGAAAACACTAAGTTTTTGTTTGTCAAAAACAACCAAGGAACCACCAATAGACATTGGTGAACCTTTACCCTTGTTCAACAACAAGTTTTTAAATTAGAAACTGGGATGAGGAGATCCTTGATAGCTTCAATGTCTTTGATGCTCAAATTGTCCGTTGCCGGGGACACGGCTAAGTACTTAGGTTTTACCCTCTCGAGAGATGTTGCACTTTCCCCATAAGACTCGACATGCATCGAGACGATACCTTTTAGAAGCATTCCCTCATACCACCATGGACGCGTTCCAACCTATCATCCTACCACCAACTGTTCATCTGGCTAAGTTCTTGCAACCTATGTGGTCAAGGTAGAGCCCATATGCCATGTGGTTGCAATAGAAGCTTCTCAACACTAAACGTCTCAAATCCTTTGTTCCTGGGTGGATTTCCACAAGTGTGATACACAAGGTAAACCATATACATGGGCCTTGTGTAACCACTCAACATAAAACCATCATACCATTCCACCCAGGTGATTCATTCACTTAGTTGTTTTATTAATCAAAACACAAGTCATAGACTTAGCAAAATTCCATATCATGAATATCCCACCCTTGTTTGCTACTAGCTAGGCTAAGGATGATAACATAACAAGTTTCTTAACTTAGAGAAAATTCTACTAAGACTACAACTACTAGGATTTCCCAAGGCATAGCATATATATACATAGCAAAAATTCCATGCAAGTCCTATTGAAAATATCACTAATGCATAGTCAAAATATTAGGAAAAAATACATGAAGCACCACTTTCCTTGGTAGTTGGGATAGTAGCAACAGTCCTCACAATCACAATCACCACTAGCACCAAAATCTACACATAAAATCATACACTACTGGGAAAATGGCTATAGGTAATCAGCACATCCGTGGCTCACATGGTTGAAGTGCCCCACGGCTAAAACAGGCGTGGCTAACCTATGGGCAGTGCCCTACTAGTAACTAGAACAACCGTGGCGCACATGACCATAGTGCGCCACAGATATGTGTGGGCCAGGGCCCTGTTGGCCGCACGCCAAACATCTGTAGCGCACATAGGGTAGGTGCGCTACGGTTGTTAGTGCCAACCGTGGCGCACATGGAGGGGGTGCGCTACACCTAAGCGCATGCCCCCCTCTGGTGTGAAACGGCCAGACACATCCCTGGCGCACTATGGCATGTGCGCCACGGATGTTACTCCTCCCTGTGGCACACTAGGGCGGAGTGCGCCACGGATGTGTCGATTTTTTTTTGACAGCACTTTATGTGCACATGTGTGACCACATCACCACCCCACACTTCACTTTCCCCTTCTTCTTCCTCCTTAGATTTAGTCGGGATCTTCTCCTTCCCACCTTAATTTCTCCACCCATTCACCATTTTTAGCATGTAGAACTTGCCTTGGATGTTACATAAGTAATAGAGGAAGGTCTCCGGTCTCTCATCTCCTTCTCCGGTCTCGCGCGCACCTCTCCTTTCCATCTTTCTCGCGATTGGTCTCTCATCTCGGTAAGTTGTCCATGTAAGGATGTGTTCATGTGTATATGGTATACTCATATGTATGTAGATGATCGATGCTCATGATGTGTGTATGGAGAGGATCGATGGTCATATGTGTGTGTATATGGAGAGTATCGATGATGCTCATGCATGTGTGTATGGAGAGGATAATGATATGTTCATGTGTGTATGGATCGGTCTCTCTCTCTTGTGTTTGTATGTGAACAAGTTGCCATTTGTTTTGCCAAAATGTTGATTCATTTCCATTTTTGCAAGACTTTGACATTTCGCAAAGGTCCTAATTTTAGGATAGGTCATGCCAAAATTTTCTATCGACCATTGCATGCATGCATTCATATATGTGGTTCTAATAGACTTCTAATTGTACCGTGTACACCGTGCAGGCAAAAAATGGTCCGCATAATGAGCGAAGGAATTGTGGCTAGATTTTTGAAATGTGCGACGGCCGACATGATACGAAATAACAAGACGGATATAAGATGTCCGTGCAGAAGATGCAAACTCAATTGGGTGATTGACCCAGATTCCGGGAATCTGCAGGCGCACCTGCTCCGCCATGGTTTCATCGATGGATACACTCGTTGGATAAGCGATGACGAAGACGATGGAGATGGTGAAGGTGGCCAACATGACGATGATCAACATCACAGCGAGAACGATGATGAAGAGTCTCCTGGAGATGGTGAATGTGCGGAAGCAGACCGGGATGATGATGATCTAGATGCCGGAGGAGCAGAAGACGATGGAACAACGTCAGGCTGGGTGCGGGACCCTTATGTGCAAGAGCTGCTTCTCAAGCATACGAGTAACGCTAGGGCTGCCGCTAGAGAGAAAGCCAAGCTTGCGCAACTTGAGAAAGACACGGTTACTCCATTGTATGAAGGATGCAGGCCCGATGATACCCGGTTGAATGTAACGCTCAAGGCTATGGAGATGAAGGCAAAACACAAATTGAGCGACGCAAGCTTCGACGATATGATTGCATTCTGGCACGATCGTCTCCCGGAGGGGAACACATGTCCAACTAGTATCGAGGACGCCAAGAAAATCGTCTGTCCTCTCGATCTACCGCACGTTAGATATCACGTATGCATCAACGATTGCATCATTTATCGGGGCGAGGACGCGGAGAAAACCACATGTCCGGTGTGCGGCGTGAGTCGATACAAGAAAGGGAAGAAAGCACCTCGAAAAGTGGTATGGTACTTTCCTATGACTCCTCGTCTGCAGCGCTATTTCGCGGACCCTAAGGAAGCGAAGCTCATGCGATGGCATGCGAAAAGGAAGAAGGCAGGAGATGATGATGATGACCCCGAAAAGGATGAGCTGCTGATGCACCCTTCAGATGCTAGCCAGTGGAAAGCATTGGACCTTGAATTCCCATAATTCGGTGGAGATTCGAGGAACATCAGGCTTGGTGCGAGCACCGATGGACTCAATCCGTTCGGTAGCCAGAGCAGCACGCACAGCACTTGGCCCGTGTTTATATGGATGTACAACCTCCCTCCATGGTTGTGCATGAAGAAGAAGTACATACAAATGAGTATGCTAATTCAAGGGCCAAAACAACCTAGTACCGACATCAATCTGTATCTCGGGCTGTTGAAAAAGGAGCTAGCCACGTTATGGGAATCTGGAGCCAATCCTTACGACGCCGTCGCACAAGATTATTTCACTATGAGAGCCGCGTTGGTCACTACGGTGCAAGACTATCCAGGTTGCGAGTATATCTCGGGGCAGGTTATCCAAGGATTCTGCGCATGCGTTAGGTGCATGGATAACACAAGCTATCTCCAACTAGAGAAAGATCCAGGGTCATCGAAAACCGTGTTCATGGCACACCGGAGGTAGCTCGGCAAGAATGATCCATGGAGAAAACATGGAGACCTGTTCGATGGCAAATCCGAGACCCGAGGAATCCCAGAGCGTAGGAGCAGCGAAGAAGTGGAAGAGTTGCTGAAAAACTGGAAAGATTGTCCTAAGCCTGGAAAGAAGCGAAAGAGGCAGCAACAATACAAGCCGCTGATGAAGGTATGGAAAACAAGGTCTGTTTTCTGGGAGTTGCCATACTGGAAGTTTCTCCGCACGCCTCATAGCCTCGACATCATGCATATCACGAAAAACGTGTGCGAGAGTCTTGTCGCCACCATAATCAACATGCCAGATAGGACGAAAGATGGTCCGAAAGCAAGGCACGACCTGATATGCTTGGGTATCCGGAAGGAGCTTCACGGAGGACGCACTACTCCTGATGATCAGGAAGATGACGATGATCATGAGTCGGAGACGACACAAGGTCGTCGGAAGGGTAAAAAGTTCAAGAAGAACAAATATTACTGCCCTCCTTCTTGCTTCACTCTAAGCCAGGATGAGATCAAACAGTTTTTCAAGTGCCTTCTAGGAGTCAAATTTCCTTACGGCTACGCGGGCAAGATAAGCCGATACCTAGACGAGGCAAAGCAGAGGTTCAGTGGCATGAAGTCTCACGACTGTGCCGTGCTAATGACGCAGGTACTTCCGGTCGCACTAAGAGGGATAATGGACGAGCACGTCCGTGAAACGTTATTTCGCCTCTGCAAGTTTTTCGACGTCATCTCTAGGAAGTCGATTGGAGTGAATCAGCTCGGGAGGCTACAGGAGGAGATCGTGGTGATACTATGTGAGCTTGAGGTCTACTTCCCACCCGCATTCTTCGACATTATGGTGCATCTGCTGGTCCATGTCGTGGAGGACATCGTATAACTCGGGCCAATGTTCCTCCGCAACATGATGGCGTTCGAAAGGATGAACGGACACATCAAAGGATACGTTCGCAACAGGTCCCGTCCAGATGGAAGCATAGCCAAGGGATTTCTGGCCGAAGAGTGCATCTCTTTCTGCACGGATTATCTAGACATCGAGAACCCTGTCAGTCTTCCCGTCAACAGGCACCTTGGCAAGCTCGACGGATCTGGTCATCGAGAGGGTCGTCGCATACTGCATGCAAACTTTGATTTTCGACGCGCAGACTTTGATCGAGCAAACCTCGTCGCTCTACAGCATTTAGAACTGGTCGATCATTGGGTACAAAAGCACAAAAGGTTAATCGAGAAGAAGTATAGTGACCGGGGCATACAGAGGACGCAGAGAGAAATAATCAAAGAGCACAACTCAGATTTCACGCGTTGGTTTAGGCATCGCTATAGTGGACCCCTACTACATGCGTGACGGCTGCTTGGGTTCCCCCGCCGAACGACGTATCGTGGCCTCGTACCTAAAAAGAATCCTCGTGGCAAACAAGACAAAGGAATACATTCTCGTGCCTTACTTTCCCGAGTAAGTCGTTATTCATTCGCCACCGTCGATTGGCTTTATTAGATCGTCATCATTCTTTTTCCAACACATTCCATTTGAATTTTTTGCGCAGAGATGAACACTGCACGCTCATCTCCTTATCGCCGAAGCATTCCCACGCCACGTATTTCGACTCGGGGAGTCTAAAAAAGAAGAAAAACTACGACAAGATCAAGGAAGTTCTGGATGATGCTCTCACTGGCTTTGCCTCGACGGAAGGCACCACCTTCGTGCGTACGAAGGTCAAGTTCGGCAGGCACGTCTTCAACCATGTAACGGAGTTCCCCTATGTGAAGCAGCCGGAAAACAGTAAGAAGGAAGCCTACTACGCACTCCATCACATGAGGGTGTTCCTACTTGACCAGCAGAATTCTACACTGCCAGATCATCTCAAACAGTGGGCCGAAGCAAAGGCCAAGATCAATGATTCAGATATTAGACAAGAGATGTATCGCATCCATCAGAAGTTTGGGGCAATCATCTTTCGTGATGTCATGACTTCGGGGGGGGGGGGGGAGGGGGATCTTCTACGGAGGAAATATCTCGAATAACCGTGACATAGAAGATCTCCTAGAGATGTAGTGTGACTACAGGAAGTTCATGACGAGACAAGGCGTCCTCCCATTCCCTAAGCCGAGCCAGAAGGCTTGATGTTGGCCTAGTTGTAGTTACAAACTATAGATGACCTTTGTGTGTGTGTGGACAAGTGTACATGCTACTATACTTATCTTATTAGGTTTATGAATCATCGCTTACTTCTTTTGCTTATTAATATTATATATCAATCAATGCTTGGTTTTTTTGCTTACTCTTTGGTCCTTTGCTCACTTTGGTCCTTCTTTTTTTCCTTACTCTTTTTTCGAGAATAATGCCGATGATTGAAATGTCGTGGCACACTATATATGTGAATGTGCTACAATGGGATTGTGAGCCTTGTGATATGCACAAGTCCAGGTCTTGTGCATCCTACTTGGCTCACGGTTCCATCGTAGCATATTCCTGTGTCCAACGACCTATGTATATATATGAGGCATTCTTTTCGAGTTATTTTTGTCTTTTTCGAGAATAATGCCGATGATTGAAATGTCGTGGCACAATATATATGTGAATGTGCTACGACGGGATAGTTAGCCTTGTGATATGCACAAGTCAAGGAATTGTGCATCCTACTTGGCTAACTGTTCCGTCGTAGCATATTCCTGTGTCCAACGACCTAGCTAGTTATATATGAGGCATTCTTTTCGAGTTATTTTTGTCTTTTTCGAGAATATGCCGATGATTGAAATGTCGTGGCACAATATATATGTGAATGTGCTATGACGGGATAGTTAGCCTTGTGATATGCACAAGTCCAGGAATTGTGCATCCTACTTGGCTAACCGTTCCATCATAGGATATTCCTGTGTCCAAGGACCTAGCTACTTATATATGAGGCATTCTTTTCGAGCTACTTTCGTCTTTTTCGAGAATAATGCCGATGATTGAAATGTCTTGGCACAATATATATGTGAATGTGCTACGACGGGATTGTGATCCTTGTGATATGCACAAGTCCAGGTCTTGTGCATAGCTACTTGGCTCACAGTTCCATCGTAGCATATTCCTGTGTCCAACGACCTATGTATATATATGAGGCATGCTTTTCGAGTTACTTTGGTCTTTTTCGAGAATAATGCCGATGATTGAAATGTCGTGGCACACTATATGTGAATGTGCTGCGATGGGATTGTTCGCCTTGTGCTATGGACATGTCCAGGTGTTGTGCATCCTACTTGGCAAACGGTTCCATCGTAGCATATTCCTGTGTTTAACAACCTAGTTATATATGAGGCATGCTTTTTGAGTTTGGTCTTTTTGATTTAGGAGTACTTTCTATAAGTGTATCATCATGTGCGACTCTAATTATATATGTTTTTTTCAATCACCGGTTAATTATTATTGTCAACTTATAGATGACGTGGTACGTCGTGTACAAGGGACGATTTCCCGGAGTCTACGATGATTGGGAAGACTGTCGGAGACAGGTGCACCGTTTCAGCGGCAATAGCTACAAAGGGTACAACACTATGGCGGAGGCGGAAGCTAGATACACGCGCTATCTAGCGGGAGTTAGGACAAGGAACTGGATGAAGACCTACACCTTCGCCGCGGCGGTGATCATGCTTATCTTCTTTGGTTGTTTATCTCATGTTTGTGTCTAGCTAGTTTAGATGTCTAGGCGAGCTTCCGAGCTCTAACTTGTTCGATCGAGCACCAACTACTTTGTAACTTGATCAAAACAATGTAACTTATACTATGTATTCATGTATCAGACTTATCTACATGTATTTGTTTCAATCTTGTTTTTCAAATTGTGTATTTATATATATAATTGTATATCTTGTATCTCTGTGTTTATATCTGCTGTAATATTGTATATAATCTGGCTCGGAAATAAAAAAACAAAAAACACACCTGTGGCGCACATGATCTACCTTTTGTGGCGCACTACACCTAAAGCGCACTTTAGAAGCTTAGTGGCGCACTGGGAAGTGCGCCACAGAAAATCCTACGCGTAGCGCACCTGCCCACATAGCCGTGGCGCACTAGTAGGTGCGCTACGCCTATCTCGACACAACCGTGGCGCACTAGGCAGTGCGCCACGGCTAGGAGATAGCCGTAGCGCAAGGCACGTGGCACACTGCTAGTGCGCCACAGATGATCTTTTCAGGTGCGCCACTAACTGCTGTTTTCCTAGTAGTGATAGCACCAAATTCACATTCAAATAATCAAACAAAAATATACATGAATGCATGCAAATGCAATGAAATGATTTTTCTATACTAAACAAGTCAAATCAAACAGTACTGAACACAAAGTAAACTTCCTAAGGTTTAAATAAAACAAGTTTCACTCTAAAATAATTTTTAAAACATTTTGTATAGACAAAATAAGACTATAATATGTTCTGCAAATAATCCTATTTTTCCAGAAGAAAAATACAAATTCAAGCCAACAGTAATGTAGGGCTCACTTTTCTGAATCCATTTATATATTATTTGCAAAATTTGGATAAACAGATCAAAAGATATGAATTTTACAAGTTTAAACATTCAAAAACCTTTTTCTGGATTTTATTAAACAGAACAGAGACACGTGGCCATGTCTGATTGGCTCGTACCGTTTCGCGCGTATTAAGCACGTTGATCGTTAGATCTAAGTCAGATAATGTGGCCCAGATCTGGAGATACCGGTTCGTTAAGTGATTCTATCCACGGCGTCAGATCTAGATCCTACGGCTCTCGATCAAACGACCAAGGATGGGCGGCGCGCGTGGCTACTGCGGTAGTGACGACACTGCCGGTGATGCTCCGGCGATTCCAGAGGGGGATAGCGGTGGTGCCGATGCTTACCAGCGTGGCACGGATGTGAGGATGCTTAAGGTGGCCTTGGCTTGGACGGGGGCGAGCTGCTTTGGCCGTGGAAGCTCATCGGAGTTGCGAACAACGTTAGGATTTTTCGAACGGCGACGGAGGCGACGACCTAGGTCACCCTAGAGAAAACCAAAGGCATCAGTGCGTTCACAAGAACAAGGCGCAAGAGTTGGTATGAATCAGAGGCCAAGGGGCATGCGAACCTGGGCGGAATTACTCGTCGGAGTTGCGGATGGCATCAGATGCTCGCAGTGCTGGACGGAGGCGGTGGCCTAGGGGGTTATAGGATAAAACAGTGGTGACAGAAAGAGCGCAAGGACCACATAATCATCATCGTATGAACGAGGGACAGGGGCGAGCACCGTACTCACCGGAATGGTTCACCGGAGTTCGTCGGGCAGCGGTGGTTCGAGCTCAAATACAGGCAGCCTAGGGGCGTTCTGGTGTTGAGGGTTGAGGGGAAATGGCCGCGGCGGTGTGGTGTTTAAGTATCCTGAGAAGAGGCGTAAATCGCGTGGCAAATCAATGTCAATTAATCGAATTTCAATCCGGCAGTGAAGGGGTAGAAACTGCAGCGGCGACCTCGTCTGCGCGCGGGGTTTGGGGGAAGACGATGACGACATGGCGTTGGGGCCACTGGTAAGTGGGTGCGGGGTAGGGTTTGCACGCGTGAGAGAGGGAGCAGAGGGGGAATGGCCTGGGTGGGCTTTTGGGCTGGTTCTGGCACCGGGCCGAATAGGTGAAGCCCTGTTTTATTTTTTCTTTGTCCTTTTCTTTTTATGTTTTGATTTTCAGGAATGAATTTGAAACCTTTTTCAAACTTGTTTGAATTCAAATCTTTTCTGGATCTTTGCACTGTGAAACTTGCACTCAAAAGTGTGACAAAAGCACTTGTCCACTCAAAATCACTTTGGTCCTTTGAAAATAAAAATAAAACAATGCCTCATATGATTAATAAAATGGGCATAAATATGGTTTTATTTGGTTTCATACTTTGAATTTTTTTGTGCAAGATCTAGATGCTATGATGATATGAATGCAATGCATGGTTTTACAATTAATGAATTTTTGGGATGATACAAATCTAACCCCCTTAAATGAATCTCGCCCTCGAGATTCGGATTGTCTAGCAAATAGGTCAGGGTGGTCTTTCCGAAGATCATCTTCCCTTTCCCAAGTTGCTTCTTCTTCAGTATGATGATTCCACTGTACTTTGCAGAATTTGATAGTCTTAGTATGAGTAACTCTTTCTACTATCTAGAATCTTAATAGGTTTCTCTTCATAGGTAAGATCAGTCTCCAACTGAACCTCCTCCAATGGTATAGTGTCCTTCAATGAAGTTTCTTCCATCTCCGGATGTCACTTCTTCAACTGACTCACATGAAACACATTGTGAACTGCTGATAGTGATTCGGGTAATTCAATCTCATAAGCCACTTCTCCTTTGCGGCTCAAAAACTTGACTGGTCCAACATACCTTGGTGCCAATTTTCCTTTGACTCCAAATCTATTCAAACCACGAAGTGGTGAGACTCTAAGATAAGCTCTATCACCTACCTCATAGGTGACTTCTCTATGCTTTGGATCTGCGTAGGTCTTTTGTCGGGACTGGGCTATCTTCAATCTTTCCTTTACCAATTTAACTTTCTCTTCAGCTTCCTTGATCAGTTCTGGTCCGAATAAATTTATTTCTCCTACACCACTCCATATCAATGGAGTAGTACACTTCCTTCCATAAAGAAATTCAAACGGTGCCATCTCAATGCTGGCTTGATAGCTGTTATTGTAAGATAATTCTGCGTAAGGCAGACTTTCATCCCAACTAGCACCATAGTCTAGGGCACATGCCCTCACATATCCTCCAAAATCTGATTGGTCCTTTTTGTCTGTCAATCAGTCTAGGGTGAAAAGCTATGCTGAACTCTAATCTTGTTCCCAATGATTCATGCAGTTGGCGCCAAAAATGCAGAGTGAACTGAGTTCCTCTATCAGACACGATACTCTGAGGTACTCCATGCAGACATAGAATCATGTTCATATAGATCTTGGCTAACTTAGCACTTGTATAGGCAGTCTTCATGGGTATGAAATGAGCCACTTTAGTTAGGCGATCTACAACAACCCAAATAGAATCATATCCGGATCTAGTCCTTGGCAGTCCGGTGATAAAATCCATACCAATCTTATCCCACTTCCAATCAGGAATAGGTAGTGGTTGTAATAATCCTGCCGGTTTCGGATGTTCCGCTTTCACTCGACTACACATATTACACAAGGAAATATGTTTCACGATATCTTTCTTGAGATTGTTCCACCAAAATCTTTCCTTCACATCCATGTACATTTTGGTGTTACCTGGATGAATGGAATATGGTGAGTTTTGTGCTTCTTGCAGAATCAATTTCCGAAGCTCCAGATCTTGCGAAATGCAGATATGTTTTCCATACCATAAAGTCCCTTTTTCATCTTCATGGAATCCTTTTGCCTCCCCTTTACTGATTTTACCTTTAATCTCTTCAATTTCCTTGTCCAACTTTTGGGCTTCTTTGATCTTGTCCAACAATGTTGGTTGAATATCCAATGACATGAGATATCCTTCGGGCACTATCTCCAATCTGAGATCTTTGAATTGAGCACATAGATCATCTGGCAATTGTCCTTTAGTAAGGCCATTAACATAAACCTTACGGCTTAAAGCATCCAGTACAACATTTGCTTTACCGGGATGGTATTGCAAACTCAAGTCATAGTCCTTGATGAGCTCTAGCCACATTCTTTGTCTCATATTGAGTTCCTTCTGAGTGAAGATATATTTCAAACTCTTGTGATATGTGAACACTTCACAATATTTTCCCAAAAGATAATGTCTCCATGTTTTGAGTGCATGGAAAATAGAGGCTAACTCTAAATCATGAGTAGGATAATTCACTTCATGAGTTTTGAGTTGTCTCGAGCCATAGGCCACAACTTTCCATTCTTGCATCAAAACTCCACCTAATCCTTGGTGAGGTGCATCACAATAGACTTTGAAATCCTTCTCCAAATCTGGCAAACATAAGACTGGTGCTAATACTAGTCTCTTCTTAAATTCTTGGAAACTGATTTCACATCCTTCAGTCCACTCAAACTTCTTTTCTTTCTTGAGTAACTCCATCATTGGCTTAGCTACCTTTGAGAAATTCTCAATGAACCTTCTATAGTATCCTTCCAAGCCTAGGAAACTGCAAACTTCTTTAACTGACTTGGGAGATTCCCACTCAGTTACAGCTGACACCTTTGCGGGATCGACAGCTATACCATCTCCCGACACAATATCTCTGAGAAATCCAACTTCATTCAACCAGAATTCACACTTACTGAACTTGGCATACAAATTGTGCTCCCTGAGCTTCTCAAGTATCAAATGCAAATGTTCTTCGTGTTCTTCTTTGCTCTTAGAATAGATCAATATGTCATTGATGAATACGATAACAAAATTGTCAAGAAACTCCATGAACACTTTGTTCATCATGTTCATGAAATAGGCTGGTGCATTTGTTAATCCAAATGGAATCACGGTATATTGATACAATCCATACCTGGTGGTAAAAGCAGTCTTAGGTATGTCTTGCTCTCTAATATTTAGCTGAGAGTAGCCTGATCAGAGATCAATCTTTGAGAACACATGAGATCCTTCTAGCTGATCAAATAGATCATTGATTCTAGGCAAAGGGTAATTGTTCTTTATATTCACCTCATTGAGTGAACGGTAATCTATGCATAACCTTTGACTTCTATCCTTCTTCTCAACAAATAGAACTGGTGCACCCCAAGACGAAGAACTTGGTTGAATAAATCCTTTCTGCAACTGTTCTCCAAGTTGTTTCTTGAGTTCTTTCAACTCATCAACTGACATCTTGTAGGGTCTCTTTGCTATTGGTCTAGATCCTAGCAGTAAGTCAATCAGAAATTCCACATCTCTATCTGGTGGCATTCCTGGTAATTCATCCGGAAACACATCCGGATATTCCTTCACAACTGGTACACCGTCTATGCTAACCCCTTAAGATAATTTAACTTACTCCCTTTAGATTCAAAGTTAGACTTGAACCTAATACTTTTCTTATTCGGGGTTGTTAATGTAACAGTACGGTTGGCACAATCTATTACTCCATACTTAGTCAACTAATCCATGCCCAAAATTACATCCAATCCTTAGGAATCTAGGATTATCAGACTAACTGGAAACTTATACTTTCCAAATTCTATCACTAGATCATGACATCCCAAATTCACTATCATATCTCCACCAGGAGAGCTTACTTTAATAGGACACCCAATGGTTTCAGTTGGAAGTCCATTTTTATCAACAAATGCTCTTGATATGAATGAATGCGATGCGCCGGTATAAAAAAGAACAAGTGCTGGAAAAGAATTAAGCTTGAACTTAACAGCCACATCATTAGATTCCTCATAGATTTCGTCCACACTGATGTGGTTCACTTGTCCCTTCTGAAAAGGGTTGGGCTTGTTGGATCCTTCAACTTTCTTTTCTGGGCATTCATTTGCATAGTGCCCAGTTTTCATGCATTTGAAGCACTCAACTTGACTGATGTCTCTTTTTGCAGGCCGACTTCCATTGCCATTCCCACTGTGGTGGCTCTTGTGTCCACTCTTGTGATTCTTATATGTATCATTGTCATGGCTATAGTGGTGCTTGTTGTCATGGTGACGGTTACTATTGTGGTGGCTGTTATACTTCCCATGCTTGTGGGACCTAGAACCTCCACTATCATCACCATGGGAACGCTTGTGAGACGATCCCGAGCTGTGCTTGTCAAAGTGATGCTTCCTCTTCCTGTTCTCAACCTGCTTCATCTTGCTTTCCAAGATGGTGGCCTTGTCACACAATGATTGATATAATGGGACATAGGCAACATATGGCTATAGGTTTATCTCATCATTCAGTCCCTCGAGGAATTTCTCCTTCCTCTTAGCATCAGTATCAACCTCATCCGGCGCATAGCGTGCCAGATTGTTGAACTCCTCAATATACTCTGCCACACTGCGGTGACGCTGTTTCAGATCGTGGAACTCCTTCTTCAAGTTGATCACTTCTGATGAGATATGGGCAATGCAGAAACCATCCTCGATTATTGCCCAAGTCACATCCTCAATAGGAGTGGTGATCTGGAAGTTATTCCACCATGTTGCTACCGGTCCTTCAAGCAGATGTGCCGCGAATCTGACCTTTTCTTCATTGGTGCATCCAACAGTGACCAAGTCCTTGTTCACAGAGCATAACCAGTCATTGGATACCATTGGATCAGTGGTTCCCGAGAACTTGGCTGGCCTCAACCTCAAAAACCTTGTAAGCATGTCAAAGGCTGGTGGGTTGTTTTGGTTGTTGTTATTGTTGTTGTTGTTGTTGTTGTTGTTATTGTTCCGGTTTTGATTTTGATTTTCCATGAACTAGATCATCATCTGCATTAGTTGATGTTATTGTTTTTTTGTTTTGGTTAGGGTTTGCACGACGGGGAGGCATCTGTGGTTTCAATAAGGATAAGTAATGAGATATAACCCATAGATTCTAACATGCACAATACATCACATAGCAACAATCACGAAAATAATCAAGCACTCGATAAACTTAGAGTTTGAACAACGTAAACAACAAGTTTTGGAAAAGTAAACATACTAGCAAGCCATCCACATGTTGGATGATCATTGCGACTCAATAAATCAAAGGATGATAGATAAATAGATAGCCGAGTAGTCAACTCTGCTCCTCCATGTCGACCTCCTCGTCCACCAGTGTAAGTCCAGCTGTCTCCATGGATGTCTTATACTCCTCCACACTGGTGGTCAAGGCCTCGATCTTCGCATGAAGGTCTCTCTTCTGCGAGCGCAGCCTCTCTATCACTCCCTGCTGGGTCTCTAACTCAAATTCCTTGGCCTCTATCTCGGCTCTCATTTCCTTGATCTTCTTGTTTGTGTCCTGAACTCTCTTCTCCTGATTATTGAACTTCTTGTCCTGGCTCTTGAATCTGTCCTCCATCTCCTTGACGATCTCATCCTGCTCCGCGAAGATCTTGTCCTTCTTACTCAACTGAACTTGAAGATCATCATCGCTAAGCATGACGTTGGTCCTATCTGTGTCGAGGTGTCTAACTAGGATCTCGAGGTCCTGGAGATACAAACGCACATGCTCAATCATCTCTCTAGTAGCATCATCGTACACTACAGCCTCACCCTACTCATCACGTCTCCCGAACGGGTGAAAGTAGAGGCCCCTGAGATTAGTGGAGTGTCGTCTGCAGAGGCGTCCAAGTAGCTCCTGCATGACTACGTCTAGTCCCTTCTCCTTGTCATCGTGCATTAGCTTGAAGGTAATCTCCTCCATGGGTGGCTCCGTCTGGCGTCCAGGCTGCGAGACTCTAAAGCCCCAAAGATCCTTCCTCTCGAACTTGGTGAGCTGAAGTGACTTAATACTAGGAAGTGGGAGGTTGAGCACACTAGTGAGCTCCACAAGACGAGAACCGAAACGAGTTCCCTTGAACTCCTCGGCTGTTCTGATAACAAGGCTAGTCATCTATTGCATAAGATAGAGAAAAATTATAAACAATACAAGTAGAGAGAAACACAAGATAGTGAAACAAAAGCCAAAAACATACATTAATCATTAAAGACATACAAGTCATGGCATACAAAAATGTACCACATGTACTAAGGTTCAAACATAACTTAGACAAATTTTTGCGAGAAAACGACAAGTGTGGTGGTCCAACTATTGGAATATGTCCCAATCCTCACTCATATGCTAAGTCTATGGTATCTTCCCTTAGACGTTTTATGGCGGTCTCTAAGTCTTGGGTATACTTCTTCTCCTCACTAAGGTCATTTTGAGTGTTGAGCATTCTACACTTTAGTCTTTCACCAAGCTCCTTGATAGCATTCCAAGCTGCATTTCTTGTAGAGTCAAAGAATGACATATACATTTCTGAGTTGGTGACCATGCAGAATCCCGACTCTTTGTGGTTGTCTCCCTTGTTTTTGTACAAGTGGAGTTGCACCCACCAATACTCCTCTCCTTCATCCATCACTGGGAATCCCTTGTACATGGCCTCACCATGTATCCCCAAGCTAACCATAAGGTTTTTTAGTGCTTTGGGAAACTCCATCTCACATTCTAAAGTCATGGTCATGAGTGGTCCCTTCTTGACGGCCTCATTGATGGTGGCCATCTACAAATAGAGATGAGAAAGGATATTAGAAGAGGTTTACGAGAAGAAAAGGACAACTGTGGAATTTGCAAAGAGTTGCATTTTTTTCCTTTTGTTTTCCTTAGTCTAATCCAACTTAGGGTCATAATCCTACAGGCAACACAGTGCTCTGATACCATCTGTAAGACCCCACCTTTTAAAGGTAAAGGCCCTTATTGCAATGCTAGTCCCTGGATCAAATGCTAGCATCCATAGTTTAAGATGAAGTACACAAATACAAAGGTGTTTATTACATCGTCATTCCAGAGATAAACATAGTCCTTACAACTCAATAGCCAAAGCTAGTACAAGAGTTCATAACATAAAGTAAATAACTATAAGTCTTCATCTTCATGTGCCACAAGTAAGCATGTTGAGTGTAGACTCACAACCCTAATCTCCATCAGAGTAACCTGCAACATCATAAGTTACAGCCACAGTGGGTCAATGCATTTGGAATTGTATTGGCAAGTGATACCATAGTAGAATAGTAGTATCTAACATCTATATGAATTTGGCTAAGTGTAGCTTAGGCTTGCTTTGCTCAAAATAAGATTTTCCTTATTAGTTGAAAATACTAAGTTTTTAGCTTACAAACTGGGATGAGGAGATCCTTGATAGCTTCAATGTATTTGATGCTCAAATTGTCCGTTGCCGGGGACACGACTAAGTACTTATGTTTTACCCTCTCGAGAGGTGGTTCACTTTCCCCACAAGACTGGACATGCATCGAGAGGAGACCTTTCAGAAGCATTCCCTTAGACCACCATGGACGCGTTCCAACCTATCACCCTACCATCAACTGTCCATCTGGATAAGTTCTTGCAACCTATGTGGTCAAGGCAGAGCCAATATGCCATCTGGCTAAGTACTCTGGCTTCGTGTTCCTCACGGTAAAAGATGTACTTTGCCTTTTGTCCCGTCCAATTATGAGAATATTGATTTTCTGCCTTTTCTGGAACCAAAAACAGAAGAAAACAGGCAACTGGCACTTTGGCATCTTGTTAATAGGTTAGTACCAGAAAACATATAAAACCACCTCAAAGTGTAGACAAAGCAAAGCAAAGTAGATACTAAACAAGCATGGAACATCAAAAATTATAGATATGTTTTCAACGTATCAAAGTTTCAAATCTCTTTTACATACGCGATACTTATTTTCTGTATTCAGTTTTATTTACTTTATACATTGTTCTCTTATTCCAAAACACCTTTTTACACATTACTCGCATTTTATATTGTCACTTAGAACTTTATTTATCATTTTATTTTCAGTATTTATTTCAAGAATTCTTAGACTTCAGACTACTGCTCCCTGTGGGATCGATATCTTTATTTTGAAACTAGCTACAACCGATCTGTGCACTTGCAGTCATCAAGCTATTTTCTGGCGCCGTTGTCGGGGAGCTAAGCGTTGTAGGTCTTTTAGTTTTTCCTTATTTACTTTAGTTTTTTTAAGTTTTGTTTTGAGTTACAGGTTTCCACCAACATGATGGAGTTTGAGCATATGACTAGTGCTAACCCACTCAACTTGTTTGGGAAGCCCTATGATATTTATAAAAAAGACAACTCCAACGAGAAGACAAGGGGGTTTGAAATAAATCCTCTACTACTTCGTATTCTACACAAGAAGCAATTTACTGGAGATGAAGAAGATCCTAATCCATATAAGCATATTGCATATTTCAAAGATATATGTGGCACGTTCCAATTAACAGGGTATACCGCCGATGAGGTAAGGGTTAAACTTTTTAGTCAAACTTTGACAAGCACAACTCTCTCATGGTATAGATCTCTACCCTCAAAAGCCACTACTACTTGGGATGATTTAGCTTGCGAATTCCTATCTAAATATTGCCCATTATCAAAATATTTTGGAATCAGGGGTCTTATAATGACATGGAAGAACCGTCCCAATGAAGGACTAGTAAGAGCTTATATAAGATTTAAAGATTTGCTTAGACAATGTCCTCATCATGATTTACCCGAATGGTATTTATTGCATATCATTTATGGCGGTTTAATTAAACCTAATAGAATTGAACTAGACTCTTGCGCAAGAGGAGCTTTTATGGATTTACCTATAACTAAAGCTTGGGCTTTACTTAATATAATTCACGATCATAGAGTTTCATGGAATTTTGGTCTAGGAAGTGAAGGGGGCACGAAAATAGATCATGAATATATTCACAACTATCATTAAAAAGGCCATATTAATGTATTATCTAAAGAGTTTTGTTTAGATTTAGATCTTGTATTGCAAGTTGTTAAAGCTTTTATAGAACACATAGAAGCTCCAAAGGTGGGTCCGGTCAAGTTTGATCCACCACCTGAATCTGAAAATAAATGAGAAGTTAAAGCAATAGTAGCCTCCCTAGAACCAATGTATGAGATACCTTTTCCTAACATTGCACAAAAGCATATTTTAGAGTATGAACATGTCAAAGCAGTACTGGAGGAGAAAGAAGAGGAAAGTGTGCCAATAATTGAAGAACATCTAGATGAAACCAAAGATGAAGAGGCAACCAAGGAACCAATCATGGCTATGTATGCACATTGTAACATATTTGAACTTGATGAAGAGACTTCTATATTGGTTGAAGGTAAAATTAAGGTAAAATATGTGGGAAAGCCTATTCTTCCCTGCATATTTAAAGAAACCTCGCATTACGGTTTATGTGATCTTGGCACTGAAGTTAATGTTATATCCTATGACTTTTATTTAGAAATAAAAGAAGAGATAGCACCGGCTACAATAGAAAATACTGATATGTCAATCATGTTATCCAATAAAAATCTTAGAATTCCAATGGGAGTAGTTGAAGATGCAGTTATCACAATTAATAATAAGAATTTCCTTATTGATTTTGTAGTTATTGATATGCCAATTGACACTCTTTTCCCAATTATATTTGGAAGAAAATTTTTGAGTGATATATGTGCCACAGTTGACTTCTCAAAGGAGGTTGTATCCCTTAAGCTTGGGGAAGCAGAAAATAATTCCATTTTTCAAAATTTAAAGACAAACCTCTATTCATAAAAGAAGAGAAGGATAAAACTATTGAACAAAATGGCATATCTTTTCTTAAATAATCGAGATGAATAAATAAATGAAGATCCAAATTGTGGAGAAATAATTATGGAGGATAAAACTCTAGAAGAATTAGAAAATGAATTTTATTCATTTCCCAATGAAGAACCTCCAACTGATGAAGCTTTTGAAGAGCCAGAAAAGAGAGGGGATGAGGAATTACCACCTCCAGAATTAAAAACTCTACCAGATAATCTTAAGTATATATTCTTAGATGATACTAATAAATTCCATGTTATTATTAGTGATAAACTTTCAGGGGAAGAAGAAGAACTGATGAAGGTGCTAAAGGAGCACCGCAAGGCCTTTGGGTACTCAATGGATGACTTAAAGGGGATTGGTCCCATGATAGCCTCCCATCGGATATTCATGGAGGAAGGTGCTAAACCAGTTGCGGAATTTAACAGAAGACTGAAGCCTGAAATGAAGGAAGTGGTAAGAAAGGAAATAGTACGCCTACTTGATGCAGGTATAATTT
Source organism: Avena sativa (assembly GCA_916181665.1). Taxonomy (NCBI): domain Eukaryota; kingdom Viridiplantae; phylum Streptophyta; class Magnoliopsida; order Poales; family Poaceae; genus Avena; species Avena sativa. The sequence continues at coordinate 317,932,734 of OV702281.1, forward strand.
ATCCTGTAAAAGAAAGTGAATGGGTAAGTCATGTTCATTGTGTTCCTAAGAAGGGCGGATTTATAGTTGTTCCTAACGAAAACAACACTAGAACTATTGTTGGACATAGGATGTGCATAGATTTTAGAAAATTGGATAAGGATACTAGGAAAGATCACTATACTTTACCATTCATAGATCAAACTTTAGAAAGGTTAGAAAACCACACTCATTTTTGTTATTTGGACGGATACTCTGGTTTTTCTCAAATAGTTGTTCATCCTGAAGACCAACTTAAAACAACTTTCATTAGTCTGTATGGTTTACATGCTTACCGACTTATGCCTTTTGGTCTATGTAATGCTCCATCTACTTTTCAAAGATGCATGACTGCTATATTTGCAGATTTTATAGAACTTATAATGGAAGTATTTATGGATGATTTTTCTGTCTATGGAACTTCGTTTACTAGTTGCTTGGAAAATCTCAATAGAATTTTGCAGCGTTGCGAAGAGACTAATCTTGTCTTAAACTAGGAGAAGTGGCATTTTATGGTCAAAGAAGGCATAGTACTTGGACACAAAGTATCAGGTAAGGGTATTGAAGTAGATAGGGCTAAAGTTTAAGCAATAGAGAGAATGCCACAACCAAGGGATGTGAAATGTATAAGAAGTTTTCTTGGTCATGTAGGATTTTATAGAAGGTTCATTAGAAATTTTTCTAGAATTTCCAAACATTTGACTAATCTATTGTAAAAAGGAGTAAGATTCAATTTTGATGATCAATGCCTTATTGCCTTTGATAAGCTTAACTATGCTTTGTCTTGAGCTCCCATCATTAAACCACCTATATGGGATATGACTTTTGATTTAATATGTGAGGCTAGTGATGATTATGTAGGAGTAACTCTAGGATAACACATAGGTCGCAGATTTAATATTATACATCATGCTAGTAGAACTCTCAATATTGCTCAAAAGAATTATCATAAGGAAGAAAGGGAACTCTTTGCTGTATTTTTATCTTGTGATAAGTTTCGTTCTTATATTTTTGATGCAAAGGTAAGAGTTCATACGGATCATGATGGTTTAAAAGAACTCCTCGAGAGGAAGTTTCATAAGCCAAGGCTGGTCCGTTGGATCCTTTTACTTCAAGAATTTGAGTTGCAGATTATGTAGAGGGGGGGGGGGGCGAAGCAAAGATAGTAGATGCATCATCTATATTTTCCCAACAAAACATCGATCTTATTGAGAGGAGTTTTAGTCCTGATGATTTTTGTTTTCAAGAATTACGATATGATCTAAGGCCAAATCCACCCAAGAGGAAGAAGTCCTTGTTGTTGGAGGAGATTTTCACTCCCGACTAAATAAACGGTAAGTGGAAGGTAAGTTTTATAACTCTATTAAGTGCTTTGTTTTCACATTTTCTACTATTAATTTTTTTCCCTTTGAATTCCTCTTATTTTTTGAAGTTTTTGAGGGGTTTCTGCAACTATACGGCCGGAGAAAAATCTCCCGCCATATATTTGGTCATCGAACATTCTGTATCCCCTTTGCAAAATAATTTTCAGGTGCTGTAACTATACGGGTGCAACTATACGGCCGGAGAAAAATCTCCCGCCGTATAGTTGGTCATTAAACGTTCTATATCCTTTTACAAAAAGAATTTTCGAGGTGCGTATCAATACGGCCGCAACTATACGTCCATAGAAAATTCTTCCGCCGTATAGTTGGTCGTCAAAGATTCAGTACCCTTGACCCGTTTTCGTTATTTTTCGATCGATAACAAAAAAACATTTTTGTCGATTTTTAGTCGGTAATCTAACTAACTTGGTCTAGAAAAATTTGGAAGTTTCTGCCCGGAACCAACTATACGGACGCAACTATATGGGCCGCGGCCGTATAGTTGGTCGTTACGGCACAGGACGCCTCCAAATTCGCGATTTCTTTTTCTAGTTGGTTTGGATTGTTTTCTTGGACGACAATTTGGTGTTTCCTTGTGAGTTTTACCGACCTCTGACTGCTCTTATATACTATCCTATTGTCTCTCTCTAATCACAAATCACCAGGAACAAATCTACCTCTTGTTCATTCAAGAGAACACACATCATAGAGCCATCAAGATCCAAGAGGCCAAGGGGAGGAGTTCCTATGGAGATCAGAAGAAACAATGAGCAAGGCAAGGAGATCAATACTACTACTTTCGAGTGCTTTGACGAGGAAAAATAACGCCGAAAGAAGGATTTGAAGGCCCTCGAGTTGAATATTGAAGAAATAAATAAGGAGCCACCGGGAACACCTTGGCCCTTGATAAACTCGATGAAGAATCAAGCAAACCACTGAAGTAGGTTTCACTATGAGTCTCAAGGCGATACAAACCCTCAAAAGCAACAATTAGATCATTAAAGAACAAGTGAAAGTGATGGAGAAGAATAACATCCTCTACAAGCTGCGCATCAAAGAACTAGAGGCCATCAATCAATCCCTATGCCTCAGGTTGGCCCATGAAGAGAAGATACCTCGTGCCATGGCACCATAGTGACCTTCAATAAAGCATGGTATCAAATAATCACAAGGGATTATTTCATCCCGCCTGGATTGATTCTAAGCTTGGGGATATCTTTAAGAACTTGTAATCTATCTTACAAGTTTTTATTTCTATTCTAGTTTTGCATTAGTTCGAGCTTATAAATAAAGTTTGCATCATTAGATTCCCTTCAGGAATAGTTGATCCCTCTTATGAAATTCCGAGTTTATTATAATATATGGAGCATTATTTAGTTTGAGTTTGTCTTATTGGATATATGAATGACTTGAGTATGATTTTACTTGCACTTGATGATAGCAATAGGAGTCTTCCACACAATTGGTATTAATGGAACATATAAAGATAGTTTTGATCAATATGTTGTAGGTAATTGGTTTGATTTACAAAAAGGAGAAACTATCTAATCAATTAACATGAAAAAGAAAAACCTTTAACAAAGGAGAAATATAAGTGCTATCAAAAAGAGTGAGAACAAGTTTGAGGTAGAGTACTCAAGTTATAATGATGCTTCATATATGTTCGCAATTTTATAATTGAGATCGTTAAACTTTGAAATTCCTACATGAAGTGGATTATATGGCTAGCTCGTTTGCACAACACTTAAACAAAAGTGTGAGCACAAATATATATAGAAAAAGAAGAAAAAGAAAGATGAAGAAAAAGAGCGAATGTGCAAAGAGCAAATAGGCATATACCACTATATTGTAGTAAGACAAATAGATGTTTGAGATTTTAAATCCCAAGTGAATATGTTAATCCTAAAAACAGTTGGGACTACCTCACGAAATCATTCGGTTGAACCGAATTCTTTTACATCACGTTGAGAATAACAATTTTATGAACTATTAATTGCTAAAGTGTGGAAGCCGGCTAATATTATTCGGATGGTTTGAGTAAGGTACTATTCATGAACTCATTTATATGTATCCTTTATGATAAACACATGCTGCAACTGCCTCCTTTATCTTATCGACTCAAGCTTAATGAATATGAGGATCACATCCATTAAGCAAAACTTGCTCGGGACAAGAAAGAGTCTAAGCTTGGGGAAGTTGATGAGTGCATATTTGTATCATGTTTTACATTATTATTTTGCATTGTAGATGTAGGATCTTGGTATTTTACGGCGTTCGCATGCACTTTTTATGTCTATTTTCACCAGGATCAGATCAAATGATGGATTCAATGGACACAATTCTTGGAGAAGTTGTACTAGAGAGAAAAGGAGCTTAAAACTATGTAAATCGCTTATTTGGGAAATATTAATAATACCGGAAGAAAGCCCTAAGCAAGAAAAGGAGATAGCAGAGTTGACGACCAACTATACGGCGGGCTGCCGTATAGTTCCCGCTGTATAGTTGGTGCCACCTCCACCTCCTCAAATAGTTTCACCCCGTGCAAATAGTTCGGAGAGACGACATACATAACACCCAGAAATCACCGAAAGCTAACCTCCAGAAGGAATCTAGAGGGGGAACTTGCCCTAGGGATCCATCTTCGCCCTACGCAGATCTGGGAGGCCAAGGCATCAATCTCCATATTCATCAACCACTGCATCTTCATCACCACCATCATCTCCATCCATCTCATCTAGATCTTTTTTGTAATTCTTGCACTAGTTGTGGATTTATACAAGTACTATTCATCAATGATAGCTTCCATTACCATTAGTAGTATGTTGTCTGCCTCCATGTCTGAGTAGATCATTAGTTCTTGTGGAGATGGAGAAACCCTAGTATGAGATTGTAATAAGATAAAGTTTATTATGATATTCATCGCTATGACCATGTGTTAGATTGTCTACATCTTGATGATGGGAGAAGTCGACCTCTCCAATATTTGCCTCTTGTGGGGACTTGATATAGGGAACTAATTGTTGTTAGACGGAGGGGTGTTAGCACTTACAATGACTATAAAGTTGTTGGAACCTCTTGAGTATCAACCTGGGAATCAAGGAAACTCACAAAACACTATCCATGCCATGGGATACGTCCTACGGGATTACGTCCCTTAATAGCACGGTAATTCAATTGATGTTGATTGCTGTCTGCTGTAGATATGACGATGATTTGAGCAGTGGTTGCTGCCTCTTTGTCCAAATACGGAGTTCCTCCCACACATACATAGTTGAGAATGTTCTGATGATAATCTTTACCTTAGCCCTTTATAATGCTAGTGGTGTATCCGCTAATCCCTAAGAATGCTTTCTTCCACTGAAGTTTAAAATCTCTTTTACATACGCGATACTTATTTTCTGTATTCAGTTTTATTTACTTTACACATTGTTCTCTTATACCAAAAACCCAAAACCACCGTTTTACACATTGCTCGCATTTTATCTTGTCTCTTATGTAACATCCCTAAAATCATAATTTCAAAGTTTGCATATCATTCATGCATGCATATAAATTGGAGAACAATTTCAAATTCATTTTAGAAAAACGGAAGCACAAAGTGCTATGATTTTATGTGAGCAGATTTAAATCAAATGGCCATTCCCATTTGAGAAGTTTGATTGATGTTAAACCTAGCTTGTTTGTCTTTCTTATAGAAAGGATTGAGTGTGGTTTTGGACCAAGATTTACAAATTGGAAATGTTTCAAAAACCATTTCTCAAATTTTGCAAACCAAGTGCCAAGACTCTGTTATTTTGTTCACCAAGATTGACTAAACCTTTGCAAAGCAACCACATGATTTTGTGCCTATATTTGAGACTACTGATCACTACAAAAATCCCAAGAAGTTTTGAATTCAAATGAAACTTGAATTCATTTGAAAATCAATTCATAAATTGGAAACAGAAAAAGAAAAAGGAGAAAGAATTAGAAAAGGGCCGGTGCCAGGATTCCAGCCCAACAAAAGAACTGGCCCAGCTAGCCCACCCGGGGAATATCTTTCTCTCTCGCACGCGCCAGCGCACCCACACAGCCGCTGACAGCCAGACCCCACCTCCTCTTCGCGCGTTTCGCTGACAAGCGGGCCCTCTCCACGTCGGCCTCGTCTTCCCCAAATCGCGCCCGCGACCACGTCGCCGCTGCAGTGAAGCCGGTAATGGCGCGGCGTAATTGGCCTTAATGCCGCAGGCGTTTCCTGTCGCGCCTGGGCCTATTTAATCCCCTCTGCCCCGCGAGCAATTTCCCCCACTCTCCTCGCTCACTCCGCCACCAGGCTGCGCGCATTAGCTCTCGAAGCCCCGCTGTACCGACGACTCCGGCGATCGATTCCGGTGAGCCTCGACCGCCCCCCTCTCTCTGGTTCAAACGAGGATGCTCAGCGTGACCTTGTGCACCTGCTGACACCTTTCCTTTGCCTGCCCGTGACCCAGGTTGTCGTCTCCGTCCACGACCGAAACCACCTGCGCCGCCGCCTAACTCCGGCAACCAATTAAGGTAAAACCCGAGCACCCCTTTCCCCCTCCTTCACGCGAGTTTGTTCGCCTACGTCTTGCGCAACTCCTGATGCCTCTGGTTCGTGCTAGGGCGACGCCAAACTTCGGCAACAACCACGACTGCAAGCGACAGACGCCGCCCGCAACTCCGACGAGCCCCTGAGACCGTGCTAGCGCGCCCCTTCGCAAACCAACGCCACCTTGAGCTTCAGCACGCCACTGCGGTTCTGGTAAGCCACTTCCCCCTCTCGCGCGCGACCTGGAACGCTAGCGCCGCCGCTTGCTGACGCCGCGCGCCGCCAGGACATGGTCGCATGCTTGAGCGCCGTTGGATCTGGATCCAACGCTTACGATAGAATCACTAATCGAACCGTTATGCTAGATCTGGACCGCGCATTTTAATTAGATCCTACGGCTCACGAGCGTGATCCAGAGCGAATCGGTATCGGCCAATAGAAATAGGACGCGTGGCTAGGGTTTGAATTAAAACAGAATTTCAAATCAGATTTAGATCCAAATTTCAAATGGCTATAACTTTTGATTCCCACGTTAGATTTTTGCAAATTTTATACCGTTGGAATCAGTGAGACAAGCCCTTTCTAAATCTGCAATGTGTTTAACAAAAAGTTTCTGTTAAAATAACTTTTTATGCAGAAACATATTTAGGACCATTTTGAGTATAGATTTTGTTTAGTAAATTGTTTTAGTGCTAAATAAGTTTAGTTAGCAAGTTTTTGACTTGGTTATGTTTCTGTTTCATGCACTTGCTTGGTGAAGTTTTCAAAAATCATCACTTAGCATTTTCTTGCATGCATGCATTCATATTATTTTTGTTTGTATATGAATTGTGTGTAATTTTTGTGCTACAAATTTTGTGTAGACTTTGCTAGTGACTGTGATTGTGAAGAGTGCTGCTCTCCCCATTACCAAGGCAAGTGGTACTTCATGAATATTTCCATCCCTATATTTTTCAAGCATTAGAAATATTTTGCTAAGTCTTGCATGTGGTTACTATTTTGCCAAATGCTATGTTGGGAAATCCTAAGTAGTTGTAGAATAGTAGAATTGCTAGGAAATTTCCTAAGTTAAGATACTATGCCATGCTTAGCCTAGCTAGTAGCAAACAAGGGTTGGTAAAGTATATACATGCTATGAGGAAAATATTTCTAAGTCTTTTGGACTTATGTTTTTCTTAATAAAACAACTAACTCAATGAACCTCCTGGGTGGAATGGGACTTGAATGGTGGTTTTTGGTTGAGTGGTTACACAAGGCCCATGGACATGGTTTACCTTGTGCATCACACTTGTGGTATGCCACCTAGGCACAAAGGGATTTGGAGGCCAAGTGTTGAGAAGCTTATAGTGCAACCACTTGGCAATATGGGCTCTGCCTTGATCATATAGGTTGCTAGAACTTAGTCATTTGGAAAGTTGGTGGTAGTGGGATGATAGGTTGGAACGCGTCCATTTGACTAAGGGAAGGCTTCTGAAAGGTCCTGTCTTGGGAAACCAAGTCTGGTGGGGAAAGTGCACAACCTCTGCAGATGAAAAATCTAAGTACTTAGCCAAGTCCATGGCAATGGACAACTTGAGCATCAAGACATGGAAGCTACAAGAATCTCATCACTCCAACTTCTAAGTAAAACTTGTGGGTGAACAAGGGTGAAGGACCCAAATGTCTATTGGTGGTTTCTTGGGAAAGTTTTGACAAAGAAAAACTTAGTGATTTCAACTAATAGGGAAAAACCTATTTTCAAGAAAAGCAAGCCAAGCTACACTTAGCCAAAATGCATATAGTAATTTAGTCCACTTAAAATTTACTAAGGTATCACTTGCCAATACTATTCCAAAGTATTGACCCACTGTGGCTGTAACTTGTGATGTTGCAGGTTACTCCGATGATGATTAGGAGTCATGAGTCTACACTCAACATGCTTTCCTGTGGCACATGAAGATGAAGACTTATGTTTATTTACTTATTCCAAAACTCTTGTATTAGGCCTGTGGCCATGAGTTGTAAAAAAATAACTATGTTTTATCTCTGGAATGGATGTAATAAATGACCTTTGTATCTGTGTACTTCATCTTAAACTGTGGATGCTAGCAATGATCCAGGGACTAGCATTGCAATCACATAGATCCTTTTCCTTTACAAAGGAGGGATCTTACAGATGGTATCAGAGCACTGTGTTGCCTTTAGGATTATGACCCTAGGATTGGAAAACCACTAAGGAAAAAATTTCAACTACTTCTACACTTGTCTATTCTTCTCGTAAAACTTTTCTAATCTTCTCATTATCATCTCTATTTGTAGATGAACTCCATCAACGAAGACGTGAAGAAAGGACCACTCATGACCATGACCTTGGAGTGTGAAACTGAGTTTCCCAAAATTCTCAAGGACCTCATGGTGGCAATGGAAGCACATGGTGCAGCTGACTACAAAGGCTTTCCAGTGATGGATGAAGGACTGGAGTACTGGTGGGTGCAACTTCACTTGTACAAAAACAAGGAAGACAACCACAAAGAAAGGGGATTCTGCATGTACACCAACACTGTGATGCGCACCACATTCTTTGAGTCAGCAAGAGAAGCAGCTTGAAGGACTATCAAAGAACTAAGTGCTAGAGTCAAGTGCAGAATGCTCAACCTCCAAAAAGACTTAGAGAAAGAGAAGGAGCTTACCCAAGAGTTGGAAGACACCAACCAAACCTTAAGGGGAGATATTATAAACTTAGTGATGGAATCATGTGAACAAGATAGGCTGATTGCCTCTAGGAACATTGTGTTAGCCAACAGATCCAGTGAGATAGGATTGTAAACGCACTTCGTTAGTTGGACCACCACCTATCACCTTATTTTCCAAAATGATACCTTAAATAAGTTTGGACCTAGGTTGATGTAATGGATTCATGTATGCATGACTTGTGTGATTTTGAGTTCCAAGGATATGTATGAAATGTTTGTCTTATTTTATCTTAAATTGTGTTGTTCTAACTTTTATATCTTATAAATAGATGCCTATTACCATCAGCACTGTTGAGGAGTTCCAGGTTACCCGCTTTGGTCCTCGTATCGTTGAGCTTACCACTTTGCTCGATCTCCCTCTTCCCACCATCATGGTGCATCCACTCACCAAGTTCGAGAGGAAGGACCTCTGGGGCTTCAAGGTGAACCAGCCCGGACGCCAGACAGAGCCTACTACGGAGGCCATCGTCTTCAAGCTAATGCACGACGACAGGGAGAGAGGCATGGAGGTAGTCATGCAGGACCTGGTAGGACGTTTGCTAGGCCGTCACTCCCGACAGGTTAGGGGCACCCACTTCCACGTCTTCGGAAGACGTGATGATGATGGAGAGTCCATTGACTTCGAGGACGACTCGAGGGACGTAGCAGAGCCGATACGTCTCTATCTCCAGGACTTTGAGTCTCTCATCAGGCACGTGGACACGGACAGGACCAATGTCATGCTCAGTAATGACGAGCTCCAGGTGCAGCTTCGCGAGAAGGATAAGCTTTTCACACAGCAGGACGAGATAGTCAAGGAAATGGAGGCGAAGTTCGAGACCCAGGACCGGAAGTTCAAGAGTCAGGAGAAACGCGTCCAGGATAGGAACAAGAAGATCCGGGACATGACTGAAGAACTGAAGTCCAAGGATTTCGAGCTAGAGCAGCAGCAGATGGTGATTGAGAGGCTTCGCTCCCAGAAGAAGGCTCTCAAGACCAAGATTGAGTCCTTGACCACTACTATTGAGGAGAACAAGACCGCGATGGAGAACGCGGGTCTCACTTTTGTCGAGGAGGAGATTGATGCTGATGAGTAGACTTGACTAATCGTTTATCTTTTATTATTGTACTTGCTATTTGTGAACTTGTTATTGGACCATCCGACATGTGGATGGCTTGCCACTTGTGTGTTTTACTTCATGAACTTGTTATCTTGTTGTTGAACTTTTATCCTTGTGTTGCATGCTATGTGTTTGCTTGTGATGTAATGTGCATAAAACATCTATGGGTATCTCACTCTTATCTCTATTTGAACAAACCACAGATGCCTCCCCGTCGCGCAAACCCCAACCCCAACAACATCACCCCGGAAATGCAGCAAATGATGAATGCTCAAACACAGCTTATGCAGATGATGAAAACATTCATCCAAAACCAGAATAACAATAACAACAACAACCCCAATAACAACAACAATAACAACAACAACAACAACAACCCTCCGGGCTTTGATATGCTCACCAGATTTCTGCGTTTGAGGCCAGCTAAGTTCTCGGGGACAACTGATCCCATGGTGGACAATGATTGGCTACGTTCTGTGAATAAGGACTTAGTGACCGTGGGCTGCACGGATGCTGAAAAGGTCAGGTTCGCAGCACATCTGCTGGAAGGGCCAGCCGCCACTTGGTGGGACAACTTCCAAATCACCACTCCTATAAATGAGGTGACTTGGGCTATTTTTGAAGAAGGCTTTCGCACAGCTCATATCTCATCGGGAATAATGAGCCTGAAAAAGAAGGAGTTCCACAATCTGAAGCAGCGCCACTGCAGCGTGGCTGAATACATAGAAGAGTTCAACAATCTGGCGCGTTATGCACCGGATGAGGTTGACACAGATGCCAAAAGAAAGGAAAAATTTCTGGAAGGCTTGAATGATGAGCTGAATCTGCAACTGGCTGTAGCATATGTTCCCACTTATCAGTCGCTCTGTGACAAGGCTGCTATATTGGAGAACAAAATGAAACAAGTCGAGAGTAGGAAGAGGAAACACTCCGACAAGCACAGCTCGGGATCGTCTCACAAACGATCTCACTATGATGATAGTGGAAGCTCGGGATCCCATAAGCATGGGAAATTCAACAAGCACCACAACCACAACCGTCATGACAACAAGCATCACCGCAGTCATGACAATGACAAGTACAAGAACCACAAGAGTGGACATAAGAGCCACCACAGTGGAAATGGTAGTGGAAGTGGAAGTCAGCCTGCTAAGAGAGACATCAGTCAGGTTGAGTGCTTCAAATGCAAGAAAATGGGACACTATGCAAATGAGTGCCCCGAAAAGAAAGTTGAAGGACCTGTCAAGCCCAATCCTTTCCAGAAAGGTCAGGTGAACCACATTAATGTGGAGGAAGTCTATGAGGAACCTGACGCTGTTGCTGGTAAGTTCAGACTCAATTCCATTCTAGCATTTGTACTCTTTGATACTGGTGCATCTCATTCATTCATATCAAGAGCATTTGTTGAAAGAAATGAACTACCGGTAGAAACTATTGGGTGTCCTATAAAAGTAAGTTCTCCTGGTGGAGAAATGATAGTGAATTCAGGATGCCATGACCTAGTCATAGAATTTGGGAAGTATAAGTTTCCCGTTAACTTGATAATATTAAACTCCCAAGGTTTGGATGTCATTCTCGGAATGGACTGGATGACTAAGTACAAAGGAGTGATAGATTGTGCCAGCCATACTGTCTCACTCACAACTCCGGATAATAGAAGGATCAGATTCAAGACCAGCTTTGGAGCAAAGAGGAGTATGCTGAATTCTCTTAAGGGGGTTAGCATGGACAGTGTGCCAATCGTGTGTGAGTATCCGGATGTATTTCCGGAAGAATTACCAGGAATGCCACCAGATAGAGATGTGGAGTTTTTGATAGATTTGGTACCAGGTGCTGGACCAATAGCAAAGAGACCATACAAAATGTCAGTTGATGAACTGAAGGAGCTCAAGAAGCAACTAGGAGAACAGTTGCAGAAAGGATTCATTCAACCAAGTTCTTCGTCTTGGGGAGCCCCAGTTTTGTTCGTGGAGAAGAAGGATAGAAGTCAAAGGTTATGCATAGATTACCGTTCACTCAACGAGGTAACTATCAAGAACAAATATCCTTTGCCAAGAATCAATGACTTGTTTGATCAGCTTGAAGGAGCCTATGTGTTCTCGAAAATTGATCTCCGGTCAGGCTATTTTCAACTCAAGATAAGAGAGCAAGACATACCTAAAACAGCATTCACCACAAGGTATGGATTGTATGAGTATACCGTAATGCCATTTGGCTTAACCAATGCTCCAGCATACTTCATGAATATGATGAACAAGGTGTTCATGGAATTTTTTGACAAGTTTGTTGTCATATTCATCGATGACATCTTAGTCTACTCCAAGAGCAAAGAAGAGCATGAAGAACACTTGCGTTTGATACTCGAGAAGTTGAGAGAACATAAACTTTATGCCAAATTCAGCAAGTGTGAGTTCTGGTTGGAAGAAGTTGGTTTTCTTGGTCATGTAATGACGAAGGATGGTGTAGCAGTTGACCCTGCTAAAGTTTCAGCTGTGACAGAATGGGAATCTCCCAAGAATGTGAAAGAAGTACGTAGTTTCCTTGGCTTAGCAGGTTACTACAGAAGGTTCATTGAAAATTTCTCAAAGGTTGCTAAGCCAATGACTGAATTGTTAAAGAAAGACAAGAAGTTTGCTTGGTCTGAAGGTTGTGAAGTCAGCTTTCAAGAATTGAAGAAGAGACTTGTGACAGCACCAGTTCTATGTCTGCCAGATTTGGAAAAAGATTTCCAAGTATATTGTGATGCGTCTCATCAAGGTTTGGGAGCCGTACTTATGCAAGACGGTAAAGTTGTGGCCTATGCCTCGAGACAACTCAAAACTCATGAGGTAAACTATCCTACTCATGATTTAGAGTTAGCCTCTGTCGTCCATGCACTCAAAACATGGAGACATTACCTTTTGGGAAAGCGTTGTGAAGTGTTCACCGATCACAAGAGTTTGAAGTATATCTTCACCCAAAAGGAAATCAATATGAGACAAAGAAGATGGTTAGAGCTTATCAAGGATTACGACTTAAGTTTGCAATACCACCCCGGTAAAGCAAATGTTGTAGCAGATGCTCTAAGTCGTAAGGTATTTGTGAATGGCCTTACCAAAGGAGAATTGCCAGATGATTTGGGTAATCAATTCAAAGAACTCAGATTGGAGATTGTGCCAGAGGGACATCTCATGTCTTTAGATGTCCAACCCACTTTGTTGGACAAGATCCGAGAAGCTCAGAAGACCGATAAGGAAATTGAAAGGATTAAGGAAAATATTGGCCAAGGGAGAGCTAAAAATTTCCATGAAGACGAACAGGGTACATTATGGCATGGGAAACGTATCTGTGTTCCACAAGATCCGGAGTTACGGAAACTGATTTTGCAGGAAGCACACAACTCTCCGTATTCTATTCACCCGGGTAACACCAAAATGTACATGGACATGAAAGAAAGATTTTGGTGGAATAATCTCAAGAGAGACATCGCCGAACATATTGCTTTGTGTGATGTGTGTAGTAGAGTAAAAGCGGAGCATCAGAAACCAGCAGGTTTGCTTCAACCACTACCTATTCCTGATTGGAAGTGGGACAAGATTGGTATGGATTTTATCACCGGATTACCAAGGACCAGATCAGGATATGATTCCATATGGGTAGTAGTGGATCACCTAACTAAAGTGGCTCATTTTATACCTGTGAAGACAACCTATACAAGTGCCAAGTTAGCCAAAATCTACATGAGTAGAATTGTATGCCTTCACGGTGTGCCTAAGAGTATTGTGTCCGATAGGGGAACCCAATTCACTTCCCATTTTTGGAGACAGCTACATGAGTCATTGGGAACGAGGTTGGAATTCAGTACTGCTTTTCATCCTCAAACCGATGGACAAATAGGAAGGACTAATCAAATTCTGGAAGACATGTTGAGGGCATGTGCCCTAGATTATGGATCAAGTTGGGACGAAAGTCTGCCCTATGCAGAATTTTCTTATAACAACAGCTATCAAGCCAGCATTGAGATGGCACCGTTTGAGTTTCTCTACGGAAGAAAGTGTACCACCCCATTGTTATGGAATGGTGTGGGAGAAAGAAGTTTATTCGGGCCAGAACTTATCAAAGAAGCCGAAGAGAAAGTCAAATTGGTTAAGGACAGATTGAAGATAGCACAGTCCCGACAGAAAAGCTACGCCGATCCTAAGCGTAGAGAAGTCACCTACGAAGTTGGTGATAGAGCCTATCTTAGAGTATCACCACTCCGTGGAGTGAAAAGATTCGGAGTCAAAGGAAAGTTGGCACCAAGATATGTTGGGCCATTCAAGATTCTGAGTCGCAAAGGAGAAGTTGCTTATGAAATTGAACTGCCAGCATCTCTATCAGCAGTCCATAATGTGTTTCATGTGAGTCAGCTTAAGAAATGTCACCCAGAAATGGAAGAAACTCCTTTGAAGGATAGCATACCTTTGGAAGAAGTTCAACTAGAAAGTGATCTCACTTATGAAGAAAAGCCTATCAAGATTCTAGAGACTGCAGAAAGGGTCACAAGGACAAAGATTATCAAGTTTTTCAAAGTGCAATGGAATCATCATTCCGAAGAGGAAGCAACATGGGAAAGAGAAGATGATCTTCGGAAAGACCACCCTCACCTATTTGCTAGCCAATCCGACTCTCGAGGGCGAGATTCACCTTAAGGGGGTTAGATTTGTAACATCCCTAAAATCATAATTTCAAAGTTTGCATATCATTCATGCATGCATATAAATTGGAGAACAATTTCAAATTCATTTTAGAAAAACAGAAGCACAAAGTGCTATGATTTTATGTGAGCGGATTTAAATCAAATGGCCATTCCCATTTGAGAAGTTTGATTGATGTTAAACCTAGCTTGTTTGTCTTTCTTATAGAAAGGATTGAGTGTGGTTTTGGATCAAGATTTACAAATTGGAAATGTTTCAAAAACCATTTCTCAAATTTTGCAAACCAAGTGCCAAGCCTCTGTTATTTTGTCCACCAAGCTTGACCAAACCTTTGCAAAGCAACCACATGATTTTGTGCCTATATTTGAGACTACTGCTCACTGCAAAAATCCCAAGAAGTTTTGAATTCAAATGAAACTTGAATTCATTTGAAAATCAATTCAGAAATTGGAAACAGAAAAATAAAAAGGAGAAAGAATTAGAAAAGGGCCGGAACCAGGATTCCAGCCCAACAAAAGAACTGGCCCAGCTAGCCCACCCGAGGAATATCTTTCTCTCTCGCACGCGCCAGCGCACCCACACAGCCCCTGACAGCCAGACCCCACCTCCTCTTCGCGCGTTTCGCTGACGAGCGGGCCCTCTCCACGTCGCCCTCGTCTTCCCCAAATCGCGCCCGCGACCACGTCACCGCTGCAGTGAAGCCGGTAATGGCGCGGCGTAATTGGCCTTAATGCCGAAGGCGTTTCCTGTCGCGCCTGGGCCTATTTAATCCCCTCTGCCCCGCGAGCAATTTCCCCCACTCTCCTCGCTCACTCCGCCACCAGGCTGCGCTTATTAGCTCTCGAAGCCCCGCTGTACCGACGACTCCGGCGATCGATTCCGGTGAGCCTCGACCGCCCCCCTCTCTCTGGTTCAAACGAGGATGCTCAGCGTGACCTTGTGCACCTGCTGACACCTTTCCTTTGCCTGCCCGTGACCCAGGTTGTCGTCTCCGTCCACGACCGAAACCACCTGCGCCGCCGCCTAACTCCGGCGACCAATTAAGGTAAAACCCGAGCGCCCCTTGCCCCCTCCTTCATGCGAGTTTGTTCGCCTACGTCTTGCGCAACTCCTGATGCCTCTGGTTCGTGCTAGGGCGACGCCAAACTTTGGCAACAACCACGACTGCAAGCGACAGACGCCGCCCGCAACTCCGACGAGCCCCTGAGACCGTGCTAGCGCGCCCCTTCGCAAACCAACGCCACCTTGAGCTTCAGCACGCCATTGCGGTTCTGGTAAGCCACTTCCCCCTCTCGCGCGCGACCTGGAACGCTAGCGCCGCCGCTCGCTGACGCCGCGCGCCGCCAGGACATGGTCACATGCTTGAGCGCCGTTGGATCTGGATCCAACGCTTACGATAGAATCACTAATCGAACTGTTATGCTAGATCTAGACCGCGCGTTTTAATTAGATCCTACGGCTCACGAGCGTGATCCGGAGCGAATCGGTATCGGCCAATAGAAATAGGACGCGTGGCTAGGGTTTGAATTAAAACAGAATTTCAAATCAGATTTAGATCCAAATTTCAAAAGGCTATAACTTTTGATTCCCACGTTAGGTTTTTGCAAATTTTATACCGCTGGAATCAGTGAGACAAGCCCTTTCTAAATCTGCAATGTGTTTAACAAAAAGTTTCTGTTAAAATAACTTTTTATGCAGAAACATATTTAGGACCATTTTGAGTATAGATTTTGTTTAGTAAATTGTTTTAGTGCTAATTAAGTTTAGTTATCAAGTTTTTGACTTGGTTATGTTTCTGTTTCATGCACTTGCTTGGTGGAGTTTTCAAAAATCATCACTTAGCATTTTCTTGCATGCATGCATTCATATTATTTTTGTTTGTATATGAATTGTGTGTAATTTTTGTGCTACAAATTTTGTGTAGATTTTGCTAGTGACTGTGATTGTGAAGAGTGCTGCTCTCCCCATTACCAAGGCAAGTGGTACTTCATGAATATTTCCATCCCTATATTTTTCAAGCATTAGAAATATTTTGCTAAGTCTTGCATGTGGTTACTATTTTGCCAAATGCTATGTTGGGAAATCCTAAGTAGTTGTAGAATAGTAGAATTGATAGGAAATTTCCTAAGTTAAGATACTATGCCATGATTAGCCTAGCTAGTAGCAAACAAGGGTTGGTAAAGTATATACATGCTATGAGGAAAATATTTCTAAGTCTTTTGGACTTATGTTTTTCTTAATAAAACAACTAACTCAATGAACCTCCTGGGTGGAATGGGACTTGAATGGTGGTTTTTGGTTGAGTGGTTACACAAGGCCCATGGACATGGTTTACCTTGTGCATCACACTTGTGGTATGCCACCCAGGCACAAAGGGATTTGGAGGCCAAGTGTTGAGAAGCTTATAGTGCAACCACTTGGCAATATGGGCTCTGCCTTGATCATATAGGTTGCTAGAACTTAGTCATTTGGACAGTTGGTGGTAGTGGGATGATAGGTTGGAACGCGTCCATTTGACTAAGGGAAGGCTTCTGAAAGGTCCTGTCTTGGGAAACCAAGTCTGGTGGGGAAAGTGCACAACCTCTGCAGATGGAAAATCTAAGTACTTAGCCAAGTCCATGGCAATGGACAACTTGAGCATCAAGACATGGAAGCTACAAGAATCTCATCACTCCAACTTCTAAGTAAAACTTGTGGGTGAACAAGGGTGAAGGACCCCAATGTCTATTGGTGGTTTCTTGGGAAAGTTTTGACAAAGAAAAACTTAGTGATTTCAACTAATAGGGAAAAACCTATTTTCAAGCAAAGCAAGCCAAGCTACACTTATCCAAAATGCATATAGTAATTTAGTCCACTTAAAATTTACTAAGGTATCACTTGCCAATACTATTCCAAAGTATTGACCCACTGTGGCTGTAACTTGTGATGTTGCAGGTTACTCCGATGATGATTAGGAGTCATGAGTCTACACTCAACATGCTTGCCTGTGGCACATGAAGATGAAGACTTATGTTTATTTACTTATTCCAAAACTCTTGTATTAGGCCCGTGGCCATGAGTTGTAAAAAAATAACTATGTTTTATCTCTGGAATGGATGTAATAAATGACCTTTGTATCTGTGTACTTCATCTTAAACTGTGGATGCTAGCAATGATCTAGGGACTAGCATTGCAATCACAGGGATCCTTTTCCTTTACAAAGGAGGGATCTTACATCCTAGAACTTTATTTAGCATTTCTATTTTCAGTATTTACTTCAAGAATTCTTAGACTTCAGACTTCTGCTCCCTGTGGTATCGATATCTTTATTTCGAAACTAGCTACATCCCATTTGTGCACTGGCAGTCATCACCTTTCCTGGGTGATATTGTAGACACATATCATAATCCTTTATGAGTTCCAACCATCTCCTTTGACTCGTGTTCAGTTCCTTTTGGGTGAATATATATTTCAAGCTTCTGTGGTCTGTGAACACATCATAGTGCTTTCCCATCAGATAGTGTCTCCATACCTTGAGCGCATGCACAACCGATGCTAATTCCAACTCATGTGTGGGGTAGTTCCTCTCATGGTGCTTGAGTTGGCGCGAGGCATCAACACACTACCCAGACCTTGCCGAGATGCGTCACAGTACACTTGGAAATCCTTCTGAAGGCCAGTCAAGCACAAGATAGGCACGGTCACTAGGCGAAGCTTTAGTTCTTGGATACTAGATTCGTACTCCTCGGTCCATTCCAACTTCTTCTCCTTCTTCAACAGTTCAGTAATCGGCTTTGCAATCTTGGAGAAATTCACTATGAACCTTCTATAGTATCCATCAAGTCCCAAGAAATTCTGAATATCCCCCACATTCTTGGGTACCTCCCATTCTGTAACCGATGATACCTTGCTTGGATCAACAATGACTCCTCCTGACACCACGTGTCCTAGAAATCCAATAGTGTTCAACCAGAATTCACATCATATAGCTTGTACTCTCAGCTTTTCCATAATCAACCGCAAATTCTTCTCATGCTCCTCATCATTCCTGGAATATACCAATATGTCGTTGATGAACACCAACACTAACTTATCCAAGTACTCCATGAATACCTTGTTCATCATGGTCATAAAATATGCCGGAGCATTCATTAGTCCAAAAGAAATAACCATATACTCATGTAAACCATACCTAGTGGTGAACACAGTTTTTCGTATGTCCTCCTCACGGTTCTTTAGTTGGAAATACCCTGATCTCAGATAAATCTTGGAAAACACCTTTGCTCCTTCTAACCGATCAAACAAATCATTTATATTGGGCAGAGGGTATTTATTCTTTATGGTCACTTCATTCAACGAACAATAGTCTACTACCAACCTCTTGCTAATGTCCTTCTTCTCCACAAACAGAACATGCACACCCCAGGACGACGAGCTGGGATGAATAAAACCCTTGTCCAATTGCTCTCTAAGTTTCTGTCACATCCCAAGATTTTCCAAATCTTGTAATGTGAAAATAAATGAATAAAATAAAACTTTGTTTGATTTTCAGAGCCAGAAGAAACTTTTGAATTCAATTGGAACTTCAAACCCATTTGAATCAAATAAATCCTAAAGAGATTTAAAAAGATAAACTTTTATTAAAGGAAAATAAAAATATTACTATTTTGGATCTTTAAATAAAAGGTTTTGGTTTTCAAAAGAAAAGGAGGATTTAAAAATAAAAGATTATTTTATAAAGCCAAATGAAACCTTGGCCAAACTTTGGAATTAAAACATTTTGTTTTGAATAAAAATAGCAAAGGTTTATTTAAATAAAATAATAAGGATTTAATATCCAAATTTTATTAAAATAAAGGCTTATCCCATTTTAAATAAAACACTAAAACTTATTTATTTACTTTAAATAAGTTTCCAAGTATTTTATATTTCCAAATAAAACCTACTGAAGTGTTTTGGTTTTATTTTAGATTTCAAAATAAATATTTAAATAAAACAAATCCTATTTGAATTAATAACTAAGGCCCATTTTATTTAATTATTAATGGACCCTATAATAAAATGTTATTTTATTTTAAACAAGTATTTCAAGTATCTTATATTTTCAAATAAAACCTACTGATTTGGTTTTTGAAAATATTTGGATTTCAAATGGAAATTTTATTAAATAAATCTAAACCCTATTTTATTAGATAACTAAAGATCCATTTTATTTAATTAATAAATGGATCCTAAAATAAATATAAAATATTATTTCATTTTGGATTTGGATTATGTTGTCAAACAGAACCAAATTCAAATGAAAAGTTTGTTGTTTGTTTGAATTGATTTGAACCTTGTTTGATTGTTTGAATTGTTGATTGGAATTCAAAACAGAAAAATAGAAATAGAAAAGGAAAATAAAGCAGACAGAAAAAAATAGGAAAAAACAGACCAGCCCATTAGGCCCAGTCCAGCCCAGTACTCCCTCCCCGAAGGAAAACCCACTGAGTCAATGAAAACCAGGACCCACTTCTCCCTCTCACTCACTCGCTGACGAGACGACCCCACCTCCTCTTATTCCTCTCCCGAACCATTTTTCTGCACCGCAAAAGAAACCCGCACTGAGGCTGACAAGTGGACCCTCTTCCCTTCCCCTTTCCCACTGACCAGAGGACCCCACCGCCACCTCCTTCTTCTTCCCCGCGCGACGACCACGCCCTCTCCCTCGCTGCCGTTGCTGCCTTCAAACCGCGGATTCAATTCGCCTTAACGCGACCGCCGTTACTCGAGTTGATCACGCAGACGTAAACGCCCGTGTCTCCCCTATAATTCCCCTCTGACACCCCGCGCTGGCACGCCTTAGACCGCCCTCAATTCCTCCCCGAGCACCCTCTGCTCCGACGAGCTCCCATCTCCGATTCTGACCAAACCTGACTGCCCCTTGCCTCCTCGACCGTGCTCTCGTGATCCCCACCTCCTGGCGATCATCTCCGTAGCCCAGCTCATCCCCGAGCGTCCCAGAGCGTCGACAACGACGACACCGAGCGAGCGCCGCCGTCTGCCATTGCTCCGTCAAGCAATCCAGGTGAACACCGACCACCCCGCGCCTCCTAGATCACGCGCACAGCATCGCCTTACTCTTACGCATCTGAACTTGCTTCTGTCTTGCCTTAGGGCGATCTGCAGCGACAACCCGTCGTCAACCTGAGCGCCACCGTCTGTCTGCAAACTCCGGCGGAACCTCTCTGGTAAATCAGACTACCCCAACCATTCTCGTTCACGCTCACAGCTCCGCCATGATCTCCTACGTCTAACCCAGTCCTCCGTTTGTCTTCTCGTAGACCACAGCCTCGTCTTCGACCGTGGACAGAACCGTCCGTCGCCGTCCACTACTCCGGCGAGGAATCGCGGCTGAACCAGAGCGCCCCTCGTCGAACCGTCAGTACCTTGAGCTTCGCCGTGACCCCCTGAGCCCGGTGAGCAACCCCTCCTTCTCCCCCACCTCCTATAGCGTCGCCTCCGTCGTCTACCGACCGCTCTGCCGCCGCTAGCCACCGCAGCGCCGCCCACTTTAGGTCGAGCCTGCCGCAACCGTTCGATCTCGATCCACTGGCTAGGATAGAGTCACTTATCGAAGGGGTATGGAAGCATCTGCGTCGTAGGATTTGCTTTAGATCCAGTGGCTCACGTAGCTCGATCACAGCGAACCGGTACCGACGAATTAGATTAAGACATGTGTCTCTACTGGTTGGATTTAAAACAGAATTGATCTAATTGATGTTCAATTTTGTAAATTCCATAACTTTGGATCCACACGTCCAAAAATTACAAACTTTATGTCGTTGGAATCAGCAAGACAAGCCCTAACCAACCCTGCCCTTAGTTTAGCAAATAGTAGCTGTTAGCTTGTTTGAAATTGCAGAAACATTTGTATGCTTGTTTAGATTAGAAAAATTGTTTAAAATGGAATTTAGGGTTAAAACTTTTGCAAAATGGTTTGATGTGACATTACTGACCCTAGGAACCAACCTTTGGTGTTGAAAATGATTTTGGTAAAGTTTAGGTTAGATTAGTTGACTTAGCCATTTTCTAGCCAAATAAAGTCATTGATTTTACTATGGAAATGTTTTTGCAAAGAAAACTTTGAGAAAATGTTTTGGACCAAACCTACTGACCTAAAACACCAAGCTTTGCAATAGCAACTCATTTGGTGAACAACCTAAGAGTTTTGCCTTAATAAAAACATTTTCCACCACATGAAATGATGAATGGATTTAAAAGTGGTTTTGGGTAAAACCCATTTGCTAATGACTTTGCCACTTTGGTAAATGACCAATTTGGATCTTACAAAGTTTAGAAACCCCATAGAGACCCCTTTGCAAAATAAAACTATCTTGTGCATGCCCCCATGCATGAATTGGTTTCCATTGTCTTGTGTGTGTGAAATTGTTTGAGTGATTATTGGTTTGGAATGTAAATTGAATTAGTGTTTGCTTGTTTGACTTGTAGTGAAGTGTGAGACTAGAAAGATCAAGGAGTGAACCACCATTCCCTACCAAAAAGGCAAGTGATGCTTCATACCTTCTATCCCAATACTTTTATTATGCATTAGTGATTTTGCTAAGTAAAACTTGCATGATTTTCTAAGTATAGATCTTGCTATAGGAATACCTAGTAGATGAATCCTTAGTAGGATTTTCCTAAGTTAGAGATTCCTACTACTACCAAGCTTATCCTAGCTAATAGAAAACATGGGTGGAATATATATTCACACTATGGAAAAATATTCTAAGTCTAAAGACTTGTGATTTTGTTTAATAAAACAACTAAGTTAATGAATCACCTGGGTGGAATGGGCTTGCTTGGTGGAGAATGGTTGAGTGGTTCACAATGCCATAGGCTTGGATTGTGTATCTCACTTGTGGAATGCCACCCAGGAACAAAGAGATTTGAGATGTCAAATGTTGAGAAGCTTCAAGTGCAACCACTTGGCAATATGGGCTCTGCCATGATCATATAGGTTGCAAGAACTTAGCCAAATGGACAGTGGGTGGTAGTGTTTGATAGGTTGGAGCGCGTCCATTTTGGTCTAAGGGAAGGCTTCTGAAAGGTCTTGTCTTGGGAAACCAAGTCTTGTGGGGAAAGTGCACCACCTCTGCAGAGTGTAAAATCTATGTACTTAGCCATGTCCCTGGTAAAGGACAATTTGAGCATCAAGACATGGAAGCAATCAAGAATCTCATCATTCAAATTGCTAAATTAAAATCTTGTGGTTTGAACAAGGGTTGTTTGAATTCTTCAATCATTGATGGAGAGATGGCTTGGTACAAGGATCTTGAAATCTTTGATTGAGAAAAATGATTTTGTCAAGCAAAAACTTAGTATTTTCAAATGTTAAGGAAAAATCTATTTTGAGCAATGCAAGCCTCAACTCCACTTAGCCAAATGCATATAGATGATAGACTCCACTATACTACCATAGTATCACTTGCCAATACAATTCAAATGTATTGACCCTTTGTGGCTGTAACTTGTATGTTGCAGGTTTGATTGTTTTAGTGAAGATTGATTGTTTAGGATTACAAAGTCTACAACCAACATCTACCAGTGGCACTTTGAAGATGAAGGACCCCATGCTTATAGTTATTCCGCTGCAATGTAATGTAATATCCATATGAGCTATGAAAGATGTAATAAAATTATGTTATTCCTGGTTATAAAGTTATATTATGACCGTTGTTTCTTGATATTACATCTTAACTGTGGATGCTAGCTATTGATCCAGGGACTAGCATTGTAAACACAGGAGGGATCAATCTTATTAAAGGTTGGGACCCCTACAGATGGTATCAGAGCATTGTGTTGCCTGTAGGATTTGTAAACCCTAGGATTGGACAAAAACCCTTAGAGAAAAATAGGAATTGTATTTTGATCCAAAAATTATTTACAAAAACACTTGTAAACTCTTTCCTCAACCATTTTGGTTTCAACTCTACATCTCTTCTACTTCAACTTGATGGAAAAACCTAACCCATGACCAAAGACTACACCATGTGCAAAGGACTTCTTCAACTTTTTCAACTCTAATGACTTCAACTTCTTCAACTCTAATGACTTCAACATCTTCAGCATATTCCCCAAGGACTTCCAACTTGGAAACTACTAAGGACCACAAGTGAAACAAGGAAATCTTACTCAAGAGTTAGAGACTGAGGGAATGCAAAAGTTAGAAAGAGCCTACATCACTTGAAGTTTTTGAGACCAAAGAAATTCTCCTAAGGAAACCATGATCACATGTAAGAAGAAGCAACCAAGAAGGATGGGAAGATCACAAGTGAACCATATAGATGGACCACCATATTTTAGTTAAGACAAAACCACCAACTTATGTGGTGTAACAAAATATTTTGTTGCCTAAGTATGTGCTTGAACCTTGTTTGAGTGAAATGTTTGGTTTGTGATTGCATGCACATTGATTGTGTGAATTGTGATATGAGTGATTAGAATTGATTCCTTAGAAATATCTTGCCTATTCTAATCTCCCTTCAAACCCAAACAGATGACTACTCCAAAGGACTCCAAGGTTGATGACACCAACACCAACCAAGCTGACAGCATGAGAGAGCTCATAGCAACCCAACATCAGTTAAACCAACTGACAGCTCAGTTCATAGCCAACAATAGTGATAAAGATCCAGCACTACAAAAGTTTCTAAAGGAGCAATCCCAACTGATGCTTAAGGTGACTAACCAAATGATCAGTATGGAAGAAAACTATCCCAAAAGAGTTTATGATAACAAAGATGACAAGAATGTTGTTCTAGATGGAGCCCCGGCTTGCATTATTTGTGGAGACAAGGATCATACTTCCAAGGAGCATGAAGGTCAATGCCCCAATTGTGAAGAGGAACATCCTATTGGACAATGTCCTACCTCTCAAGCCACTTGCTACCTATGTGAAGGAAGTGATCATATTCCTAGTCAATGTCCTATCTACTCCATGGTGGAGCAAAGGAAACAAGAAGGATCCAAGTCTACCAAAGGAAAAGGACCACTTATACCTCCAAACAAGACAACCCAATTCAAAGGACTAAAGAAACTTAAGAAACAAAAGCAAGACATGAGCCTTGCACAATGTCGTAAATGTAAGGAAATGGGACACTACTCCAGTGGATGCCCAGAGAACAAGAAGAATAAAGAGATTGACCAAGTGTGGTGCAACAACTGCAAAGAGTTAGGCCGCTATGTAGCAACTTGTCCACAAGAGCCACGTAAGGAACTCAAGGACATTCATTGTTTCAACTGCAAGAATCCAGGACATTATGCAAGCAACTGTCCAGAAAAGATGAAGAACAAGTTGAACAAGCCTATGGAGAAACTCAACCTTGGCCCATGAGTCAAGCATGAAAATTAAGGACTCCATGAAAATGTTTGCTTAGAGAAATTTCCCAGGATCCCAAGAAGGACAATATGTAATTTTTGTTTGGAAAATTTTAAGGGTGGTAGTACCCTAGTTGTTTTGAACTTGCTTGTAACCCTAGCCTTCCCAAATCTCGGGACGAGATTTATTTTAAGGGTGGTAGCCTGTCACATCCCAAGATTTTCCAAATCTTGTAATGTGAAAATAAATGAATAAAATAAAACTTTGATTGATTTTCAGAGCCAGAAGAAACTTTTGAATTCAATTGGAACTTCAAACCCATTTGAATCAAATAAATCCTAAAGAGATTTAAAAAGATAAACTTTTATTAAAGGAAAATAAAAATATTACTATTTTGGATCTTTTAATAAAAGGTTTTGGTTTTCAAAAGAAAAGGAGGATTTAAAAATAAAAGATTATTTTATAAAGCCAAATGAAACCTTGGCCAAACTTTGGAATTAAAACATTTTGTTTTGAATAAAAATAGCAAAGGTTTATTTAAATAAAATAATAAGGATTTAATATCCAAATTTTATTAAAATAAAGGCTTATCCCATTTTAAATAAAACACTAAAACTTATTTATTTACTTTAAATAAGTTTCCAAGTATTTTATATTTCCAAATAAAACCTACTGAAGTGTTTTGGTTTTATTTTAGATTTCAAAATAAATATTTAAATAAAACAAATCCTATTTGAATTAATAACTAAGGCCCATTTTATTTAATTATTAATGGACCCTATAATAAAATGTTATTTTATTTTAAACAAGTATTTCAAGTATCTTATATTTTCAAATAAAACCTACTGATTTGGTTTTTGAAAATATTTGGATTTCAAATGGAAATTTTATTAAATAAATCTAAACCCTATTTTATTAGATAACTAAAGATCCATTTTATTTAATTAATAAATGGATCCTAAAATAAATATAAAATATTATTTCATTTTGGATTTGGATTATGTTGTCAAACAGAACCAAATTCAAATGAAAAGTTTGTTGTTTGTTTGAATTGATTTGAACCTTGTTTGATTGTTTGAATTGTTGATTGGAATTCAAAACAGAAAAATAGAAATAGAAAAGGAAAATAAAGCAGACAGAAAAAATAGGAAAAAACAGACCAGCCCATTAGGCCCAGTCTAGCCCAGTACTCCCTCCCCGAAGGAAAACATTTTACACCCAGATACTGACCCACTGAGTCAATGAAAACCAGGACCCACTTCTCCCTCTCACTCACTCGCTGACGAGACGACCCCACCTCCTCTTATTCCTCTCCCGAACCGTTTTTCTGCACCGCAAAAGAAACCCGCACTGAGGCTGACAAGTGGACCCCGTTCCCTTCCCCTTTCCCACTGACCAGAGGACCCCACCGCCACCTCCTTCTTCTTCCCCGCGCGACGACCATGCCCTCTCCCTCGCTGCCGTTGCTGCCTTCAAACCGCGGATTCAATTCGCCTTAACGCGACCGCCGTTACTCGAGTTGATCACGCAGACGTAAACGCCCGTGTCTCCCCTATAATTCCCCTCTGACACCCCGCGCTGGCACGCCTTAGACCGCCCTCAATTCCTCCCCGAGCACCCTCTGCTCCGACGAGCTCCCATCTCCGATTCCGACCAAACCTGACCGCCCCTTGCCTCCTCGACCGTGCTCTCGTGATCCCCACCTCCTGGCGATCATCTCCGTAGCCCAGCTCGTCCCCGAGCGTCCCAGAGCGTCGACAACGACGACACCGAGCGAGCGCCGCCGTCTTCCATTGCTCCGTCAAGGAATCCAGGTGAACACCGACCACCCCGCGCCTCCTAGATCACGGCACAGCATCGCCTTACTCTTGCGCATCTGAACTTGCTTCTGTCTTGCCTTAGGGCGATCTGCAGCGACAACCCGTCGTCAACCTGAGCGCCACCGTCTGTCTGCAAACTCCGGCGGAACCTCTCTGGTAAATCAGACGACCCCAACCATTCTCGTTCACGCTCACAGCTCCGCCATGATCTCCTACGTCTAACCCAGTCCTCCGTTTGTCTTCTCTTGGACCACAGCCTCGTCTTCGACCGTGGACAGAACCGTCCGTCGCCGTCCACTACTCCGGCGAGGAATCGCGGCTGAACCAGAGCGCCCCTCGTCGAACCGTCAGTACCTTGAGCTTCGCCGTGACCCCCTGAGCCCGGTGAGCAACCCCTCCTTCTCCCCCACCTCCTATAGCGTCGCCTCCGTCGTCTACCGACCGCTCCGCCGCCGCTAGCCACCGCAGCGCCGCCCACTTTAGGTCGAGCCTGCCGCAACCGTTCGATCTCGATCCACTGGCTAGGATAGAGTCACTTATCGAAGGGGTATGGAAGAATCTGCGTCGTAGGATTTGCTTTAGATCCAGTGGCTCACGTAGCTCGATCCCAGCGAACCGGTACCGACGAATTAGATTAAGACACGTGTCTCTACTGGTTGGATTTAAAACAGAATTGATCTAATTGATGTTCAATTTTGTAAATTCCATAACTTTGGATCCACACGTCCAAAAATTACAAACTTTATGTCGTTGGAATCAACAAGACAAGCCCTAACCAACCCTGCCCTTAGTTTAGCAAATAGTAGCTGTTAGCTTGTTTGAAATTGCAGAAACATTTGTATGCTTGTTTAGATTAGAAAAATTGTTTAAAATGGAATTTAGGGTTAAAACTTTTGCAAAATGGTTTGATGTGACATTACTGACCCTAGGAACCAACCTTTGGTGTTGAAAATGATTTTGGTAAAGTTTAGGTTAGATTAGTTGACTTAGCCATTTTCTAGCCAAATAAAGTCATTGATTTTACTATGGAAATGTTTTTGCAAAGAAAACTTTGAGAAAATGTTTTGGACCAAACCTACTGACCTAAAACACCAAGCTTTGCAATAGCAACTCATTTGGTGAACAACCTAAGAGTTTTGCCTTAATAAAAACATTTTCCACCACATGAAATGATGAATGGATTTAAAAGTGGTTTTGGGTAAAACCCATTTGCTAATGACTTTGCCACTTTGGTAAATGACCAATTTGGATCTTACAAAGTTTAGAAACCCCATAGAGACCCCTTTGCAAAATAAAACTATCTTGTGCATGCCCCCATGCATGAATTGGTTTCCATTGTATTGTGTGTGTGAAATTGTTTGAGTGATTATTGGTTTGGAATGTAAATTGAATTAGTGTTTGCTTGTTTGACTTGTAGTGAAGTGTGAGACTAGAAAGATCAAGGAGTGAACCACCATTCCCTACCAAAAAGGCAAGTGATGCTTCATACCTTCTATCCCAATACTTTTATTATGCATTAGTGATTTTGCTAAGTAAAACATGCATGATTTGCTAAGTATAGATCTTGCTATAGGAATACCTAGTAGATGAATCCTTAGTAGGATTTTCCTAAGTTAGAGATTCCTACTACTACCAAGCTTATCCTAGCTAATAGAAAACATGGGTGGAATATATATTCACACTATGGAAAAATATTCTAAGTCTAAAGACTTGTGATTTTGTTTAATAAAACAACTAAGTTAATGAATCACCTGGGTGGAATGGGCTTGCTTGGTGGAGAATGGTTGAGTGGTTCACAATGCCATAGGCTTGGATTGTGTATCTCACTTGTGGAATGCCACCTAGGAACAAAGAGATTTGAGATGTCAAATGTTGAGAAGCTTCAAGTGCAACCACTTGGCAATATGGGCTCTGCCATGATCATATAGGTTGCAAGAACTTAGCCAAATGGACAGTGGGTGGTAGTGTTTGATAGGTTGGAGCGCGTCCATTTTGGTCTAAGGGAAGGCTTCTGAAAGGTCTTGTCTTGGGAAACCAAGTCTTGTGGGGAAAATGCACCACCTCTGCAGAGTGTAAAATCTAAGTACTTAGCCATGTCCCTTGTA
Organism: Avena sativa; assembly: GCA_916181665.1. Classification (NCBI taxonomy): domain Eukaryota; kingdom Viridiplantae; phylum Streptophyta; class Magnoliopsida; order Poales; family Poaceae; genus Avena; species Avena sativa. The sequence goes on from OV702281.1 coordinate 317,961,440, forward strand.
AAGGACAATTTGAGCATCAAGACATGGAAGCAATCAAGAATCTCATCATTCAAATTTCTAAATTAAAATCTTGTGGTTTGAACAAGGGTTGTTTGAATTCTTCAATCATTGATGGAGAGATGGCTTGGTACAAGGATCTTGAAATCTTTGATTGAGAAAAATGATTTTGTCAAGCAAAAACTTAGTATTTTCAAATGTTAAGGAAAAATCTATTTTGAGCAATGCAAGCCTCAACTCCACTTAGACAAATGCATATAGATGATAGACTCCACTATACTACCATAGTATCACTTGCCAATACAATTCAAATGTATTGACCCTTTGTGGCTGTAACTTGTATGTTGCAGGTTTGATTGTTTTAGTGAAGATTGATTGTTTAGGATTACAAAGTCTACAACCAACATCTGCCTGTGGCACTTTGAAGATGAAGGACCCCATGCTTATAGTTATTCCGCTGCAATGTAATGTAATAGCCATATGAGCTATGAAAGATGTAATAAAATTATGTTATTCCTGGTTATAAAGTTATATTATGACCTTTGTTTCTTGATATTACATCTTAACTGTGGATGCTAGCTATTGATCCAGGGACTAGCATTGTAAACACAGGAGGGATCAATCTTATTAAAGGTTGGGACCCCTACAGTTTCTTCTTCAATTCCTTCAGTTCATCCACATCCATCTTGTATGGCCTCTTGGCTATTGGTCCAGTTCCCGGCATTAAGTCAATGAGAAACTCCACATCATGGTCTGGTGGCATCCCTGGTAGCTCCTCTGAAAACACATTGGTGGTACTCTCTCACTATAGGTACAGTGTCCATGCTAACCCCCTTAAGAGAATTTACCTCGGCACTGATGACCCACAAGTATAGGGGGTGTATCATAGTACTTTCGATAAATTGAAGTGTCGATCCCAACGAGGAGCGGAAGGTGTTGACTAGCGGTATGGAGCAGGAAATCTCTGTAGTACTTAGCAAACGTATTTTTAGGGGTTTTCTAATAAAGAAACAAAACAAACTGCAAGTAATAAAGACAACGAACAACTGCAGCAAGTGGCCCAATCCTTTCTTAGGAAAGGACAAGCCGGTGGCAATACTTATAAGGACCAAACGTTCTCAAGGACACATGGGAATTCTGTCAAGTGCTTTCGTTTCAAATAGCTGAGTACTCTTCTTTGGTGTTGTAAGTGTTGTGTGGGTGAACCTGTTGAAAGGGCATGTATGCCCCCATGTGTGGTTTTGGTAATTAATGACAATATCTATGGACTAATGTGTAAATTGAGTTTCACTTGTAGGCTTGTCCATTGGCATCACTTGGGACATGTGTTGGTCTCAAGGTTGGAAAATGAAGAAATGTCCAAGGGCTTTGTGCCCATTGGAATCATGAAGAAATAAGGAGCTTGAAGGTTGATCAAGACATGTGCAAAGAGTTGCATCAAGATGGATCAACCTCAAGTAGGGATGAAGAAGGGCGAGCTCAAGATGCGCCATCTCTAGAAGATCTCATGCTTGAAGCTTGCCATCCTCATGCTCATGGAATGATGAAGACAAGTTCAAAGAAGAGGTTTCCCCATGGAGTATGGGGGAGCAATTTGCAAGTCTTCATCTTCATCAAGCAAGAGCATCCAAGAAAGGTGTTCCCACTATAGAAGAACAAGACGGTCTACATCAAGTTCAAGTGGGATGCTCAAGGCAAAGGTATGTTCTTGATAGGACTTCTCTTTTGCCGGTCTCGTATTTTTTGTTGGGAGATCGGGTTTAGGATAGATAGCCGTTCTATCAAGAGGGGCTCTCAAGCGGGTGTCTCGTTTGCATTGTTCGGAGAGAGCTCAAAACTTTGCATTCATAGCATCATCTTTCTTGGTTGTTATTTGGTTCTTGTCCATGAGAGGATCTAGAGATTGTGGTCATCATCATAACAATCTCTAGTTCATGATCTAAGGATTTCACTTGCATATCTTATTGCGGTTTTTGATCTTGCGAGTTTTCCGGCTCCACACCTTGGGGGATACTTCACATATATATTCATAGTATTTTCTCCCAAGGTGATACCCAATATTTCGAATTTTTTTGGATTCTATTCGTCATTATCTTTCCAACAAAATTGGTTTCATCCCAATCGGAGTTTCCAAGCTCAACTTCTTGTGTTTTGGGTTTTGGAGGTTTTACCGGTTCATCGCTTCTAGAGAGGTCATATCTTTCTCAATTTGGTTTTATACTTCCATGCTGGACTATTATGTTTCTTTGCATAATCTTGTAAAACTTTTCGTTCTCTTCAAAATGAGCCCAAGATCATCAAAAACGGAGTCCGGGATCAAAAGTTATTGAAGTTTTCGTGCAATGTTGTCCTGTGTTTTTGCTTGAGTGGAAGTTCCGGCCCAAGTTCCAACCCAAGTTCCGACCCAAGTTCTGACCCAAGTTTCGGTCAGGTTCAGTAACTTGTGTTTCTATTTGTCGGAAGTTCCAGTGGGAGGCCGGAAGTTCCGGTGGGAGGCCGGAAGTTCCGGTGGGGGCGCGAATCTGGCCCAAACGGTCAGTCTTTCCTTGTCCTATTTAAGGGGGGGCTTCTTCCCCGATGGTTCTCTATCTTTTGAGATCGTTTTTTCCCACCATTGTTGACCTATTTGAGCTCTCTTACTCCCTCTCCCTCCCATGATTCTTACATCTTTTTGAGGGAAAAGTGAGAGGAGATCTAGATCTATAATCCCACCAAGTCAAATCCCTTCTTTGTGAAGGAATCATTGGGATCTAGATCTTGGAGAGTTTTGTGTTCTCCTCTTGTGTTCTTCCTCCCTTATTCCCCCAATAGCTTTTGTAGCTTTGTTGGAATTTGGGAGAGAAGGACTTGCCCTTGCATTTGGTGCATAGGTTTGAGTTCTCCTCTTGTGTTCTTCCTCCCTTATTCCTCCAATAGCTTTTGTAGCTTTGTTGGAATTTGGGAGAGAAGGACTTGCCCTTGCATTTGGTGCATAGGTTTGAGTTCTCCTCGGAGATTCGGCGAGTACAATCTTGTGGGCTTGTTACTCTTGGGTTCTTGGAACCCTAGACGGTTGTGTGGTTGGATTGTTTACCTTTTGTGGTCTTGTAGCCTCGTGTGGCTTTGTTGGCCTTTTGTGGCATTTTAGCCTTTTGTGGCTTTGTTGTTGGGAGCCTCCAATTGAGTTGTGGAGTTAGCCCCGATCTTGTACGGGTTCGGTGACCGCCCTCAAGCGTCCCATAGTGGAGCAAGTGCCCGCCTTTTGTGGTGCGCACTTGGGAGAATAGGGTGAGCCTTTTGTGGCGTCGGTGAGTTGCGTGCTTCCGCATCCGGGGTGAGGCCTTGTGTGGAGTTGGGTGAGCATCGATCCACCACACCTCGAGGTGTGCCATTTGTTGCGTTCGGAGAGCATTGCGCCATCACACCGCTCCAACTGAGACGTAGCTTCTTTGGAAGTGAACTTCGGGAAACAAATCTTCATCTCCGCGTCCATCGGTTAACTCTCAACCAAGCCCTTTACTTATGCACTTTACGTTGTGATAGCCATCGTGCTTGAAGTATTTATTTCTTGCTATCACCTTGTTTCTTGTATTTCTTAGCATAGGTTATTGGTGCACTTAGGTAAACTTAGTGGCTAGGTTTTGTGCTCAATAAATTAAACATTAGTTTTACTCCGCATTTACTTGAGCCTAAACCGTAATATTCTTAAAAACCTATTCACCCCCCTCTAGGCGACTTCCTTTGTACTTTCAATTGGTATTAGAGCGAGGTATCTTGCTTTTAGGCTTCACCGCCTCGAGAGTAAAGATGTCTCCTAGGGGTTTAGTGCACTCTCACACATTTACTTTTGATGGCACACATTATGATGTTTGGTGTACTCGCATGCTTAGTCATTTCCAGGCCATTGACCCAAACATTGCGAGCATTTTAGATATGGGCTTGTCTCCTCTTAAGTATCCCCAAAATCTATCTTTGGAGGAGAAGGCAAACTCTTATCTCGAAGCTCAAGCATCTAATGTTCTTGTTAATGTTGTGAGCTTTGTAGTTCTTTCCTCAATCATGCCTTTCCGGAATGCTCATGATATATGGACAAAGCTTCAAGCAAAATATGATGTGTCCAAGCTTAATGAGGATGATTGTGTTCCATCCACCTCCGGCCACGATGAGTTCTCATCTTCTTCCACTACACCAACATGTGAGTTGTCACAAGGTAATGATATGGTGAGTGGTGATAGAACTTGCAATGTAGATAGTGAGATTTCCATTCATGATTCTTTGTCTCTATCTCATTGCAATGTTGTATCTTTGGGCATGAACACTTGTAGGACCATATGTGATTTACATCCTAGTGTTGATTGCCCTTGCATATCTTGTAGAAATGAATTGGATATATCTCATGATGATATGCTTGCTTTGCCTTGTTGCCATGATAAATGTGCTTCCATTTCCTCTAGTTCTTGTGTTGCTAACCATGTAGAGGAAAGTGAAGAATGTATGGTCCAAGGCAAAGTTGTCATTAGAGCTTCATGTGTTCCCTCATCATCATCTTCTTCCAATGTTCACTTGTGCCTCATGGCTAAGGGTTCAAAGGTAACCTCTCCTTTGGACTCCAATATATCTCATGATGATGTGAATGTTGATCATGTAGAAGTAGATAATGATGTTGCTTCTCTAAAAGAGAAGGGGGGGCTAGTCCTTCGTGCTCTTAATCCTAATAAAAATGCTTGCTCTACTTTCATTGAAATCTTGACTTCTGCTATTGAAAGTAGGCAACTAATATATGAGCATGAGGACAAAATAGGTAAAATAAGTAGTCTTGAGCGTGAGTATGCTAATGAAATTGCCAACCTAAATGAAGCTCTTGAAGAGGAACAAACCACTAAGGAATCTCTTGAGGAGACCTTTGCTCTAGAGCTATCTAGAGTGAAGAAATCTCATGATAGAGATTTTGAGGTGGCATGTGCCCTTCAAATTAAAAATGATGAACTTGAAGTTGCTTATGCCAAACTCCTTGAGGATTTTGAGCACCTTAAAAATGGCTCTAGGGTCATCAAGGGGGAGCTCATCAAACTCACCGAGTCACATGAGCAACTTAAAGCTTCTTATTCTAAAGAGATTTCCAAGTTAACCTCACCTCTTGCTTTAAATGATGATGCTTGTGCTACTAACTCTATTTCTTGTGAAGCATCTATCTTGAAGGAGAATGTTGAGCTAAAGTCTTAACTTGCTTTGCTAACGAGAAACTATGGGAAATTAGAAGAAAGTCATGTCAAGCTCTCAAGCTCGCATGAGGATCTTCTAGTCTCCCATGGTAGGCTAAGGTTAGCTCATGAGGCCATTATGTCAAAGGTAACATCTAGTGGGCCTCATGTGGACATTAGCACTATATCTACTCCAAATGTTATATTGCCATGTGCTAGTTCTTGTAATTCATCCTCTCACAACCATGCTAAATCTTGTGATGAATTGCATCCTTTGTCTTGTTGCTCTAACAATGAAGCTTCTACTTCCTCTAGTATTGTTGTTGATATTAACCATGTAGAGGAAGTCAAAGAGCTCAAGGCTCAAGTCACTTCTTTGAAGAATGACTTGAAAAGGTGTCATGAAGGGAAGACCACGCTCAAGAATATGTTGAGTGTGCGACACCCCCCAAGTTACAAGAGTGGGCTTGGATTCAACTCCAACACCAAGAACAAGTCCACTATCTCGTTGAAGCACAAGGGCAACAAGAAGAAGGGCCAAGGACAAGTGAAGAATCCGGCCAACATTGTGTGCTTCAAGTGCAAGGAAGAAGGGCATCATGTGAGGGATTGCCCATTGAAGAAGAAGCCTCTTAGTGAGAAGCAATGGGGGAAGCGGCCTCAAGCTCCTCCACAAGCTCAAGATGGGCCACTTCCCAAGAAGCCTCAAGCTCTTCTTCATGGTGCAGCTCCTCCCAAGAAGAAAGACGGCAAGAGAAGAACTTGCTACATATGCCGTGAGAAGGGGCACCTTTCTTCCTCATGCATCATGGGTAACTCCTCATCCCATCCTATCTTGTTTGATGATGCTTATTCACTTCGTAAGGATGAGGGTGGCAATGTGTTTGCCAAATTTGTTGGTGCCCAAAGTGGTGTCAAGAAAAGAACCATTTGGGTGGGCAAGCCTATTGTGACTAACTTCTTAGGACCCAACTTGGTTGGGGACCAACAAGCTAAAACTTGATCAATAGGTGTTTTTGGAGGGCATTGGAGACTTGGCTATCTTATGAATAGTTGAGGGATCTTCATTATATTCTTGTTGTCAAAGTCAAGTCATTGGTTATCATGCTTCTATTCCTTATCCAATGTTCCTCCTTCCGGTAACTTGTGCTAAACTCCTTTACATTTATAGTTACTTGCTCCCTTGTGCATGTGTTGGTTTTGTACCTTGCATGTGCTTGTACATGTTGTGCTTCCCACTTACTTATATTGACCTATGAATTATCTTTGTGTATGTTGGTTGGCACACCATGTATTTGTGTTTCTTGGTTTTGAGCCTTTATTGTTTCTAGTAGGTATCTTATTGGGCTCTTGTGAGGGATTAATGGACTATTACGTTTTGGGGGAGTGTCATGCTTGGGCATTCCACAATCCTAAAATGTGTGTACATGAGAAAAACCACTTAGTAGTCATTTTGTTGTCTCTATGTGGTTTGTCTCTTTCATGAGAAACTCAAGTTTCCATAATGTCCATTAATACCTCTAGTTTGATGTTTTTGCCTCTTGTTGAGATTTCTTGGTTTATCACATTATGGGGGAGTCATATGCTTTGTGCATATTACAAACCTAGAAAATGTGGACATTTGAGGTAGTGCCACTTAGATTTGATATTGAGAATTATCTAGTTCCTATGTGGCCCATTTGCTCATACAAGTTCCAATTTGCTTAAATGTTTTTATTGCTCATCTTTTGGATCTTGTTCGTGAGAGTGATTCTTGGTATGTGCTTCCTCATATTTGGATCTATATATCCTCATGGGAACCACTTGCTTCTATTTAATCCAATCACTAGTGATTGTGTGACTATTTGAAGAAATCAAGAATCTCTTTCGAAGCATCAAGTTTAATTCCTATCTTGTTATATGCTTCTTTGTGTGAATATGATCTTGGATATCCTTGCAAACTACCTCGGGAAAATTATCCCTATTACTTCTTGTCCTTGGACAATTAGTACTTAATATATGGTAGAATTCATTGATCATATTTGTTTTGGCCTTTTCCTTTTTGTCTTATCTTTGGCCAATAAAATGTTTGTCTAGTTGCTCCCAAGCTTTCCTTGCCTCTTGTGGATCTTCTTATTTTATTTATTTTCCCTTGTGTTTTACTTAGTGTAGGTAGTAGTGATGATCTCATTTGTGGGCATTTTGCATTCAAAGGAAAAATTATATATAATGCTCTACTCATGGGGGAGCTCTCCTATATTATCTAGAACATTGTTTTATGCTTCTTGATTTGATCTGTTTTTTTGCTTGGATGCTCGATCCTTTTTGTGTTGGTACTTTGTGTGCCATCATGAAAAGTGTGAAGAGTTTGTTTTGGTTATTATTTCCTTGCTCTCGTTGGGAGTTGGCTTTATCTCATTCCGTTTCACTTGTTTTGTTCTTTTAGGATGAGATAAATCCTTGAGCCTTGGTATTTTTCTTATCCTTTTTCTTTGGCTCTTTTGAGTTCATTTGTTGAACTTGTGTTCTTTCATGTGTTGATTTGTCTCTTTGATACAATTTGGACACCTTTTGTCGAGTCACAAATTTGTGTGTGTCTTATTGGTTTACATGGTGTTTTCTTCAAATTGTATCTCCTTTTGGTTCTTGAAAGCCTATGCATGCATATTTACTTCGTGTATATATTATGGCATGCTTGCTTCCTTTGATCCAATATATAGGGGAAACTCCACCAAATCCTAATAGACTAAGATGTGCATGAAATTCAATTTCATATCAATATGCACATATTTGTGTGGGGGCTCTCATATGTATTGTAGTTTCACTAACTACTTTGGACCCAATGTGTTTGGGGACCATAGTGTACGTAATTGTATTTTAGGTACATTGGGGATATATATTGGGTGCTTGTATATTGAACAAGGAAGAAGTGGCGTCACAAGTCAGTTGGATGCAAGCTAGGATGATCAACGAATTCATATCTTCTTCATCCTACCAATTATATCTTGGTAACAAGTATCTCTCTCTCATGCATACATATCTTGTTCCCAACCTTGTGTAGTTTGCTTGTTGGCATGAATTTGTGTTCTTCAATATGTAGGATTTCTTCCTTTGGATTTGAAGAGTTCTCTCTATTGCAAATGTGCGTATGTTGAGATGAGTGCATATAATGGGGACTATACTAAATCATGCTCATGATTCACTAATCCCAAATATGTCAATCTAGCAATTTTGTTGCATATTGTTTACTCAATATCTCTCATGTGCAATAGTGAATATTTTTGCCAAGTTGATTTCTATCTTGTGATACTTGTTGCCTTTCTCCATATATTCCTTCTATCCTCTTCTTACCTTGAGAATAGTTGTGTTGTATGGGGTATGTTGGTGTTTGAAGCTCATTGATATACAATAAGATATATTTGAGCCCTTGGGCATGCTTTCAAGCGAAACATCTTATTGGTATATTCTATGACTTCTTTTTTTTGGGTCTTCATGTGCTTTCTTGAGTATCTATCTTGTGTGTGCATGTTTCTTTGTGGTTATATGTCTTTTTGATATTTTCCACCTAAAAATTTATACACACAAGAGAAGATCAATATTTGGTTGTTTTTGCATTTCTTGGAAATCATCTCTTACTTCATTTTGATTCTTTGGTGGTTTCCAAATTATTGTATTTTGTGTGCATTGTTAAATGGTTTTGGAGGAGTTAGGATTCCATGGTTGTGCACATTGTTTCCAAATACAATTACTATAATTGGTGCACAATTTTTGGAGAGCTTCTATAATTCATTTAATGATGCACATGTTCCTTCTTTCTCTTTTCTTGTGGTTTAAATGCTTATGGGGGAGCAAGGATTCCATATTTGTGCATATTCTATTCAATACAAGTATTCTAATGTTTGCACAAAGTTTGGGGAGCTTCTATATTTTTATTTAAACACTCTTTTGGTTGTTGTTCCCTTTTGACATTATTTGATGGTGTTTTAATTGTTTCTTTTGGATCTTTTGATTGCTCGCTTCATTTGTTGAAGCCCTTTTCTTTTCTTTCTTTTATTTTTGCTTTATTTGGGTCCTCAATATAGTTTTACTTCCTCCCTAGTTCTCATCATTTGACTTGTGCATATGCACACCTTTGGAGGAATTCTCACTATGTTGACCGTCTACAACTTTTCACCCATTTTGGCAATCGATGCCAATGGGGGAGAAGTTTTGGAGGGTTTAAGGGAAGTTGGGCTATGCTTTGAGTGTGTTCTTAAGCATTTGCCTCTCATCCTCTTGCATCTTTGTGTTTGCTTTGCATGTTGAATATATAGTGGAAACTCAACCAACGGTAACGGTTGGCAATCTATGCAATGAAATTCAAGTTCATCACACATGCATAGATTGTGGGGGAGTTTGCTATATATATTTTGCTTGTACCAACATCACATACTTGTGTAGTATTTGATGTTGGGGCAACCACTTTGGTCGTTAATTGTTATATTTAAACCCTCGCTAAGGGATTGTCATCAATTACCAAAATGGGGGAGATTGAAAGGGCATGTATGCCCCCATGTGTGGTTTTGGTAATTAATGACTATGGACTAATATGTAAATTGAGTTTCACTTGTAGGATTGTCCATTGGCATCACTTGGGACATGTGTTGGTCTCAAGGTTGGAAGATGAAGAAATGTCCAAGGGCTTTGTGCCCATTGGAATCATGAAGAAAGAAGGAGCTTGAAGGTTGATCAAGACATGTGCAAAGAGTTGCATCAAGATGGATCAACCTCAAGTAGGGATGAAGAAGGGCGAGCTCAAGATGCGCCATCTCTAGAATATCTCATGCTTGAAGCTTGCCATCCTCATGCTCATGGAATGATGAAGACAAGTTCAAAGAAGAGGTTTCCCCATGGAGTATGGGGGAGCAATTTGCAAGTCTTCATCTTCATCAAGCAAGAGCATCTAAGAAAGGTGTTCCCACTATAGAAGAACAAGACGGTCTACATCAAGTTCAAGTGGGATTCTCAAGGCAAAGATATGTTCTTGATAGGACTTCTCTTTTGCCGGTCTCGTATTGTTAGTTGGGAGATCGGGTTTAGGATAGATAGCCGTTCTATCAAGAGGGGCTCTCAAGCGGGTGTCTCGTTTGCATTGTTCGGAGAGAGCTCAAAACTTTGCATTCATAGCATCATCTTTCTTGGTTGTTATTTGGTTCTTGTCCATGATAGGATCTAGAGATTATGGTCATCATCATAACAATCTCTAGTTCATGATCTAAGGATTTCACTTGCATATCTTATTGCGGTTTTTGATCTTGCGAGTTTTCCGGCTCCACACCTTGGGGGATACTTCACATATATATTCATAGTATTTTCTCCCAAGGTGATACCCAATATTTCGAATTTTTTTGGATTCTATTCGTCATTATCTTTCCAACAAAATTGGTTTCATCCCAATCGGAGTTTCCAAGCTCAACTTCTTGTGTTTTGGGTTTTGGAGGTTTTACCGGTTCATCGCTTCTAGAGAGGTCATATCTTTCTCAATTTGGTTTTATACTTCCATGCTGGACTATTATGTTTCTTTGCATAATCTTGTAAAACTTTTCGTTCTCTTCAAAACGAGCCCAAGATCATCAAAAACGGAGTCCGGGATCAAAAGTTATTGAAGTTTTCGTGCAATGTTGTCCTGTGTTTTTGCTTGAGCGGAAGTTCCGGCCCAAGTTCCGACCCAAGTTCCGGTCAGGTTCAGTAACTTGTGTTTCTATTTGCCGGAAGTTCCGGTAGGAGGCCGGAAGTTCCGGTGGGGGCGCGAATCTGGCCCAAACGGTCAGTTTTTCCTTGTCCTATTTAAGGCGGGCTTCTTCCCCAATGGTTCTCTATCTTTTGAGCTCGTTTTTGCCCACCATTGTTGACCTATTTGAGCTCTCTTACTCCCTCTCCCTACCATGATTCTTACATCTTTTGAGGGAAAAGTGAGAGGAGATCTAGATCTATAATCCCACCAAGTCAAATCCCTTCTTTGTGAAGGAATCATTGGGATCTAGATCTTGGAGAGTTGACCTTTTGTGGTCTTGTTGACCTTTTGTGGTCATGTAGCCTCGTGTGGCTTTGTTGGCCTTTTGTGGCATTGTAGCATTTTGTGGCTTTGTTGTTAGGAGCCTCCAATTGAGTTGTGGAGTTAGCCCCAATCTTGTACGGGTTCGGTGACCGCCCTCAAGCGTCCCATAGTGGAGCAAGTGCCCGCCTTTTGTGGTGCGCACTTGGGAGAATAGGGTGAGCCTTTTGTGGCGTCGGTGAGTTGCGTGCTTCCGCATCCAGGGTGAGGCCTTGTGTGGAGTTAGGGGAGCATCGAGCCACCACACCTCGAGGTGTGCCATTTGTGGTGTTAGGAGAGCATTGCGCCATCACACCTCTCCAACGGAGACATAGCTTCTTTGGAAGTGAACTTCGGGAAACAAATCTTCGTCTCCGCGTCCATCAGTTATCTCTCAACCGAGCCCTTTACTTATGCACTTTACATTGTGATAGCCATCGTGCTTGATGTATTTATTTCTTGCTATCACCTTGTTGCTTGTATTTCTTAGCATAGGTTGTTGGTGCACTTAGGTAAACTTAGTGGCTAGGTTTTGTGCTCAATAAATTAAACGTTAGTTTTATTCCGCATTTATTTGAGCCTAAACCGTAATATTTTTAAAAGCCTATTCACCCCCCTCTAGGCGACTTCCTTTGTACTTTCACTTGTGCTAATGTATTGACCTTACTTGGACTAATACATACTTGTGATGAAACCCCCTGCAAGCATCCACAACTACAGGAAAGAAATTAATATATAAACCAAATGTAAGACCCCACCTTTATAAAGGTAAAGGTCCCTGTGATTGCAATGCTAGTCCCTGGATCAATTGCTAGCATCCACATTTTAAGATGAAGTACAGAGAAACAAAGGTCATTATTACATCGTCATTCCAGAGATAACATAGTCTTTTACAACTCCATAGCCATAGGCTAGTAAAAGAGTTTAACTTAACAAGATAAATAAAAGTCTTCATCTTCATGTGCCACAGGCAAGCATGTTGAGTGTAGACTCATAACCCTAATCCTCATCAGAGTAACCTGCAACATCACAAGTTACAGCCACAGTGGGTTAATACATTGGAATAGTATTAGCAAGTGATACCTTAGTAGAATAATAGTTTCTAGCTTCTACATGAATTTGGCTAAGTGTAGCTTAGGCTTGCTTTGCTCAAAATAGGTTTTACCTATCAGTTGAAAACACTAAGTTTTTGTTTGACAAAAACTCCCAAGGAACCACCAATAGACATTGGTGAACCTTTACCCTTGTTCCACCACAAGTTTTTAACATAGAAATTGGGATGAGGAGATTCTTGATAGCTTCCATGTCTTGATGCTAAAATTTTACATTGCCGGGACACGGCTAAGTACTTAGATTTCTTCCTTCTCGAGAGGTGGTACACTTTCCCCACAAGACTCTACATGCATCGAGACAAGACCTTTTATAAGCCTTCCCTTAGACCAAAATGTACGCGTTCCCAAACCTATCACCCCCTACCACCAACTATCCATTTTGCTAAGTTATTGCAACCTATATGATCCAGGCAGAGCCCATATTGCCATGTGGCTGCACGAGAAGCTTCTTAACATATGGCATCTCAAATCCCTTTATTCCTGGGTGGATTTACACAAGTGTGATACACAAGGTAGACCATAGATATGGGCCTTGTGTAACCACTCAACATAACGCAAACATACCATTCCACCCAGGTGATTCATTCACTTAGTTGTTTTTATTAAGCAAAACACAAGTCAAAAGACTTAGCAAAATTTCATAGCATGAATATATTCCACCCTTGTTTGCTATTAGCTAGGCTAAGCATGGAAATATAGTAAGTATCTTAACTTAGAGAAAATTCTAACAATTCTACAACTACTAGGATTTCCCAAGCATAGCATATAGATACTTAGCAAAAATTATCATGGAAGCCCTATACAAAATATGACTAATGCATAGTCAAAATATTGGGACAAAAATATGAAGTACCACTTGCCTTGGTAGTTGGGGGAGTAGCAACAATCCTCACAATCACAATCACCACTAGCACCAAAATCTACACATAAAATGATAGCACCAAATTCATATTTCAAATAATCAAGAAAAAATATATGAATGCATGCAAATGCCATGTGATGAATTTTTCTAAACTAAACAAGACAAGTAAACAGTACTGAATCACTAAAATAAACAATTACACACTAAATAAACTTAATTTGGCTTTTAAAACCTTTTCCAAATATTTTTTATACACAAAATAGGCCTACAAATGTCTCTGCATAAAACTCTATTTTAATAGAGGCAAATTACAAAACCAAACCTGCAGATGTGTAGGATTTATTTTTGTGATTCCATTGATATATTATTTGCATTTTTTGGATAAACAGAAAAAAAGTTATTGAATTTACAAGTTTGAATAACTAATAGATTCAAAAACAGATTTTAATTTAAAACCCAGACACGTGGGCGTATCTGATTGGCCCGTACCGGTTTGGCTGGAACGATCAACGAGAGCCGCAGGATTTAAATGAAATCGCCCGGGCCAGATCTGACCATACCCCTTCGATAAGTGATCTAATCTGGCGCGCTAGATCTAGATCTAACGACCCACGACGGCTTGGCCAAGAACTGGCGACACGCGTGGTTGCAGCGGTGCTGGCTCTACTGGCAGCGACGTTCCGGCGAATACAGAGGGGGTTGGGGGTTGCGGTGTGTCTTACCAGACTCGCAAGAACACGAGGAAGCTCAACATGCTGCTGGCGTGGACAGGGGCGGGCTGTAGCAGTGGCTAGCGCTCGTCGGAGCTGCGGGCGGCGTCGGGTTCGTGCGGACGGCGACGTTGACGATGTTCTGGATCGCCCTACCACAAGCCAAGAGCATCAGTGCGTGCAAAAAGATCAGGCGAACACGATAGGGTCAGGAAGAAGGCAAGGGGCATTCGGGTTTTACCTAGATTCCTCACCGGAGTTGAGCGGCGGCTCGGTCGTTTGCAGGGCTGGACGGGGATGGCGACCTGGGTCACGATAAGGCAAACCAGAGGCGTCAGAAGGTGCACAAGGACACGAGGGTCACGCTCGTTTGAACCTGAAGCAAAGGGCAGTCGGAGCTCACTGTAATCGCTTGCCAGAGCTCGTCGGGCAGCGGCGGTGCGGTTTGAAATACTGGCAACCTGGCGGCGGAGCAAGTGTGATGTGCGGGGGGAAATGACCGCGGCGGCGAGGTGGTTAAGTAGCCAGGAGGGGCGAGGGAACGCGGTGATTCAATGCCAATTAAGCGAGAAATCAAATGCGGCGTTTCTGGAGGAAACGACGGTGGCGACAGAGTCTACGCGCACGGGGGTTAGGAAGAAGATGCTGACCGGGCTTGGGCCCAGTGACAGCGTCAGCGGGGCAGAGTGGGTGCGGGTGAGAGAGAGATACGGGATACCCCGGGTGGGCTTAATGGTTTGGTTCTGGAACTGGGCCAAAATGGCAGTGCTGGCCTTTTTCTATTTATTTTCTTCTTTTCTATTTCTGATTTTATTTTTCTGAATCCATTTTCAAATGATATTCAAATGAGTTTGAATTCAAACTATTTTTGGATTTTTTTAAAATAATACAAGCATATATTTGTGTATAAAACATTGCTGTTTGATTACAAATACTTTGGTCCATTGAAAATAAAATTAAAACCATGCCTTATTTTAATATTTATAATAGGCATATAAATGGTTTTAAATTTAGATTCATGTTTTGAAACTTTGAACAAGCTTTGAAATCAACATTCAATCCTATTCTGGTTGAAACAAAGTGTTCTCATGATTTGAAAAGGGAAATAAAGCCATTGTCTTTCTTACATAAAATAATAGGCAAACAATATGGCTTATGTTTTGCAATCTTATTTCAAAATGCATGAGGATGCATGAATGGTGTGCAAAATTTATAAATCATGATTTTTGCGATGTTACAAATCTAACCCCCTTAAGGTGAATCTCGCCCTCGAGATTCAGATTGGCTAGAAAATAGGTGAGGGTGGTCTTTCTGAAGATCATCTTCTCTTTCCCAAGTTGCTTCCTCTTCGGAATAGTGGTTCCACTGGACTTTGCAGAATTTGATAGTCTTAGTCCGAGTAACTCTTTCTTCAGTCTCAAGAATCTTGATAGGTTTTTACTCATAGGTGAGATCACATTCCAACTGGACATCTTCCAAAGGGATAGTATCCTTCAAAGAAGTCTCTTCCATCTCCGGATGGCATTTCTTTAGCTGACTTACGTGAAACACATTGTGAACGGCAGACAGTGATTCAGGCAATTCAATCTCATATCCTACTTCTTCTTTACGGCTTAGAATCTTGAATGGTCCAACATATCTTGGTGTCAATTTTCGTTTGACTCCAAACCTCTTCACTCCACGAAGTGGTGATACTCTAAGATAAGCTCTATCACCTACCTCATAGGTGACTTCTCTACGCTTTGGATCTGCGTAGCTCTTCTGTCGGGACTATGCTATCTTCAATCTATCCTTTACCAACTTGACTTTATCTTTAGCTTCCTTGATTAGTTCTGGTCCGAACAAGTTTCTTTCTGCAACACCACTCCATAACAATGGTGTAATACATTTTCTCCCATAGAGAAATTAAAACGGTGCCATCTCAATACTGGCTTGATAGCTGTTGTTGTAAGAGAATCCTGCGTAAGGCAGACTTTCATCCCAACAAGCACCATAATCTAGGGCACATGCCCTCAACATATCCTCTAAAATCTGGTTGGTCCTTTCTGTCTGTCCATCAGTTTGGGGATGAAAGGCAGTGTTGAATTCCAATCTCGTTCCCAATGAATCATGCAGTTACCTCCAAAAATGGGAAGTGAATTGAGTTTCTCTATCAGACACAATACTCTTGGGTACTCCATGCAGACACACAATCCTATTCATATAAATCTTGGCCAATTTAGCACTTGTATAGGTTGTCTTCACCGGTATGAAGTGAGCCACTTTAGTTAGGCAATCTACCACAACCCAAATAGAATCATATCCCGATCCAGTCCTTGGCAGTCCAGTGATGAAATCCATACCAATCTTATCCCACTTCCAATCAGGAATAGGTAGTGGTTGTAGCAATCCTGCTAGTTTCTGATGTTCCGCTTTCACTCTACTACATACATCACACAAAGCAATATGTTTGGCGATGTCCTTCTTGAGATTATTCCACCAAAATCTTTCCTCCACATCCATGTACATTTTGGTCTTACCCGGATGAATGAAATATGGTGAGTTGTGTGCTTCTTGTAAAATCAGTTTCTGAAGCTCCGGATCTTGCGGAATGAAGATACGTTTTCCATACCATAAAGTACCCTGTTCATCTTCATGGAATCCCTTGGCTTTCCCCTTGCTAATTTTTTCCTTAATCTCTTCATTTTCCTTGTCCGTCTTTTGGGCTTCCTTGATCCTGTCCAACAAGGTGGGTTGAACATCCAATGACATGAGATGTCCTTCAGGCACTATCTCCAATCTGAGATCTTTGAATTGGGCACACAGATCATCTGGCAATTCTCCCTTAGTGAGGCCATTCACATAAAATTTACGGCATAATGCATCCACTAAAACATTTGCTTTGCTGGGGTGGTATTGAAAACTCAAGTCATAGTCATTGATGAGTTCTAACCATCTTCTTTGTCTCATGTTAATTTCTTTCTGAGTGAAGATGTACTTCAAGCTTTTGTGATCTGTGAACATTTCACAACGCTTTCCAAAAAGATAATGTCTCCATGTTTTGAGTGCATGGATAATAGATGCTAACTCTAAATCATGAGTAGGATAATTTACTTCATGAGTTTTGAGTTGTCTCGAGGAATAAGCCACAACTTTCCCTTCTTGCATCAAAACTGCTCCTAATCCGAGGTGAGGTGCATCACAGTATACTTGGAAATCCTTCTCCAAATCTTGGCAGACATAAGACTGGTGCTGTCACTAGTCTCTTCTTCAACTCTTGAAAACTGAGTTCACATCCTTCAGTCCAATCAAATTTCTTGTCTTTCTTAAGTAATTCCGTCATTGGCTTAGCTATCTTTGAGAAATTCTCAATGAATCTTCTATAGTATCCTGACAAGCCAAGAAAACTACGAACCTCTTTTACTGACTTAGGAGATTCCCACTCAGTTACAGCTAACACTTTTGCGGGATCAACTGCTACACCATCTCCTGATACAATATGTCCGAGAAAGCCGACTTCATTCAGCCAGAATTCACACTTGCTGAATTTGGCATACATCTTATGCTCTCTAAGCTTCTCAAGTATCAATCGCAAATGTTCTTCATGCTCTTCATTGCTCTTGGAATAGATCAAAATGTCATCAATGAAAATGACAACGAATTTGTCAAGAAATTCCATGAACACCTTGTTCATCATATTCATGAAGTAGGCTGGTGCATTTGTCAAACCAAATGGCATCACGGTGTATTCATACAATCCATACCTAGTGGTGAAAGCAGTCTTAGGTATGTCTTGTTCCCTTACCTTTAGCTGAAAGTAGCCTGACCGAAGATCAATCTTTGAAAACACACGGGATCCTTCTAACTGATCAAACAAATCATTGATCATTGTTAAAGGATATTTATTCTTGAGAGTTACCTCATTGAGTAAACGGTAATCTATGCATAACCTTTGACTTCTATCTTTCTTTTCCACAAACAAGACTGCTGCTCCCCAAGATGAAGAACTTGGTTGAATAAATCCTTTCTGCAACTATTCCCCAAGCTATTTCTTGAGTTCCTTCAACTCATCAACTGACATCTTGTAAGGTCTCTTTGCTATTGGTCCAGATCCTGGCAGCAAGTCTATCAGAAACTCAACATCTCTATCTGGTGGAATTCCAGGTAATTCCTCCGGAAACACATCGGGATACTCTCTCACAATTATCACATTGTCTGTGCTAACGCCCTTAAGAGAATTTAGCTTACTCTCTTTTGATTCAAAGTTAGACTTGAGTCTAATCCGTTTCTTATCCGGGGTTGTGAGTGTGATCGTACAATATGCACAATCTAGTACTCCTTCATACTTATTCATCCAATCCATTCCCAAAATAACATCCAATCCTTGAGAATCTAGGATTTTCAAACTAACGGGAAACTTATACCTCCCAAATTCTATCACTAGATCATGACATCCAGAGTTCACTATCATTTCTCCACCAAGAGAACTTACTTTTATAGGACACCCAATAGTTTCAACTGGAAGTCCATTTCTATCAACAAATTCTCTTGATATGAATGAATGCGATGCGCTAGTATCAAAAAGAACAAGTGCTGGAACAGAATTGAGTTTGAACTTACCAGCCACAACATCAGATTCTTCGTATATTTCTTCCACATTTATGTGGTTCACTTGTCCCTTTTGGAAGGGATTGGGCTTGTTGGCACCATCAACTTTCTTTTCTGGGCACTCATTATCATAGTGCCCCATCTTCTTACACTTGAAGCATTCAACCTGACTGAGATCTCTCTTCACAGGCTGACTTCCATTTCCACTTCCACCTCCACTATGGTGGTTCTTGTGTCAAATCTTGTGCTTCTTATACTTGTCATTATCACGACTGCAGTGATGCTTGTTGTCATGATGAAGGTTGTGGATGTGGTGGTCATTGTACTTCCCATGTTTGTGGGATCCAGAACTCCCACTATCATCATGATGGGAACGCTTGTGAGACGATCCCGAGCTGTGCTTATCAAAGCTATGCTTCCTCTTTCTACTCTCAACCTGTTTCATCTTGTTTTCCAAGATGGTAGCCTTGTCACAAAGTGATTGATAGGTTGGAACATAGGCGACAGACAGCTGCAGTTTCAACTCGTCATTCGGTCCTTCGAGGAATTTCTCCTTCCTCTTTGCATCAGTATCAACATCATCCGGTGCGTAGAGCGCCAAATTGTTGAATTCCTGAATGTACTCAGCCACACTGCGGTGACGTTGCTTTAGATTGTGGAACTCCTTCTTCAAATTCATCACTCCGGATGAGATGTGAGATGTACGAAATCCATCCTCAAAGATAGCCCATGTCATATCCTCAAGGGGAGTGGTGATCTGGAAGTTATCCCACGATGTTGCTGCTGGCCCTTCAAGCAGATGTGCTGCGAATCTGACCTTTTCCTCATTGGCAGCCAACAGTCACTAAGTCCTTGTTCACTAAACGTAACCAGTCATTGGCTATCATTGGATCAGTGGTTCCCAAGAACTTTGCAGGCCTCAGTCTCAGAAATTTGGTGAGCATGTCAAATCCCGGAGGATTATTCTGATTGTTGTTGTTGTTGTTGTTATTATTGTTGTTGTTATTCTGATTCTAGTTCTGCATGAACTGCATCATCATTTGCATCAGTTGAGCTTATGCTGTCATCAACTACTGCATCTCGGGAGTGAAGTTGTTGTTTTTGTTGTTGTTGTTGTTGTGGTTGTTGTTGTTGTTGTTGTTGTTGTTGTTGTTGTTGTTGTTTTGGTTGGGGTTGGCACGTCGGGGAGGCATCTGTGGTTTTAATAATGTAGAGGTCCCAACCTTTAATAAGGTAGAGATCCCTGTGTTTACAATGCTAGTCCCTGGATCAATAGCTAGCATCCACAATTAAGATGTAATATCAAGAAACAAAGGTCATAATACAACTTTATAACCAGGAATAAAATAATGCATTACATCTTACATAGCTCATCTGGCTATCTCATTACAATGCAGCAGAAATAACTATAGCATGGATTCCTTCATCTTCAAAGTGCCAAAGGAAATCATGTTGGTTGTAGACTTGTAATCCTAATCAACACACTTCACTAACATCAAACAAACCTACAACATAATAAGTTACAGCCACAAGGGTCAATACATTTGAATTGTATTGGCAAGTGATACTATGGTAGTATAGTGAAGTCTATCATCCATATACTTTTGGCTAGGTGGAGCTTAGGCTTGCTTTGCTCAAAATAGTTTTTCCTTATTATTTGAAAAACACTCAGTTTTTGTTTGGCAAAAACTCCCAAGGCATCTCCCAATATAAATTGGTGATCCTTAAACCCTTGTTCAACCACAAGTTTTAACTTAGAAAATTGGGATGAGGAGATTCTTGATAGCTTCCATGTCTTGATGCTCAAATTGTCCATTGCAGGGGACACGGCTAAGTACTTAGATTTTTTTCACTCTAGAGAGGTGGTGCACTTTCCACACAAGACTCGACATGCATCGAGACAAGATCTTTCAGAAGCCTTCCCTTAGACCAAAATGGACGCGTTCCAACCTATCATCCCCTACCACCAGCTGTCCATTTTATTGCAACCTATATGATCCAGGCAGAGCCCATAATGCCAAGTGGTTGCACTTGAAGCTTCTCAACATTTGACAACTCAAATCTCTTTGTTCCTGGGTGGCATTCCACAAGTGAGATACACAAGGTAAACCATAGAAATGGGCCTTGTGTAACCACTCAACCAAAAACCACCAAGCAATTACCAATCCACCCAGGTGATTCATTCACTTAGTTGTTTTATTAAACAAAACACAAGTCCTTGACTTATATATATATTCCATAGCATGAATATAATCCACCCTTGTTTTCTACTAGCTAAGCTAAGCATGATAGTAGTAGGAATCTTAACTTAGGAAAATTCTACTAAGGTTTCATCTACTAGGATTTCCCATGGCATAGTTTATACTTAGCAAAAATTCCATCCAAGTCCTACTTAGAAATAACACTAATGCATAGTGAAAATTATGGGACAAAAGTATGAAGCATCACTTGCCTTTTTGGTAGATATTATAAGATCACTCCTTGATCTTGCAATAGTAACACTCTTCAAATGTCACTACAATTCAATCAAGCAAGGCACAAATTCAATCTACCATTCCAGCAATCAACACATAGAATAATAAAAACAAAGCCATGCATGCAAGCATGCCAAAGATTGTTTTATTTGGAAAAGTGGTTTCTATTAGGTTATAAACATTTGAAAACACCCATTGGTCATTTATAAAAGTGGTAAAACCATTTGATACCAAGTTAGTGAAAAAGGCCATTTAAATCATTTTTTAGTTTTGCTAGAATTGATTTAAATCAAAGTGACCATTTCTAGTGTTTGGAAAATACATTTGAAAACACAAATATTAGTGTTTTAAGGTCAAGTGTTTAATATTAAAACCATTTGCAAAAGGTTTTACTTATAAACCATTTTTAAATTACACAACATTTTATTTCATTAGAAAATGCCTTTAAACAAAGTAATAATTTCATAGGGTTCACCAGATATGTTTTTAAATATCAAAGCTTGGTGTTTAGGGTCAGTGAGTTTAATCCAATCATTTCCCAAAGGTTTTACTCAAAAGCATTTTTAACACCTAAACAATATTTTTATTTAACTAGAAATGTTCTTATTCAATGATTTATTCTTTAGGATCACAAAATATGTTTTTAAAACAACAAGTTGGTTTCTATGGTCAGTGGGTTCAAAACAAACCATTTTGCCAAATATTTTATTCTAAAACATTTTTAGAACAAATTTTATACACAAAATATGCCTATACAAGTTTCTGCAAAAACAACCTATTTAACAAAAGCAATTTACTAAACAAAGTACATGGTTGGAAAGTACTTGTTTTGCTGATTCCATTGATATAAAATTTATAAAATTTGGACGTGTGGATTAAAATATGCAATTTACAAGTTCGAATATTCAATAGAATAAAATCTGGGTTTTAAATCGAAGCACTGGCCACGCATCACGTTCTTACTGGCTGGTACCGCTTCGGTTGGATCGAACTCTCTGAGCCATAAGATCTAAATGACTACACACAGTACAGATCAAAGGATACCTCTTTGGGTTATGTTCTATCGTAGCCACGCGATCAACATCCTACGGTCTAAATCGACTAACCCTAAACGGGCGGTGCTGATGGCAGTGGTTGGCGGCGGCGCGGTCAGACGGTGTCGGAGCCGGCAATAAAGGAAGCAAAAGAGGGAGAGAGGTAGCTCACCGAGGCCGCCGTGAAGTGCTGATGCTCAAGGTGGTCTCTGTCGATGGAGGGGCGCATGGTGCTGGCTCGAATTGCTCACCGAAGTTCGTGAAACCATCGGGTTCGTCTGTTCGTCGTCGGAGGCGAGGATGGAGGATGCGCTAAGACAAATGGAAGGCTTCGTTAGGTTCACAAAAGCGAGGCGGGCATGAGAGTGATCACGAGGGGGAGAGGGGTGGTCAGGATTACCGGGGGAAGGTCGACGGAGCGGAGGCAGACGGCGGCGATGCTCAGACGTGGTCGTTGCCAAGCATATGGGGGGCGCGCGGGCAATTGGGGGTACTAGGAGGTTCGCAGGACGATAGGGAACACGCTCGTGTGGTCGAGGGGTAGTGGGGCTGGCTGGCTTCGTCGGAATCATCACCGGAAGGTCATCGGGGCAGAGGTGGTTCTCGAGAAAATTCCGAGCGGCCTGGTGGCAGAGGGTGGGTGGCTTCTGGGGGAAATGGGGAGGAAGACTGGGCGATAAATCGAGCATGGTCGCGGCGAGGTTTAAGCACGACATTGATGCGAATTAAACATCGGCATTCATCGGTAGGAAACGGCCGGCGTGGTCACCGCGGGGTGAGGAAGAAGGTCTGATAGGTGGGGCTCAGCGGTCAGCGAGAGAGAGAGGAGTGGTGGGGTCTGGTCGTCATCGACTGCGTGGGTAGGTTCACTTGTGTGAAGCGTTCTCTCGCGGGGAGAGAGGGAGTGGGCTGGTGCTGGGCTGGACTGGGCTTGCTGGGCCTGGTCTGGCTGGTTTCCATTTTTTTGTTCTGTTTCATTTTTCTTTTTCTATTTAGATTTTATGTTTTGATTTTATTCAAATGATTTCAAACCTTGTTTGTATTCAAACCTTTTTCAAATGTTTAATATATTTATATACTGTTTTAAATAGTTATATTAAGTCTATTTTAGAATAATTCCTTTATTCTTTTATGGTTTATATTTTATTTAAAATAGGCTCTTGCCCTAATTCAATTAAGATTTTAAATATAAATTCCATTCTTATTTAAATTCAAATTTTTATCAAAACCTTTTCAGTAGGTTTATTTATTTAATAGGGTGTTAAATAATTCACTTTGAATTATTTAAAATATTTTAATATGATTATTAATCATTTAATTTGGGCAATTTTCTTTATTCCAATGAAATCAAATATGGGTTTAATTCCATATAACTTTAAATGATTCTTTTATTTTAAGTTAATTAAATAACTTTTGTTTCACTTGGCAATTTCAATTATTATTTTCCCATGATTTAATTAATCATTCTCATTAGGGATTTGTCTTTAATCAAATGGAGTAGAATTTGGTTAAGGACATTTTATTTATTTGAATATTCTTTATCCATTTATTTCATTTGGATTTGGATTATATTCATTCCATTTTCTTATGGATTAGGCCAAGTTTTAAATTGGCTTTTAAATACTCCTTATTTATTATTTCTTTCTTTATCTTATAAAATCCATATCTTTTTATTTAAAGATCCAAACTAGGTGACTCCAATTTGTAAAATCTTATTTAATATTTTTTTATCCTTTTATATCTCTTTAGGATTAATTTGATCACCATTTGGTATGGATTTTAGATAGGAGCATTATTTAGCTTTGGAAATTAATTCCTTTTATCTTAATCTTCTTCATTTAGGGTTTTAGAGTTTTGGTTTATTTTCCAAGTGTTAAATTTCAAGATGCATTTATGAAGAATGCATTTTACTTGATTTGAATTTAGTTGGATTCAAAATTTATTCAAAGTTTGTTCAAGATGGGTTTTTAAGTTTCCATTTAGAAACAAAAAAATTTCTTTTCACCCTAAATTTCAACAATTATTTATTTTGTTTATTTATTTTTCACATTTCAAAATTTGGAAAATTTTGGGATGTGACAGGCTACCACCCTTAAAAGAAATCTTGTCCCGAGATTTGGGGAGGCTAGAGGTTACAAGTTGGCTCAAAGTAACTAGGGTACGACCACCCTTAAAAAATGCCACTAGATTACATCTTAGCTTGCTTGGGATGTTGAGGAATCTTCTCTGGGCAGACATCTGCATAGTGTCCTTTGTTTCCACACTTGAAACATGTGACAAGGCTGAGGTCCCTTATAGGCTTGTTTGTCTTGTACTTCATCTTTTCTGGACAATTGCTTGCATAATGTCCTTGGTTACCACAATTGTAACATGTGACAAGGTTGAGTTATTCACGTATCTTTTGTGGACAAGTTGATATATAATGGCCTAGCTCTTTGCAGTTGTTGCACCACACTTGGCTAATTTCCTCATACTTCTTCTTCTTCTCTGGACATTCATTGGCATAGTGTCCCATCTCTTTGCATGTGTAACATTGCTCTTGGGTAATATCCTTCTTGCTAGGGTTGGGGCATTTCTTCTTCTTCTTGGGTTTCTCCAAAGCTAGGAGTTATTCTAGTTCATGCTCTTCATATCTCACCTCAAAGGTG
Source organism: Avena sativa (assembly GCA_916181665.1). NCBI lineage: Eukaryota > Viridiplantae > Streptophyta > Magnoliopsida > Poales > Poaceae > Avena > Avena sativa. Next base: position 317,986,096 of record OV702281.1, read on the forward strand.
GGAAAGTCTCCTTGTCTCCTTAATCGTTTCCTTGGATAATACATATGTTTCCTCTTTTGTCCATCAAGGTGGGTCATATTGCATGGAGGTGCAAGCTGAGATTTTCCTTTTTCTTCATTCTTCTTGGTAGAAGTTGTTTCCTCATGGGGGTTTACAAACTGTTGATGCACTCCACCTTGTTTCCTTTGTTGAACTATAGAATACATGGGGCATTGGATAGGGACATGATTATTTCCTTCACATAGGAAACAAGTCACTTGAGATGTGGGGCATTTGTTAGTTGGATGTTTCTCTTCACAATTAGGGCATTGATCTTCATGCTCTTTGGAAGTGTGATCCATGTCTTCACAAATATTTCAAGCTTGAGTTCCTTCTATAATATCATCCTTGACATCATTGTTGTCACCACCTCCTTGGGAAAGGTTGTATCCCATGTTGATCATTTGATTTGTCATCCTTTGCAACAATTGGGTTTGGGTTTCCATAAACCTTTGCATGGTTGGGTCTAACTCATTGTTGTTGGCCCAAAATTGACTAGTTAGTTGGTTTAACTGGGTTTGGGTTACTATGAGTTCTCTCATGTGCATCTCTTGGTTATTGTTGTTGTTGTCACCATTCTTGATGTTGGAGTTTCTTGGAGTATTCATCTGCTTGGGTTGGATTGGGATTAGAATAGTCAAAGATTCCTAAGGAAATAATTCTAATCAAACCCATCACAATTCACACAAGCAATCACAAATAACATTCCACTCAAACAACAAGTTTCAAGCACATTTTTAGGCAACAAAATATTACACCACATAAGTTCGTGGTTTTGGTCTAGACTAAATATGGTGGTCCAACTATATGGTTCACTTGTGATCATTCCATCCTTCTTAGTTGATTCTTCATGAATAATATCTTTGTATCCTTAGCCCTTAGTCTTGAGTAACATTTCTTGTCTCACTTGTAGCCCTTAGTGATATCCAAGTTGAAGTCCTTGGTGAAAATAAAGTTGAGGTCTTTGATAATGTTGAAGTTGAAGTAATTTGAGTTGGTGAAGTCCTTTGCTCATGGTGAGGTCTTTCCTCTTGTTGAAGTCTTTGCTCATGTTGAGGCTTTGTCCATCAAGTTTGCAAAGGAAGAGATGGAGAATCAAAACCAAAAATGGTTGAGGAAAGAGTTTCCAAGATTGTTTGTAAAAATGCTCTGATACCACTTGTAACACCCCTGGCCTCTCTGGACCGGCGACTGTCACTCGTGGCAGCTCAATAGGATCTCTAGACTAACCCCACAGACCAACACTAGTCTTTTCTACGCACTTTGTCCTCACTCGTGCGCACCCGGTACCCACTTCTCGGTTGGTCACCCATCCTATAATTACTCTAGGCCAAGCACGCTTAACCTTAGAGTTCTTTTCGAATGAGCTTCCGGAAAAGATATTGCAACTTATTGGTATGGGTTTCCTATCAATCCTATTAAGCCATGCGCCAGGGTCTCACATACACACACACACCCTTAGAAGATCAACACCCTCGTCGATCAACCACAAGCCAGGAACGTTCCCTCTTGGCACACGTATGTGCGTCCAGTGCCGACACATTGACAGGCCATGTCAACTCCGGGCCACACGCGCCATGTTACACATGTCCGCCACTGACTCGCACATTCCCATGTAACCGCGAGGATCGGCTCTGATACCATCTGTAGAGGTCCCAACCTTTAATAAGGTAGAGATACATGTGTTTACAATGCTAGTCCCTGGATCAATAGCTAGCATCCACAGTTAAGATGTAATATCAAGAAAAAAGGTCATATTACAAGTTTATAACCAGGAATAAAATAACCCATTACATCTTACATAGCTCATTTCGCTATCTCATTACAATGCAGCAGAAATAACTATAGCATGGAGTCCTTCGTCTTCAAAGTGCCACAGGCAATCATGTTGGTTGTAGACTTGTAATCCTAATCAACACACTTCACTAACATCAAACAAACCTACAACATAATAAGTTACAGCCACAAGGGTCAATACATTTGAATTGTATTGGCAGGTGATACTATGGTAGTATAGTGGAGTCTATCATCTATATACTTTTGGCTAGGTGGAGCTTAGGCTTGCTTTGCTCAAAATAGTTTTTCCTTATCATTTGAAAATGTCAACACCCGGATTTTTACTCCCAGGTGCCTGTTATGCTATACATCGCAATCCCAGGATTACCATTTTTGCGAGACATAACAGATTTGGATACCAAAGTACATCATCCATTACAAACCATACATAAGATCTTACACAAATAAGGATCTCATGATCCAGTTCTTAATACAACTCAAGCAGCGGAAATACGTAATAATAACGGTAGCGTAGGCGAAGCTCCATCTTCGGGGTCACAGGCAATGCTGACGATGGGAGATGATCCTAGTTGTCGTAACCTTCCTGGGGTCCATCCTCTTGTTACTCCTCTTCATAGTATGGCCATGGGAATAGCCAGGGACAAAGCCATGAGTATTCTTTAAGTACTCGCAAACTAATACTAACAAGTGAAGGGGTTTTTTGTAGTAGGACACTAAGCTCTAGGGTTGTTTTGCAAAAAGCCAGATTTACCTCTACTAAGTTTAGAAATGAAGAAAGCTAGTTGAAGTTTTATAACACCTAAGTGGGAACTTGTATTTCATATCACAACTCTATTGTGGTCAAGTCAAAATCTCAATTCATTTCACAAGTCATTTTGAAAACATCTGACGGGGGAACAGTATGGCCACTCCAACTGTCCATAACCGCGCACGCGGCTATTCAAATAGTTTGACACTCTGCAGAGATTGTACACTTTCACCACAACATTCGATACATCCGTCAGGAACAAATCCTGAATTCACCATACTCAGTATGCGGATAATCAATCCTAACCTTTCAATTACACGCCCTAGTATAAGCACCTCTCCTGTGAGTTTGGCCTCCCAACGATGACCAACTGTCATCTTGGGTACTACACAGGTGGACAATCTTCACAAGGTAGCCTCAGCTCAGACCTTGGCCGTGAGGGAACCAATACTAAGGTATATAAGTTTCCAGTCAAGCCCTACCCAATTCTAGGGTATTGTGGTTGTACGGTAAAATTGGAATGGTATCGCATCCAGACAACCATCAGTTTTATAAAGGGCTAAGGCTCATGCCTCAACATTTTCATCACCAACAATCATCTGGTGTTCGGAAACATATGTCCAAAACATTTCAATAGAATGATCCATCATTCCAAGGTTTTCATAACCATTTTCACCAAGTATTCCCATCTAAAGTTGATCAAGTTTTATGCTTAGCACTAGCATCTACCAGTGGGGGTAAGTACTAATGAGGGGTGGTAAACTAGTGGAGTTTTACTAAGTTCAATCTCATGCCTTAGGATGACATAAAGATTATCTAGCTTAGGCCAAGTTTTATGCTCTTTATGCAACCTTCAATTATCTTTCTAATATCTACAATTTATTCCAGTAAACTCTAAGTAAGAGCTTTGATAAAGAAATAAAGTATAAAGCTTGCAAGTAAAACTAGGATTGGGTATCATCAAATGTATCTAACCAAGCATGCTTAGTGCATTGCATAGTTTATTTAACTCTCATAATTGAAAGTGTAAGCTTGCAAGTATTGGCTTCCCTTGTGCAGAGCAGTGGTTGAAGTTCTCCTCGGCTTCTTCTTCGTAGTCTCCTCCTTCCTCCTCGTATCCTTGGTCGGTACTAGCGTCTATAAATAAATATGAGGTACACAATCGCCAAACAATACTTAACTACTTTCAATCATCACACAAATGGGTTCTATAGATGATTTAGCATCATCACTAACATTACAAGATTAAAGCATTTGTCTTATTGATTTCATTTTTTAGAAAAGTAATTTCTACTCATTGAAAAATTACTTAAGATTTAATATTCTTCAAACCAAACATGGGATCATGTTGACACATGTCATCACCACACATTTCAATACATGGGAATGTGATTTAAAGTGGTGTCACAATTTAATAAGATTTAACCTTTTATTTTAAATAAAATAAGTGACTAGAAATGCCTATGTGGCATTCTTTTATTACTTGAACATTATTTCTGTAAGTAAACACATATATTTTTATATATTATGAAAGGTATGACTAATTGTGATTTTTGAGAGTTGGAATCAACTCAAAAGCTATTATGGTTTAAATTTGAAAAATGTTTGAATGTAGAAAAGCTTCTGCCTTGTTATTTTTACCAAGGGTGATCTATATATGCAAATGATTTGAATCCAACGGGCTTGGATGATGGGGATATGCCTACCGGGGTATACCCAGCAGGACGTTTCCGACCGGCCCAGGAACTGGCGAGTGGGCCTGCAGGACGGCGACTGGATCAAGACCTGGTGTAGATTCAAGCGACTGGAAGCTGAAGGCCCAGGAGAGTAGATAGGCCCAGTCAGATTAGGTTAAACGATTGCCGTAACCTTAACTGATTCGGTTAGGATCTGTAACCCTAGGGGGTGAGTCTATATAAACCTCCCTAGAGGGCATGTAGAAGATACGTTCCATCATCCACCCAAGCGATTCGCCGCCTAGCCGCCGAGCTCGCCCCATTGTACTTCCATCATAATACAATCTAGCAGGAGTAGGTCTTTACCCTCCGAGGGGCCGAACCTGGGTAAAAACCTGTGTCTCCGCCCTCATCTCGCACCGCAGATGGCTGGACGCCCTTGCCCCATGTTCTACTACTCGCTGCCGATTGCAGCATCTGCCGTGGTCATTCCCACGACAGTGGCGCCCACCGTGGGGCCTGGCCGGTCTGGCCGGTGTTCTGCGGCGAGATCCAATCTGCCCATCAACGAGTCGATCGCCATCGGCCGCATGATAGCGATCGGCGAGATGCTTCAAATCCTGCCGAGCAGCTACGTCCCGGCGGCGCGACCCGTCACGCACAGCATGATCCTGCCGGTTGGCACGATCAGTCTCTTCGTCGGCCTCACCGACGTCATCGTCTCGGAGGACTCGGCTCGCATCCGCGAGTCGCCGCCACACGATTGGCTCTCCGAGAGTCAGGTCCGCACGATCCACCTCCTCGCCTCCGAGTACGACTCAGCCCACAGTGATGTGGCTAAAACCACTGGGGCCGCGGAAGACGCGGCCCTCAATGACGACGCCGACTCGGCGACCCCGGCGTCACTCACCGGATCCATCATCGTGGCTTCGCCCGCGGGCTCCATCACCCAGGTCTCCAACGTTGGAGACTTCGAGGATCCCTCCATCCTTGGGATCTTTGACTTCGACTCCGGGTCGGAAAACTCCGTTGATCTCCACGACGGGACCGGTCGCCATGCCGTGACCTACATGGCGACCGGCGCCGACCCACCGGAGGATCCCTTCTCCACCCCGATCCCTCCCAACACAACGGCAATGGAGGTCGAGGAACTCCGCCTGAAGCTGGTGGAAGCAGTCCGCAAGGAGCAAGCCGAGCGCGAAAAATTTCGTCTCGAGCAGGTGAAGGCGCAGGAGCTGTCGCGCTACCACCAGCACCGAATCAGGTCGCGCTTGAACCCCATCGTATAGGGGTGCGCCCTGTACTTCGACAACGAGAACGACCCGGCCCGCATGGCCGAGCACGCGATCTGCGAGAACGCGCCACCAGGAGGAAGCGCCCGGCCCCCACCAGGATCGACGGCGATTGGCGCCCCACATCGACCCAACCGCGCACCCCCCAGGGACCAGCCGCGGATCGTGGTCTCCTCACGGGAGCGAGACGCGAACGGCCTACCACTATTCTCCACCCCGATGGACAACCTCATGGCGGGCCGAGCAGCGGCCGACAATATCACGGCCACCGGCGACGGCGCCCTACAGATCCAGTACGTCAAGGCCCTGCTCGCAAAGGCGGTCGAGCAAAAAAACGCAGGCGTCGACTCACAGGGTCAGATGTACTCGCATTCATCGGGCAGCAGAGCGGCCTCAAGCGGCCCTCCATTGGCGGCAAACACCCTCAACTGCCCGCCACCCGAACCACTGCAGCTCCAACACCGACCCGCGAACGCGGCACTCACCACCAACAACCCTAGCCTGGCGACCAACTTCGTCGCTGCCAACGGTCAGCCCGTCGACGCCCGCACCCACATCATTAACAACCAGAGCTGGCGCGCACGCCAGCCCGATGACCTGCGACATACCCTAACCAATCGCCGCGACGGCGAGCCGATGGGGTCGCTAAGTCGACTCGGGACCCGGTGCTTCGGACCAATGATCCGAGGCGAAAGATACCCGGCGAACTTCAAAGCGCCGAAGGAAATAGAGAAGTATGACCCCACGTATGATCCCTCCGTGTGGCTGGACACTTACCTCATGGCAATGGGGATCGCCGGCCACACCGATCTACTCGCCGCCCGCTACCTCCCCCTGATGAGGGAGGGGGCGTACAGGCAGTGGATCAACACTCTCCCCGCGGACAGCATCGACTCCTGGGAAGAGATGCGCGATGCCTTCGTCAGGCTCTTCGAGGGTTCATACACCCGCGCCACCACCATCGATGACCTGGAACGATACGTCCAAGGACCTCGCGAGTCGACCCGCAGCTAGGTTCAACGATGGCAAGAACTATGGTATAACGCGGTCGGTATCCACCCAGACACCGCAATCCACTGCTTCAAGACCTCGTGCCGCTACGAGCCCCTGGTCGCCAAGCTCAAACGAGCATACCGCACAATCGACAACATACCGGACCTCCTTGAGATCGCCAAAAGATACGAGGAGGAAGACCCAAACCAAGAAACCGACGACGAGTCAGGAGGGCAACGCCGCATGAGCGGCAACGACAACGGACGACGATCCGATCTATGCTATAGCAACACTCGCCTCACCGGCAAGTGCCGCAGTGAGGGGTGATTCGACTTCATCGCCAACGCTGGGCACGCGCAGCACGAGCCCAAGAGCTTCCGCCGCGACGGGGGCAACGCCGCGACGGCGGCAACTACAAGGAGATACCAAGGTTCGACCCCGTGGCCCTCCTTAACCAACCTTGTGCATTTCACAGCAGGGAAGGGAAGCCCGCCACGCACACGACGGCTGCCACTCTCTTAAGGAGATCGAGAAGGCACGGCGAGCACGGGAAGACCCCGACAACAACCCGCCAAACGGCGGAAAATTCGGCAGCGTGGCCGGCTCGCTCAACACCTTCACAGGCTTCAACACGAAGAGCGAGAAGAAGGTCATCGCCCGCGCCGTCGCCATCAACGCGGTGGCCCAGGTGGACGTTCCCCAGTTCCTCAACTGGTCAGAGCAACCAATCACGTGGAGCCGCCAGGACCACTCGCCACGCATCGAGTACCCAGGCCGAGTCACCCTGGTAGTCAAGCCCAAGGTGGGAAACTAATGGCTCCCCAAGACATTGATGGACGGCGGCAGCTCCATCAACATCCTGTACCTAGACACCTTCAGGTGACTGCGGTCCCGCAGTCAATGGTCGAGACGACCTACACCATGTTCCACGACATCGTCCCCGGTCGGAAGGCGTATCCGATCGGCAAGGTCACGCTGCCAGTCACCTTTGGCACACTGGCAAACTTCCGCACCGAGCGGTTCGTCTTCGAGCTGGTGCCCTTCGACAGCCCCTACCACTGCGTCCTGGGGCGCCAGGCGTTCGCCAAGTTCATGGCGGCGCCCCACTACGCATACAACGCGATGAAGCTCCCCGGACCGCGTGGCGTCATCACCATCCACGGCGACCCCGACATGGCGGCCGAGTGCGAGGCCAAAGGAGCCGAACTCGCCGACGCCGTCATCGCGGCAGAGGCCAACCACGCCGACGAGCTCGCCAAATAAGCGAGCGTGGTCAACAACGACGACCCCACTATACTCAAGAAGCCCAACTCGGAGGGCGGCAACACCTCAGCCTTCGAGGCAACGACGCATACCCGCACCATCGAGCTGGTCCCAGGCGACTCCAGCCAGACGATGACGATCGGGACGGGCATGAGCCCGGCATAGGAAGGCGCGCTCATCGAGTTCCTCCGTGATAACAAGGACATCTTCGCATGGAAGCCCTCTGACATGCCTGGTGTCCCTAGGGAACTCGCTGAGCACAAACTCAACGCCGACCCCAAAGTGCGACATGTCAAGCAGTCGCTGCGGCCCTTCAATGAAGAGCGCCGCCGAGCCATCGCCGAGGAGGTGCAGCGTCTACTCGCTGCAGGCTTCACCCGGCCAGTCAAATACTCCAAGTGGCTGGAAAACCCAGTCCTGGTCGAGAAGAAAAACGGGACTTTGAGGATGTGTATCGACTACACAAACTTAAACAGCGCCTGCCCGAAGGAACAATTCGTCCTCCCGCGGATCGACCAAATAATCGATTCCACCGCGGGCTCGGAGTCGCTGTGTTTCCTCGATGCCTATTCTGGGTACAAACAGATCAAAATGGATGTTGAGGACGAAGAAAAGACAGCGTTCATCACGCCATTCGGAGCCTTCTGCTACACCGCCATGACCTTCGGCCTCAAGAACGCCGGGGCAACCTACCAGCGGTGCATGCAGGAGTGCCTTGCGAGCCAAATTGGCTGCAATATCCATGTCTACAACAACGACGTGGTAGTGAAGTCCGCTCGCCAAAGTGACCTACTCGCTGACCTGGCAGAAAAATTCGGCAACCTGCGGATATACAAGATAAAGCTAAACCGAGGCAAATGCACCTTTGTTGTACCAGCAGGGCAACTACTGGGTACGTCGTCTCCAAGAGCGGGATCGAGGCGAACCCCACCAAGATCGACACGATCGTTCAACTCGGCAAACCCGAGTGCCTGCGCAATGTCCAGAAGCTGGCCGGGCGAGTCGCGGCTCTCAGTCGCTTCATCCCCCGATTGGGCGAAAAGGCGATGCCCCTATACCGCATGATGCGCAAGAACCCCACCTTCCAGTGGGACAAGGAGGCGGACGACGCGCTCCGCGACCTCAAGAAGGTGCTACTCGCAGCACCGCTACTCGCCGCCCCCGTCGACAAGGAACCCATGTTGGTCTACGTTGCGGCTTCCGAGCGCGTCGTCAGCGCCGTCATGGTCTTCGAGAGACCAGAGGAAGGAAAGGAGTGCCCAGTGCAGCGGCCAGTGTACTATATCAGCGAGGTCCTCACCGAGTCGCGCCAGCGATACCTGCAGTACCAGAAACTGGTATACGCGGTCTTCAGGGCACAGCGGCGATTGCCGCACTACTTCCAGGAGCACCCTATCACGGTCGTCTCCTCAGCACCGTTGCAGGACATAATCCGCAACCGTGAGGCGACCGGGCGAGTCGCCAAGTGGGCCGTCGAAATCGGCGTCCACAACATCAAGTATGAGCCGCGCAAAGCGATCAAGTCGCAGGCTCTCGCGGACTTCATCACCGACTGGGAAGAGGCCCAGCAGCCAGAAAAGCTGCCGTACCTCCACTATTGGAGTCTGCACTTCGACGGTTCCAAGAACGCAGACGGCGCAGGGGCAGGGGTCGTGCTGACTTCCCCGAAGGGCGACAAGCTCCGCTACGTCCTCTGCCTCGACTTCACCCCCTGCACCAACAACATGGCCGAGTACGAGGCACTACTCCACGACATGCGAGCCGCCAAGGAGATGAATGTCAACCGCCTACGCTGCTACGGAGACTCCGACCTCGTCGCTGGGCAAGTCGCCGACACTTGCGACGCCGTCGCCCCCACCATGGCGGCATACCGCCAAGCAGTGGACAAGCTGGGCGGACACTTCGCAGGCTATTCCGTCGAGTGGATCGACAGGCGGAAAAACGAGGAGGCCGACGCACTCTCTCGTATTGGCTCGGCTCAGCTCGACTCGCACCACCCGCCGGTGTCTTCCTCGACACCATCACCAAGCCTTCCGTCTCTCCCCCAAGGGAGATCGACATCGGAGTCCTGCTGCAACCAGAGGCAGCCCTGGTCGCACTCATCGCCGAGCCAGAAGACTGGAATATGCCGTACATTGCCTACCTGGAGGGAGGCACCTTGCCAGCAGACGAAACAGACGCCCGTATGATAGCGCTCCGCTGCAAATCCTTTGTCATCATCGATGGCGAGCTCCACAAGCGCAGTGTGACCGGCGTGTTCCAACGCTGCGTCCAACCCGCTGAAGGACGCAAAATCCTCCACGACATCCACTCCGGCGACTGCGGCCACCACGCCGGCGCCCGCTCTCTGGTCGCAAAGGCTATGTGACACGGCTTCTACTGGCCCACCGCACACGCAGACGCTGTCGACATTGTCCAGTGGTGCGCCGGGTGCCAGAAGTACGCCAACCAGACCCACGTGCCGAGCTCGGCGCTCAAGACAATCCCCATCACCTGGCCGTTCGCCGTGTGGGGTATGGACATGGTAGGCCCTTTCAAAAAGGCCCCCTCCGGCTTCACTCACCTCCTGGTCGCGGTCGACAAATTCACAAAGTGGGTGGAAGCCAAGCCAGTCCGGAAATGCGATGGGAAGACCGCCACCAAGTTCCTACGCGAGCTCATATATCGCTACGGGTTCCCAAACAGCATCATCACGGACAACGGCACTAACTTCGCCAAAGGATCCATGGCCGAGTTCTGCGAAGAACATCACATCCGACTCGACCTTGCCCCACTCGCCCACCCGGAGTCCAACGGCCAGGCGGAACGGGCCAACCAGAGCATCCTCCATGGCCTGAAGCCACGACTCCAAGTACCACTCGAGCGTACCGCCGGGTGCTGGGTCGAGGAGCTACCCTCCGTCATCTGGGGCATCCGCACCTTTGTCAACAGGTCGACAGGGTTCACCCCCTTCTTCATGGTGTATGGTGCCGAAGCAGTCATGCCCACCGACCTAGAGCACGACTCGCCAAGGGTTGTCCACTACACGGAGGCTTCAAACGAACTCGCACGCCAGGATGGAGTCGATCAACTTGACGAGGCACGCAACCTAGCTCGCTCCCGCACCGCCATCTACCAGCAAGGACTCCGCCGCTACCATAGCCGGCGAGTGAGGACTCACACTTTCCAGGAAGGCGACCTGGTGCTACGCCTCATCCAGGAGAAGAAGGGCATGCACAAGCTCTCCCCCCTGTGGGAGGGACCATTCGCCGTCGAGCGAGTACTCGGCAACGCGCCTACTACCTCACTGACGTCCGTGGAGACGGGAAACTCGACGTCAAGCGACCGTGGAATGTAAACCTCCTACGGAAGTTCTACTCCTAGAACTCCATACATGTACCCTCCACTAGCTATGAAATAAAACATATCGGTTACCGCAAATTGCGTCTACTCTCCGTGTCTTGTGCCACTCGTACTCGTAATAACAGTGTCAAGCTAACTGCAGAAGTCAACCTCTGGTAAAGCGACCGACACGGCCAAGTAGTGTGTTACGAGGGTACTGGGTTACCCCAGGACTCGTAACGTCCACGAAAAACGCCTACCAGGAGCCCCATTGGAGTCGCCTAGCTCGACTGGCTTAACGAGCCAAGACAACATCCTTCGCTCCTCACAGCGACTATGATCCTCCGCATCCTCGACACAGCGACTCGAACGGCCAAGTACCACGCTCGGGGACTGACGACCAGTTAACCACGAGCGACTAGGGAAAAACGCCAAGTATGAGAGCGTGCCCAGGACTCGCCATGCGACTGAACCTACGGGTCAGGCAGGAGCGATGCGCTTACTCTAACGCGCTCAGTCCTCACCCACCCTAGAGCCGCGACTAGAACCACCACGTACCACGCTTGGGGACTCGGCCACCCGACCTCGTTCGCGCAAGGGAAAACGGTCAAGTAAAGAGCACTCATGGGAGTCGCCCTGCGACTGCTTCTCAAGCTCGGGCGAGTCGACTTCAATAACAAAACAACTGACAAAACGTTCAAAACCACAAACACATAACAAACAAGGTAAACCCCATAAAAGGGCGGACGCGCTCGGGGACTCGTCCAATCAGCAATCAAAATCGCAAGACAATTCACAAAATAACACGAAATTCCATTACAGCAGAACAAAGTCGTTACAAAATACAAGTCAAGCCCAATGGCCAAATTGCTACTAACGCCCCAGGGCACAATGTTTCTATTCCGCAGGCTTCGACGACGACTCGCCGCCACCCATGCGGTTGCGAATGAAGGGCGTGTACGGGTTCAACGGGTATGTCGTCAACTCACCCGCCATCGCCGCACGGAACGGCTACTCGACCTTGAAGTCCCGATGCGCTGGCTCGGGGTCGTTGGGCGCGACAGTTGTCTCCTGATAAGGGAGGAGGTCGCCCAATACCTAGACGCGATCGGAGTATACCGCGGCCTGGTCCGTCAGCTTCAGCACCTCGGCGATCTCCACTGAGCCCGTCGACGAGGGGTAACCACTCGTCACGTGGTCAAGGTCGACGTCCTCCGGAAAGTGGGCAAGCCTAAGGCTAAGCTCCGTTGCCGCCCCGCGTCGGAATGCCGACCGCATCATGAACTCGACGACTGTCGGCGCCTTCTCCAGATACCGCCATACTTCAATGAGGTCGTTGGGAATCACTTCCGTAGGCGATATCTCCTGAAGATACGCCCGAATGCATGCCGCGGACAACGTGGCCGAGTCGACCAGAGTGGTCACACACTGCCGCACGTCGTATGACTGCGCTTCCTCCGAGCTGTCGATAATCCGACCTGTTGGCAGAGGGCGGCAGTGAGTACAACAAAGATTGCATAATGCAACTACTACAGGCAGAGGCAGGAAATTTACCAATTAAAGGACGACATAGGCCCGTGATGAAGCTTTGAAGCGAGGAGAAGTCGTTCTGCAGCCCAATAATGAGGGTGTCAAAGACCTTCCGCTCTTCAGCGGCAGCCGTAATAGCAGCTTTTGCTCGCCCATCCGCCGCGCTCGCCTCCGCTTTCGTTTCCTTGAGCTCACGCTCCAGATCAGCGATCCGCTTCTCAGCCGTATCAGCGCAGACTGAGCCCCGTCAGTTCACTCGCTGGGACAAGGCCCTGCCGGACCTCCTCTGCCTTGGCAGCGATCGCCTGGAGTCCCTTGTTCGTTTGTTGGACGGCAACAAGTTCCTTCTCCGCGCGACACTTCGCAGCAAGCCGATCGGCTGACACACGCTGCAAGCCCTGCGCACAAATCAAACAGTTAACAACAACGGAATCCTAAGTGCCCACCCGCTGAAATTTAGCGACTGGACACTCGGGGACTGGAGATCAAAAATCCTAAGTGCCCACCTGCTGAAATTCAGCGACTGGACACTCGGGGACTGGAGATAAAAAATCCTAAGTGCCCACCCACTGAAATTCAGCGACTGGAAACTCGGGGACTGGAGATCAAAAATCCTAAGTGCCCACCCGCTGAAATTCAGCGACTGGGCACTCGGGGACTGGGTGCTACAAATAAAAACAAACACCAAAAGAATCTGACCACTGGAATTCAGTGGCCCGATCCTCGGGGACTGGACATACCTGGATGGCTGCACCCAGCATGCCATGGAGCTGTAGCGCGTCCACAGATGCGAGAAGGGCCGGAGTGTGCCCGCGACACTGCTCGACCTCCGTTTCGGCGACCCCAGGTGTGCGGCTCGATGGCGTTATACCACTCGCTGTAGCCTCTTTGGCCATAAAGCGGGGGAAGGTCGCGGCGGATGCTCCAGCCCCACTAGGAGTCGGCTCGGCAGTTCCAGGCGAGGAAACACCCTCCTTGGTCTTCAGGGTCACCTCTGTCGCAGTCGAAGGATCACTCAGAGTGACCGTCGTGTCGTCAGAGACCGTGACGACGTCGTCGCCCTTGGCCTTCTTAGCACTGTCCGCGGGGGCAGCGACCTCATCAGCTTTCCTCTTCCGTGAGGGGTCCTCTTCGGCGACGACTAGTGGAACCTTGGCCACGGAAGGGCGGCCGATCTTCTTAACTCTAGTCCTGTGAAACAACGTTATGAGCAAAATTGTCCAAGTACAATGAAATAAAAGCAGATGTACAAAACATACTTGGCGACTGGTATGAACTGCAGTCTCGTGCGGATACTGACCAGCTTCTCCAGTTCGGGGCCCAGTTTCCGACTGAGGCCCATCTCCAAAACATCATGTGCCCAAGACACGGAAGGCCTCTTCGATGACGAGGCCGCAACAGGAGCCTCCGAGACAACGTTGGCAGGAGTTCTGCTGGGAGGTGAAGCTGCTGCGGCTGGAGCAGCCCTCAACCCAGAGACCGGGGCGAATAGGGGTGGAAGCGAGGCCAGAGGTACCTCATCCAGGGCGGCAGCGGTATCCGGTGCTGCTGTCGTCTGCGGCGCTTCATCCCTGGCCAAGCTGGTGGCGTCGGAACTACTCGCCGTACGAGGCTGAGATGCCTATTTCACCGGCTTCATCTTTCTCTTAGGTGGAGCCTTCACTTCCTTCTTCTTCTTCTTCTTCTATTTTGACGGTGTAGCCTCACGACGTGAGGTGTGCTCGGGAAGCTCGTCGTCGTCATGACGTTCGAGGCTTCTACTCGCCTCGAGCTCACGCTGATGTTGCCCGCGAGTTTTGCGAACCATTGGGGCGGCGTCTTCCCTGGGCTCGTCATCATCGTCGTCGTCATCACTAGTGTCGCTCCCGACGCTGCCCTTGGCAGGAGGCGACTCGCCCCCATCCTGGACGGACGAGCTCGAGTTTTCGTCATCCGCGGGTGGGAGCCACCCTTCCACCACTTGGAATAACTTCAGCAGGCACGAGACAATATCAAAATAACCACGAAAGCATCAACTGCGACTGCGAATGGTAGTGAAAACAGCGACTTACCGTCAGAGATGGATGCTTCGCGGTGTAGTGGCGACCCCAGCCTTCGCGTCCAGATATGCTCCCTGGGTGATCTTCTTTAGCGCCAGGACGTAGTCTTCGAGTTTCCACTCGGCGAGGCAGGATATTGTCGAGTCCTCCCTGCCCGTGTACTCGTACATGTAATGGTCGCGGCGGGCCAAGGGAACGAGTCGCCGCCCGAGCTAGCAGTTGTACAAGTTGATGGTTTGGAGGCCCTTCTTATTCAGGCCACGGATGGTTTGAAGCATCTCGTCCACGACCATCCGCTGGTCCACTGGGAGCTTGCCGACCTGGAGTCAGCGCGGTTCGGGCCGGTCGGCGGAATACCTTGGGATCGCCACCTCGCCGTCTGGAGTCGCCTCGGTGACGTAGAACCAGGACTTCTTCCACTCGCTTGCCGCCTTGGCAGGAAGCATCAGGTCGAAGAAGGAGGCCTTTGACTTCAACTGAAATGTCAGGCCACCCGCAGCCAGCATTGGGCCGCCTGATTCTTCGCGGCTGATCCTCCCGTGGAACAAATCTTGCCATAGGGGGAAGTAGGGCCTGCAGCCCAGGTAGCACTCGTAGAACGCCACGAAAATGGCGAGCTACTCGATGCTGTACGGGCCCAGGTCTGATGGCTGGATCCCGTAGAAGGCGCAGAAGCGCCGGAAGAAGAGAGACGTGGGAAACCCCAGCCCCCACTCCAGGTGGCTGGTGAAGCAAATAAATTCTCCCTCGTGCGGGTCCGGAGTCACCTCTCCGGCCGCGGGGATGCGCCACCTGCCGGCGCGCAGGATCCCGGCCTCCTCGAAGGATGCCAGTAGCGCCCTAGTGCACTTGGACCTGACCCATGGTTCGGTGGAGGGGGCCATTGGCTGAAAGGTTCGTGGAGGTCGAGGGTTTCTGGATCGATTGGATCGCGATGCGGGGGAAAACGGAGATGGGCGAAATCGTAGGAAAGATGAAGGAGTGTTTTCCCGATCGCCTGCCATTTCCCTTATATAGCGGTTGCTACCCGCCAATTTCGGGAGCCGTTACTACGCGGTGATTATGCCAAAGTTACTGTTGGATTACCCCAACGGCTATTTTTGACCTCATCTGACGGTCCAACTTCATCCATTCGACTCGCCGACCCGTTCACTACAACAGTGACTGAACATTCGCCGACCCGTTCGCCGAGCTGCGACCCAACTGACCGCTATCGTTGCGACTAGAATAATTGGTTTTTCCTTTATTCAGGAGTCCGCCGCCGATTCGACTAGGCATCCGCATTGGACCCGTATACTCCGACTGCCAACGAACACCTGCGACCAATCAGCGACGGCCTCGAGGACTACTGATGGGGATATGCCTACCGGGTTATACCCAGCAGGACATTTCCGACCGGCCCAGAAACTGGCGAGTCGGCCTGCAGGACGGCGACTGGATCAAGACCTGGTGTAGATTCAAGCGACTGGAAGCTGAAGGACCAGGAGAGTAGATAGGCCCAGTCGGATTATGTTAAACGATTGCCGTAACCTTAACTGATTCGGTTGGGATCTGTAAACCCTAGGGGGGTGAGTCTATATAAACCTCCCTAGAGGGCGTGTAGAAGATACGTTCCATCATCCACCCAAGCGATTCGCCGCCTAGCCGCCGACCTCGCCCCATTGTACTTCCATCATAATACAATCTAGCAGGAGTAGGTCTTTGCCCTCCGGGGGGCCGAACCTGGGTAAAAACCTGTGTCTCCGCCCTCATCTCGCACCGCAGATGGCTGGCCGCCCTTGCCCCATGTTCTACTACTCGCTGCCGATTGCAGCATCTGCCATGGTCATTCCCACGACATTGGATTAAGCATTTCAAAACCTTTCTAAAAAAAATTGGTTTCATTCCATTTGGTTCACTGAATCGAGCTGGGTAGATTTTTGAAAGTAGGTATAGAACTGTATTTGAATGAAAATGGAAAAATCCAAATTCAAACGAGTGGGCTACGTGGGAACTGCTAATGGGCTGGCCTGCTACGCACATCGCTTACGGGGGGGGGGGGGGTGAGAAGCGGTACAGGGCAACGTCGTGCGTTGGATCTGGTTCTAATCCAACGGCTCTGGTTCATCGTCCATGTCGGGCAGCGCCGGTGAGACAGAACCCTAACGCGGCAGGTGGGGGTCGTGGGAGGCTCACCGGGGCTTAGGCGAGGGTCGGTGATGCGGGCGAACGACGAAGTCGACGACGGCGAACCTCCTGGTACCAGCAGCTTCTCCTGGGGCGGCTCTAATCGCTGGCTTCCTTCTTCTCTAGCAGCGGCGTGCTCCGGCCAAATTCCAGCGATGCGCTGCTCGCCTTGCTCCGGGACTGAGGCGGGGTGGTTCTGGGTGAGAGGGGAGTGGAATGGTGTGAAGAACTCGAGCGAGGGAGGCCTCTATTTATAGTCTCGATAGTGAGACCGAACAGGATGGGCAGGCGACGGTGGCGACATGGCTACGGGCAGCTAGAGGCATGGCCGAGGGTGGCGATCGATTGGTGGTCTCCTAGCGATGCTCTATGGCTTTAATGCATGTGTAGGGGCGGTGGCAAACGGTCTGGAATGCGTGTGTAGGGGCGGTGGCAAACGGCAGAGGCGGCGTCTTCGACGGCGAGCGGTGGCTACGGGGTACGGGCGGTGAAATGGGCATGTCTGGCGTGTTCCTAGGATCATGGCGAAGCGGTTGTCATGGAATGCGGTCGAGTGGCGGACTGTGCACGCGTGCCGGGTGCGGCGCTCTGGGGCGGGCTCGGCATGTCGCAGTGGCACTGGGCGCGCGGCGTTCCTGGTGGTCCATGGCTTGCACCGGCTTGGGGAGGGGACAGTGAGCGGCTGTCAGGTGCTGGCTACCTCCCAGACATGGTTGGCAAGGCTAGGGTTGCTGCTATCTGGCCAGTGACAATGGGGTGGCATGGTGAGGCTCGGCCTGCTCACCATTGATGGCAAGGCAATCTCACAGTGGTGCTAGATGTTTACAAATGAGCTAGATGATCTACTAAAGACTAGTTGCAACCATAGAGGGAACAAGTTAGGCCAAAACACTGCTCAAAATAGTGTAGACGATCCTTCCGGCGCTGCGTTCCGGCAGCGCTTCCGTAGTCGGTCACACGTTCGGTACTCGATGAAGACCTTCCTCTCCCTTGTTCCAGCAGGCAGCGGAGGTTGTAGCACTCTCCTCGTGATTCCGGCAGCACGACGGCGTGGTACCGGAAGTAGAGGGGAGATCTTGCAGGGCTTCACCTTAAGCCGAAGCGACTATGGTGGATTAGGGTTTCCCGGAAAACTAGGGTTTAGAGATCCGGGAGGAGGACGAGGTGTCAGCGACGGCTAAGGCGACGGCAACGGACCAGCGGCGGCGAGGCGAGGCGGCGGGTTGCGGCGGCGACCGGTGGCGGCGCTGCCGACGGCGGCAGCTCGTGGAGAGGGCTTGGAACTTGTGTTGTTTGGGGCAGCCCTCCACTCTATTGATGAGAGGGAGGGGCAGCCTTGGGAGGGGTGGGTTTGAATCCAAACCCAAACCCAAGTTGGATTGAGAGAAGGACTTGTTTCTTCTCCCACTAGGAAACCATTGTTCCAGTTTGACTTTTCAAACTTCCCACTTGACTTTCAATTTAGAGATTTATTTCTCTCTTGCATATGCCAACACCAAGTGACCTTGGACATGATCCTAATCATTCCACTTACCCATGACACATTCATGGACCATTCTCCTTTCGGACTGGTGAACCTTCTAGACCCTTCTAGAACCTCTCCGATGAAATCATCGGAAACTTTCCCGAACTCCGAAATAGGACTTTCCTTATATGAATCTTATTCTCCGGACCATTCCGGATCTTCTCGTGATATCCCGGATCCCATCCGAGACTCCGAACAACATTCGGTCTCTTACTCATCATTCCATAACTACTCAACAACATCGAATCCTTAAGTGTGTCTCCCTATGGTTCGTGAATTATGCGGACATGACCGAGACATTTCTCCGATCAATAACCAATAGAGGAATCTGGAAATTCATATGGCTCCCACATATTTCTACGATTACTTTGCGATCGAATGAACCACTTACATACGATACCAATTTCCCTTTGTCTCACGGTAGTTTACTTATCCGAGGTTTTGATCATCGGTATCTCTGCATACCTAGTTCAACCTCGTTACTGATAAGTACTCTTTTCTCGTTCCCGTTATATGTGATCCCTTGTGAGCCAGTCACATGCTTGCAAGCTAATTGGATGACATTCCCCCGAGAGGGCCCTGAGTATATCTATCCATCATATGGATGGACAAATCCCACTCTTGATCCATGTGCCTCAACCCATACTTTCCGAACACTCAATGCCACCTTTATAGCCACCCAGTTACAGTGTGGTGTTTGATGTCATCAAAGCATCCTTCCGGTGATGGTGATTAACATGATCTCATGGTCGAAGGAATTAGGTTACTATGTATCACAAAGCTTATAGCAAATGAACTATATTAAATGATTTGATCTTTATGCTATGCTTAACTGTAGGAGTATGTCCATCACATCATTCTCCTAATGATATGACCATGTTGTTAATAACATCTCTATGTTCATGATCAGAAAACCATGATCATATATTAACCAACAAGCTAGTTTAACAAGAGGCTTTACTAGGGACTCTTTTATATTTACAAATCACACAAGTATTAATGTTTCCTGTTAATACAATTATAGCATGGTATGTAAAACATTTATCATAAGTATGAAGATATGATAATAACCACTTTATTATTGCCTCTTGGGCATATCTCCAACAGTCTCCCACTTGCACTAGAGTCAATAATATAGTTTCAAACCTTTGTGTATTCAACACCTATGGCTTTCTGGTGTCGTATGTACACGATTGCTAGTGGTCAACTGATCTCCGGATCTGACACTTCCAGGTCCGTGTGTAATTGCATGTCTTTGCGTCTCTACGCATCACTCATTCTCTAATGAGATGGCTTTGTACTAATTTGGTCCTTTGGTGTGACCTTTAGTTCTTTGGGGTTAAAACATGTTGATAATATTGTCGTACAATATATCTTCATAGTATTATCTCGCTGTGAACTACACCTAGTTTGATAACAAACTACTTGACACAAATGCCCTCTTTAGATGCTATTATAGCAGTCATATACTTAGCCTTTTGTTGTAGTATCTGTCACAATGTCTTAACTTTGGAACCCATCCAAATCCATTATGGAACTTACTTTCCATTATATTGTGCCACCCTTAGTTTAGATTGAGATAAACTTAATTTGTACTTTGTGACAAAACTAGTATCAATGTAATACTTTTACAATGAACTAACCATATTTGCCACTTCTACAAAATAATATACTCTTAGTTCTTCCAAAAGATCATCTTATGAATCATTCTGGTATATGCTCATGACATTTAGAGCATAGGACATATCTAGATTTGTACATATCACAGTATGATTGATATAAATACTCTTTTGTGATTTCATATATCAAGTATCAATCTATACTTGAATCTTTGTTTCACTTACCAAGTGTCAATACACTTCAATATATCATCAATATTGAACTCATTCAATCCTTTCTGTGCAACAAGAACCTTTCTTGTAGTTTCTATATTGAACTTATTCAATACATCATCTATGTACTTTCGGCATAACCATATTAGCGTCTATTGATACCAAATATTTGGGTTTGCCTAAGTCTTTCATCGGGATGAAATTCTTAATATGTGTTAATAAAAGATACATCATTTCTAATCAACAATATGTCTTCCACATAATGTATTAGAAACATGTCTTAGCGCTCCCACTTAATTTCTTGCAAATGCAAGCATCTTCATTGTCTCTGATGAAATTAAACTCTTTTAACAGTTTCATCATAGTGAAGATTCCAACTCCGCGATGCTCACTTCAACCATTGAAGTTTGCATATGCTTTTAGCATCCTTTGTATTAACAAAACCCTATGGACCGTGTTATGCACATGTCCTAGGTAACAATTCTATTAGAAGAACTTGTTTTGTTTATTCAACTACCACATAACAAATTTATATGTAGTGGTTGCTACATTAATCCGTGTAGAATAAATATCGCTATGAAAGATCAAATCTTGTCATAGTCAACCTTTGAACATTGTTTGTGAACTCTTTCCCAACATGTCGACTATTTCATAGATGTGACACATCCATGTCTATTTTACAGATCCAAACACAACTGTAGGGTATTACACCTTTCTCGAGAGTCCTTCAAGTTCAAAACTTGATTTCTCGTGTATGCAACTATCACAGATTTTATGGCTTCAAGCCATTTGACGGAGTCAGGGCTCATCATCGCTTCTTTGCATGTAGTTGGATCATTATTATCAAATAATGATTTAACTCTCAAATCTTGGTATTTGATTGTTTACCCGACCTACTTGTTTCAATAGGAACTTAGACCTCTGTGACCGCAACCTTTGAGGCACGTGAGCCATGAGCATTGTTGCTGCTTCCGGAACACTTTTCGGCGCTGCGCAACCTTGCACATATAGCTAAGGTTCTTTTAACCTCATCAAAGTTCTATTGTCCTCCCACTTAACTTTTCACAGAAAATTCCTTCTCAAAGAAACTTGACGTTCTAAGCGACAAACACTTTTGTCTCCGATGTTTATGGAGGAACAGTTATTCGAAATAACATAAAAAGACAGGTTCATCCGAATTTGGTTGCAAACATCTTTCTTATGCATAGCATACTAATGTTTAAGAAAGGACTACTTGGGTTTTATCCCAAACCATAACTTTATATGGTGTCATTTCAACGGATTATGATGAAGCTCTTTTCAGTGGAAAAACGGTAGTCTCTCAAGCTTTTAATCTTTAAAATATAATGGCAGTTTTATGAATTACACCTTTGATCTTACCATGTCAAACAAGGTTTAATTACATATCTCGAACGCTCCATACTCTTATGGTGTTTCGGGAAATGCAAATCCACGGAACGATTCCTTAAATCTTAGGTATTATGCTAAACTTGTAACTCAAATATCTTCCTTTATGATCTTATCATAAACTATTTATATTCTTGTTACAATGATTTTGCACTTCATCTTGAAAGTCTTTGAACTTTTGAAATGTTTCATACTTCATCCTTATTAAGTAAATATTCATATATTCACTCAAATTTTCGGAGAAAGCATATGAAGTTGAAATCCATCGCTCTTGACTACACATAATGGACTTCGTACAACAATATGTACAAGTTCCAATAAGCTAGTCATTCATTCCCTTTTTGGCCTATGCACAAAGTTTTAATTATCTCTAGGAAAGTTTCACAAGCGTCATTTTATCAAAAATCAAAAGACTCCAAAGTTCCATCCACATGGAGTTTCTTCATGTTTTCTTTCCAATATAATTCAAATGGCGATGTCACTTCCTAAGTGATCTTTCAATCAATTTTGTCTTTCGACATTTTTAGCACTAGTTTTATGGATGTGATTTCTCCAACAAGATTTGTAAATCATCCATCTTTTATGGATTAGGGCAATTATTTGAACAACCCTTTTGTTCTCATAATACCTGATAAAACAAATCTTGAAGGCAAGCTTTTAACGAGCAACACAATAACCCTTTATTTGTTCTCGATGAACATCATCACATATTCTTTTGCTAGTTACTTAGGCCATTGTAGTTCATGAATTCTGTTGTTTCGTATGACGATTCATACCAACAAATTTAGTATCAAATACTTAAGAACCACATTGTTTAACAAGCAAAGAATATAGCCATAACACGTATATCCTTTATATACCTAAACTGAACAATTCTAGTGTTTTCTTTTCGCCATATATTTATGAGATTCTCTTTCAGTATTTATTTTTCTGTTTGAAAGAATCTATCAACATCAATAGTGGAGCCATACACATGACACATAGTCCAAAGCGTGTATAGTTAAATACCAATGTCTTTGGACTTGCACTTTGAAGTAGATCACCATCATCAAATGTTTGGTGTTCTTTCAAATTCCTTTCTTTAGTAATCTCTTTGTGTAGTAAACATTTTACCTACATCAAATATTCACCCTTATCATGGAATTATCCATGATCAAGCTACTTTTAGCTTATAACGATGAATCGTGAGTATAATGTTGCTTTCCAAAACCTTTTGGAGGATTAGGATAACTAGTGTCTCCAACCTTTTGCAAATTCTTATCAAATATGAAAACATGACTTTTGCCATATTATACTCTATCATGTTGCAACCAAAACTTTGTTTCAGATATCACAATATCTTCCACACATCATGGTTTCTGAAAAAAATCTTTCAGATCCTAGATGACCTTGATATTAAGACAATTCTTTGAATATCAAGAATCATGGAGATAAACATGATACTTAATATACTAACATTGGAATTGTTACTCTTGATTCAATACCAACTATTAAACTTCATGGAGTAACCGGAACTTTACTAAAAGTTTGCAATAGAAATTTTAAACTTTAGATTAACACTTCAAAACAATACGATATTAGTTCGTAAAGTAACTAACTAGAATTCTATAGTTCTATCATCTCAATTATAACTAAGCGCAAGGTGGTAAACGGATGCCAATGACTACAACAACTATGCAAATTCACTTTGATTTAATTTATGATAAATAGTGTTCAACTTTTAATCAAATCATGATTTATAAAGTTTGCACATCATGCATGCATTCATAAGCATTTGGCTACTTTCAAATAAGATTTCAAAATCAGAAACCATTTGTATGCCCATTATTTTAATCTAGAAAGGCAATGGTTCTATTTTACATTCAAAGTATGAGAATACCTCGTTTTAATCAAGAATGCTTCAAAGATGAATGCAAAGCTTGCACAAAGATTTTCAAAACAAAAATCAAAACTAAAACCATTCATATGCCTATTATATATAATCATATGAGGCTTGGTTTTATTTTTATTTTCAAAGGACCTAAGTGTATTTGAGTAAACAAGTGAGTTTGACTCATGTTTGAATACTTGGATCACACTACAAAAATTTAGAGGTGGTTTGAATTCAAACTCATTTGAATTTCATTTGAAATTGGATTCAGAAAATCAAATTAGAAATAGAAAAGGAAAAAATAAACATAAAAAGCCCAGCGCTGCCATTCTGGCCCAGCCCAAGATCCAGCCCACTAATCCCACCCGGGACAGCCCTCCCCTCTCTCTCTCTCTCACCCGCACCCGCTCTGCCCCGCTGTCGCTGCCACTGGGCCCGAGCAAGCTCAGCACCTTCTTCTCCACCCCGCGAGCGCAGACCCCGTCGCCATCGCCGTTTCTTCCAGAAACACCGCGATTGATTCTCGCTTAAATCCCATTGATTCCTCGCATAATTGTCGCCCCTTCTCTGTCTACTTAACCACCTCGCTGCCGCGGTCATTTCCCCCCACTCAGCACACTCGCTCTGCCACCAGGTTGCCCGTATTTTGAATCGCACCTCCGCTGCCCGACGAACTCCGGCGAGTGATTACGGTGAGCCCTGACCTCCCCTTTTCTTCTGGTTCAAACAAGCGTGCTCATCTTCTTCTTATACTTCTTCCGGTGCATGTCGTTTGCCTTCTCGTCCCCCAGGATGTCGCCCCCATCGTCGACTGTGCGCCACCGACGACTAACCCAACTTCGACGAGCAATCTAGGTAGAATCCGAGCGCCCCTTGCCTTCTGCCTTCCTCTATCGTGTTCGCCTAGACCTTGTGCACACACCCTAATGCTTCTGGTTTGTGCATGGGCGACTCAGAGCGTCGTCAACGTCTCCGCCATCACGTGCCCGATGCCTCCAGCAACTCTGACGAGCACTAGCCACTTCTACATCACGCCCCGGTCGACGCTAGCAGCACGTCGAGCTTCCTACCAACCTAGTGACGCCGGTAAGACAACACACAGCCCCCAGCCCCCTCGGTATTCGCCGGAAAAGCATCGCCAGTAGCGCCGCCGCTGCTGTGACCATGAACACCGCCAGTTTAGGGTCGAGTCGATTTGATCCACTGGTCTAGATTAGACGCCAGCCCAAAAGGGTACGGGCAGATCTGAGCTGCTAGATCTCATTTAGATCTAATGGTGCAGGAGCGTGATCCAGCGCCAATCGGTACGCGCCAATCAGATGCGTCCACGTTTCTAGGATTTTATTTTAAAATCTTTCTTTGAATCTATTAGAGATTTAAACTTGTAAAGTTCATAAATTTTGTTCTGTTTACCCAAAAAATACAAATAATATATCAATGGAATCACAAAAATAAATCCTACACATCTGTAGGCTTGTTTTTTTATTTTGTCTCTGTTAAAATGGAAGTTTATGCAGAAACATTTGTAGGCTTATTTTGTCTATAAAAATTATTTAGAAATTGTTTTTAAAGCCAAATTAAGTTTATTTTGTGTATAAATGTTTCGTTTAGTGTTTAGTACTGTTTACTTGTCTTATTAGGTTTGTTAAAAATCATCACATGGAATTTGCATGCATTCATATATTTTTGATTGATTTAATTGAATGTAAATTGGTGCTATCATTTTATGTGTATATTTTGGTGCTAGTGGTGATTGTGATTGTGAGGATTGTTGCTACTCCCCCAACTACCAAGCAAGTGGTGCTTCATGTATTTGTCCCATTATTTTTGTCTACGCACTAGTGATATTTTGTATAGGGCTTGCATGAGATTTTGCTTAGTATCTATATGCTATGCTATGGGAAATCCTAGTAGATGTAGTCTTGGTAGAATTTTCTCTAAGTTAAGATACTTGTTATACTATCATGCTTAGCCTAGCTAGTAGCAAACAAGGGTGGATTATAAACATGCTATGGAATTTTTGCTAAGTCTTTGACTTATGTTTTAATTAATAAAACTACTAAGTGAATGAATCACCTGGGTGGAATGGTGAGAATGGGATATGTCGAGTGGTTACACAAGTCCAGTATATTGGGGAAAACTTGTGTATCACAAGTCCAATATATTGGGGAAAACTTGTGTATCACACTTGTGGAATGCCACCCAGGAACAAAGGGATTTGAGATGCCAAGTGTTTAGAAGCTTCTAGTGCAACCACATGGAATATGGGCTCTGCCTTGATCATATAGACTGCAATAACTTAGCCAGATGGACAGAGGGTGGTAGGGGGTGATAGGCTTGGAATGCGTCCATTTGGTCTAAGGGAAGGCTTCTGAAAGATCTCGTCTCGATGCATGTCGAGTCTTGTGGGGAAAGTGCACCACCTTTCGAGAAGGAAAAATCTAAGTACTTAGCTGTGTCCCCGGAAATGGACAATTTGAGCATCAAGACATGGAAGCTATCAAGAATCTCCTCATGCCAATTTCTAAGTTAAAAACTTGTGGGTGAACAAGGGTAAAGGATCACCAATTACATTGGTTGATGCCTTGGGACTTTTTGACAAACAAAACTTAGTGTTTTCAACTGATAGGAAAAACCTATTTTGAGCAAAGCAAGCCTCAGAAACACTTAACCAAATTCATATAGAAGTTTAGAAGCAATTATTCTACTAAGGTATCACTTGCCAATACTATTCCAATGTATTGACCCACTGTGGCTGTAACTTGTGATGTTGCAGGTTACTCTCATGAGGATTAGGGTTATGAGTCTACACTCAACATGTTTGCCTGTGGCACATGAAGATGAAGAGTTTACTTTATTTTGTTTAGTTGAACTCTTGTACTAGCCTATGGCTATGGAGTTGTAAAAGACTATGTTATCTCTAGAATGACGATGTAATAATGAACTTTGTTTCTGTGTACTTCATCTTAAACTGTGGATGCTAGCAATTGATCCAGGGACTAGCATTGCAATCGCAGGGACCTTTACCTTCATAAAGGTGGGGTCTTACAGATGGTATCAGAGCACTGTGTTGCCTGTAGGATTATGACCCTAGGTTGGTGTAGAGGTCCCAACCTTTAATAAGGTAGAGATCCATGTGTTTACAATGCTAGTACCTGGATCAATAGCTAGCATCCATAGTTAAGATGTAATATCAAGAAACGAAGGTCATATTACAACTTTATAACCAGGAATAAAATAATTCATTACATCTTACATAGCTCATTTGTCTATCTCATTACGATGAAGTAGAAATAACTATAGCATGGAGTCCTTCATCTTCAAAGTGCCACAGGCAATCATGTTGGTTGTAGACTTGTAATCCTAATCAACACACTTCACTAGCATCAAACAAACCTGCAACATAATAAGTAATAGCCACAAGGGACAATACATTTGAAATTGTATTGGAAAGTGATACTAGGGTAGTATAGTGGTATCTATCATCTATATGCATTTGGATAAGTGGAGCTTAGGCTTGCTTTTCTCAAAATAGATTTTCCTTATCATTTTAAAACACTAAGTTTTTGTTTGTCAAAATCACCCCAAGGCATCTACCAATAGACATTGGTGATCCCTTAACCCTTGTTCAACCACAAGTTTTTAACTTAGAAATTGGGATGAGGAGATTCTTGATAGCTTCCTTGTCTTGATGCTCAAATTTTCCATTGCCGGGGACACGGCTACGTACTTGGATTTTACTCTCTCGAGAGGTGGTGCACTTTCCCCACAAGACTCGACATGCATCGAGACAAGATCTTTCAAAATCCTTCCCTTAGACCAGAATGGACGTGTTCCCAAACCTATCATCCCCTACCACCAATTGTCCACTTGGCTAAGTTATTGCAACCTATATGATCCAGGCAGAGCCCATAATGCCAAGTGGCTGCAGTTGAAGCTTCTCAACATTTGACATCTCAAATGTCTTTGTTCCTGGGTGGCATTCCACAAGTGTAATACACAAGGTTCACCTGTCCCCTGGCCTTGTGTAACCACTCAACAAAAATCCATCCAAGCAATACCATTCCACCCAGGTGATTCATTCACTTAGTTGTTTTATTAAACAAAACACAAGTCCTTGACTTAGAAATATTCCATAGCATGAATATAATCCACCCTTGTTTTCTACTAGCTAAGCTAAGCATGATAGTAGTAGGAATCTTAACTTAGGAAAATTCTACTAAGGTTTCATCTACTAGGATTTCCCATGGCATAGTTTATACTTAGTAAAAAATTCCATGCAAGTCCTACTTAGAAATATCACTAATGCATAGTGAAAATAATGGGACAAAAGTATGAAGTACCACTTGACTTTTTCGTAGAGAATATAAGTTCACTCCTTGATCTTGTAATGGTCACACTCTTCAAATTCCACTATAATTTAATCAAGGCACGAATTCAATCTACCATTCAAGCAATTCATCACATAGAATAATAAAAACAAAGCAATGCATGCAAGCATGCCAAGGATTGTTTTGTTTGGAAAAGTGGTTTCTAATAGGTTATAAACATTATAAAACACCTATTGGTCATTTATAAATGTGGTAAAACCTTTTTGATATTAAGTTAGTGAAAATGGCCACTTTAAATCATTTTTGTTTTGTTAGAAATGATTTAAACCAAAGTAATATTTTCTAGTGTTTGACAAATATATTTTTTAAACACAATGTTAGTGTTTTAAGGTCAAGTGTTTAATATTAAAACCATCTGCAAAAGGTTTTACCTATAAACCATTTTTATACCAAAGCAATATTTTATTTGTTAGAAATGCCTTTAAACAAAGTAATAATTTTTATAGGGTTCACCAACTATATTTTTAGATCCAAAACTTGGTGTTTAGGGTCAGAGAGTTTAATTCAAATCATTTTCCAAAGGTTTTACTCAAAAATCATTTTTAAACCATAATCAATATTTTTACTTAACTAGAAATGCTTTAATTCAAAGATTTATTCCTTAGGATCACAAAATATATTTTTAAATCCAAAATTTGGTTTCAATTGTCAGTAGGTTCAAAACAATCCATTTAAAAAAGATTTTACCCAAAAAAAAATTTTAGAATGAATTTTATACACCAAATATGCCTAAACATGTTTCTGTAAAAACAACTAATTTTACAGAAGCAATTCATTAAACAAAGTGGATGGTTGGAAAGTACTCTTTTTGCTGATTCCATTGATTTAAAATTTGTAAAATTTGGACGTGTAGATTTAAAGTTATGAATTTTACAAAATCACATATCTAATAGAAATGTTTTTGTTTTTAAATCAAAGTCTGAGCCACGTGGATCAATCCTATTGGACGGTACCGCTTAGGTTGGATAATGCATTACAGACCGTGGGATTAAAATTAAATTGTGCGGCTCAGATCTAATCATACCGGTTCGTTAAGTTGTTCTATCCTAGCCACGCTATCGTGGTCTGACGGCTGATGTGCGAGTGACCAAGGATGGGCGGCCCGGTGATGCTGGCTGGCGGCGGCACGCTCAGACGATGGCATTACCGGCGATACAGGAAGCGAGAGGGGGAGTGGGGTGGCTCACCAGAATCGCAGAAGCTTGTTGATGCTCAACGTGTGCTTGGTTGGCGAAGGGGCGCACGGAGTCGACGGGTATTGCTCGCCGGAGAAGCTCCTAACGACGGTGTGCTCGTGCTGGTGATGTTGGCAACACTACAAGGCTTGGGAAGCCAGGACAAGTAGTTCGTTAGATGTGCAAGAGGATGCTGGTTATGCGAGTTTCAACGAGGGGGAGAGGGGCGGTCTAGATTTACCACGGGAGGTCGCCGAAGTTGATGCCGAAGACGGTGGCGCTCTGTCGTGTTTGTTGCCGGCGTACTGGGGCACGCGCGGATGAGTGGTTGGTGCTGGGAGATGCGTAGGGAGATGGGGATCATGCTCGTGGGATCTAGGATGCAAGGGGAGGTGAGGTCTGGCCGAAATCATCACCGGAGTATCGTCGGGGCAGCGTCGGTTGCAGGGTTAATTGGAGCAGCCTGGTGGCTCGTAGGTAGAGAGGTCTGAGGGGAAAGGAAAGGAAGAGGGAGGAGGTTAAACGGGAGAGGTCTCAGGGAGGAATTTTGGATTTAATCGGCGGAATTACGGGAAAAAACAATGAAGAGGGGAGGAAGAACTGGTCGCGGCGGGTGAAAACGACGACTGACAAGTGGGGTCTTGTCGTCAGCGAGAGAGAGGGAGTTTAGGTGGGGTCGTCTCATCAGGGACAGTGCGGGTTGGGTTTACGGTGTGAATTGTTTTCCTGTAGGGAAAAGAGATGGCTAGCTGGGCCGGACTGGGCTTGCTGGTCCTAGTCTGTTGTTTTGGGTTGTTTCATCTTTTTTTTATTCTGATTCCTTTTTCTTTTTCTGTTTTCTTTTTCTGTTTTGAATTTGTTCAAATGATTTCTAACGTCTTTTTAATTCAAAACTTTTCCAAATTTTCAATATATTTTAGTATTGTTGTAAATGTGTTTCTAAAGATCATTTTGGAATAATTCCTTTATTCACTTATGGTTTATTCTTTATTTAAATTAGGCACTTGTTTTTAAATAAGATTTTATTTATATTTTCAAACTCTTATTTGAATTCTAATTTTCACCAAACCTTTTTCAGTAGGTTTTATTTATTCATTAGTGCAAATAATTCACTTTGAATTATTATTTAAAATATTTTAATATGATTTATAAATCATTTAAATTGGGCAATTGTCTTTATTCCAATAAAATCAAATATGGTTTTTATTCTATATAAATTTTATTCAAATAATTCTTTTAATTAGATAACTTTTTAATTCACTTTGGCAAATTCCCGTTTATTATTTTCTCATGATTTAATTAATCATTTCTATTAGGGATTTTGTCTTCTATTTAAATAATTTGAATATGATTTAATCCCACATACTTTTATTTGAATATTCATTATCCTTTTATTTTATTTGGATTTGGATTATCTTTATTCCATTTGCTTACGGATTTGGCCTAGATTTAATTTGGCTTTTATATATTCCTTATTTATTTATTTCTTTATCTTATAAAATCCATATCTTTTTAATTAAAGATCCAAACTTGGTGATTCCAATTTGTATAATTTTATTTAATATTTGTTTATCTTTTTAAATCCTTTTAGGATTAATTTGCTCATAATTTGGTATGGATTTTTAGATAGGAGCTTTATTAGCTTTGGAAATTTAATTCCTTTATCTTATTAAATTCACAAGATTTCATCTATGGCTCCAAATTGAATGAAATCAATTTCTATGGTTTTATAATATTTTTGTTTTTCATTTTTGATCATTTTAAAAATGATTGTGGATGAATTTTATATGGATCAAATCCATAGTCTTAGAGAAATATTTGGAATGACTTATTCCATTAGGGTTGTAGGGTTTTGGTTTAACTTTTCCAAGTGTTTAAATTTTAAGATTCATCCATTGATGAATGAAGTTCACTTGATTTGAATTTTGTTGGATTCCCTTTTATCCAAAGTTTGTTCAAGACGGGTTTTGATGTTTACATTTAGAAACAAAAGGTTTATTTTCACCATAAATTTCCACAATTATTTATTTTGTTTATTTATTTTTCACATTTCAAAATTTCAAAAAATTTGGGATGTGACAGGCTACCACCCTTAAAAGAAATCTCTTCCCGAGATTTGGGAAGGCTAGAGGTTACAAGTTGGCTTCAAGGCAACTAGGGTACTACCACCCTTAAAAAGGTTTGCAGCTATATTATATCTTGGCTTACTTGAGGTCTTGTTGAAACTTCTCTGGGCAGACATCTGCATAGTGTCCTTTGTTTCCACACTTGAAACATGTGACAAGGCTGACATCATTCATAGGCTTGCTTGTCTTGTACTTCTCCTTTTCTGGACAGTTGCTTGCATAATGTCCTTTGTCACTACACTTGTAACATGTGACAAAGTTGAGTTCTTCACGTATCTTCTCTGGACAAATTGATATATAATGGCCTAGCTCTTTGCAGTTGTTGCACCACACTTGGCTAATTCCCTTATTCTTCTTGGGTTTCTCCAAAGCTAGGAGTTCTTCTAGTTCATGCTCTTCATATCTCACCTCAAAGGTGGGAAAGCTTCCTTGGTTCCTTGAACGATTCCGTGGATAATACATATGTTTCCTCTTTTGTCCATCAAGGTGATTCCTAATGTATGGAGGTGCAATCTGAGATTTTCCTTTGTCTTCATCCTTCTTGATAGAAGTTGTTTCCTCATGGGGGTTTCCAAATTTTTTATGAATTCCACCTTGTTTCATTTGTTCAACTATAGAATAGATGGGGCATTGAATAGGGACATGATCATTTCCTTCACATAGGAAACAAGTCACTTGAGATGTGGGGCATTGTTTAGTTGGATGTTTCTGTTCACAATTAGGGAATTGATCTTCATACTCTTTGGAAGTGTGATCCCTGTCTCCACAAATATGGCAAGCTTGATTTCCTTCTATAATATCATCCTTGACATCATTGTTGTCACAAACTCCTTGTGAAAGGTTGTCTTTCATGTTGATCATTTGAGTGGTCATCCTTTGCAACAATTGAGATTGGATTTCCAAAACCTTTTGTATGGTTGGGTCTAACTCATTATTGTTGGCTAAAAACTGAGATGTCATCTAATTCAATTGGGTTTGGTTTGCTAGTAGTTGTTCTCTCATGTGCATCTCTTGGTTGCTGGTGTCACCATTCTTGATGTTGGAGTCCCTTGGAGAAGTCATATGTTTGGGTTGGATTGGGATTAGAATAGGCAAAATATTTCTAAGGAAGAAGTCTAACCACACACAACAATTCACATAAGCAATGTGCAAGCAATGACGAACAAACATTCCACTCAAACAACAAGTTCAAGCACATTTTTAGGCAAAAAAATATTTTTGTTACACCACATAAGTTGGTGGGTTTAACTAATCACTAGTATGGTGGTCCAACTATGGAATTTTCTTAAGGTCATTTCATTCTTCTTTGTTGTTTTCTTCTTGTATGAGATCATGGTATCCTTGGAAAATTTGTTGTATCTTGGTCACAAAACTTCAAAGGTGATGATGGTTCCTTCTAAGTTGTGTTTCCTTAGACTTCAAATCTTGAGTAATATTTCTTGTCTCACTTGTAGTCCTTAGTGATGTCCAAGTTGAAGTCCTTGATGAAATTAAAGTTGAAGTCATTGGTGATGTTGAAGTTTAAGTCATTTGAGTTGGTGAAGTCCTTTACTCATGTTGAAGTCTTTGCTCATGGTTAAGGTTTTATCCATCAAGTTGAAATTGAAGAGATGTAGAATCAAAACCAAAAAGGTTGAGGAAAGAGTTTACAAGATTTTTATAAATAAGTTTTGGAACAAATACAACTCCTATTTTTCTAAGGGGTTGTGTCCAATCCTAGGGTTACAATCCTACAGGCAACACAGTGCTCTGACACCATCTATAGAGGTCCCAACCTTTAATAATGTAGAGATCCCTGTGTTTACAATGCTAGTCCCTGGATCAATAGCTAGCATCAACAGTTAAGATGTAATATCAAGAAACAAAGATCATATTACAACTTCATAACCAGGAATAAAATAATTCATTACATCTTACATAGCTCATTTGGCTATCTCATTACAATGCAGCAGAAATAACTATAGCATGTAGTCCTTCATCTTCAAAGTGCCATAGGAAATCATGTTGGTTGTAGACTTGTAATCCTAATCAACACACTTCACTAACATCAAACAAACCTGCAACATAATAAGTTACAGCCACAAGGGTCAATACATTTGAAATTGTATTGGCAAGTGATACTAGGGTAGTATAGTGGTCTCTATCATCTATATGCATTTGGCTAAGTGGAGCTTAGGCTTGCTTTGCTCAAAATAGATTTTCCTTATCATTTGAAAACACTAAGTTTTTGTTTGTCAAAATCACCCAAGGAATCTACCAATAGACATTGGTGATCCCTTAACCCTTGTTCAACCACAAAGTTTTTAACTTAGAAATTGGGATGAGGAGATTCTTGATAGCTTCCATGTCTTGATGCTCAAATTGTCCATTGCCGGGGACACGGCTAAGTACTTAGATTTTACTCTCTCGATAGGTGGTGCACTTTCCCCACAAGACTCGACATGCATCGAGACAAGATCTTTCAAAAGCCTTCCCTTAGACCAGAATGGATGTGTTCCCAAACCTATCATCCCCTACCACCAACTGTCCATTTGGCTAAGTTATTGCAACCTATGTGATCCAGGCAGAGCCCGTAATGACAAGTGGCTGCACTTGAAGCTTCTCAACATTTGACATCTCAAATATCTTTGTTCCTGGGTGGCATTCCACAAGTGTGATACACAAGGTTCACCTGTCCCCTGGCCTTGTGTAACCACTCAACAAAAATCCATCCAAGCAATACCATTCCACCCAGGTGATTCATTCACTTAGTTGTTTTATTAAACAAAACACAAGTCCTTGACTTAGAAATATTCCATAGCATGAATATA
The DNA here is from genome assembly GCA_916181665.1 of Avena sativa. Lineage (NCBI taxonomy): Eukaryota > Viridiplantae > Streptophyta > Magnoliopsida > Poales > Poaceae > Avena > Avena sativa. The sequence continues at coordinate 318,020,096 of OV702281.1, forward strand.
ATCCACCCTTGTTTTCTACTAGCTAATCTAAGCATGATAGTAGTAGGAATCTTAACTTAGGAAACTTCTACTAAGGTTTCATCTACTAGGATTTCCCATGGCATACTTTATACTTAGTAAAAATTCCATGCAAGTCCTACTTAGAAATATCACTAATGCATAGTGAAAATAATGGGACAAAAGTATGAAGCACCACATGGCTTTTTGGTAGAGAATATAAGTTCACTCCTTGATCTTGTAATGGTCACACTCTTAAAATTCCACTACAATTTAATCAAGGCACAAATTCAATCTACCATTCAAGCAATTCATCACATAGAATAATAAAAACAAAGCAATGCATGCAAGCATGCCAAATATTGTTTTGTTTGGAAAAGTGTATCTAATAGGTTATAAACATTATGAAACACCTATTGGTCATTTATAAATGTGGTAAAACCATTTTGATATTAAGTTAGTGAAAATGGCCACTTTAAATCATTTTTGTTTTGTTAGAAATAATTTAAATCATAGTAATAATTTCTAGTGTTTTAGAAATATATTTTTTAAACACAATGTTAGTGTTTTAAGGTCAAGTGTTTAATATTAAAACAATTTTAAAAGGTTTTAGCTATAAACCATTTTTATACCAAAGCAATATTTTATTTGTTAGAAATGCCTTTAAACAAAGTAATAATTTTTATAGGGTTCACCAAATATATTTTTAAATCCAAAACATGGTGTTTATGGTCAGAGAGTTTAATTCAAATCATTTTCCAAAGATTTTACTCAAAAATCATTTTTAGACCATAATCAATATTTTTATTTAACTAGAAATGCTTTAATTCAAAATTTATTCCTTAGCATCACAAAATATATTTTTAAATCGAAAAGTTGGTTTCTATGGTCAGTAGGTTCAAAACAATCCATTTACAAAAGATTTTACCCTAAAAACCTTTTTAGAATGAATTTTATACACCAAATATGCCTAAACATGTTTATGTAAAAACAACTAATTTTACAGAATAAATTCATTAAACAAAGTGCATGGTTGGAAAGTACTCTTTTTGCTGATTCCATTCATATAAAATTTGTAAAATTTGGACGTGTATATTTAAAGTTATGAATTTTACAAAATCACATATGTAATAGAAATGTTTCTGTTTTTAAATCAAAGTCTGAGCCACGTGGAGCAATCCTATTGGACGGTACCGCTTCGGTTGTATCACTCATTACAGACCGTGGGATTAAAATGAAATTGTGCGGCTCAGATCTAATCGTACCGGTTCGTTAAGTCGTTCTATCCTAGCCACGCGATCGTGATCTGACGGCTGATGTGCGGGTGACCAAGGATGAGCGGCGCGGTGACGGTGGCTGGCGGCGGCGCGCTCAGATGGTGGCGTTACCGGCGATACAGGAAGTGAGAGGGGGAGTGGGCTGGCTCACCAGAATCACAGAAGCTTGCTGATGATCAACGTGTGCTTGGTTGGCGAAGGGGCGCACGGAGTCGACGGGTATTGCTCGACGGAGAAGATCGTAGGTAGAGAGGTCTAAGGGGAAAGGAAGGGAAGAGGGAGGAGGTTAAATGGGCGAGGTCTAAGGGAGGAATCAATGCAGCGTTATGGCAAATTTAATCGGCAGAATTACGGGAAGAAACGGCGAGGAGGGGAGGAAGAACTGGTCACGGCGGGTGAAAACGGCGACTGACAAGTGGGGTCTTGTCGTTAGTGAGAGAGAGGGAGTTTAGGTGGGGTCGTCTCGTCAGGGACAGTGCGGGTTGGGTTTACGGTGCGAATCGTTTTCGTGCGGGGAAAAGAGATGGCTAGCTAGGCCGGACTAGGCTTGCTGGGCCTGGTCTGTTGGGTTGGGTTGTTTCATCTTTTTTTATTTTGATTCCTTTTTCTTTTTCTGTTTTCTTTTTCTGTTTTGAATTTGTTCAAATGATTTCAAACCTCTTTTTAATTCAAAACTTTTCCAAATTTTCAATATATTTTAGTACTATTATAAATGTGTTTTTAAAGACCATTTTGGAATAATTCCTTTATTTACTTATGGTTTATTCTTTATTTAAATTAGGCACTTGTTTTTAAAAAAGATTTTATTTATATTTTCAAACTCTTATTTTAATTCTAATTTTCACCAAACCTTTTTCAGTAGGTTTTATTTATTAATTAGTGCAAATAATTCACTTTGAATTATTATTTAAAATATTTTAATATGATTTATCAATCATTTAAATTGTGCAATTGTCTTTATTCCAATAAAATCAAATATGGTTTAATCCATATAAATTTTATTCAAATAATTCTTTTAATTAGATAACTTTTTAATCCACTTTGGCAAATTCCCATTTATTATTTTCTCATGATTTAATTAATCATTTATATTAGGGATTTTGTCTTCTATTTAAATAATTTGAATATGATTTAATCCCACATACTTTTATTTGAATATTCCTTATCCTTTTATTTTATTTGGATTTGGATTATCTTTATTCCATTTGCTTATGGATTTGGCCAAGATTTAATTTGAATTTTATATTCCTTATTTATTTATTTATTTATCTTATAAAATCCATATCTTTTTATTTAAAGATCCAAACTTGGTGATTCCAATTTGTATAATTTTATTTAATATTTGTTTATCTTTTTAAATCCTTTTAGGATTAATTTGCTCATAATTTGGTATGGATTTTTAGATAGGAGCTTTATTAGCTTTGGAAATTTAATTCCTTTATCTTATTAAATTCATAAGATTTCATCTATGGCTCCAAATTGAATGAAATCAATTTCTATGGTTTTATAATATTTTTGTTTTTCATTTTTGATCATTTTAAAAATGATTGTCACTGAATTTCATATGGATCAAATCCATAGTCTTAGAGAAATCTTTGGAATGACTTATTCCATTAGGGTTGTAGGGTTTTGGTTTAACTTTTCCAAGTGTTTAAATTTCAAGATTCATTCACTGATGATTACATTTCACTTGATTTGAATTTTGTTGGATTCCCTTTTATTCAAAGTTTGTTCAAGATGGGTTTTGATGTTTACATTTAGAAACAAAAAGTTTCTTTTCACCCTAAATTTCCACAATTATTTATTTTGTTTATTTATTTTTCACATTTCAAAATTTCGAAAATTTTGGATGTGACAGTTGGATTAGACTAAGAAACCACTAAGGAAAATTTCAACACTTTAAAAATTCCACACTTGTCTTTTTCTTCTCATAAACTTTTCTAATCTTCTTTCTCATCTCAATTTGTAGATAAACTCCATCAACGAAGCCATTAGGAAGGGACCACTCATGACTATTACTTTGGAATGTGAGACGGAGTTTCCCAAAGCACTCAAGAACGTTATGTTTACCATGGGGATACATGGGGCAGCTGTGTACAAGGGATTCCCTGTGATGGATGAAGGAGAAGAGTATTGGTGGGTACAACTTCACTTGTACAAAAACAAGGAAGACAACCACAAAGAGTCAGGATTCTGCATGGTCACCAACTCCGAAATGCACACAACATTCTTTGACTCTTCAGGAAATGCAGCTTGGAATGCCATCAAGGAGCTTGGTGATAGGCTTAAGTGTAGAATGCTCAACACTCAAAATGACCTTAGAGAAGAAAAGAAGCATACTCAAGACTTAGAGGCTACTAATCAACGACTCAGGGATGACATCATAGACTTAATATGGGAATCTTGTGATCAAGATAGACAGATTGCCAGTAAGGATGCCCTGATAGCTATCTTGTCTAGTGAGTGGGAATTGTAATGTACCCTTTAGTTGGACCACCATCTTTGTCGTTTTTACTCACAAAAATTTGTCTAAGTTATGTTGAACCTTGGAGATTGTATTGGATTTGTGTATGACATGACTTGTGTGTTTGATGATAAAAATGTGCTTGTGTTCTTTTATCTTGTGAATTTTTCTCTACTTGTATTGATTCTAACTTTTCTCTATCTTATACAATAGATGCCTAACGTTGTTATCATAACTGCCGAGGAGTTCAAGGGAACTCGTTTCGGTACTCGTCTCATAGAGCTCACTAGTGTGATCAACCTTCCACTTCCTAGCATCACGACACTTCAGCTCACCAAGTTTGAGAGGAAGGACCTTTGGGGCTTCAGAATCACACAGCCGGGACGCCAGGCAGAGCCACCCATGGAGGCTATCACCTTCAAGCTGATGCATGATGACAAGGAGAGAGGCTTAGATGTAGTCATGCAGGAGTTACTTGGACGCCTGGTTGGGAGGCACTCCACCAAGCTTAGAGGTCTCTACTTTCACCCGTTCGGGAGATGCGATGAGGAGGGTGAGGCTATAGAGTATGATGACGCTACTAGAGAGACGATGGAGCCAATTCTTCTATACCTTTAGGACCTAGAGGGTCTTATTAGACACCTTGACACTGATAGGACCAACGTCATGCTTAGAAATGACGAGGTCTAGGTTCAGCTGAGGGAGAAGGACAAGCTCTTCGCAGAACAAGATGAGATCGTCAAAGATATGGAGGCAAGATTTGAGAGCCAGGACAAGAAATTCAAAAGCCAGGAGAAAAGAGTCCAAGACATGAACAAGAAGATCAGGGAGATGAAGGAAGAGTTAGAGGCCAAGGACTTCGATCTTGAGCACCAGTAGGGAGTGATCGAGAGACTTCGCTCAGGGAAGAGGGCTGTTAGGGCCAAGATTGAGGCCTTGACCACTAGTGTTGAGTAGTACAATACCGCCATGGAGAATGCAGGTCTTACCCTTGTTGATGTGGAGGTCGACATGGAGGAGTAGTGTAGACTACTCGACTATCTTTCATCTACCATACTTTGATTATTGAGTCCCAATGACCATCCAACAAGTGGATGGCTTGCTATGGTGTGTTTTGCATTTTAAAAACTTGTTGTTTATGTCATTCAAACTCTATGTTATTTTGATCTTGGTTATTGTGATTGTTTCTATGTTATGTATTGTGCATGTTAAGCATCTATGGGTATCTCATTCTTATCATTATTGAAACCACAGATGCCTCCCTGTCGTGCCAACCCCAACCAAAATGACAATAATAATGTCACTCCTGAGATGTAGCAGTTGATGACAGCACAAGCTCAACTGATGCAGATGATGACACAACTTCATGCAGAACCAGAATTGGAACAACAATAACAATAACAACAATCAGAATAATCCTCAAGGATTTGACATGCTCACCAGATTTATGAGACTAAGGCATGCAAAGTTCTCGGGAACCACTGATCCAATGGTAGCCAATAACTATTTATGTTCAGTGAACAAGTACTTAATGACTATGGGCTGCACCGACGAGGAAAAGGTCAGATTTGCAGCACATCTGCTCGAAGGACCAGCAACAACCTTGTGGGACAACTTTTAGATCACCACTCCCCTTGAGGATGCGACTTGTGTTATCTTTGAGGACGGATTCCGTACAGCTCACATCTCATCCGGAGTGATGAACTTGAAGAAAAAGGAATTCCACAATCTGAAGCAGCGTCACCGCGGTGTGGCTGAGTACATTGAGGAATTCAACAATCTAGCGCGCTATGCACCAGATGAAGTTGATACTGATGCTAAGAGGAAACAGAAATTCCTCGAAGGGCTTAATGATGAGTTGAACCTGCAGCTTTCTGTTGCCTATGTTCCAACCTATCAACCACTTTGTGACAAAGGCTACCATCTTAGAAAACAAGATGAAACAGGTTGAGAGCAGAAAGAGGAAGCATAGCTTCGATAAGCACAGCTCGGGATCGTCTCACAAGAGTTCCCATCATGATGATAATGGAAGTTCTGGATTCCACAAACATGGGAAGTACAACAACCACCACAACCACAATCGTCATCATGACAACAAGCACCATCGCAGTCATGATAACGACAAGTATAAGAGCCACAAGAGTGGACACAAGAGCCACCACAATGGGAGTGGAAGTGGGAGTGGTAATGGAAGTCAGCCTGTTAAGAAAGATCTAAGCCAAATTGAGTGCTACAAGTGTAAGAAGATGGGGCACTATGCTAATGATTGCCCAGAAAAGAAGGTTGAAGGAACCAACAAGCCCAACCATTTCTAGAAGGGACAAGTGAACCACATTAATGTGGAAGAAATATATGAAGAGTCTGATGCCGTGGCTGGTAAGTTCAAACTAAATTCTCTTCTAGCACTTGTTCTTTTTGATACTGGCGCATCGCACTCATTCATATCAAGAGCATTTGTTGATAAAAATGGACTTCCAGTTGAAACTATTGGGTGTCCTATAAAAGTAAGCTCTCCTGGTGGAGAAATGATAGTGAACTCTGGATGTCATGATCTAGTGATAGAATTTGGGAAGTATAAGTTTCCTGTTAGTTTGATAATCCTAGATTCCCATGGATTGGATGTAATTTTGGAAATGGATTATATGACCATGTACGAAGGAGTACTAGATTGTGCAAATCGTACTGTCACACTCACAACCCCGGATAAGAAACGGATTAGATTCAAGTCTAATTTTGAATCTAAAGGGAGTAAGCTAAATTCTCTTAAGGGGGTTAGCATAGAAAGTGTGCTAATTGTGAGGGAGTATCCGGATGTCTTTTCGGAGGAGTTACCTGGAATGCTACCAGATAGAGATGTTGAGTTTCTGATTGACTTGCTGCTAGGATCTGGACCAATAGCAAAGAGACCTTACAAGATGTCAGTTGATGAGTTGAAAGAACTCAAGAAACAGCTTGGGGAACAGTTGCAGAAAGGATTTATTCAACCAAGTTCTTCATCTAGGGGTGCACCAGTTTTGTTTGTTCAAAAGAAAGATAGAAGTCAAAGGTTATGCATAGATTACCGTTCACTCAATGAGGTAACTATCAAGAACAAATATCCTTTGCCAAGAATCAATGATTTGTTTGATCAGTTAGAAGGAGCCCGTGTGTTCTCAAAGATTGATCTCCGATCAGGATATTTTCAGCTAAAGATTAGAGAACAAGACATACCTAACACTACTTTCACCAATAGGTATGGATTATATGAATACATCGTGATGCCATTTGGTTTGACAAATGCACCAGCCTACTTCATGAATATGATGAACAAGGTGTTCATGGAATTTCTTGAAAAAATCGTTGTCATTTTCATCGACGACATTTTGATCTACTCCAAGAGCAATGAAGAGCATGAAGAACATTTTCGATTGATACTTGAGAAGCTTAGGGTGCATAAGCTGTATGCCAAATTCAGCAAGTGTGATTTCTAGCTGAATGAAGTCGGATTTCTCGGACATATTGTGTCAGGAGATGGTGTAGCAGTTGATCCCGCAAAAGTGTTAGCTGTAACCGAGTGGGAATCTCCTAAGTCAGTGAAAGAAGTGTGTAGTTTCCTTGGCTTGGCGGGATACTATAGAACATTCATTGAGAATTTCTCAAAGGTAGCTAAGCCAATGACGGAGTTACTTAAGAAAGACAAGAAGTTTGATTGGACTGAAAGATGTGAACTCAGTTTCCAAGAGTTGAAGAAGAGACTAGTGACAGCACCAGTCTTATGTCCGCCGGATTTGGATAAAGATTTCCAAGTGTATTGTGATGCATCTCACCTCGGATTAGGAGCAGTTTTGATGCAAGAAGGGAAAGTTGTGGCTTATGTCTCGAGACAACTCAAAACTCATGAAGTGAATTATCCTACTCATGATTTGGAGTTAGCCTCTGTTGTCCATGCACTCAAAACATGGAGACATTATCTTTTGGGAAAACGTTGCAAAGTGTTCACAGATCACAAACGTTTGAAGTATACACTTCACTCAGAAATAAATCAACATGAGACAAATAAGATGGTTAGAACTTATTAAGGATTATGACTTGAGTTTGCAATACCAACCCGGTAAAGCAAATGTTGTAGTAGATGCTTTAAGCCATAAGGTTTATGTGAATAGCCTCACTAAGGGAGAATTTCGTGATGATCTGTGTGCCCAATACAAGGTTCTTAGATTGGAGATAGTGCCTAAGGGACATCTCATGTCATTGGATGTTCAACCTACATTGTTGTATAGGATCAGGGAAGCTCAAAAGATAGACAAGGAAATTGATGAGATCAAAGGATTAATGAAAAAGGGGAAAGCTGAAGGTTTCCATGAAGACGAACATGGTACTTTATGGTATGGAAAGCATATTTGCATTCCGCAAGATCCGGAGCTTCGGAAACTGATTTTACAAGAAGCACACAACTCACCATATTCCATTCATCTAGGTAACACCAAAATGTACATGGATGTTGATGGGGATATGCCTACCGGGGTATACCCAACAGGACGTTTCCGACCGGCCCAGGAACTGGCGAGTGGGCCTACAGGACGGCGACTGGATCAAGACTTGGCGTAGATTCAAGAGACTAGAAGCTAAAGGCCCAGGAGAGTAGATAGGCCCAGTCGGATTAGGTTAAACGATTGCCGAAACCTTAACTAATTCGGTTGGGATCTGTAAACCCTAGGGGGGTGAGTCTATATAAACCTTCCTAGAGGGCGTGTAGAAGATATGTTCCATCATCCACCCAAGCGACTCGCCGCATAGCCACCGAGCTCGCCCCATTGTACTTCCATCATAATACAATCTAGCAAGAGTAGGTATTTACCCTCCGGGGGGCCAAACCTGGGTAAAACCCTGTGTCTCCACCCTCATCTCGCACCGCAGATGGCTGGCCGCCCTTGGTCCATGTTCTACTACTCGCTGCCGATTGCAGCATCTGCCGTGGTCATTCCCACGACAGTGGTGCCCACCGTGGGGCCTGGCCGGTGTTCTGCAGCGAGATCCAATCTGCCCATCAACGAGTCGATCGCCACTGGCCGCATGATAGCGATCGGCGAGATGCTCCAAATCTTGCCGAGCAGCTACGTCCCGGAGGCGCGACCCGTCACACACAGTATGATCTTGCCGGTTGGCACGATCAGTCTCTTCGTCGGCCTCACCGACGTCATCGTCTCGGAGGACTCGGCTCGCATCCGCGAGTCGCCACCACGCGATCGGCTCTCTGAGAGTCAGGTCCGCACGATCCACCGCCTCGCCTCCGAGTACGACTCAGCCCACAGTGATGTGGCTGAAACCACCGCGGCCGCGGAAGACGCGGCCCTCAACGACGACGCCGACTCGGCGACTCCGGCGTCAGTCGCCGGATCCATCATCGCGGCTTCGCCCGCGGGCTGCATCACCCAGGTCTCCAACGTTGGATACTTCGAGGATCCCTCCATCCTTGGGATCTTCGACTTCGACTCCGGGTCGGAAAACTCCGCCGATCTCCGCGACGGGACCGGTTGCCACGCCGCGACCTACATGGCGACTGGCGCCGACCCGCCGGAAGATCCCTTCTCCACCCCGATCCCTCCCAACGTGACGACAACGGAGGTCGAGGAGCTCCGCCTGAAGCTGGCGGAAGTAGTCCGCAAGGAGCAAGCCGAGCGTGAAAAATTTCGCCTTGAGCAGGTGACGACGCAAGATCTGTCGCGCTACCACCAGCAACGAATCAGGTCGCGCTTGAACCCCACCGTCCAGGGGCACGCCCTGAACTTCGACAACGAGAACGACCCGGCCCGCGTGGCCGAGCGCGCAATCTACGAGAACGCGCCACCAGGAGGAAGCGCCCGGCCCCCACCAGGGTCGACGGCGAATGGCGCCCCACCTCCACCCAACTGCGCACCCCCTAGGGACCAGCCGCGGATCGTGGTCTCCTCACGGGAGCGAGACGCGAACGGCCTACCACTGTTCTCCACCCCGATGGACAACCTCGTGGCGGGCCGAGCAGCGGCCGACAACATCACGACCACCGGTGAAGGCGCCCTACAGATCCAGTATGTCAAGGCCATGCTCGCAAAGGCGGTCGAGCAACAAAGCGCAGGCGTCGACTCACAGGGTCAGATGTACTCGCGTTCATCGGGCAGCAGAGCGGCCTCAAGCGGCCGTCCGTTGGCGGCAAACACCCTCAACTGCCCGCCACCTGAACCACTGCAGCTCCAACACCGACCCGCGAACGTGGCACTCTCCACCAACGACCCCAGGCTAGCGACCAACTTCGTCGCCGCCAACGGTCAGCCCGTAGACGCCCGCACCCGCATCATCAACAACCAGAGCTGGCGTGCAGGCCAGCCCGACGACCTGCGACATACCCTAACCAACCGCCGCGACGGTGAGCCGATGGGGTCGCTAAGTCGACTCGGGCCCCGGTGCTTCGGACCAATGATCCGAGGAGAAAGATACCCGGCGAACTTCAAAGCGCCGAAGGAAATAGAGAAGTACGACCCCTCGTACGATCCCTCTATGTGGCTGCACACTTACCTCATGGCAATGGGGATCGCCGGCCACACCGATCTACTCGCTGCCCGCTACCTCCCCCTGATGATGGAGGGGGCGTGCAGGCAGTGGATCAACACTCTCCCCGCGGACAGCATCGACTCCTGGGAAGAGATGCGCGACGCCTTGGTCAGGCACTTCGAGGGTGCATACACCCGCGCCACCACCATCGAGGACCTGGAACGATGCGTCCAGGAACCTCGCGACTCGACCCACAGCTGGGTCCAACGATGGCAAGAACTGTGGTACAACGTGGTCGGTATCCACCCAGACACCGCAATCCACTGCTTCAAGACCTCGTGCAGCTACGAGCCCCTGGTTGCCAAGCTCAAACGAGCATACCGCACACTCGACAACATACCGGACCTCCTTGAGATCACCAAAAGATACGTGGAGGAAGACCCAAACCAAGAAACCGACGACGAGTCGGGAGGACAACGCCGCATGAGCGGAAACGACAACGGACGACGGTCCGATCTACGCTACAACAACACTCGCCTCACCGGCAAGCGCCGCAGTGACGGGCGAGTCGACTTCATTGCCAACGCTGGGCACGCGCAGCACGAGCCCAAGAGCTTCCGCCGCGACGGCGGCAACTACAAGGAGAAACCAAGGTTCTATCCCGCGGCCCTCCTTAACCAACCTTGTGCATTTCACAGCAGGGAAGGGAAGCCCGCCACGCACACGACCACCGACTGCCACTCTCTCAAGGAGATCGAGAAGGCACGGCGAGCGCGGGAAGACCCCAACAACAACCCGCCAAACGGTGGAAAATTCGGCAGCGTGGCCGGCTCGCTCCACACCTTCACAGGCTTCAACACGAAGTGCGAGAAGAAGGTCATTGCCCGCACCGTTGCCGTCAACGCGGTGGCCCAGGTGGACGTTCCCTAGTTCCTCAACTTGTCGGAGCAACCAATCACTTGGAGCCGCCAGGACCACTCGCCGCGCATCGAGTACCCAGGCCTAGTCGCCCTAGTAGTCAAGCCCAAGGTGGGAGACTAATGGCTCCCCAAGACATTGATGGACGGCGGCAGCTCCATCAACATCCTGTACCTGGACACCTCCAGGCGACTGCGGCTCCCGCACTCGATGGTCGAGACGACCTACACCACGTTCCACGGCATCGTCCCCGGTCGGAAGGCGTACCCGATCGGCAAGGTCACGCTGCCAGTCACCTTTGGCACACCGGCAAACTTCCGCACCGAGCGGATCGTCTTCGAGCTGGTGCCCTTCGACAGTCCCTACCACTGCGTCCTGGGGATCACGGCGTTCGCCAAGTTCATGGCGGCGCCCCACTACGCGTACAACGCGATGAAGCTCCCCGGACCGCGTGGCGTCATCACCATCCACGGCGACCCCGACATGGCCACCGAGTGCGAGGCCAAAGGAGCCGAACTCGCCGACGCAGTCATCGCGGCAGAGGCCAACCACGCCAACGAGCTCGCCAAATACGCGAGAAGGGTCAACAACGAAGACCCCACTATACTCAAGAAGCCCAACTCGGAGGGCGGCAACACCTCAGCCTTCGAGGCAACGACGCATACCCGCACCGTCGAGCTGGTCCCAGGCGACTCCAGCCAGACGGTGACGATCGGGACGGGCATGAGCCCAGCATAGGAAGGCACGCTCATCGAGTTCCTCCGTGAGAACAGGGACATCTTCGCCTGGAAGCCCTCTGACATGCCTGGTGTCCCTAGGGAACTCGCTGAGCACAAACTCAACGCCAACCCCAAAGTGCGACCTGTCAAGCAGTCGCTGCGGCCCTTCAATGAAGAGCGCCGCCGAGCCATCGCCGAGGAGATGCAGCGTCTACTCGCTGCAGGCTTCATCCGGCCGATCAAATACTCCAAGTGGCTAGCAAACCCAGTCCTGGTCGAGAAGAAAAACGGCACCTGGAGGATGTGTATCGACTACACCAATTTAAACAGCGCCTGCCCGAAGGAACAATTCATCCTCCCGCAGATCGACCAAATAATCGATTCCACCGCGGGCTCGGAGTCGCTGTGTTTCCTCGACGCCTATTCTGGGTACAACCAGATCAAAATGGTTGTTGAGGACGAAGAAAAGACGGCATTCATCACGCCATTCGGAGCCTTCTGTTACACCGCCATGACCTTCGGCCTCAAGAACGCCGGGGCAACCTACCAGCGGTGCATGCAGGAGTGCCTTGCGAGCCAAATTGGCCGCAATATCCACGTCTACATCGACGACGTGGTAGTGAAGTCCGCTCGCCAGAGCGACCTACTCGCTGACCTGGCGGAAACATTCGCCAACCTGCGGAAATACAAGATAAAGCTAAACCCAGGCAAATGCACCTTCGGTGTACCAGTAGGGCAACTACTGGGATACGTCGTCTCCAAGCGCGGGATCGAGGCGAACCCCACCAAGATCGACACGATCGCTCGACTCGGCAAACCCGAGTGCCTGCGCGACGTCCAGAAGCTGGCCGGGCGAGTCGCGTCTCTCAGTCGCTTCATCCCCCGATTGGGCGAAAAGGCGATGCCCCTATACCGCCTGATGCGCAAGAACCCCACCTTCCAGTGGGATAAGGAGGCAGACGACGCGCTCCGCGACCTCAAGAAGGTGCTACTCGCAGCACCGCTACTCGCCGCCCCTGTCGACAAGGAAGCCATGCTGGTCTACGTCGCGGCTTCCGAGCGCGTCATCAGCGCCGTCATGGTCGTCGAGCGACCAGAGGAAGGAAAGGAGCGCCCAGTGCAGCGACCGGTGTACTATATCAGCGAGGTCCTCACCGAGGCACGCCAACGATACCCGCAATACCAGAAACTGGTATACGCGGTCTTCAGAGCACAGTGGCGACTGCCGCACTACTTCCAGGAGCACCCGATCACGGTCGTCTCCTCAGCACCGTTGCAGGACATAATCCGCAACCGTGAGGCGACCGGGCGAGTCACCAAGTGGGACGTCGAAATCGGTGTCCACAACATCAAGTATGAGCCGCGCAAAGCGATCAAGTCGCAAGCTCTCGCGGACTTCATCGCCGACTGGGAAGAGGCCCAGCAGCCGGAAAAGCTGCCGTACCTCCACTATTAGAGTCTGCACTTCGATGGCTCCAAGAACGCAGACGGCGCAGGAGCAGGAATCGTGCTGACTTCCCCGAAGGGCGACAAGCTCCGCTACGTCCTCTGCCTCGACTTCACCCCCTGCACCAACAACATGGCCGAGTACGAGGCACTACTCCACAGCATGCGAGCCACCAAGGAGATGAATGTCAACCGCCTACGCTGCTACGGAGACCCCGACCTCGTCGCTGGGCAAGTCGCCGGTACCTGCGACGCCGTCTCCCCCACCATGGCGGCATACCGCCAAGAAGTGGACAAGCTGGGCGGACATTTCGCAGGCTATTCCGTCGAGTGGATCGATAGGCGGAAAAACAAGGAGGCCGACGCACTCTCTCATATCGGCTCGGCTCGACTCGCACCACCCGCCAACGTCTTCCTCGACACCATCACCAAGCCTTCCGTCTCTCCCCCAAGGGAGATCGACATCGGAGTCCCGCTGCAACCAGAGGCAGCCCTGGTCGCACTCATCGCCGAGCCAGAAGACTGGACTACACCGTACATTGCCTACCTGGAGGGAGGCACCTTGCTAGCAGATGAAACAGATGCCCGGATAAGCGCCGCTGCAAATCCTTCGTCATCATCGACGGCGAGCTCCACAAGCGCAGCGCGACCGGCGTGTTCCAATGCTGCGTCCAACCCGCTGAAGGACACAAAATCCTCCATGACATCCACCCCGGCGACTGCGGCCACCACGCCGGCGCCCGCTCTCTGGTCACAAAGGCTATGCGACACGGTTTCTACTGGCCCACCGCACACGCAGACACTGTCGACATTGTCCAACGGTGCGCCGGGTGCCAGAAGTACGCCAACCAGACCCACGTGCCGAGCTCGGCGCTCAAGACAATCCCCATTACCTGTCCGTTCGCCGTGTGGGGTATAGACATGGTAGGCCCTTTCAAAAAGGCCCCCTCCGGCTTCACTCACCTCCTGGTCGCGGTCGACAAATTCACAAAGTGGGTGGAGGCCAAGCCAGTCCGAAAATGCGATGGGAAGACCGCCACCAAGTTCCTACGCGAGCTCATATATCGCTACGGGTTCCCAAACAACATCATCACAGACAACGGCACCAACTTCGCCAAAGGAGCCATGGCCGAGTTCTGCGAAGAACACCACATTCGACTCGACCTTGCTTCAGTCGCCCACCCGGAGTCCAACGGCCAGGCGGAACGGGCCAACCAGAGCATCCTCCATGGCCTGAAGCCACGGCTCCAAGTTCCACTCGAGCGCACCGCCGGGTGCTGGGTCGAGGAGCTACCCTCCGTCATCTGGGGCATTCGCACCTCTGTTAACAGGTCGACAGGGTTCACCCCCTTCTTCATGGTGTATGGTGTCGAGGCAGTCATGCCCACCGACCTAGAGCACGACTCGCCAAGGGTTGTCCACTATACGGAGGCTGCAAACGAACTCGCACGCCAGGATGGAGTCGATCAACTCGACGAGGCACGCGACCTAGCTCGCTCCCGCACTGCCATCTACCAGCAAGGACTCCGCCGCTACCATAGCCGGCGAGTGAGGACTCGCACTTTCCAGGAAGGCGACCTGGTGCTACTCCTCATCCAGGACAAGAAGGGCATGCACAAGCTCTCCCCCCGTGGGAGGGACCATTCGCCATCGGGCGAGTACTCGGCAACGATGCCTACTACCTCACCGACGTCCGCGGAGACGGGAAACTCGACGTTAAGCGACCGTGGAATGTAAACCTCCTACGGAAGTTCTACTCCTAGAACTCCATACATGTACCCTCCACTAGATATGAAATAAAACATATTGGTTACCGCAAATTGCGTCTACTCTCCGTGTCTTGTTCCACTCGCACTCGTAATAACAGCGTCAAGCTAACTACAGAAGTCAACCTCTGGTACAGCGACCGGCACGGCCAAGTAGTGCGTTACGAGGGCACTGGGTTACCCCAAGACTTGTAACGTCCACGAAAGACCCCTACCCGGAGCCCCATTGGAGTCGCCTAGCTCGACTGGATTAACGAGCAAAGACAACTGCCTTCGCTCCTCACAGCGACCATGATCCTCCGCATCCTCGACACAGCGACTCGAACGGCCAAGTACCACGCTCGGGGACTGACGACCAGTTAAGCACGAGCAACTAGGGAAAACGCCAAGTATGAGAGCGTGCCCAGGACTCGCCATGCGACTGACCCGACGGGTCAGGCAGGAGTGATGAGCTCACTCTAACGCGCCCAGTCCTCACCCACCCTAGAGCCGCGACTAGAACCACCTAGTACCACGCTCGGGGACTCGGCTACCCGACCTCGTTCGCGCAAGGGAAAACGGTCAAGTAAAGAGCACTCATGGGAGTCGCCCTGCGACTGGCTTTCCAAGCTCGGGCGAGTTGACCTCAATAACAAAACAACTGACAAAACGTTCAAAAACACAAACACATAACAAACGAGGTAAACCCCATAAAAAGGGCGGATGTGCTCGGGGACTCATCCAATCAGCAATCAAAATCGCAAGACAATTCACAAAATAACGCGAAATTCCATTACAGCAGAACAAAGTCGTTACAAAATACAAGTTGAGCCTAATGGCCAAATTGCTACTAACGCCCCAGGGCACAATGTTTCTATTCCGCAGGCTTCGACATTGACTCGCCGCCACCCCTGCGGTTGTGAATGAAGGGAGTGTACGGGTTCGACGGGTACGTCATCAACTCACCCGCCATCGCCGCACGGAAGGACTGCTCGACCTTGAAGTCCCGGTGCGGCGGCTCGGGATCGTTGGGCGCGACAGTCGTCTCCTGATAAGGGAGGAGGTCGCCCATCGCCCAGACGCGATCGGAGTATACCACGGTCCGGTCCGTCAGCTTCAGCACCTCGGCAATCTCCACCGAGCCCATCGACGAGGGGTAGCCACTCGTCACGTCGTCAAGGTCGAAGTCCTCCGGGAAGTGGGAAAGCCCAAGGCTAAGCGCCGTTGCCGCCCCGCGCCGGAATGCCGACCGCGTCATGAACTCGACGACTGACGGCGCCTTCTCCAAATACTGCCATACTTCGACGAGATCGCTGGGAATCACTTCCATGGGCGATATCTCTTGAAGATACACTCGAATGCAAGCCGCAGACAACGTGGCCGAGTCGACCAGAGTGGTCACACACTACCGCGCGTCATACGACTGTGCCTCCTCCGAGCTGTCCATAATCCGACCTGCGGACAGGGGGCGGCAGTAAGTACAACGAAGATTTCATAATGTAGCTACTACAGGCAGAGGCAGGAAAATTTACCAACCAAAAGACAGCAGAGGCCCGTGATGAAGCTTTGAAGAGAGGAGAAGTCATCTTGTAGCCCAACAACGAGGGCGTCAGAGACCTTCTGCTCTTCAGCGGCAGCCGTAACAACAGCTCTGGCTCGCTCATCCGCTGAACTCGCCTCCGCCTTCGCTTCCTTAAGCTCGCGCTCAAGATCAGCGATCCGCTTCTCAACCGTACTCAAGGCAGACTGAGCCGCCGAAAGTTCACACGCCGGAACAAGACCCTGGCGGACATCCTCCACCTTGGCAGCAAGTGCTTGGAGTCCCTTGTTCGTTTCTTGGACGGCAACAATTTCCTTCTCCGCGCGAAACTTCGCAGCAAGCCGATCGGCTGATTCACGCTGCAAGCCCTGCGCACAAATCAAACAGTTCACAACAATGAAATCCTAAGTGCCCAACCGCTGAAACTCAGCGACTAGGCACTCGGGGACTGGAGATTAAAAATCCTAAGTGCCCACCCGCTGAAATTCAGCGACTAGGCACTCGGGGACTACAGATAAAAAATCCTAAGTGCCCACCCGCTGAAATTCAGCGACTAGGCACTCGGGGACTGGGTGCTACAAATAAAAACAAACACTATAAGAATCTGACCACTGAAATTCAGTGGCCCGATCCTCGCGGACTGGACATACCTGGATGGCTGCGCCCAGCATGCCGTGGAGCTACATTGTGTCCACAGATGCGAGAAGAGCCGGAGTGTGTCCGCGATGCTGCTCGACCTCCGTTTCGGCGACCCTAGGCGTGCTACTCGATGGCGCTGTACCACTCGCTGTGGCCGCTTTGGCCATAAAGCGGGGGAAGGTCGTGGTGGACGCTCCAGCACCAAGAGGAGCCGGCTCGGCCATCCCAGGCGAGGAAACATCCTCCTTGATCTTCAAGTCCGCCTCTGTCGCAGTCGGAGGACCACTCGGAGCAATGATCGTGTCTTCAGATACCGTGACGACATCGTCGCCCTTGGCCTTCTTGGCACTGTCTGCAGGGGCAGCGACCTCATCAGCTTTCCTCTTCCATGAGGGTCCTCCTCGGCGACGACTGGCGGCACCTTGGTCACGGACGGGTGGCCTATCTTTTTAACTCCAGTCCTGCGAATTGATTATATGAGCAAAATGGTCCGATTACAACGAAAGGCAAGAAGATGAACAAAACTTACTTGGCGACTGGTATGAACCGCAGCCCCGTGCGGATGCTGGACGGCTTCTCCAGTTCGGGGCCCTGTTTCCGACTGAGGCCCATCTCCAAAACATCATGTGCCCAAGACACGGAATGCCTCTTCGACGATGAGGCCGCGACAGGAGCCTCTGAAACGACTTCGGCAGAAGCTCTCCTGGGAGGCGAAGCTGCTGCGGCTGGAGCAACCCCCAACCCAGAGACTAGGGCGAATAGGGGTGAAGCGAGGCCAGAGGTACCTCACTCAGGGCGGCAGCGGCATCCGGTGCTGCTGTCGTCTGCGGTGCTTCATCCTTGCCAAGCTGGTGGCGTCGGAACTACTCGCCGAACGAGGCGGAGATGCATGTTTCGCCGGCTTCGTCTTCCTCTTTGGTGGAGCCTTCACTTCCTTCTTCTTCTTCTTCTTCTTCTTCTTCTTTTTCGACGGTGTAGCCTCACGACGCGAGGTGTGCTCGGGAAGCTCGTCGTCGTCATGATGTTCGAGGCTTCTACTCGCTTCGAGCTCGTGCTGATGTTGCCCGCGAGTTTTGCGAACCATCGGGGCGGCCTCTTCCCTGGGCTCGTCATCATCGTCGTCGTCATCACTCGCGTCACTCCCGACGCCGCCCTTGGCAGGAGGCGACTCACCCCCGTCCTGGACGGACGAACTCGAGTTCTTGTCGTCCGCGGGTGGGAGCCACCCTTCCACCACTTGAAATAATTGCAGCAGGCACGAGACAATTTCAGTATAACCGCGACAGCATCAACTGCGACTGCGAATGGTATCGAAAACAGCGACTTATCGTCGGAGCTGGATGCTTCGCGGTGTAGGGAGCGACCCCAGCCTTCGCGTCCAGATATGCTGCCTGGGTGATCTTCTTCAGCGCCAGGACGTAGTCTTCGAGTTTCCACTCGGCGAGGCAGGATTTTTTTGAGTCCTCCCTGCCCGTGTACTCGTACATGTAATGGTCGCGGCGGGCCAGGGGAACAAGTCGCCGCCCGATCCAACAGTTGTATAAGTTGATTGTTTGGATGCCCTTCTTCTTCAGGCCGCGGATGGTTTGAAGCATCTTGTCCACGACCATCCACTGGTCTACTGTGAGCTTGCCGACCTGGAGTCGGCGCGGTTCGGGCCGGTCGGCGGAGTACCTTGGGATCGCCACCACGCTGTCTGGAGTCGCCTCGGTGACGTAGAACCAGGACTTCTTCCATTCGCTTGTCACCTTGGCATGAAGCATCAGGTCGAAGAAGGAGGCCTTTGACTTCAACGGAAACGCCAGGCCACCCGCAGCCAGCATTGGGCCGCCTGATTCTTCGCGACTGATCCTCCCGTGGAACAGATCTTGCCACAGGGGGAAGTAGGGCCTGCAGCCAAGGTAGCACTCGCAGAACACCACGGAAATGGCGAGCTGCTCGATGCTGTGCGGGCCTAGGTGTAGGGTTTCGTAGCATGGAAAACAAAATTTTCTACCGCATACAAACAAACAAGCCAAGATCTACCTACTAGATTGTAGCAACGAGTCGATGGAATAACTCACCCTCGAAGATTCCAAAGTGTTTAACGAGAGCGGATTCTCGTGGGTGATGTAGTCGTACTCTTCCCGATCTCAAGATCGCGTAGACGATCCTTCTGGCGCTGCGTTCCGGCAGCGCTTCCGCAGTTGGTCACACGTTCGGTACTCGACGAAGACCTTCCTCTCCCTTGTTCCAGCAGGCAGCGGAGGTCGTAGCACTCTCCTCGCGATTCCGGCAGCACAACGGCGTGGTACCAGAAGTAGAGGGGAGATCTCGCAGGGCTTCACCTTAAGCCGGAGTGAGTATGGTGGACTATGAGAGAGAGCCTCGGCGATCCAGGGTTTAGACGCACCAAGGAGGGGGCAAGGCCGGCGGATAGGGTTTGGCCTAGGCAGCGGCGAGTTGCCCTAGGCGGCGGCTATGGAGGGCGGCGGCGGCTAGGGTTAGGGTTTAGAGGGCGTGGTGTTGTGTCCTTGGAGGGGCAGCCCTGCCCCTCCTTATATAGGTGAAGGGGGCGCGCCAAGGGGAGGGGAGTCCCTCCCCAACTCGGTCTCCAAGTGGGCCGGCGGTGGAGGGAGGGAACTCCTCCCCAAGTAGGTTTCCTACTCTCCCACCACCTCACAAAATAGTCGTTTGACTTTTCAAATTGGCGTTTGACTTTTCAAACTAGGATTTGATTAAACCCTTTATTTTGTTCAGCGATGACACCTAGTACATGATGCAATCATTCCAACTTGTTATGACACATTCATGTACCCTTCCCCTCCGGAGTGCCGGACATTCCGGAACCTTCTAGAACATTCCCGATGAAAACACCGGAACCATTCTCCAACCCCGAAACAGGACTTTCCTTATATGAATCTTATTCTCCGGACCATTCCGGATCTCCTCGTGATATCCCGGATCCCATCTGAGACTCCGAACAACATTCGGTATCTTACTCATCATTCCATAACTACTTAGACAACGCCGAATCCTTAAGTGTGTCTCCCTACGGTTCGTGAATTATGCGGACATGATCGAGACACTTCTCCGAACAATAACCAATAGAGGAATCTGGAAATTCATATGGCTCCCACATATTTCTACGATTACTTTGCGATCGAATGAACCACTTACATACGATACCAATTTCCCTTTGTCTCACGATAGTTTACTTATCCGAGGTTATGATCGTCGGTATCTCTGCATACCTAGTTCAACCTCGTTACTGATAAGTACTCTTTTCTCGTTCTTGTGATATGTGATCCCTTGTGAGCCAGTCACACGCTTGCAAGCTAATTGGATGACATTCCACCGAGAGGGACCAGAGCATATCTATCCGTCATATGGATGGACAAATCCCACTCTTGATCCATGTGTCTCAACCAATACTTTCCGAACACTCAATGCCACCTTTATAGCCACCCAGTTACAGTGTGGTGTTTTATGTCATCAAAGCATCCTTCCGGTGAAGGTGATATGCATGATCTATTGGTCGAAGGAATTAGGTTACTATGTATCAGAAATCATATAGCAATTGAACTATTAAAATGACTTCATCTTTATGCTACGCTTATCTATAGGAGTATGTCCACCATATAATTCTCCTAACGATATGATCTTGTTGTTAATAACATCTCAATGTTCATGATAGGGAAACCACAATCATTTATTAACCAACAAGCTAGTATTATAAAGAGGCTTTATTAGGGACTCTATTTTAGTTTACAAATCACACAAGTATTAATGTTTCCTTGTTAATACTATTATAGCTTGAATGTAAACATTTATCATAAACACAAAGATATAATAATAACTATATTTATTATTACCTCTAGGGCATATCTCCAACAGTCTCCCACTTGCACTAGAGTCATCTAATCTAGATTACATGGTAATATACCGAACACCCATGGCAGTTTGGTGTTGGTCATGTTTTGCCCTCGGGAGAGGGTTAGTCAATGGATCCGCCACATTCAGATTTGTTGTACTTTGCAAATATTTATGTCTCCATCTTGGACATGTTCTCGAATAGCGTGAAAACGTAGCTTGATGTGCTTTAGCTTCTTGTGTGACCTTGGTTCTTGCGCATTGGCTATGGCGCCCATGTTATCACAGTAGATAGACATTGGGTCCAGCGCACTAGGAACCACACCGAGCTCTGTAATGAACTCTTTCATCCATATCGCTTGTTGTGAAGCCACCGACGCATCCATGTATTCCGATTCAGTTGAAGATCTCGCCACAACGCTTTGCTTTGCACTCCTCCAGCTAACTGCTGCACCATTTAAAGTAAATATGTATCCAGATTGTGATTTAGAATCATCCGGATTGGTGTTCCAACTAGCATCGGTGTAACCATTAACAACGAGTTGTTCATCACCTCCATAAGAAAGAACCATATCCTTAGTTCTTCTCAAGTACTTAAGGATGTTTTTGACCGTTGTCCAATGATCCACTCCTGGATCACTTTGATATCTGCTAGTTAAACTAACAGCATATGCAATGTCGGGTCTAGTACATAGCATGGCATACATTAGAGATCCTATGGCTGAGGCATAGGGAGTTTTACTCACCCTTTCTCTATCTTCTGCCATTGTCGGACTTTGAGTTTTACTCAAGGTCATATTGGGCAACATGGGCAAGAACCCTTTCTTGCTATCTTCCATTCCAAACCTCTTTAGAACTTTGTCCAAATATGTACTTTGTGACAATGATATTAGGCGTCTCGATCTATCTCTATAAATCTTTATGCCTAATATATAAGCTGCTTCGCCAAGATCCTTCATTGAAAAACTATTATTCAAATATTCCTTGACACTATTAAGAAGGTCTACATCATTCCCAATTAACAATATGTCATCTACATATAATATTAAGAATGCTATAGAGCTCCCACTCACTTTCTTGTAAATACAAGCTTCTCCATAAGTTTGTATAAAACCAAAACTTTTGATTACCTTATCAAAACGTTGATTCCAACTTCGGGATGCTTGCTTCAATCCATAAATGGACCTTTGAAGTTTGCACACCTTGTTAGCATCTTTAGGATCGACAAAACCTTTGGGTTGCATCATATACAACTCTTCATCAATGTCTCCATTGAGGAACGCTGTTTTGACATCCATCTGCCATATCTCATAATCAAAATATGCAGCGATTGCTAACATAATCCTCACAGACTTTAGCTTCTCTACCAGTGAGAAAGTCTCATCGTAGTCAACTCCTTGAATTTGTCGAAACCCTTTTGCGACAAGTCGAGCTTTATAAACAGTAACATTACCATCAGCATCTGTTTTCTTCTTGAAAATCCATTTGTTCTCGACAGTCTTCCGGCCATCCGGTAAGTCCACCAAAGTCCATACTTGGTTTTCGTACATGGATCCAATCTCGGATTTCATGGCTTCTCGCCATTTATTGGAATCTGGGCTCATCATCGCTTCCTCATACGTTGCAGGGTCATCGGTGTTGTCCACTAACATGACACTCATAACGGGATCATACCAATCAGGAGTGGTACGAGTTCTCGTTGACCTGCGAGGCTCCGTAGCAACTACAACCTAAGTTTCATGATCATCATCGTTAGCTTCCTCTCTTATTGGTGCAGGCACCACAGGAACTTCTTCCGGTGCTGCGCTACTCGCAATTTCGAGAGAAGGTTCGACAACCTCGTCGAGTTCTACTTTCCTTCCAGTCACTTCTTTCGAGAGAAATTCCTTCTCTAGAAAGGATCCATTCTTGGCAACGAAGATTTTGCCTTTGAATCTATGATAGAAGGTATACCCAATAGTTTCCTTTGGGTATCCTATGAAGACGCATTTTCCCGCTTTGGGTTCAAGCTTCTCCGGCTGTAACTTATTTACATAGGCTTCGCAACCCCAAACTTCTAGGAACGACAATTTAGGTTTCTTCCCAAACCATAATTCATACGGTGTCGTTTCAACGGATTTAGATGGTGCCCTATTTAAAGTGAATGCGGCTGTTTCTAATGCATAACCCCAAAATGATAGCGGTAAATCTGTAAGTGACATCATAGAATGAACCATATCTAAGAGAGTTCGATTACGACGTTCGGACACACCATTACGCTGTGGTGTTCCCGGCGGTGTCAATTTTGAAAGTATTCCGCAATTCTTCAAATGCTCGCCAAACTCATAACTTAGATATTCACCTCCACGATCAGAACATAGAAATTTAATCTTCTTGTTACGTTGATTCTCTACCTCACTTTGAAATTCCTTAAACTTCTCGAAAGTTTCGGACTTATGTTTCATGAAATAGATATACCCATATATACTCAAGTCATCCGTGAAGGTAAGAACATAACGATAACTACCGCGCGATGCTACACTCATTGGACCACATACATCGGTATGTATGATTTCCATTAAGTCCGTAGCTCGCTCCATCATACCAGAAAATGGAGTCTTAGTCATTTTACCCATCAGACATGCTTCACATCTTTCAAGTGATTCAAGAAGTCCATCGGAATGGAGTTTCTTCATATGCTTCACTCCAATGTGACCAAGACGACAGTGCCACATATAAGTCGAGTTATCGCTCAATTTCAAACGTTTAGCTTCAATGTTATTAATATGTGTATTTCCACTATCGAGATTCAACAAGAATAGACCATCTATCAAAGGTGCATGTGCATAAAACATATTACTCATATAAATCGAACAACCATTATTCTCGGACTTAAACAAGTAACCGTCTCGCAATAAACAAGATCCCGATATAATGTTCATGCTTAACGCAGGCACCAAATAACAATTATTTAAGTATAAAACTAATCCCGATGGTAGATGAAGAGGTAGCGTGCCGACCGCGATCACATCAACCTTTGATACGTTTCCCATGCGCATCGTCACCTCGTTCTTTGCTAGCTTCCGTTTATTCTGCAGCACCTGTTTCGAGTTACAGATATGAGCAACCGAACCAGTATCAAATACCCAGGCACTACTACGAGTACTAGTGAGATACACATCAATAACATGTATATCGGATATACCTTTCTTCTTGATGTTGCCGTTCTTCAAATCCGCCAAGTACTTTGGGCAATTCCGCTTCCAGTGACCTTCTCCCTTGCAGTAAAAGCACTCAGTATCAGGCTTAGGTCCAGCCTTTGTCTTCTTCGTCGGCGCGGTAACTTTCTTACCACCCTTCTTGAAGTTTCACTTTTGCTTAGACTTGCCTTTCTTGAATTTGGTGGTCTTATTGACCATCAACACTTGGTGCTCTTTCTTGATCTCCACTTCTGCAGATTTTAACATGGCGAAGAGTTCTGGCAACTGCTTGTTCATGTTTTGCATATTGTAGTTCATCACAAAGTTCTTGTAACTTGGTGGTAGTGATTAGAGGACACGATAAATCCCCAAAGCATTAGGAATCACTATACCCAAGCTTTGAAGTTTGTTTGCGTGCCCAGACATCTTAACCACATGCTCACTGATGGAGCTGCCCTCTTCCATCTTGCAGTTAAAGAACTTTTCAGAAGCCTCATAGCTCTCAATTGCCGCGTGAGTCTCAAAGATCAATTTGAGATCATGGACAATATCATGTGGGTCTGAATTCTCAAACCTTTTCTGAAGCTCCGATTCTAAACCATACAAGATAGCACACTAAACTGTGGAGTACTAAGTCTTCCGAGCGAGGTAAACATTCTTTACTTCATCGGTAGCAGTAGCTGCAGGTGGGTCACCCAGCGGTGCATCCATCACATAGGTCAAATTACCAGCAGTGAGGACAATCCTCAAATTGCGGAACCAACCCGCGAAGTTGTTTCCATTGTTTTTCAACTTTCCTTTCTCTAGGAACGCATTAAAATTGATGGTAGGGGCCGCCATTGATCTACAACATATTTGCAATATTTTAGACTAAGTTTATGACAAATTGAGTTCTAATTAATAGTTAAATTAATCTATGTGAACTCCCACTCAAAACAATATCCCTAACATTGTTTTAGTGATCACACGAACCAATTCCACCACATCAACACCAATCATCACGAGAGTTGATGTAGCTTTAATGGCGAACAATCGACATGTTCATCATATCTACTATATGATTCATGCTTTACCTTTCGGTGATGCGTGTTCCGAGACCATGTCTGTACATGCTAGGCTCGTCAAGATCAAACCTTAGCTTCCGCATGAGCAAATCTGGCTTGCTCACGTTGTATACACTTGCGGAATCTAACACACCCGATCATCACGTGGTGCTTCGAAACAACAAGCTTTAGCAACTATGCTTACTAAGGGTGAACACTTTAGAACTTGATATTCATGTGCATGAGGGATCATCTTATAATGCTACCTTCGTTAACTAAGCAATACAAGATGCATAAAGGATTAACATCACATGCAATTCATAATATGTGATATGATATGGCCTTTCTTCTTTGTGCTTCCGATCTCCATGTTCAAGCACGAACATGATCTCCATCATCATCGGTATTGCATCAAGGTCAATGATGCCGCTCCATGGTTGTCGTCCAACAGCTTCAACTATTACAACTACTTTGAATAGACACGCGGGTCTTAACAGAAATTAAAGACAACCATATGGCTCCTGCCGGTTGCCAACTTACAATAAGGAACATTGCATACATCAAATATAATCACAATCATGGCCATATCACATCACAGCACACCCCCTGCAAAATAAAGTTAGACGCCTCTACTTTCTTTGCATGT
This sequence comes from Avena sativa, assembly GCA_916181665.1. Classification (NCBI taxonomy): domain Eukaryota; kingdom Viridiplantae; phylum Streptophyta; class Magnoliopsida; order Poales; family Poaceae; genus Avena; species Avena sativa. Next base: position 318,046,068 of record OV702281.1, read on the forward strand.
TTTACGTGGTTTGGGGCTTTCAATAAGTGTCGTTCTAACTTACGAACAAGAACCACAACATTGATACTAGTATTGTCAATCACCCGTTGTAAATTGAATCTTAACTATGTTGGGAGAAACAGGCACCCGCAAAGCCACTTATGCAATACAAGTTGCATGTCAAGCGTGGAGCAAGTCTCATGAACGATGTCATGTAATGTTAGCCCGGGCCGCTTCATCCCACCATCCCGCAAGATGCAAAGTACACAAGAAGCAATCGACAACAAAAGCATCAACGCCCACAATGACCATTATGTTCTACTCGTGCAACAGATCTACATATAGACACGGCTCTGATACCACTGTAGGGTTTCGTAGCATGGAAAACAAAATTTTCTACCGCATACAAACAAACAAGCCAAGATCTATCTACTATATTGTAGCAACGAGTCGATAGAATAACTCACCCTCGAAGAATCCAAAGTGTTTAACGAGAGCAGATTCTCGTGGGTGATGTAGTGGTACTCTTCCCGATCTCAAGATCGCGTAGACGATCCTTCCGGCGCTGCGTTCCGGCAGCGCTTCCGCAGTTGGTCACACGTTCGGTACTCGACGAAGACCTTCCTCTCCCTTGTTCCAGCAGGCAGCGGAGGTTGTAGCACTCTCCTCGCGATTCCGGCAGCACAACGGCGTGGTACCGGAAGTAGAGGGGAGATCTCGCAGGGCTTCGCCTTAAGCCGGAGCGAGTATGGTGGACTATGAGAGAGAGCCTCGGCGATCCAGGGTTTAGACGCACCAAGGAGGGGGCAAGGCCGGTGGCTAGGGTTTGGCCTAGGCGGCGGCGGCGAGTTGCCCTAGGCGGCGGCTATGGAGGGCGGCGGCGGCTAGGGTTAGGGTTTAGAGGGCGTGGTGTTGTGTCCTTGGAGGGGCAGCCCTGCCCCTCCTAATATAGGTGGAGGGGGCGCGCCAAGGGGAGGGGAGTCCCACCCCAACTCGGTCTCCAAGTGGGCCGGCGGTGGAGGGAGGGAACTCCTCCCCAAGTAGGTTTCCTACTCTCCCTCCACCTCACAAAATAGCCATTTGACTTTTCAAATTGGCGTTTGACTTTTCAAACTAGGATTTGATTAAACCCTTTATTTTATTCAGCGATGACACCTAGTACATGATGCAATCATTCCAAATTGTTATGACACATTCATGTACCCTTCCCCTCCGGAGTGCCGGACATTCCGGAACCTTCTAGAACATTCTCGATGAAAACACCGGAACCATTCTCCAACCCCGAAACAGGACTTTCCTTATATGAATCTTATTCTCCGGACCATTCCGGATCTCCTCGTGATATCCCGGATCCCATCTGAGACTCCGAACAACATTCGGTCTCTTACTCATCATTCCATAACTACTTAAACAACGTCGAATCCTTAAGTGTGTCTCCCTACGGTTCGTGAATTATGCGGACATGATCGAGACACTTCTCCGAACAATAACCAATAGAGGAATCTGGAAATTCATATGGCTCCCACATATTTCTACGATTACTTTGCGATCGAATGAACCACTTACATACGATACCAATTTCCCTTTGTCTCACGATAGTTTACTTATCCGAGGTTATGATCGTCGGTATCTCTGCATACCTAGTTCAACCTCGTTACTGATAAGTACTCTTTTCTCGTTCCCGTGATATGTGATCCCTTGTGAGCCAGTCACACGCTTGCAAGCTAATTGGATGACATTCCACCGAGAGGGCCCAGAGCATATCTATCCGTCATATGGATGGACAAATCCCACTCTTGATCCATGTGTCTCAACCAGTACTTTCCGAACACTCAATGCCACCTTTATAGCCACCCAGTTACGGTGTGGTGTTTGATGTCATCAAAGCATCCTTCCGGTGAAGGTGATATGCATGATCTGATGGTCGAAGGAATTAAGTTACTTTGTATAAGAAAGCATATAGCAATTGAACTATTAAAATGACTTCATCTTTATGCTACGCTTATCTATAGGAGTATGTCCACCATATAATTCTCCTAACGATATGATCTTGTTGTTAATAACATCTCAATGTTCATGATAGGGAAACCACAATCATTTATTAACCAACAAACTAGTATTATAAAGAGGCTTTACTAGGGACTCTATTTTAGTTTACAAATCACACAAGTATTAACGTTTCCTTGTTAATACTATTATAGCATGAATGTAAACATTTATCATAAACACAAAGATATAATAATAACTATATTTATTATTACCTCTAGGGCATATCTCCAACAGTCTCCCACTTGCACTAGAGTCATCTAATCTAGATTACATGGTAATATACCGTTCACTACAACAGTGACTAATCATTCGCTGACCCGTTCGCCGAGCTGCGACCCAACTGACCGCTATCATTGCGACTAGAATAACTGGTTTTCCCTTTATTCAGGAGTCCGTCGCCGATTCGACTGGGCATCCACATTGGACCTGTATACTCCGACTGGCAACGAACACCTGCGACTAATCAACGACGGCCTCGGGGACTAATGATGGGGATATGCCTACCGGGGTATACCCAGCAGGACGTTTCCGACCGGCCCAGGAACTGGCGAGTGGGCCTGCAGGATGGCGACTGGATCAAGACTTGGCATAGATTCAAGCGACTGGAAGCTGAAGGCCCAGGAGAGTAGATAGGCCCAGTCGGATTAGGTTAAACGATTGCCTAAACTTTAACTAATTCAGTTGGGATCTGTAAACCCTAGGGGGGTGAGTCTATATAAACCTCCCTAGAGGGCGTGTATAAGATACGTTCCATCATCCACCCAAGCGACTCACCGCATAGCCGCCGAACTCGCCCCATTGTACTTCCATCATAATACAATCTAACAGGAGTAGGTCTTTACCCTCCGGGGGCCGAACCTGGGTAAAACCCTATGTCTCCGCCCTCATCTCGCACCGCAGATGGCTGGCCGCCCTTGCCCCATGTTTTACTACTCGCTGCCGATTGCAGAATCTGTCGTGGTCATTCCCACGACAGATGTGAAGGAAAGATTTTGGTGGAATAATATCAAGAAGGACATCGCAGAACATATTGCTTTGTGTGATGTGTGTAGTAGAGTGAAAGCGGAACATCAGAAACCAACGGGATTGTTACAACCACTACCTATTCCTGATTGGAAGTGGGACAGATTGGCATGGATTTCATCACTGGACTGCCAAGGACTAGATCAGGATATGATTCTATTTGGGTCGTGGTAGATCGCCTAACTAAAGTGGCTCATTTCATACCTGTGAAGACAACCTATACAAGTGCTAAGTTAGCCAAGATTTATATGAATAGGATTGTGTATCTGCATGGAGTGCCCAAGAGTATTGTGTCGGATAGGGGAACTCAATTCACTTCCCATTTTTGGAGGCAACTGCATGAGTCATTGGGAACGAGATTAGAATTCAGCACTGTTTTTCATCCTCGAACTGATGGACAGACAGAAAGGACCAACTATATTCTGGAGGATTTGTTGAGGGCATGTGCCCTATACTATGGTGCTAGTTGGGATGAAAGTCTGCCTTACACAGAATTCTCTCACAACAACAGCTATCAAGCTAGTATTGAGATGGCACCGTTTGAATTTCTCTATGGAAGAAAGTGTACTACACCATTGCTATGTAGTGGTGTTGGATAAAGAAATTTGTTCGGACCAGAACTAATCAAGGAAGCTAAAGATAAAGTCAAGTTGGTAAAGGACAGATTGAAGATAGCACAGTCCCAACAGAAGAGCTACACAGATCCAAAGCGTAGGGAAGTCACCTATGAGGTAGGTGATAGAGCTTATCTTAGGGTCTCACCACTTCGCGGATTGAAGAGATTTGGGGTCAAAGGAAAATTGGCACTAAGGTATGTTGGACCATTCAAGATTTTGAGTCGTAAAGGAGAAGTGGCATATCAGATTGAATTGCCTGAATCACTATCTGCCATTCACAATGTGAGTCAGTTGAAGAAATGCCATCCGGAGATGGAAGAGACTTCTTTGAAGGATACTATACCTTTGGAACAGGTCCATTTGGAAAGAGATCTCACCTATGGAGAAATCTATCAAGATTATTGAGACTGCAGAAAGAGTTACTCGGACAAAGATTATCAAATTCTGCAAAGTTTAGTGGAACCACCATTCCGAAGAGGAAGCAATTTGGGAAAGAGAAGATGACCTTCGAAAAGATCACCCTCACCTATTTGCTAGCCAATCCGAATCTCGAGGGTGAGATTCACCTTAAGGCGTTTAGATTTGTAACATCCCAGAAACCATGATTTATAAAGTTTGCACATCATGCATGCATTCACAAGCATTTTGCTAGTTTCAAATAAGATTTCAAAATCAGAAACCATTTGTATGCCTATTATTTTAAGCTAGAGAGGCAATGGTTCTATTTTACTTTCAAAGTATGAGAATACCTTGTTTTAATCAAGAATGCTTCAAAGATGAATGCAAAGCTTGCACAAAGATTTTAAAAACAAAAATCAAAACTAAAACAATTCATATGCCTATTATATATAATCATATGAGGCTTGGTTTTATTTTTATTTTCAAAGGACCTAAGTGTATTTGAGTAAACAAGTGAGTTTGACTCATGTTTGAATACTTGGATCACACTACAAAAATTTAGAGGTGGTTTGAATTCAAACTCATTTGAATTTCATTTGAAATTGGATTTAGAAAATCAAATTAGAAATAGAAAAGGAAAAAATAAACAAAAAAAGGCCAGCGCTGCCATTCTGGCCCAGCCCCAGATCCAGCCCACTAAGCCCACCCGGGACACCCCTCATCTCTCTCTCTCTCTCTCTCTCTCTCTCTCTCACCAGCACCCGCTCTGCCCCGCTGTCGCTGCCACTAGGCCCGAGCCAGCTCAACACCTTCTTCTCCACACCCCGCGCGTAGACCCCGTCTCCACCGTCGTTTCTTCCAGAAATGCCGCGATTGATTCTCGCTTAAATCCCATTGATTCCTCGCATAATTGTCGCCCCTGCTCTGGCTACTTAACCACCTCGCCGCCATAGTCATTTCCTCCCGCTCAGCACACTCTCACCGCCACCAGGGTGCCCGTATTTTGAATCGCACCGCCGCTACCCGACGAACACCAGCGAGTGATTACGGTGAGCCCTGACCTTCCCTTTGCTTCTGGTTCAAACAAGCATGCTCGTCTTCTTCTTGTACTTCTTCTGATGCATGCCATTTGCCTTCTCGTGCCCCAGGACGTCGCCCCCATTATCGACTGTGCGCCACCGACGACTAACCCAACTTCGATGAGCAATCCAGGTAGAATCTGAGCGCCCCTTGCCTTCTTCCTTACACTGTCGTGTTCGCCTAGACCTTGCGCACACCCTAATGCTTCTAGTTTGTGCTAGGGCGACTCAGAGCATCATCAACGTCTCCACCATCACGCGCCCGACGCCTCCAGCAACTCCGACGAGCGCTAGCCACTGCTACAGCACGCCCTCGTCCACGGCATCAGCACGTCGAGCTTCCTCACAACCTAGCAACGCCGGTAAGCCAACACACAACCCCCATCCCCCTCGGTATTCGCCGGAACAGCATCGCCAGTAGCGCCGCCGCCGTTGTGACCATGAGCGCCGCTAGTTTAGAGTCAAGTCGATTTGATCCACTGTATCTAGATCCAGTGGTCTATATTAGACGCCAGCCCGAAAGGGTATGGTCAGATCTGAGTCGCTAGATCTCATTTAGATCTAACGGTGCAGGAGCGTGATCTAGTGCGAACCGGTACACGCCAATCATATGCGTCCACGCGTCAATCTGTTTTTGAATCTATTAGAGATTTAAATTAGTAAAATTCATAACTTTTGTTCTGTTTACCCAAAAAATACAAATAATATATCAATGGAATCACAAAAATAAATCCTAAACATTTGTAGGCCTGGTTTTGTATTTTGTCTCTGTTAAAATGGAAGTTTATGTAGAGACATTTGTAGGCTTATTTTGTGTATAAAAATTATTTATAAAATGTTTTTAAAGCCAAAAATTAAGTTTATTTAGTGTATAAATGTTTAGTTAGTGTTTAGTACTGTTTACTTGTCTTGTTAGGTTTGAGAAAAATCATCACATGGAATTTGCATGCATTCATATATTTTTGATTGATTTATTTGAATCTAAATTGGTGCTATCATTTTATGTGTAGATTTTGGTGCTAGTTGTGATTGTGATTGTGAGGATTGTTGCTACTCCCCCAACTACCAAGGAAAGTGGTGCTTCATGTATTTGTCCCATTATTTTTGTATATGCACTAGTGATATTTGTATAGGGCTTGCATGAGATTTTGCTAAGTATCTATATGCTATGCTATGGGAAATCCTAGTAGATGTAGTCTTGGTAGAATTTTCTCTAAGTTAAGATACTTGTTATACTATCTTGCTTAGCCTAGCTAGTAGTAAACAAGGGTGGATTATAAACATGCTATGGAATTTTTGTTAAGTCTTTGACTTATGTTTTACTTAATAAAACTACTAAGTGAATGAATCACCTGGGTGGAATGGTGAGAATGGGATATGTTGAGTGGTTACACTAGTCTAGTATATTGGGGAAAACTTGTGTATCACAAGTCCAGTATACTGGGGAAAACTTGTGTATCACACTTGTGGAATGCCACCCAGGAATAAAGGGATTTGAGATGCCAAGTGTTTAGAAGCTTCTAGTGCAACCACATGGCATATGGGATTTGCCTTGATCATATAGGTTGCAATAACTTAGCCAGATGGATAGAGGGTGGTAGGGGGTGATAGGTTTGGAACGCGTCCATTTGGTCTAATGGAAGGCTTCTGAAAGATCTCGTCTCGATGCATGTCGAGTCTTGTGGGGAAAGTGCACCACCTCTCGAGAAGGAAAAATCTAAGTACTTAGCCGTGTCCCCGGCAATGGACAATTTGAGCATCAAGACATGGAAGCTATCAAGAATCTCCTCATCCCAATTTCTAAGTTAAAAACTTGTGGGTGAGAAAGGGTAAAGGATCACCAATTTCATTGGTTGATACCTTGGGAGTTTTTGAAAAACAAAATTTAGTGTTATCAACTGATAGGAAAAACCTGTTTTGACCAAAGAAAGCCTCAACTACACTTAGCCAAATTCATATAGAAGTTTAGAAGCTATTATTATACTAAGGTATCACTTGCCAATACTATTCTAATGTATTGACCCACTGTGGCTGTAACTTGTGATGTTGCAGGTTACTCTCATGAGGATTAGGGTTATGAGTCTACACTCAACATGTTTGCATGTGGCACATGAAGATGAAGAGTTTACTTTATTTTGTTTAGTTGAACTCTTGTACTAGCCTATGGCTATGGAGTTGTAAAAGACTATGTTATCTCTAGAATGATGATGTAATAGTGACCTTTGTTTCTGTGTACTTCATCTTAAACTATGGATGCTAGCAATTGATCCAGGGACTAGCATTGCAATCACATGGACCTGTACCTTCATAAAGGTGGGGTCTTACATAGACTGCCATCCAACTGCATCTATGACTAGAAGTCCACCTTTGGGTTATCATCCGAACCCCCTTCAGTATTAAGTTGCAAGGAACAGACAACTTCTTTCAGCAAAGTGTGTAAGGTAAACAATCCACTTGTTCCATGAAGAAGAGACCGTTGTTTTCTACCTAGTGGCAACAACACATCTACAACCGAAGAGATTTTTGTCACTTCCCTTGGAAACTAGATGCATGAACCCACTATCGAGCATAATACCCCCTCTTGGAGTCACTAGCAACTACTTGGACAAGATAGCTACTAACAACAGAAAGCATGCAAGATCACAAATAACACAGACATGATAGAATCATAAGAAAAAACCATTAATCAATCTGACATAGTAATCTCAATATCCATCGGATCCTCGCAAACACAACATGCATGATTACAAACAGATTAGATCTTGATCATGAACGGAGCTCACAAGATATATACATGAAAGCACAAGGAGGAGATAAAACCATCTAGCTACTACATGGACCCGTAGTCCAAGGTGGAACTACTCACGCTTCATACCGGAGGCTGTCATGATGAAGAAGAAGGCCTCTTGGATGATATCCCCTCCGATAGGGTGCCAAGAAGAGCTTTAGATCCCCCTGATCTAGGGACTATGGTGCCGGCGTCTACAGACGGTTTCATTGAATATTGATCGGGTGTTTAGGGTTTCTGCATCGGGGGGACTTTATAGGCAAAGAGGCGAGCCAGGTGGCCACCAGGGCGGCTGCACCCCCCCCCCCCCCCAAGTAACAGGGTGGGCCCACCCACGCGGCCGGGGTGTGGCCCCCCGGTGAGCCTTCTCCGTCTCGTCTTCTGGCTTCGTGTTGCCCACGGTAAAATTTTGGCTTCGGCTTTTGTCCCGTCCAGCTCTGAGAATATTGATTTTCTGCCTTTCTGGAACCAAAAACAGAAGAAAACATGCAACTGGCAGTATGGCAACTTCTAAATAGGTTAGTTCTAGAAAACATATAAAATAACCTCAAAGTGTGGACAAAGCAAATCAAAGTAGATAGTAAACAAGCATGGAACATCAAAAATTATAGATACGTTTCTGACGTATCAATACTATTATGTCTATGCTTGTTAGTGGAAAAGCTCATATTGATCCAAATAATGTTCCTTTAGCCTCTTTGGTTGCTCAAGAAGAACAAGATGATGTGAACTTCATTAGAAGTAATAATTTTAGCAACAATGCTTATAGGAATAATTTTGGTAATAATAATTATAGGACATATCCTCCTAATAATAGCAATAGTTATCATGGTAAATCTGGAATACCTAGTGAAGAAAGGATTTTGGAAGTTGAAAGATCCACTAAAAACTTCATGCAAATGCAATATGAGCAGACTAAGTTATTCACTAAAACCATGGAGGTACAATCTGCCATTTTGAAAAATATTAGTTGTCAACTCGAGAATTTAAATAGGGAAATTCCAGGTTTGCAAGACAAAATTTCAAATGCTAAAATCAATATTTCATCTTTGTCTGAAGCACAATATTCTTTGATTAATAAAATGGATGCTAAACCAGAAACTATGGAAAATCCATTTGCTGCTACTAATGACATACAAGTTAGAATTGATGAAAATGTTAGGATGTTAGCTGAATTTCATGCTTGGTGGGAAAGAGAAGACAAAATTGCTAGAAATAATAGTATGACTAAAGTTTCTACCATTACCACCACTAGTAATGTTGATACTAGCAAAGCACCTAAAGTCTCCATTCCCTTTGCAACATTGCCTAAACCCAATGGGATCTTTTACAATAAAAGTGCTGAAATGTTTCGAAATATGGGAAACAATAGATCTACTACTTTGAATGATAATTTTAATTTTGATCTTAATGGTTGCAATATTTCTGAATTAATTATGTTCTTGAAAAAGCCTGCTAGAACTCCTAATACTAGTTCTATGAATATGGCTTTTACAAAACATATTACAAATGCTCTCATGAAAATAAAAGAAGAAAAATTGAAACATGAAGCTTCTATTCCTAGGAAATTAGAAGATGGTTGGGAGCCCATCATTAATATGAAAGTGAATGATTTTGATTTGAAAGCTTCATGTGACCTTGGTGCTAGTGTCTCTATTATGCCTAGAAAAATTTATGAAATGGTTGATCTACCACCATTAGAAGATTGTTATTTGGATGTCCATCTTGATGATAATGCTAAAAAGAAACTCATGGGGAGAATTAATGATGTTCTTATTATGGTTAACAATACCTTTTTCCCCGTTGATTTCTATGTTTTGGATGTTGAATGCAATGCTTCTTATCCTATTATTTTGGGAAGACCTTTTCTTAGAACTGTTGGTGCCATTATTGATATGAAAGAAGGCACCATTAAATATCAATTTCCACTCAAGAAATGTATAGAACACTTCCCTAGAAAAATAAAAAATCTATCTTTTGATTCTCTTATTAGAACAAATTCTGATGTTGATGCTTCTTCATTTGAAAATACTTGATTCTTTCTTTCTATGCCTAGCTGAAAGGCGTTAAAGAAAAGCACTCTTGGGAGATAACGCAATTTTTATTTCAGTAAGTTTTCTTTTTTGAGTCTTGGAAGTTATTGCCTCTGTAATAACCTCTCGTTATCCTTTTTTTTGATATTTGTGCCAAGAATAGCCTCTAATGAGAGGGAAGTAAGATATGGGGAAGTGGCTGTCCCGAAACAGATTTATCTGCTTCACTGTAAAAATCGTGAAACATCCCAGTACGTCTGATTGATCTGAAATGTTTTGCGTCCATGCCCTTGGTATTTACCCAACTTTCGTTAGTTTTGCACTTTTCGATTTCAGCAACAGAAGATTTTCAAAAAAATCGGTCTTTACCTGCTGGTCTGTTTTGACAGTTTTCTGCTATTATTTGCATTTGCCTCTTAATCGATTTCTTTTTGAGTTCTCTTTGATCACTTGAGCTTTTAAAAGGAGTTTCTATAGTAGCTTATGTTTTAATGGATGATTTACTTGATTTGAAACTGAACCCAAAGGCTTATTATCTTGAATACACTAATGTTGCTAAATAAGATTGTGTGAAGTTTTGTATGAAGGAATTTATTAAGTGTAGGGAGAGAATGATGTGATTATATGAAGTATGGACAAAATCTCAATCTTGGGGATGCCACCCGCGTCACCCCAAGAAATATTCAAGAGGTACAAGCATCAAAGCTTGGGGATGCTCAAGGCACCCCTTCTTCATCAATAAAAATCTCAGTCTTCTTGCAAGACACTTTATTTCTATTGCTTCATGCACTATTGTGTTGTTCTTGGAGCATATTTGTTTTTGTTTTTAGTTTTCTTTTGCTTTGTTTGCTGCAATAAGTTGGTCGGACCACAACATACCTAGAGAGGTCCCAACCTTTAATAAGGTAGAGATCCCTGTGTTTACAATGCTAGTCCCTGGATCAATAGCTAGCATCCACAGTTAAGATGTAATATTAAGAAACAAAGGTCATAATACAACTTTATAACCAGGAATAAAATAATTCATTACATCTTACATAGCTCATTTGGCTATCTCATTACAATGCAGCAGAAATAACTATATCGCATGGAGTCCTTCATCTTCAAAGTGCCACAGGCAGTCATGTTGGTTGTAGACTTGTAATCCTAATCAACACACTTCACTAACATCAAACAAACCTACAACATTATAAGTTACAGCCACAAGGGTCAATACATTTGAATTGTATTGGCAAGTTTCACTACTATGTGGAAATAAGTTGGATCCTATCAATATATGCATATTTGGCTAAGTAGAGTTTAGGCTCATTTGCAGAAATCAATATGGTTTTATCCTATCTTTTCAAAATAGTTTTGATCTTTTGAAAATCTTTCTGAAATCCTTGGAAAACTCCAAGTGCTTCTAATCCCTTGTTGACACCATCAAGTTTTACTTTGAGAAATTGGAATGTCGAGATCTTCCATAGCTTCAGGCCTTAGTTGCTCAGAGTTGTCCATAACCGGGGACACGGCTAAGTACTTAGAATTTGATCTTCTGTAGAAGTTGTACACTTTACCCACATGACACAATATCGTCTTGAAGTCACCAGTGGCCGCTGGATAAGTACACACCAAATGGAGTACCGGCAGATCGAGAATATGACAAAGTCTTTCCATAGAAGTCCTCCCAATACACAATGCTAGCTTGTCTACCAGGCACCAATGTAAGGACATATTTCCAATACACAATTCTAGTTAACCTGAAGATGCCAATGCAAGGGTCTTCCACTATGTAGTTGACTAAGCCAGAGCCCATTTAGCATGTGGTTGTACACGGAAGCCACTGTACGAGAAACATGTTCAATCTCTAAGTCCCTCGGTGGTTTTCTTCTAGTGCACATACAAAAAGATAGCCGTATAAACATGGTTCCCTTTGTTGCCACCTTGTCCAAAATTGAGTATCCTCTTTCCACCCAGGTGGTTCATTGAGTACTTGTTTTATTATATAAAACATATATTTTTCCAACACTTCATATAATCATAATATGATATTCCACCCCAAGTCTATAGCAGGGCTAAGCATACTACAACTATGATGTTTTCACTAAGGAAGATGGATTTCCTAATAGTACATAGCATAGCATAGAAATATAGTAGCCCTATCATGTATACTACAAAAATACCACTAAGTGTAGTGAAAATAGTAGGACATGGATGATAGTGTCACTTGCCTTTTAAGTAGAGAATATTAGTTCACTCCTTGATCTTGCAAATATCACACTCCTCAAACTTCACTACAATTCAATCAAGCAAGCACATATTCAAGCTAACATTCAAAAAATTCACCACATAAAATAATAAAAACAAGGCAATGCATGCAAGCATGCAAAAGATTGTTTTATTTGGTAAAGTGGTTTCTATTAGACTCTAAACATTTTAAATCTCCCATTGGTCATTTACAAAAGTGGTAAAATCATTTAAATTCAAGTTAGTGAAAATGGACATTTAAATCATTTTTGTTTTGCTAGAAGTGATTTAAATCAAGGTAATATCTTGTAGTCTTAGTCAATTATATTCACAAAGGCTAGTGTTTATGGTTAATGGGTTTCATACTAATCCCTTTGCAAAAGGTTTCACCTAAATTCTATTTTTAAATCAAACAATATTTTTATTTGCTAGAAATCCCTTTAACAAAGTAATAATTTACTAAGGTTCATCAAATATGTTTTCAAATCCCAAAACTTGGTGTTTTGGGTTAGAGAGTTTAAATCACATTATTTTCCAAAAGGTTTTACTTTGAAAACATTTTTAAACCATAACCAATATTTTTATTTAGCTAGAAATGCTTGTATTTCAAAGATTTAATTCCTGAGTGTCACCAAATATATTTTTAAATCCACAAGTTGGTTTCTATTGTCAGTATGTTCAAAACAATCCATTTACAAAAGATTTTACCCTAAAAATATTTTTAGAATGAATTTTATACACAAAATATGCCTACACAAGTTTCTGCAAAAAACAACTAATTTTCCAGAAGAAAATCATTAAACAAAGTGTATGGTTGCAAAGTACTCCTCTTGATGATTCCATTGATATAATGTTTGCAAAATTTGGACGTGTGGATTTAAAGTTATGAATTTTGCAAGTTTGAAGATCTAATAGATCTAATTATATTTTTAAATCGAAGTCAGTGCCTCGCGTCATGTTCTTATTGGCTGAAAACGCTTCATGCGGATCGAGCTACGGGGTCTGTTGGATCTGATTAAAATCTATGGCACAGAGCACACGATAACAGTTCGTTAAGTCAATCTATCGTGTCGCTTGGATCTAGATCTAATGGCTCACAGTAGCTCGACCACAGATGGGCGGCGCTAGCAGCGGCGAACGGCGGCGCGCGCTCAGGCGGTGATGCTGCCGGTGATACAGGAAGCAAGAGGGAGGGGGAAGACGCTCACTAGACTCGCAGTGGTGCGCTGATACTCAACGTGGTCTTGGAAGGAGCGGGGGCGCACAGGGTCGATGATAATTCCTCGCCGGAGTTCACAAAGACGTTGGGCTTGTCTGTTCGTAGTCGGAGGCAAGGGTACGGGTCATGCCAAGACAAGAAAACATTTTTCCATTAGATGCGCAAGGTCGTGGCGAATAGACGCGTGTGAGCTAGAGGGGTTAGGGCGGTCATATTTTACCAGGGGGCTTCGCCAGAGAAGTGGAAGACGACGGCGACGTTCTGTCAATGTCGTTGCCGAGGCTACGATTCTCGCGCGGGTGTGGGGTTGGTGCTGGGAGATGCAGGAGATGCTGGCGAGCAATATCGTGTGCACTGGGAGGCAAGGGGAGGATCGGCGTCGCCAGAATCGGCCGGAGTAGCTCGTCGGGAACAGTGGATTCGAGCTAGCGATTTGCAGCAGTCTGGTGGCCGAGAGGAGATGGCGCCTTGGGGAAAAGAGAGGGGAGGAGTGGGCGTTTAAGAATATGTCGTCTCTGGAGTGATTTAATCCCGCATTGATGCGAATTTACTGGAGTTTATCGCGGCAGTAAACGGCGAGGTGCGAGGGGAACGGTCGAGGGTGGAGATGATGACTGAAAGAGTGGGGCCTGGTTGTCTACGAGAGAGAGAGGGCGTCTGGGGTCTGCTGGTCAGCGTCTGCGTGGGTGTGTTTGCGCGTGAGAAAATAAAACGCTTCGGGATGGAATGGGCAATGAGTTTGGGCTGGACTGGGCCTGTTTTCTAGGCTGGCTTTGTTTCCTCTTTTTTTATTCCTGATCTTTTTCCTTTTCTTTTATTCTGTTTTGATTTTTGTTCAAATAATTCAAACCCCATTTGAATTCAAACCTTTGCCAAACTTTGGGTATATTTTAATACTGTTTATTAACATATTCTAAAGTCCAATTTAGAGTATTTCTTTTATTCTTTTAGGGCATATTAATTATTTAAAATAGGCCCTTGTCTTAATTCAAATAAGGTTTTAATTATGTTTTTAAACTCTATTTGAATTCTGAATTTTACCAAACCTTTTTCAGTAGGTTTTATTTATTCAAAATAACTTCACTTTGAATTATTATTTAAAATACTTTAATATGTTTTAATGTTCATTTAAATTGGGAACTGTCTTTATTTAAATAAAATTGGATATTAATAAATCCTTATGATTTTATTTAAATAATCCTTTACTCTTTTTATTAAACAAAAATCTTTCATTTCATTTGTTTGGCCACGATTTAATTTGGCTTTTTTAAAATAGTCCTTATTTATTTCTTCCTTTGCTTATAAAATCCATATCTTTTTATTTAAAGATCCAAAAATGGTGATTCCAACTTTGATAATTTTATTTATTATTTGTTTATCTTTTTAAATCCCTATAGGATTTGTTCAAAATGGGTTATGATGATTCCATTTGGAATCAAAAAGTTTCTTTTCACCCTAAGTTTCAACAATTATTTATTTTGTTTATTTATTTTTCACATTTCAAAATTTGGAAAATTTTGGGATGTGACAATACCTATTTTGGAGAAGTCACACCAAGTTCTTCATTGTCTAAAACACTCTAGTTTTCACTCTTAATGTTCTATGAGTGTTCTCTTTTGCTATTACTGCGTTTAGCTTTAGTTTTCTTATTGTTTTTTATTAGAATTTTTTAGTTCTTCTTTGTAGTTAGGTGAGACAAGCTCTTTGATCTTTATTGATAATTATCTTTGTGAGTTGTTTCAAATAAGTCGATTGGTGTTGGAAAAGAGTAGAAAGTTTCATGCTTATGTGGTACAAAAAGGAAGATTGTTTTGACTGTGACTTAGACTTTATCATGTCATGTTAGAAGTTACTTTGAACATATTCTTAGTAATTATGGTTGTAGCATGACTTGTTTCAAACAATTGAGATTGCTTAATGTGCCATGAAAGAATCATGCGTTGTTTTAGCATACAAAAGCATAATATTGTGGTATTCTCCTTTGATGCTTTATTTTGGTTGACTTGGCACATGCTTACACCATGTTATGAGTATGAACCAGTCACCTTAGACTCTATGATCATTTAGTTTTTGACTTGTGATATCACTTTATGCTTTGATTGATAATTTTTTGTCGCTCTGCATGATTATGGCCATTATTGCTCTCTTAGTTGGTCGCTCCCAGTCTTTTGCTAGCCTCCATCTATACTGAGTATGAGCTCTACTCGTGCATACAACTCCCAAGAAACCAAGTTATTCCAAAGAGTCCACTATAAACTCCTATGCATGGTGTGTTACACCATTCTAAGTATATTCATGTTTTTGTCTATCTTCCAAATTAAAGTTTTGTTATGTGAAAGTTAGTGATTAAAGCTCTCACGAACTTGATGGCACACTTTATTTTCTTGCACATAGTAAACTTGAACTATTGTGCCCATCTATGTTGCTTATATGCTTGCAAGTTATAAGTTGGGAGTTAGAAGAACCATGCTGTAATGGGGAACGCTTTCAACACTTGTACATCTCTATTCATTTGATATCATGTTCTTTTGTTTATGGATGCCGGCAGTGTGAAATAAAAGGGGATCTTGTAAGTTCATGGAGTTTTGTATATGTGTTAGAGAAACACCTGGGCGGCTAGCCTAAGCCATGCATATTCATGGTGGAGCATAAGCATATTGAGCAATCTATGAAGCATCTTCAGAAAAAAATAGAAAAAAAGAAAATAAAAAAGGAGAAAAAACCATGCTCATGGTAAATAAAAAGATCGCTGAGATGCTCATTGTCTGTTTCCTTGTCATTTTGATATGGTATAGCTCTTGCGTCATGGGGCAATAGGTACCCCGTTGGCGGTTCTCTATGATAGACATATACTTACAATGACAAGAACTTGCTTGTGACTAAAGTTGAGTAGCATGAGGAATGGCCCTCGTACTCAAGGGGCATGAGATTTTCAACTTGTTATTTGTCAAGCATATAACTCATATTTGTCTCACTTTAACCTTAATCACTTCAAGATGCTTATGATAGGGGAAATGAGAGCTCAAAGCTAGTAAGTACCATAATTTTTGGAAGCTCTTTACGAAACTTGAAATCCCTGCTTCCCTCTGTGAAGGACCTTTCTTTTTACTTTTTGTTGAGTCTAAATCTTGTATCTTTATGGACCAATTAAGAGAGCATGGTTGTCATCCTTAGTTCAATGTGCACTGTCCCAAATTTTTTTGATTGATTCATAATTATGGTATTGCTTGTTCTTAAATTATTTGTATCTAGTCACCCTTATGAACTTTGAAGGTGTCCTATGCATTTATGTTTTGCTATTCCATGGAGGACAAGCTGAATACCACTCTCGCTATGTTTTCTATATGTGAAACAAACAAATGTCTTTCAATGCATTGTTATTCATGATATTTTGTTTGTGTAACCTTTCATGTTGCAACATAGTTGCTATGTCTTATTGTTAGAAATATATCTTTCATGCTTATGTTAGAGTACTTTGATACTAGCTATCAATGCTTTATAATACCTTGATCAAGGTTGTAATGGTGCATGTCACCTCAAAAATTATTCTTTTTATCACTTACCTAATCGAGGACGAGCAAGATTTAAGCTTGGGGATGCTTGATACGTCATAAACGTATCTATAATTTTTGATGCTACATGCTTGTTTTGTACCAACTATCTTATGTTTTGTCTACACTTTGAGGCATTTTTATACATTTTTTGGAACTAACCTATTAACAAGATGCCACAATGCCAGTAAAGAAAAGCTAGTAAATAAATATTCTCGGAATCGGACGAAACCAAAGCCAAAGTTCCTATTTTTCCAGACACTACACAGAGTCCGAAGGAGAGACGAAGAAGCGCCACGAGGCAGCCGCACCAGGGGGGCATGCAGGTCCACCCTAGGCCACGCCGCCCTATGGTTTGGTACCCTCGGGCATCAACCAACCTTGCCTCTTCGCCTATATAAACCCCCCGAGGAGAAAACCCTAAGTACCCGATCAGAAATCCACGAAAAAGTCCGTAGCCACCGCCACCATCGTCCCTAGATCGGGAGGGATCTGAATCTCTTCCTGACACCCTGCCGGAGAGGGGAGATCACCCTGGAGGCCTTCTTCATCACCATGCCAGCCTCCGGAGTGATGCATGAGTAGTTCATCCTTGGACTATGGGTCCATAGCAGTAGCTAGATGGTCATTTCTCCACTTTTCTGCTATCATGTTTAGATTTTGTGAGCTGCCTATCATGATCAAGGTCATCTATTTGTAATCCTACATGTTGTGTTTGTTGAGATCCGATGGATATTGAGTACTACGTCAAGATTGATTATTGATTATATCATGTCTATGTTATTTGTGATCTTGCATGCTCTCCATTGCTAGTAGTTACTCTGGCCAAGTATTTGCTTGTGACTCCAAGAGGGAGTATTTATGCTCGATAGTAGGTTCATGCCTCTAGTAATATGGGGGAGTGCTAGAAACCTCTAAGGTTGTAGATGTGTTGTTGCTACTAGGGAGAAAACAAAAATACTTTGTCCAAGGGTAATTATATTGTTTACTTTACACACCTTGCTTAATGCAATTATCTATTGCTTGCAACTTAATACTGGAAGGGGTTCAGATGATAACCTGAAGGTGGATTATTAGGCATAGATGCAGTTGGATTATGGTCTATGTATTATGTTTTAATACCCAAATGAATCTCACAGAAATCATCATGAGATGTACATGCATTGTTATGCATACTCAATTTGTCAATTGCCCAACTGTAATTTGTTCACCTAGCATGTTATTTATCTTATGGAGAAACACCTCCAGTGAACTGTGGACCCTGGTCCATTCCTTCCCACTGATATTCAATCTACTGCCTACGCTTTACTTTCTCCAATTGCTTTCTTCCACACTATACGTTTAATCCTTTGTTTTCAGCAAACCGGTGAGCTTGACAACCTCACTGTAAGTTGGCACAAAGTATTGTGGTTGTGTTGTGCAGGTTCCACGTTGTTGGCAACACCTTGGGAGTTGTTTCCTTTCTCCTACTAGTTCGATAACCTTGGTTTCACAAATGAGGGAAAACTTGATGCTATGCTCATCACACCTTGCTCTTGGGGTCTCCCAACAGTCTCTACAGTAACTGAGCCACATCAATCATCATCGTCATTGTCGTCATCTCCATCTCCCTCATCACCATTGTTTTCATCGTTGGGTGGGGGTTCAACTATGCTTGAAGGGCATCAATTTGAGCTGCCATATCAATGATTGTCTGGTCCCTTTCCATCAAAACTTGGTTCCTGTCCTGGACAGTTCCATTCAGCTGCACTATGGTCTGATACCTGCCAATAAGTTCTTGCTCCAAGACATTCACAGCGGTGTGCAAAGTATCAATTTCCTATCCATGAATCATAGACCATGGCTAGAATGATCAGCTACTTCCTTCAGCTGCATCACCTTACGGGCTAGCTCCCCATTCTCAATCTCCATGTCCTCTATGTGTTTATGGTGGGATGGCATGTCATTCCTGTTTCCTGGGGTATCCACACCATTCCCATTCCCATCATGTCTTCCATACTCACGGAAAGGGGAGTTCAGTGGAAGCCGGTGTTGGTGAAGGTGGCATAGGCGCGGCAATGCTTCATGCATAGACAAGTTTACCCTAGCTCCCAGGTGACATACCGCTTGGTGTAGACCAAATTCTCAGGTTTTGGCATAGTTGGGTCTCCAAAAATAATTGTTGTAATCTCCCATTTAGCATATCCATACACATAGGTATTCAATCTCCTTCCTTTGAACATTGTCTATAGATGGTTCAATGCCTGCGAGAGCTCCCATTGTTGCCTCACAAAGGGCCTAGGTGAATGGAGTCTGGCATACTCAACCTTAGTGGCTTCTCCCATCTATCAGTTAAAAGAGGAAAGTGTGGGAACATAAAATGATAAGGATTTATGAGAATGAAAGGCATAAAGATGAAATACATAGTTAATATAAACTTAATTAATTCAATGGCTTCCTGTTCCAAACCTAGGTCACGATCCTACAGTCAACACACAGGCTCTGATACCATCTGTAACACTACAGTACTAAAAAGACCGTAGCTTCTATGTAACATGCCAATCCCTGGATCGGTTCATTGGCTCACATAGAATATAGATGAATAACAAAATAAAATATCAGTGTATCATAAATAACGAAGGATCCAGAGTAATCATTTTTTACAATAATGCTTAGCTCAAAGGCTAGCCCAAACTTATTCAAGTATCAAACATAAATAAATAACTCCTTCAGTCTTCAAATTGCCCATAAGCGAACAAGTGTAGAGTGAAGTACCGCGACCTAGTTGATCACTCAGAGTCGGAATATCCTGCAACATAAAACATAGCAGCCCCGAAGGGTCAATACATGGCATGTATGGAAAGTAGCACTAAGTAGGGAGACAATACACCTAGCAACTACATGCTAATTTGGCAGTTGGAACTTTGGCTAGCTAGCATTTTTCAAACACTTTGTCCTACTTTATTAAACCAATTTGATTCACATCAACCCACTATGTTCACCCATCAAGTTTTAGTAATCAAGAAATAAGGATGAGTGAGAATATGTCATAGCCTCGATATCAAGTAACTCATTTGTCAGTAACCGGGGACACGGATAAACACTTAGTTTTACACCCTGCAAGGGTTTGTATACTTTACCCATGTGACTTGGTCAACCCATCTCGTACCACCACACTCATATTGTATGATGATAGTGAGAATCCCAAGAAGAGACCATTCTGTAAGTAGATCCCCAAACCCCACTGCGCACCGGTATCAACCTACCATTCACTACATCTATGGCTACGCTGGGTTCAGGTCACCACGACCTACTGAGTCCAACCAACCACCCATTCTTACTGGCACATGGTTGCACATGTAAGCTACTGTAATAAAGATAACTAATCCTTCTCAGTGGCGTGGGCGGCATTCCCCACCATTATTCACACTCTATTGACAATCCAACCACTTCGCCTAGGTAATTCATTGACATTATGTTTTTTTAGTTGAACAAAACATATACTTCACCATAACATGATCCTTTCCCCGTCTATACAACATGTCTAAGCACATCTACCATACGAGGCTCAACTACAAGGGATTTCCCTACCGCAATACATAGGATATAGCATAGCATAATGTTACCTACAAATGTAGCTACGAAAATACACTACACATGCACAAAACAAAATAGTAGGACAATTTATGAACAAAGTAGTAGCTACTTGTGTCAACACCCGGATTTTTAATCCCATATGCCTGTTATGCCATACATCGCAATCCCAGGATTACCATTTTTGCGAGACATAACAGAATTGGATACCACAGTACATCATCCATTACAAACCATACATAAGGTCATACACAAATAAGGATATCATGATCCAGTTCTTAATACAACTAAAGAAGTGGAAATACGTAATAATAACGGTAGCGTAGGCGAAGCTCCATCTTCGGGGTCACAGGCAATGCTGACGATGGGAGATGATCCTAGTTGTCGTAACCTTCCTGGGGTCCATCCTCCAGGTACTCCTCTTCATAGTCTGGCCATGGGAATAGCCAGGGACAAAGCCAAAGCCATGAGTACTCTTTAAGTACTCGCAAACTAATACTAACAAGTGAAGGGGGTTTTTGTAGTAGGACACTAAGCTCTAGGGTTGTTTTGCAAAAAGCCAGATTTACATCTAGTAAGTTCAGAAATGTAGAAAGCTAGTTGAAGTTTTATAAAACTTAAGGGGGAACATGTATCTCATATCACAACTCTGTTGTGGTCATGTCAAAATCTCAATTCGTTTCACAACTAATTTTGAAAACATCTGACGGGGGAACAGTATGGCCACTCCAACTGTCCATAACCGCGGACACGGCTATTCGAATAGTTTGACACTTTGCAGAGATTGTACACTTTCATCACAACATTCGATACATCCGTCAGGAACAAATCCTGAATTCACCATACTCAGTATGCGGATAATCAATCCTAACCTTTCAATTACACGTTATAGTATAAGCACCTCTCCTGTGAGTTTGGCCTCCCAACCATGACCACGGTCATCTTGGGTACTGCACAGGTGGACAATCTTCACAAGGTAGCCTCAGCTCAGACCTTGGCCGTGAGGGAACCAATACTAAGGTATATAAGTTTCCAGTCATGCCCTATCCAATTCTCGGGTATTGTGGTTGTATGGTAAAATTGGAATGGTATCGCATCCAGATAACCATCAGTTTTATAAAGGGATAAGGATCATGCCTCAACATTTTCATCGCCAAAATCATCTGGTGTTCGGAAACACATGTCCAAAACATTTCAATAGAATGATCCATCATTCCAAGGTTTTCATAACCATTTTTCCACCAAGAATTCCCATCTAAAGTTGATCAAGATTTATGCTCAGCACTAGTATCTACAAGTGGGGGTAAGTACTAATGAGGGGTGGTAAACTAGTGGAGTTTAACTAAGTTTAATCTCATGCCTTGGGATGACATAAAGATTATCTAGCTTAGGCCAAATTTTATGCTCTTTATGCAACCTTCAATTATCTTTATAACATCTACAATTGACTTAAGTAAGCTCTAAGTACTAGCTTTGATAAAGAAATAAAGTATAAAACTTGCAAGTAAAACTAGGATTGGGTATCATCAAAAGTATCTACCCAAGCATGCTTAGTGCATTGTATAGGTTATTTAGCTCTCATAATTGCAAGTGTTAGCTTCCAAGGGTAATAGCTTGCTAAAGTAGAGTATCTGGCAAGTGTTAGCTTGCAAGGGTAATAGCTTGCTAAAGTAGAGTATCTTGCAAGTGTTATCTTGCAAGGGTAATAGCTTGCTAAAGTAGAGTATCTTGCAAGTGTTAACTTGCAAGGGTAATAGCTTGCTAAAGTAGAGTATCTTGCGAGTGTTAGCTTGCCTTGTGCAGAGCAGTGGTTGAAGTTCTCCTCGGCTTCTTCTGCGTAGTATCCTCCTTCTTCCTCGTATCCTTGGTCGGTACTAGCGTCTATAAATAAATACGAGGTACACAATCACCAAACAATACTTAATTACTTTCGATCATCACACACAAGGGTCCTATAGATGATCTAGCATCATCACTAACATTACAAGATTAAAGCTTGGTTTAATTTCTTTAATTTTTAGGAAAGTAATTTCTACTCATTGAAAAACTACTTAAAATTTAATATTCTCCAAACCAAACATGGGATTATGTTGACACATGTCATCACCACATATTTCAGTTCATGGGAATGTGATTTAAAGCGGTGTCATAATTTAATAAGATTTAACCTTTTATTTTAAATAAAAATAAGTGAGTAGAAATGCCTATGTGGCATCCTTTTATTACTTGAACATTATTTCTATAAGTAAACCCAGATATTTTTATATATTCTGAAAGGTATGATCAAATGTGATTTTTGAGAGTTGGAATCAACTCAAAAGCTATTATGGTTTAAATTGGAAAAATGTTTGAATGCAGAAAAGGTTCTGCCTTGTTATTTTTACCAAGGGTGATCTACAGATCCAAAGTATTTGAATCCAACGGGCTTGGATTCAGCATTTCCATACCTTTCTAACAAAATTGGTTTCATTCAATTTGGTTCACTAAATCGAGCTGGGTTGATTTTTGAAACTAGGTACAGAACTATGTTTGAATGAAAATGGAAAAATCCAAATTCAAACGAGTGGGCTGCGCGGGAAACGATACTGGGCCGGCCAGCTAAGAACAGCGCTTACGCGGGCTGGTTAAATTGTTGTCCCCATGCGTCAGTGAGACAGGTGGGTGCGAAGCGGTACGGGGCAATGTGGTGCGTTGGATTAGAAGTAAAATCAACGGCTGAGGGTCGTCGTCGATGATGAACTAGTCACCGGCGAGCTCGAACCCTAGCGGCGCAGTGGGGGTTGTGGGAGGCTCACCGGGGCTCAGGCGAGCGTCGGCGATGCGGGAGAACGACAAAGTCGACGACGGCGAACATCCTGGTACCGGCAGCTTCTCCTGGGGTGGACGAAATCGACGACGCCCTTCTTCTCCAGAGGCGGCCTGCTCCGGCGCAATTCCAGCGATGCGCTGCTCGCCTTGCTCCGGGAACAGGGTGGAACGATCAGTGAGGATAGGGGAGTGAGATGGTGTGAAGATTTTGAGCGGGGGAGGCCTCTATTTATAGTCTCGACGACGAGACTGAACGGGATGGGCAGGCGACGGTGGCGACATGGCTACGGGCTGCTAGAGGCATGGCCGGCGGTGGCGATCGGTCGGTGGTCTCCTGGCGATGCTCTATGGCTTTAATGCGCATGTAGGGGCGGTGGCAAACGGTCTGGAACATGCGATGCTCTGCGCGGCAGAGGCGGCGTCTTCGACGGTGAGCGGTGGCTGTGAGGCATGGGGCGGCGACGGGGATGTCTGGCGGTCTCCTGGGACGGTGGTGATCGCGTATGCACGTGGCGAGGACGGCGCGCGGTCTGGTCTGTCGAGCGTGGTGTTCTGGCGTGCTCTCGGCATGCGCTCAGAGAAGCTTGGCATGGCTTGGGCGTGTGGTCCAGTGGCTGGCAGGGTTCGAGCGCTGCACAGGGGGTGGCGGTGGACGGTGGGCTGTGTCCTAGACATGCTATTTAGGCTTGGTGCTTGCTCTGTGTGAGACCCTGGCGCATGGCTCAATAGGATTGATAGGAAAACTCATACCAACAAGTTGCAACTTCTTTTCCGGAAGCTCATTCGAAAAGAACTCTAAGGTTAAGCGTGCTTGGCCTAGAGCAATTCTAGGATGGGTGACCGACCGGGAAGTGGGTAACCGGGTGCGCACGAGTGAGGACAAAGTGCACAGAAAAGACTAGTTTAGGTCTGTGGGGCTAGTCTAGAGATCCTATTGAGCTGCCAGAAGTGACAGCCGTCGGTCCGGGGTGGCCGGGGGTGTTACAAGTTGGTATCAGAGCCGACCCTCGCGGTTAAACGGGCGTGTGCGGGTCAGTGGCGGACATGTGGCGCATGGCGCGTGTGGCCCGAAGTGGACACGGCATGGCACATGTGCCGGCACTGGACGCACAGACGTGTGCCAAGAGGGGACGTTCCTGGCTTGTGGTTGATCGACGAGGACGTCGATCTTCTAAGGGTGGGTGTATGTGAGACCCTGGCGCATGGCTCAATAGGATTGATAGGAAAACTCATACCAACAAGTTGCAACTTCTTTTCTGGAAGCTCATTCGAAAAGACTCTAAGGTTAAGCGTGCTTGGCCTAGAGCAATTCTAGGATGGGTGACCGACCGGGAAGTGGGTAACCGGGTGCGCATGAGTGAGGACAAAGTGCGCAGAAAAGACTAGTGTTGGTCTGTGGGGCTAGTCTAGAGATCCTATTGAGCTGCCAGAAGTGACAACCGTCGGTCTAGTCTTTTCTGCGCACTTTTTCCTCACTCATGCGCACCCGGTTACCCACTTCCCGGTCGGTCACTCATCCTAGAATTGCTCTAGGCCAAGCACGCTTAAACCTTAGAGTTCTTTTCGAATGAGCTTCCGGAAAAGAAGTTGCAACTTGTTTGTATGGGTTTTCCTATCAATCCTATTGAGCCATGCGCCAGGGTCTCACATACACCCACCCTTAGAATATCGACGTCCTCGTCGATCAACCACAAGCCAGGAACGTCCCCTCTTGGCACACGTCTGTGCGTCCAGTGCCGGCACATGTGCCATGCCGTGTCCACTCCGGGCCACACGCGCCATGCGCCACATGTCCGCCACTGACCCGCACACGCCCGTTTAACCGCGAGGGTCGGCTCTGATACCAACTTGTAACACCCCCGGCCACTCCGGACCGACGGTTGTCACTTCTGGCAGCTCAATAGGATCTCTAGACTAGCCCCACAGACCAACACTAGTCTTTTCTGCGCACTTTGTCCTCACTCATGCGCACCCGGTTACCCACTTCCCGGTCGGTCACCCATCCTAGAATTGCTCTAGGCCAAGCACGCTTAACCTTAGAGTTCTTTTCGAATGAGCTTCCGGAAAAGAAGTTGCAACTTGTTTGTATGGGTTTTCCTATCAATCCTATTGAGCCATGCGCCAGGGTCTCACACTCTGGCTAGCTAGCCATGGTCGGCTGGCAAGGGGGTTCTCGGGTTGGCATGGCATGGGACAAAGGGTAGGGGCTAGGGTTTGTCCAAGAACTGGTTGGCACTGAGGGAGACAAGGGTGATCAATGGTGAACATTTCTTAGCCAATTTACTGCTCAAAACTGTGAAGTTTGGCCAGATTGATTTATTGCATCCAAGTGTTTGATGAAATGGCCGCAAGAACTCAAGTTTTGAATTTTGAAAAGATTTTTGGTGGGTGTGCTAGGCATGTGCTGGTGAGTCTGTGGATGCTTGGGTTTTGAAAGTTGAGCTTGTTTGAGTGGTTTTTGAAAAAGTGGGATCTTCCTATATGATATATATTCAATTTTAAACTGTCATTTAAACTATGCATTTGAATGTTTCTGGATGATCACAAGGTGGGCCTTGGTACTTTTTTATGAGTACTATCAAGGGGTGCAAAGATCCAAACAAGTTTCTGTTAAGTTTTGAAAGTTAGAGATAGCCAAAGTAGGCATGGGAGTTAATTTGGCAAAAGTGACCATTCACTTATTTTGTTTGTTTTGATTTATTTATCTTTGGGAAAAGTGTGGGGATTGTTTAGATGATGTTTAATTCACCTAAGAATCATTTTACAAGCAAGGAAACACACAAGCAAGGTAATTCAAAAGAATCCAAATTGGAATGCATACACACATGCATGCCTTCATATTTTTATTTAGAAAAGTTTTTGTTAATCCTAAATTTTGATGATTAGAGTTTGATGATCCAAGTTTCATATTTTTTGGGATGTTACAAACCTTCCCCCCTTAAACAAAATCTCGTCCCGAGATTTGAAAAAGGACGAAAATATTACCTAGGTTTTGAAGAGATCGGGAAACTCCGTCCTGATGAGATCTTCGCGCTCCCAGGTAGCTTCCTCTTCCGTGTGGTTACTCCACTGAATTTTGAGAAACTTGATTCTCCGGGTTCTGGTAGTTCTGAAAGCTTCTTCCAAAATACGGATGGGTACTTCGGGATAGGTCAGGTCATCATTGATCTCTATAGTCCGGTGATCAATATTCTTGAACACTTCAGTCTTCTCTGGGACTCCTAGACACTTGCGAAGTAATGAGATATGGAACACATTGTGCACGGCTGACATATCTTCAGGTAGTTCCAATTGATACGACACCTCTCCTCGACGGTTTAGAATTTTGAAAGGTCCGATATATCTGGGGGCTAACTTTCCTTTCAGCTGGAAACGCTGCATTCCCTTCAATGGCGACACTTTCAGATATACAAAATCTCCTATGTTGAAGGCGAGGTCTCGACGTCTCTTGTCGGCGTAACTCTTCTGTCTTGACTGGGCTGTCTTGAGGTGCTCATGAATCTTGTGAACCTTCTCTTCTGCTTCTCGTAGGATATCGGGTCCGAAAATCTGACTCTCTCCTACTTCTGACCAGTTCAAAGGGGTGCGACACTTTCTTCCGTACATAAATTCAAATGGGGCCATTTGCAAACTATCTTGATAACTATTGTTGTATGAAAATTCTGCGAACGGTAGACAATCTTCCCACTTAGATCCATATTCTAACACACATGCTCTCAGCATATCTTTGAGTATTTGATTTACTCACTCCGTTTGTCTGTCGGTCTGAGGGTGATAAGAGGTACTGAAATCTAGTCGGGTTCCTAAACCTTCTTGGACTTTCTTCCAGAATCTCGAGGTAAACTGAGTTCCTCGATCTGATACGATGTTCTTGGGGACTCCATGCAAACTAACGATTCTAGCGATGTATAACTCCGCTAGCTTCGAACTCTGATATGTGGTCTTGACGGGTAAGAAATGGGCGACTTTGGACAATCTACCCACTATGACCCAGATAGAGTCATTTCCCCTACTAGAAGTAGGCAATCCGGTGATAAAGTCCATTCCCACAGAATCCCATTTCCAATCCGGAATCTGCAAGGGTTGCAACAATCCAGCGGGTCTTTGATGTCCTGCCTTGATTTCTCTCTTCATCTTATGCCACCAAAATTGCTCTTTCAAATCTTGATACATCTCCTTTCCTCCAGGGTGGATAGAATAAAGAGTATCATGAGCTTCCTTCAAAATAACTTCTTTCAACTCAGAATCTGCTGGTACACAAAGGCGTCCTTTGTACCACAGAACTCCTTCTTCATCTTCGGTGAATCCAGGTACTTTGCCTGTACCGATACGATGCTTGATTCCATCGATACTAGCATTACCTTGCTGCACCTCTTTGATCTGGCTGATCAAAGTGGTTTGAAGCTCTATGCTAGCCAAAAATCCTTCACTCACTAATTCCATTCGAAAATCTTCCATCTCTTTGTGCAAACTTGGTTGCTCCTTCAAAATCATGGAGTTCAAGCGGCACGGCAATCTGCTAAGGGCATCGGCTACTACATTGGCTTTACCAGGGTGATAGTGAATGTCTAGATCGTAATCCTTGATTAGCTCAATCCATCTTCTCTGCCTCATATTCAGCTCCTTATGAGTGAATATATACTTCAGGCTTTTGTGATCCGAATAAAACTCACAACGGTTTCCCATCAGGTAATGCCTCCATGTCTTCAGGGCTAGAACTACGGCTGCGAGTTCGAGGTCACGGGTTGGGTAATTTTGCTCATCTTGTTTTAATTGTCGGGATAGATAAGATATAACCTTGCCTTCTTGCATTAGCACACATCCGAGACCGATCTTGGATGCATCACAATACACATCGAAGGGCTTTGTGATATCCGGCATGATTAAGATTTGGGCTGAAATCAATCTCCTCTTGAGTTCTTGAAAACTCGCTTCACATTTGTCGGTCCATTCAAACTTCTTGTCCTTCTTCAGCAATTGAGTCATGGGTCTGGTGATACTCGAGAATCCTTCTACGAACTTGCGGTAGTATCCCGCCAATCCGAGAAATGCACGAACTTGGGTTTGAGTGGTTGGGGCTTGCCAATCTTCGACATCTTTCACCTTTGCTGGGTCAACGGCAATTCCTCCGGCTGAGACAATGTGGCCGAGGAATCCTACCTCCTGTAACCATAATTCACATTTGCTAAACTTTGGCATACAACTGATGCTCTCTAAGGGTTCCAAGAATGGTCCTTAGGTGTAGCTCATGTTCTTCTTCTAATTTGGAATAAATAAGAATGTCATCGATGAAAACAATGACAAAATTATCCAAGAATTCCATAAAAATCTTATTCATGAGATTCGTGAAATAAGCGGGGGCATTGGTTAATCCAAAAGACATGACAGTATACTCGTATAATACATATCTGGTGGTAAAGGCAGTCTTGGGAATATCCCCTACACGAATCTTGAGTTGATGATAGCCTGTTCTAAGATCAATCTTAGAAAACACTTTGGCACCGGTCAACTGATCAAACAAATCTTCTATCTTGGACAAGGGGTACTTGTTCTTGATGGTGACATCATTCAACTTCCGATAATCCGTACACAGACGGTTACCTCCATCCTTCTTGTCCACAAATAAGACAGGTGATCTCCATGGTGACGCACTTGGTTGAATTAATCCAATTTCCAACATGGAATCCAGTTGCTTCTTCAATTCTGTTAGTTCGGACGGGTTCATACTATATGGTCTCTGGGCTATGGGTCCTGTTCCGGGGATTAGTTCGATGATAAACTCGATATCCCGATCTGGGGGCATACTGGGCAAAACATCTTGAAATACATCGGGGTATTCACAGACTATCCGAACTTGGTCAATGGTAGGTTGGGCTATACTCTTGTTGCACTTGAATTGACGAAGTAAGGTTTCAGATATATGCTCAACTGATATTTCGGCTGTACTGGTCATGCTAATGGCTTTCTTGGCACAGTCAATCAATCCTTTATGTTTGGACATCCAATCCATCCCTAGTACTACTTCCAAACCTTTAGTTCCAAGCACTATCAGGTTAGCATAAAAATCTATGCCATGGATTCGGATAGGGACGGCTTTGCAAATTTGCCTAGCCTTGGTGGTTGAACCGGGAATTTGAACGATCATAACATGCTTCAGTTTTGTTGGTTGAATCTTACTAGTGCAGGCAAACTCTTTGGTGACAAATGAGTGCGATGCACCAGAATCAAACAACACTCGAGCAAGCACTGAATTAACAGAAAACATACCCAGCACGACGTCTGGCACTTCCTAAGCTTCTTCTGCATGCATGAGAAAAAGACGGCCGTTGCGTTTGAGCGAATTCCCTAGGGCAAACCTTCTTCCTGGCTGAACACGACGCTGCTGCTAAGCTGGGGCATTGGTATTGGGGTTTGCGGCATTATTCTTGTTGGGGCACTCGTTGGAGTAGTGACCCTTATTTCCATAGTCATAACAAGTTACCTACGACTTGTCCTTTGCTGCAACAGGCACAACATTGCTTCCAGTCCTCGGGGCAGTGTTGGTGTCGGTGGTAGCATTGTTGTTGAACTTGGGTGGGGCACGGTTGAAATTGTTAGAGTTGCCGGGGTTGTTGTGATTTCCTCCGGGCCTAGGGTTTCCACGGTTGGGATAGGTCGGACGGTTCATCGGGGGTCTGTTGGTTCTCGGGGCAAATCCTAGAGATGGGTTAGGGCGATACTTTGGGGTCTGATGGGTTCCTGGCTGATGCATCATGCGTCGCTTGCGGTTCTCGTTGGCTTGGTTGATCTTTTCTTCCATCTGGATGGCAGAGTCGACAAGGGCTTCAATATCAGCAAAGGGGATATTGACTAACACCTTCTGCATCTCATCGTGCAGACCATTCAAGAATCTCATCCGAGGCATACCTAGCTAATGAAGAGAATTTGTTACGGTATTCCACTACAGTCATCCTTCCTTGCTTCAGTTCTCTGAACTCATCTCTCATTCTCTTGATCAAACCTGGTGGCACATGGGTTCTGCTGAACTTGACTTTGAATTCCTCCCAGGTCATCATCTGTCCTCCAGTCATGCCACGAACACTGTTCCACCATGCTTTGGCATCTCCGGCTAGATAATGGGTGGCGAACAGAACTTTCTCGTTAGCTTCCACTCTGACGACTTCTAGGTTGTTTTCCATGGTTTGCAGCCAATCATCAGCATCTAAGGGCTCTTCTGACTTCGTGAAAACAGGTGGGTTGGTGTTCTGGAAATTCTTGAGTTTAGATCCATGGTTGTCCTGATTTCCGTGGCCTTGATTGTTGTGGGCTAGCTGAGCTATCTGTTGAAGGGTGGCTAGGTTGGCTTGACGTTCCTCTCTTTCAGCTTCGCGGTTAGAAACCAACATTTGCAGGATCTGCAACATCGGGTCCGGGGATGAACCACTTCCTCTGCGTGGCATCTGAAGACTGAGATAGATCATGAGAAAAGAGGGAAATTTCTAAGGTTTTGGGACTTTAAAAAGTTTTTAAAGTTTGACTCAGATTTTTCTAGCAACTTGCTTTTCTTTCATTCATTCATAGCACACGATACAAACACACACCACAAAACAAGAAAAACAGATGGTTTTAAGAACCATTCTAGAAACTACGATACAGTGGGACCAAATACAACTCATTACGCTAGTGCTCAAGTGCTACTACTCGTCAGAGTCAGTGTAGTCGTCATCCTCATCATCCTCATCGTCATTGATGAAGGCGAAATCCTCCTCATTGGTGAAGAAATCCATAGCCTGATCCTCCAGAAAATCATCATCATCGCTGAGATAGGAGTAGGGGTCTCCACGAAGATCCTCTCTAGCATTCTCCCTTTCCTCCAACTGCATGTCTCTCTCGTGGATGGTCTCCTCCAAAGACGAGATACGGTGGCGAAGACGGGCAATGATGCGCTCCTTCTTATCAATCTGACGGCGACGAGACTTGCGATCCTTTGCTAGCATGGCGATGGTCTGATCCTTTGTCTTGATGATGGTGGACTTGTGGTTGGAGTAGTCATGGCAATTATCCAACTCCTGCTGACGATCGTACATCATGAAGCTAAGGTGGTCCAACTGAGTCTTCAGCTAATGGTGGTATGGGGCTTCCAGTGGCTGTCCATTAGCATCACGCCTTGGGAAAAACTCAAAGCGGGTACCCTTGATATGGTTGATACTCTGCCCACACAAACGGGCAAGAGCTTCCTGCATGGCCCTAGCAAGTCCATCGAGCCAGTTGTTCTCTCTTAAGGTGAATTGAATTCCCTCGGCAGTGGGAGGTTCAATCTTTCCTCGGATACTTGCAACAATTAGCCACTGCAGATCTTATCCTCCTTTATCATTGAGCTGAGCTCCGAAGAACTCGGGGTGCGGACGCTCCAGAAGTTCCGAAAGCTAGTCCAAATCCCTCTCAAAGATAAGGTCTCCTCCATTCCCCAACTGATAAAACTTGCTGTACTTCACGTACATCTATAAGAATATAGGATGAGTAAGTTAGTAGAGTGATCAAGTGTGTCAAATTTTATGTATTTTGCAAGAGTTTTTGAGGAACATGAATTTTCATGAAAGAATCAAGGTGATAAGAATGGGAATAAGTTTTTGTAAATATTTGCTTCCTTTAGTTTTGAAACTAAGTTTTTGATTCAAACTTCCAGTCTAACTAGGGTCTCCTATGGTCAGGATGGCTCTGATACCAACTTGTCAACACCCAGATTTTTAATCCCAGATGCCTGTTATGCCATACATCGCAATCCCAAGATTACCATTTTTGCGAGACATAACAGAATTGGATACCACAGTACATCATCCATTACAAACCATACATAAGGTCTTACACAAATAAGGATCTCATGATCCAGTTCTTAATACAACTCAAGCAGTGGAAATACGTAATAATAACGGTAGCGTAGGCGAAGCTCCATCTTCGGGGTCACAGGCAATGTTGACGATGGGAGATGATCCTAGTTGTCGTAACCTTCCTGGGTTCCATCCTCCAGGCACTCCTCTTCATAGTCTGGCCATGGGAATAGCCAGGGACAAAGCCATGAGTACTCTTTAAGTACTCGCAAACTAATACTAACAAGTGAAGGGGGTTTTTGTAGTAGGACACTAAGCTCTAGGGTTGTTTTGCAAAAAGCCAGATTTACATCTACTAAGTTCATAAATGCAGAAAGCTAGTTGAAGTTTTATAACACCTAAGGGGGAACATGTATCTCATATCACAACTCTGTTGTGGTCATGTCAAAATCTCAATTTGTTTCACAAGTCACTTTGAAAACATCTGACGGGGGAACAGTATGGCCACTCCAACTGTCCATAACCGCGGACGCGGCTATTCGAATAGTTTGACACTCTGCAGAGATTGTACACTTTCACCACAACATTTGATACATCCGTCAGGAACAAATCCTGAATTCACCATACTCAATATGCGGATAATCAATCCTAACCTTTCAATTACACGCCCTAGT
Organism: Avena sativa; assembly: GCA_916181665.1. Taxonomy (NCBI): domain Eukaryota; kingdom Viridiplantae; phylum Streptophyta; class Magnoliopsida; order Poales; family Poaceae; genus Avena; species Avena sativa. Next base: position 318,078,893 of record OV702281.1, read on the forward strand.
ATAAGCACCTCTCCTGTGAGTTTGGCATCCCAACCATGACCACGGTCATCTTGGGTACTTCACAGGTGGACAATCTTCACAAGGTAGCCTCATCTCAGACCTTGGCCGTGAGGGAACCAATACTAAGGTATATAAGTTTCCAGTCAAGCCCTAACCAATTCTCTGGTATTGTGGTTGTACGGTAAAATTGGAATGGTATCGCATCCAGACAACCATCATTTTTATAAAGGGCTAAGGCTCATGCCTCAACATTTTCATCACCAAAATCAGCTGGTGTTCGGAAACACATGTCCAAAACATTTCAATAGAATGATCCATCATTCCAAGGTTTTCATAACCATTTTTCCACCAAGTATTCCCATCTAAAGTTGATCAAGTTTTATGCTCAGCACTAGCATGTACAAGTGGGGGTAAGTACTAATGAGGGGTGGTAAACTAGTGGAGTTTAACTAAGTTTAATCTCATGCCTTAGGATGACATAAATATTATCTAGCTTAGGCCAAATTTTATGCTCTGTATGCAACCTTCAATTATATTTCTAACATCTACAATTGACTTAAGTAAGCTCTAAGTACTAGCTTTGATAAAGAAATAAAGTATAAAACTTGCAAGTAAAACTAGGATTGGGTATCATCAAAAGTATCTACCCAAGCATGCTTAGTGCATTGCATAGGTTATTTAACTCTCATAATTGCAAGTGTTAGGTTGCAAGGGTAATAGCTTGCTAAAGTAGAGTATCTTGCAAGTGTTAGCTTGCAAGGGTAATAGCTTGCTAAAGTAGAGTATCTTGCAAGTGTTAGCTTGCCTTGTGCAGAGCAGTGGTTGAAGTTCTCCTTGGCTTCTTCTTCGTAGTATCCTCCTTCTTCCTAGTATCCTTGGTCGGTACTAGTGTCTATAAATAAATACGAGGTACACAATCACCAAACAATACTTAACTACTTTCAATCATCACACACAAGGGTCCTATAGATGATCTAGCATCATCACTAACATTACAAGATTAAAGCTTGGTTTAATTTCTTTTATTTTTAGGAAAGTAATTTCTACTCATTGAAAAACTACTTAAGATTTAATATTCTCCAAACCAAACATGGGATCATGTTGACACATGTCATCACCACATATTTCAGTTCATGGGAATGTGATTTAAAGTGGTGTCACAATTTAATAAGATTTAACCTTTTATTTTAAATAAAATAAGTGAGTAGAAATGCCTATGTGGCATCCTTTTATTACTTGAACATTATTTTTGTAAGTAAACCCATATATTTTTATATATTCTGAAAGGTATGATCAAATGTGATTTTTGAGAGTTGGAATCAACTCAAAAGCTATTATGGTTTAAATTGGAAAAATGTTTGACTGCAGAAAAGGTTCTGCCTTGTTATTTTTACCAAGGGTGATCTACAGATCCAAATGATTTGAATCCAACGGGCTTGGATTCAGCATTTCCAGACCTTTCTAACAAAATTGGTTTCATTCAATTTCGGTCACTTAATCGAGTTGGGTTGATTTTTGAAACTAGGTACAGAACTGTGTTTGAATGTAAATGGAAAAATCCAAATTCAAACGAGTGGGCTGCGTGGGAAACGATACTGGGTCGGCCTGCTAAGCACGGCGCTTACGCGGGCTAGTTAAGTTGCTGTCCCCACGCATCAGTGAGACAGGGGGTGCGAAGCGGTACGGGGCAATGTGGTGCGTTGGATTAGAAGTAAGATCAACGACTGAGGGTCGTCGTCGACGATGAACTAGTCACCGGCGAGCTCGAACCCTAGCGGCGTAGTGGGGGTCGTGGGAGGCTCACCGGGGCTCAGGCGAGGGTCGGCGATGCGGGCGAACGACGAAGTCGACGACGGCAAACCTCCTGGTACCGGCAGCTTCTCCTGGGGTGGACGAAATCGATGACGCCCTTCTTCTCCAGAGGCGGCCTGCTCCGGCGCAATCCCGGCGATGCGCTGCTCACCTTGCTCCGGGAATAGGGTGGAACGATCAGTGAGGAGAGGGGAGTGAGATGGTGTGAAGAGTTTGAGCGGGGGAGGCCTCTATTTATAGTCTCGACGACGGGACTGAACGGGATGGGCAGGCGACGGTGGTGACATGGCTACGGGCTGCTAGAGGCATGGCCGACGGTGGCAATCGATCGGTGGTCTCCTGGCGATGCTCTATGGCTTTAATGCGCGTGTAGGGGCGGTGGCAAACGGTCTGGAACATGCGATGCTCTGCGCGGTAGAGGCGACGTCTTCGACGGCGAGCGGTGGCTGTGAGGCATGGGGCGGCGAACGGGGATGTCTGGCGGTCTCCTGGGATGGTGGTGATCGCGTATGCACGCGGCGAGGGCGGCGCGCGGTTTGTGGGCGTCTGTCGAGCGTGGCGTTTTGGCGCGCTCTCGGCATGCGCTCAGAGAAGTTTGGCATGGCTTGGGCGTGTGGTCCAGTGGCTGGCAGGGTTTTAGTGCTAGACAGGGGGTGGCGGTGGACGGTGGGCTGTGTCCTAGACATGCTGTTTAGGCTTGGTGCTTGCTCTGGCTAGCTAGCCATGGTCGGCTGGCAAGGGGGTGCTCGGGTTGGCATGGCATGGGACAAATGGTAGGGCCTAGGGTTTGTCCAAGAACTGGTTGGCACTGAGGGAGACAAGGCTGATCAATGGTGAACATTGCTTAGCCAATTTACTGCTCAAAAGAGTGATGTTTGGCCAGATTGATTTGTTGCCTCCAAGTGTTTGATGAAATGGCCGCAAGAACTCAAGTTTTGAATTTTGAAAATATTTTTGGTGGGTGTGCTAGGCATGTGCTGGTGAGTCTGTGGATGCTTGGGTTTTGAAAGTTGAGCTTGTTTGAGTGGTTTTTGAAAAAGTGGGATCTTTCCATATGATATAGATTCAATTTTAAACTGTCATTTAAACTATGCATTTGAATGTTTCTGGATGATCACAAGGTGGGCCTTGGTACTTTGTTATGAGTACTATCAAGGGGCGCGAAGATCCAAAAAAGTTTCTGTTAAGTTCTGAAAGTTAGAGACAGCCAAAGTAGGCATGGGAGTTAATTTGGCAAAAGTGACCATTCACTTATTTTGTTTGTTTTGATTTATTTGTCTTTGGGAAAAGTGTGGGGATTGTTTAGATGATGTTTAATTCACCTAAAAATCATTTTACAAGCAAGGAAACACACAAGCAAGGTAATTCAAAAGAATCCAAATTGGAATGCATACACACATGCATGCCTTCATATTTTTATTTAGAAAAGTTTTTGTTAATCCTAAATTTTGTTGATTAGAGTTTGATGATCCAAGTTTCATATTTTTGGGATGTTACAACTTGCCTTGGCGGTAGGTGTCGAAAGCAGTCCTCACAGAAAAAGGGGTTGCACTCGTCACAATCTACACGATACAAATTTGCAACACATAAACAATCATACACAACCATAACAATGCACAAATGCATGCATGACAATTTCAACAAGGACTCAGTAGCCATTGTATGTTTTCTGGCTTTTATGACTATTGATTACATGTATGGAAAACATTTTATGCAACAAAAACATTTATTGTGAATTATTGATTATAATAATGGAGTTATAAGCAAAACATTAGGCCTTTGCTGTAGACAGTGTTGTTCAATCTAGAAAAAAAATAGTACTGCATAGGTAACGTGTTTTAGAACCAGTGACAACAAGAATCACTTAAAAAGGACTTACAGATCTTTTTCTGGAATTAAAATACTACTATACACCTTTTAATAAACTCAAAAATATACGTACTGTATACTTGCGATATTATTTCACAAACAAATTCTACGCAATTTCGTGATTTCAACGGTATATTACTTGTAATTTTTGGACCAGTAAAATCTTTTATTATGATTTTTTGAAGTTTTGGCTATTTTTCGGAATTTTATTTATGCAAGCCATGTGATGGCGATCGTGCGGTCAGGGAGGCGTTCTTCCTCACCTGGTCGTTGTTGGCGAGGTGGTGGCAGCAAGGCGTGTAGGGGTTCATAGCATGGAAAACAAAAAATTTATATCACATGAACATAAAAAAGCCAAGATCTAATCTACTAGATCACTGCAACGAGTTGATAAAGTACTAACCCTCGAAGATCCAAAGCGGTTAACTAGATCGGATTCTTATGGTTGATGTAGTGTTCACTTGCCGATCTCAAGATCATGAAGACAATCCTTTCGGAGCCGTGTTCCGGCAGCGCTCCTGCAGTCGATCACACATTCGGTACTTGATGAAGACCTTTCTCTCCCTTGTTCCAGCAGGCAGCAGAGGTTGTAGATCTCCTCTCGATTTCTACAGCACGACGGCGTGGTGGTGAAACGAAGGAGTAGATCTCGCAGGGCTTCGCCTAAGACGGAGCAAGTATGCTGGATTATAGAGAACCTTGGTAACTAGGGTTTAGAGGCCAAGGGGTGGAGGTGGCCGGTGGCTAGATAAGGGCTAGGCGGCGGCGACTTGAGGAGGTACTAGGGCGGCGGAAACTTCGGGGTGGGGGCGGCCTAGGGTTTTTAGGTGAGGGGTAGGGGCGCCCTACCCCTCCTTATATAGGTGGGGAGAGGAGGTTGGGGGGAGTCCTCCCCCAAATCCTCTTAATGGTCGGCGGCAAGGGAGGGAGGGGAAACCTTCCCTAAGTAGGTTTCCTCTCCTCCCTCCACTAGGCAACCATGTTGGGATTTGACTTTTCAGTCTAGACTTTGATTTCTCTCTTCCCATTGCCCATCCAACTGACCTAGGACATGATTCAACCATTCCACATTGGTATGACACATCCATGTACCCTTCCCACTCCGGAGCGGTGGACCTTCTAGACCCTTCTAGAAGATTCCGGTGAAAACACCAAAAACATTTCCAAACTCCGGAATTGGACTTTCCTTATATGAATCTTATTCTCTCGACCATTCTGGATCTCCTTCTGATGTCCTGGATCCTATCCGATACTCCAAAAAACATTCTTCTCCAACTCATTACCATATCTAATAAATAACATCGAATCCTTAAGTGTGTCTCCCTACGGTTCGTGAATTATGCAAACATGATCGAGACACTACTTCGATCAATAACCAATAGAGGAATCTGGAAATTCATATGGCTCCCACATATTTATACGATTACTTCTTTATCGAATGAACCATTTACATATGATACCAATTTCCCTTTGTCTCGCGATACTTTACTTATATGAGGTTTGATCGTCAGTATATCTGCATACCTAGTTCAACCTCATTACCGATAAGTATCTTTACTCGTTCCTGTGATTTGTGATCCATTGTGATCCAGTCACATTCTTGTAAGCCAATTGGATGACATTCCATCGAGAGGGCCCGGAGTATATCTATCAGTCATACGGATGGACAAATTCCACTCTTGATCCATGTGCCTCAACACATATTTTCTGAATACTCAATGCCACCTTTATAACCACCCAGTTTTAAAGTGGTGTTTGATGTCATCAAAGCATCCATCTGATAATGGTGATTAACATGATCTCATGGTCGAAATATTTAGGTTACTATGTATTTGAAAGCTTATAGCAAAAGAACTAATGAAATGACTTGATCTTTATGCTACGCTTAACTATAGGAGTATGTCCATCACACCATTCTCCTAATGATATGATTTTTTTATTAATAACATCCAATGTTCATGATTCGGAAATCATAATCATCTATTAATCAAAAAGCTAGTATTACAAGAGGCTTACTAGGGACTCTTACATGTTTACAAATCACACAGGTATTAATGTTTCTGGTTAATACAATTATATCATGGTATGTAAAAATTTATCATAAACACAAAGATATAATAATAACTAATTTTAGTATTTCCTCTTGGGCATATCTCCAACATGGCGGTTTAGCAACGTTGTGGTGGGGGCTTCCGGTGCTCTTTGGCAGCGGGAAAACAGCTGACGCAACGCGACGGAGTTTGGCGGGCTCGACTGTCATCTTGGCATCGTGCTCCTCTTCCTGTAATGGCGACAAGACACGGACGGGGTCAGTGGATCGCGACCAACTCTGGCAACGTCGGGAGAAATCTCCTGACCACTGCAGGTAAGGGGAGAGGGTTAGGGTGAGGTGTTCCATTGAGGTAAGGGAGTTTAGGGGTCAATAGATAACATGGGAGGCTGGGGTTGTCGAGTTCGAGCTCGCACCGAAATAATGGCAGCGGCGGCGACAACAACTTTGGCGAGAAATTCCCGCGGCTTGGCGGCGGGTTAGATGGGGTAAAAGGGGGGTTCAACACAGGACGACGGGTTTATATGGAAATAGGTTGGATAGGGCTCGAGAGATAGAGTTTCAAACTGAATCGGCGATCCTCCCCGCAGAAATCGGCGACGGGCGGCAGTGTTCGTGTTGCAGACGAACGCGCCGGCGTTGAGACTAGCAAGCGGGACCCACATGTCGGGAGAGAAACAAACAAATGGAGAAAAATAAAAGGGGAAGGAGAGAAAGGCACGCGGCTGCGCTTTAGCTAGGCCAGTTGCGCGGCAGCACGGTGCTGCTCCGCGCTGGGCCCCGGGTGGGCCGGCTAGACTGCAGGCGGCTGGTGCGTGCGGCTATGTTTTCTTTTGTTTTTTATTTCCTGAACCAAATCCTTCTCTAAGTTTTCTAAATCTGTCTAGCTGTTTGTTTGTCTGAATTTACTGAAACATGAATTCAGTTACAAACTAAAACATGCATAATTTTTGTTCTACAGCTCAAAATTGAGCTAGACAAAATAGGGGTCTCGGGAAAAGAAGTCACACAGGTTCAACGATCTTGGGTACTCAGAGGGTTCGGGTTCGGGGTCTCGACCATTGATACGCCCAATTTGCATCACCTTTCTATATCATAATCTACCTCTATTCATTGATATTTGTCTTATTATGAGGTATTACTTATGTCTTTTCCACTGTTTTTGCATGTTGGATGATTCTTGGAGGATGGACTGCCGAAGTCTGGATTTTGATGGAAAAGAAGGCGTTTTGATGCAATTTCCAGAAGAATATGGAAAAATATGGAAAAATATTATTTTTCCAGAAGATTGAGGAAGCCAGAAAGAGGAGCGAAGAAGGGCCACATGGGGCCCACACCCCCCTAGGCGTGGCCCCACCCTGGGCCGTGCCTAGGGCAGGTGTGGCCCACCTGCCCGGCTCCCGACTCCGCCCTTTCGCCTATATCTTCCCTACGGAACCCTAAGCCTAGGGGTGACCACAGATAGATTTCCGTCGCCTCTAGGGGGCGGAAAACACCGAGAGAGAAAGATCTCTTCAGCAAACAGATTTTTGTCGGGGGAATTCCTTCCTGGAGAGGGGATATCGTCGCTATCAACACCATCGTAAAGCTAGGCTTCATCGGGATCATCATCATCATCCACACCATCATATCCACCAGCACCATCATCACCACTCCGTCCCGCTATAATAATTGTGTTGGATATTGCTTTAGTTCATAGGGGAAACTTTCTAGGTGTTAATTACTATTGTAGTTGATGCTTGTGAGTGGAACCATTAGATTATTGTTTATGTTCAGATTGTTATCCATTATCATATCATCTTTGATCTTGATCCATATGATGTCTTGTGAGTAGTTCGTTTAGTTCTTGAGGACATGGGAGAAGTCATGTTGTTATTAGTGGATTTGTGTTGAGTTATTATTCAATGGTTAGTATTTAAGTTATGGTGCTATTATTCTAGTGGTGTCATGTGAAAGTCGACTACATGATACTTCACCATTTATGGGCCTAGGGGAATGCATTGTGTATTTGGCTACTAATTGTGGGGTTGCCAGAGTGACAGAAACCTGAACCCCCGTTAGGACACCTTTGCACAAGGGAGTGTAGGATCTCAGAGTTTAAGTATGTGGTTAGATTTATATCTTAATTACTTTCCTGTAGTTACAGATGTTTGTAGGGGTTTAATCAAAAGTATGTATAAGTCCAAGTAAGGTCGGTACATTAGCACAGGTTTGCCTATACAACACTTACAACACTAAAGAAGAGTACTCAGCTTTTTGAAGTGAAAGCACTTGACAGAATTCCCATGTGTCCTCGAGAACGTTTGGTATTTATAAGTATTTCCACCGGCTTTTCCTTTGCTAAGAAACGATTGGGCCACTTGCTGCGTTTGTTCTTTGTTACTTGCACTTTATTTTGTTGCTTTATCAGAAAACCACTAAAAATCTGTTTGCTAAGTATTCACAGGGATTTCCTGCTCCATACCACTATTCAGCACCTTCTGCTCCTTGTTGGGATCGACACTCCTATTTATCGGAAGTACTACGATTCACCCCCTATATTTGTGGGTCATTAAGACTATTTTCTTTCTTGTTGGCTCATAAGCTTAAGATTCTTTATTTAAGATCTTTTGTGTGTTCAAGGAAGATTGCATGTTTGGCTTTATTACTTGTATGATTGCTTGTTTCTTTCAACTCTCTTGCTTGCTACCCAACCTTGCTAGCCAAAACCCTGTTTTGAGAAGCCATACTTCTCATGTTTCCAAAAACCTTTGAACCAAAAATCTTTGCCATTTCTGTCCATAATATCTACCAAGTAACTGTTGCTATTCCTAGCAAATTCTCAAGCTTCATCTACCTTTTGAATTAAAAAAGTATTTTGTTATGAGAAAACTAGTTAGTAAATCTCTCACGAACTTGACGGCACACCTTATTTTCTTGCCCCTAATAGACTTTAACCATTGTGCCATCGAAGTTGTATATGCTTGCATCTATACGTTGGAATTAGCAGAACCGTGCTTTCACGGGGAACATTTTGAACATTGCACCTGTACTTTGTACTCAGTTGATATCATGCTCTTTTGTCTATGGATGTCAACGGTGTGAAATAAAGAGGGAACTTGTAAGTCCATGGAGTCTGTATTTTGTGTTAGAGAAACGCCTAGCCCGCTATCCTAAGCCATGACTAATCATGGTGGAAACTTGCAGCATCACCATAGTGAGCTATCTATGAAGAATACTCAATAAAAAGCTATGCATATAGTAAATAAAAAGATCACTGAGATTCTCATTGTCTGATTTCCTTGTCATTTTGGTTATGGGATAGCTCATGTACCATGTGCAATGGGTACCCCGTTGGAAGTTCTCTATGATACGCATGTACTTACAATGACAAGAACTTACCGGTGACCAAAGTTGAGTAGCATGAGGAGTGGCCCTCAAATTCAAGGGACATGAGATTGCCAACTTATATTTTGTCAAGCATATACTCCATCTTTGTGCACTTTAACCTTAATCATCTCAAGATGCCTATGATAGGGGAAATGAGGGCTCAAAGCTAGTATGTACCATAATCTTTTGAAAGCTCTTTATGACTTGTAATCCCTGCTACCCTTATGTAGGGACTTTTCTCCTATTTACCAAGTTGAGTCAGTAAACCTACTTCATCTCTATCTCCAGCAAGCATTTGAGTTTTTGTGTTTCAAGCATTCATATGGTGATTTATTCAATCATGTTCTCTATCTTCCTTGTTTGCACAAGAGTCTTATCTATTGTCTATTACTTTGAAAGCCTTCATTGAAAAACCTTTTTGAGCAAAGAGTGCTCTTGTTGTGAAAACTTATACAAAAAGGTTTTTGTGAAATTATTTGCCAGGTGTTCTCTGACCAAGAACAAGTTTGCCAATACCAATTATGATTTATCATTATGCATCTCTATTGTGACTGCTGTACTTGGTTGCAAGCGAAGTTATATAATGGTGAGTTTCTTTCTTATATGAGTTGTGCAATGGTAAGTGTGATGCTTCTTGTTCGTATTCTTTTATCGACACTTCACTCCATAAACCCGTGGACATGTTTACTGAGCTCAGTTTTCGCTTGGGGACAAGTGAACGTCTAAGCTTGGGGGAGTTGATACGCCCAATTTGCATCACCTTTCTATATCATAATCTACCTCTATTCATCTATATTTGTCTTATTATGAGGTATTACTTATGACTTTTCCACTATTTTTGCATGTTGGATGATTCTTGGAGGATGGACTGCCGGAGTCTGGATTCTTATGGAAAAGAAGGCATTTTAATGCAATTTCGCAAAGATCAGAAAAATACCAGAAAAATATGGGAAAATATTATTTGTACAGAAGATTGAGGAAGCCAGAAAGAGGAGCGAAGAAGGGCCGCAGGGGGCCCACACCCCCTAGGCGCGAGCCCACCCTAGGCCACGCCTAGGCAGGTGTGGCCCACCTTCCCGGCTCCCGACTCCGCCCCTTCGCTTATATCTTCCCTACGAAACCCTAAGGCTGGGGGGGATAGATTTCTTCCGCCTCTGGAGGGTGGAAAACACCGAGAGAGAAAGATATCTCCGGCAGACAGATTTCTGCAGGGGGAATTCCTTCCCGGAGAGGGGAGATCATCGCCATCAACACCATCGTCAAGCTAGTCTTCATCGGGATCATCATCATCATCCACACCATCATCTCCACCAGCACCATCATCACCACTTCATCCCGCTGTAACAATTGTGTTGGATATTGCTTTAGTTCTTTGGGAAAACTTTCCCGGTGTTAATTACTATTGTAGTTGATGCTTTTGAGCGGAACCATTGGATAATTGTTTATGTTCAGATTGTTATCCATTATCATATCATCTATGATCTTGATCCATATGATGTCTTGTGAGTAGTTCCTTTAGTTCTTGAGAACATGGGAGAAGTCATGTTGTTATTAGTGGATTTGTGTTGAGTTGTTATTCAATGGTTAGTATTTAAGTTGTGGTGCTATTCTTCTAGTGGTGTCATGTGAACGTCGACTACATGATACTTCACCATTTATGGGCCTACGGGAATGCATTGTGTATTTGGCTACTAATTGTGGGGTTGCCGGAGTGGCAGAAACCTGAACCCCCGTTAGGACACCTTTGCACAAGAGAGTGTAGGATCTCAGAGTTAAAGGTTGTGGTTAGATTGATATCTTAATTACTTTCCTGTAGTTACGGATGTTTGCAGGGGGTTTAATCACAAGTATGTATTATTCCAAGTAAGTTCGGTACATTAGCATAGATTCACCCACACAACACTTACAACACCAAAGAAGAGTACTCAACTATTTGAAGCAAAAGCACCCATGCGTCCTCGAGAACGTTTGGTCTTTATAAGTATTTCCACCGGCTTGTCCTTTGCTAAGAAAGGATTGGGCCACTTGATGCGTTTGTTCTTTGTTACTTGCACTTTGTTTTGTTGCTTTATCAGAAAACCACTAAAAATCTGTTTGCTAAGTATTCACGGGGACTTCCTGCTCCATACCACTGTTCAGCACCTTCTACTCCTCGTTGGGATCGACACTCCTATTTATTGGAAGTACTACGATCCACCCCTATACTTGTGGGTCATCAACCATTGGTCCACGACAGAGATCTGCAGGGTCCATGTCGGAGACCTTGGCTCCACCGTGAAGATCTTGTCGAGCGTTCATTGGGTGACACCGGTTTCGGTACGGTCTTTGGGTCATGCAGGTGCTCAGCAGGGTTCTTCGGGCTCGGTGTCGATCGATCTTGGCGAGTACTAGGGTTCCATTGTCATGGCGTGGTTCCGACGAGTTGAACTTGGTGTTGATCTATTCCACGGGAGACCTGCAGCTGCTGCATTGTGACCAAACGGTCACAACACCAACGACACTTCAATGGGCACTGCTTCCAACGGATATTGTAGCCGCGTAAGACACATACCACAAACACCAACTCAGGCGACTTTGGTAAAACGCGATGCGGAAGAGATTGGTGAAAAGACGGAAGAACGCCCGGCTAGAGGCCGCGCACGGAGGACGTCGGGGATGGTCAGCTGCCGGCTGCGTAGGCATCGCTTCCGCTAAGAGGAGGAAGGACCGCCACGAAGGGAGCACAGTCGACGGCTGGAAGGAGGGCACGACGATAGGGATTCGGGGCGGGCGCGGTGACACGGTTTCGGTTGGCGACGCTATGGAAGAAGGGCACGAAGCTCTGCTGCGAGCGCGGACGCAGAGGTAGGAAGCAGGGAGACGGACGGAGGAGCTTGCTGGGGCGGAGAGGAGCCTGCGTGGCAGCCAGGACAAGGTTGCAGGGCGGCCATGGCGGAGGCGAGGCCGAGAGAGGCTGACGGTGCTGAACAGAACTCGGGGCTAGGGTTCTGTCGAGGCGGTCTTGGCGGCGGGGCGCCCCTACAGGCGGCCGACAGGAGAGGAGGAGGTAGAGGGAGGTGGTGCTGGCGGCGGCACGCTCATGGGAAGAGAGAGGGAGGCGACAGCGTCCGGAAACGCGGCGACGGGGTCGGGGTTACGAGTGAGGAGAAGGGCGCGCTTGGGGAAGGGCGCATGGGCCAGCGACAAGGTGGGGCCGGCTCGATGGTGAGAGGCGATCGAGGGAGCGAGTGGGGGATCAGGTGGTGGGGCTGGGGGTTATGATAACAAGGGGTGCATGGTGATCAGGGTAGGGTGTCGCGTTGGGTGGTGGTTGTGTTGTGTGCCGCAGGGGTGAGTGGCAGCGGGTGTTGTGGGGCGTGATGGTTGGTGGGGTAGGTTTAGCCGGGTGTGGTTAAGTTAGGGTTAGGGTTTTGACTAGGGAGTGGTAGATCTAGGGTTTAGATTAGGTGGGTCTTAAAATATTGTTTTGTAAAAGAGTTTAGACAATAAAATATTTGGAAGGGTCCGGGGTTTGATATTTGAAACAGAAAGGAATATTTGTAGAAAAAAATAGGGCTTTTAGAAAATAGTTTTTGGCGAACAGATGAATGCTGATGTCATGATGATGCATAGACATAGAGATAGGTGATTTCTAGTAATGATATTACCCGGGGTGCTACATTTGGTTCACTAACTCCATCTCTAAAAAACTTATGAGGCACCATATTTATTCTACATTCATATGAAACTATGATCATTTAATTGTTTCTGCTAGTACACAACCAGTTGTGACCATACATTGAATTTATTATATGTATCTGAATCTCTTGTTTGATTCTTGTGATTATGTGATTACACTATATATCCATGGAACAAATGATTCATATGATGCATGTATATGCATGGTTTGGTCATAAGTTGTTTCTACATGTACCTATGAATATTCTTTGGTTATTTTTATTATTATTATTACAATATTTAGGAAACACATGCATTCATAGTGTATAAGGATTACATATCAATTTTTACTGAGGCCAATGATTCAACTTTTCCTCAAAAGAGTGCAAGGCTAGACACATTGGTGTCAAATAAATTCAGGAATGGGTTAGTGAACCTAGGGCAATGAACAAGAACAATAGGTTGTTTAATTGGTACTTTGTTCACTTACTCCATCTCTGAAAAACTTATGAGGCCCCAGATTTATTATACATGTATCTGAATCACTTGTTTTATTCTTCTGTTACATGTATCTGAATCTATTTGTTTGATTCTTATGTTACACTATCCAGGAAACTTCATTATATGAACAAATGATGACAATATGTATGATAATATAAATTATCAACTAATGTTGATCCAATTACTTGTCATTTTTTCTGGATATATGAAATGATATATACACTAATCAAACTATTGCTGAGATACATTCTCTTCGATATCAATTTAATATTGTCTTACATATGTTGTCAATGCTTGACTTGTATTATTATTAAATCATTTGCATGATTCCTAATTATGTACTTAAAATCAACATGAAGAATATGATGACGTGGGAGATGACAAGTACTCCAGGGAATGCAACAGCCGCTACGTACCGAGGCGGTTACGGAGTGGGAAAATTCTTTTCCACCATAAGGGGAAATTGTTTTGTCCATTCTGTGGTAGAGTCATCAACAAGAACCTCGAAAGCATGGTCCAGCACTCAGTGGGATTCGACCATGACCATGGCTGTAAGCACAAGACGAATACCTTAGCAAAGCACACAGCCTACGAAAAATTCCTCCGGAAATATGTCAATACTAGCATCTTCCCCTCGAGTAGGCTAATGCTCCCGCCACTTCTCCTGCTCGTGCTGCTACCCTTGCTTATTTTTTTTAAGTTATTACCTCTGGTGGTATATGTAAGACAATATATCCACAGTCTGTAGTGGTTGAACTACTAATCTCGTTTATTAATCTACTCCTTATGGAGTTTTCTTTAATTATCTAGTGCTCAATTATATTACTGATGATGCTCATGCACACTACCAAAATTTTCAAGTGCTCAATTATATTATAGTTTTCAAATTTTAGGATTATCAAACTTCAGAGTTCCTAATATGTCTGGAGTTCCGAATATTCACTTAACGATACTTCCTTCAAGAAATACATAAAATAATTTAAATTTTAGGAAAATTCATATTTATATAACCAAATGATCTCATGTCGTCATTAAACATTTGAATTAGTCAAATTCAAAACACTTGCACCTTATTGCTCTGTAGCAAGCGCATAAACACTAGGAGTCATGATACCTTTCAGGTTAAGATCCAAGGTTTTTACTACGCCATATATTTTCTTCAATGTATATATGGACCTCATTTAGTCTTAGGACTCAATTTCACACTAGCAAGCATGTGTAAAAACCTTTCTTTGTCTCTAGGTGATGAATAATTATCAAATTTAAGGATTAACAAAATTCGGAGTTCTGAATATTCACTTAATGAGACTTCCTTCAAAGAATACATGAAAAAGATTATATTGGTGGAAAATTCATATTTTAAGTAACCAAATGATCTCACTTCGTGATTAAACACTTGAATTAGTCAAATTTAAAACACTTGCACCTTATTGCTCTGTAGCAAGTGACGAGGTTTAATCTCGTCAATGCCCATTTGTTATGGACTTGGGTTTTGGAGAAGATGGGGATGCTGGAGATCGTGGCACGGTTAACAGACAAGCAACCAGGGGACACGAGATTTACCCAGGTTCAGGCCCCCGGAGGGAAAACCCTACTCCTGCTTGTCTGCTCTTGATTACGGCGGAACCGAAGGTTACAGGGTGCACAGATTCGATCTGGCGTGGATGCGTGTGCGAAAGTATGAGTCGAGAGATCTTGGACGTGCCCTCCTGGCCTTTATATAGACTTAGGCAGGTCCCGGGCATAGTCCTAGTTGGTTACAAGTTCTAGGGTTTTACCCCTTTGAATTTCCTATCTCCGCTAGTCTTTTCTCCAAGGATCCGAAGGCGTCATGGGCCTTGGCCACCCGAAAATCTTCATGGGCCAGTACATATCTGCTGTGGGCCTTCCTTGGGCTGGACTAGGTATGCTAAAGTCACGTACCCGTAGGGTATAACCATGTCAGTAGCCCCCGAGTGATCAGTCGAATCGTAGATTCGGCTGAGGACTCTTCCATCTTTCGGGTGCAGCTATATATTAATGGTATATGTGTGTAGGGATTGTTGATGCGTGTGCCTGACTCACCCGACGGATCAGGGTCAGTTAACTGTCTTAGGACGAAACGACACGATCTTCTTCATGTTCGGGTCCCTTAACCCGGACCTGGAACATATGCTGGCGTAATTCGACTCAGGCCGCGGAGGACTTACAGGAGTGGAATTCCAGTGATTTTAATTGGTGTACCCAACGCGTCCGTCGGGATTTTTCATCGTACCTGCTGGTACGGATTCGTACTGGCAGAGCGCAGTCAGGTGCGTTGCCAGGCCATCAGATGATATCTGTAGGTCTTATCTTTGTGTCGCAGACGCAGCATCCGAACATTTATCACCACGGAGGTGTTTCGGGTGACCTAGGAGATTGTTGCTCACTCGGCCGTTTTGTTGGGGCAAAGTTGCCAAAAAAAATTGCATGCTCATCCGGAGGATCGCAGTCGAAGATTTCATAGGGTGCGCGACCAGCGCTCCCTATGGGAGTAGCCCCCAAGTGTCTGTTCGAGTCGTAGACTCGAACGGAGACTTTAGTTCAAGCATTGTTTTTGTCATTAAGTCCGCAGGACTCGAAAATTTTCGGATGCTTAAATCCATCGTCCCTATCGGAGTAGCCCCCGAGTCCGTAGTGGAGTCGTAGACTCGACGGAGGACTCAGAGAAGTAATTTGTCCTCATTTGTCTGTCGGGTGCGCGGCCAGCGCTCCTGATAGGAGTAGCCCCCGAGTATTTAGTCGAATCGAAGATTCGAGTGAGTACTCCTAGCTGTGGAGCCGAAGTGGTGCTAGTATAGCTTTTGATGATGTCAGTGCTTACGATTGATGACCTCAAGCGTTTGCTACGCCAGAGATGACTTGACTGGACGAACATGGGTCCCACTTGCTGACTTTGAATTGACCGGTCACGCGGGGCGTGGAGATAATTACGGCGTCTCCTCGATTTTCGCGCGTAGTGGACGGCGTGGTAATGACGGTTCGTTGTGGTGTTGACACGTGTATGGCCAGATCTACCGTTGGTGTTAGGTCTTCTTGATGGACGGCCAGCGTACGTCGTCTTTGCTGTTATAATCCTTGGTGAAATCGTGGTTTGTTTTTCACCGCACTAGTTCATCTGTTCACTGCCTCCTTGTTCTTGAGCGATTCTTGCTGCACGCTGAGCTTTCCTTCCACATTTCCTTCGTTCTTTCTGCGTTGGCATCACCACCATCGCCGTAGCGCCATGGGGAAAACAAAGAAGTCCTCATCTGCGGTTGGGACCAGCGCCGCCGGAGGCAAGAAGGGCACCGCCGCTGCTCGCGTCACCGATGGTGGCTGGCGGCGATCAGAGACGCGAGAGAGCGATCTCCGCAAACTGCGCGAGCGGGGCCTGATCCCGCAAGATACGACGGCCGTGAGACTCCCCGGCAATGAGGTAATCCCCCGTCCCCCATCTAGGTACCGGGTTATGTTTGTCGCCTTCGTTTTGCGTGGGTTTTCGTATCCAGTCCATGACTTCCTTCGTGGACTACTTTTCTTCTATGGGGTTCAGCTGCATCATCTGTCTCCCAATTCTCTTCTCCACATTGCGTGTTTTATCACCTTTTGCGAGTGCTGGCTGGGCATTGAGCCGCACTTTGGCCTCTTCCGGAAGCTCTATTCCGTGAAGAGGCAATCTGGTTCGGATGGTGTTTATCCCATTGGGGTTTCATCATCTCCCTCAGTCCCAATCTACAATTCTTTTCCTTTTCCATGTCCGAATCTGTCCAGTACTGGCGGAGGCGATGGTTTTATATCCGTGACTCCGTAGTGCCCGGGCAAGATTTTGGTCTTGTTCCCTTTGACCGCTCCCAATTGATTGAGAAGAAAAGATCCTGGAAAAACCAAATCTTGGACGGTGAAGTGGCGGAGATAGAGGCCCTTTATCGTCGGGTGGAGGATCTCCAATTGATTCCGGAAAATGAGGTGAACGGCGTGGACACCATCCGGACGTTTCTTGAGCGTCGGGTGCAGCCTCTCCAAGCGAGGGCGCACCCGATGTTTCTTTATTCTGGGCGCCGTGATCCGACGAGGGTTTCGAGTGAGAAAATCTCCGAGGTGGAACTTGACAAGGCTCTTCGCGCGCTGTTGAAGTTCAAGGCCGACGAAGAAATCCCGGGGAAGTCGCTGACTCCTCCCTTTTCTTCGACGTTGGTCGTACCGAAGGTGTACATTTGCACACGTAGTGCTCTCCCTTTGTTTTTGTCGGTTGTGTATTTGTTTCCTTTGTTTGCTAACAAAGTTCCTTCTCATCTTGCAGAGCTTCAAAGTGCCGGGCATGGTACCACCGTTGCCCGAAAGGTATCCGAATGCCCCGGATAACGAAGTGGTGGATTCCGTGTCCGAGCTACCGTCAGCGTGATCTCCAGCAGAGGATGTCGACGAGTCGAGTGAGGACCATTCGCGCAAGAGATCTCGGAGCTACAGCGAGTCTTCGGATGCGTCGACTCCTCCGACTCCCAGAAATCCTCTGGGCCTTGAGCGTCATGATGATGGTCATGGAGGTTCTTCCTCTCCCCTTCCTGCTATTCCTGTGCGGGCTGTTGCGCCGCACCCGCTAGCAAAGCGGAAGAAGGAAGAAAAGAAAGAGGAGAAGAAGCAAGAGAATAAAGAGGAGAAGAGGGCCCGAAGGGCTTCTCCCATCTTCGACCTGAGCGCATTGGGCTCGTAAGTTTTCTTGTTGTACTGTTACCCTTTTCCCTTGATGATGTTTGCACCTGTGTTGATTGGCTTCGTATGCAGGCAATCCTCCGATGGCTCTAGTGATGGTGCGCGGGAGATGATGGGGGAGTCGAACATTGCGTCGCCTACTCCTCAGACGGTGGCGACTTCGGGTGACACCGCTCTAGTTCCTCCTGTGCGGGAGGGGCTGGTGGTTGCGCCTCAGAATTTTGCAGGCGGGCCTTCGGGGTCGCCATCAGAGCATGTAAGTTTTTCTGCTTCATGTCACGGGGGGAGCCCCCGAGTGTCTTCGTGTGCTGATGTTGTTTTTGCTTATTTGTGTTGGGCGTAGCCCCCAAGTCCTGTTCTTACTGCTATTGCCTTTTTCTGCAGCCTTTTGTCCAAGAGGCCAAGCGGCTGGTGGAGGAGTGCCTGACGCTGGAGGCGAAGCTGCGGCAGCTTCAAGGTATCCGTCTGCCTTTTAGTACCTCTCTTGTTTATCCTGGTCCTGTTCTTTGACACTTGCTTGTCTTAAATGTAGAGGAGCATAACGACTCTCTCCGTGAGGTCAACGCTCTTAAAAAGAGCCTTGGCCAATCGGAGCAGAAGGCCGAAGCCGCCGCTGGTGCGAAAGAGCGCCTTGAGCTGGAGCTGACGAAGGCAGCCGAAGCGAAGGAGCGTCTGCAGCAGGAGGCCGCAGATCGTGAGGAGCAGCTGGCCACCGTTGCGGCTGCTCGTGAAAGAGGGGTGGCGGCGAAGCTCATGGCTGCTGCCAAGGCTATTTCGGGTGAGTGCATGTTATGTATTTGTTTCTTTTTCCACGGGTCGTCTGCTATGCTGCTTTTCTTCATGCTTTTCTTCATTTTTGTCTCAGATGCCACAGGCATCGAGTTCGACCGCGGTGCTCTGGAGCACGGGAGTGCTCTAGATGATGCCATTGTGGCGGTCGAAGACCGCTGCGGCACCGTCGTAAACTCCCTTGCTAAGGCGAAAGAGGTCCTTGGTCGCTTCTACCAGGAGCTCTTCCCGAAGGGCGCAGCCCTTGAAGATGTGGATGCCCTGACAGAGGCTCTGTCAGCCGAAGCGCCTGCGGCGTACAAGCGCAAGCAGAAAGGTATCGGCGTGTCCGTCAGGCTGGCGATGGCCATGGCGGATGGGGCGGAGCTGGACTTGCCCCAAATCACTTCTCGGATGCCGACGGCTGCGGATGGATCCGAGGTAGCCTTCGCTGCCTACTCCGCTCGCTGCAGACGATATGGGCCCAAGCTCATTGACTTGCTATCTGAGTACGCACTGCGGCAGCAGGGCGAGGCCAAAGCTAGGCAGTCTGGCTCTGAGGCGACTCAGTGTCCTGCACCTTAGGCATAGTAGACGTAGGGTAGTATGTAGTCTACTTTTGTTGTAAATATCTTTTGTAGTACCATCCTTGTGCCACGTAGTGGCCTTATATATTTTAATGAATTCCTCCGAGTTGTTCTCTATTCTTGGCTGAGATGTCTGTGTGCCTTCTTTTTTTCTGCTGCTTATAGGTTCCTTCGGGTGCTGACCCAGTTGACCCCTCATCCGCAAGGCCTTTGCGACCATCGTTGGATGATTCCTCGCAGCTCGCTTTCCTTCGAGATCGCGTGCGCAGCTTGGAGAGGGAATTGCTCGGGTTGCGTGGTCGCGCCGACGTTTGGAAATCCAAGGAAGATCGTGGTGCAGCCAGAGAGGAGTAATTGATGGCGGAGCTGGGTCGCCTGTCCAAGCAACTGCAATGTAAGTTGATCCTTGTTTCGGGCTGTAGCTCAGTTCTTCGGGTGAGCCTTCTAGACTTATTCTTGTTTTGTGCGATTGTCGCAGGCGCCAATTTTGCTCCGAGGGAACAAAAAGAGCGTGTCCCTGTTCGGGTCAATTGCTTGACTCAACAGGACATGGAGACCGGCGGCTTATTCTGGATGGACCGCGATCGCGCCATGGTTCTGGCGACGGTGCAGGATCGTGTTTATCAAGTTTCGCGGGTGCTCCGCCAGGTGCAGACATCACTGTCCTCAGTGCTGCACGTCATGTTTCCTTTGGATGCCGTGCCGACGACCCTTGCAGGTCTTCTGTCGAAGTTTCGGAGTGCCAGCAATGTCAAGGAGCTGGTGCGGCAGCAGCTCGTGGCAGGAGTGAAGGCTGCCTTGTCTCTTGTGAGGGTGCACCGTCCTGACGTAGATTTGGCTGCTGTGGCATCTGGTTCGCCTCTTCGACCGGATGGTGGCGAGTGGAACATGCGTCCGCATTACGCGGCTGTAAGGCAGTATGCCGAACAGATTGTAGATTTGTTTGAGCAGCGTGCTCAGGTTATTCTTCAGAATAGGTAGGACCTGAAAATAAACAGATAGATGTAAAATTTGTATATGTCGGCTGGGCGTTTTTGTGCCCTTTGTTGTAAAGGTTTGCTTGTTTGTGAGCACGCAGTGCTTTGATTGAGTACGTGTCCTTTTCGTTTGCCTGACGTGGTCAGCTACTCAGGTGTACACGTTTGGTCCTTAGTCGATGAAATCGTGAGGTGGGGGAGCCCCCGAGTGCGTATGTAGCATGTAGTAAAGTTGCAGAAAAATAGTCAACCGAAGGTTGGGGCGAGACACTTAGCTTTATTTATATCGTAATGGAGGAGGTACATGGTTCGGCTGAGTAGCCTTGGCTGAAAGCCTTATTGAAAGTAAAAGGGGGTAGGTTGCTACGGGTAGAATCATCGCAGGTGCGAGATGTTCCATGGGTTGGAGTATGCGACTCCAGACTCCACGTGCTTGAGGCAATAGGCGCCACCTGGGATGACTTCGGTGATGACATAGGGTCCTTCCCATGGTGACTCGAATTTATTCGGTCACTTTTGCTTGAGCCGTAAGACGAGGTCTCCTTCGACGAAGGACCTTGGGCGCAGCCGGCGGCTGTGGTAGTTGCGGAGACTTTGCTGGTACACCGCTGATCTAGCTGCTGCTATATCCCGTGCTTCATCGAGTGTGTCGACGGCATCTTCGAGTGCAGCCGTGGATTCGGCTTCGCTGTAAGCGACAACTCGTGGAGCCTGGTGGCGTACTTCGGCTGGTAGCACGGCCTCAGCTCCGTGCACCATGAAGAATGGTGTGTAGCCGGTGGAGCTGTTTGGCGTAGTCCGTAAGCTCCACAGGACAGACGGTAGCTCTTTCGTCCAGTTTCCAGCTTTGTGCTCGAGTAAGCTCATGAGGCGCTTCTTGATGCCGGTGCCGATTAGGCCGTTGGCCTTTTCCACTTGCCCGTTTGTTTGCGGGTGTGCCACTGAGGCATACGTGATATTGATCCCGAGGCCTTCGCAGAAGTCCTGGAATTCTTCGGAGATGAAGTTCGATCCGTTGTCGGTGATG
This sequence comes from Avena sativa, assembly GCA_916181665.1. Classification (NCBI taxonomy): domain Eukaryota; kingdom Viridiplantae; phylum Streptophyta; class Magnoliopsida; order Poales; family Poaceae; genus Avena; species Avena sativa. The sequence goes on from OV702281.1 coordinate 318,100,220, forward strand.
ATGCTGTGCGGTACGTCGAACCTGTAGACAATGGATTCGAAGAATTTGATAGCGGTTTTGCCCTTCTGGTTGGTGACTGGCATGGCCTCGATCCACTTGGTGAATTTGTCGACTACGACCAGGAGGAAGACGTGTCCCCCTTTCGAGGACTTTGGCAGTTTGCCGATCATGTCGAGGCCCCATTGGGCAAAGGGCCAGGCTATGGGTATGGGTCGAAGTTCGGACCCAGGTGCGTGCGGTTTGTCGGCGAACCGTTGGCACCCGTTGCATCTTCGGACGATGTCCTTCGCGTCGCTCATGGCCGTTGGCCAGTAGAATCCTGCTCGTAGAGCCTTGGCGACAAGGGAGCGGCTGCCTGCGTGGTGGCCGCAGATGCCCTCATGGATATCTTGGAGTATGGCCTTGCCGTCGTCGATGGTGACGCACCGTTGTAGTACACCCATAATGTTGCGTTTGTACAGCTCGCCGTTGATGATGGTGAAGGCTTTTGACCGACAAGATATGCGTCGGGCATCTGTCGGGCTGTCAGGAAATTCTCCGTTTATCAGGAACTGGAGGTATGGACGTGTCCAAGTTTCTTCGACTGCCATGACCTGCATCAGGTTGACCATGGCAACTTCGGTATCCAACTTTTCGGGTCCTTCATGACCTTCGGGTAGCGTAGCCCCCGAGTGTTCTGCTTTTTCGGGTGATCCCTTGGGGAATTTCAGCTTGATGGATGGCACGCAGATCTGTTCGAGGAACACACCTGGTGGTACCTTTGCACAAGTGGAGCCGATGTTGGCGAGTCTATCGGCCTCCTCGTTGCTCTCTCTTCCAACGTGCCAAAGTTCGCAGCCGTCAAATTCTCCTTCGAGTGCGTTGTATAGCGCGCGGTACGCGATCATGTTTTCGGCGTGTGCGTCACAGTCATTCATCGTCTGCTGTACGACAAGGTTGGAGTCACCGTAGATGACCAGGCGCGTTGCGCCGCATATTTTTGCCATCTTCATGCCATGGATGAGGGATTCGTATTCGGCCTCGTTGTTGGAGGCTCTGAATTTCATCCAAAGAACGTACTTCATCTTGTCACCTTGCGGGGAGGTCAGTATGACTCCTTCCCCTGCTCCGGCTTCGCGCTTGGAGCCGTCGAAATGCATTGTCCAGGACTGCGACATGTCTGGGGTGTCAGGCAGCTGCAGCTCCATCCAGTGCACCAGGAAGTACGGAAGGACTTGAGATTTGATTGTGTGTCGCTTCTCGTAGACGATGTCCAAGGGTGATAGTTCGATGCCCCACAGGGCCACACGTCCTGTGGCCTCTGGGTTATTCAGGATGCTGTTCAGGGGTGCCTCATTGACGACCATCACCTGATGCTCCTGGAAGTAGTGGCTCAGACGTCGAGCCGTCATGAACACGCCGTAGGCTAGCTTCTGGTAGTGCGGGTACCGCTGTTTTGTTGGAGTGAGTACCTCGCTGAGGTAGTAAATTGGGCGCTGGACCCCGTGGGTCTTGCCTTCTTCAGGTCGTTCGACCACAAGTACGGTGCTGACCACCTGGTGTGTGGCTGCTATGTACAGCAGCAGGGGCTCGCGCTCCTTCGGCGTGACCAAAACGGGCAAGGTGGAGAGGAGCCGCTTGAGGATTTCGAATGCGTCGTTGGCTTCTGGTGTCCATTCGAACTTGTCTGCCTTGCGCAGCAGCTGGTAGAATGGTAGGGCCTTCTCGCCCATGCGGCTGATGAACCTGCTTAGTGCCGCTACTCTCCCTGCGAGCAGCTGAACGCCCTTGAGGTTTTTCGGCTTCTCCATTTTCATGATGTCTTTGATTTTCTTCGGGTTCGCCTCGATCCCTCGTTGAGAGATGAAGTACCCGAGCAGCTGACCCGAGGGGACGCCGAAGGCGCACTTTTCTGGATTGAGCTTGATCCTGTAGCGATCAAGGTTGTCGAACATCTCGCGGAGGTCGTCGATAAGTGTCCTTGCCACCTTGGTTTTTATTACTATGTCGTCGACATAGACTTGGACGTTGCGACCGATCTGGTCCTTGAGGCAGGCCTGCATGCATCGCTGGTACGTGGCACCCGCGTTCTTTAGCCCGAAGGGCATTGTGTTGTAGCAGTATACTCCGAACGGTGTGATGAACGCCGTTTTCTCTTGATTTTCGACCTTGAGTCGAATCTGGTTATAGCCTCAGTAGGCGTCTAGGAAGGAGAGTTTCTCGCAACCTGCAGTCGAATCGATGATCTGGTCGTCCGAGGAAGAGGGAAGTGGTCCTTTGGGCAGTGTTTGTTTAGTGACGTGAAGTCTACGCACATCCGCAGGATGTCCGTGTCCTTCTTCGGGACCATCACCGTGTTTGCCAGCCACTCGCTTTCCTTTATTTCCCGAATGAAGTCTGCTGCGAGTAATCTGTTGATTTCCTTGCCGATAGCTTCGGCTCGTGGCTCCGACAGTCTTCGGATGGACTGCTTGACTGGCTTGGTGTCTGGAAAGACATTGAGTGCATGCTCGGCGAATTCCCTGGGAACTCCTGGCATGTCCGCAGGACACCAGGCGAAGATTTCCCAGCGCTCATGGAGGAATTCGACGAGCGCGCCTTCCTATGCGGTGCTGAGGTCATTGGCGATCAGCGCCGTCTTGGAGGCGTCCGTTGGATGGACCTGCACTTTCTTGGTGTTGACGGTGGAGTCGAAGGACATGTCAGGTGCGTTTTGCCTTGTGACTGGGGGTAGCCCATTGTCCGTCACCTCGCGGAGCCTTACAAGCTCGTCTTGCATGCCGAAAGACTGGGAGATTTTGTTGAAATCCCTGTCGCATTGGTCCGATCGGGTGAAGCTCCCGTGTACTGTGATGACGCCCCTTGGTCCTGGCATCTTGAGTAGTAGGTATGCGTAGTGTGGGACGGCCAGGAACCTTGCGAATGCTACACGCCCCAAGATGGCATGGTATTGCGACGGCCAGTCCACCACTTCGAATTCTAGGCGCTCCTGCCGAAAGTTGTCCGGCTTCCCGAAGATGACGTCAAGCCCTATTTTTCCCAGGGGGAATATGCCCTTCCCTGGGACAATGCCGTGGAACGTTGTGTCTGATTGTTCCAGGCTGCATTGCGGGATCCGCATAGCCGCTAGAGTGCTTGCGAACATTAGGTTGATGCCGCTGCCGCCGTCCATGAAGACGCGACTCATCTCGAAGCCTCCGATCTGCGCCTCCAGCACCAGGGCAGCATGACCTGGGCGAGGGATCTGGCAAGGGTGATCTGCTCGAGTGAATGTGATGCAGGACTCCGATCCGCTGAGGTACTCAGGGGTTGCAGGCGGAGTTGCCACGGCCAAGTTGATTTGTCGGGTGATTTTCTTCTGCACCCTGTTTGTGGGGCGTCCCTTCTGGATCATATTTAGTGCTACTTTTGGTGGGGGGTATGCGACCCCGGCGTTGTTTTGCGCTGGTGCGACTGGTTGATTTGGGCCTCCAATAGGCGGCGGTGGAGGAGCTCCGTGTGCTATTTCACCTGGCGCAGGTGCGTTTCCGAACGCAAGAATTGGAGCTTGTTGCCTCATCTGCACCATGCCTTCGCTGAGTTTCTGGAACTCGCGGCAGTCCTTGAGCATGTGGCTGGCTTTCTTTTGCCATCCTATTTGTCGATGTAGAAGTGGATGGTGCATGGACCCAAAAGTTTGTCGAATGCTGAGGGTCCATTGTCGCAGTCGCGGCATTGCCACGACTGCATTGGTCGTCCGTTGTCGCGGAAGTTTCCGCTGCGGTATCCTCCGCTGTTGCGGCTGTTGTCGTTACGGCGGTCGGCGTAGCCGGCCGCGACCATGTCGGGTTCGTCGCGGTCCTCGTAGACGCACGATCTCCTCTTGCTGCGGCGTTCGCGTCTTCGGCCATAGTCGTCCTCTTCATCTGATTGCGCTCGCTGGATGCAATCTTCGCCGTCTGCCCAACTGTTGGCGATTTCCATGAGGTGGTCGAGTGTCTTGGGCTTTACACGCCCAAGTTCCTCCTTGAAGTATGGGCGCTTGACGCCGTCCCTGAAGGCGTCGATGGTCCGCTCTTCGGAGATGTGCTGCGGAGTTCTTGGTTGTAGACCAGCGTAGTATGTACGAGCGAATAGATTCACCCGTTCTCTGAGTGCTGGCTCGCAACTCTTCGATTGAGGCGGGCCTCTTGCTGGTGCCTTTGAAATTTCGGATGAAGATGTAAGCGAGCTCCTCCCAGCTTTGGATGGATCCTGATGATAGGCTGCTAAGCCAGACCCGCGCCGCGCCTGTCAGCTGCAGCTGAAGGCATTGCATGGCGGTTTCTTTCTTGCCTCCGTGAAGCTTGACGGATGACAGATGGTCACTGAGCCAGGACTTTGGATCTTGCGTACCGTTGAACTTCGGAGTATCCGAAGGAAGCTTGAAGTTGCGTGGCATCTGTGTTCGCCGAACGGATCTGCTGAAGCATCAAGCTCCGCAGAGTTCTCCTTCGTCTTCATCCATCTCAGATTCGGACGAGCATGCGCGTTTAGCGCGTGCTTTGTCGATCTTGCGCTGTGTAAGCTTGTCTCTAGCGTCGTAGTCGCGTTTATGGCGGTGTGAACTCTTCTTCCTTCGAGGAAGATCGTGCTCCTCTTCCTCTTCGGATGAGGGTGTGGGGCTCCGGTCGCGCCTGGACGGAGCTTTCTTCTTCGGCTCCGCAGGAGCGTCTTCGTGGAGCGCAGTTCCTATTAGTCCTAGTCCGGTGAGTGCGGACCTATGCATGGCCCTTTTCGGGTCCCCCTCCGGTGGTGGGTGAGCCGCGAGATACGCAGTGGCTGCCATGATCACAGCTTGTGGCGTCTTCGGGATGATGTTGCCGTCGGCATCCATATCCATGAACGATGTGTGGAGAGTTCGGGTCACATCACGCCGCTCCTTGGGATCCATGTTTTCCACCCGAGAACGGTGCTTATTTCCCTGGTTTCCATTTGTGCTAGAGCCGGGTGCCATGGCGGAGAGCGCAGCTCGTCGCGCGCTGGACTCGGAGGCTGCTTGCTTGCGTTTGCCGAGCATCTCCTGCATCTTGACTTGTTTCTTGTGCTCCTCGATGAGGAGGTAGTGGTATGCCATCAGTAGGTCACGTCAGGCGTCTGCAGGTAAGACGATGTCGCCTGCGACTGCACGGCGAGCCTGGACCCATCCTTCTTTGCTAAGTTGGATGACGTGGCCGTTGCTTTCCCTGTTGGGTGGGGGGGACTGGCTTCTTCTGTTTTCGCCGTTTCAATTGGGCGGCGGGTTAGGCGTTTCCTCGTCGGTTTGGATGACTGCGGCGCATAGATAGCGCTTGCAGATTGGTCGGTTGTTGCCGCAGCTTTCGGATCCGGAACCGTAGGTCCCTTCATCCGAAGGTGGATCGCATAGATCGGAGTTGCAGCTGCTGCTGCTATAGAACTCATCTGTCGATGGTGACGTGCGTAGCATGGGGTGTGGAGCCCATGAAGCGGGCCTGATTGACGGCACGGGCACCCGCTCAGGGAGGCGGAGGGTGCCAGTTTGTCCCACCTGGAGGCAGAAACTCCCGAACAAAATCTCGAGTCCGTCGCCTACGGGCTCGAAATCTTTCATGGTGGCCGGCGAGTGGGCGGTGAAGTCGAAAGCGCCAAAGAGGAGGTGATTCTCTGTCGCCGCGGAGTTGTAGATCGATCAGGTCGAAACCGTCACGACCGCACAATCAGCAGCCCCAATTCCCACAGACGGCGCCAATTGACGAGGTTTAATCTCGTCAATGCCCACTTGTTATGGACTTGGGTTTTGGAGAAGATGGGGATGCTGGAGATCGTGGCACGGTTAACAGACAAGCAACCAGGGGACACGAGATTTACCCAGGTTCAGGCCCCCGAAGGGAAAACCCTACTCATGCTTGTCTTCTCTTGATTACGGCGGAACCGAAGGTTACAGGGTGCGCAGATTCGATCTGGCGTGGATGCGTGTGCGAAAGTATGAGTCGAGAGATCTAGGACGTGCCCTCCTGGCCTTTATATAGACTTAGGCAGGTCCCGGGCATAGTCCTAGTCGGTTACAAGTTCTAGGGTTTTACCCCTTTGAATTTTCTATCTCCGCTAGTCTTGTTCTCCAAGGATCCGAAGGCTTCATGGGCCTTGGCCACCCGAAAATCTTCATGGGCCAGTACATATCTGCTGTGGGCCTTCCTTGGGCTGGACTAGGTATGCTAAACTCACGTACCCGTAGGGTATAACAATGTCAGCAAGCGCATGAATACTAGGAGTCGTCGTGCCTTTTAGGGTAAGATCCAAGGTTTGTACTGCGCCAAATATTTTCTTTAATGTATGAACCTCATTACTCTTAAGACTCAACTTCACACTAGCAAGCATGTATAGAAACCTTCCTTTCCCTTTTGGTTCTGAATAATTCTCAAATTTGAGGATAAGCAAACTCTGGAGTTCCAAATATTAGCTCTTTTCAAATTTCTAGCCATCTGAGGGAAGTACTTGACAGAAAAATATGAAATATTTGGACAATAGATGTTCTTACATACATTTTCCATTTGTAGCATCTGAGGTTAGTACTTGGCGGAAAAGATCTAAAAAATACTTGGACAAAGAACTCAAATTTGTGCCACATTTTTCCTACCTCGCCTGCCCAGACCCCCACTGTCCACCGCCGTCGCTGCCGTCGCCTTCCACCACTGCCACCTCCCGTACCCTGCCTCTCCTCCCCACCGCCTCATGTCCCCAATGGTGCGGATTCTCTCATCCGCCTCCGAGGACCCCTTCGTCGTCCAGGTAGGTATGCGTGAAAACCAAACACCAAAAACCCTAATGTAGAGCATTGATTTAGAAATTTTGGCATGAAAGTTTCCATTTTTCTTCTCGAATTTAGGGTTCAGGGTTTTCTTGCTGCAAAGACCCGACGACGCCATTGGGAGAGCCTCCCCAACCGGCCTCTATCTGTCCCACCTCTTTTCCCCTTGTATAAATATCAAAGTCTGTAATTCTTTATTGAGTCCTCGTTGTTTGTTGCACTTCTAGCAATAGAGATTTAGTTGACACTTCATTAGTCTGTATCTATTTTAATTGTCACTTCATTAGTCTGCTTGTATATTGATTGTATTAAGATGCTCTATGTCTATATCTATTTAACAGATGGGAACCTGTAGTGATGATACAATAATACTCTCTAGCGATGATAGTTTTTGCATTAGCTTTGGCACTTTTGAATCCTAGTCATCAATGAAGAACCCACTCAGAGTCTTGAGTTTAAAGTTATCAAAGAACATCCAAATTCTAGTCATATTTTTGTATGTGTTTAGACAGTAGACATGAATATTCCAACTCATTGAAATTTTTATGTGTTATTGTATCAGGGCCTCAACACAAGGGGGCATTGATTTTGATAAGCACAGCCTTTTTTGTAAATGACATGTATCTGAAAGAATTTCATGTAGACTTCCTCTTAGACTAGTGTGAACCCAAATTTTCACCAAAAATAAAGTATTATGTTTACAATTCTCCTATTCATCTATCATGAAAAAGAATTGCAAGCTGGTTAGATGATATATTCTTTAACATGTGAGCAACAAACTAGCCTATGATATTTAATTGCTTCCAATAATCACAAGAATGCTAATTCTTCAATTCTTTGTACTTGCGCGGACATTTGGAGATGAGTTCATAAGAAAATACCTAAAGCATCACCTTGATGAACCTATTTATGTCCATGTTTGGCAAATGAATAGCAAGAATCCAAAGATGGTTAAGATGAAGATGGGAGCCGGATCAAATGCAATCTTGATGACTGGAAGGGAGAAGGTTGTGAGAAACTTCAACTTGGAGCAACATAGCATTCTCCTTTTTTGCTTTGATGAAAAGATAATGGAGAGGTACATATTATGGTTCAGCAATTTCCACTGGATGGCCCATTATAAATGCAATATTGATTTGTTAGAGAGTACTAATTATGCTAGTTGTTTGATGTATGGACTCTACTTTGTATATACTTCCATAACGCTAATGGATAAATTTTTATGGATTTCCCCTAGCTAAGGATAATTATTAACATAATTGTCTTCTTTGGCTGGCTACTAAGTACGTGAGCTAATAATCTGCCTATCCATTTTCTGGCTATTGAATCAAGATCATGTGTCATGTCTTCTATGATTTAGTTTGAATTAGCACTATTGTTGGAGACATCCATGAATAACCATCGATTCGAGGCGTCCTTGTTCTGGGAACGATCTTTATTTGAATCTGACTTCAGGTCCATTACTCTTGGAAACTGCTCCAAATATCGACCAATAAATCAGTTAACTGGCCGATTAACTACGAATCGGAGCCTGACCGAAATGAAAAGGACTTATTCGGTGGGTTTACTGGTCTAGCCGCTAAATTGGTCTGGCCGATTAATCTAGAATCTTCAGCTAACTGGTAGGGTTTCATTTAACTGGTCTACCCTTTTCTATCTAAATGGACCACCCAGCTCCGGTAGTCGACCCATCCTGCTCTAGTACTCGACCCATACCGCTCGTTAGGGTTGGGAATTGGGGCTCCTGCGCCACCTCCTCATCTCCTAGCAGCCACCGTCAAGGAGAACATCACCTTCAGCCAGAGCCACCACACACGCTGCCCCTAGGACGAATTCCTCTCCCACCAGCCTGTCTTCTCCCTCTCCTCCGGTTGTCCCTCACCAGGCCCTTGCTCGATCCACCGCCTGCCTGTCTGCCTAAGAAGTTGCGTCGCCCGCTGGTTCTCTTCCATGGATTCTCCGGCAAGCAAGGTATGGTCTCCAACTCTCCCGCTCCTTCAGTAACCAAGCTAGTACTGCTATTTGGTACTAGATGCTCACGGTTGCTTCATGTTGTTGGTAATTTGTAGTTGCTAGTTGGTAGTATATTGTTTCTCCTGTTGCACTATTGCTTGTAATTGCGTCAAAGGCTGATGTTTGTTGGTACTTTGGTAGGTTTTGGCGGCTGCTTCTATAACTACAAGTTCGGATGCTCACAATATCAACCGAAATTCGGATGACATGGCTTGGGAGTTTGCAGTGTGTTGTAACCCTTTAGATTTGTAGATAGTGAAGTGCAAGTTGTGAGGAAAGGAGATGGGTGGAGGGGTCACAAGGATGAAGCAACACATTGCTAGAATTAAAGGGAAAGTCTCAAGTTGTATGGTGAGCACACTAGATCAACAAAAGAGGTGCAAGGAAGCTTATGAAGCACCACAGTCGAAGAATAGGCAGAAACATCAACAAGAAGAGGAACACCAGGCTATTGTGACCATAGATGTTATCGATGTTGAGGGAAATGATGAAGATCTTGATGTAATTGGAAATTCTAAGGGTCACAAGTCCGTTCCTTTAGATAAGTATGTGATGCCTATTGATCCATCTATTCAAGTGAAGAAGTTCCAGCAAAACATAAGTGATGCAATTGACAACAAGAGAAGTTACAAAGTGGGCAGTATTTGGCTAGATGGATATACAAGAAAAATGTTCCTTTCAATGCCATCAATGATGATGATTTCAAGAAGTGTTGTGAAGCTCTTGGTTGGTTTGGTCCCAAATGGAAGCCACCTTCCCAATATTTGCCCCGGGAGAAAATGTTGTTGCAAGAGAATTGAAAGAACTAGGGATTTGATGAAGCCACATGAAACTAAGAGGGTGGCAACCGGCTCCACAATTATGACTGATGCTTGGATTGATAATAAGAGGAGAATTATAATGAATTTTTGTGTGCACTGCAAGTTAGGGACTTCATTTCTCGAATCAAAGGAGGCATCGGCTGATGCACAGACAAGTGAATACATCTTCAACTATGTACTTGAGTCCATTGACAAAATTGGTATGAAACATGAAACCTCAATTTTTGTTTTCTACATTGATTTCCATAATGCGTAATTGTGTATGCATGCTAATTTCCATTGCTTGTAGGTGTGAATAATGTTGTGCAAATTGTGACGGACAATGCTTCCAACAACATGGGAGCAAAGGACACGCTTAAAGAAAAATGGCCAAAGATCTTTTGGACCTCATGTGCAACGCACACCCTCAATTTGATGGTAGAAGCAATTGGGAAGTTGAAAAAATTTGCTCCTACAATCACTAAGGACAAAGATATAACCATCTTTATTTATGCACATCACAAAACACTGTCCTTGATGAGGTCCTATACCAAAAAAAGAGACATTGTTAGGCCGGTGTGACAAGATTTGTCCTCAAAGAAAATATCATTTGTGTATTCCTAAAATTATTGGTTGATTGCATATTACTCACTTTTTTGACAAAATGCAGCTGATTGGTGGTCAACTTATGGGCTACAAACTCGAACATTGCAAGAGATGGACATCAAGATACCGAATCTGACAACAAGTTCATCGGGATGTGAAAGAAACTGGAGCATTTTCGAAATGGTAACTCACTAACTCTTTGTCACTCTCAACTAGTCAAATCTGAAAATTCTTCATTGCTTCTAACAAATGTTACTTCTAAGTTCTAACTAGGCTTCCATTTTCACTTTGTAGGTAGATGCAAAGAGGAGAAATAAGCTATATCTGGTCCGTAGGGACAATCTAGTTTATACCCAGTTCAATGGAAGATGCATTGATAAAAGAATGAAGCTCTCCTCTTGTAGTGATGTTCCTCTTGGTGAAGATGCGTCACGAGATCAAGATTGGATATGTGAAGGTGCATATATGGATGAGGAGATTGATCCTGTTATAGGGTTATCATAGAATATCATTGATGAAGCAATGGGTGCTACTGAAGCGATGGAGCCTCGCAGGAGTGCAAGAGTGAGCGAGCTGCATGAAGTTGAAGAGTTCGTTTCCGATGATGACAATGGATTTGATCATGAGCTGGCCATTGATGATGACATAGAGTATGAGGATGACGATGATGGTGTGATTTCAACCAAAGATGACGAGGATGAGGAGGATCTGGCGCAGCCTTAAGCCATTTACCATCAAGCCTAAAACCAATTTTTTGCCATAAGCCCTTATTTTGCTGCCTAGCTAGGATGTATTGTTTGCAATTGGTTGTTTGTGTTTTGCTACTTTTTTGTGCTTGTGATGCGACTATGCGAGTTATGAACCATATTATCCTGTTATTTGTGTTGTGAACTACTGAACTTGCTCCTATTTGTATTTGGTCGCTGGTTGTACCATTGTATTGGTTATTCACTTTCATGTATCATTTATCTTTAGTTCTTCACACATTTGGTCCAATTTTGTAGGTTCAATGCTGGGTTCATCAAGATCATATTGTCCAGGTAACATTTTTACCTTTCTCCTATGCTTTCTATACGATGGTATATTCATGTTTAATACAATTGCTAGGAACATTGGAGATTGGGATAGTACTAACAAAAAATAAAAAATAGATATATTCTTCCAATTAATGGTTGAACGATAAATTCAGTTAATCATCCAATTCATCAATTAATTGTTTCTCAGGGGCTGATCGAGCAGTCACCAGTCACCGATATTCTAAACATTGACTCTTGGAGGCGGTCCCTACTAGAAGACGTCTGAGGGTGAGAAGTTCTTCCAAGCGGTCAAGACTAGTAGCCGTTTTTAGGTCGTACTTCTTAGAGGCGTTTATAATGTCGCATCGCATGAGGTCATGTATCTTTAAGCCGCGTGCTATTAGAGGCTATGCTCTTGAGCCGGAACGAGAAACCAGCTAAGGTCTATGGAAAATAACCGTCTCTAAGTAACGTTTGTACTAGTGCACTTATATATAACGCGGCAGCACCGCACGGAGGAAACGCCGAATGACTAAGATCTCTTCCAGCGTCTCGCCGAGCGTTTGAATCCCATTGACTAGTATAGAGACCCTTGAAACAAAAGCATACCGTGTTTCATCTCCTCCCATCTCCAGATTCCCGTACTTCTTCTACAAGGTTTATAGGGTCGTCTCGCGGACACGCTCATGCCCAAGATTTTATGTCTTGAGCATCTCCCACACCTCCTTTGTAGATTTTTTCGAGACTAGATGCTGCATCACATCCGCCGGCATCGCCGAGCCGATGGCTATGAGTGTTTTCCGGTCCGCGTCTTTTTTAAACTCGTCGTCGTCGGGATCGACAGCCTCCCATAGATCGTTGGACTCCAGCGTCCACTCCATTTGGGTTGTCCACATCGTATAGTTATCATGGTTGTACCGTGGATACTACGTTGTCATCTGCACTGCAAATCTTTTAGCCGCATATGAATACTTGTCTACCTTCTCCGTCAGCATGAGATCTTGTTATTAGGAGATACTTCACGAGGTTCTAATACCAATTGTTGGACCAGATCTGACAACTTAACACGCCGAGTACTTTCTAATGAGACGAGAAAGATCTTGCAACGACACAGACGTACACAACTTCAATTCCGCTGATATGGCATGTATATCATCTAGCTGGATTAGTACTTTCGATCTTTAGCTAGCAGCAGCACGACACACGCGGAAGACTCGATTGGCCACAGGTGCATATCGCACTTGATATGATCTTTATTGATTCAACTTCACAACATGGTGTTTGTAACGTACAGGTACATGCATATGTATGTATGTATGTATGTATGTATGTATGTATGTATGTATGTATGTATGTATGTATTGTTAGAGTATATTACGTTTTGGACTATATTTGATAGTTTAAGTTGTAATCCAATTCTATCTAATTTTCTTGTCTTCCAAGTCTTCTAATACTATATAAACAGTCTAACACTAGTAGAAACGAGGCCTTTTGTTGATCCAGAAAAAGGGCTTTAACACCGGTTCTTCTACGAACCGGTGTTAAAGGGGGGGCCGTACCAGCGTGGCCCCTGCGGCAAAAAAGAGCCCCCCTTTAACACCGGTTCGTGCCACGAACCGGTGTTAAAGGACCCTGCAACAGTGGCCCGCGCAGCCCCCCCCCCCCCTTTAACACCGGTTCGTGGCATGAACCGGTGTTAAAAGGGGGGCTATATAAGACACCATCGCAGCCCACACACACCGCACTCTTTCATTTTTTCACTATCTCATTTTGGAGCCTAGCAAGAGGGTGTGAAGAGTGCTAGTTTGTGTTTTTTTCATATGCACAAGAGGTGTTCGGTGAAATGCCCGAGAGCTTAAAATAAGTTTTCTCGTTGCTCTTTCCGTCTCGGTCGAGGTTGGCAACTATCCTTTCATGTGTCATTGATGTACTATATATATAAATGGTCATCTCCCTATTAATTTTTGATATATACTACATATTAATGCAGATGAACCGGCAATGGACGTACGGTGACCGCCGCACTTCCGAGTACATTACGGGCCTCCAAAATTTCATCGTTGTGGCTAATGAAAACCGTGGTCACAATGGTTTTATGTGTTGTCCGTGTGTTCACTGTCAGAACAAGAAAGACTACTCAAATACCAGAACCATTCACGCCCACCTGCTTCGATCCGGTTTCATGCCCAGCTATAATTGTTGGACCAAGCACGGAGAAAAAAGGGTTGTGATGGAAGACAACGAAGAAGAAGAGGATGGTGAAAACTATCATAATATGTATCCTGAATATGATGATACTGCAACGGGGGTAGATAATGAAGATCAAGAGGGAGCAGATGGGCCCGCTGATGACGATCTTGGTTGGGCCATTACTGATGCAAAGGAAGAATGTGAAACTGAAAAGGAGAAGGAGAAGCTGGAGCAGATGTTAAAGGATCACAAAACATTGTTGTATCCAACTTGCGAAGATGGCCACAAAAAGCTAGGTACCACACTGGATTTGCTGCAATGGAAGGCAGAGAATGGTGTGACTGACAGCGCATTTTCAAAGTTGTTGGTAAAAATGAAGAATCTTCTTCCAAGAAATAATGAGTTGCCCGACAGTACATACCAAGCAAAAAAGGTTGTCTGCCCTCTAGGATTAGACGTGCAGAAGATACATGCTTGCATTAATGACTGCATCCTCTACCGCGGTGAGAAGTACGAGAATTTGGATGGATGCCCGGTATGCACTGCACTGCGGTATAAGATCAGACGAGACGATCCTGGCGATGTTGAGGGCGAGGCCCCTAGGAAGAAGGTTCCCGCCAAGGTTATGTGGTATGCTCCTATAATACCACGGTTAAAACGTCTCTTCAGAAATAAAGAGCATGCCAAGTAGTTGCGATGGCACATGGAAGACCGTAAGAAAGACGCGATGTTGAGACACCCCGCTGATGGGTCACAGTGGAGAAAAGTCGAGCGAGAGTACCCGGACTTCGCACGTGACGCAAGGAGCTTAAGGTTTGGTCTAAGTACAGACGGCATGAATCCTTTTGGTGAGAAGAGCTGCAGTCACAGCACCTGGCCTGTGACTCTATGTATCTATAACCTTCCTCCTTGGTTGTGTATGAAGAGGAAGTTCATTATGATGCCAGTGCTCATCCAAGGCCCGAGGCAACCCGGCAACGACATTGATGTGTACCTAAGGCCATTAGTTGAAGAACTTTTACAGCTGTGGGCCAAACCAGGTGTACGTATGTGGGATGAGAACAAAGGGGAGCCATTTGACCTACGAGCATTGCTTTTCGTAACCATCAATGATTGGCCTGCTCTTAGTAACATTTCAGGGCAAGCAAACAAGGGATACAATGCATGCACACACTGTTTAGATGAGACTGAAAGTGTATATTTGGATAAATGTAAGAAGGTTGTGTACCTAGGGTATCGCCGATTTCTTCCAAACCTGCATCTAGTAAGAAAGAAAGGCAAGCATTTCAAACGTCTGGCAGAACCCCGGAGGAAGCCTGTCCTCCGTATCGGTGAGGAGGTATTTGGTATGGTCAAGGACCTAGAAGTAATCATTGGAAAAGGTCCTGAAAGTCTATGTGTTCCGAATGACGATGCCGGACACGCGCCCATGTGGAAGAAGCAATCTATATTTTGGGACCTACCCTATTGGAAAGTCTTAGAGGTCCGCTCTTCAATCGACGTGATGCACGTGACGAAGAATGTTTGCGTGAACCTGCTAGGATTTCTAGGAGTGTATGGGAAGACAAAATATACACCGGAAGCACGGCAGGACCAGCAACGTCTGAAAGCCCCTGAAGACCTATGCATCCTGAGAACGAGAAGGGTAAACGATGCCACTTAACTCCTGCCAGCTACGCTCTTACCAAAGCAGAGAAGGAAATCTTTTTTGAATGTCTGAGCAGTATCAAGGTCCCGTCTGGCTTCTCGTCGAATATAAAGGGAATAATAAATATGGCAGAGAAAAAATTCCAAAACCTGAAGTCTCATGACTGCCACGTGATTATGACACAATTGCTTCCGATTGCATTGAGGGGGCTTCTACCTGAAAATGTTCGAGTACCCATTGTAAAGCTATGTGCATTCCTCAATGCATTATCTCAGAAGGTAATCGATCCAGAAAGCCTACCAGGGTTACAAACAGATGTGGCCCAATGTCTTGTCAGCTTTGAGTTGGTGTTCCCACCATCCTTCTTCAATATTATGACGCATCTCCTGGTTCACCTAGTAGAAGAGATTGCCATTCTCGGTCCTGTATTTCTACACAATATGTTCCCCCTTGAGAGGTACATGGGAGTCTTAAAGAAATATGTTCATAATCGTGCTAGGACAGAAGGAAGCATCTCCAAGGGCTATGTAACAGAGGAGGTCATTGAGTTCTGTGTTGATTTTATTCCTGACCTTAAGGCGATTGGTGTTCCAGAATTACGACATGAGGGGAGACTGCGTGGAAAAGGCACCCTAGGATGTAAAGCAATGATATGTAGGGACGGGCATTCTCTCAATCAAGCACACTACACGGTTTTACAAAGATCTATCTTGGTTGCCCCGTATATCAATGAACACAAGAATTTAATACGCCTCAAACACCCGGGGCAGTCTGATGAATGGATTATAAGTGAACACATGGCGAGTTTTGGCGGCTGGCTGCAAAGACTTCTCACGAATAACACCACTGTTGGGGATCAGCTGTACTTGTTGGCCAGGACACCATCTTCGACTGTATGTACTTTCCAAGGGTACCAGATAAATGGGAATACATTTTACACGATAGGCCAAGATAAAAAGAGCACCAACCAAAATAGTGGTGTCCGCTTCGATGCAGCAGAAGACAATGGGCAGAAAACCACGTATTATGGGTTCATAGAGGAGATATGGGAACTTGACTATGGACCTAATTTTAAGGTCCCCTTGTTTCGATGCAAATGGGTCAAGCTAACAGGAGGAGGGGTTGAGGTAGACAAGAAGTACGGAATGACAACGGTGGATCTCAACAATCTTATGAAGGTAGACAAGAACTTAGACGAACCATTCGTCCTAGCCAATGATGTGGCTCAGGTTTTCTATGTGAAGGACATGTCCTCCAGACCAAAAAAAGAAAAAATATGCAAACGAATACATCATATGATGAGCCAAAGCGTCACATAGTTCTTTCAGGGAAAAGAAACATCGTGGGAATCGAGGACAAGACAGACATGTCAGAAGATTATAATAAGTTTGATGAAATTCCGCCCTTCACAGTGAAAACTGACCCAAGCATTCCGTTAAGTAAAGAAGATGCTCCATGGTTACGTCTGAAGCGATCATAAGGAAGGACATATGCCAAGAAGTTCATGCTCATATTATGTACCTCTAGTTCATGTTTTTAATATTAATACATGTCTTGAGTGTTAGTCTTGTTTTGTGGATGGACCGGGACTATGAGAAGAAGTTGTCCCGATTCGTACTTACCATTAAGATCTGATCTCCAAACGCGCGCGGTCACATATTAGGGAGTGCCTCTATGACCAGTTTCTTGGAGATGCCGGAGGACTGGGCTCCGTCGGTATCTCCCTGAAACTGGCCGTAGTGGTGTCCCTGCTCTCGAAAACCATCTTGCAGCTTTGTAACTTCTCTAACTAGATCAATACACCTGGGAGCTAACTAATTTCACATATTAGGGAGTGCCTCTATGACCAGTTTCTCGAAGATGCCGGAGGACTGGGCTCCGTCGGCATCTCCCTGAAACTGGCCGTAGTGGTGTCCCTGCTCTCGAAAACCATCTTGGAGATGCCTCAAACTGGCTGGAGGACTGGACTCACAAGGATGCCTATTTATAGTACAAGCAGCTCGACATAGTGTCGACACTTACGAAATAATGTCGACACTCACCCCTATTATTAGTGATGACTCGTGTTTTGTCCCGGTTGGTGTCTCCAACCGGGACTAAAGGTTCATCTTTAGTCCCGGTTGGTGACACCATCTGGGACAAGGTACACGCCGCACGACATAATGTCGACACTCACCCCTATTATTAGTGCTGACTCGTGTTTAGTCCCGGTTGGTGTCTCCAACTAGGACTAAAGGTTCATCCCGCCATTTTTTCCCGCCATTTTTCTTCCCGCCATTTTTCTTCCCGCCAGTTCTTCCCTCCAGTTCTTCCCGCTGGTTCACTATATATATGTAGGGTTGGCCTCCATTGTCATTGCACATCTCTAGACTCATATCTGCAACCTCATCACTCTTTCCCATGGCTTCCACCGTAGCACTAACCCCCAGGGAGGCGGAGGCACTTTGCGCCTCAAACTACCCCTGCCCGTCGGGCTACTGTGTCCCCGTCGGCTGGATGCTGAGCGTCGGAGGCGTGCCGGTTCCTCCTGTCCCTCTAGGTGTGGCGCGTCGGATGGCCATCACGAACCACTACTACTTTGAGCTCACGCCGGAGCAGCGGAGGAATCCCAGATGGCATCCCGACTATTTCCCTACTTGGGAAGCATTCTTCGTGGATCGGCGTGAGAGGGCGCTCGCTAGGCACGAGGAGGACGGCCCACCTCCTCCTAACTTCAACGAGGCCGGCCGTCGGCTATGGTGGCGCGGTCGGACTCTCCAGAGCGTCATGGCCTATGACACTGCCGCCGACTCTAACCCTCGTCTGCGCTACCCTCAAGTCTAGCCCACGCGCTACCCTCAAGTCCATCCCACGTGTACTCTCTAGAGGTTCAATTACGGCGACCCCGACGACGACAGCGATGACGGAAGCAGCGAGTACGACGACTACAGTGGCGAGTATTACAGGTGTAGGCAGGAGCATGACTGAATCACTCCAACATTCCGAAACAAGTTCGGCCGATTGTTACTTAATTTGGCCATGTATCTTAATTTTCAGTTCTTTTATGTATCTTAATTTTTAGTTCCAATTCGGCTTTATGTAACTTACTATTAGTTGCATTCTCATTCGAGGTTTCTTGGCTTTCGGGTCAAATGACCAATGTTATGGCTAGAATCAAGGCATAGTTTGTGATAATATGGCCATATTGTGCATACATGTGCATCATGGCATGGCAAACAATGTTGCAAGAGGAAGTTTTCCTTTTTATCGCACCAAAAAGGCATTTTCCATTTTCTGAGCATAAAAAACGGACGGTTTTGTGAAGCAACCACCAAATGGCTAATTCAAAAAACCACCAACACATTTTAAAAAAATACTAGACCACCTTATATGGACAATGTACCAACAGGGGGATCTGAAACCTTTCCGTCCACCTCTGGTGAAAAAGACAAATTCCTGCCGAATCGGCAGGAAGTGGGTCAGATATGAACTACAGGTACATGATACGATGCTCATGATTTTTTACAAAATTCATTTTTAGGTTCACAATATGCTATTTTATCAAAAAAAACAATGCAAGTTGAGCGAGGCTTGGCCCCGAGCTAAGAATCATCATGCCCGTTGTTCGACAAAGTTTGTCGATAGTTTAAAATGTGGATAAAAAAAGAAAAAAGATCAAAACAGTGCGAAACCTTCGCGTGGTGTTATATTATGTGATATAGTTAGAAGGAAAAATCTCAAACTTGGTATATTGATTATGTCTCAAAAAAACCTTCACAAAATGACCTATCTCATTCGAGGTTTCTTGGCTTTCGGGTCGAATGACCAATGTTATGGCTAGAATCAAGGCATAGTTTGTGATAATATGGCCATATTGTGCATACATGTGCATCATGGCATGGCAAACAATATTGCAAGAGGAAGTTTTCCTTTTTATCGCACCAAAAAGGCATTTTCCATTTTCGGAGCATAAAAACGGACGGTTTTGTGAAGCAACCACCAAATGGCTAATTCGAAAAACCACCAACACATTTTACAAAAATACTAGACTACCTTATATGGACAATGTACCAACAGGGGGATCTGAAACCTTTCCGTCCACCTCTGGTGAAAAAGACAAATTCCTGCCGAATCGGTAGGAAGTGGGTCAGATATGAACTACAGGTACATGATACGATGCTCATGATTTTTTACAAAATTTATTTTTAGGTTCACAATATGCTATTTTATCAAAAAAACAATGCAAGTTGAGCGAGGCTTGGTCAGATTCAAGTGTATACAAAAGATGCGGCATTTAAATATCCAATCAATTCAAAAATGTTAATACAAAAGACGCGGCATTAAAATATGATTTGCTCTAATAAAATAGGGTTAGATTCCTTTTTAGATGCTTAATATTTCTTATGTTCAAAGTTTTAGGATTTAACAATTTATTTTTGTTTGAATTGAATAATCAAAATTTATATGTAAGTGTTTTAATCATTTTGAAAATTTTCATGTAAAGTAAATATAAAATGTTTTTACATGAATGGATAGATATTATTTTTCTGAAAATTATGATATATTATTCATATTTTTCTGAGTTGAAATGAAAAGATATGAATTTTCCAAATTCATATCCTATTTTTTGAATTAAAAATGCCCCTTTAATGCATGAAATAAATGCCCCCGCTTTAACACCGGTTCAAGACACGAACCGGTGTTAAAAGGGGGGGTGCATTTATTTCGTTTCGCGCGCGCACCCCCCCCCCCCTTTAACACCGGTTCGTGTCTGGAACCGGTGTTAAAGGGGGGGTGTTAATAAATGCGCGCGCGAAACGAATTCCCCCCCTTTAACACCGGTTCCAGCCCCGAACCGGTGTTAAAGGGGGGGTATTAAATGCGCCTCCCCTTCCTTTCTTCCCCCCAGAGCCAGATCGAACCGCCCGCCGCGCAGAGAGCAGAGAGCAGAGAGCGAGCAGCCGCGCCGCGTCCAGACCTCGCCGTCGGAGCCGCCGTCGCCGCCACCGCGCCAAGACCGCCACCGCCTCCGCGCGTGTGCCGCGCGCAGAGAGCAGCCGTGCCGGCGCCGCGTCCAGCCCTCGCCGTCGGAGCCGCCGCCCTCGCCCTCGCCGTCGGAGCCGCCGTCGCCCTCGCGCGCGCGGGGAGAGAGCAGACGCGCCGGAGCCGCCGCCCTCGCCCTCGCCGTCGGAGCCGCCGTCACCCACCGCCACCGCGCCACCGAAGCCGTCGTGCTCATGGTGAAACTTTGTTACTTATTTGTAAACTTTGTTACTTTTTTTACATGTCTTTGTTACTTATTTGTAGTGAACTATGAATTATTTCTTAATTTTCTAGAAAAGGGTTGAACAAGTAAAGATGTTTCCTACACATTGCCTTAGAAAATAGGTTGTTCAAAAATATAGTATTATTATATCTCTCATAAAAATGTTACATTGTTTTCTATTATTTCTTACCACTATACTTATATCTATGTTTGAAGCATATAAAAGAGGTAAATGATAAGACAAATAGATATTAAGATATGGAATAAATATTTAACATTTTCGATGTAACAAAGATGATACCCTCGTATTTGAGAGGGCCACCATGCTAGTTGTGCGAAACAGCAAGATCAAGATACTCTTGAAAGAAAATTTCAAACGGTTTATTGTGTGCAATGAATCTGAAAAATTTGTAAAAAGAAAGCTTCGACTTTGACCACGATTTTGAGAAGATACAGTTCACGAAACTTGGTGTCGATGGTCGGATGGAACCGCATCGTCGACATGCATCTTTTTTTATGTAGAACTTGTTTTAAATCAGAGTATAGTCATGCTAATTAGAAGTGGTTACGGGGAAATACGTTTAGAAAGGAAACAAAAACTAAACTCACGTATCAGCCATGTCTTCTGGATACATCCGAACGATTAGGTCTGGCTACGAGCTATTTTAAAGTTTACCTACTTGCTCAGTCCAATTTTTTATTCTCCTAGATGCAGGCTACTAAAACACATGATAATCTTTCGTTGGTAATAATTAATGCATCCGCACGTGTAGAACATGGATTGCTGTTAACGACATGACCCGTTCTGTAAGCTTGACAGCTCAAACGTCGACGTCTAACGATTATAAATCTTGTGTCAAACAGTGCAAATTAATTATGCACAAGTCCTTCAAGCTTGGATTCGGATCTATTGCCATCACAGCTTATCTAGCTAGCTGCTTCAGAAAATACCATATGTGGTGTAGCTCAGGTGATTTATTGCTAGGTCTTTCAGTAGAAACTAAATCTCCATTGAGGCAGTAGAAACTCGAAACTAAGATGGCATGTAATTATGGAGGGAGTAGTAGTATAGATAGGGTGTCAAGCGGGGCGGGTTCGCGGGCAACATAGTTTCACCGGCTAATATAAATTGTACTACATGCATAGATTAAAACTTGTATACAAATTGGACTGCGTGTAGGTGTAGCTGTCTGAGACTAAATAATTGTCCGCAAACCCGCCCCACTTGTATAAAAACTTGCATCCTGCCAACGTTACCCTCTTGGGGGTGTCGTTGTGGATCTCTGACTCATCCTGATTAGGGTTTGGACCCCTCGGAACTCGTTTAAAATGATCAAGCATCCTTAGGGTTTTAATTTCATTTGTGTATTTATTTGTGTATTTTTTTATGAATAATATGTATATTTGTGTATGAATCCAAGTCCACTTGAATGTTTACACTCTTACTCTAGATAATATTATTGTTTTAGAAACTATGGATCCACTTAATAGAAACCTTGAAGAAGAAGAAATAATGGAGAACATTATTGATGAGGACACCTCACAATATCTGAACTTGGAGGGACATGATGACAGCTTAAGTAGTCATGGAGAAGATGAAGACTCCGGTGAACGCAATTTAGTGATTACAAAGTCCGGCGAGGTATATGCATTGATTAAGCCTCTGCTGACTTCCACCAACAATCTTCTTCTACATGTATTAATTAACGCTTCTTTCTTCTTTTAGCCCTCTGGATCGACCAGCAAGCAAACATCTTCTTCTACGAAAAAGAGCAAGCGGGGCGCGAGCCATCGGTTGAAAGATCGTGCAAAGTTCACGATCGAAGCAGTCCGTGTTGATGGCAGGCCGATGGAGTCCAAGAAGGCCGCAGATAAATTTGTACGTCAGGCTGGAGTTCTTGTTAGGGACCAAATCCCAATCATAATTGAAAATTGGAATAAGCCAAAGAAGGGCGACGGTACCTTTGTCGATGAAAGATCCAAAGAAACGCTTTGGAATTCGTTGTTGGTAAATTTCACCCTTCCGCCAGAGGAGTATGAAAACAACCCGGTTATAAAGGAAAAGGTCAAAGAGTGGACTCTAAAGAAGATGGCTGACGCTTTCCGCAACTGGAAGACAAAATTGAACAAATTTGTCAAAGCTGGCGAGACTCCAGATTTCGAAGACGCATATTATGCGAAGATAAGACCTCACTGGCCCGAATTTGTGACATATAAAAAAGTCCTATAGCTAAAAAGAGGTCAGAAACCAATACGCTTAATGCCCAAAAGAAGGAATATCACCAGAGGACGGGGTCAGGTGACTACATATCTTAGAGGCCTAAGTGGGAGGAAGTTGAGAAGGCCCTGCGCGCTAGAGGGATCACACCCAGACAGATGGGTGGGACCTACGTGCAAAGACTTGGTTCTACGGAATCGGGGCAAGGTTGGACCCAGAAACAGGAATGTGTATCTTCCCAACCCTCCTTGCCAAACCAGTCACTGAACTCATCACGGCATACGAGGAAACATCCGCCAGGACCTTCCATCCCGACAGAGAGAATGACCAGCTCACACGCTCCATCGGTAAAAAAGAACACCCTGGACATGCACGAGGCACAGGGGGTATGACGTGGAAGGATGGGTTTGCCGAGTGGAGCGACTCTTACAGATGGCGCGGCAGAAAAGAAAAAGAGCGTACAGAGCGGATGACACAGATAGTACATGCACTTGTGGCGCTGCAGGCGCAAGTGAATGCACAACAGAGCCATCAAGCTATCAGCCCATCTCAGCGGCACGAAGAGCCTGCATTGGAAGCTGTCGGCGGCCCAGACTCTGCGCGGAAAAGCAGCGTGGCTTCCACGGAGAACATGCAGCCCATGCTTGAAATGGCGGGTCCTCGATACCCCGTGGATGAGATCACGGAGAGCGAACACGCTGAGCTGCATGTGAGATTAATGGGCTTATCCATTAAGGTGGCTGTCGGCTATGCCTTACCTCCTGTAGCTGGTGGAACTTACCACTGCCGACCGATTCCAGATGGCTATGCTATGTCGGGGTGGATGAGGTTGTGAAGGAATATGAGGAAGCACAGATTGACCATGCTACAGGTGAAGGGGAAACTCAACTCCAATTTGCAGTGAAAACAACCATTCTTTGGAAGAAGGAACACATCGTGCTTCTAAATTGGAGGCCACTGGAACCCCCGCCATCTCCGCAGCGTCAGCAGTCTGAGCCGCTTCAGCTATCTCTTGCGCGGCAGCCATCTCCGGCGCTTCAGCCATCTCCGGCGCGCCAGCTATCTCCGGCCCGTCAGCCATCTCCGGTGCTTCGGCCATCTCCTCAGCGTAAGCGGAAGAGCACTGCCACAAAAGCATCACTAGCACTGCCACAAAGAAATCCGCGGGAAACCGTACGCCAAAGAGTTCAAAAAACTACGTCCCGCAGCCTTCCGCCAAGCCATTGCCGGTTTTACCGTGGAATCACAGCGACGAGGAGACCAATAGGATCTCGGAAGAAGAGGTCAAGAAATTCTTTGCACCTAGACGGGCCGAGCCAAAGGAGAAAATAGATCCGGCGGTGGTGGAGAAGTTTTACAAAAATCTTTTAAAACCTGAAACCCCACTTGTGCCGGACTACGAGCGCCAGATTTTGAAGGCGGATGTGTGGCATCCCGCAAAACCACTACTAGAAAATCGCGTTGTTTTTGTGCATTGCATCGTCATCATCATGCATTGTTTGCTTAAAACTATTTTCGCAAGCCCGTTTTGTTTTCTAAAACGCCCCGTCTGTGGTTCAAACGCCAAACCCGGGTCGCCGGAATATTTTGTTTTGCCTGATATCGGGTTGCAAAAGCCTTGTTTGAAATCAATAAAAATATTTATTATTTTTAGTGGGGCAGTCGAACGGGCCGAATGACCCGAACGACCGCCCCAGAAATTAAAACGGTCCACCTAAAATCCTAAGCTACCAAATAACCTACCCTGATCCTACCCAGCCCTCCCCTCCACATCACCCCACCCAATCCCTGGTCGCCACCTCAGCTCCCCTCTCTCCCCACCCAACCAGAGCCCGCCACCTAGACCCACCCGCTCTCACTTCTCTCTCTCCCTCACACCCACAGCCCCACCAACCAACTCCACACCGACAGTTCCCCACCCCACCTGGTCCCACCCGCGCGCCTGGAACCACCCACCACGCGAGCGGCAGCCCTGGCCCCACCCCGGTCCCACCACCCACCTGCCCGTCGCCCCGCTCCCTCTCTCTTCTTCCTCCCTCGATCCCCGCGCTCTCCCCTCCCCTCGGTCCCGAGCTCGCCTCTCCTCCTCCCTCTTGGCGCCGCTCGCCGCCCCGCTGGCGCACCTCCGTCCCGAGCTCCGTCGACTCCGCGCCGCCGCCCTCCTCCGGTTCCCTCCGTCGCAGGGCCGCGAGCAGCCCGCCGGAGCCGCCTCGTCCTCCCGTGCACCGCCGCCCCCTGCCTCGCCGGAGCCGCCCTCCGCCGACGCCACCTACCCCGACCCCGCGCGCTTGCCGCCTTCTTCTTCCTCCGCCCCGCCTGGCTCTCCCCTCCCCGCTGCTTCCGCGCCTGCGCGCCGCCCGCGTCCGCCGCAGCGCGAGCTCGCCGCCTTCCTCCGGCGACCGCGCCCGCTGCCGCTCGTCCCCCTGCGCCGTTCCCGCCTCGAGCTCCCCCGGCCACCTGTCCACCGACCCCGCACGCCCGGCCCCACCAGCCGCCCTCCGCGTCCTCGGCGTCGGCAGCCAGAGCCGCCGTCGGCCGCGCCCGTGCTGCCCCGAGCTCCACCGCCCGCCGAACCGAGCTCGACCCCGCGGCTCTGCACCGCCACCGGACCTCCTCCTCGGCCAACCGCCTCCGACCCTCCTCCGGCCGCGCCGTCGCGGGCCCCTGTCGTCCCCGGCCGCGACCTCGCCGGCGTCGCCTCCTCACCGTGCAGCCCGCCTCCAGGCGCCGTGCTGTCCTCTGCCCCAGGCCCAGGACCGCGTCGGCCTCGACCCCTGCCTCGCGCGTTCCGCCCCTCCCGGCGAGCCCCGCGAGCCGGCCCCGCCACCGTCGCTCTGGACTCTGCTTGCTTTTTTGTCCCTAGCGTCGTTGGCCCCGCCACGAGTTCTTCCTGCATACGTGTTTTTGCGGTCCGATGAGGTGAGGTGGATGAGCAGTTCCACATTGCGGTGATACGATGCCTCGTCAAGATCTTCCGAAGACATGTATGTAAACCAGGAACGCCAATGACCATCGGCGCCAAGCCCAAGTTCGACACCGGCAAACCCGGAAATCGCTAGAAGAATCATCGACCAGATCTTCTACAAGGACGCCAAGCCCGTCAAGAGCCCGAACGCCGAGGTCGTCTACACGGAACGCCTAGATCTTCTCGGGACATCGAGTTCGCCATCACGGATGACAAGCACGCCTTCATGGAACCGAAGATGTCGAGACCCGGGAACCCGATCCTCCCGGAGACGGAAGACCGAACCTGGCGAGCCAAGTTCTTCGACCCGGAGACCGCAGACGCGACAAGTTCTTCACCCCGGACGCCATGACCAACTCGACGGCGCGAACCCGACAAGAGCTTCGTAACGACAACAGAACGACAGCAACCGGACCGAGACCGTTGCCCCGACGCCTGGCCAAGTACTTCTTCATGGAACGTCGAGACCCCCGAACCCGGAGACCGATCCCGTACCCGAAGGCCGCGGATGCGACAAGATCTACTACCCCGATCCGAAGACCCTGACCCCGGAATCCGAGAACGCTCCCGCCGAGGCCGTCGAACCCTAGACCCTGAGACCGACCCCGAACCCGGAACCTCAAGTTCGTCGATACCCCTAATGTGTGAACCTCTTTCCGAAACCCTATTTTACAACATAATACAACTTGTCGCATAATATTTGTCTCGCATGCATACATTCATGTGGTTTGGGGGCCTTATGCCGATTCACCTAATAATTAAATATGGGGCCCCTATGCGGGCAAATCTAGTCTTATATTGGCCTCATTTAAACTTGTGTAGCGAACCCGTATTATCTTTTGCCATGTAATACAACATTTAAATTGCGGGGTTAGCTAAACAACATGAACCACCTAATTAATTGTCGGGACCCCGGTTCCGCTTAATATGACCTAATTGCATTGCACTTCTGCCATGTCTTACATCATACATGCATCATGCCGATCTTCTGCCGTTGTATTAAATATTGCATCCGGTGTTTCTTCTAGTGTTTTGGTTCTTCGCGGATAAGGCCGTTGAGTTGATGTGAGCTTCGCCCCGATCTTCGGTTGAACCTTCGACAATGTTTTCAGGCGAGCATCTCCCCCTTTCTACCTATCTTACTTTTATAGTATTTATTCCCTCCTGTTGATCTATTGCTATCTGTGTTGCGTTGCTCTAGTTTTCGTACCCGTAATATCCCTTGCAGCCCTATATTGCCTTGGACACATCCTATTACCTGTTGTTTGGTAGATAGTTGGACCCGCGTGTCGTAGTCGCTTGCTCAAATGTTTTTGCGTGTCGTCAAGTACCAAAATTGTTGGAGAATTGCCGCATGTTGATGTTGGAGATGATCATGGCTTTACTTTTCGTTCACTGTAATTCCTATTTAATAACTAAAATTGAATTAAGCAGAGGCATCGGTGGGTGATAGGTAAGATTTGGTTTCCGACCGCCCACTTGTGTCCCGTAGGACCCCGAGTTCTTGACACCTGTTCCGAGATCGAGCGCGCTAACCACATGTGGGGAGATATGGGCCCCCCATCGATTTAGTACCTGATTTCAAAGTATTGTACTGGGGGCCACAAGTAGTTTGGGGCTTTATTACTATCCTGTACTTATGCCATGCTTTACTGCTTTATTTACGATTGTGTGAGGAGCACGCTGTACTGTTTTGGAAGCGGAATGTTTTCGCGGTATCGACAGTCCCCGTTTGGGGATTTGCTGTCGTTTACAGCCATTGTCGCAAACCCTGAGTCCGTCTCGGAGACCGGCCGACTTTGTTGCGGGTGTACTTAGTGGGGTGGCCCCCCGTGCTTGCTTTGGGTCTGGGAAACGTCATGACTTAGGCCCCGCCGACATACCGATGGGTGTATGTTAACTGATCTGGCAAAAAGGGTCGAGGTGTGTGTGGATACTTTGGTGCACCCCTGCAGGGTTTAATCTTTTCGAGAAGCCGTGTCCGCGGTTATGGACGACTTGGAGCACAGTGCTTGATCATAGACAACTATAACTAAAGTTTACTGTTATAAATTGACTTGTATCCGATATGACTAGTAATCAGCTTCACTACAACGGAATGGCTCAATAAAAGTACCAACAACTGCTGGGTTTTGGGGTTATCTCATGCTAATTGTATCTGACTAGTAAGTGTTGCCAGTATAACGGAATGATTAACTAAAAGTGCCCACTGTTTATTTATCAGGATGATTATCTACACCTGACTAGTAATTGCTGCAACGAAAACTAAATAAATAAAACTGCCAACTGTGTGAGTTCCTCGGTTGACTTCCTCGTTTGGTCTCGAGGAGGAATGCCAGGATGGGTTTGTTTGGTGTTAGTATCACGCTGGTTCTGGATAGGTCTTTCTCACCCCTCTTTGATAGTCGCCAGTTGTATCGAGTCTCTATAGATTGTTTAGTGCATGCTGCCACTGCCGCTCAGTCCACCATACCTTTGTAGGCGAGGACCGCCGAATTCTAGTCTCGCCGTGTACTGGCCTCAGTACTGATGCTCCTCTTTTTCCTTTGCCCTTTGTCGGCACCCCTTTTGTTTAAGCAGGTTTTGAGATCGACGTCGTTAGCAGGGTTACCCTTCCGGCTTGGCCTGGGCAGGGTTATGGACGCCATTGGTTATTCTTCAGGGCTCTTAGCCCCATTTGCATCTTGTCCGTAGTCGGACGCTCTGTCATTTTCAAGGTGATTTGGATCTTTGTATATTATATCTATATTCTTGGCTCTTTGAGTCGCTGTTATATATATCTGTTCTGTGGGTCCCATCGAGGACTGTTGTGTAATGTTATTACTTTGCTTTCCACCCGCACGAAAGTGCCTGGTGGGCACCTTCGAATCGTTTCTATGCGGGTTTGGCAAGTTTTGCTAAAACTTGCATAGGGCCGATTCTGAGGGTGTTACAGAGTGGTATCAGAGCTCAGCAGTTGCGATACCCCACAAGTCCAGCCTGTAGGATAACCTAGCTAACGGCCGAAGTAGAGTGTCAAAACTATTTTGGAAAATCGGTTGGATAGTTCTGATTAGGTCTGATTTTACTCCTTACCCCTTTGCTATTCCTCTCTTACCTCTACGTGTTTTGAATCCGCTCTCCTCTTCCTCTTCGAGTCCAGGATTTCTCGTGGTTGGGTTCCGTCGTACCTTCAGGGTTTCGCTTCCTTCATTGATAACGGTGTTCTACCATCCGGTGTCTATGCTGCCTGAGTGATCCTTTCTCTGTGGTATCATTCTTTGTTCCTTGTTTGTGCCTTCCGGTGTTCCCCGACACGACGACATCATCTACGCCAGATCCGATGCAGAGTCTGCGTCACTCCTTTGCTTCCGAACCTCGCTTGTCGAGATCTTCAGTCTGAATCCTGAGAGTTGGTTGCATAATCTGTCTATTCATGTACATAGTAATGCTTTGAGTGCGGGATGGAGTCGCGACCATACCACTACTCTTATCATTTGCTTTTGTATATTAAATGGTGGATCGATGCAATTTACTCCTTCCGCTGGAGTTAGAGGTGGCCTTACCTTTAACTTCGTCCGTTGTTTATCCGGAGTGCTCTCTTGACGAACGGGATCAACGACCTCTTGTTAGTGGTGTCGCGAAGATCTACACGAAGCGAGAAGACGCAGATCGCCGACTTTCCTTCCGGTACCATGAGGCGGATCTCGAGGGCGAGATCCATTGTTAGTGGTGTCGAATTGTGGCATCCCGCAAAACCACTACTAGAAAATCGCGTTGTTTTTGTGCATTGCATCATCATCATCATGCATTGTTTGCTTAAAACTATTTTCGCAAGCCCGTTTTGTTTTCTAAAACGCCCCGTCTGTGGTTCAAACGCCAAACCCGGGTCGCCGGAATATTTTGTTTTGCCTGATATCGGGTTGCAAAAGCCTTGTTTGAAATCAATAAAAATATTTATTATTTTTAGTGGGGCAGTCGAACGGGCCGAATGACCCGAACGACCGCCCCAGAAATTAAAACGGTCCACCTAAAATCCTAAGCTACCAAATAACCTACCCTGATCCTACCCAGCCCTCCCCTCCACATCACCCCACCCAATCCCTGGTCGCCACCTCAGCTCCCCTCTCTCCCCACCCAACCAGAGCCCGCCACCTAGACCCACCCGCTCTCACTTCTCTCTCTCCCTCACACCCACAGCCCCACCAACCAACTCCACACCGACAGTTCCCCACCCCACCTGGTCCCACCCACGCGCCTGGAACCACCCACCACGCGAGCGGCAGCCCTGGCCCCACCCCGGTCCCACCACCCACCTGCCCGTCGCCCCGCTCCCTCTCTCTTCTTCCTCCCTCGATCCCCGCGCTCTCCCCTCCGCTCGGTCCCGAGCTCGCCTCTCCTCCTCCCTCTCGGCGCCGCTCGCCGCCCCGCCGGCGCACCTCCATCCCGAGCTCCGTCGACCCCGCGCCGCTGCCCTCCTCCGGTTCCCTCCGTCGCCGGGCCGCGAGCAGCCCGCCGGAGCCGCCTCGTCCTCCCGTGCACCGCTGCCCCCTGCCTCGCCGGAGCCGCCCTCCGCCGACGCCACCTACCCCGACCCCGCGCGCTTGCCGCCTTCTTCTTCCTCCGCCCCACCCGGCTTTCCCCTCCCCGCTGCTTCCGCGCCTGCGCGCCGCCCGCGTCCGCCGCAGCGCGAGCTCGCCGCCTTCCTCCGGCGACCGCGCCCGCTGCCGCTCGTCCCCCTGCACCGTTCCCGCCTCGAGCTCCCCCGGCCACCTGTCCACCGACCCCGCGCGCCCGGCCCCACCAGCCGCCCTCCGCATCCTCGGCGTCGGCAGCCAGAGCCGCCATCGGCCGCGCCCGCGCTGCCCCGAGC
Source organism: Avena sativa (assembly GCA_916181665.1). Taxonomy (NCBI): domain Eukaryota; kingdom Viridiplantae; phylum Streptophyta; class Magnoliopsida; order Poales; family Poaceae; genus Avena; species Avena sativa. The sequence continues at coordinate 318,130,539 of OV702281.1, forward strand.
TCCACCGCCCGCCGAACCGAGCTCGACCCCGCGGCTCTGCACCGCCACCGGACCTCCCCCTCGGCCAACCGCCTCCGACCCTCCTTCGGCCGCGCCGTCGCGGGCCCCTGTCGTTCCCGGCCGCGACCTCGCCGGCGTCGCCTCCTCACCGTGCAGCCCGCCTTCAGGTGCCGTGCTGTCCTCTGCCCCGGGCCCAGGACCGCGTCGGCCTCGACCCCTGCCTCGCGCGTTCCGCCCCTCCCGGCGAGCCCCGCGAGCCGGCCCCGCCACCGTCGCTCTGGACTCTGCTTGCTTTGTTGTCCCTAGCGTCGTTGGCCCCGCCACGAGTTCTGCCTGCATACGTGTTTTTGCGGTCCGATGAGGTGAGGTGGATGAGCAGTTCCACATTGCGGTGATACGATGCCTCGTCAAGATCTTCCGAAGACATGTATGTAAACCAGGAACGCCAATGACCATCGGCGCCAAGCCCAAGTTCGACACCGGCAAACCCGGAAATCGCTAGAAGAATCATCGACCAGATCTTCTACAAGGACGCCAAGCCCGTCAAGAGCCCGAACGCCGAGGTCGTCTACACGGAACGCCTAGATCTTCTCGGGACATCGAGTTCGCCATCACGGATGACAAGCACGCCTTCATGGAACTGAAGATGTCGAGACCCGGGAACCCGATCCTCCCGGAGATGGAAGACCGAACCTGGCGAGCCAAGTTCTTCGACCCGGAGACCGCAGACGCAACAAGTTCTTCACCCCGGACGCCAAGACCGACTCGACGGCGCGAACCCGACAAGAGCTTTGTAACGACAACAGAACGACAGCAACCGGACCGAGACCGTTGCCCCGACGCCAGGCCAAGTACTTCTTCATGGAACGTCGAGACCCCCGAACCCGGAGACCGATCCCGTACCCGAAGGCCGCGGATGCGACAAGATCTACTATCCCGATCCGAGGACCCTGACCCCGGAATCCGAGAACGCTCCCGCCGAGGCCGTCGAACCCTGGACCCTGAGACCGACCCCGAACCCCGGAACCTCAAGTTTGTCGATACCCCTAATGTGTGAACCTCTTTCCGAAACCCTATTTTACAACATAATACAACTTGTCGCATAATATTTGTCTCGCATGCATACATTCATGTGGTTTGGGGGCCTTATGCCGATTCACCTAATAATTAAATATGGGGCCCCTATGCGGGCAAATCTAGTCTTATATTGGCCTCATTTAAACTTGTGTAGCGAACCCGTATTATCTTTTGCCATGTAATACAACATTTAAATTGCGGGGTTAGCTAAACAACATGAACCACCTAATTAATTGTCGGGACCCCGGTTCCGCTTAATATGACCTAATTGCATTGCACTTCTGCCATGTCTTACATCATACATGCATCATGCCGATCTTCTGCCGTTGTATTAAATATTGCATCCGGTGTTTCTTCTAGTGGTTTGGTTCTTCGCGGATAAGGCCGTTGAGTTGATGTGAGCTTCGCCCCGATCTTCGGTTGAACCTTCGACAATGTTTTCAGGCGAGCATCTCCCCCTTTCTACCTATCTTACTTTTATAGTATTTATTCCCTCCTGTTGATCTATTGCTATCTGTGTTGCGTTGCTCTAGTTTTCGTACCCGTAATATCCCTTGCAGCCCTATATTGCCTTGGACACATCCTATTACCTGTTGTTTGGTAGATAGTTGGACCCGCGTGTCGTAGTCGCTTGCTCAAATGTTTTTGCGTGTCGTCAAGTACCACAATTGTTGGAGAATTGCCGCATATTGATGTTGGAGATGATCATGGCTTTACTTTTCGTTCACTGTAATTCCTGTTTAATAACTAAAATTGAATTAAGCAGAGGCATCGGTGGGTGATAGGTAAGATTTGGTTTCCGACCGCCCACTTGTGTCCCGTAGGACCCTGAGTTCTTGACACTTGTTCCGAGATCGAGCGCGCTAACCACATGTGGGGAGATATGGGCCCCCCATCGATTTAGTACCTGATTTCAAAGTATTGTACTGGGGGCCACAAGTAGTTTGGGGCTTTATTACTATCCTGTACTTATGCCATGCTTTACTGCTTTATTTACGATTGTGTGAGGAGCACGCTGTACTGTTTTGGAAGCGGAATGTTTTCGCGGTATCGACAGTCCCCGTTTGGGGATTTGCTGTCGTTTACAGCCATTGTCGCAAACCCTGAGTCCGTCTCGGAGACCGGCCGACTTCGTTGCGGGTGTACTTAGTGGGGTGGCCCCCCGTGCTTGCTTTGGGTCTGGGAAACGTCATGACTTAGGCCCCGCCGACATACCGATGGGTGTATGTTAACTGATCTGGCAAAAAGGGTCGAGGTGCGTGTGGATACTTTGGTGCACCCCTGCAGGGTTTAATCTTTTCGAGAAGCCGTGTCGGCGGTTATGGACGACTTGGAGCACAGTGCTTGATCATAGACAACTATAACTAAAGTTTACTGTTATAAATTGACTTGTATCCGATATGACTAGTAATCAGCTTCACTACAACGGAATGGCTCAATAAAAGTACCAACAACTGCTGGGTTTTGGGGTTATCTCATGCTAATTGTATCTGACTAGTAAGTGTTGCCAGTATAACGGAATGATTAACTAAAAGTGCCCACTGTTTATTTATCAGGATGATTATCTACACCTGACTAGTAATTGCTGCAACGAAAACTAAATAAATAAAACTGCCAACTGTGTGAGTTCCTCGGTTGACTTCCTCGTTTGGTCTCGAGGAGGAATGCCAGGATGGGTTTGTTTGGTGTTAGTATCACGCTGGTTCTGGATAGGTCTTTCTCACCCCTCTTTGATAGTCGCCAGTTGTATCGAGTCTCTATAGATTGTTTAGTGCATGCTGCCGCTGCCGCTCAGTCCACCATACCTTTGTAGGCGAGGACCGCCGAATTCTAGTCTCGCCGTGTACTGGCCTCAGTACTGATGCTCCTCTTTTTCCTTTGCCCTTTGTCGGCACCCCTTTTGTTTAAGCAGGTTTTGAGATCGACGTCGTTAGCAGGGTTACCCTTCCGGCTTGGCCTGGGCAGGGTTATGGACGCCATTGGTTATTCTTCAGGGCTCTTAGCCCCATTTGCATCTTGTCCGTAGTCGGACGCTCTGTCATTTTCAAGGTGATTTGGATCTTTGTATATTATATCTGTATTCTTGGCTCTTTGAGTCGCTGTTATATATATCTGTTCTGTGGGTCCCATCGAGGACTGTTGTGTAATGTTATTACTTTGCTTTCCACCCGCACGAAAGTGCCTGGTGGGCACCTTCGAATCGTTTCTATGCGGGTTTGGCGAGTTTCGCTAAAACTTGCATAGGGCTGATTCTGAGGGTGTTACAGGATGCAAGGCGCCGTAGGGAGACTGAAAGTAGCAGTCGTGAGGCACCCCAGAAAACAGTTCCCATGCTCGGAGAGCAGGAAAACCAATCATGCGCCCTGCTCCAAATGTTCGACACACGGGACGCTCCTCCCGTAAATGATTACGAGGCAGAGCTACAAAGAAAGACCAATGAGATGGGGATGAGTTACATTGCATACTTGAACATCATGGGAGACAACTTTCTCAAATGCGATGCCAACCCCATACAGCCATGGAAGTATGGGAAGAATCTCGTCAAGAAAGAGGAGCTCAAGAATCTACCAACAAAGATGCGAAAATTGCACAAGTGGTACCTTGATTTCTGCAAGACGAGAAAGGAAGAATGGATCACGACGCATATAAGAGATGAGATTTTCTTCTGCGGAGACGACGGGATCGACTTCAACATTCAAGACTTGCATTTTCTATTCAATCAGAAGGAACTCGACAAAGCTGCCATCAGCCTTTATTGTGTGTAAGTACTATTTCTGTAATTTATATCTCATCTCATTCACTTCATTAATTGCATTTATATATATATGCTCACCATATATGTATATACTATTATGCAGGAAAATGGTTATGGAATGCAGGAAAGGAGGCCCTTTTGACATTGGGTTCGTTGACCCAAATAGAGTTCATGAAGAAGTGGTAAGAACCAAACCCGGGCAAACAGAAGATTACTTGCTAAGTTATTTACTGAGACAACAAACCAAAAGGGAAATACTATTGCCTTACAACTTCTCGTGAGTACTGTTACCCTCTCTCTTGTACACATTCTATTTCGTCTTACTCGATGTTAAGTGTAACTGATGATGAGTTATGCGTGCGTACGTTCCACTTTATTCTGCTAGTCATTCAACCCGACTCAAGAAAAGTCCTTGTCATGGACTCGTTACGAAAAGAAAAAGAGATATGGGCAGACTTTAGAGAGATGCTCCAGAGGTAATTTCAATCATATTATCGCACTAGATCGGCAACTTTCGTGACAACAAGTAATTAATTACTCCTTTATCCATTTTCTTTGCCGGAAAGGGTTTGGAAAAGGTTCACGGGCAGGGCCGTGGGTGAATGGTCAGAAGAACTAAAATTTGTAGACCAAAATGTAAGTAATACTAGCTAGCTAGGTCTGCGTATCTCTTTGATTCTGCTTCCAATTCCATTATATCATGCTTTATTGATTATTATTTTGATTGAACTCTCTATTCTCGTAAAGTGCGCGCATCAGGGACACGGCAATAACTTATGTGGGTACTATGTTTGCGAGTTCATTCGCAACACGATATGTGCGACGGGCCAAGCCGCACTAGAACAACTTAGAGTAAGTAAACAAAGTCCACAACATTATTTTATTACCATCAATTGTGTTGAGTTTTATTCTTATATATATATTGACGGTCCATTCTTCATATATATTCAGATCAAACGGATGCGGGACCAACTCCTACCATTTGAACGCATACGAGCCATTCAAGAGGAATTGGCGGGGTTCATACTTGATGAGGTCTTCACGCCTGGCGAAGAACTCTTTAGATATCCACCAAAATGAACGATGACGATGTATGTGCCGATGACGATGTATGTGCCGATGACGATGTTTGTGTATAATAATAGTTTCTTAATTATTCATGTACTCGTATGTACCGATGACAATGTATGTGTATACCGTTCCTAATCGATTCCCCCTCCCCCCCTCCCGCAGAAATACACCCAGAACGGGACAGAGGCAGAACTCTGTCGTGGCAGAGATTTAGGCGGCAGGAAAATGGCCTAAATCTCTACCGCGCCATGTTCCCTAGTATTCATATACTCTGGAGCGTACCATGTCATGTTGGCATTCGTCATGCTTATTCCTAACAGTTATTCTGTAAAAGCTGCGTTTGTTTGGAATAGCCGGCGGGAGCTTTGCTTTTTATAGAAAAAAGAAAATGATAGTTTGAAGGGAAACTAGACGAGAAAAACCAATACGACACACACGTCTAGTTTATAAGGAAAACTAGACGAGAAAAACCAACATGGCACAATTTTTCAAGAAAACCAGCGAAAACCAAACACATGCCATACTACCTAGCTGAACTAGGTTTGGACCGCCGTCGAACGACACCAACACAATGAAAACGGCGAGAACTACGAATGTCTGGTCCACGTCCCTAGAGAGGAAGTCAGAGCCGAAGGAGAACACCTAGGCCTCTCGAGCTTCATAGCGAGAGGCAGGCTATAGAGAACACGCCAGGGGCACTCGCACGCCGACAGAACCCGAAGACACCGACTCAACCAGTAGCACTAGCAACCCTGAGAGCAGAATCCAACCCTTCGAAAATGACGCCTCCAAGGAGGTCACGACGTCCAGAGACGCCGCCGTCATTCAATCCGGCAAGCCCGATTTGAGCTTTCACCTCGGGGAAATGGACGGAGGGGAATCAGAATTCCACGACAATGCCTCCAAGGAGGAGAACGACGCCACAAGCGCCGCCGCTACCAGGGGTGGATGCAAGGCAAACCACAGGGGTGCATAGGACACCCCCTGGAGTATAAATTCTTTGTAAACTAGCAATTTTTTACCTCACGTGCACCCCCTAGAGGTATGTTTTATCTGTTAGTCACCCTAGTGCACCCTGATCTCAAATGCTCTAGCTCCGCCACTGGCCGCTGTCGGCACCAACCAAGTCGGGCAAGACATTCGTCCGGAGATCACCGACCACGCCTTCCACTAGATTGTCGCAAGAACAGTCCAAGCCACCGGACAAGGAAGCCACTGGTGAGAGAGAGACGACGTCCATGCCCACAGCCACATGCTCCACCACACAGACAACTAGAAACAAAGCAGCAGCATTGGGTTCGTCGTCTCTCTCTCCTGAAAGCGCAACATCTTGCTCCTGAAACCGCCGCTTCGGCGTCCACGTGCTACCCACCACAACACCTCACTCCGTGGTGCAACCCATCACACCCAGTGTCCCGGGGTCGCCATCCCGACCTCCTCCTCTCCGGCTGCAAGGGATCCACAAAACTGGAGATGCGGCACAACCACCCCATGCTGGCCACGCACTCGCCGACAGCACCGTCCGACCGCAACGAAGCCGCTGCAACGCCCAGGGCGGCCGCCCTGGCCTCCGATGGGCCTGGCTAGTCCTGGTGGTGAAGAGCTGCGTTTATATTTTGATTTTGTAAAATTAACTGAAATTGTGCATTCATCGAATCCACTGCAATGCTACTCCGATGGACACAATAATGTTGGTGAAGTGATGCTTTACCGACACCTAGCCACGGAGATGCATTAATTCCATGCACTGTCACTCGATCGTGGTGGCGAATGTGGTCACGGGATCCTTAGGTCAGCAAACAAACCGTTGTGTTTATATTCGAAACTAACATACTCTATTTCATTGATCAAGTCCAGCACTACATAAACATGACTAAGAATCATAAGGAGCATACGGGCACACTGTCAAAAGATTTTCAAACATACTTCCTCTATTTCAAAATATAAGATGTTTTAGGTTTATGAAGAAATTAAATCTAGACTTCTTTTAATTTGTAAATTCACCCCCAATTTGAGTGAACCTATATACTAAAATAAGTCTAAATACATTTGATTCACAAACCTAAAACATCTTATATTTTAAAAAACGGAGGGAGTACCTGGCTAGTCCTGGTGGTGGAGATACACCCTCCGACAGAAGAGCCAAAGCATGGTGCCGGCGCTGAATAGGGCGCGACAACGAGCCCCGGCACCGAGGAGGCCAGGTACATCGGGCAGGCATGCGGCAGTACACGCTGACTGTAGTACAGAATGTGTGTCTGTGTCAACAGTACAACCTTCAGTATCCAGCATTCCTCGTGTCAAAAGATAGTCTAGCTAACGTACGTACGTACTCCAGGTGAAATGTGATGCATACGAGGAGAGGACGAGAGTTTACTCACACGAGAAAGGTGAACCGGTCGGAACTCGGCGCGGCCGCAGCGAGTGCAAAAGAGGCAGCGCACAAGGTCATGCAGGCCAACCTACGATGTAACGCTACTGTATTTATTATCGGACGTTGAAACTATAGTACATTAGGGCATCTTCATTAGGCCGACCTATCTAGATAAACGCGTTCGGCTCGATTTATTCATGCATCTAATTTAGGACTCGGTTGCGTCGTCCCGGACAGGCACGGACATCACGGGTATCCCGCCCGTGCCACTGGTCCACCCGACCTGTGGCATTGATTCAGACGCGGTCAGCGGCACCGATTCAGACGCAACCGAGGCAATGATTCAGAGGTGCTGGCGAAAGGCGGACCGGCGACAGCCTGCGTCATCAATGGCGAAGAGATGGCATGCTGACTTACTGGACGCCGTCTGCATTCTAGCGTCAGCATTGATGGCGAAGGAGCGGGAATCTACACGCATTCGTGGATGAAGGGCTATTTAACCCGGCGCTGGTCGGTGCCGCACTCCTGACCTCTCGCCATCGCAAACCCTAGCAGCCGCAGCCACCAAAGATGAAGTCGTTGTCCTGGCTGAAGAGGACCAAGAACGACTACGAGGCGTCTGGCTCTAGCGGCCAGCGCGCTCGGCTGCCAGCCTTCCTCCAGGGCACGTCCTTGCCGCCTCCGCCGCGGCCATAGGAGTTCCGGAACGACCCCGTGGGGGATGATGACTCAGATATGTAGAGCTCGTTGGGAACTCCAAGAGGAAGGTATGATGAGCATAGCTGCAAGTTTCCCTCAGTTATGAAACCAAGGTTATCGAACTAGTAGGAGTAAGGAAACAACTCCAAGGTGTTGCTAACAACTTGGAACTTGCACAACACAACCACAGTACTTTGGCCCAACTTACAGTGAGGTTGTCAATCTCACTGGTTTACTGAAAACAAAGGATTAAACGTATAGTGTGAAAGATAGTAATTTCTTGTAGTAATTGCAAAAAGTAAAAATTAAATGGTAAAAAATAGATGGTATATCAATGATAAGAAATAGACCGGGATTCACAGTTCACTAGAGGTGTTATCCATAAGATAAATAACATGCTGGGTAAACAAATTACAGCGGGTAAATTGACAGACTGAAAATTCATAACAATGCATATACTAGACATCTTCATTCCTACGAGATTTGTTTGAAAATTATAACATGATACATAGACCGTAATCCAACTGCATCTATGACTAATAATCCACCTTCAGGTTATCATCCAAATCCCTTTCAGTATTAAGTTGCAAGCAACAGATAATTACATTAAACAAAGTATGTAAAGTAAACAATACAATTGCCCTTGGACAAAGGATTGTTGTTTTCTCCCTAGTAGCAATGGCACATCTACAACCTTAGAGATTTCTGTCACTTCCCCAGATGCAGCACTCAGGGTAAAAACACTACTAAAAAATCGCGTGTTATTTTATTTTGTGCATTATCATGTCGTCATGTAGCATATCTTTATTTTCCACTTAAATTATTTTAATAAACCCTATTTTATTTTACTAAAATATGCATGTGGTTTTATTAAACCGTCTCTCATTTTTATTTTTAAATTAAAAATAATAATATTTTCTGGTCAAAAGAGCTTTTCTTACTTTATAAATAAAAGTAGGCCTAAAAGGCTATCTAAAGTTTTGGGCTAAAACTAACCTCATCTAGTCTATTTTGGACTATATAAATACTTCAATCCCTTTCTTCCTTATCAAACCCTAGCCCCCAAAATCTGTCCCAAAACTCCCCACCTCTCTTCCAAAAGTTAGATCTAAGATCCACCTAATTTTTGTGTCCTCTTCCTTTCCTCCAAAAATTCACGGATCATTTTCTTCACTAATGGTCTCGTCTGTGGTTTGTTTCTTCTACTCTGTATCCAAATCAAATCACTGCGTCGCAAAATCTTCTTTAAGCTTCTTGGGATTTGCAGAAGAGGTTCCCCGTGCTGCCGTTTTTCTCAGTTGTTTGCAGCTTTGGAGCGACACAGTGTCGTCGGCCAACCGGGTCTTGTCCCAGCATTGGTCACGGTGCACCACACATGATGGGGATATGCCTACCGGGGTATGCCCAGCAGGACGTTTTCTATTGGCGTAAACCGTCAGCGAGTGGGCCTGCAGGACGGCGACTAGATCGAGACTTGGCGAGGACTCAGGCGACTGGAGGCTAGAGGCCCAGAAGCGTAGCTAGGCCCAGTCGGACTAGGTCAAAGAACCTCCGAATCCTTAACTAATTCGGTTGCAATCTGTAAACCCTAGCGAGGTGAGCCAATATAAACCTCCCTAGGGTACGCATAGAGGACATGTTCCATCATACACCCAAGCGACTCGCCGCCTAGTCCTCGAGCTTGCCCGGTTTGTACTCTCACCATAATACAATCTAGCAGGAGTAGGTCTTTAACCTCCGGGGGGCCGAACCTGGATAAACCCTTGTGTCTCCGCCCTCATCTCGCACCGCGGATGGCTGGCCACCCGTGCCCCATGTTCTACTACTCGCTGCCGATTGCATCATCTGCCGTGGTCATTCCCACGACAGTGGCGCCCACCGTGGGGCCTGGCCGGTCAGGCCGGTGTTCTGCGGCGTGATCCAATCTGCCCATCAACGAGTCGATCGCCACCGGCCGCATGATCGCAATCGGTGAGATGCTCCAGATCTTGCCGAGCAGCTACGTCTCGGCGGCGCGACCCGTCACACATAGTGTGATCCTGCCAGTCGGCACGATCAGCCTCTTCGTCGGTCTCACCGACGTCATCATCTCGGGGGACTCAGCTCGCATGCGGGAGTCGTCGCCACGCGACCGGCTCTCTGAGAGCCAGGTCCGCACGATTCACCGCCTCGCCTCCGAGTACGACTCGGCTCACAGCAACGTGGCTGAAACCACCGCGGCCGCGAACGACGCGGCCCTCAACAACGACGCTGATTCGGCGACCCTGGCGTCGGCCGCCGGATCCATTGTCGCGCATCTCCCGCGGGCTCCATCACCTAGTTCTCCAACGTCGGAGACTTCAAGGACCCCTCCATCCTTGGAATCTTCGACTTTGACTCCGGGTCAAAGAACTCTGCCGACCTCCACGACAGAACCGGTCGCCACGCCGCGACCTACATGGCGACTGGCGCCGACCCCCGGAAGACACCCTCTCCATGCCGATCCCACCAAATGCGACGGCAACGGAGGTCGAGGAACTCCGCCTGCGGCTGGCGGAGGCAGTCCACAAGGAACAAGCCGAGCGCAAAAAATTTCGCCTCGAGCAAGCGACAGCGCAGGAGCTGTCGCGTTACCACCAACTCCAAATTAGGTCGCGCCTAAACCCTACTGTTCAAGGGCGCGCCCTGAACTTCGAAGACAAAAACGACCCGGCTCGCGTGGCCGAGCGCGCGATCTGCAAGAACGCGCCGCCAGGAGGAAGCGCTCGACCCCCACCAGGGGTAACGGCCAACGGAGCCCCACCACCACCCAACCGCGCGCCCCTTGGGACCAACCAAGGATCATGGTCTCCTCACGAGAGCGAGATGCGAACGGCCTCCCGCTATTTTCCACCCCAATGGACAACGTCGTCGCGAGCCGAGCAGCAGTCGACAACATCCAAGTCACCGGGGAAGGCGCCCTGCAGATCTGGTACGCCAAGGCTCTGCTCGCCAAAGCAGTTGAGCAACAAAACGCGGGCGCCGACTCACAGGGTCGGATGTACTCGCGTTCATCAGGCAGCAGGGCGGCCTCGAGCGGCCGCCCGATGGCGGCGAATACCCAAAACTGCCCACCACCCGAGCCCCTGCAGCTCCAACACCGACCCGCGAACGCGGCACTCTCCACCAACGACCCACGGCCGGCGAACAACTTCGTCGCCGCTGACGGGCAGCCCGTCGACGCACGCACCCACATCATCAACAACCAGAGCTGGTGCGCACGCCAGCCCGAAGACCTGAGGCATACCCTCACTAATCGCCGTGACGGCGAACCAAGGGGATCGCTGAGCCGAGTCGGACCCCAGTGCTTCGGACCGATGATCCGAGGCGAGAGATACCCGGCGAACGTCAAAGCGCCAAGGGAGATCGAGAAGTACGACCCCTCGTACGATCCGTCTATGTGGCTGGACACTTACCTCATGGCCATGGGGATCGCCGGCCACACCGACCTACTCGCCGCCCGCTACATTCCCCTGATGATTTAGGGAGCATGCAGGCAGTGAATTAACACCCTCCCTGCGGATAGCATCGACTCCTGGGAGGAAATGTGCGACGCCTTCGTCAGGCACTTCGAGGGTTGATACACCCGCGCCACCACCATCGAGGACCCGGAGCGATGCGTCCAGGGACCCCGCGAGTCGACCCGCAATTGGGTCCAACGATGGCAAGACCTGTGGCAAAACACGGCCGGAATCCACCCAGACACCGCGATCCACTGCTAACCTCGTGCCGCTACGAGCCCCTGGTCTCCAAGCTCAAGCGAGTGTACAGAACACTCGACAACATACCGGACCTCCTGGAGATTGAAAAGAATTACACGGAGGAGGAGCCAAACCAAGAAACCGACGACAAGTCGGGAGGAAGTCGCCGCACGAGCGGCCACGACAACGGAAGGCGACCTGAGCTACGCTACAGCAACACTCGCCTCACCAGCAAACGCCGCGGCGACGGGCGAGTCGACTTCATCGCCAATGCCGGATACGTCACGCGCGAAGCCAAGAGCTTCCGTCGCGATGGAGGTCAGCGCCGCGACAGTGGCAACTACAAGGCAAAGCCGAGGTTCGATCCCACAACTCTCCTCAACCAACCCTGTGTGTTTTATAGCAGGGAAGGAAAGCTCGCCACGCACACGTCCGCCGACTGCCACTCTCTCAAGAAGATCGAGAAGGCACGGCGCACGCGGGAAGACCCCGACAACAACCCGCAAAACTGCGGAAAGTTCGGCAGCATCGCCGGCTCGCTCCACACCTTCACATGCCTCAACATGAAGCGTGAGAAGAAGGTCATCGCCCGCGCCATCGCCGTCAACACAAAGCAACCGATCACCTAGAGCCGCGAGGACCACTCGCCACAGATCGAATATCTGGGCCGAGTCGCCCTAGTGGTCAAGCCCAAGGTGGGAGACTACTGTCTCCCCAAAACACTGATGGACGGCGGCAGCTCCATCAACATCCTGTACCTGGACACGTTCAGGCGACTGCGGCTCCCGCAGTCGATGATCGAGACGACCTACACCACCTTCCACGGCATCGTCCCCGGTCAGAAGGCGTACCCGATCGGCAAGGTGACGCTGCCAGTCACCTTCGGCACACCAGCAAACTTCCGCACCGAGCGGATCGTCTTCGAGCTGGTGCCGTTCAACAACCCCTACCACTGCGTCCTGGGACGCCAGGCTTTCGCCAAATTCATGGCAGCGCCCCACTACGCGTACAACACGATGAAGCTACCTGGGCCATGCGGCATCATCACTGTCCATGGCGACCCCGACATGGCTGCAAAATGCGAGGCCAAACACACTGAACTCGCTGACGCCGTCATCGCGGCGGAGGCCAACCATGCCGAGGAGATCACCAAGTACGTGAGCAGGGTCAACAGCGACGACCCCACCATACTCAAGAAGCCTAATTCGGAAGGGCGCAATTCCACCGCCTTCGAGGCAATGACACACACCCGCACCGTCGAGCTGGTCCTAGGCGACTCTAGCCAGACGGTGACGATCGGAACGGGCATGAGCCCAGCGTAGGAAGGCTCGCTCATCGAGTTCCTCCGTGAGAATAGGGACATCTTTGCATGGAATCCATCTGACATGCCTGGTGTCCCGAGGGAATTCGCTGAGCACAAACTCAACACCAACCCCAAAGTGCGACCTGTCAAGCAGTCGCTGCGGCCCTTCAATGAAAAGTGCCGACGAGCCATCGCCGAAGAGGTGTAGCGTCTACTCGCTGCAGGCTTCATTCGGCCAATCAAGTATTCCAAGTGGCTGGCAAACCCAGTCCTGGTCGAGAAGAAAAACGGGACCTGGAGAATGTGTATCGATTACACAAATTTAAACAGTGCCTGCCCGAAGGAGCAATTCGTCCTCCCACGGATCGACCAAATCATCGATTCCACCGCGGGATCGGAGGAGCTATGCTTGCTCGACGCCTACTCTGGGTACAACCAGATCAAAATGGCCATCGAGGACGAAGAGAAGATGGCATTCATCACGCCATTCGGAGCCTTCTGCTACACTTCCATGACCTTCGGCTTCAAAAACGCCGGGGAGACCTACCAGCGGTGCATGCAGGAGTGCCTTGCGAGCCAAATTGGCCGCAATATCCATGTCTACATCGACGACGTAGTGGTGAAATCCACTCGCCAGGGCGATCTACTCGCCGACCTGGCGGAAACCTTCGCCAACCTGCGAAGGTAGAAGATAAAGCTAAACCCAGGAAAGTGCACCTTCAGTGTACCAACTGGACAGCTACTGGGATACGTCGTCTCCAAGCGCGGGATCGAGGCGAACCCCGCCAAGATGAACATGATCGCCTGACTTGGCAGACCCGAGTGCCTGCGCAACGTCCAGAAGATGGCCGGGCGAGTCGCGGCTCTCAGTCGCTTCATCCCCCAGTTAAGCGAGAAGGCGATGCCCCTTTATCGCCTAATGCGCAAGAACCCCACCTTCCAGTGGGACAAGGAAGCAGAGACGCGCTCCATGATCTCAAGGAGGTGCTACTCGCAGCGCCGCTACTCGCCGCCCCCGTCGATAAGGAGCCCATGCTGGTCTACGTCGCGGCTTCCGAGCGCGTCGTCAGCGCCGTCATGGTCGTCGAACGGCCAGAGGAAGGGAAGTAATGCCCGGTGCAGCGACCCGTATACTACATCAGCGAAGTCCTCACCCAGTTGCGCCAGCGCTACCCGCAGTACTAGAAATTGGTATACGCAGTCTTCAGAGCACAGCGGCGACAACCGTACTACTTCTAGGAGCACCCAATAATGGTCGTCTCCTTAGCACCGTTGCAGGACATCATCCGCAACTGCGAGGCGACCGGGCGAGTCGCCAAGTGGGCCGTCGAGATCGGCGTCCACAACATCAATTACGAGCCACGCAAGGCGATCAAGTTGCATTCCCTCGCAGACTTCCTCGCCGACTGGGAGGAGGCCTAGCAGCCGGAGAAGGTGCCATACCTTCATTACTAGAGCCTACACTTCGATGGCTCCAAGAATGTAGACGGTGCAGGAGCGGGGATCGTGCTGACATCTCCGAAGGCCGACAAGCTCCTCTACGTCCTCTACCTCGACTTCACCCCCTGCACCAACAACATGGCCGAATATGAGGCGCTACTCCACGGCATGCGAGCAGCCAAGGAGATGAACATCAATCGCCTGCGCTGCTACGGAGACTCCGACCTTGTCGCCGGGCAAGTCGCCGGCACCTGCGACGCCGTCTCCGCCACCATGGCGGCCTACCGCCAAGAAGTGGACCAGCTGGGAGGACACTTCGCAGGATACTCCGTCGAGTGGATCGACAGGCGGAATCACGAGGAGGCCGACGCACTCTCTCGCATTGGTTCGGCTCGACTCGCACCACCCGCTGGCGTCTTCCTCGACACCATCACCAAACCCTCCGTCTCTCCCCCAAGGGAGATCGACATCGGAATTCCGCTGCAACCAGAAGCAGCCCTGGTCGCACTAATCGCCGAGCCAAGCGACTAGACCACGCCATACGTCGCTTACCTGGAGGCAAGCACCCTACCCGCGGACGAAACGGAGGCCCGGATGATAGCACGCCGTTTCAAGTCCTTCTCATCATGAACGGCGAGCTCCACAAGCGCAGCGTGACCGGCGTGTTCCAACGCTGCGTCCAACCCGCTGAAGGACGCAAAATCCTCCAAGACATCCACTCCGGCGACTGCGACCACCATGTCGGTGCCCGCTCTCTGGTCGCAAAGGCCATGCGACACGGCTTCTACTGGCTCACCGCACACGCAGACACTGTCGACATTGTACAGCGGTGCGTCGGATGCCAGAAATACGCCAACCAGACTCAAGTGCCGAGCTCTGTACTCAAGACAATCCCCATCACCTAGTCGTTCGCCGTGTGGGGCATGGACATGGTAGGCCCCTTCAATAAGGCCCCCTATGGCTTCACACACCTCCTAGTCGCAGTCGACAAATTCACAAAATGGGTGGATGCCAAGCCAGTCCGCAAGTGCGACGGGAAGACTGCTACCAAGTTCCTACGCGAGCTCATCTATCGCTACGGGTTCCCAAACAGCATCATCACGGACAACGGCACCAACTTCGCCAAGGGAGCCATGGCCGAGTTCTACGAAGAGCACAACATCCGACTCGACCTCGCCTCAGTCGCTCACCCAGAGTCCAACGGCCAGGCAGAATGCGCCAATCAGAGCATCCTCCATGGCCTGAAGCCACGGCTACAAGTCCCACTCGAGCGCACCGTCGGGTGCTGGGTCGAGGAACACCCCTCCGTCATATGGGGCATCTGCACCTCCGTCAACAGGTCGACAGGATTCACCCCCTTCTTCATGGCTTACGGTGCCGAGGCAGTCATGCCAACCGACCTCGAGCACGACTCACCAAGGGTGGTCAACTACACGGAGGCCGGCAACGAGCTCGCACGCCAAGACGAAGTTGACCAGCTCGACGAAGCACGCGACCTAGCTCGCTCCCGCACCGCCATCTACCAACAAGGACTCCGCTGCTACCACAGCCGGCGAGTACGGACTCGCACTTCCAGGAAGGAGACCTGGTACTGCGCCTAATCCAGGACAAGAAAGGCATACACAAGCTCTTACCCCCCTTGGGAGGGACCATTCGCCATCGGGCGAGTCCTAGGCAACGATTCCTACTACCTCACCGACATCCGAGGCAACGGAAAACTCGATGTCAAGCGGCCATGGAATGTAAACCTCCTACGAAATTTCTAATCTTAGAACTCCAAACATGTACCCCCTACCCGCTATGAAATAAAACAGATTGGTTACCGCAAAACTGCGTCTACTCTCCGTGTCTTGTGCCACTCGCACTCGTAATAACAGCGTTACGCTATTCGCAGAAGTCAACCTTTGGCAAAGCGACCGGCACGGCCAATTAGTGCGGTACGAGGGCACTGGGAAAACTCAGGCCTTGTATCGTCCACGAAAAACGCTAACCCGGAGCCCCATTGGAGCCGCCTAGCTCGACTGGCTCCCCAAGCCAAGACAACTGCACTCGCTCCCCACAGCGACCAAGTCCTCCGCATCCTCAGCGCAGCGACTCGAACGGCAAAGTACCACGCTCGGGGACTGACACCCGACCAAAGACAAGCGGCTAGGAAAAAACGCCAAGTATGAGAGCGTGCCCAGGACTCGCCATGCGACTGATCTTACGGATCAGGCAGGAGTGACGCGCCTAACATAACGTGCTTAGTCCTCACCTACCTTGGGCATGCGACTAGAACGGCCAAGTACCACGCTCGGGGACTCGGCAACCCGACCCCGTTCGCGCCCGGGAAAACAGCCAAGTAAAGAGCACCCCTGGGAGTCGCCACGCGACTGGCTTTCCGAGCCATGGCGAGTCGACCTTAACTCAATAACTGTTCACAAGACATATATAAATGAGGTAAACCCCATAAAAAGGCCGGACGCGCTCGGGGACTCGCACAACCAACATCTAAATCGCAAAACGACTAACAAATAAAACGAGCAACCCTTTATAGCAACAAAATTTGTTTCTCGTAGAAGGAGAGTTGCATTGTTATTCTACACTAATGCCGAATGGAAAAACATTTTTACTCCGCAGGCTTTGACGAAGAGGCGCCGCCGTCCCTGCGATTGTGGATAAAGGGCACGTAAGGGTTCGACGGGTATGTTGTCAGCTCGCCTGCCATCGCCGTACGGAACGGCTATTCCACCTTGAAGTCCCGATGCTTAGGCTCAGGGTCATTGGGGGCGACAATCGTCTCCTGGTAGGGGATGAGGTCGCCCATTGCCCAAACGCATTCGGAGTATACCGCGCCTCGGTCCGTCAGCTTCAACACCTCGGCAATCTCCACCGAGCCCGTCGACGAGGGGTAACCGCTCGTGACATCGTCGAGGTCGAAGTCATTCGGGAAGTGGGCGAGCCCAAGGCTGAGCGCCGTCGCCGTCCCACGACGGAAGGCCGACCGCGTCATGAATTCCACGACCAACGGGGCCTTCTCTAGGTAGCGCCATACCTCGACAAGGTCGCTGGGAATCACCTCCGTGGGCGATATCTCCTGAAGGTATGCACGGAGGCAAGTCGCTAACAACACGGCTGAGTCGACCAGAGTGGTCACACACTACCGCGCGTCGTACGATTGCGCCTCTTCCGCGTTGTCAGTAATCCGGCCTGCAGCACACAAACAAGCAGTAAGCAAAACATCAAAACCGCAACACGGTATGTGCAATCAGAAGTCGACTGAAGGGAAGCTTACCAATCAGTGGGCGGCAGAGGTCCGTGATGAAACTTTGAAGAGAAGAGATATCATTCTGCAAGCCAGCAACGAGCGCATCAGATACCTTTCGTTCTTCAGCGGCAGAAGTGACGGCTCGTCCTTCCGCCGAGCTCGCTTCCACCTTCGCCTCCCCGAGCTCACGCTCCAGATCGGCGATTCGCTTTTCGGCCACGCTCAAAGCGGACTAAGCCGCCGTCAAGGCACCGACCGGGACAAGGCCCTGGCGAGCCTCCTTCACCTCAGCCGCACTACTCTCTGTTTTCAGAGCAAAACAGTCAACACCGGGCAAGCAAGCGACGAGTGCCAATTAAAGTATATACTAACCCGCAGCTGCTTCAAGCTCCTTGTTCGTCTCTTGGACGGCGACGAGCTCCTTCTCCATGCGGCACTTCGCAGTAAGCCTCTCGGCTGACTCACGCTGCAGGCCCTGCGCAACAACCACAACGTCAACAACAAACAATTCCTAAGTGCTCACTCGCTGAAATTAAGCGACTAGGCACTCAGAGACTGGACTACGAAATTCCTAAGTGCCCACCCGCTAAAATTCAGCGACTAGGCACTCGGGGACTGGACTATGAAATTCCTAAGTGCCCACCCACTGAAATTCAGCGACTAGGCACTCGAGGACTGGATAACATAAAACACATTAAGAATCCGACCACTGAAATTCAGTGGCCCGATCCTCGGGTACTGGACATAACTGGATGGAAGCACCTACCATGCCGTGAATTTCCATCGCATCCACCGACGCGAGCACAAGCGGAGTGTGGCCACGATGTTGTTCAACCTCCGCGCTGGTGGCCCCAGGAAGCTGGCTCGACGGCACTGAGGCACTCGCCGTGGCGGCCTTCGCCATGAAGCGAGGGAAAGTCGCCGCTGCGGCCACTGCGCCACTCGAGGTCGGCTCAGCCGCACCGGTTGAGCCCGCAAGCACCATACGTTGCGACCCCACATCTTCCATGGCCTCCGAAGCCGCTCCCGCTGCGGTTGGAAGCTCGCTCGGGGCAGTCGCTGGTTCGTCAGAGACCATGACGACATCGTCGCCTTTTGTCCTTTTGGTGCTTTTGGCGGGAGCAATGACCTCGTCGCCCTTCCTCTTTCGCGAGGGATTAGCTGGCACCTCTATGGCTACTGGCAGAACCTTGGCCACTGAAGGGTGGCATATCTTCTTAACCCCAGTCCTTCGAAACAACTCTGTCAATAAAGCTCTCCAATTGAAACACAAGGCGAGCCGACGAGTAAAAGATTAAGGAGCACTCAATTGGCGACCGGAAGAAATCGTAGGCCGGTGCGGATGCTGGCCGGATTTTCCAGTTCTGGCCCTAGCTTCCGACCGAGGCCCGTCTCGAACACATTGTGTGCCCAAGACACTGATGGTTTCTTCGAAGACGAAGCCGCGGAGGAAGCCTCCGTGGCAATCGTTGAGGGAGCCCCCCTTGGCGGCGAGGCACCTGCGGCCGGAACGGACCCTAAGCTAGTGACTTGGGCGAACGGCGGTGCCAACGACGCCAGTGGCACTTCGTCCATAGTGACGGCGGTACCAGTCGCCGCGGCCGTGTGCGCCGCTGTCTCCTCGGACGAGCTAGTAGCGTTGGAGCTACTCGCAGACCGAGGCGGAGATGCCAGCTTTGCCTGCTTCACCTTCTTCTTCTTCTTCGACGGCGTAGCCTCACGGTGTGAGGTGTGTTCAGGGAGCTCGTCGTCATCATCATCATGGGCCTCAAGGCTCTTGCTGGCCTCGAGTTCGCGCTGGTGTTGCCCGCGAGTCTTGCGAACCGTGGGGGCGGCGACCTCCACGGGGTCGTCCTCCTCCTCGTTGACATTTCCGCCCTCGTCACTCTTGACTTTTCCCTTGATAACCTGGAGATGATGCGGCTCGGGCCGGTCGGTGGAGTACTTTGGAAGCGCCACCTCGTCGCCTGGAGTTGACTCAGTGACGTAGAACCAGCTCTTCTTCCACTCGTTCGCCGCTTTGGCAGGCAACATCAGATCGAAGAATGATGCCTTCGACTTCAGCTGGAAAGTCAGGCGGCCCAATGCTAGCACATTGTGCCGCCTGTCTCTTCGCGGCTGATTCTCCCGTGAAACAGATCTTGCCACAAGGGGAAGTAGGGCCTGCAGCCCAGGTAGCACTCGCAGAACGCCATGAAAATGATGAGCTGCTCGATGCTGTGCGGACCCAGATCCGACGACTGGATTCTGTAGTAGGCACAGAAACGTCGGAAGAAGAGGGAGGTTGGGAAGCCAAGCCCCCGCTCCAGGTGACTAGTGAAGCAGATGAATTCCCCTTCGCGCGGATCCGGAATTACTTCTCCGGCCGCGGGGATGCGCCATCTCCCGGCGCGGAGGATCCCCGCCTCCTCGAATGACCGTAGCAGTGCCTTCGTGCACTTGGATCCGTCCCATGGTTCGGTGGGAGGAGCCATCAGCTGGAGTATCGTGGGATTCGGATCGCTCTGGATCGTTCTGGTCGCTGCGCGGAATGGGGAAACGAGGATGCGCGAGATCGGAGGAAGTGAGGGAAGCGTTTTTTCCTTTCGCCCTTCACTCTCCTTATATAGCGGTTGTTACCCGCCATCTTCGGGAGCCGTTACTACGCGGTAATTACGCCAATATTACCTTTGGATTACCCAATGGCTAGTTTGACCAAAACTGATGGTCCAACTTCATCTACTCGACTCGCTGCCTCCAGCGACTCGACGCTTCGCCGACCCGATCGCTATGACAGTGACTAACTACTCGCCGACCCGTTCGCCAAGCTGCGGTATGATTGGTCGCTGTTATTGCGACTAAAATGACTAGTTGTTTCCTTTGTTCAGGAGTCTGCCGCCGATTCGACTAGGCGTCCGCATTGGACCCGCATACTCCGACTGCCAGCAAACGCCTGCGACGAATCAACGACGGCCTCGGGGACTACTGATGGGAATATGCCTACCTGGGTATGCCCAGCAGGACGTTTCCTATTGGCCCAAGCCGCCAGCGAGTGGGCCTGCAGGACCGCGACTGGATCGAGACTTGGCGAGGACTCAAGCGACTGGAGGCTAGAGGCCCAGAAGCGTAGCTAGGTCCAGTCGGACTAGGTCAAAGAACCTCCGAATCCTTAACTAATTCGATTGCAATCTGTAAACCCTAGCGAGGTGAGCCTATATAAACCTCCCTAGGGTATTCCATCATACACCCAAGCGACTCTTCGCCTAGTCCTCGAGCTCGCCCCCTTTATACTCCCACCATAATACAATCTAACAGGAATAGGTCTTTACCCTCCGGAGGACCGAACCTGGATAAACCCTTGTGTCTTCGCCCTCATCTCGCACCGCAGATGGCTGGCCGCCCTTGCCTCATGTTCTACTACTCGCTGCCGATTGCAGCATCTGCCGTGGTCATTCCCACGACAACACATCTCTAGGCCGAGGCCACATACTACTTGTTCATGTGAAGCCAACCTCGTATGAACTATTTGCTCCAATTGAGCTAGCTAACTCAATATCTGCCTGATGATTTGCTCCACGCATTTGACTGCTTGCGCCTGCTCCTTGTCTTTTTGGTCACCCCTCGCCGCCGCATGCCTCAGTCAGAGATTGTTCATGTGAAGCCAACCTCGTATGAACTATTTGCTCCAATTGAGCTAGCTAACTCAATATCTGCCTGATGATTTGCTCCACGCATTTGACTGCTTGCGCCTGCTCCTTGTCTTTTTGGTCACCCCTCGCCGCCGCATGTCAGGATGCAACTGGACAGTCCGCCGGCCCGTCCGCCTGGTCCGCCCTATCCGTGAACACTAATTATAGTTTTAGCGGTGTCCGTGTCCGCTGATCGTACTGGCCGCTCTGGCCGGCGGACAGCCGCTCACTTGCATGCTGCTAAGTAGTAACAACAAGGAATCCAGGTCTCAGCTAAATTTAGAGGAATCCAGGTTTATAACTAAAAAATATACTCCTACTAAAACAGCAAGCAGAGGCCTCAGCTAGCATTGTGAAAACTTAGGCAAGGCCTCGGCTTGCAGTAAAACTTGGCATCGATTCATTGTTGTAATAACACAGAGAGGCAAGAGTTTCAAGATTAAACATATATAGTTTAGCACTAGAAACTACTGATATTTTACAATCAATCATTACAAACGATTCGATTTGAGTTGCCACGAACAAGAGCGATTATCAAATAAGTATCTTTCTGATGTGATTGCAGTAGTGCATACAAAATTCAAATCTTCAGGATATACTCAACTTCAGCATACATCAACAGCTCATTCTGCAAGAAGGCATTGTTCATAAGTTAGTTTCAATATTGAGTGTGTAACAGGGACTACAACAGTGATGAATATACTGAAATTTTTATTACTGAGAAAGTGTAACTAAATCTAGGTTCTCAAGTCAAGTTAAAGAAAATTTATACTACAACATCATGGGAGAAAACTGTATGCATCATCTGCTCACACAGTCAGACCACATCTAGATCAAACAAAATTCCAAGTAGTAGATGGACCATGCATGTCCACTTCTGAAAAATATTCCAAGGTAGCTTCCTGGGGCTTATTAGTCTAATGGTCTAAACTATGATATGCTAGTTTACTTCTTAAAACAATAAACGACAACGAACTTTCAGGATATGTGTTTACTCCTTTGGAGATATGGCCATGAGGGAGTGTTCTCATGGAGACTAAATAACCATAGTCTCATATTCTCATTTGGATCATGATAAGACTGACAAATGTTTACCTAGTTGAGCTACTAATCTGTTGGCGCAATTTGGAGATCACTCCTGTCCATAGTACTGCAAGTTACCAACAGGGTTATATGAGAGAGCATTCATGGTTATATGTGTATCGCAATTCACTCATGTAAGATTACTAACCTTTGGTTGTGAGGAACATCGGTTTCTTCATCGCACTCGCTTCCTTGGTAGAATACCTGATAGTTACTTTGATACATGAGACAAAAGACTTACATGGTTTCTTTATTCATACTCAGGATTAGGTTCCAAACTTACCAAGTATTCTTCGTCCTCGTCATCTTTATTGGTTGGCTTATGGTCTGAAAGATTGAAAGATCATCAAGTTAGGAAAAAGTACAGATATTATTCTATCATTCCATATTAGATAACTTACCAGCAGCCTTTAGCCAATCTTGGAGGCATATCAATGCCTCGACTGTGTCGCTCTTTAGCCTATTCCTGTGATCACTGATTGTTCTTCCACCAGCGCTAAAAGAGGCATATCAAATGAGCTTCCCAATCAGCCAACGGATTATCAATCTCCTCAAGCTCATCTTCAACTTCTTCCGAAGGATCGGGAAAAGAATCTCCCATTTTGCGGGAATATTCTTCAAAGAGACTCTTCATAATCATTACCACCTTTTCAAGGTGCTCTTTTGCACTCCCTCCAAATGCTTGCTTGATCCGAAATTTAACAAACTCATACTTGTACCTTGGATCGAGGACCACTGGTATGCAGTTCGCTAAGTACGACTCCTTCCAGTACTTGTCAAACTTTTTCTGCATTTCGCACACCATGGTTGAGATGTCTTTGTTTTTATTCTTTGCTTGTTTTTCCAACAACAGCTTAATGCTCCACATTTCATGGAAATAGCGGTTTGCCGTTGGATAGCTAGAGCCTGAAACTACTTTTGTAGCTTCATAGAATATTTTCAACAATGAGCGGATCGCTTCAGCCATTTTCCAATCTTCTGCTGAAGGAGCATACTTAAATTGCAGATCTTGCTTAGCTAACTCATCAAATGCTTCCCTGTATGTTTGCAAGCGCTCTCCTCGATTCTTTTTGGCTGAAATTCCAATTATCCAAAGAAACGACTTGGGGAGAAGATGTAGAGGCTCTCATTTTCGCAACCATCTCATGCATGCTAGTTCTCGTCGGACATTTTTTTAGGTGCCTACGAACGTGGTTGGTTCCAGAAACCTTTGAGGTAGGAACGACTTCATTGCAGTGCTTGCATCGGCCTTCCACAACTTTGCCATGTTCATATATAGGAATGAATTCTTTCCATATCTGAGACTTAAGTTTCCGTGGTCGAAACCGGGTGAAATCAGCTTCAGCATGTGAAAGATTTGGAGATGGGAAATGTACGGTAACATTTGGTACCGAAGGAGATTCTAATTTCCTCCTTTGCGCTTGAGGAGACATTTCCTTCCTTATAGAAGCCACTCTTGCAAATGTGCCTATTGAAGATCTAACCAATTTTGCTTGAGGCGATGTCAGCGTTTTCCTTCTTAATTCTTTTGTTCTCTCCCAATTTCTATCAAGTCTCTTCTTCTCCAACCTCTTCCTATTCATCAGTTGTTTCCCAATCTCAACATTGTGGCAAGGGAACTCAAACACCGATCCTTGACTGATTTGTTCTCCTTCCTTGAGGAGATGGGAATCAATGATTATTTCTTTGGTGTCGAGGAGGACGGCGCGGCTCACCTCATCATCAAGGAGGATCAAGCCATTGTACACCTTCTTCGGATATTTGTGGTGTAGCCTACTGGAATATGAGGCATGCCACCTCCAAGAAGCCTTGCTTGCTTACTTATGTACGTGAGCAGGTACTTGGGTCTTCTCGGCACCATCAAACTGTTGCTCTTTCTTAATCTGCCTAAGTTCACTCCTCTTCCTTTTCTTCACTTTCTTTTTCTTCATCTGTAAATTATTTGAGTCATTCTCTTCCCCTGGAACAACCATCAAACATGTATGTTCCGCTGTGTTAGTCGGCATCTGGGTCTTCTCACCACTGTCATCGCCTGCTGGTTTCTTTGCATGCTGGGTCTTCTCGACATCAGGGTCTTGCTCATATAGTGTGCTTGCAAAGCAGGTAATCTGTCACATTAACAATAAATCTAGTTAGAAATTAAAAACTCATTTACAGTAGTGCTGCTATAATAAACAAAACTCATTTACATCTAGAGCATAGACAATACAGTGGAGTTAGATAGTCTAGTACTAAATTTAGATAGTCCAGTATTTAGTTGGTATAAACGTGTGACTAGAAGCTCTTGACTTCAAATGATCCAAGTAGAACAAAGGACTCCCTCCGAACCATATTAGATGAATCCAAAACTGCTACTGCATAATGAATCCAGAGACCGAACTGCTACTGCATGATGGTACATCTACTGATAGGATAGAAATCAATCCTATCAGAGACCGAACTGCTACTGCATGATGCAGGTGATGAACTGCTACTGCATGATGAATCCAAAACGGACTGAGCGGACAAATCTACTGATAGGATAGAAATCAATCCAAGCAGCTCGATAGAGAATCGACTCGATCTACATAACCAATTCATGCGACAAGGACAGGTGGTACATCTGAATTGAGGTGGAAAGGAGGAACCTACTTGCTGCCTGTGCTCTGAATTGAGGTGGGTGCCGTCGCCATATTCCTCAAGTGGCTTCTTCCCCTCATCCACTGTGTCCACCGCGCCTGACATCTCTCCGCAGGTGGACGGGATGGTCGGGGAGATGGGCGGAGAGATCTTGGAGGGGACGGCCGGGGAGATGGGCGGAGAGATCTTGGAGGGGACGGCCGGGGAGATGGGCGGAGAGATCTTGGAGGGGACGACCGGGGAGATGGACGGCGCCGAAGACATGTTGGAGGGGTTGACCGGGGAGATCGGCGGCGCCGAGCTGCCAGGCGCTGGCGGCCGCGATCTTGATACAGGGAGACCGCGAGGCGGACGCGGCCCTCGGCGGATCTGCGGACGTTTTCCGCCAGGGCCTCTCAATTTATGCGGCCCAGCCGCTTAGCCGTTTAGGCCTTTTAGGCGGCGCGGACAGAGCGGCCTGGTGGACAGCCGCGTCCGCCTGCATCCTGAGCCGCATGCCTCAGTCAGAGATGCTCTGCCTTGCCCCTTCATGCGTGCAAGGGACAGCTTGGTCGTCCGCCAGCGCGCTGATCTGCCAGGCCGAGTAGGGAGACATACTACACCCCGGCCTTGCTATATTTCTACGCGCGCAACTCGCCGCTGATTCCACCAGCCGCTGGCGCACACGGGAGTCACCGGTCCCGTGTTCCTGTTCCTGATTTTCGTGATGGTCTGGCTCTACACCGCCGATCGTATCCATCTTGGACATTTAGGTGCCAACTACCCTGTTTTACTGTCCATATGCGTCTGTTTCAACAACTATAGCTGGTTTTCATTAACTGAAACTCCTCGGCGCCCATGAGAGTCGACCGTCATCTTAGTGATTTATTTTTCTCACTTCTGTTTGTCTACCAAAAACTTCCATGTTCGGCTCAGCTTTTTCCCGGACTGTCCATGGCCACCTCTGGTGCTTGTCCGCCATATGTTTGATGGAATTCCTGCAAGAGATTAGTCACTACTTTGATTAATTCCGTGACATCCACCTCTCGGATATGCAACGTGAGAGTCTCTATTTTTTATAATGTTCATTCATGATTGCATACATATTGTTGTGGTTTGAAGAGAATTTGCTCACTTACCTAATAAATAAATATGGAGACATATACGGGCAATCTAGTCTAATATTGGCTCCATTTAAATTGTGTAGCAAACCGGTGCCATGTTTTGCTTTTTAAGCCAACATTTAAATTGTGAGGTATCTAAACAACTTGAATCATATTAATAATTGTCGGAACCCAGTTCTGCTTAATATTGCTTAATTGTATCGCATCTTTTCCATGTCATACATCATACATATATCATGCTCGATCTTTTGCGTAGTATTAAATAGTGCATCCGGTGTTTCTTTTAGTTCATTGCTTCTTCACGGATTAGGCCGATGAATTGATGCGAGTGTTGACCCGATCTTCAGATGAACCTTCGGCAATGTTTTTAGGCAAGCATCCTCCTCCTTTCTACCTATTTTACATTTCTAGTCTTTATTTCCTCCTATTGATCTATTATTATCTGTGTTGCGATGCTATAGATTCCGTACCCCTTTATACTTCCATGCAGCCTATATATTTCCATGGACACCTCCTATTGCCTATTGATTGATGCCTTGCAAGTCGTCGTTGCTTGCTCAGGTGCTACTTCGCGTCGTCGATGTTCCACCGTTAATTGGTGGTTGGCACATGCTTAATGGTGGAGATGATCATGGAATTTAATTATCGTTTAATAATTAAAATTTAAAGTAGGTAAATAATACAGAGGCACCGGTGGGTAATAGACAATATTTGGTTTTTAACCTCTCACTGGTGTCCCGTAGGACCCCGAGTTCTTAACACCTGTTCCGAGATAGAGAGCGCTAACCACAGGTGGCGTGTGTGGGAACCCCCATCGATTTAGTACCTGATTTCAATGTAATATACTGGGGGTCACAAACTAGTTGTCGTCGTTATTACTATCATGTAATTATGTCATGCTTTACTGCTTTATTTAGTATTGCACGTGGAGCGCTTGTAGTGTTTAGAAACAAATGTGGAATATTTTCGAGGTATCGACAAGCCCAGTCACACTTTCAGATTCCCAGTCGTTTACAACCATTGACACAAACCCTAGGTCTGTCTCGGAGACCGTCCGACTTCATTACAGGTAGCTTAGTGGGGTGGCCCCCATGTGATTTCTTTGGGTCTGAAAAACGTCGTGTCCGAAACCCCGTCGACATACCATTGGCTGTATGTTTTGTGAACTTATACCTACCTGATCTAACAACAAGGGTGTAGGTGCGTGTGGAAACTTTGGTACACCCATGCAGGGTTTAATCTTTTTGAAAAATCGTGTCCATGATTATGGACAACTTGGAGCACAGTTTTCGATCATAGACAACTATAACTAAAGTTTACTGTTATAATATGACTAGTAAGTTGGGTAACCACAATAGAATGAATGAATAAAACTGCCAACTATGTGAGTTTCCTCGGATTGACTTTCTCGTTTGGTCTCGAGGGGGAAATACCAGGATGGGTATGTTTGGTGGTAGTATGAGGTTGGTTCCGAATAGGTCTTTCTTATCACTCTCTGATAGCCGATAGTTGTATCGAGTTTCTATAGGTTGTTTAGTGTATGCTGCGCTGCCGCTTTAGTCTACCATACTTATGTAGGCGAGAGCCGCCAAATTCTAGAATCGCCGTGTACTGGCCTCAGTACTGACTGCTCTCTTTTTCCTTTGCCCTTTGCCGGCACCCCTTTTGTTTTAGCAGGTTTTGAGATCGACGTTGTTAGCAGGGTTACCCTTCCGGATGGGCCTGGACAGGGTTATAGACGCCATTGGTTATTCTTCAGGGCTCTTAGCCCAATTTGCATCTTGTCCGTACTCGGACATGGTATCGTTTTCAATGTGATTTGGATCTATGTATTGTATATTAGAATTCTTGACTCGTGGAGTCGTTGTTGTATATATCTGTTCTATGGGTTCCATCATGAACTATTGTGTAATGATATTACTTTGTTTTCCACCTGCATGAAATTGCCTGGTGGGCACCTTTAAATCGTTTCTATGCGGGTTTGGCGGGAATCGCTAAAACTTGCATAGGGCCGATACGAGGGTGTTACAGCAGATTACAAGTGACATGAACCTACTATCGAGCATAAATACTCCCTCTTGGAGTTACAAGCATCTACTTGGACAAAGTATCTACTAGCAACGGAGAGCATGCATGATCACAAATAACATACACATGATAAAATCAATAATCAATCTGACATAGTACTCAATATCCATCGGATCCCCACAAACACAACATGTAGCATTACAAATAGATGATATTTATCATGAACGGAGCTCACAAGATCTAAACATGATAGCACAAAGGAGGAGAACCCGTGCGAGATTCGACATCAAGCTAGTGTATGGACCCATAGTCCAAGGATGAACTACTCACGCATCACTCCGGAGACTGGCATGGTGATGAAGAAGGCCTCCGGGATGATCTCTCCCCTCCGGCAGGGTGCCGTGAAATACTTCAGATCCCCCCGATCTAGGGATGATGGTGGTGGCGTCTACAGACTGTTTCATGGATTTTTAATCAGGTCCAAGGGTGAATGTAACACCCCAAAAATATTAAACAAAAATATCAAGTTCTAATCACCCAAGTTTAGGGTTAACAAAAACTTTTGTTATTAAAATTAATATGAATGCATGTGTGTGTGTGTGTGATTAATGCATGAATGCTTGCAATGTCGTGTTTGATTTCTATGAATGCTAAGGATTGGTTTAAAGATGAAAACAATATCATCTAGATCATTTCCAAGCAGAATCAAATGAAGAGAAAATCAAAAATAAGTAATATAAGAAATGGTCATTTTGACCCAAGTTAACCACTAGACCACTTTGAGTGTTCCTAGTCCAAGTTTTCTAACAGAAACAAATCCAATTCTTTTCACCCCTTGATAGACCAAGTAACAATGAATCCAAGCCCACTTTACAAACCAACAGAAACAATTTCCAAATCTATTTAAAGGACAATTCAAAATTGAATCAAGTGTAGGTATTAAGATCCCCATTTCTCAAAACCCAACCAAACCAGTTCACCTTGACAAACCCAAGAAACCTCAGACTACCAATTATGTGACCAGAGCACTCACCAAAATTTAGCCAAAAAATCAAATTCAAATTTTATGCGGCCATTTCATCAAACACTTGGTGAGCACAGTAACAACTTCCTAACTATCAATGTTCTTGATCAACGCATTGTCCAATTCTTGTCCCAAATTCACTCTCCTTGTCTCCCCCAGTGACCACCAGCGCATTGAACAAGCCCCCCTTCACTGCTTGCACCAGTGCCATGCCATCGAGCCACCATTGCCGGCCGACCGTGGACAACACGCAGGAGGAAGCACCGCGCCCGCCCATGATGTCTAGGAGGCAGGCCACCGTCTATCGTCACCCCCTGTCCAACCCTCGAGCCCAGCCAAGCCCTGGACCACAGGAAAATTGCCGCACCCATTTTCTCTGCGCCATACCAAGAGCGTGCCAGAGCGCCGGAGCCGACACACGCGCACACGCCACGCCTCGCCCTCGCCGCGCATAACTGCATATGCCATGCCCCTAGCTACCTCCCAGACATTACTGTTCGCCTCCACGCGACCAGCAACAACTGTACGCCGTCTCGAACACCGACAATTCCGCTCAGAGCACCGAACACGCCCGAGCATTCTCGACCGCCCCATTAAGCCAGCGATGACCGCTAGGAGACATCGCACCATCCTACTCCCTTTGCCATGCCCGTAACTCACTGTAACACCCTCAGAATCGGACCTATGCAAGTTTTAGCGAATCCCGCCAAACCCGCATAGAAACGATTCAAAGGTGCCCACCAGGCACTTTCGTGCGGGTGGAAAACGAAGTAATAACATTACACAACAGTCCTCGATGGGACCCACAGAACAGATATATACAACAGCGACTCAAAGAGCCAAGAATACAGATATAATATACAAGATCCAAATCACCTTGAAAATGATAGAGCGTCCGTCTACGGACAAGATGCAAATGGGGCTAAGAGCCCTGAAGAATAACCAATGGCGTCCATAACCCTGCCTAGGCCAAGCCGGAAGGGTAACCCTGCTAACGGCGTCGATCTCAAAACCTGCTTAAACAAAAGGGGTGCCGACAAAGGGCAAAGGAAAAAGAGGAGCGTCAGTACTGAGGCCAGTACACGGCGAGACTAGAATTCGGCGGTCCTCGCCTACATAGGTATGGTGGACTGAGCGGCAGCGGCAGCATGCACTAAACAACCTATAGAGACTCGATACAACTGACGGCAAAACAGAGGGGGTTAAGAAGGACCTATCCGGAACCAACCTGATACTATCAACAAACAAACCCATCCTGGCGTTTCCCCCTCGAGACCAACGAGGAAGTCAACCGAGGAACTCACACAGTTGGCAGTTTTACTTATTCAGTTATAGTTGCGGCACTTTACTAGTCAGGTTTAGATAATCGTCCTGATAAAATAAGCAGTGGGCACTTTTAGTTAACCATTCCGTTATAGTGGCAACACTTACTAGTCAGATACAGGTAGCATGAGATAACCCAAAACCCAGCAGTTGTTGGTACTTTTACTTAGCCATTCCGTTGTAGTTGCAATACTTACTAGTCAAATACAATGGTCGCAAGCGACACTTCAACAAGCAATGGTGGGCAGTATTATTAGCCATTCCATTATAGTGAAGCTGATTACTAGTCATTATAAAGTCAAGTTTAGAGCAATGAACTTTAGTTATGCTTGTCTATGGTCGAGATACTGTGCTCCAAGTCGTCCATAACCGCGGACACGGCTTTCAGAAAGTTTTACCCGGCCGGGGTGCACCAATAGCAACACACACTCGATCAACCTCGGAAAAACCAAATCAAAACCCAACGAGGCTTTCACGACAAAGCAATCACAGGATTCAGAAATATTTCAGGGGGCCACCCCTTGGAGTACACCCGCAACGAAGTAAGCAAGCTCCGAGACGGACTCCAGGTTTGCGTCAGTGGCTGTAAACGACAGCAGATCCCCAAACAGGGACTGTCGATACCGCGAAAACACTCCGCTTCCAAAACAGTACAGCGTGCTCCTCACACAGTCGTAAATAAAGCAGTAAAGCATGGCATAGGTACAGGATAGTAAATAAAACCTCAAACTAGTTGTGGCCCCAAGAAATAAGACTGAATCAAGCTCTGGCTAAGGGGGGTCCCATATACCTCCCGGATGTGGATAGCGCGATAAATCAAGGAACAGGTATCAAGTACTCGGGGTCCTACGGGACACAAGTGGGCGTTCGGAAACCAAATATTATCTATCACCCACCGATGCCTCTTCTTACTTCAATTTTAGTTGTTAAACAGGAATTAAAGTGTGCGATAAGTAAAACCATGATCATCTACAACATCAACATGCGGCATTACTCCGACAACTGTGGCACTTGAGGACACGCAACAGCACTTGAGCAAGCGACTACGACGCGCAAGTCCAACTATCTACCAAACAACAGGTAATAGGAGGTGTCCAAGGCAATATAAGGCGGCAAGGGATATCTCGGGTACGAAAACTAGAGCAACGCAACTCAGGTAGCAATAGATCAACAGGAGGGAAAATAAAGACTATAAAAGTAAGATAGGTAGAAAGGGGGAGATGCTCGCCTGAAAACATTGTCGAAGGATCATCCGAAGATCGGGGCGAAGCTCACATCAACTCAACGGCCTTATCCGCGAAGAAGCAAAACACTAGAAGAAACACCGGATGCAATATTTAATACTACGGCAGAAGATCGGCATGATGCATGTATGATGCATGACATGGCAAAGGTGCAATGCAATTAGGTCATATTAAGCGGAACCGGGGTCCCGACAATTAATTAGGTGGTTCATGTTATTTAGTTACCCCGCAATTTAAATGTTGCATTAGCAAGACAAAAGTTGGCACCGGTTCGCTACACAAGTTTAAGTGAGGCCAATATGAGACTAGATTTGCCCGCATATGGGCCCCATATTTAATTATTAGGTGAATCGGCATAAGACCCCCAAACCACAGATATGCATGCGAGTATGACAATTCAATATGCAACAAGTTGTTATTATGTTATAAAATAGGGTTTCGGGAAGGGGTTCACACATTAGGGTCTCGACGGTCTTGGTGTTCCGGGGTTCGGGGTCGGTCTCGAGGTCTGGATCTGGGGTTCAGGGTTCGACGGATACGTTCTCGGATAGCGGAGGTAGGTCTTGACGCTCCGGGAAGCCGGACTTGGTTCGGTGTCGGGGCGCGTCGGATTCTTCCGGGTCGAAGCCGTTCTTGTCGTCGCGAAGGTCTTGTCGGGTTCACGGGTCGGGTCGGACTTGTCGTCCCGTGTCGGTGATCTTGGCGTGTTGGCGTCAGCGGATCCATGTCGGCGCTCTCGGGTCTTGGCGTCCTCGGGGCATTGGCTTCGAATCGGGGGAGGCGATCTTGGGGTACCGCGTCTTCGGGTGCCGGGATGGAGAACTTGGAGGTTCCGAGGAAGATCATGACGTGCCGATGGGTTCGGTTTCCATGAAGGTCTTGTGGTTCCCACTTCGAGAAGATCTTGCCGGGCGTTGGTACGGGGTCTCCGCATCGAAGATCCTGGCGACCTTGGGGGTGCCAAACTGGTACACGCAGCGAAACATCATGGTCTCGCGGTGGCGGCCGGGTTCCCTGGCGGTTATCGGAGGAGGAGGCAGCCGGCGCAGATGGGCAGAGGCGGGACCCACAGCGAGGAAGGGGGTCGCCGCGGCGACGAGGCCGAGGAGCAGAGGTCAGGCAGCGGACGGGCGCTGCAAGGACAACGCCAAGGCGATGGCGCCGCGGCCTGGGTGAGCTCGGCAGCAGCGGCGGGGAGGAGGGCGGCCGGAGATGCGGCCAGCGAGCGGCGGGAGGGCGCTGGAGGACGCGGGTGGAGGTGAGCAGGGCGACCAGAGAGGCGGGGCTCGACGGGGGGGGGTGGTCCGGGGGAGGACGGCCGGCGGCGGCGCCGGAGCGGAGAAGGAGGAGGACGGAGCGGCTGCCGGCGGGGCGAGCGGGGCGCGCGCCGGCAAGGTTGGCCGGAGGCGGGCGAGCCTGCGGGGGCGAGATAGACGGTGGAGGCGGGGCGCGGGGCTCGGGCGGAGGCGGGGCGCGCGCCGGGAGCGGCCACGGTGGCGGAGGCGAGCGGGGAGGGGCGGTGGTTGGAGAGGCTTGGCGGCGCGGCGGCTCTGCCGAGGTGAGGAGGGACGGCGAGGGAGCCGGCGACGCACGGGGAGCGGAGGGCGACGGCAAGGGAGAGGCGGGCCGCGTCGGAGCTCGGAGGAGGGGGCGGCCGCGGCTACCGGCGAGGGGCGAGGCGGGGCACGGGCGCGGCCGGGCGCCGGAGCGAGGAGGGGACGCTGGCTAGAGGGAGAGGAGGCCGGGGTCGGGGTGGTGGCGTCGGCGAGGAAGCTGGCTGAGCGGGGCCAGGGAGATGGAAGGAAGAAGAGAGCCAGGGCGAGGGCGAGGGAGACTGGGTCGGGGGAGAGAGGCGCGTGCGGGGCCCGCGGGGTGGGTCCCGGGCTCCAGGGAGAGGTGAGGAAGAGGGTGCGGTTTGAGTGGGGAGGTGGCGTGTGGTGCGTGGTGTGCGTGAGTGCGTCGTGTGCTGTGTGTGTTGGGGAGTGAGTGGGGTTAGGTGGGCCACAGGGGAGAGAGGAGAGAGAGGGTAGGATGATGTGTTAGCATCTGATTGGAGGGGGTGAGGAAAAAGGGTGAGGTGGCGAGAGGAGATTGGGTGGGGTGAGGTGGAGAGGGGCTGGGTAGAATAGGTTGGGTAGGTTTAGGATTTAGGTTGGGCCGATTGTAAAATCCTGGGGGTGGTCGTTCGGGTCGGAACGGCCCGTTCGACTGCCCCCGCTAAAATAATAAATATTTTTATTTGTTTTACAAACACCGTTTGCAAACCGATATCAGACACGCAAAAAAAATAATCCGGAGACCCGGGGTTTGATATTTGATTAAAGATGGGGCGTTTTAGAAAACAAAACGGGCTTTGCGAAATAGTTTTAAGCAAACAATGCATGATGATGACGATGCAATGCACAAATTCAACGCGATTTTCTAGTAGTGGTTTTGCGGGATGCCACAATTCGACACCACTAACAATGGATCTCGCCTTCGAGATCCGCCTCATGGTACCGGAAGGAAGGTCGGCGATCGGCGGCTTCTCGCGCTTCGTGTAGATCCTCGCGACACCACTAACAAGAGGTCGTTGTCCGTGATCGTCGAGGGAACTCTCCGGAACAAAAAGGTCGAAGGTAGAGGTATCCCCAAATAGAGCCACCTCTAACTTCGATAGGAAGAGGGAACCGATGCATTCTCATCCACTTCAATGTACAAAAGCGAATAGAAGGGGTAGTCGGCATGGGGGCCAATCCATCACGCACCCAAACTATTACTCCGCACAATCGGTGGAAAAACATGCAACCATTCTCGGAATCAGACTGAAGATCTCGACAATCGAGGTTCGGAAACAAAGGGGTGATGCAGACTCTGCATCGGATCTGGCGTAGATGAGGTCGTCGCGTCGGAAAACACCGGAAGGCACAAACAAGGAACAAAGAATGGTACCACCGTAGACGGATTCCTCAGGCAGCTTGAACACCGGATGGTAGAACACCGTTACCAAAGGAGGAAGCGAAACCCTGAAGGTACGACGGAAAACCCAACCACGAGAAATCCTGGACTCGAAGAGAGAGAAGAGAGCGGATTCAAAACACGTAGAGGTAAGAGGAGAACAGCAGAGGGGTAAGGAGTAAAATCAGACCTAATCAGAACTATCCAACCGATTTTCAAAAATAGTTTTGACACTCTACTTCGGCCGTTAGCTAGGTTATCCTACAGGCTGGACTTGTGGGGTATCGCAACTGCTGAGCTCTGATACCACTCTGTAACACCCTCAGAATCGGACCTATGCAAGTTTTAGCGAATCCCGCCAAACCCGCATAGAAACGATTCAAAGGTGCCCACCAGGCACTTTCGTGCGGGTGGAAAACGAAGTAATAACATTACACAACAGTCCTCGATGGGACCCACATAACAGATATATACAACAGTGACTCAAAGAGCCAAGAATACAGATATAATATACAAGATCCAAATCACCTTGAAAATGATAGAGCGTCCGTCTACGGACAAGATGCAAATGGGGCTAAGAGCCCTGAAGAATAACCAATGGCGTCCATAACCCTGCCCAGGCCAAGCCGGAAGGGTAACCCTGCTAACGGCGTCGATCTCAAAACCTGCTTAAACAAAAGGGGTGCCGACAAAGGGCAAAGGAAAAAGAGGAGCGTCAGTACTGAGGCCAGTACACGGCGAGACTAGAATTCGGCGGTCCTCGCCTACATAGGTATGGTGGACTGAGCGGCAGCGGCAGCATGCACTAAACAACCTATAGAGACTCGATACAACTGACGGCAAAACAGAGGGGGTTAAGAAGGACCTATCCGGAACCAACCTGATACTATCAACAAACAAACCCATCCTGGCGTTTCCCCCTCGAGACCAACGAGGAAGTCAACCGAGGAACTCACACAGTTGGCAGTTTTACTTATTCAGTTATAGTTGCGGCACTTTACTAGTCAGGTTTAGATAATCGTCCTGATAAAATAAGCAGTGGGCACTTTTAGTTAACCATTCCGTTATAGTGGCAACACTTACTAGTCAGATACAGGTAGCATGAGATAACCCAAAACCCAGCAGTTGTTGGTACTTTTACTTAGCCATTCCGTTGTAGTTGCAATACTTACTAGTCAAATACAATGGTCGCAAGCGACACTTCAACAAGCAATGGTGGGCAGTATTATTAGCCATTCCATTATAGTGAAGCTGATTACTAGTCATTATAAAGTCAAGTTTAGAGCAATGAACTTTAGTTATGCTTGTCTATGGTCGAGATACTGTGCTCCAAGTCGTCCATAACCGCGGACACGGCTTTCAGAAAGTTTTACCCGGCCGGGGTGCACCAATAGCAACACACACTCGATCAACCTCGGAAAAACCAAATCAAAACCCAACGAGGCTTTCACGACAAAGCAATCACAGGATTCCGAAATATTTCAGGGGGCCACCCCTTGGAGTACACCCGCAACGAAGTAAGCAAGCTCCGAGACGGACTCAAGGTTTGCGTCAGTGGCTGTAAACGACAGCAGATCCCCAAACGGGGACTGTCGATACCGCGAAAACACTCCGCTTCCAAAACAGTACAGCGTGCTCCTCACACAATCGTAAATAAAGCAGTAAAGCATGGCATAGGTACAGGATAGTAAATAAAACCTCAAACTAGTTGTGGCCCCAAGAAATAAGACTGAATCAAGCTCTGGCTAAGGGGGGTCCCATATACCTCCCGGATGTGGATAGCGCGATAAATCAAGGAACATGTATCAAGTACTCGGGGTCCTACGGGACACAAGTGGGCGTTCGGAAACCAAATATTATCTATCACCCACCGATTCCTCTGCTTACTTCAATTTTAGTTGTTAAACAGGAATTAAAGTGTGCGATAAGTAAAACCATGATCATCTACAACATCAACATGCGGCATTACTCCGACAACTGTGGCACTTGACGACACGCAACAGCACTTGAGCAAGCGACTACGACGCGCAAGTCCAACTATCTACCAAACAACAGGTAATAGGAGGTGTCCAAGGCAATATAAGGCGGCAAGGGATATCTCGGGTACGAAAACTAGAGCAACGCAACTCAGGTAGCAATAGATCAACAGGAGGGAAAATAAAGACTATAAAAGTAAGATAGGTAGAAAGGGGGAGATGCTCGCCTGAAAACATTGTCGAAGGATCATCCGAAGATCGGGGCGAAGCTCACATCAACTCAACGGCCTTATCCGCAAAGAAGCAAAACACTAGAAGAAACACCGGATGCAATATTTAATACTACGGCAGAAGATCGGCATGATGCATGTATGATGCATGACATGGCAAAGGTGCAATGCAATTAGGTCATATTAAGCGGAACCGGGGTCCCGACAATTAATTAGGTGGTTCATGTTATTTAGTTACCCCGCAATTTAAATGTTGCATTAGCAAGACAAAAGTTGGCACCGGTTCGCTACACAAGTTTAAGTGAGGCCAATATGAGACTAGATTTGCCCGCATATGGGCCCCATATTTAATTATTAGGTGAATCGGCATAAGGCCCCCAAACCACAGATATGCATGCGAGTATGACAATTCAATATGCAACAAGTTGTTATTATGTTATAAAATAGGGTTTTGGGAAGGGGTTCACACATTAGGGTCTCGACGGTCTTGGTGTTCCGGGGAGAGAGGCGCGTGCGGGGCCCGCGGGGTGGGTCCCGGGCTCCAGGGAGAGGTGAGGAAGAGGGTGCGGTTTGAGTGGGGAGGTGGCGTGTGGTGCGTGGTGTGCGTGAGTGCGTCGTGTGCTGTGTGTGTTGGGGAGTGAGTGGGGTTAGGTGGGCCACATGGGAGAGAGGAGAGAGAAGGTAGGATGATGTGTCAGCGTCTGATTGGAGGGGGTGAGGAAAAAGGGTGAGGTGGCGATAGGAGATTGGGTGGGGTGAGGTGGAGAGGGGCTGGGTAGAATAGGTTGGGTAGGTTTAGGATTTAGGTTGGGCCGATTGTAAAATCCTGGGGGTGGTCGTTCGGGTCGGAACGGCCCGTTCGACTGCCCCCGCTAAAATAATAAATATTTTTATTTGTTTTACAAACACCGTTTGCAAACCGATATCAGACACGCAAAAAAAATAATCCGGAGACCCGGGGTTTGATATTTGATTAAAGATGGGGCGTTTTAGAAAACAAAACGGGCTTTGCGAAATAGTTTTAAGCAAACAATGCATGATGATGACGATGCAATGCACAAATTCAACGCGATTTTCTAGTAGTGGTTTTGCGGGATGCCACACTCACTGTCCTGACATTGCCGGAGGAGCCTGCCCATGCCGCTCTGCCCCTCCCGCCGGTGTATAAATAGAGGCCACCCCAGCCCTCATTCTCCACACCACCTCACTCCCCTCTCTCAGAACCACCCTTGACCCTTCCCTGGAGCAAGGCGAGCACCAGCCCGCCGGAATTTTGCCGGAGTCTGCCGCTGCAGAGGAGGAGAGGAGCCGTTGATTGGAGCCACCCTAGGAGCCGCCGCGACCACCGTTCGAACCGCCGTCGTCGACAACATCGTTCGCCCCCATCGCCGACCCTAGGTAGAGCCCTGGTAAGCCACCGCGTACGCCTACCGTCGCTGTTAGGGTTCGGTCTTGTCGAATCTATTTGACGGAGACGATGAACGTGAGCCGTAGATCCTAGTCTAATCGCACGACTCAGATTGAAACATACCGCTTCGTTTAGACTAAGCCGCTGATGCCTAGACCCCACTGTCAGCAGCCCGCTGTGCGCTCGCGCTGTGTAGCTAGGCCGTCCCAGTAACTTTCCCATGCGTAGCCAGAGATTCAAATAATCTTTTTCCAATTTAGTTCAAACCCTAGTTCAGTCAGTAACTTTGAAATTCAATTCAAGGAGATGTACTGAACCAAATTGCATGATTTTAATTTTTTTAGAAAGGTATTAAAATTATCAATCCAAGCCCGTTGGATTCAAACTATTTGAAATTATAGATCACCTATAGTAAAAATAACAAGACAGTGACTTTTCCACATTCAAACATTTTTCAAAAATCAACCATAAATGCTTCTGAGTTGATTTCAACTCTCAAAAATTACATTTGACAACATCTTTCTAAAAATGTGAAAATATTTAGGTTTACATGCAGTGATCTTGGACCAGTACTAAAAGAATGCTACATAGGCATTTCTAGTCACTTTAATTATTGAAAATGGTAATTTTAAAGTTTATAAAATATGGCCACCACTTTAAATCACATTCCCATGTATAAGAATATGTGGTGATGATATGTGTCAACATGATCCCATATTTTAATTGGAGAATATTAAATCTTAAGTAGTTTCCAATGAGTAGAAATTACTTCTCCAAAATAAAATAAATAAGACTAGGTCTTTATTTCATGTGGTGATTGTAATGATGCTAGATCTTCTAGTGTGAACCTTTGTGTGCCAAATAGAGGTATTTAAGTATTGTTTGGTGATTGTGTATCTTGTATTTATTTATACACGCTAGTACTGACCAAGGCTACGAGGAG
Source organism: Avena sativa (assembly GCA_916181665.1). Classification (NCBI taxonomy): domain Eukaryota; kingdom Viridiplantae; phylum Streptophyta; class Magnoliopsida; order Poales; family Poaceae; genus Avena; species Avena sativa. Next base: position 318,169,810 of record OV702281.1, read on the forward strand.
GAGTACTACGAAGAAGAAGAAGAAGAAAACTTCAACCACTACACCAATCTAGACAAGCTAACACTTGCAGGTTAATTATGCAAGCAAACACTTGCAAGCCTAACACTCCAAGTTAACCTATGCAAGATGCATTAGGCATGCTTTGGTTATACCACCTTGATTATACCAATCCCAAGTTTTACTTGCAAGCTTTATTATTTTATTTCTTTATCATAGTTCTTTATTTTCCCTTAGTAACTTATGAATTTTGGAAAGTTACCATAGGTAGCATAAAGAGCATAAAACTAGGCCTAAGTAGTTAGAACTAGATGTCATACTGAGGCATGATACTAGATTTGGATAGTCACACTTGATTAGCACCCCTCATTAGTGAATACCCTCAACCTTAGTGGCTAGTGCTAAGCATAAAAGTTGATCACTTTAGATGGGAATACTTGGTGAAAAATGATTATGAAAACCTTGGAATGAAGATTCATTCTATTGAAATGTTCCGACATGTGTTAGTGAACACAAGATGATTTGATGATGAAAATGTTGAGGCATGAGCCTTAGCCCAAATTGATGGTAGGGTTCGGGTGCGATACCATTCCAATTTTACCGTACAACCACAATACCCGAATTTGGGTAGGGCTTGACTGGAAGTTTATATATCTTAGTATGGGTTCCCTTGCGGAAGATGTTTGAGCTGAGGCTACCTCATGATGAATTTACACTTGTGCAGTTTCCAAGAAGACAGATGGTCATGGTTGGGAGGCCAAACTCATAGGTGAGGTGCCTATACTAGCATGTATAATCGAAAGGTTAGGATTGATTATCCGCATACTAAATATGATGATTCAGGATTGTTCCTAATGGATGTATCGAATGTTGTGGTGAAAGTGTACGACCTCTGCAGAGTGTCAAACAATTCGACTAGCCGTGTCCGCGGTAATGGACAGTTGGAGTGGCCATACTGTTCTTTCGTCAGATGTTTTCAAAATGACTTGTGAAATGAACTATGAATTTGACTTGACCACAATAGGGTTGTGAATATGAAAACTAAGTTCCCACTTAGGTGTTGTAACATTAAACTAGTTTTATTTACTTCTAAACTCAGTTATAGATAAACCTATATTTTTGCAAATAAACCTAGAGCTTCGAATTCCTACTCGAACTACTTTACATGTTAGTGATAGTTTACGAGTACTTAAAGAGTACTCATGGCTTTGTCCCTGGCTATTCCTATGGCCAGACTATGAAGAGGACTACCAGGATGATTGATACACCCAATTTGCATCACCTTTCTATATCATAATTTACCTCTATTTATTGATATTTGTCTTATTATGAGGTATTACTTATGGATTTTTATCTGTTTATGCATGTTGGATGATTCCTGGAGGATGGACTGCCGGAGTCTGGATCCGGATGGAAAAGAAGGCGTTTCGGTGCAATTTCGCAAAGATCAGAAAAATACCAGAAAAATATGGAAACATATTATTTTACCAGAAGACGAAGGAAGCCAGAAGGAGGGACGGAGATGGGCCTCAGGGGGCCCACACCCCCCTAAGCGCGGGCCCACCTGACCCCGCGCCTAGGGCAGGTGTGGCCCACCTGCCCGGCCTTCGACTCCTCCCCTTCGCCTCTATCTTCCCTATGGAACCCTAAGGCTCGGGGAGCAACCACAGATAGATTTCCGCCGCCTCTGGGGGTGGAAAACACCGAGAGAGAAAGATCTCTCCAGCAGACAGATTTCTGTCAGGGGAATTCCTTCCCGGAGAGGGGAGGCCGTCTCCATCAACACTGTCATCAAGCTAGGCTTCATCGGGATCATCATCATCATCCACACCATCATCTCCACCAGCACCATCACCACCACTCCGTCCCGCTGTAACAATTGTGTTGGATATTTCTTAGTTCATTAAGGGAAACTTTCCCGGTGTTAATTACTATTGTAGTTGATCCTTGTGAGTGGAACCATTGGATTATTGTTTATGTTCAGATTGTTATCCATTATCATATCATCTTTGATCTTGATCCATATGATGTCTTGTGAGTAGTTCGTTTAGTTCTTGAGGACATGGGAGAAGTCATGTTGTTAGTAGTGAATCTGTGATGAGTTATTATTCAATGGTTTAGTATTTAAGTTGTGATGTTATTCTTCTAGTGGTGTCATGTGAACGTCGACTACATGATACTTCACCATTTATGGGCCTAGGGGAATGCATTGTGTATTTTGCTACTAATCGTGGGGTTGCCGGAGTGATAGAAACCTGAACCCCCGTTAGGACACCTTTACACAAGGGAGCGTAGGATCTCAGAGTTTAAGGTTGTGGTTAGATTTATATCTTAATTACTTTCCTGTAGTTACGGATGTTTGCTGGGGGTTTAATCACAAGTATTTATTATTCCTAGGAAGGGCGGTATGTTAGCACAGGTTCACCCACACAACACTTACAACACCAGAGAAGAGTACTCAGCTATTTAAAGCGAAAGCACTTGACAGAATTCCCATGTGTCCTTGAGAACGTTTGGTCCTTATAAGTATTTCCACCGGCTTGTCCTTTGCTAAGAAAGGATTGGGCCACTTGCTCCATTTGTTTGTTACTTTTGTTACTTGCTCTTTGTTTTGTTTCCTTGTCAGAAAACCACTAAAATCTGTTTGCTAAGTATTCATAGGGATTTCATGCTCTATACCACTGTTCAGCACCTTCTTCTCCTCGTTGGGATCGACACTCCTATTTATCGAAAGTACTGCGATACACCCCCTATACTTGTGGGTCATCAAGACTATTTTCTGGCGCCGTTGCCGAGGAGTGAAGAGCTATTGAAGAGTGGAACTGGTAAAGGAAACTTTTACTATGAGTATTGCTTTTGTTACTGCTTGTTACTTTGTTTCCAATATGGATAACCCACTTGGTTTTCTGTTTGGGAAAACTACTACCGCTGCTAGGGTAGTAGATGAACCACCACCTATTGAGATAGATCCTTTTATGATACCTACCAGTATTGTTAATCGTGTTATGGATAATTATTATTTTGGGAATGGAACTGTCCATCCCGGTGATCACTTGCTTTTTATCCATGAATTATGCGGGTTGTTTAAGTGTGTAGGTATCACAACTGAATAGGTGAAGAAGAAGTTACTCTCCATATCCTTGAAAGGGAGAGCCGAGGCATGGTATAAGATGCTGAAGAATGGACAATCCATGGAATGGGAGGAGATGGCATCTCTATTTTACTCTAAATTTTATCCTCCCAGTGAAATCCATAAGGATAGAAGCCTTATATATAACTTCTGGCCTCTTGATGGAGAGAGTACAGCTCAATCTTGGCGGAGATTGAAGTTACTAATGCTTAAATGTCCTATTCATGAACTCCCTAACAATATTATTGTCAATAACTTTTATGCTAGGCTGTGTCTTCATGATAAAGTTTTACTAGATGCTTCTTGTGATGGATCATTCACAAGTATGAAGGAAGAAGCTAAATGGGATATCTTAGACCGTATTCAAGATTATACTGAGGCTTGGGAGAATGACAAAGGAAGAAAGTCAGGTATAAACTATGATTATGAATGCATTAAATCTTTTATGGGTACTGATAACTTCCATGATATTTGCAATAAGTTTGGCCTTGATCCTCAAGTTCTTGCGAAATGTTTTAATGCTTTTGCCTCTTATATTGAGATTCCTAAGAAAGAGTAGGACAAGCACCATGCTCCTTATAAATACATTGTTACCCACGTTCCTGCCAGTATAGAGGTTTGTACTGTTGATCCTATTTTTCCTGAACCATATGTTGAGAAGATCCCTTTTCCCTCCAAGGTAAGGGAACACTCTATTATGGCCAATGTGATTAGCAAAAGCGCAAATAAAACTGTAGGGTCCGATGATCTTATTGATATCGAGCCTGTGGTAGCTAGATCTTGTCACTAGAAATATAGAGGATGAGCATATTGTCTTCTGTGAAGATGCTACTAAGTTAGAAAAGCTAGTGTCCCTATGCTTTCTGTTAAAATTGGTAGTCATAGCTATTATGGTTTGTGTGATATTGGTGCTAGTTCCAGTGCTATTCCTTATGAGCTTTACAGGGAAATTATGCATGATATTGGTCCTTGTGAGCTTGAGGACATTGATGTGGTTATTCACCTTGCTAATAGAGAGCAAGTTTTCCCCATTGGCATTGTAAGAGATGTGGAGGTCCTTTGTGGTAAGATTAAATATCCTGCTGATTTTCTAGTACTTAGTAATGAAGCTAGTAAAATCTATCCTATTATCTTTGGTAGACCCTTTCTGAACACTTGTGGGGATATCATAGATTGTAGGAAGGAAAAAGTTTTGACTAAGTTTGCTGGAGGGTATTATGAGTTTAATTTTTCCAAATTTGCCAAAACTCCTTATGAAAATGAACTGCCTGATGAGGATTTCAGGGTTGAACAACTTTCTGCTATTTCTCTTGCTCCTAACAATGCCTTGCAGCAGTTCATGGAAGATCATGAAAGTGATGCCTTCATGAAGGAAATAAATGAGATTGATGAGGTTTTCCTTTGTCAGCCTGAGTTACTTAAGCATAATTTACCTGTGGAATATTTGGGTACCACACTTCCACCTAAAGGGTACCCTATTTTCGAATTAAAACCTTTACCTGATGATCTTAAATATGCTTATCTTGATGACAAGAATATATATCCTGTTATTATTAGTTCTAAACTTTCAGGAAAGGAAGAAGAAAGGTTATTGGAGATATTGAAGAAACACCGAGGAGCTATGGGCTATACTCTTGATGATTTAAAGGGGATTTCTCCTACTATATGTCAGCATGCTATTAATATAGAGCTTGATGCAAAACCAGTTGTTGAGCACCAACACCGTTTAAATCCTAAGATGAAGGATGTGGTAAGAAATAAGGTATTAAAACTCCTTGATGGTGGTATTATTTATCCTATTGCTGATATTCAATGGGTTAGCCCTGTTCATTGTGTTCCCAAGAAAGGGGGAATAACTGTTGTGCCTAATGAGAATAATGAGCTTATACCCCAAAGAGTAGTGGTTGGGTATAGTATATGCATTGATTTTAGAAAGATTAATAAAGTTACTAAGAAAGATCATTATCCTTTGCCCTTTATTGATCAAATGCTAGAGAGGTTGTCCAAAAAAGACTCACTTTTGCTTTATTGATGGTTATTCTGGGTTTTATCAAATTGCTGTGAAAACACAGGACCAAGAGAAAACTACCTTTACTTGTCCTTATGGTACTTATGCTTATAGGCGTATGCCTTTTGGTTTGTGTAATGCTCCTGCTACCTTTCAGAGATGTATGTCTACTATCTTTCATGGTTTTTGTGAAGAAATTGTAGAGGTTTTCATGGACGATTTTTCTGTCTATGGAACTTATTTTGATAACTGTTTGCACAACCTTGATAAAGTTTTGCAGAGATGTGAGGAAACCAACCTTGTTCTTAACTGGGAGAAATGCCATTTCATGGTTAATGAGGGGATTGTTCTTGGACACAAGATCTCTGAAAGAGGCATTGAAGTTGACAGAGCCAAAATTGAAGCAATTGAGAAGATGCCTTGCCCTAGAGATATCAAAGGTATTCGTAGTATCCTTGGTCATGCTGGTTTCTATAGGAGGTTTATTAAATATTTCTCCAAAATTTCAAAGCCCCTTACTAATCTTCTTCAAAAAGATGTTCCTTTTGTTTTTGATGATGATTGTAAGGACGCTTTTGTAACTTTGAAGAAAGCTTTAACAACTGCTCCTATTGTCCAACCACCTAATTGGAGTTTACCTTTTGAAATCATGTGTGATGCTAGTGACTTTGCTGTGGGTGCTGTCCCCTGTCGACATGTTGACAAGAAGTTGAATGTTATTCATTATGCTAGCAAGACTCTGGATGCTTATAAAGAATTATGCTACTACTGAAAAAGAGTTCTTAGCTGTAATCTTTGCTTGTGATAAGTTTAGACCTTATATTGTTGATTCTAAGGTTACTATTCATACTGATCATGTAGCTATTAAGTACCTTATGACAAAGAAGGACGCTAAGCCTAGGCTTATAAGGTGGGTGTTGCTTTTGCAAGAGTTTGATCTGCATATTATGGATAGGAAAGGTGCTGATAATCCTGTTTCTGATAATTTATCTCGTTTGGAAAACATTTCTTTTGACCTTTTGCCTGTTAATAATAGTTTTCCAAATGAGCAGTTAGCTGCAATAAGGGTAAGTCCACATGATAGTCCTTGGTATGCTGATTATGCTAACTTATTGTTTCCAAGTATTTGCCTCCAGCCTTTATAGCCCAGCAAAGAAGGAAATTCTTTTATGATCTAAGGCATTACTTTTGGGATGACCCACACTTATATAAAGAAGGAGTAGATGGTATTATGCGAAGATGTGTTCCAGAATTTGAACAACAAGAGATATTGAGAAAATGTCATGGTAGCGCTTATCGAGGACATCATGCTGGGGATAGGACTGCACAAAAGGTTTTACAATCTGGATTTTATTGGCCTACTCTTTTTAAAGATGCAAGAAAGTTTGTCTTATCATGTGATGAATGCCAACGAGTAGGTAACATCTCTAGATGCAATGAAATGCCTATGAATTATTCTCTTGTTATTGAACCTTTTGATTGTTGGGGACTTGACTTTATGGGGCCTTTTCCTCCTTCAAAAGGGTATACTCATATTCTTGTTTCTACTGATTATTTTACAAAGTGGGTAGAAGCCATACCTACAAGCAGTGCTGATGGTAAGACCTCTTTGAAAATGCTCAAAGATGTTATTTTTCCTAGGTTCGGTGTGCCTAGATATCTCATGACCGATGGAGGCTCTCATTTTATTCATGGGGGTTTTAGAAAAACTCTCGCTAAGTATGATGTAAACCACAGAATTTCTTCAGCTTATCACCCCCAAACTAGTGGGCAAGTAGAACTTTCCAATAGGGAAATCCAATCTATCTTACAGAAGACTCTTAATAGATCTAGGAAAAAATGGGCTAAAAAGTTAAATGATGCTTTGTGGGCTTATAGAACTGCTTATAAAAATCTTATGGGAATGTCTCCTTACAAAATGGTCTATGGGAAAGCTTGTCACTTGCCTTTAGAATTAGAACACAAAGCCTATTGGGCAGTGAAAGAGTTGAATAGAGACTTTAGACTTGCTGGTGAGAAAAGACTGCTCGACTTAAGTAATCTAGATGAGTGGAGAGGTGAAGCTTACGAAAATGCTAGGCTATTTAAGGAAAAAGTAAAAAGATGGCAAGATAGGAGAATTCTCAAAAGGGACTTCCATGTGGGTGAGAAAGTTCTTTTGTATAGGTCTCGTCTCAGATTTTTTGCAGGAAAACTACTCTCCAAATGGGAAGGACCTTTTGTTATCAAGGAAGTGTACCATTCAGGTGCCATCAAAATTTCTTCTCTAGAGGATGACTGTAATATCCCTAAAATCATGTTTCAAACTCATGCATATCATCCATTCATCCATGATCATGTAGAGTTCATTTCAAACAAATCAATTCAAAAATAGGAGCATATGAGCTCATTATTTTATGTGATCAGCATTTAAAATAAATGCTACTTTCCAATGAGAGATTATTGTTCATTGAACCAAACCTTGTTGTCTTATTGCTCTCATATTGTATTGCTAGATTTCTAGGATTTAAACCAAAGTTTTAAAACAAATATGATTTGAAAACCAATTTCAAAACCTATTTAAAACTAGGGCTCTGTCACTGCTCATTTTGTTTTATTCCAAGTGACTAGGCCAATTCAAAGTGACCACTTGGTTTTGTGTCCAGAATTGTGAGTGTTGCACTCTACAAAAATCCTGAAAAGATTTGAATTCAAAAGTTTTTGAAATCATTTGAAATTGATTCCTGAAATTGCAAACAGAAAAAGAAAAGGAGAAAAGAAATAGAAAAGGGCCAGCGCCACCTTTCTATCCCAACAACAGAACCATCCCACTAAGCCCACCCGGGTTCCCCTTCTCTCTCTCTCACTCGCAGACAAACCCACCAAGTCACTGACCGCCTAACCCCACCTCCTCTCTGTTTCTCTCGCTGGCAAGTGGACCCTACGACCACGTCGTCGTCCTCCTCAATCAGCGCCGACGACCACCTCGCCGCTGCCGTTTCTGCCGCGTTGATTCCGCGCTTAATTGCCATTGATACCGCGCGTGATCCTCGCCCCCGCTCTGGCTATAAGACCCCCTCCCCTCGCCGCTCATTTCCCCTCACCTAGTGCCACCACTCCGCCACCAGGCTGCACGAATTCGAGCCACTCCGTCGCGGCACAGACGCATTCCGATGACCAATCCCGGTGAGCTCCGTGCGCCCCTTCCTCTCTGGTTCATGCAGACTGCTTTGCAATATCCTTGCGCTTCTTCTAATGTCTTTGGTTCATCCTATACTGCCCCAGGTCGTCGACTTCATCAAGCACTGCAAGTCCCCGACGACGTCTCCAACTCCGGCGACAAAATTCGGTGAGCCTCGTGTTCCCCTCCGTCTCTGAATCACATGAACATGTTCGCCTGCATCTAGCGCATCTGCTGACACTCTTCATTTGGATCCTCGCGTCCCAGAGCGTAGCCTTCGACTCCGACAGAGAGCATCTGACGCCGCCAGCAACTCCGATGAGCTCCAGCGACCATCTCCGTGCGCCCCTTGCCAAACCACCGCCACCTTGAGCATCAGCAACACACGGCGAGCTTGGTAAGCCCCTTCTCCCTCTCCCGCGCGACCTAGAACGCCGGTAGCAGCTCTGACAGAGACGCCGCTGCCAGTCGCCGCCGCCAGCGCCGCCTGTCTGTGGTCAATTAGATTAGGTCCGTAGGATTTAGATCTAACGAGTAGGATTAGATCTGTGTCGAAGAGGTACGCGTTAGATCTGGCCGTGCATCTTCACTTAAATCGTGTGGCTCTCATTGATCAATCCGCCCAAACCGGTACCAGCCAATAGGAACACGACGCGTGTCTGCTAGTTAGATTTAAAATCAGAATTTGAATCTATTAGATGTTTGATTTTGTTTTAATCATAACTTTTGATTCGCACGTCCAAAATTGATGAATTTTATATGAATGGAATCAGGAGAGAAAGCTCTTTCCAAATATGTAATGTGTTTAATGTTTTGTTTCTGTTAAAATGGTTTTATTTACAGAAACATGTGTAGGCCTATTATGTGTATATAAATTATTTGAGAGATGTTTTAATGTTAAAATAAAGATTATTTGGCAAGTTTTGAACTTGTTTATGAGCCAGTAGTGTGCACTTGTCTTGTTGAGTTTAGAAAATCATCACATATCATGTTGCATGCATTCATATATTTTTGCTTGTATTTGTTTTGTATGTGATTTGGTGCTACCATTTTATGTGTAGATTTTGGTGCAAATAGTGATTGTGATTGTGAGGATTGTAGCTACTCTCAAAACTACCAAGGCAAGTGGTGCTTCATGATTTTACCCCTATGTTTTTCAACTATGCATTAGAAATATTTTACTAGTCTTGCATGGTTATATTTTTGCTTATATGCTATGCTTGGGAAATCCTAGTAGTTGTAGAATTGCTAGAAACTTCTATGTTAAGATGCTTATCTATGCCATGCTTAGCCTAGCTAGTAGCAACCAAGGGTGGTTATAAGTACATGCTATGAATAAATATTTCTAAGTCTTTGGACTATGTTTTTGCTTAATAAAACAACTAAGTGAATGAATCACCTGGGTGGAATGGTTGTGAATGGGTTATGTTGAGTGGTTACACAAGGCCCATTTCTATAGTTTACCTTGTGTCTCTCACTTGTGGAAAGCCACCCAGGAACAAAGGGATTTGAGAGGCCAAATGTTAAGAAGCTTCTAGTGCAGCCACTTGGCAATATGGGCTCTGCCTGGATCACATAGGTTGCAATAACTTATCCATTTGGACAGTTGGTGGTAGTGGGTTGATAGGTTGGAACGCGTTCATTTGGTATAAGGGAAGGCTTCTGAAAGGTCTTGTCTTGGTGAAAATCAAGTCTTGTGGGGAAAGTGCACAACCTCTACAGATGGAAGAATCTAAGTACTTAGCCATGTCCCTGGAAAAGGACAACTTGAGCATCAAGACATGGAAGCTATCTAGAATCTCCTCATCCCAATTTCTAAGTAAAACTTGTGGTTGAACAAGGGTGATGGACCCCAATGTCTATTGGTGGTTCCTTGGGAAAAGTTTTGACAAACAAAACTTAGTGTTTTCACAGGCAAAACATATTTTGAGCAAAGCAAGCCTAAGCTACACTTATCCAAAATGCATATAGTATATAGTCCACCAATATTCTACTAAGGTATCACTTGCCAATACTATTCCAATGTATTGACCCACTGTGGCTGTAACTTGTGATGTTGCAGGATATTTTGATGATGATTAGGAGTCATGAGTCTACACTCAACATGCTTGCCTGTGGCACATGAAGATGAAGACTTATTTATCTATTTACTTGTTCAAACTCTTATACTAGGCCTGTGGCCATGGATTTGTAAAAGACTATGTTGTCTCTGGAATGACTGTAATAATGACCTTTGTTTCTGTGTACTTCATCTTAAACTGTGGATGCTAGCATTGATCTGGGGACTAGCATTGCAATCACAGGGATCCTTTCTTTTACAAAGGAGGGATCTTACAGATGGTATTAGAGCACTATGTTGCCTGTAGGATTATGACCCTAGGATTGGAAACCACTAAGGAAAAAAGTTCAACAACTTCCACACTTTTCTTTTCTTCTCGTAAACTTTTCTAAACTTCTTTATTATCTCTATTTGTAGATGAACTCCATCAACGAAGCCGTAAGGAAAGGACCACTCATGACAATGACTTTGGAATGTGAGACAGAATTCCCCAAGGCTCTCAAGGACCTCATGGTTGCAATGGGAATACATGGTGCAGCTGTGTACAAAGGTTTTCCTATGATGGATGAAGGAGTTGAGAACTGGTGGGTGCAACTTAACTTGTATAAAAACAAGGAAGACAACCACAAAGAATCAGGATTATGCATGGTCACCAATTCAGTGGTGCACACTACATTCTTTGATTCAGCAAGGGATGCAGCTTGGAAAGCCATCAAAGAACTTGGTGATAGAGACAAGTGCAGAATGCTCAACATTCAGAATGATCTTAAGGAAGAAAATAAACATACCCAAGAGTTGGAGGCTACCAACCAAACCTTAAGAGGAGACATTATAGACTTAGTAATGGAGTCATGTGCTCAAGATAGACTGATTGCTTCTAGAAATATCTTGTTAGCCAACTTGGAAAGTGAGATAGGATTGTAAGCGTACTTCGTTAGTTGGACCACCACACTTATCATTTTATTTTCCTAAATGTTGTTTAAAATAAGTTGAACCTCGGTTGTTTGTAATGGATCCATGCATGCCATGACTTGTGTGTTTGATTTTCAAAGTTATGCATGTGATGCATTGTCTTGTGACTTGTCTTAAAATTGTGTTTGATTCTAACTTTTTCTATCTTATTAAATAGATGCCTAATGTTACCATCAGCACTGTTGAAGAGTTCCAAGGAACTCGTTTTGGCCCTCGTATTATTGAGCTCACTACTTTTCTCAATCTCCCTCTTCCTACCATCATGGTGCTTCCCCTCACCAAGTTTGAGAGGAAAGACCTTTGGGGCTTCAAGGTTAATCGGCCTGGACGCCAGACTGAGCCTACCACGGAGGCTATCATCTTCAAGATCATGCACGATGACAAGGAGAGAGGCCTAGAGGTAGTCATGCAGGACTTGATTGGACGTCTATTAGGGATACACTCTCGACAGGTTAGAGGTACTCACTTCCACGCCTTCGGTAGACGTTATGAGGATGGAGAGGCCATCGACTTAGAGGACACTTCGAGGGAGAAAGCAGAGCCGATTCGTCTATACCTCCAGGACTTAGAGGTTCTTCTTAGGCACGTGGACACTTATAGGACCAACGTCATACTCAGCAATGACGAACTCCAGGTGCAGCTTCGTGAGAAGGACAAACTCTCCGCGGAGCAAGATGAGATAATCAAGGAGATGGAGGCCAAGTTTGAGAGTCAGGACAGAAAGTTCAAAAGTCAAGAGAAGAGAGTCCAAGATAGGAACAAGAGGATTCGAGACATGACTGCAGAACTGGAGGCCAAGGACTTCGAGCTCGAGCATCAGCAGATTGTGATTGAGAGGCTTCGTTCTCAGAAGAGGGCTCTCAAAGCCAAAGTAGAGACCTTGACCACCAATGTCGAGGAATACAAGACCGCTATGGAGAATGCAGGTCTTACATTTGTTGAGGAGGAGGTTGATGCCGAGGAGTAGTGGTGACTACTCATTTATCATTTATTTATCATGCTTTATTTGAGTCGCAATGACCATCCAACATGTGGATGGCTTGCTATTGGTGTGTTTACTTTGCAAACTTGTTATCTTGTTGTTGAACCCTTTTATTATTGTGATGCATGTTTGGTGATTGTTTATGTGATGTATTGTGCATGTTAGCATCTATGGGTATCTCATTATTATCTCTATTGAACAAACCACAGATGCCTCCCCGACGTGCCAATACCAACCCCAACAACAACAACATCACCCCTGAGATGCAACAAATGATGACAGCTCAGACTTAGCTGATGCAGATGATGACTACGTTCATCCAGAACCAGAACAACAACAACAATAACAACAATAACAACAACAAGAACAACAACAACCCACCGGGTTTTGACATGCTTACCAGGTTCTTGAGATTGAGGCCAGCAAAGTTCTCAGGAACAACTGATCCTATGGTGGCCAATGATTGGCTACGCTCTGTGAACAAGGACTTGGTAACCGTTGGTTGTACTGATGAAGAGAAAGTCAGATTTGCAGCTCACTTGTTGGAGGGACCAGCAGCTACTTGGTGGGATAACTTCCAGATCACCACTCCCATTGCTGATGTGACATGGGCTATCTTTGAAGATGGTTTCCGTACTGCTCACATCTCATCCGGAGTGATGAGTTTGAAGAATAAAGAGTTCCATAACCTGAAGCAGCGCCACCGCAGCGTGGCCGAATATATTGAGGAGTTCAACAATCTGGTGCGTTATGCACCGGATGAAGTTGACACTGATGCTAAGAGGAAGAAAGTTCCTTGAAGGGTTGAATGATGAACTGAACCTGCAGCTATCACTGGCCTATGTTCCCACTTATCAGTCTCTTTGTGATAAGGCTGCTATTTTGGAGAACAAAATGAAGCAAGTTGAGAGTAGGAAGAGAAAGCACTCGGACAAGCACAGCTCGGGATCGTCTCACAAGCGTTCCCATTATGATGATAGTGGAAGCTCAGGATCCCACAAGCATGGGAAATTCAACAAGCACCACAACCACAACCATCATCATCACAACAAGCATCAGCGTAGTCATGACAATGACAAGTACAAGAACCACAAGGGTGGATATAAGAGCCACCACAGTGGTAGTGGAAGCCAGCCTGTCAAGAAGGATCTCAGTCAGGTTGAGTGTTTCAAGTGCAAGAAGATGGGGCATTATCCAAATGAATGCCCAGAAAAGAAAGTTGAAGGACCCAACAAGCCCAACCCTTTTCAGAAGGGACAAGTGAACCACATCAATGTGGAGGAAATTTATGAGGAGCCTGATGCTGTTGCTGGTAAGTTTAAACTCAACTCTGTTCCAGCATTTGTTCTCTTTGATACTGGTGCATCTCATTCATTCATACCAAGAGCATTTTTTGAAAGAAATGAACTACCAGTAGAAACTATTGGGTGTCCTATAAAAGTAAGTTCTCCTGGTGGAGAAATGATAGTGAATTCAGGATGTCATGATCTAGTCATAGAGTTTGGGAAGTATAAGTTTCCCGTTAACTTGATAATCCTAAATTCCCAAGGATTGGATGTCATTTTGGGAATGGACTGGATGACTAAGCACAAGGGAGTGATAGATTGTGCCAACCATAATGTCTCACTCACAACTCCAGAAAATAAAAGGATCAGATTCAAGACCAACTTTGAATCAAAAAGGAGTAAGCTAAATTCTCTTAAGGGGGTTAGCATAGACAGTGTGCCTATTGTGAGTGAGTATCCAGATGTGTTTCCGGAATAATTGTCGGGAATGCCACCAGATAGAGATGTGGAGTTTCTTATCGATTTGCTACCAGGATCTGGACCGATAGCAAAGAGACCGTACAAGATGTCAGTTGATGAGTTGAAAGAACTCAAGAAGAAGCTTGGAGAACAGTTGCAGAAAGGTTTTATCCAACCAAGTTCTTCATCTTCGGGAGCACCAATTTTATTTGTGGAAAAGAAAGATAGAAGTCAAAGGTTATGCATAGATTACCGTTCACTCAATGAGGTGACTATCAAGAACAAATACCATTTGCCTAGAATCAATGACTTGTTTGATCAGCTAGAAGGAGCTTGTGTGTTCTCAAAGATTGATCTCCGGTCAGGTTATTTCCAACTTAAGATAAGGGAACAAGACATACCTAAGACAGCTTTTACCACAAGGTATGGATTGTATGAGTATACCGTAATGCCATTTGGTTTGACCAATGCACCAACATACTTCATGAATATGATGAACAAGGTGTTCATGGAATTTCTTGATAAGTTTGTTGTCGTTTTCATCGATGACATTTTGATCTACTCCAAGAGCAAAGAAGAGCATGAAGGACATTTGCGTTTGATACTTGAGAAGCTTAGAGAACATAAGATGTATGCCAAATTCAGCAAATGTGAGTTTTGGTTGAATGAAGTTGGATATCTTGGACACGATGTGTCAAGTGATGGAGTAGCAGTTGATCCTGCTAAAGTTTCAGCTATGACAGAATGGGAAACTCCCAAGTCAGTGAAAGAAGTTCATAGTTTCCTTGGCTTAGCAGGTTACTATAGAAGATTCATTGAGAATTTCTCCAAGGTAGCCAAACCTATGACAGAATTGCTAAAGAAAGACAAGAAATTTGCTTGGTCTGAAGGTTGTGAACTCAGCTTTCAAGAATTGAAGAAGAGACTTGTGACAACACCAGTCTTATGTTTGCCCGATTTGGAAAAAGATTTCCAAGTATATTTTGATGCATCTCATCATGGTTTAGGTGCAATACTTATGCAAGAAGGAAAAGTTGTAGCTTATGCCTTGAGACAACTCAAAACTCATGAAGTGAACTACCCTACTCATGATTTAGAGTTAGCCTCTTTTGTCCATGCAGTCAAAACATGGAGACATTATCTTTTGGGAAAGCGTTGTGAAGTGTTCACAGATCACAAGAGTTTGAAGTATATCTTCACCCAGAAGGAAATTAACATGAGACAAAGAAGATGGCTAGAACTCATCAAGGATTATGACTTAAGTTTGCAATACCACCCCGGTAAAGCAAATGTTGTAGCGGATGCTCTAAGCCGTAAGGTTTTTGTGAATGGCCTTACTAAGGGAGAATTTCCAGATGATTTGTGTGCTCAATTTAGAGATCTCAGATTAGAGATTGTGCCTGAAGGACACCTCATGTATTTGGATGTTCAACCCAGTTTGTTGGACAAGATTAAAGAAGCCCAAAAGACTGATAAGGAAATTGAAGAGATCAAGGAAAAGATTGGCAAGGGAAAAGCCAAAGGATTCCATGAAGACGAACAAGGTACTTTATGGCATGGAAAACGTATCTGTGTTCCACAAGATCGGGAGCTTCAGAAACTGATATTACAAGAAGCACACAATTCACCGTATTCCATTCATCCGGGTAACACCAAAATGTACATGGATATGAAGGAAAGATTTTGGTGGAATAATCTCAAGAAGGACATCGCCGAACATATTGCTTTGTGTGATGTGTGTAGTAGAGTGAAAGCGGAACATCAGAAACCAGCAAGATTGCTTCAACCACTACCTATTCCTGATTGGAAGTGGGACAAGATTGGTATGGATTTCATTACCGGATTGCCAAGGACCCTGTCAGGATATGATTCTATTTGGGTAGTAGTGGATCGCCTAACTAAAGTGGCTCATTTCATACCCGTGAAGACAACCTATACAAGTGCTAAGTTAGACAAGATCTATATGAGTAGAATGTATGTCTACATGGAGTACCCAACAGTATTGTGTCAGATAGAGGAACCCAATTCACTTCTCATTTTTGAGGCAATTACATGAGTCATTAGGGACGAGGTTGGAATTCAGCACTGCTTTTCATCCTCAGACTGATGGACAGACTGAAAGGACTAATCAGATTCTTGAAGATATGTTGAGGGCATGTGCCTTAGACTATGGAGCCAGTTGGGATGAAAGTCTGCCTTACACAAAATTCTCTTATAATAATAGCTATCAAGCTAGTATTGAGATGGCACCGTTTGAGTTTCTCTATGGGAGAAAGTGTACCACCCCATTGCTATGGAATGGTGTGGGAGAAAGAAGTTTGTTCGGACCAGAACTAATCAAAGTGGCTAAAGAGAAAGTCAAACTGGTTAAGGACAGATTGAAGATGGCACAGCCCCGACAGAAGAGTTACGCAGATCCTAAGCGTAGAGAAGTCACCTATGAAGTTGGTGATAGAGCTTATCTTAGAGTGTCACCACTTCGTGGAGTGAAGAGGTTTGGTGTCAAAGGTAAATTGGCCCCAAGATATGTTGTACCATTCAAGATTCTGAGTCGTAAAGGAGAAGTCGCTTATGAGATTGAATTGCCAGAGTCTTTGTCAGCTGTGCATAATGTGTTTCATGTGAGTCAGCTTAAGAAATGTCATCCAGAAATGGAAGAGACTTCTTTAAAGGATACTATACCTTTGGAAGAGGTTCAATTGGAAAGTGATCTCACTTATGAAGAGAAACCAATCAAGATTCTTGAGACTGCAGAAAGAGTTACTCGGACTAAGACTATCAAGTTCTGCAAAGTTCAATGGAACCATCATTCCGAGGAAGAAGCAACATGGGAAAGAGAAGATGATCTTCGGAAAGACCACCCTCACCTATTTGCTAGCCAATCCGAATCTCGAGGGCGAGATTCACCTTAAGGGGGTTAGATTTGTAACATCCCTAAAATCATGTTTCAAACTCATGCATCCATGATCATGTAGAGTTCATTTCAAACAAATCAATTCAAAAACATGAGCATATGAGCTCATTATTTTATGTGATCGACATTTAAAATAAATGCTACTTTCCATTGAGAGATTATTGTTCATTGAACCAAACCTTTTTGTCTTATTGCTCTCAGATTGTATTGCTAGATTGCTAGGATTTAAACCAAAGTTTTAAAACAAATATGATTTGAAAACCAATTTCAAAACCTATTTAAAACTAGGGCTATGTCACTGCTCATTTTGTTTTATTCCAAGTGACTAGGCCAATTCAAAGTGACCACTTGGTTTTGTGCCCAGAATTGTGAGTGTTGCACTCTACAAAAATCCTGAAAAGATTTGAATTCAAACAGTTTTTGAAATCATTTGAAATTGATTCCTGAAATTGGAAACATAAAAAGAAAAGGAGAAAAGAAATAGAAAAGGGCCGGCGCCACCTTTCTAGCCCAACAACAGAACCAGCCCAATAAGCCCACCCGGGTTCCCCCTTCTCTCTCTCTCACTCGCAGACAAACCCACCAAGTCACTGACCGCCTAACCCCACCTCCTCTCTGTTTCTCTCGTTGGCAAGTGGACCCTACGACCACATCGTCGTCGTCCTCAATCAGCGCCGACGACCACCTCGCCGCTGCCGTTTTCACCGCGTTGATTCCGCGCTTAATTGCCATTGATACCGCGTGTGATCCTCTCCCCCGCTCTGGCTATAAGACCCCCTCCCCTCGCCGCTCATTTCACCTCACCTAGCGCCACCACTCCGCCACCAGGCTGCACGAATTCGAGCCACTCCGCCGCGGCACAGACGCACTCCGATGACCAATCCCGGTGAGCTCCATGCGCCCCTTCCTCTCTGGTTCATGCGGACTTCTTTGCAATATCCTTGTGCTTCTTCTGATGTCTTTGGTTCATCCTATACTGCCCCAGGTCGTCGACTTCATCAAGCACTGCAAGTCCCCGACGACGTCTCCAACTCCGGCGACAAAATTCGGTGAGCCTCGTGTTCCCCTCCATCTCTGAATCACACGAACATGTTCGCCTGCATCTAGTGCATCTGATGACACTCTTCATTTGGATCCTCGCGTCCCAGATCGTCGCCTTCAACTCCGACAAAGAGCATCTGACGGCGCCAGCAACTCCGATGAGCTCCAGCGACCATCTCCGTGCGCCCCTTGCCAAACCACCGCCACCTTGAGCATCAGCAACACACGGCGAGCTTGGTAAGCCCCTTCTCCCTCTCCCGCGCGACCTAGAACGCCGGTAGCAGCTCTGACAGAGACGCCGCCGCCAGTCGCCGCCGCCAGCGCCGCCCGTCTGTGGTCAATTAGATTAGGTCCGTAGGATTTAGATCTGACGAGTAGGATTAGATCTGTGTCGAAGAGGTACACGTTAGATCTGGCCGTGCATATTCACTTAAATCGTGTGGCTCTCGTTGATCGATCCGCCCGAACCGGTACCAGCCAATAGGAACACGACGCGTGTCTGCTAGTTAGATTTAAAATCAGAATTTGAATCTATTAGATGTTTGATTTTGTTTTAATCATAACTTTTGATTCCCACGTCCAAAATTGATGAATTTTATATCAATGGAATCAGGAGAGAAAGCTCTTTCCAAATATGTAATGTGTTTAATGTTTTGTTTCTGTTAAAATGGTTTTATTTACAGAAACATGTGTAGGCCTATTATGTGTATATAAATTATTTGAGAGATGTTTTAATGTTAAAATAAAGATTATTTGGCAAGTTTTGAACTTGTTTATGAACCAGTAGTGTGCACTTGTCTTGTTGAGTTTAGAAAATCATCACATATCATGTTGCATGCATTCATATATTTTTGCTTGTAATTGTTTTGTATGTGATTTGGTGCTACCATTTTATGTGTAGATTTTGGTGCAAATAGTGATTGTGATTGTGAGGATTGTAGCTACTCTCCAAACTACCAAGGCAAGTGGTGCTTCATGATTTAACCCCTATGTTTTTCAACTATGCATTAGAAATATTTTACTAGTCTTGCATGGTTATATTTTTGCTTATATGCTATGCTTGGGAAATCCTAGTAGTTGTAGAATTGCTAGAAACTTCTATGTTAAGGTGCTTATCTATGCCATGCTTAGCCTAGCTAGTAGCAACCAAGGGTGGTTATAAGTGCATGCTATGAATAAATATTTCTAAGTCTTTGGACTATGTTTTTGCTTAATAAAACAACTAAGTGAATGAATCACCTGGGTGGAATGGTTGTGAATGGGTTATGTTGAGTGGTTACACAAGGCCCATTTCTATGGTTTACCTTGGGTATCTCACTTGTGGAAAGCCACCCAGGAACAAAGGGATTTGAGAGGCCAAATGTTGAGAAGCTTCTAGTGCAGCCACTTGGCAATATGGGCTCTGCCGATCACATAGGTTGCAATAACTTAGCCATTTGGACAGTTGGTGGTAGTGGGTTGATAGGTTGGAACGCGTCCATTTGGTCTAAGGGAAGGCTTCTAAAGGTCCTATCTTGGTGAAAATCAAGTCTTGTGGGGAAAGTGCACAACCTCTACAGATGGAAGAATCTAAGTACTTAGCCATGTCCCTGGAAAAAGACAACTTGAGCATCAAGACATGGAAGCTATCAAGAATCTCCTCATCCCAATTTCTAAGTAAAACTTGTGATTGAACAAGGGTGATGGACCCCAATGTCTATTGGTGGTTCCTTGGGAAAAGTTTTGACAAAGAAAACTTAGTGTTTTCACAGGCAAAACCTATTTTGAGCAAAGCAAGCCTAAGCTACACTTAGACAAAATGCATATAGTATATAGTCCACCAATATTCTACTAAGGTATCACTTGCCAATACAATTCCAATGTATTGACCCACTGTGGCTGTTACTTGTGATGTTGCAGGATATTCTGATGATGATTAGGAGTCATGAGTCTACACTCAACATGCTTGCCTGTGGCACATGAAGATGTAGACTTATTTATCTATTTACTTGTTCAAACTCTTGTACTAGGCCTGTGGCCATGGAGTTGTAAAAGACTATGTTGTCTCTGGAATGACTGTAATAATGACCTTTGTTTCTGTGTACTTCATCTTAAACTGTGGATGCTAGCATTGATCCAGGGACTAGCATTGCAATCACAGGGATCCTTTCCTTTACAAAGGATGGATCTTACAATGACACAACACAAGTGGTTAATGGTGAAAGACTAAAACATTATATTTCTAGAGATTCTTATAATGAAGATGTGGATGTTATTCAAATGGTGACTCTAGAAGAATTTATCAGAAGCCAAACATCAGAAACTGCAGAGTTCGTCCTTGAATAGGTAAAAGTGGTGAAAACAGAAGGTTCATGAAACTCCAATATTTTTATATTTTTGATGTTTTTAATACATAAGGGAAGTTATGAGATGAAACTTAAGAGGAAACGGAGCCCGAGGGGGACAAACCCACCCCAGGCGTGGGCCCAGCCAGGCCATGCCTAGAGGGGGTTTGCCACCCTCAGGCTCTGTCTCCGCTTCGTTTCCGTGTCAAGACCTTCCTTATGTATTGAAACTTTGTAATATATAACCCCCGGGTTCCCCGAGGTCCTTGCATCATGTTCTTGTCGTGTTTTCGTTTCGATCTATTTCTGTCAGGAAAATTCGCAGATTTGGAGCCTTCATGTCTTCCTCTGGATCAACCAAGGAGGATTCCTCTGTGGACATCCTCAACCCGTACATGTATGAGTTGAGGATTCATCCAAAGGAACTGATTATCAAAGAGGGGAAGGTACAGATGAAAGAAGTTCAAGGCCCTAAAGGAGAAGGAAATCTGGAAGACATGATCGAAGCATTGGAACAAGAAGTTTTCAGGTACACGAAGATGGCAGAACGCGAAGTGGATGTTATTCACAAGATAATTTCAGAACTCATCACCAAGCACGAAGGAGAAGTTGCTGAGCTCCGATAAGATATCTTCTCACTCTGTCAGACCACCAACCAATTGCAAGCACAACTCTATGACGTACAGAATCAAAACTGTGAGTATGAGGCTAGATTTGATCGCATTAGCTCTGCTGCTAGTTTCAGAATTGCAGAGACAAGGACATCCTTTTGGATGGGGAACCATTGCCTTGGAAGTTTTATGATGACAAGAGAACACCACCACCACCAAGGGAGTAATTCGTCATCAGGTTTGGATTGTTCCAAGCTTGGGGGAGTGCCGCGGTATCACCACCATTATCTTTATCTTTTACCTTTTTAGTGGATTCATATCTGTGGTAGAGAGGTTATCTTATAGTTTGGTTTGCATGTGGAAGTATCTCTCCTTTAGTTGATTATCTATGTATCCCTTGGTGTGAGTGCCTTTATTGGAATATTAATGAGGAATCTCATCTTTTACTTTTTGCACTTCTTATTTTTAGTTTGCAATCTCTATTATATGATGGATCATGTTGATCAGTATTTGCACCACTCTAGGATCATCAAGTGGATCTAAATTGGTTTTGGCAAACCAAGTTCTGGTCAGTGGCTTTAGTTTGAAAGAAAAAGAAAGAAAGAAAAAGCTTACAGGTATTTGGTATCATTTGTTTTCTTTCTTATTGGCTCATAAGCTTAGTATTCTTTATTTAAGATCTGTTGTGTCTTCAAGGAATATTGCATGTTTAGCTTTATTACTTGTATGATTGCTTGTTTCTTTCAACTCTCTTGCTTTCTACCCAGCATTGCTAGCCAAAAACCTGTTTTGAGAAGGCATACTTCTCATGTTTGGACTTAGTATGCAAAAGTTAATTCGGTTTTACTAAAACAGAAATTGAAAAATGTTAAAAGGAAAAAAACAGAGGCATCGGCTAACCTAGCTGGGCCGGCTCGCCAGCCCACCGCGCCCCAGCGCCCGCGCAGCAGCAAGCTCGCCAGTGCCGCGCCAGCCCACTCCCCCCTCCACCACAGACATGCGGGACCCACCTGTTCATCCCCTACCTCGAGCTGGAGTCCGGCTGCTGCACGAGTTCGAACCGATTTCCGGTAAGATTCTCGGCGATTTGAGCCCCCTCGCCCAAGTCTCCACCCCATATAAAGCCCGCCACCCTCGGCTCACC
Source organism: Avena sativa (assembly GCA_916181665.1). Lineage (NCBI taxonomy): Eukaryota > Viridiplantae > Streptophyta > Magnoliopsida > Poales > Poaceae > Avena > Avena sativa. Next base: position 318,191,897 of record OV702281.1, read on the forward strand.
CCCGCTCGATTTTCTACTTGCGAAAACCCTAGCCCATCGATGACTCGCACCGCCGCCGTCGGGTCGACCTCACCGAGACGGTTCGGGACCCCCTATTGCCCCTTCCTTCCTCTAAAGCTTCCTCTCGTTCACCAATGATTCTCCCCGTGCACTTTTGCCCCTCTCCACTGCAGCAGGTCATCGGCAATTTCTCGCCGACGGGTCGCCGGAGACAGGAAGGATCGGCGGGGCCTTGCCATCGGAGGAGAAAACGAGGAGCGCAGACGAAGCCACGAGCGGGACCGCAGGGAGCAGACGCGCTCCGTCGACCACACCGCCGCTTCGGGGAGCCACCAGAGCGCCGCCAACCATCTCCACCGACGCCGCCGCCACCCATCGCCGCCGTCGCCACCTCGGTGAGTCGCCGCTCCCTCTCGTCCGTCCGATTTGCCACCTGCGGCTTAGATTAGAACTGATACCGAAGGGGTATCGGCGAATCCCACGCTGCCGCGTGGCAAAGCGCGTCGGCGCCAGCGCCCGCGCCTCGTCACCCTCCCCACTTTGCCAGCTGGCCCAATCGGAAGCTGACACTTGGCGAGTTCGTAAGTCAGGGTTAGATCTGTTTGCAGATTTGATCTAAACATTGCGAAAATCATATAAAATTGAATATTTGGCCAATTTTAGCTTATAATATACCGTTGGATTCATAATTTTATGTAGAATCCAGATCTGAAATAATATTCCAAGTTTACAGTAGGGTTGTAGGTGTAGATTTTAATCATTAGATTAGAGTGTTTATTCTATAGAAAAATAATTAAAATTCTGTTTTAATTGATTCTTGTTGCAATAACCTTGATTCCACAATACCTACCGAACAAAATTATGGAACCTTGCTTAAGATCATTAGATCTAGTTTGGGGCTAATTAGATGGTTTGATCTCCTTTTAACCTAGGAATTGTATTAGTGACCCAAATAGATCTAAACCTTTGGGAAATCAATCCTAGTGACACCCTTACACTATTGCAACTCAATCTTGCTACCTTGTTCAATTTAGAAGAACCAATCTTGCATAAAATACCATGTTGCATGCATGCATGATTATCTCTGTGACCTGTTTTGAGCAAGTTGTGATCAGATCTATGTTTGTGTTTCGTTAGATTGTTCGGTGTGCGCTAAGGAGTGCTATTGTGTAGAGTGCTGCTCGGATCAAGGCAAGTTACACCACTTGTTCATAATTTTGTCCCAGTTTTGATTCTATGCATGTGATCTTCAAAATTCTATAGTATGCATGTGTAGCATATTCTAGTAGAATTTTTCCTTAGTAATATTTTGCAAGTGCGATGATTTTGTAGTACGCCATGAGTAGCTCTATACTTAGGATTTTCCCTCTTAATAGGTTACCCCTGTTTTGCTAAGTATTGCTTGCTATGCTAAATATACAAAGTACTGTTGGGGGTTCGAAAGACAATGAATTTTTCTAAGTATTAAGGCTCTCTAGAGCAAACTTTTCTTCTCAAATCCACTTCAAAATAAAACTAAGTTTTCTTCTGGGAGGAATGGTTGTCGGGACAACGAGTGAGATTTTGGTGGAGGATGGCCGCCCAGGAATCAAAGAAGTCTGCCATGTTTCAGAATTCAGAAGCTTCTGGTGCAACCACAATACATTATGGGCTCTGTCTTGGCCTAGTACTTAGTGGGAAACCTCACCTGGGTACCAACATTTGGAGGTTCTTGGCACGGTTGGATCCAGAAGGTAGAGGGGCTACTAAGGGAAAGCCTCGCCATGGTCTTGTCTGTAAAAGGACTTGATCGTGGATTATGGGTAAAGTGGATAAACTCTCGAGAGTATTGCAATCTGATCGAACAGCCGTGTTCACGGTAACAGAACAACAATGAGCTTCTGAAGGATGAAGCCTCTGAAGGATCTTCCTCTCTCTTTTTATAAAACAAAGTTTTGAAACCCCATGGCGTGCGTAATATCGCCAATGGGTGGGATTTTGGGAACTTGGTGTGTAATATCCAAGTGACACTTGGTGCGTAATATCCAAGTGTTTGGTTGTATGGACACTTAGTGAGTAATATCCTCGTGTGCCAATCGACCTTATTTTATCTAAGTAAATGTTTACAAAGTAGGGAAAATTTTCTCTTCTTCTCTCTACTTAAGAAAAACTAGCTTTGAGCAAATAAACTCTACAGCCTAAACTAGCCTTGCATGTAGAGATAGTCTTTTCTCTCCTTGGTGTAATTTGCCAATACATTCAAAGTATTGACCCAACTTTTTGGCTGCACGTTTTTTGTGCAGAATCCGAAGATTGAAAGGTGCGTAGGGATCGCGAGTCTACACTCGACAAGCCTGGGGCGTTGATGGACTCAAGCTGCTTTTATGTTTCCGCTGTTATTTGAGCTAGCATAATGCTAAGCAATTTTGTAATAAATTCATACTCTGGATTCTCCGTGTAGTAAAGACTTTGTGTTTTACATGATATTTCATCGACTGTGAGTGCTAGCTAATGATCCAGGGACTAGCATGTTAATCACAGGGACTTAGGATCCTTATCGATCCGAGGTCACTACAGATGGTATCAGAGCACATCGTTGCCTGTAGGACGTGACCCTAGGATTGGAACCACCTCTAACTTGTGCCTTACATGCTTTTCTACTAAGTTATTTTCCACACTTCTAGTATCTGCTTTCCTCTACTTGTATACGTATCTAACTTTTATTCTTCTAACTTAAAGATGACAAGCTTCTTCTACAACACCGTCGCGGACATCGAGCCCCTTCGCTTTGGTGGATGCCTCATGGATCTACTCACACGTTTGGACCTTCCCCTTCCAACAATCCAGGGGAGCACAATGAAGAAACTCCACAAGGACGCTGTTGGGGAGTCAAAGTCATCCAGTCAGGAAAAGAGCGAGGCAAGAACCCGGAGGAAGACATAGCAATCCACATTGTTAGCGATTCCAAGGAGAAGGCCCTTAGCATCAGCTTGCAGCAACTCATTGGACGCCTATGTGGACGTCATCATGAAGCTCTCCAAGGACACTGCGGCAACCTCTTTGGAAGACGAGATGAGGAAGGAATTCCCATGGAGTTAACCTTTGAGGAAAGAACTTCTACCAAGCGCCGAAGGACCCAATATCAAGATTTGGAGTGCCACATCCATGACCTTGAAAAAGGTACCTTCCTCGAGATGTTGAAGAACAACGAGCTATGCGCCCTAATCAAGGAGAAGGAAGAAATGATCAAGCAGCAGGAGGAGGCAATGAAGCTCCAAGAGATAAAGTTCCAGGACCAAGAGAAGAAGTTTGCTAACCAAGAGAAGTGGGTGATAAAATAAAAACAAGAGAATTAGGGAACTCAGACAGCAGATCGATGGAGATGAAGTGCAAACTGAGGGCCTTTGCAAGATAATCAATGATGTGCGTGCTTCCAAGAGGGACTTGGCAAAGCAACTTGAAGCCGCAAAGAAGTCAAGTTTAGTGGAGGATCTACAAAGCGAGAAGGAGGGACTTCAGGAGCAGCTGGAAGCCACTACCAAGAAGCTGCAGGATGAGATAAAGAACCTCCAAGAGAAGCTTGAAGCCACCACAAAGGAGATGGAGTTGTATAGGACAACTCTAGAGCAGGAAGGCTACTCGTTCAAGGACGAGGAAGAGGAAGGCGTGGAAGATGTGTAATAGTTGGACCACCTTTAATTCTATAGTAGAACGATATTCGTGATTGTAATAAATACCAGACAAATCTGGTTTAGTTAAACTTGGGTGTTTTCTATGTTAAGCTGTGTTGTTATGCCTTGTGTGCTTGTTGTGTTTTCATAAGGGTAGGAGTTTACTACTTAGTCTTTTTGTCTATTTCTTAACTTTTCTCTCAAACCCCACAGATGCCGCCCAGACGTGCGAACTCCGAAATCCCTCCAGAAATAGCACAACTTTTGGCCACCCAGAACCAGCTGATCCAACTCCTCACTCAGAACATGCAAAACAACAACAACAACAACCCGCCGCCACTACCACCACCTCCGCCACCACCTCAACAGGATCGCTTGACTCAGTTTTTGAGGCTGAACCCACCTACCTTCACTAGCAGCACTGAACCAATCATCGCTGATGACTGGCTGCGTACGATCAACAAGAAGCTAGACACCGTGCAAGCTGTCGGAGCCGACAGGGTACGTTATGCCGCACACCAGCTTGAAGGACCTGCCGCGGAATGGTGGGATAACTACCAAGTCACCCACCCGGATATTGATGCTATCACTTGGGATCAGTTTGAGTTAGCTTTTCGCACTCATCATGTGGCTGCTGGTGTCATGACTCTGAAGAGGCGCGAGTTTCGCGACCTACACCAGCTGCACCGTTCTGTCACCGAGTATGGTGAGCTTTTCAACAAGCTAGCCCGTTATGCACCCGATGATGTTTCCACTGATGCCAAGAGACAGGAGAGTTCTTAAGAGGGCTCAATGATGAGATATCCATTCAACTTGTGGCTCAGAAATTTGACAACTTTCAGGAACTCCTGGACAGAGCCATTGTGGTTGAATCAAAGAGGAAGAGCATAGAAAACCGCAAGAGGAAGTCTAACCCTCACAAGCACTCTGTTCCGTACCAGAAGCAGCGCAATTCCTCACCACCACCTTATAACAATAATGGCCACAACCATAACGGTCACAACCATGGCGGCCACAAACACAATGGGCATAAGAACCGCAATGGGAATGGCAGCAATGGAAAGGATCTCAGTGAGGTGACATGCTTTAAGTGCAACAGGACAGGGCACTATGCAACCTCTTTCCCCGAGAAGAAGAATGGCAATGGCAATGGGAATGGAAATGGACACAACCATGGCAATGGAAACAGGAAGAAGCCAGATCCGTTTATCAAAGCCATGGTAAATCATGTTTCTATGGAGGATGCTTGTGATGCGCCAGACTCTGTGATTGGTAAGTTCAAACTCAATTCTATTCCCGTAGTTGTTCTTTTTGATACTGGTGCATCGCATTCATTCATATCAAGGGTATTTGTGGATAGAGGCAAGATACCAACGGAGACTATAAACTTTCCTCTAAGGGTAAGTTCTCCTGGGGGAGAAATAGTGGCAAACTCCGGTTGCCGAGAATTAGAACTAAGGATTGGGACACACATCTTTCCCACAAGTCTAGTAGTTCTAGAATCACAAGGATTAGACATAATCTTGGGCATGAATTGGATGACCGAATATGAAGGAGTCATAGATTGTGCCAAAAGAACTGTCATGCTCACAACACCGGGAGGGAAGAAAATTTGTATCAAGTCAAATTTTGCACTCAAGGAAGCCATGGTGAACACACTTAAGGGGGTTAGCTTGGAGTAGGTACCTATTGTAAAGGAATACCCAGATGTCTTTCCAGAGGAGCTACCCGGAATGCCACCCGACCATGATATCGAGTTCCTCATTGACTTAATGCCAGGCACGGGGCCTATAGCTAAGAGACCATACAAGATGGATGTGGACGAGTTAAAGGAACTCAAGAAACAGATTAGGGAACAATTGGACAAGGGATTCATCCAACCCAGCGCGTCATCTTGGGGAGCACCTGTCCTATTTGTGGAAAAGAAGGATAAAACCAAGAGGCTGGTTGTGGACTACCGCTCGTTGAACGAAGTGACGATCAAGAATAAGTATCCTCTACCCAACATCAATGACTTGTTTGACCAGTTAAAGGGAGCCAGCGTGTTCTCAAAAATCGATCTACGATCAGGCTACTTTCAGCTTAAGATTCGAGAGCAGGATGTGCCCAAAACAGCGTTCACCACAAGATACAGATTGTATGAGTACACCGTGATGTCTTTTGGTCTAACCAATGCCCCAGCATACTTCATGACCATGATGAACAAGGTGTTCATGGAATATTTGGACAAGTTTATCTTGGTATTCATAGATGATATACTCATATACTCTAAGGATGAGAAGGAACATGAGAAACATCTGCGCCTTATTATGGAGAAACTAAGAGAACACAAGTTGTATGCCAAATTCAGCAAATGCGAATTCTGGTTAAAGGAAGTGGGATTCCTTGGTCATGTTGTGTCAGCAAAAGGAGTTGCCGTAGATCCTAGTAAGGTAGCTTCCGTGACGGAATGGGAGTCACCCAAGAATGTGGGAGATATTAGGAGTTTCTTGGGCCTCGCAGGATATTACCGGAGGTTCATTGAAAACTTTTCCAAAATAGCAAAACCCATGACGGAACTATTGAAGAAGGAAAATAAGTTCCTATGGACCGAGGCATGTGAAGCAAGTTTTCAAGAGTTAAAGAAGCGCCTTGTAACGGCGCCAGTTCTATGTCTGCCTGATATCCAAAAGGATTTTCAAGTCTATTGTGACGCTTCTCGACAAGGACTTGGAAGTGTATTGATGTAGGATGGGAAGGTGGTATCCTATGCCTCCCAACAACTTAAGAACCACGAACACAATTACCCCACACATGATTTGGAACTTGCGTCTGTGGTTCATGCACTCAAGGTATGGAGACACTACCTCATGGGCAAACATTGTGATGTGTTCACAGATCACAAGAGTTTGAAGTACATCTTCACCCAAAAGGAGTTGAATATGAGACAAAGAAGATGGCTTGAGCTAATTAAGGATTATGACTTGGATTTACAGTACCATCCCGGAAAGGCAAACGTGGTGGCTGATGCCTTAAGTCGTAAGGTGTATGTGAATGGACATACCGCAGGGGAACTTCCAGAGGAGCTATGCAAGCAATTCAAGGATCTTAGGCTAGAAATAGTTTCGAAAGGACACGTAGCAACTATGGAAATAGTGTCCACCTTCCAAGAAAGGATCCAGGAAGCACAAAGGGAGGATAAAGAGTTGGAAGAAATAAGAGTCAGGATAAGCGAAGGAAAAACAAAAGAATTTCGTCTGGACGAACAAGGAACCCTCTGGTATGGGAAGCGTTTGTGCGTTCCCAATGACCCCGATATCAGGAAGATGATTTTACAAGAAGCTCATGATTCGCCATACTCAATTCATCCAGGTAACACGAAGATGTACATGGATGTGAAGGATAGATTCTGGTGGAATAACCTAAAGAGAGATATTGCAGAGTATATTTCTCTGTGTGATGTATGCAATATAGTTAAAGCCGAGCATCAGAAACCGGCAGGACTACTTCAACCACTACCTATACCCGACTGGAAGTGGGACAAGGTAGGCATGTATTTCATCACGGGATTGCCCCGGACTCGTTCTGGATTTGATTCTATCTGGGTAGTGGTGGACCACTTCATCAAGGTGGCTCACTTCATCCCCGTAAAGACCACATATACAAGTGCTAAGCTTGCTAAGATATACATGTCAAGAATTGTAAGTCTGCATGGTGTTCCCAAGGGAATTGTATCAGATAGAGGCACCCAGTTCACTTCAAAGTTTTGGCGACAGCTACATGAGTCTCTTGGAACCCGACTAGAATTCAGTACTGCCTTCCACCCGCAAACGGATGGCCAAACAGAAAGAGTGAACCAGATTCTGGAAGATATGTTGAGAGCTTGTGCATTAGACTATGGGTCTAGTTGGGATGACAACCTGCCGTATGCCGAGTTCTCGTACAACAACAGCTACTAGACAAGTATCAAGACGGCTCCGTTTGAAGTTCTATATGGCAGGAAGTGTAGGACTCCACTGCTATGGAGTGGAGTTGGTGAGCGTAGTATTTTTGGACCTGAATTGATAAAGGATGCTGAAGAAAAGGTGCGACAGATTCAGGATAGGCTAAAGGTAGCCCAATCCCGACAGAAGAGTTATGCTGATTCCAAGCGCAGAGATGTGGCTTATAAAATAGGGGACCGTGCGTAACTCCGAGTTTCACCCCTATGAGGAGTGAAGAGGTTCGGAATCAAGGGCAAGTTAGCCCCATGATTCATAGGACCGTATAAGGTTCTGGCCCGTAGAGGAGAAGTTGCTTATCAGTTGGAGCTACCGGAAGTACTGACTGTTCATGATGTGTTTCATGTGTCGCAACTAAAGAAGTGTCACCCGGAGATGGCCAAAACACCGTTAAGAGACACCGTTCCCTTAGATGAGGTTCAATTGGAGAATGACCTTACCTATGAGGAAAAACCCATCAAAATACTGGAAACAACCAAAAGGATTACCCGCACCAAGACTATAAGATTCTGCAAAGTACAATGGAACCACCACTCCGAGGAAGAAGCTACGTGGGAGCGTGAAGAAGACTTGAAGGCAGAACACCCACACCTATTTGCTAGCCAACCCGAATCTCGAGGACGAGATTATCCTTAAGGGGGGTAGGTTTGTACCATCCCAGATTTTATATTAGGATGTTATTAGTGGCATGCATCATCCTTGCATCATTGCACCCTACAAATAATAATTTGCAACAAAATCCTAACACCTAAACCTATCAAAACCCTAATAAAGATTTCTTTATGTAGGCATTATTGTTGTACACAAGCTTGAACCTACTAAGAACTTTGTGAAACATCAAACCATGGTCCTATGTTGACCACCTTACTTTTATAAAAATTTAGGAACAAATTTCATCAAGTTTGGACTTAGTATGCAAAAGTTAATTGGGTTTTACTAAAACAAAAATTGAAAAATGTTAAAAGGAAAAAAAACAGAGGCAGCGGCTAACCTAGCTGGGCCGGCTCGCCAGCCCACCCCGCACCAGCGCCCGCGCAGCAACAAGCTCGCCAGCGCCGCGCCAGCCCACTCCCCCCTCCACCACAGATACGCGGGACCCACCTGTTCATCCCCTACCTCGAGCTGGAGTCCGGCTGCTGCACGAGTTCGAACCAATTTCCGGTAAGATTATCGGCGATTTGAGCCCCCTCGCCCAAGTTTCAACCCCATATAAACCCCGCCACCCTCGGCTCACTCCCGATCGATTTTCTACTTGCGAAAACCCTAGCCCATCGACGACTCGCACTGCCGTCGTCGGGTCGACCTCACCGAGACGGTTCGGCACCCCCTATTGCCCCTTCCTTCCTATAAAGCTTCCTCTCGTTCACCACTGATTCGCCCCGTGCACTTTTCCCCCTCTCCACTGCAGAAGGTCATCGGCAATTTCTCGCCGACGCGTCACCGGAGACGGGAAGGATCGACGGGGCCTTGCCATCGGAGGAGGAAACAAGGAGCGTAGACGAAGCCACGAGCGGGACCGCAGGGAGCAGACGCGCTCCGTCGACCACACCGCCGCCTTGGGGAGCCACCAGAGCGCTGCCAACCATCTCCACCGACGCCACCGCTGCCCATCGCCGCTGTCGCCACCTCGGTGAGTCGCCGTGCCCTCTCGTCCGTCCGATTTGCCACCTGCGGCTTAGATTAGAACTGATACCGAAGGGGTATCGGCGAATCCCATGCTGCCGCATGGCAAAGCGCGTCGGCGCCAGCACCCGCGCCGCGTCACCCTCCCCACTTTGCCAGCTGGCCCAATCGGAAGCTGACACTTGGCGAGTTCGTAAGTCAGGGTTAGATCTGTTTGCAGATTTGATCTAAACATTGCGAAAATCATATAAAATTGAATATTTGGCCAATTTTAGCTTATAATATACCGTTGGATTCATAATTTTATGTAGAATCCAGATCTGAAATAATATTCCAAGTTTACAGTAGGGTTGTAGGTGTAGATTTTAATCATTAGATTAGAGTGTTTATTCTATAGAAAAATAATCAAAATTCTGTTTTAATTGATTCTTGTTGCAATAACCTTGATTCCAAAATACCTACTGAACAAAATTATGGAACCTTGCTTAAGATCATTAGATCTTGTTTGGGGCTAATTAGATGGTTTGATCTCCTTTTAACCTAGGAATTGTATTAGTGACCCAAATAGATCTAAACCTTTGGGAAATCAATCCTAGTGACACCCTTACACTATTGCAACTCAATCTTGCTACCTTGTTCAATTTAGAAGAACCAATCTTGCATAAAATACCATGTTGCATGCATGCATGATTATCTCTGTGACCTGTTTTGAGCAAGTTGTGATCAGATCTATGTTTGTGTTTCGTTAGATTGTTCGGAGTGCGCTAAGGAGTGCTATTGTGTAGAGTGCTGCTCGGATCAAGGCAAGTTACACCACTTGTTCATAATTTTGTCCCAGTTTTGATTCTATGCATGTGATCTTCAAAATTCTGTAGTATGCATGTGTAGCATATTCTAGTAGAACTTTTCCTTAGTAATATTTTGCAAGTGCGATGATTTTGTAGTACGCCATGAGTAGCTCTATACTTAGGATTTTCCCTCCTAATAGGTTACCCCTGTTTTGCTAAGTATTGCTTGCTATGCTAAATATACAAAGTACCGTTGGGGGTTCGAAAGACAAAGAATTTTTCTAAGTATTAAGGCTCTCTAGAGCAAACTTTTCTTCTCAAATCCACTTCAAAATAAAACTAAGTTTTCTTTTGGGCGGAATGGTTGTCGGGACAACGAGTGAGATTTTGGTGGAGGATGGCCGCCCAGGAATCAAAGAAGTCTGCCATGTTTCAGAATTCAGAAGCTTCCGGTGCAACCACAATACATTATGGGCTCTGTCTTGGCCTAGTACTTAGTGGGAAACCTCACCTGGGTACCAACATTTGGAGGTTCTTGGCACGGTTGGATCCAGAAGGTAGAGGGGCTACTAAGGGAAAGCCTCGCCATGGTCTTGTCTGTAAAAGGACTTGATCGTGGATTGTGGGTAAAGTGCACAAACTCTCGAGAGTATTGCAATCTGATCGATCAGCCGTGTTCACGGTAACAGAACAACAATGAGCGTCTGAAGGATGAAGCCTCTGAAGGATCTTCCTCTCTATTTTTCTAAAACAAAGTTTTGAAACCCCATGGCGTGCGTAATATCGCCAATGGGTGGGATTTTGGGAACTTGATGTGTAATATCCAAGTGACACTTGGTGCGTAATATCCAAGTGTTTGGTTGTATGGACACTTGGTGAGTAATATCCTCGTGTGCCAATCGACCTTATTTTATCTAAGAAAATGTTTACAAAGTAGGGAAAATTTTCTCTTCTTCTCTCTACTTAAGAAAAACTAGCTTTGAGCAAATAAACTCTACAGCCTAAAGTAGCCTTGCATGTAAAGATAGTCTTTTCTCTCCTTGGTGTAATTTCCCAATACATTCAAAGTATTGACCCAACTTGTTGGCTGCACGTTTTATGTGCAGAATCCGAAGATTTGAAAGGTGCGTAGGGATCGCGAGTCTACACTCGACAAGCCTGGGGCGTTGATGGACTCAAGCTGCTTTTATGTTTCCGCTGTTATTTGAGCTAGCATAATGCTAAGCAATATTGTAATAAATTCATACTCTGGATTCTCCGTGTAATAAAGACTTTGTGTTTTACATGATATTTCATCGACTGTGAGTGCTAGCTAATGATCCAGGGACTAGCATGTTAATCACAGGGACTTAGGATCCTTATCGATCCGAGGTCACTACACATTGTGTCATCTATGTTATATATGCTTGCAGTTATACGTTGGAATTAGTAGAACCATGTTTTCATGGGGAACGCTTTCCACATTGCACTTTACTTTGTACACAGCTGATATCATGCTCTTTTGTCTATGGATGTCGTCGGTGTGAAATAAAAAGGTAGGTTGTAAGTCCATGGAGTTATGTATTTTGTGTTAGAGAAACGCCTGGGCCGCTAGCCTAAGCCATGCCTAATCATGGTGGAAACTTGCAGCATCACCATAATGAGCAATCTGTGAAGGATCCTCAATAAAAATCTATGCAAATAGCAAATAAAAAGATCGATGAGATGCTCATTGTCTGCTTGCCTTGTCATTTTGGTTATGGGATAGCTCATGTACCATGTGCAAGGGGTACCCCGTTGGCGGTTCTCTATGATACACATGTACTTACTATGACAAGAACTTAAAGGTGACTAAAGTTGAGTAGCATGCGGTGCGGCCCTCGTATTAAAGTGACATGAGATTGCCAACTTATACTTTGTCAAGCATATACTCCATAGTTTGTTCAGTTTAACCTTAATCACTTCAAGATGCTTATGATAGGGGCACTGAGGGCCGAAAGCTAACAAGTACCATAATTTTTGGAAGCTCTTTTTGAAACTTGAAATCCCTGCTTCCCTTTATGAAAGGCCTTTCATCCACTTTTATATTGAGTCTCCACCTTCTACCTTTAGGAACTAGTTAAGAGAGCATAGTTTCCATTCTTAGTTCGATATGCATTGTCCCAAAACTTATTGGTTGATGCATGTTGTTGATATTACTTGTTCTTGTGCTATTTGTATCTAGTCACTCTAATGAACTTTGAAGTTTTCCTATGCATCTATTTGCTACTCTTTGAGGGACAAGATGAATGCCACTATGCCATGTTTTCTATATGTGAAACAAACAAACGTTTTTCAATGCATGTTATTCATGATCTTTGTTTGTAGCCTTTCATGTTGCATGCATAGTTACTTTGTCTTACTATTAGAACTACATCTTTCATGTACATGTTTAGAGTTTTTTGAACCCATCTTTCAATGGTTGCAAATGGTTTGATCTTGGTTTTGATGGTGCATGTCACCTAAAAAATTATTATTTTATCACTTACCTACTCGAGGACGAGCATGAGTTAAGCTTGGGGATGCTTGATATGTCGGAAACGTATCTATAATTTTTTATGTTCCATGCTTGTTTAGTATCTACTTTGCTTTGCTTTGTCCACACTTTGAGGTGCTTTTTATATGTTTTCTGGTACTAACCTATTAACAAGATGCCACAATGCTAGTTGCCTATTTTCTGCAGTTTTTGTTTCCAGAAAAGCTAGTAAGGAAATATTCTCGGAATTGAACAGGACAAAAGCCAAAGTCAATATTTCATAGAGGAGAACATGGAGTCCAGAGGACAGATGGAGGGGAGCCATAGGGCGGCCGCACCCCCTAGGCGCGGGCCCACCCTAGGCCGTGCCTAGGCAGGGTGTAGCCCCCCTGGCCGCCTCCCAGCCTCGCCTCTTCGCCTATAAGAAGCCCCTGATGCCTAAACCCTAAGCACCCGATCAATATTCCACGAACCCGTCTGTAGCTGCCTCCACCATCGTCCCTAGATCGGGGGGATCTGAAGCTCTTCCCGGAACCCTACCAGAGGGGAGATCATTCCAGAGGCCTTCTTCTTCATCATGCCAGCCTCCGGTATGAAGCGTGAGTAGTTTCACCTTGGACTACGGGTCCATGGTGGAGCTAGATGGTTGTATCTCCTCCTTTGTGCTTTCATGTCTAGATCTTGTGAGCTTCGTTCATGATCAAGATCTCATCTATTTGTAATCATGCATGTTGTGTTTGCGGGGATCCGATGGATATTGAGATTACTATGTCAGATTGATTAATGGTTTTGTCTTATTGATTCTATCATGTCTGTGTTGTTTGTGATCTTGCATGCTCTCCGTTGTTAGTAGCTATCTTGGCTGAGTAGTTGCTAGTGACTCCAAGAGGGGGTATTTATGCTCGATAGTGGGTTCATGCCTCTATTTAATAAAGGGAAGTGACAAAATTCTATAAGGTTGTAGATGTGTTGTTGCCACTAGGGGGAAAACAACGGTCTATTGTTCATGGAACAAGTGGATTGTTTACCTTACACACTTTGCTTAAAGCAGTTGTCTGCTACTTGCAACTTAATACTGCAGTGGGTTCGGATGATAACCCAAAGGTGGACTTCTAGACATAGATGCAGTTGGATGGTGGTCAATGTATCTTGTTGTATTGCCCAATCAAATCTCATAGGATCTTTATGTCTAGTATTGCATTGTTATGCCTTGCTCAGTCCTGTCAATTACCCTGCTGTAATTTGTTTACCCAGCATGCCATGTTTGTTTATCTAAGGAGAACACCTGTAGTGAACTATGGACCCCAGTCCAATCTTTACCATTGATACATCTTCCACTGTTACTGTTTACTTGCTGCAAACCTCTTTCACCTTCCACACCATACAGTTAATCCTTTGTTATAGCAACTAGTGAGATTGACAACCTCACTGTTAGTTGGGGCAAAGTCTTGAGTTTTTGTTGAGCAGGTTTCCATGTTGCTTGCAACACCTTTGAGACATTTCCTTCCTCCTACTGGTTCGATAACCTCGGTTTCTTACCGAGGGAAGACTTTCTGCTGTGCTGCATCACACCTTGCTCTTGGGGTTTCCCGACGAAGCGCTCCACGTTGACGCAGCACCATCAACCGATGAGATTGCCAACCTCACTGTTTGTTGGGGAAAAGTCTTGAGTTTGTGTTGTGCAGGTTTCCAAGTTGCTAGCAACACCTTTGAGTGGTTTCCTTCCTCCTACTGGTTCGATAACCTTGGTTTCTTACTGAGAGAAAACTTATTGTTGTACTCATCATACCTTCCTCTTGGGGTTTCCCAACGAAACTCTACAGTGATCTGAGCCGCCTCAAAAACCTTCAAAACCCACTTTTAACAATTTTATAACAAGATGACTGCTCATTCTCAAAGGTTATGAGGTTCCAAGATAAAGTCAAGACCCCTCCAACCTCATTTTCAATAGTATTACAATTAATATTATCAACCAGTATAGGACCATCATCTAGAGTTTTATCATAAACATTTTCTAAGCAAAATTCTTTAGTACCATGCATTTCTAAGTTAGGCACAAATAAAGGATTATCATACGATTTATCAAAATAGCATGGATTATTGTAGCACCCCGGTAAAACCACTACTATAAAATCGCTGTTTTTGTTTTGTGCATCATCATGATCGCATGCTCATGTGATCATGCCACATTGCATTTGAGCCTCGTCATACTTGCATGCATATAATTTGTCAAAAACTATTTTTCTAAAGCCTATTTTGTTCTCTGGATATGTTCCTCTTTATTTCAACCCAAACCATAGATGTGTCCAGATCTTCTACTTATCTAAAAAACTATTTGCAAAAGGTTTTATAAACAAAACAAATTGTAAAATAGTTTTTGACCGGGGAGGCAGTCCAGCCGGGTAGGCCAGAGGTCCAATCGGACCAGAAAACCCTAATTCCAATCTACCCCAAACCCTAGTATCCCCAAACCCTAGACCCAACCTCTACACATCCCACCCGCCGCCGCCACCCTCTGGGCAAAACACACATGCCTCGCAGCACACATACACCACGCACAACAAACTCGCACGCCACCACCCACCCCTGCCTCGATCCCCTGGACCCACCTCCAACATTGCGCCGTCCTGGTCAGGCCTCGATCACGCGAGGCCCGCTCCTCACGAACCCTGGCCCCACCACTCCTCGCCCCGCGATCCCCACTCCTTCCCCGCATTGTCGCCATCTCCCTATTCCGGAGCATCGCCGCCTGCATGGGACCCCGCTGGTCGTCGTTACTCTCTCGCCTGCCGCCACCAGGGGCACCCCTCCTCCCCCGTTCGGCCATCGCCCTTCCTTCCCCAGCAAGCTCCTCGGCCCCGTGACCATCCGTCGCTGTGGCAACCAATGCCAGGGTCGTTGGCCCCCTCCATCACCGGCGCCTGCAACCTTCCCCTTCGTCAACTCCGTCACCACGCCGCCTCCACGGCGTCCCGCTTCCTCGCCGACCGCCGCAGAGCCACCTCCGTTGAGCCCGGCCGTCACCTACGTCGCTGCGCCAGCATATCCACCCCGCCGGCCCGTGCGTCGCTTCTCTACATGGCGTTCTGCCGTCTCGCCCTCTCCTCTTTTAGCATGTTGTGCCCCTGCGAGACACCAACGCCCGCCGGTGTGCTTCCCTTTTTCCCGAGCGCTCTCTGCAGATCTTGTCTCCGCGAACCCCGCCTCCCCGCGTGGAGCCCGTCGCTCGACCCTGAACGGCGTGACAGCCTGTGCCCCGCGCCTCTGCCTTGCAGCATGCTGTCACCATGATCTCCTTCCTTCGAGAGTGGCCCCTGCCTGCTGTGAAGTTTAACCCGCGTGTGCGCCTGGCGGTTCTACCAGCTCGTTTATGTTTTGGATCCCGGTGGCGTGTGGCTAGGGAGGTGAATTGGTGTTTATGTTATTTTTGTGCGACCCCGAGGATGAGATGGTGATGCAACCGAGGCGGCCCCGATAAGATCACTCGGCCTACTTCGAATTCGGCCATGTATGGTGAAACCCGAGAATCATCGATGCCGGAACCAAGAGCGTCATGAACCACGGAAGTTGGAACCCCAAGGTCGCCATCAACAACTGAAGCCGCGACGCCTTTCGATCTGCTTCATGGATCCAAGGACGCCGAAGACAGATCCTAGCGAGCCCGTTCCTGGAGTCCGAATACCCTCGGTTTCAAACCCCCCTCACCAATGTGTGACCTTTCTCTGAGCCCCTATTTTATAAATAATATATACCTATTACATATGAATTGGGCATGATTGCATACATATTGTGGTTTGGGGGCATTATAACGTTCACCTCATAATTAAACATGGGGTCATATGCGGGCTTTTCTAGTCTTATATTGACCCATTTAAATTTGTTTAGCTAACCGATGCCATGTTTCGAATTGTTAAGACAATATTTAAATTGTGGGGTATCTAAACAACATGAACCTTATAATTAATTGTCGGAACTCCGGTTTCGCTTAACTTTGGCTAATTACATCGCACCTTTGCCATGTCATACATCATACATGCATCATATCTGATCTTCTGCCGTAGTATTAAATATTGCATCCGGTATTTCTGCTAGTGCTTTGCTTCTTCATGGATTAGGCGGATGAGTTGATGCGAGTGTCGACCCGATCTTCGGATGAACCTTCAGCAATGTATTCCAGGCGAGCATTCTTCCCCTTTCTACCTATTTTACATTTATAGTCTTTATTTCCTCCTGTTAATCTATTGCTATCTGTGTTGCGATGCTATATTTTCCGTACCCCGTTATACTTCCCTGCAGCCCTTATATTGCCATGGACACATCCTATTACCTGTTGTTTGGTAGATAGTCGGATTTGCGAGTCGTAGTTGCTTGCGCAGGTGATGTGTCGTGTCGTCGATCTTCCACATTTGTTGGCGTAATGCCGCATGTTTAATGTTGGAGATGATCATGGCTTTAATTACCATTTAATAACTAATATTGAAGTAGGTAAATAATGCACAGGCACAGGTGGGCAATAGATATTATTTGGTTTTTAACCGTCCAATTGTGTCCCGTAGGAACCTGAGTACTTGATACCTGTTCTTTGAATACTCGCACTATCCGCATGTGGGACCATGAATCCACCTAACCCTAGCTTGAGTCATATTTAATTTCTTGGGGCCACAAAGTAGTTTGGGGCTTTATTACTATCCTGTACTTATGCAATGATTATGCCATGACTGTTTTGGAACCCCATGCCACGTTTTTGCGGTATCGACAAGCCAGTCACACTTTCGGGTTCCCAGTCGTTTACAGCCGTCATCACAAACCTCTAGGTCCGTTTCGGAGCCGGCCAACTTCGTCGCGGGTAGCTTAGTGGGGTGGCCCCCTGAAATCTTATATGAATCTTGCGAATGTTCTGTCGTGATGCCTCGTTGGGTTTTCATTTGGTTTTTTCCGAGTTTGATCGTGCGTGTGTTGCTATTTGTGCCCCACTGCAGGGTAAAACTTTCTGAAAGCCGTGTTCGCGGTTATGGACGACTTGGAGCACGGTATCTCGATCATAGACAACTATAACTAAAGTAGTGTTATAAATTTGACTTTATAATGAGTAGTAATCAGCTTCACTACAAAGGAATGGCTAAATAAAAGTATCAACAACTGCTGGTTTTGGGATGCCTCATGCTATATGTATCTAACTAGTAAGTATTGTAACTACAACGGAATGGTTAACTAAAATTGCCCACTGTTTATATTATCAGGATGACTCATGCTACCTATATCTGACAAGTAATTGCCACAACTATAACGGAATGAATAGAACTGCCAACTGTGTGAGTTCCTCGGTTGACTTCATTCTATGGTATCGAGGCGGAAATACCAAGATGGGTATGCTTGGTGATAGTTTCAGGTTGGATCCAAATAGGTCTTTCTTATCCCTATCCGATAGCCGCTAGTTGTATTGAGTCTCTATAGGGTGTTTAGTGCATGCTGCGCTGCCGATTTAGTCCACCATACCTATGTAGGCGAGGAACGCCGAATTCTAGTCTCGCCGTGTACTGGCCTCAGTACTGACCGCTCTCTTTTTCCTTTGCCCTTTATCGGCACCTCTTTTGTTTAAGCAGGTTTTGAGATTGACGTCGTTAGCAGGGTTACCCTTCTGGCTTGGCCTGGGCATGGTTATGGACGCCGTTGGTTATTCTTCAGGGCTCTTAGCCCTATTTCCATCTTGTCCATAGCCGGACGTTGTATCGTTTTCAAGGTGATTTGGATCTTTGTATTGTATATCTATATTCTTGACTCATGGAGTCGCTATTGTATATATCTGTTTTGTGGGTTCCATCATGGACTAATGTGTAATGGTATTACTTCGTTTTCCACCCGCACGAAAGTGCCTGGTGGGCACATTTGAATCATTGCTATGCGGGTTTGGTGGGAATCGCTAAAACTTGCATAGGGACGATCCGGAGGGTGTTACAGAGTGGTATCAGAGCTCAGTAGTTGCGATACTCCAATAGTCAAGCCTGTAATATAACCTAGCTAACGGACGTTGTAGAGTGTCAAAGCTATTTGGGAAAACCGGTTGGATAGATCTAATTAGATCTTCTTTTACTCCTTACCCCTCTGCTATTCTCCTCTTATCTCTGCGTGATTTGAATCTGCTTTCTTATCCTTTTTTCGAGTCCAGGAATTCTCGTGGTTGGGTTTCCGTCGTACCTTCAGGGTTTCGTTTCCAACTTCTTGTAACGGTGCTTTGACATCTATCCTTCATGCTATCTGAGGAATTTTCCTCTGTTGTATCTTTTACTAGACCGAAAATTCACTAAAAAAATTCTTTGTATCTCCCGAAGTTTCCCAACGTGCCAACATCATCTGCATCAGATTTGATGAAGAGCTTGCCTCACTCCTTTGTTTCTGAACCTCGATTGTCGAGATCTTTACCCTGATTCTGAGAGTTGGTTGCATAATTCTCCTATTCATGTGCAGAGTAATGCTTTGGGTGCGCGATGGACTGATCACCATCCGACTACTCTTATCATTCGCTCTTGTGCATTGAGTCGGTGGATCAAGCAATTTTAATCCATTCACAGAAGTTAAAGGTGGCCTTATTTTTCGAGACCTTTCCTTCGTCCTTTGTTCCCGGTGTGTTTGCTCGACAAACGAGAGCATCGACCCTTGATGGTGGTGTCGCGGATTTCAAGATGAAGAAAGAACCCTTGTTAGTGGTGTCACGAAGATCTACATGAAGAGAGAGGATTCAGATCGTCGGCCTTCTTCCCCGTACCATGAGGCGGATCTCAAGGGCGAGATCCATTGTTAGTGGTGTCGAATTGTAGCACCCCGGTAAAACCACTAATAGAAAATCGCTGTGTTTTTGTTTTGTGCATCATCAGGATCACATGCTCATGTCATCATGCCACATTGCATTTCAGCATCGTCATATTTGCATGCATATAATTCGCAAAAAACTATTTTTCTAAAGCCTATTTTGTTCTCTGGATATGTTCCTCTCTATTTCAACCCAAACCCTAGATCTATCCAGATCTTCTATTTATCTAAAAAAACTATTTACAAAAGGTTTTATAAACAAAACAAATTGTAAAATAGTTTTTGACCGGGGAGGTAGTCCAGCCGGGTAGGCTAGAGGTCCAACCGGGCCAGACTACCTACCACCCGGCCCATCTAAACTAAACCCTAATTCCAATCTACCCCAAACCGTAGACCCAACCTCTACACATCCCACCCACCGCCGCCACCCTCTAGGCAAAACACACAAGCCTCGCAGCACACATACACCACCCACAGCAAACACGCATGCCACCACCCACCCCTGCCTCGATCCCCTGGCCCCACCTCCAACATCGCGCGGTCCTGGTCACGCCTCGCTCGTGCGAGGCCTGCTCCTCACGAACCCCGGCCCCACCACTCCTCGACCCGCAATCCCCACCCCTTCCCCACGTCGTCGCCATCTCCCCATTCCCGAGCACCACCGCCTGCGTGGGACCCCGCCGGTTGTCGTTCCTCTCTCGCCTGCCGCCACCAGGGGCACCCCTCCTCCCCCGTTCGGCCATCGCCCTTCCTTCCCCAGCAAGCTCCTTGGCCCCGCGACCATCCGTCGCCATGGCAACCAATGCTAGGGTCGCTGGCCCCCTCCATCAGCGGCGCCTGCAGCCTTCCCCTTCGTTAACTCCGTCCCCACGCCGCCTCCACGGCCTCCCGCAGAGCCGCCTCCGTCGAGCCCGTCCGTCACCTACGCCGTTGCGCCCACATCTCCACCCCGCCAGCCCATGCGTTGCTTCTGTCCCTGGCGTTCTGCTGTCTCGCCCTCTCCTCTGTTAGCATTTTGTGCCCCTGCGAGCCACCAACGCCCTCCGGTGTGCTTCCCCTTTTCCCGAGCGCTCCTTACAGATCTTGTCTCCGTGAACCCCGCCTCTCCGCGTGGAGCCCGTCGCTCGACCCCGAACGGCGTGATGGCCTGTGCCCCGTTCCTATGCCTTGCAACATGCTTTCTCCATAATCTCCTTCCTTTGAGAGCGGCCCCTGCCTGCTGTCAAGTTTGACCCGCGCGTGCGCCTGGCAGTTCTACCAGCTCGTTTATGTTTTGGATCCTCGTGGCGTGCGGCTAGGGAGGCGAATTGGTGTTTATGTTATGTTTGTGCGATCCCGAGGATGAGATGGTGATGCAACCGAGGCGGCCCCGATAAGATCACTCGGCCTACTTCGACTTCGGCCATGTATGGTGAAACCCGAGAATCATCGATGCCGGAACCAAGAGCGTCATGAACCACGGAAGTCGGAACCCCAAGGTCGCCATCGAAAACCAAAGCCGCGACGCCTTTCGATCTGCTTCATGGATCCGAGGACCCCGAAGACAGATCCTAGCGAGCCCGTTCGTGGAGTCCGAAGACCCTCGGTTTCAAACCCCCCTCACCAATGTGTGACCTTTCTCCGAGCCCCTATTTTATAAATGATATATACATGTTTCATATGAATTGATCATTCTTGCATACATATTGTGGTTTGGGGGAATTATGACATTCACCTCATAATTAAATATGGGGTCATATGCGGGCTTTTCTAGTCTTATATTGACCCATTTAAGTTTGTTTAGCTAACTGATGCCATGTTTCGAATTGTTAAGACAACATTTAAATTGTGGGGTATCTAAACAACATGAACCTTATAATTAATTGTCTTTATTTCCTCCTGTTGATCTATTGCTATCTGTATTGCAATGCTATAGATTCCGTACCCCGTTATACTTCCCTGCAGCCCTTATATTGCCATGGACACATCCTATTACCTGTTGTTTGGTAGATAGTCGGCTTTGTGAGTCGTAGTTGCTTGCGCAGGTGATGTGTCGTGCCGTCGATCTTCCACAATTGTTGGAGTAATGCCGCATGTTTAATGTTGGAGATGATCATGGCTTTAATTACTGTTTAATAACTAATATTGAAGTAGGTAAATAATGCAGAGACATAGGTGGGCAATAGATGTTATTTGGTGTTGAACCGTCCACTTGTGTCCCGTAGGACCCCGTGTACTTGATACCTGTTCTTTGAATATTCACACTATCCACATGTGGGACCATGAATCCCCCTAACCCTAGATTGAGTCATATTTAATTTCTTGGGGCCACAAAGTAGTTTGGGGCTTTATTACTATCCTGTACTTATGCAATGATTATGCCATGCTTTACTTCTTTATTTACTATTGCCCGTGGAGCGCCTGTATTGTTTTGGAACCCCGTGCCATGTTTTCGCGGTATCGACAAGCCCAGTCACACTTTCGGGTTCCAAGTCGTTTACAGCCGTCGTCACAATCCTCGGGGTCCGTTTCGGAGTCGTCCAACTTCGTCGTGGGTAGCTTAGTGGGGTGGCCCCCTGAAATGTTATATGAATCTTGCGAATGTTCTGTCATGATGCCTCGTTGGGTTTTAATTTGGTTTTTTCCGAGGTTGATCGTGCGTGTGTTGCTATTTTTGCCCCCCTGCAGGGTAAAACTTTCTGAAAGCCGTGTCCGCGGTTATGGACGGCTTGTAGCATAGTATCTCGATCATAGACAACTATAACTAAAGTAGTGTTATAAATTTGACTTTATAACGACTAGTAATCAGGTTCACTACAACGGAATGGCTAAATAAAAGTATCAACAACTGCTGGTTTTGGGATGCCTCATGCTATATGTATCTGACTAGTAAGTATTGCAACTACAACGAAATGGTTAACTAAAACTGACCACTGTTTATAATATCAGGATGACTCATGCTACCTATATCTGACTAGTAATTGCCGCAAATCTAACGGAATGAATAAAACTGCCAAATGTGTGAGTTCCTCGGTTGACTTCATCGTTTGGTATCGAGGGGGAAATACCAGGATGGGTATGCTTGGTGATAGTTTCAGGCTGGATCCGAATAGGTCTTTCTTATCCCTATCCGATAGCCGCTAGTTGTATTGAGTCTCTATAGGTTGTTTAGTGCATGTTGCGCTGCCGCTTTAGTCCACCATACCTATGTAGGCGAGGACCGCCGAATTCTAGTCTCGCCGTGTACTGGCCTCAGTACTGACCGCTCTCTTTTTCCTTTGCCCTTTGTCGGCACCTCTTTTGTTTAAGCAGGTTTTGAGATCGACGTCGTTAGCAGGTTTACCCTTCCGGCTTGGCCTGGGCAGGGTTATGGACGCCATTGGTTATTCTTCAGGGCTCTTAGCCCCATTTGCATCTTGTCCGTAGCTGGACGTTATATCGTTTTCAAGGTGATTTGGATCTTTGTATTGTATATCTATATTCTTGACTCATGGAGTCGCTGTTGTATATATCTATTTTGTGGGTTCCATTGTGGACTAATGTGTAATGGTATTACTTCGTTTTCTACCCGCACGAAAGTGCCTGGTGGACACCTTTGAATCGTTTCTATGCGGGTTTGGCGGGAATCGCTAAAACTTGCATAGGGTCGATCCGGAGGGTGTTACAATTACCATAGATAATTGGAACACAATTATTATCACAAGTTTTATCCATAGTAGATATTTCGAGAGAATCCACAGGAATATAACATTCATCCTCGTTTGGTAAGCATGGGGGACAATCAAATAATGTAAGGGATAAAGAGTTACTCTCATTGGAAGGTAGGCATGGGTAGCTAATCCATTCTTCCTCCATTTCTTCCTCACTCTCCTCCTCTTTTTCATCTAATGAGCTTTCAGGTTCAGCAGGCGGTGGTTCATCTAGTACCTTAGTAGTGATAGTAGTTTTCCAAAATAGGAAACCAAGTAGGTTATCCATAATGAAATAGTGATTGGAGTAGAACTAGACATAAAAGAACTTGAAGTAGGAACTAATTTTTTATGTTTTTGATAAAAAGAAACAAAGCAGCACAACTATTTTTTTGTATTTTTGATAAAAAAGAAACAAGCAAAACAAAGCAAAATAAACTAAGCAAAAAAACAAATTAAAGAGATTGGTTGTGAGAGACACCCCTTGCAAGAATCTTATTTCTCCCTAAAAAGTGCTTGACTGGTTGGAAGAGATTGAAGCGGTCCTTATCTCCCGACAATGGCGCCAGAAAAGTGCTTGATGGGTCAGATATGTAGAGCTCGTTGGGAACCCCAAGAGGAAGGTATGATGAGCACAGCAACAAGTTTCCCTTAGTTATGAAACCAAGGTTATCGAACCAGTAGGAGTAAGGAAACAACTCAAAGGTGTTGCTAGAAACTTGGAACCTGCACAACACAACCACAATATTTTTCCCCAACTTATAGTGAGGTTATCAATCTCACCGGTTCGTTGAAAACAAAGGATTAAACGTATAGTGTGGAAGATAGTAATTGCTTGTAGTAATTATAGAAAGTAAATAGTAAATGGTAAAAAGTAGATGGTATATCAATGATAAGGAATGGACCAGGTTCCACAGTTCACTAGAGGTGTTCTCCATAAGATAAATAACATGTTGGGTGAACAAATTACAGCGGGGAATCGAAAGATTGAAAATGCATAACAATGCATATACTAGACATCTTGATTCCTACGAGATTTGTTTAGGCATTACACCATGATACATAGACCGTAATCCAACTGCATCTATGACTAATACTCCACCTTCAGGTCATCATCCAAACCCCTTCCAGTCTTAAGTTGCAAGCAACAGATAATTGCATTAAACAAAGTGTGTAAAGTAAACAATACAATTGCCCTTGGACAAAGGATTTTTGTTTTCTCCCTAGTAGCAACATCACATCTACAACCTTAGAGATTTCTGTCACTTCCCAGATTACTAGAGGCATGAACCTATTATCGAGCATAAATACCCCCTCTTGGAGTTACAAGCATCTACTTGCCAAAGTATCTACTAGCAACGAAGAGCATGCAAGATCACAAATAACATAGACATAAAATAATCAATAATCAATCTGACATAGTACTCAATATCCATCAGATCCCTGCAAACACAACATGTAGCATTATAAATAGATGATCTTGATCATAAACGGAGCTCACAAGATCTAAACATGATAGGACAAAAGAGGAGAAACAACCATCTAGCTACTGTATGGACCCATATTCCAAGGGTGAAATACTCACGCATCACTCCAGAGGCTGGCATGGTGATAAAGAAGGTCTCCTGGATGATCTCTCCACTCCGGCAGGGTGCCGGGATGTGATTTAGATCCCCCTATCTAGGGACGATGGTGGCAGTGGATACGGACTCTTTTGTGGATTTCTGATCGGGTGCTTAGGTTTCTGTATCGGGGTGTTTATATAGGCGAAGGGGGAAGGTCGGTGGACGCCCGAGGGGCCCACACCATAGGGCGGCACGCGGTGGCCCTAGGTGTGGCCGCCTCATGGCTCCTCTTCGTCCCCCCTTTGGTCTCCATGTCATGTCTGGTAAAATATTAACTTTGGCTTTTGTTCCGTCCAATTCCTAGAATACTTCCTTACTAGCTTTTCTGAAATCAAAAACAGCAGAAAACAGGTAACTGGCACTGCGGCATCTTATTAATAGGTTAGTTCCAGAAAATGTATAAAAATTTCTCAAAGTGTAGACAAAACATAAGAAATTTTATACAAAACAAGCATGGGGCATCACAAATTATAGATACGTTTACAACGTATAAGGGGACTACCCGCTACCGCGGGACCGCCGCACCCGGCGGTACTCCGTGTTGGGGAGTGCGAAGGCCGGTGGAGGGAGGGCCGCGGCATCCAGCACATGGATATCTCCCTCCCCACCGGCTGGCACCTCAATTGGGACCGTGTCTCGGTGCCGCGCTGGCGGAGGAGATCCGTTGCCGGATCAGCAACCTAACACCGGTCCAACTGTGGGAGAGGGGATAGCACTCCGAGGCGTATTGGAAACAATTCCTCGAATGGGAGCACAAGGTGCGGCGCGCCAGCACCATCCGTCGCGACCTGCAGTCGGGGGAGTTCCACACGATTCCTTACATCGACTCGGACGACAAGGGCGTCGTCAACCATTCCGATGCTGACCTTGGTAGCGAGGACAGCAACAACGATGACGATGACGACATCGTCGTCAAGCAGGAGGCGGTTGACGACATCGCCTTGAACCTTCCCCATGAGTATCGCGAGATGCTGGCATGGGGCTACGGCGAGGATGCCTTCACTGAGAAGGAAATTGAGGCCAGCACGTGGGAGGAGGAAGCCCGGTTGGTCATCTTTGAGGAAGCCGTCCAGCTCACCGGCTTGGTGGCGCAGACGAACGCCCAGCTTCCTCCACCATTGCCACTGCCGGGATGGGAGCCACCGATCGCGCCGGAGGTAGGAATAGAGTTGGCGCACCTCCAACACGGTTGGGGGCCGTGGCCTAAGAAGGTGATCAATCCAACTGCGCCCGCTCCCTCTCCCGCTCCAGCCCTTCCACCACCCAACCCCTGGATGTCGCCGGAGTACATCGACCTTGACCGTAGATGGACGAGGCGGCGCCAGCGCGCTAAGGTCGGTAGCTAGGGTTAGGAGTAGTTTAAATTCTATTCTATTTTGAATGTAAATTAAGTATGAACTTTGCCTATTTTTAGCGCGAACTGTTTGTGTTTGAATTTGAAAAAAAAATCCGCAGCTAGGGCGGACAAATGGGTCACGCCGCTATACGTGGCTGGCCAGACATACCGGTCCCCCTCCCCAAATCGATCGGAGCCTGACCCAAACAAACAGAAATGGACCGTTTGGATCAACCAGATAGGTCGGCCCGGTGGAGACCCTTACAAATTATGCAATCCCAGATTCCCACGTCCGAGACATGTAAGTATTTAATTGTGAAGAAAGAGTCAATTAAAATATTAGAGCAAGTTCAATACTATAATCTTCTAGTATTGGCTATAAGATGCGCTATGCCATCTATAACCAACTTTATAGTCGAACATACAATAGTTTGCTATAAAAGTCTACTACTTAATCAATACATGGCCATATTTTGCTCTCACGGACTATCTAGGAGCATTCTCTCTCCTCTTCTTTCTCCCCACTTCACCAAGACTTTAATATTTTGTCTCTAATGACCAGCTAATTGTACCCTATTATACTTGCTATTAGTGAGAGCATAATTAGTCTCAATCAAAGAAATCATGGATTTAAAATTTTCTATATGTGTCCTTTAAATCAGGATGAAGGAAATACTAGTAAAAGATGTAGATCAACGAAAAACACTGCACTTTTGCTTTTCATACAATGGTACAACACCCATAATAAGTCAGCTAAGTTTTACACTATACTTCCTCTATCCCAAGGCATATGGCCTATAACTTTATTTTAAAGTCAAGCCGTATAAAGTTTGATTAAACCTTTAGAAAAAACTATCAAAAAATAATATATTATATAGATATCGTGTAAAAATATGTTTCATGATATATGAAAGGGTATGGATTACTATTTTAATATTAATATTTTTTTCTAAAAACTTGGTTAAACTTTAGGTAATTTGACTTTTGAAAAGAATTATATGACTTAAGCCTCGAGACAGAGATAGTATATGATTGAGGTAACGGAACAACGGCCGAAAAGGAGGAATCCTCCAAAGTTTCTTCTATTGTCTCTAACAATAAACCAGGGTATGTGGAGAAGCTTACTTTCAAGCCTCTCCCTCCTAAAGAGGAGAACAAGAAGAGGAGTAAAAGGAGAGAGGAAACGGTATCTTCCCCTAAGCATGTTGTTCCTATCATAGTTTTTGCTGATGAGTCTGAACTAGATGATTTTCCTATGCCTGTTACCTATAGTAGTGATCATGATTGGGAAAAGCACACTACTTTCGATATTGAAAATCTCTTTCGTACTGATGTCTACGCACTTGTATTCTTGTAGACACTTGTTGGGCCTCCAAGTGCAGAGGTTTGTAGAACAGCAACAAGTTTCCCTTAAGTAAATCACCCAAGGTTTATCGAACTCAGGGAGGTATTGGTGAAAGGTATCCCTCTCAAGCAACCCTGCAATCAAGATACAAGAAGTCTCTTGTGTCCCCACACACCCAATACACTTGTCAGGTGTATAGGTGCACTAGTTCGGCGAAGAGATAGTGAAATACAAGTGGTAACGGTGCCAGAAAAGAGCTTGACGGTGAGGTAAAGACTAAAGGCAAAAAGATGGAAGCAAGCAAACATGCAACAGATCTAGATGTGAACAGTGTTTCAATGTTTAGAAACAAGGCCTAGGGATCATACTTTCACTAGTGAACACTCTCTCATATAAATATCTTCTCTTCATGATACTATTCTTAACTACTCTTAGGTTGGACACTATAATCCACGGTAGGGCTATAACAGCACTCCTCAAAGTCCGCCTTTCCCTATCTAGATAACCCCACACTATCACCTTGAGCGCTAGATGGTTCCAAAAAACACCACAGTTTCATAGAGACAACCAACTCAAAATATAACTCATAACAAATATATATATAATCTATCTTAAGTGCCACGCATGGCTTGCACGTTGTCACCTTCACACACATGGGGAAAGCATAGATCTATTGAAGCACTTGAGTATTTATGTAACCTCTAGCCTAAGTTCCACCATGGCGTGCACGCTGTCACTTACACACATGTGGGGAGAGCTAGAGATCTATTAAAGCACTTGAGTAGCAAGGTAGATCTACTTGATTACAAAGCTCATGACCACAACAAGATCATGCATATAGAGAGAGATGAACACATATCTACCAGTAGATCCCTTAGCCTCGAGGAAGAACTACTCCCTCCTCATCATGGGAATCAGCAATGGTGATGGCGATGGAGATCGATGGAGATGCCTCCGGGGGCACTTCCCCGTCTCGCAAGGTGCCGGAACAGAGACATTTTGTCCCCCAAATATCCCCTTCGATGGCGGCGCCGGTAAGGAGGTTTTCGTGGATTTCTTCTGGATGCCTTAGGGTGTTTGGGTCAGAGGCTTCTTATAGGTGAAGGAGGCAAGGTCGATGGAGGGCTAGGGGTCCCACACCCCCTGTGGGCACCACCAGGGCTGGCCCGCGCCTAGGGGGTGCGGCCACCCTGGTGTCCTCCTCCAAATCTGCTTCGTGGTTCCGTGTTGCTCCGAGAAAATAATGACTTTGGCTTTTGTCCCGTCCAATTCCGAGAATATTGATTTTCTTCCTTTCTAGAACCAAAAACAGAAGAAAACAGGCAACTGGCACTGTGGCATCTTGTTAATAGGTTAGTTCCAGAAAGTGTATAAAAATACCGCAAAGTGTAGACAGAACATAGAAAAGTGGATACTAAACAAACATGGAACATCAAAAATTATAGATACATTTATGACGTATCAAGCATCCCCAAGCTTAACTCCTGCTCGTCCTCGAGTAGGTAAGTGATAAAAATAATAATTTTTGAGGTGACATGCACCATCAAAACCAAGATCAAACCATTTGCAAGCATTGAAAGGTGGGATCAAAGTACTCTAAACATGAGCATGAAAGATGAAGTTCTAACAATAATACAAAGCAACTATGCATGCAACATGAAAGGTTACAAACAAAGATCATGAATAACATGCATTGAAAAATGTTTGTTTGTTTCACATACAGAAAACATGACATAGTGGCATTCAGCTTGTCCCTCAAATAGTAGCAAATGGATGCATAGGACACCTTCAAAGTTCATAAGAGTGACTAGATACAAAAATCACAAGAACAAGGAATATCAAAATATTCATGAAGCAATAAGTTTTCTAACAATACACATAGAACTAAGAATGGCAACTATGCTCTCTTAACTGGTGCCTAAGGATAGAAGATGGAGACTCGGTATAGTGGAAGAAAGTCCCTTCATAAAGGGAAGCATGGATTTCAAGTTTCATAAAGAGCTTCCAAAAATTATGGTACTTGTTAGCTTTCAGCTCTCATTACCCCTATCATAAGCATCTTGAAGTGATTAAAGTTAAAGTGAACAAACTATGGAGTATATGCTTGACAAAGTATAGGTTGGCAATATCATGTCCCTTGAATACGAGGCCCGCACCTCATGCTACTCAACTTTAGTCACCTGAAAGTTCTTATCATAGTAAGTACATGTGTATCATAGAGAACCGCCAATGGGGTACCCCTTGTACTTGGTACAGGATCTTTCCCATAACCAAAATGACAAGGCAAGCAGACAATGAGCATCTCAACAATCTTTTTATTTGCTATTTGCATAGGTTTTTATTGAGGATGCTTCACAGATTGCTCATTATGGTGATGCTGCAAGTTTCCACCATGATTAGGCATGGCTTAGGCTAGCGGCCCAGGCGTTTATCTAACACAAAATACATAACTACATGGACTTACAAGCTCCCTTTTTATTTCACACAGGCGACATCCATAGACAAAAGAGCATGATATCAACTATGTACAAAGTACAAATGCAATGTTGAAAACGTTACCATGAAAACATGGTTCTGTTAATTCCAACGTATAAGTGCAAGCATATACAACTTAGATGACACAATGGTTCAAGTTTATTAGGGTCAAGAAAAATAAAGTGTGCCAGCAAGTTTGTGAGAGCTTTAATCACTAACTTTCACATAAAAAGTTTAATTTGGAAGATAGATAAAACAAGAATATACTTGGAATGGTGTAACACACCATGCATATGAATTTATAGTGGACACTTTGGAATAACTTGGTTTATTGGGAGTTGGATGCATGAGTAGAGCTTACTCAGTACAAGTGGAGGCTAGCAAAAGACTGGTGGCGACCAACTAATAGAGAAATAATGGCCATAATCATGCAGAGCGACAAAACATTATCAATAAAAGCATAAAGTGGTATCACAAGTCAAGAACTAAATGATCATATAGGCTATTGTGACTTGTTCATAGTCATAACATGGTGTGAGCATGCGCCAAGTCAACCCAAACAAAGCATCAAAGGAGAATACCACAATACTATGCTTTTGTATGATAAAACAACGCATGATTGTTTCAAGGCACATTAAGCAATCTCAATTGTTTTGAACAAATCATGCTACAACAATAATCACTAAGCATAAGGTCAAAACAAAATCTAGCATGACATGATAAAGTCTAAGCCACGGTCAAAACAAGCTCCCTTTGCACCACTTAAGCATGAAACTTTCTACTCTTTTCCAACACCTATCGACTTATTTGAATCAACTCACAAACATAATACTCAACAAAGATCAGTGAGATTGTCTCAGAATTCCACAAATAAGAACTAAAAATCTAATATGAAAGCACAAGAAAACTAAGGCCAAACACAGTGCTAGCAAAAATGAACACTCACAGAACAATAAGAATGAAAACTAGAGTGTTCTAGGCAATGAAAACAGCGTGTGTCTCTCTCCAAAACAACTGTGCTGTAATCAAACCAACTTACTCAAGCAAAATCAGCAAAAGAAAACCAAAAACGAAAACTAAGACGCTCCAAGAACAACACAACAGTGCATGAAACAATAAAAATAAAGTGTCTAGAAATACCTGAGCTTTGACGCTTGTGCGTCTTGAATATTTCTTGGGGTGACACGGGGTGGCATCCCCAAGCTTGAGCTTTTGTCCATTCTTCATCTCATTACATCATTCTTTCTCTACACCTAAATTTTTTCCTTCATACATAACTTCACACAATCTTCATTAGCAACATTAGTGCATTCAAAAGATAATAGACCTTTGGGGTTTAGTTTTAAAATAGCAAAAATTTCACTAAAGACACTAGATACTGTAGAAATTCCATCAAAAATCCCAATTTCCCAAAAAGAACCCAAAAAGGAATCAATAAGAAGCAAATGCAAATAATGGCAGAAATCTATCCAAACAGACCAGCAAGTAAAAAATGATTTTTTTCGAAGACCTTATGTTGCCCAAATGAAAAAGTGTTGAACTAAAGAAAGTTAGATAACATACTGGGGGGTTTATTCAGAAAATATCACCACAATCCGACTTACATATATTCCTCACAAATTTTTATGGTGGAGCACAAAGATCTGTTTCGGGAAGCAACTCACCAAATCTTACTTCCCTCTCATTAGAGGTTATTCTTGGAACAAAAAGCAAACAAAAAGGATAAGGAGATGTCATACTGAAGTAATAACTTCCAAGAATCAAAAAAAGTCTTGGGTTATCTCCCAACAAGTACTTTTATTTAACGTCTTTAAGTTAGGCACAATAGTTTGAGAAGATGCTCACATAAGAAATATGAATTAAAGTAAAATAGAGCATCAAGAAGCAAATTCAAAACACATTTAAGTCTAACCCACTTCCTATGCATAGGAATCTTGTAAAGAAACAAGTCATGAAAGAACAAAGCAACAAGCATAGGAAATCAAAACAAGTGCAACTTCAAGATTTTCAACATAAAGAGGGAAAACTTAATATTTTTGAGATGTATAAGACCATGTTTCCCTGTATCATAATAACTTTTAGTAGTATCATGAACAAAATTAACAATATAACTATCACATAAAACATTCTTATCATGAGCCACATGCATAAAATAATTATTACTCTCCACATAAGCAAAGGCATTCTTTTTAATTGTAGCGGGAGCAAATTCAACAAAATAGCTATCACTAATATTCTCATCACCATAATCATCAAATATAGGAGGCATATTGTAATCACAATTAATTTCCTCCTCAATAGTAGGTGGACTGAAAATATCATACTCATCATTGTAATCATCATAAATTGGAGGTTTGGTATCATCATAAGCAATCGAATAGCTATCTTCCAAAGCTAGGGGACTAAAAAGATCATTTTCATAAAAACTAGCTTCCCCAATCTTAGATGTTTGCATAGAATTAGAAATAATGGTGTTCAGAGAATTCATACTAATAACATTGCTATTAGCATGCAAATGAAGTTTCATAGGTTTTTTAATTTTCTCTTAAAACACTTCATGTCCTAACTCAAGATAAATACTATAGAGCTCTCTAATTTTGTTGTTGTTTTCTATTAATCCTAACTAGTGAAAACAAGAAACAAAAAGACACAATTGCAGAATCTAAAGGAAATAACTTCAAGCACTCACACCGGAGGATGTGAGTACCTTTTACCTTACCTTCCTGGCAAAAACGCCAAAAAATAGCTTTCTGGCTTGTTGTTACCGTGGGGTAACGTGTGTGAGTGCCTCTTACCTTTCCTCCCCAGCAACGGCGCCAGAAAATAGCTGGTGCGTGGTTGACGTGGGAGCTTCTTCTTCTTCAGTCCCCGGCAACGACACCATAAAATAGCTTGATGTCTACTCACTTCTATTCTTGTAGACAGTTGTTGGGCCTCCAAGTGCAGAGGTTTGTACAACAGCAGCAAGTTTCCCTTAAGTGGATCACCCAAGGTTTATTGAACTCACGGAGGAAGTGGTCAAAGGTATTGTTGGGCCACGTCGAGATAAAACAAAAATTTCCCTCTAACGTGGTGCTCTCAAGATCTAGCTGAGGTAGAAGGCCACGAGGTTTACCACTAGACGCGCAGTTGTGGATTACTGATGAAGCGCGTCAGTTGATGCAGTGCAGTCCTTTGCGATCCGATGGTCCTGGTGCTGATCGTACATCACCTCTGCTGGTATCCACACGTACAAGGAGGAGCACCGGCGTCGAACTGCTAGGTTCATATCGACGGCATGACTGCTGTGGAGCTAGGGTTTCCAACACATGGAATGACCTAACCGATCAACGATTAACCCTTCTAGGTTACGGTGCTCCACTATATATAGGGAGTGAACGTGGGCTCCACTCTAGTGGCCCATTCACTAAAGCCCATATAACACCAGTCACCGCGAGTCCAACTCACTGACTCAGTCCTAATCCGGCTCGGGTCCAACCCGGCCAGATTTCCGGCTTGGGTCCAACCCGGACTGATTTCCGGCTTGGGTCCAACCCGGACTTTCTCCCGCTCTTAAGTGTGTGACCCGGCACGCTCTTGGTTACTCGGACACGATTGGAGTCCGACTCACAATCCATCAGTCAACAGCGGCTCCTAGCAGAACGTGCCGACTCCCAAGTACCAATGAGTCATGACGACTTGCCTTTCCAATGCGACTTACGTCCGAGTCCCTTTTGCCTCACGATATGCCTTGTCAGACTATATGCGAATATTTGTCATCCCTTAAATAGTCCGACTCTCTTCTCGATCCGAGATAAGTGATTCACCCGACTAACCCTTAGTCGACCGCCCCGGTTAACACTTAACCGAGTCGTGCATGGCCATGCTTTCTGAATCATATCTTCCGAGAGGGCCCAGAGAATATCTCTCCGAGTGGAGGGGCAAAATCCCATCTTGGTTATTCACATCACGCAGCTTGATTCTCAGTCGACCCGAACTCTGCCTTTATAGCTGCCCAGTTACGGATCAGCGTTTGACAGAACCTAATTCGGTGATCCCCAACTCGGACTATGCAACAACCTCAGGTCTAAGGATTACATTGATTGAGATATACAAATGACTACTTGTTCGTTGTACCTCAATATGGGTCAATCCGACTCGCTAAACTCTTTAGCCGAATCTGTGTAAGTCGGAATGGCATCACCATGACAAGTGGAACCGAGTCATCAAGCCGACTTTCACATTGGTCTAAGTTGTGTGTCCAGCACAACCTCGATGACCAAGGACATTTAGTACAAACAACATGAATGCATAGTTCCACAACCGAATCACATATTCAATGATACACATCAGATGTTATACAAGGACAACTTTATTTCTTTATGAATACAATGGGAAATCTCATCATACATGATTGCCTCTAGGGTATATTCCCAACAGGTATCCCTCTCAAGCAACCCTGCAATCAAGATACAAGAAGTCTCCTATTTCCCCAACACACCCAATACACTTGTCAGATGTATAGGTGCACTAGTTCGGTGAAGAGATAGTGAAATACAAGTGGTAACGGTGCCAGAAAAGAGCTTGACGGTGAGGTAAAGACTAAAGGAAAAAAGATGGAAGCAAGCAAACATGCAACAGATCTAGGTGTGAACGGTGTTTCAATGTTTAGAAACAAGGCCTAGGGATCATACTTTCACTAGTGAACACTCTCTCATATAAATATCTTCTCTTCATGATACTACTCTTTGGTTGGACACTCTAATCCACGGTAGGGCTATAACAGCACTCCTCAAAGTCTGCCTTTCCCAATCTAGATAACCCCACACTATCACCTTGAGCGCTAGATGGTTCCAACAAACACCACAATTTCATAGAGACAACCAACTCAAAATATAACTCATAACAAATATATATAATCTAGCTTAACTACCACACATGGCGTGCACGCTGTCACTTTAACACACATGGGGAAAATCATAGAAATATTGAAGCACTTGAGTATTTATGTAACCTCTAGCCTAAGTGCCACCATGGGATGCACGCTGTCACTTACACACACATGGGGAGAGCTAGAGATATATTAAAGCACTTGAGTAGCAAGGTAGATCTACTTTATTACAAAGCTGTAGAGGTTCCAATCTTTAATAAGATAGAGCCCCCTGTGTTTACAATGCTAGTCCCTGGATCAATATCTAGCATCCACAGTTTAGATGTAATATCAAGAAACAAAGGTCATAATATAACTTTATAACCAGGAATAACATAATTTTATTACATCATACATAGCTCATTTGGCTATTACATTACATTGCATTGCAGCAGAATAACTATAGTCATGGGTCCTTCATCTTCAAAGTGCCACAGGCAGATGTTGGTTGTAGACTTTGTAATCCTAATCAATCAATCTTCACTAAAATCAATCAAACCTGCAACATACAAGTTACAGCCACAAAGGGTCAATACATTGGAATTGTATTGGCAAGTGATACTATGGTGGTATAGTGGAATCTATCATCTATATGCATTTGGGTAAGTGGAGTTGAGGCTTGCATTGCTCAAAATAAATTTTTCCTTAACATTTGAAAATACTAAGTTTTATTTTGACAAAATCTTTTTCCAAAGCTTCTCTCAATCAAAGATTGAAGATTTCAAACAACCCTTGTTCAAACCACAAGTTTTAACTTAGAAATTTGAATGATGAGATTCTTGATTGCTTCCATGTCTTGATGCTCAAATTGTCCTTTACCAGGGACATGGCTAAGTACTTAGATTCTACACTCTGCAGAGGTGGTGCACTTTCCCCACAAGACTTGGTTTCCCAAGACAAGATCTTTCAGAAGCCTTCCCTTAGACCAAAATGGACGCGTTCCAACCTATCAAACACTACCACCCTCTGTCCATATGGATAAGTTCTTGCAACCTATATGATCATGGTAGAGCCCATATTGCCAAGTGGTTGCACTTGAAGCTTCTCAACATTTGACATCTCAAATCTCTTTGTTCCTGGGTGGCTATCCACAAGTGAGATACACAAGGTAAACTATAAACATGGGCCTTGTGAACCACTCAACCAAAAACCACCAAGCAAGTCCCATTCCACCCAGGTGATTCATTAACTTAGTTGTTTTATTAAACAAAACACAAGTCCTCAGACTTAGAATATTTTCCATAGTTCAAATATATATTCCACCCATGTTTTCTATTAGCTAGGCTAAGCTTGATAGTAATAGGAATCTTAACTTAGGAAGATTTCCACTAAGATTTCATCTACTAGGTTTTCCTATAGCAAGGTTTATACTTAGCAAAATCCATGCAAGTTTTACTTAGCAAAAATCACTAATGCATAGTGAAAGTAATGGGACAAAAAGTATGAAGCATCACTTGCCTTTTTGGTAGAGTATGGGTTCACTCCTTGTCCTTGCAACAATCACACTCTTCAAGTCACTACAAATCAACCAAGCAAGGCACATACTCAATCTACCAATCAAGCAAATCAACACATAAAATCATAGAACTAAGATAATGCATGCAAGCATGCCAAACTTTGTTTTGTTTGAAAAAGTGGTTCCTAATGGGTCATGAACATTTGAAAACACCTAATGGTCATTTTGTAAAGTGGCAAAGTCATTTGCAAAAGGTTTCATTTCATAAACCATTTTCAAAACAAAGTATCATTTTATGTGGTGTAGAAATATTTTTACCAAGGCATTAATCTCCAAGGTTCACCAAATATGTTTTCAAACCATAAAACTTGTTTTTAGGGTTAGAGAGTTTAAAACAAAACATTTTCCAAAGGTTTTCTTCCAAAACCATTTTTAATAAATAAACCACATTTCTATTTGACTAGAAATGGTTTTAATTCAGAGAATCATTCTTTTGTTTCATAAAATACATTTTTGAAACCACAAAGTGTTTCCTATGGTCAGTAGGTTCAAAACACAACATTTGCCAAAGATTTTATCACCAAATTCATTTTTAAACAATTTTTACATCCTTAACAAGCATACAAATGTTTCTGCAAAAACCAACAAGCTAACAGATACTATTTGCTAAACCAAGGGCATGGTTGGCTACGGTTTGTTCCACTGATTCCAATGATATAAAATTTGCAATTTTTGGACGTGTGGATCAAAAGTTGTGAAATTTACAAAATTGGAACTCTAATAGATTAATTCTGTCTTTTTAAATCAAACAGAGGCCACGTGGCTGTTTCCTATTCGTCTATACCGTTTCGCTCGGATCGACAGACACAGGCCGCAGGATCTAACTTGATCGCACGGCACAGATCATTCGATACCCATTCGCTCACTTTCTTTCCTAGCCGCTGGATGACGATCTAACGGTTCCTATCAACTAGCCAGGAACTGGCGGCGAAATGTTAACGGCGAGCGGCCAGATGGCGACGGTGCTGGCGAGGCAGGAAGCGAAATAGGGAGGGAGTAAGCTCACCGTGTTCGTGGCATCGTGCTGATTCTCAACGTGTGGCTCGTCCGTCGAGGGGCGCTCGGGGGCAGCTGCGATTGCTCACCGGAGATGAGCTGGGTCTCGGCGGTACTGGAGGTCGTCGAGGGTGAGGATAAGGGGCACCCTAGGACAAACGAATAGCACCATTAGGTCCGCGAGAGCATGGCGGTCATCATCGTATCCACGGGGAAGAGAGGGGTGGTCGGATTTTACCGGGGAGACGTCGTCGGAGAACGGCAGAAGACGGCGGCGCTCGGTCGTGTTCCTTGTCGGCGTTCTAGAGCACGCGCGGACGAGGGGTTGGTTCTGGGAGATGCGTAGGGAGATGGGGATCACGCTCGGGTGGTCGAGGGGCAGTGGGGCGATTCGTGCTCGGCGGAATCGGTCGAGAACCTCGTCGGAGACGGCGGCGGTGCAGAAGGAATTTGCGACAGCCTGGTGGCTCTCGAGGCGTGGTGTTTGGGGGGAATGGAGGAGGAGTAAGGGGGGTTTTATCACGCGTGATCACTGCGGGTTTTAATCGCGGCATCAAGGCGAATTAAGCCCGAGGAATCAATGGCAGGAGCTGGGAAGAACGGTCGCTGCGATGAGAACGATGAACAGGAGGGGTGGGTCCTGGCTGTCTGTGAGAGAGAGAGCGCGAGTGTGGGGTCCACTTGTCATCGTCTGTATGGGTGCGGGTGTGAGTGGAAAATAACGGTTCGCTAGGGAAGAGAGGTGGGCTGTTGCTGGGTTAGTTGGGCCCGCTGGGCTGGGTCGACATGTTCTTATATTTTTTTCTGTCTGATTGTTTTATCCTTTTCTATTTTCTATTTACTGATTTGAAATTTAAACAAACAATTCAATCAACCAAATCAAATTCAAACAAACACCACACTTCACAACTTAGAACTTGGTTATGTTCAGTAACATAAACCAAATTTCAAAATCAAAATAATAATTTTATTTATAGGGTCCATTATTAATTAAATAAATAGACTAAGGTTTATTAATCAAATAGGGTTTTGTTTTATTTAAAAACCTCTTTTGAAATCTAAATATTTTTAAAACCAAATTAGTAGGTTTTATTTGAAAATAAAAGATATTTGGAAATCTTGTTTAAAACAAAATAACATTTTTATTTTAGGTTCCATTAATAATTAAATAGAATGGACCTTAGTTATTTAAATCAAATAGGATTTGTTTTAATAAAATCTTTATTTTGAAAACTAAAATAAAACCAAAAACACTTCAGTAGGTTTTGGGAATATAAAATACTTGGAAAACTTATTTAAAATAAATAAATAAGTTTTAGTGTTTTATTTAAAATGGGAAAAGCCTTTACTTTAATAAAATTTGGATATTAAATCCTTATTATTTTATTTAAATAAACCTTTGCTATTTTTATTCAAAACAAGATGTTTTTAATTCAAAAGCTTGGCCTAGGTTTAATTTGGCTTTATAAAATAACCTTTATTTATAAATCCAACTTTTCTTTTGAAAACCAAATCCTTTTATTTAAAAGATCCAAATAGTAATACTAAAATATTTTTATTTTCCTTTATTTAAATGTTGATCCTTTTAAATCCCTTTAGGATTTTATTTGATCCAAATTGGTTTGAAGTTCCAATTGAATTCAAAAAGTTTCTTCTGGCCCTGAAAATGATCAAAGTTTTATTTTATTCATTTATTTTTCACATTACAAGATTTGGAAAATCTTGGGATGTGACAGGCTACCACCCTTAAAATAAATCTCGTCCCGAGATTTGGGGAGGCTAGGGTTACTAGTAGGCTCAAAACAACTAGGGTACTACCACCCTTAAAATTTTTTCAAACAAATATTACATCTTGTCCTTCTTGGTATCCTGGGGAAACTTTTCTAAGCAACCTTCTGCATAGTGTCCTTTGTTTCCACACTTGACTCATGGGCCAAGGTTGAGATCCTTCATAGACTTGTTTAACTTGTTCTTCATCTTTTCTGGACAATTGCTTGCATAGTGGCCTAGTTCCTTGCATTTGAAATAGGTTATAAGTTTGAGGTCTTGAGGTGGCTTCTCTGGACAATATGATGCATAATGTCCTAACTCCTTGCAGTGTTTGCACATCACTTGGCTAATATCCTTCCTCATCTTGGGTTTCACTAGATTTTGTTTGTCTTCTTGGCTCTTCTTCTTTTCTGGGCATTCACTAGCATAGTGTTCCATCTCTTTTCAATTGTAACATTGCAACTGGCTTTTGTCTTTCCTCTTCTTTTTGGGTCTCTCCAAAGCTAGGAGTTCTTCTAGTTCATGTTCTTCAGAGGTGGGAGATCTTTCTCTCTTCTTGGGGCAGTGATCTTCATGTTCCTTGGATGTATGATCTTTGTCTCTAAAACTATTGCTGGCTTGGATTCCTTCTAGATTAGCTTCTTTGTCATCCTTGTTGTCATTAGCTCTTTGGGAAAAGTTTTCTCCCATGTTGATCATTTGATTAGTCACCCTAAGCATCAGTTGGGTTTGTTCCTCCAAAAATCCTTGTAGCTTTGGATCTTCTCCACTAGAGTTGGCTATGAATTGAGTTGTCACTTGGTTCAACTGGTTCTGGGTTGCTATGAGCTCTTTCATGTTGTCCTCTTGGTTGGTGTTGATGTCATCAACCTTGGAGTCTTTTGGGGTAGTCATATGTTTGGGTTGAAGGGAGATTAGAATAGGCAAGATATTTCTAAGGAATCAATTCTAATCACACACATCACAATTCACACCAGCAATGTGCATGCAAACACAAACCAAACATTTCACTCAAACAAAGTTCAAGCACACACTTAGGCAACAAAATATTTGTTACACCACATAAGTTGGTGGTTTTGTCTCAACTAAAATATGGTGGTCCATCTATATGGTTCACTTGTGATCTTTCCTTCCTTTATGATTCTTCTTGTATGAGATCATGGTTTCCTTGAGATAAACTCTTAGTTGCAAGACTTCAAAGTTGTTGATGGCTCCTTCTTATTTTGCATTCCCTCAGTCTCTAAATCTTGAGTAAGACCTCCTTGTTTTACCTGTAGTCCTTAGTGGTTTCCAAGTTGGATGTCCTTGGGGAATATGCTGAAGATGTTGAAGTCATTAGAGTTGAAGAAGTTGAAGTCATTAGAGTTGAAAAAGTTGAAGAAGTCCTTTGCACATGGTGTAGTCTTTGGCCATGGGTAGGTTTTTCCATCAAGTTGAAATAGAAGAGAATGTAGAGTTGAAACCAAAATGGTTGAGGAAAGAGTTTACAAGTGTTTTTGTATGGATCAAAATATAACTCCTATTCTTCTAAGGGTTTTTGTCCAGTCCTAGGTTTACAAATCCTACAGGCAACACAATGCTCTGATACCATCTGTAGAGGTTCCAATCTTTAATAAGATAGAGCCCCCTGTGTTTACAATGCTAGTCCCTGGATCAATAGCTAGCATCCACAGTTTATATGTAATATCAAGAAACAAAGGTCATAATATAACTTTATAACCAGGAATAACATAATTTTATTACATCATACATAGCTCATTTGGCTATTACATTACATTGCATTGCAGCCGAATAACTATAGTCATGGGTCCTTCATCTTCAAAGTGCCACAGTGAGATGTTGGTTGTAGACTTTGTAATCCTAATCAATCAATCTTCACTAAAATCAATCAAACCTGCAACATACAAGTTACAGCCACAAAGGGTCAATACATTGGAATTGTATTGGCAAGTGATACTATGGTGGTATAGTGGAATCTATCATCTATATGCATTTGGCTAAGTGGAGTTGAGGCTTGCATTGCTCAAAATAGATTTTTCCTTAACATTTGAAAATACTAAGTTTTGTTTTGACAAAATCTTTTTCCAAAGCTTCTCTCAATCAAAGATTGAAGATTTCAAACAACCCTTGTTCAAACCACAAGTTTTAACTTAGAAATTTGAATGATGAGATTCTTGATTGCTTCCATGTCTTGATGCTCAAATTGTCCTTTACCAGGGACATGGCTAAGTACTTAGATTTTACACTCTGCAGAGGTGGTGCACTTTCCCCACAAGACTTGGTTTCCCAAGACAAGATCTTTCAGAAGCCTTCCCTTAGACCAAAATGGACGCATTCCAACCTATGAAACACTACCACCCTCTGTTCATATGGCTAAGTTCTTGCAACCTATATGATCATGGCAGAGCCCATATTGCCAAGTGGTTGCACTTGAAGCTTCTCAACATTTGACATCTCAAATCTCTTTGTTCCTGGGTGGCCATCCACAAGTGAGATACACAAGGTAAACCATAAACATGGGCCTTGTGAACCACTCAACCAAAAACCACCAAGCAAGTCCCATTCCACCCAGGTGATTCATTAACTTAGTTGTTTTATTAAACAAAACACAAGTCCTCAGACTTAGAATATTTTCCATAGTGTGAATATATATTCCACCCATGTTTTCTATTAGCTAGGCTAAGCTTGATAGTATTAGGAATCTTAACTTAGGAAGATTTCCACTAAGGTTTCATCTACTAGGTTTTCTTATAGCAAGGTTTATACTTAGCAAAATCCATGCAAGTTTTACTTAGCAAAAATCACTAATGCATAGTGAAAGTAATGGGACAAAAAGTATGAAGCATCACTTGCCTTTTTGGTAGAGTATGGGTTCACTCCTTGTCCTTGCAACAATCACACTCTTCAAGTCACTACAAATCAACCAAGCAAGGCACATACTCAATCTACCAATCAAGCAAATCAACACATAAAATCATAGAACTAAGATAATGCATGCAAGCATGCCAAACTTTGTTTTGTTTGAAAAAGTGGTTCCTAATGGGTCATGAACATTTGAAAACACCTAATGGTCATTTTTTAAAGTGGCAAAGTCATTTGCAAAAGGTTTCATTTCATAAACCATTTTCAAAACAAAGTATCATTTTATGTGGTGTAGAAATATTTTTACCAAGGCATTAATCTCCAAGGTTCACCAAATATGTTTTCAAACCATAAAACTTGTTTTTAGGGTCAGAGATTTTAAAACAAAAAATTTTCCAAAGGTTTTCTTCCAAAACCATTTTAATAAATAAACCACATTTCTATTTGACTAGAAATGGTTTTAATTCAGAGAATCATTCTTTTGTTTCACAAAATACATTTTTGAAACCACAAAGTGTTTCCTATGGTCAGTAGGTTCAAAACACAACATTTGCCAAAGATTTTATCCCCAAATTCATTTTTAAACATTTTTTACATCCTTAACAAGCATACAAATGTTTCTGCAAAAACCAACAAGATAACAGATACTATTTGCTAAACCAAGGGCATGGTTGGCTAGGG
The DNA here is from genome assembly GCA_916181665.1 of Avena sativa. Classification (NCBI taxonomy): domain Eukaryota; kingdom Viridiplantae; phylum Streptophyta; class Magnoliopsida; order Poales; family Poaceae; genus Avena; species Avena sativa. The sequence continues at coordinate 318,234,422 of OV702281.1, forward strand.
TTTGTTCCACTAATTCCAATGATATAAAATTTGCAATTTTTGGACGTGTGGATCAAAAGTTGTGCAATTTACAAAATTGGAACTCTAATAGATCAATTCTGTCTTTTTAAATCAAACAGAGGCCACGTGGTTGTTTCCTATTCGTCTATACCGTTTCGCTCGGATCGACAGACACAGGACGCAGGATCTAACTTGATCGCACGGCACGGATCGTTCGATACCCCTTCGCTCACTTTCTTTCCTAGCCGCTGGATGACGATCTAACGGTTCCTATCAACTAGCCAGGAACTGGCGGCGAAATGTTAACGGCGAGCGGCGGAGCGGCCAGATGGCGGCGGCGCTGGCGAGGCAGGAAGCGAAACAGGGAGGGAGTAAGCTCACCGTGTTCGTGGCGTCGTGCTGATTCTCAACGTGTGGCTCGTCCGTCGAGGGCCGCTCGGGGGCAGCTGCGATTGCTCACCGGAGATGAGCTGGGTCTCGGCGGTAGTGGAGGTCGTCGAGGGTGAGGATAAGGGGCACCCTAGGACAAACGAATAGCACCATTAGGTCCGCGAGAGCATGGCGGTCATCATCGTATCCACGGGGAAGAGAGGGGTGGTCGGATTTTACCAGGGAGACGTCGTCGGAGAACGGCAGAAGACGGCGGCGCTCGGTCGTGTTCCTTGTCGGCGTTCTAGAGCACGCGCGGACGAGGGGTTGGTTCTGGGAGATGCGTAGGGAGATGGGGATCACGCTCGGGTGGTCGAGGGGCAGTGGGGCGATTCGTGCTCGCCGGAATCGGTCGAGAACCTCGTCGGAGACGGCGGCGGTGCAGAAGGAATTTGCGACAGCCTGGTGGCTCTCGAGGCGTGGTGTTTGGGGGGAATGGAAGAGGAGTAAGGGGGGTTTTATCACGCGTGATCACTGCGGGTTTTAATCGCGGCATCAAGGCGAATTAAGCCCGAGGAATCAATGGCAGGAGCTGGGAAGAACGGTCGCTGCGATGAGAACGATGAACAGGAGGGGTGGGTCTTGGCTGTCTGTGAGAGAGAGAGCGCGAGTGTGGGGTCCACTTGTCATCGTCTGTATGGGTGCGGGTGTGAGTGGAAAAGAACGGTTCGCTAGGGAAGAGAGGTGGGCTGTTGCTGGGTTAGTTGGGCCCGCTGGGCTGGGTCGACATGTTCTTATATTTTTTTCTCTCTGATTGTTTTATCCTTTTATATTTTCTATTTACTGATTTGAAATTTAAACAAACAATTCAATCAACCAAATCAAATTCAAACAAACACCACACTTCACAACTGTGAACTTGGTTCTGTTCAGTAACATAAACCAAATTTCAAAATCAAAATAATAATTTTATTTATAGGGTCTATTATTAATTAAATAAATAGACTAAGGTTTATTAATCAAATAGGGTTTTGTTTTATTTAAAAACCTCTTTTGAAATCTAAATATTTTTAAAACCAAATTAGTAGGTTTTATTTGAAAATAAAAGATATTTGGAAATCTTGTTTAAAACAAAATAACATTTTTATTTTAGGTTCCATTAATAATTAAATAGAATGGACCTTAGTTATTTAAATCAAATAGGATTTGTTTTAATAAAATCTTTATTTTGAAAACTAAAATAAAACCAAAAACACTTCAGTAGGTTTTGGGAATATAAAATACTTGGAAAACTTATTTAAAATAAATAAATAAGTTTTAGTGTTTTATTTAAAATGGGAAAAGCCTTTACTTTAATAAAATTTGGATATTAAATCCTTATTATTTTATTTAAATAAACCTTTGCTATTTTTATTCAAAACAAGATGTTTTTAATTCAAAAGCTTGGCCTAGGTTTAATTTGGCTTTATAAAATAACCTTTATTTATAAATCCACCTTTTCTTTTGAAAACCAAATACTTTTATTTAAAAGATCCAAATAGTAATACTAAAATATTTTTATTTTCCTTTATTTAAATGTTGATCCTTTTAAATCCCTTTAGGATTTTATTTGATCCAAATTGGTTTGAAGTGACAAAGACTCAAATCACCATCGTTAACACGCACGATTTCCGAGGCATGAGGCTCCTCTGAGGTGCCCGTGGGGCGACCTCCGGCTCTCGCCGGTGCCTTGCCGGCGTAGGCTCTGCATGGATTCCTCTGGTGGTTGCTGGAAGGTCACCTACTCTGGTGTGACCACGGGTGGTAAGTTCCTGGAAGGCTCTCTTGTTGTATCGGCTAATTCTTGGCTGGTTCTTCTCAATGCTAAAGGCTCTCCTCTTGAGGGACGATGTTTGGAAAATGGGGAGAAGATCTCTGTTGGATCCGTTTTGAGGTTCCCCTCTCATCTCTCTCGTGTTAATGATTCTTTGGATCCTTCATCTGGATTTCTTGGTAGATCCCCTACCATCACTGGATCGGATGAAGACACTGGTCTGAAATGGCATGCCCTTTGCTCCTCTTTGCCTGCTGATGATCTTGAGCCTTCCAAGGGTTTTCTCATGCTTTTTCCTAGTTCTAAAAGGCTTGTCCTCCTCAATCATAATGAGGTTGTGATTGATGCGAGATATTTGGTTCATGGTGAGGTGGTGGCTTCTGGTATCTCCATTGATCTCCAGGTGAAGAGGGTTGTGGTTGGTTCTCAAATTTTACCAAGCCCTTTGGTTAAAAAAATTTCCACCAATGTTGAGAGGTTGGTGCCTAGATCTCTGGATTTCTCGGAAAATCTTCCCTCAGGTTGTGCTTCCAAAGAGGTTGCTTCTAAAGATGTTGCTTCATGTCGACCTGCCCTGGATTTTTCTTTAGGGCGTGATTTTGAGAAAAGGATTTTTGATAAATTCAGGCATCAAGTTAATTTCATTGGTGGGTTCAGGAAGAGACCATTTTATCTGGTTTGTTCTTTTGGGAGGGCAAATTTTAAGTTGGACTTTCATACTGTTAGTCTTGCTCTTCAAGCCTGTTTTGGTGGTAATGCTTCTAAATTCCAGGTGAAGCTTTTGCAAGCTAGAACTTTTCGTTTCTCGGTTGCTTCTCGGGCAGTGGGTTTTGAGATCTACAATATCTCAAAGTTTTCATGCCATTCTTTTGTGATCCATGTCAATCTTTGGGGTAATGGGGGTCCGAACTGGATTCATGAAGAAAGGGAATTTTACAAGGAATCTGCTAAGGAATGGAAAGTTGTCACGTACAAAAAATAAAGTGCAAAAAAAATCTCCTTCTTTAAAGCCTCCCGGTAAAGGTGGCTCGGTTTTTCAAAGACTCAAATTTCCTTCGTCACCTGAGGGTCCTTCGCCTGTGATTGAGCATCATATTAATGGGGAATTCAAATCAGGCCATCATGGCAGATCCTATGCTCAGGTGCTCACTGATGAGGGTTTTAAGTCGAAGGTAACGCCGGCCAGGTCTGGGGGGGCGCTATTCGCGCTGCTTTTAAATTGCCTGGGCTCCTTCCTTTTCTGAAATTTCCCTCTTTCCCTAATTGTACTTGGCCCGACAAATCGTATGAGGGATGGTTCAAGGCCTAGGTGGTTTCTCATTCCCGGCCCGTCATTCACGGCAGTTTTCACGAGTTCACTTCCTCGTTGCAAAAAACAACTACCACTTCCCCTATCTCCTCAACTCCCCCGCCCGCTGAAACCCCATTCCCCTCCTGCTCGTCGCCGGCGAAGGGCGTCGCAATGGCGAACATCCCTATTGACCCTGCGCCTTTCCGCCGGCTTCTAGATTATGCAAGTGGCTGGGCGGAATCGTGTTAAAAGGGTGGTGGTGCCTCGGAGGTCACGAGCACATGAACAGTATGCTATTGCTAACATTTTTCCCCTCCCTCCTGGTCCGGTTCCGTTCGTCAATATTCATGGTGTCTTGGTTGATTTCTTCAACAATGAGGTTGGAGTGCACTTCAGAGATATACAGGATTGTCCCTTTGGGTCTGCATATGTGCAGTTCCACCATGTCAGCGACCGTGATAGACTCATTGCGGCAAGCCCGATCCCGTTTCAAGATGTGCATGTTTCTTTTGTCAAGCACAATGAGGGAGATAACTGGCGTAGGATTCAGTTTAATAATGAGTGCTGGGTGATGCTGGTTGGGCCTCCCCTTGACCACTGGCATACGGAGGATCTGAATGCTATCTTTGCGGACATTGGAAAAGTTCTCCTGTGGGAGAGGGATCCTGATCATAAGGGTAGGATCATTGCTAAAATTCGTGTGACTGATTTGGCTGACATCCCCAAGAGTGTGAGGTTTACCATAGGTGACCTGGTGGAGACAGAGTCATGGACTTTTTCGGTTGAAGTTCTTCAGAGTCACTTGCTTGGTGGGGGCCCACCTGAAGAGGACCCACTGCCAGATGACAATGTGGACCCACACCCTGTTCCTGCTCATGGGCCAGTCTTTGGACCTCAGGTGCCACCTCCCCCCCTCCCCCCTGCTCCTGGGGGTGATTGGGGTCAGTGGATGGCCCCTGTGCAGAACCCTGCTCCTGATGGTGGGAATGCTGAAGGATGGGGCCCCTGGGAGGCTGCTGCTGCTCCCGTTCAAGGCCCTGTCATTGCTCCTGGAGAAGACATGCCTATTGACAATCAGCATCTGCCACCTCAGGATGTGAACAGTGGAGTCACAGGTGTCATTGTTCAAGACTGGGAGTCTGATGATGATGAATCTGTTAATGAGCCTGAGGCTATGGAGGAGCTTGGTGTAGCAGTTGCACCTCAAGGGGTTGGCATTGGGGAAGGCCTGCAAAATATCTTCCAAAACTATCTGGCTGATGAGGAGGAGCCTAATGCTGATGCTGGGGAGGAGACTGGAAGTCCTATGGATTCAAGTGCTGTGGCCCCTGAGAATGATGATTGGATGCTGGAAGATCAGCACCTTCTTTCCCCAAATGAGGCTCACCTTCAGGTTGGGATGGTGAGAACATTTATTACCATTCCTGATGTGCATGTTGCCAAGCAGGGATTTTCCCAACAAGGCTTGGAGCTCTGGGAGAATTATTTTGCTCCCCATATCCAGAAAGAATCTTCTTCAAAGGGTTCTCTTAAATGTGATATTCCTGTAAGTTGGTTTAACTTCATTACTCTCATGCTTGCTACTCCTGAGAAGTTTAATTGGGTCAAGGGATTTCTTACTTCTCCTTTATGGGAAATTATTAAAGAACCTATTGCTGAGGAAAGTTCAATATCTTTCATCATTCCTAATGAGAATTTTTCCCAGATGGCCCCTTCTTGCCTGGGTATTGAAGTTAATAAATCTTCAGGCTCTCCCTCTACCCCTGCTAGAAAGAGAAAGGGCAAGGAACCTCTTGTGGAATCTGAGGTGAGAAGAAGTCCTAGGATTGTTGAACTAAATGGGGGTTTTAAAAGTCACTTAAATTGTCAAATTGTTGATTGCCTGGTTTGTAATGCTGTCCCTCCTTGCCTGAATGCCAAAGTGGTTAAAAATCTTGCTGCTTCATTCTGCAAGGTTAAAGATGGAGACCTGGAGAAGAGGTTACTCAAGAAAGGGAAGACCAATGATGTGGCTATCAAGGCTCCTACAAAAGGCAGCATTAAAGGAGGTCACTCTTCCAGCTTGGGGATTGGTGGCAAGAAGAAGCCTGGGGCTGCTGGTACCTGTGGACAGCAAGCCAAGAAGAAGACATCTTCTTAAGTGTGTTAATGTGTCAAGCTAAATATTTTGCTGGAGTCTTGTTGACTCCCTGTTATGTGTTCTGTGATTGTGATATTGCAATGTGGAGGGTACTTGTTGTGGATCATCTATGTGGTACTTTAAATTGGTTGAGCTTTTGTCTCTGTATTTGCTGTTTTCTCTTCTGGGTGATTACATTATTTACATCACCCCACATATATAATTGCTCCTGGTTTCTTAATGAATAACAACAGAACTTGGAAGATCCTGAATTGGAATATCAGGGGAATCAATTCTGATAAAAAATGGTTTGCTCTCAGAAGCAAAATTGAGGAGTCTGGCTGTGACATTATCTGTCTCCAAGAAACTAAGCGAGAGGGTTTTGATAGCTCCTTCATTAAAAAATTCTACCCCTCCAAATTTACCAACTTTGAATTTCTTCCCTCCAGAGGTGCATCTGGAGGTTTGATCATCATTTGGAATGGCTCACTGTTCTCTGGACAACTTTCTTTCCTCAATGAGTTCTCTATCTCCATTACCTTGACATCTCTCTTGTCCAATAAATCATGGATCCTCTCCAACATTTATGGGCCATGTTTACCTGAAAAAAAGTCTGAATTTTTAGACTGGTTTGGCTGCATTGATATGCCTGATGATGTGGATTGGCTTATTGTGGGAGATTTTAACTTCTGTAGGCAGCCTTCTGATAGAAACAAATTGGGAGGGATGTCAACGGTATGCTTCTCTTTAATGAAGCCATTAATAATTTGGGTCTCATTGAATTATCACTTAAGGGTAGAAAGTTCACTTGGAGTAACATGCAGAAGGATCCTTTATTCGAAAGATTGGATTGGTTTTTTACTTCTGCTGTCTGGACGCAGAGTTTTCCCTCCACTTTTGTTGCTCCTCTTGCTAAGCCTACTTCTGATCACCTTCCCTGTGTCATTACCATTGGCACAATGATTCCAAAAGCTTAGGTGTTCAGATTTGAAAACCATTGGTTACATCATAAGGAGTTTAAAGCTATTGTTCAAAATGCTTGGAACATTCCTGTGGGTTTCCTGGATTCTGCAAAAAAAAAATGCTAAATTCAAAAATGTGAGAAGAGGGCTGAAGCTTTGGGCCAAACAGCTACCTTGTCTAAAGGCACAAATCTGTAATGTTAATGCCACCATTGACTTGCTTGATATCATGGAGGAAATGAGAACTCTTACTGTTCATGAGTGGAATCTTAGGGATATCCTGAAGGATCTTATTATTTCTCTTTTACAAAACCAGAATACTTATTGGAAACAGAGAGGAAAAATCAAATGGGTTAAACTGGGGGATGAGAACACCAAATTCTTTCACTCCAGAGCTACCATCGGTTTTAGACATAACTACATTTCCATGCTCAAAGATGATTCTGATCTTGAGATATATGATCATGATGGAAAAGCAAATCTTCTTTGGAATTCCTTTAAAGATAGAATGGGCACTTCTGATAAGCCTGAAATGCATTTCAATCTTAATGACTTGGCTGGTGATTGCTTAAGCCAGGAGGAAAAGGAAGCTTTGGAAAAGCCTTTCTCTGATGAGGAGATTGATGAAGTCATCAAAAATTTGCCTAATGATAAGTCTCCTGGCCCTGATGGTTTTAATAATGAATTCATGAAGCTTTGCTGGCCTATTATCAAGGATGATGTGAAGCATTTACTTATTGAGTTCTATGAAGGGAATGTCTCTTTGGAAAGCATTAATTCTTCTTTCATCACCCTCATTCCAAAAATTGCTGCTCCTTTGACTCCTGCTGATTTTAGGCCTATTTCCTTGCTAAATAGTGTCCTTAAGATTATCACCAAGATTCTGGCCAATAGACTGCAAAAAGTCATTCTTAAACTTGTTCACAAGAATCAATATGGTTTCCTCAAGCAAAGATCTATTCAAGACTGTTTAGGTTGGGCATTTGAATTTCTTGATCAGTGCCACAAGTCAAAGGAGGAAATTTTAATTCTCAAGTTGGATTTTGAGAAGGCTTTTGACAGAATTGAGCATTCTGCAATCATCAATATCCTTAAAGCCAAAGGTTTTGGAGTTAAATGGATTTCTTGGGTTCAGATGATCTTTGGGTCTGCTTCTTCCTCTGTGCTTTTAAATGGTGTGCCTGGGAAAATTTTTTACTGTAGAAGGGGTGTCAGGCAAGGAGATCCTTTGTCTCCTCTGTTGTTTGTCCTGGCTGCTGATCTCCTTCAAAGTATCCTCAATAAGGCAATGAACCTGGGTCTCCTTTCTTTGCCCACTGAGAATGTATTCTGTCCTGACTTCCCTGTGGTTCAGTATGCAGATGACACTTTAGTAATCCTTAAGGCTGATTCAGAGCAACTCTTGTGTCTTAAAGCAATCCTGCATACTTTTGCTCTCTCCACTGGACTCAAAGTCAATTATTCCAAGTCCAGCTTGATGCCAATTAATATGGATTCTGAGAGGCTTGGGCATTTTCCTAATACCCTTTCTTGCCTCACTGGTTCCTTGCCTTTTACCTATCTTGGTCTGCCCCTGAGCTTGAATAAACCTGCTGTGGAACACTTCTTGCCTATTGTTCAGAGAATTGAAAGAAGGTTGTGTGGAATAGTTGACTTTCTGAATTATGGGGGGAAATTGCAGTTAGTTAAATCTGTATTATCTTCCCTTCCCATATATTACATGAGTTGTTTTGATCTCCCTGTCACCATCAAGGATCAGTTGATTAAATATATGAGGCAATGCTTGTGGAGAAAGAAAACTTCAGATGTTCAAGCTAGAGGTACTGCTCTTGTCGCATGGAAGAAAGTTTGTAGACCCAAAAACCAGGGAGGATTGGGAGTTCTTGATCTTAATGTTCAAAATTCTGCTCTTCTTTTGAAGAATTTGGATAAGTTTTATAATCATAAGGATATTCCTTGGGTTCACTTGGTATGGAATACTTACTATTGTAATGATAAGCTACCTGGAAGAAGTGTTGAGGGATCCTTTTGGTGGAAAGCTCATCTAAAACTGATTGACATTTTTAAAGGACTTGCAAAGTGCTTGGTTGGAAATGGGAAATCTACTCTATTCTGGACTGATATGTGGAATGATAGTTGTCTCCAACATAAGCTTCCTCACCTACTTTCTTATGCAAAAAACCCTCACATTTCTGTCAGTGAGTTCCTGCATACTACAAATACTAAGGATCTCTTTTATCTTCCTTTGTCCCAACAAGCGTATCAGGAATATCAAAGTCTTGAACAAATTCTCAATTCTGGCAGGGAAGGGGAATCTGATTGTTGGTCTTACATTTGGGGCAGTAATTTTTCGGTCAAAAAGGCTTATTGCTCGTTAGTCGGTTACCAACCGGTTCAGCCACATTTCTCTTGGATTTGGAAATCTTCTTGTCAACAAAAGCACAAATTCTTCTTCTGGCTCCTTCTGCTTGATAGACTCAACACAAGAAATATTCTGAAAAGGAAATGTTTTTCTCTGGCATCTTATGACTGTGTCTTCCAGGGCTGCCATAGTGAAGAAACTAGTTTACATTTGTTTTGGGAATGCCCATTTGCAAGAGCCTGCTGGGCTGAAATCTCACAGGTCAATATGGCTGATCAAAGCATCTTTGAAGTTCTAGCCAGTATTAAAAATGACCTCAAGGTCCCTTTTGCAATGGAAATTCTGATACTTGGAACTTGGAGCATCTGGATTTGCAGAAACAATGAAATTTTCAACAATCAGCATGCGTCGGTGGAGACCTGGAAGGCTATTATAGCCCAGGAATTAAGATGGGTCCTTTTTAGAATTAAGAAGAAGTATTATCAGGGCCTTAAGGATTGGATTGAAACCAATTTAGTCAGGAGATAGCTGATTAGAATGTTATCCCTCTTTTTGAGGTGGAATATGTTTGTAAATATTCTTTTGTAACTCTACTTGATATATAAAAATTGCAGTGGGGTTTTTTGCCCTACTGTTTTACCCTCAAAAAAAAATTGGTTTGAAGTTCCAATTGAATTCAAAAAGTTTCTTCTGGCCCTGAAAATGATCAAAGTTTTATTTTATTCATTTATTTTTCACATTACAAGATTTGGAAAATCTTGGGATGTGACAAAAGCTCATGACCACAACAAAATCATGCATAGAGAGAGATGAACACGTAGCTACCGGTAGATCCCTTATCCTCGAGGAAGAACTACTCCCTCCTCATCATGGTAATCAGCAATGGTGATGGAGATGGCGATGGAGATGGATCCGGGGGCACTTTCCCGTCTCGGCAGGGTGTCGGAACAGAGACTTTCAATCCCCCAAATCTCCCCTTCGGTGGCAGCGGCGCCGGTAAGGAGGTTTTCGTGGATTTCTTCTGGATGCCTTAGGGTTTTTGGGTCAGAGGCTTCTTATAGGCGAAGAAGGCAAGGTCGGTGGAGGGGCAGGGGCCCACACCCCCCGTGGGCGCCACTAGGGCTGGCCCGCGCCTAGGGAGGGTGTGGCCACCCTGGTGTCCTCCTCCAACTCTGCTTCGTGGTTCCGTGTTGCTCCGGGGAAATAATGACTTTGGCTTTTGTCCCGTCCAATTCCGATAATATTGATTTTTGGCCTTTCTGGAACCAAAAAAAGAAGAAAACAGGCAACTAGCACTCTGGCATCTTGTTAATAGGTTAGTTCTAGAAAGTGTATAAAAATATCTCAAAGTGTAGACAAAACATAGCAAAGTGGATACTAAACAAGCATGGAACATCAAAAATTATAGATACGTTTATGACGTATCAGGTACCAATTCTGAAAGTGAAGATATTAATAATTGTTGTGCTATTAGTGATATCCATGTTACTTCCAATGATGATATGTTTACAAATGAACACACTTGGGAAGATAGGTATTCCATTGCTTATGATGATATTATACCTCCAATGTATGATGATTTTAATGATGATTATCATATTTTCAGTCCACGTACTATTGAGGAGGAAATTAATTGTGATTACAATATGCCTCCTATATTTGATGACTATGGTGATTAGAATAATAACGATAGCTATTTTGTTGAATTTGCTCCCACTATAATTAATAAGAATGACTATGCTTATGTGGAGAGTAATAATCATTTTATGCATGTGGCACACGATAAGAATGTTTTATGTGATAGTTATATTGTTAATTTTATTCATGTTGCTACTGAAAGTTAATATGAGAGAGGGAAACATGGTTTTCTGTATCTCAACAATATTAAGTTTCCCTCTTTATGTTGAAAGTTTTGAAGTTGCACTTGTTTTGCTTTCCTATGCTTGTTTCTTTGAGCTTTCATGACTTGTTTCTTTACAAGATTCCTATGAATAGGAAGTGGATTAGACTTAAATGTGTTTTGAATTTCCTCCTTGATGCTCTCTTTTACTTCAATTCATATTTCTTATGTGAGCATCTTCTCAAACCATCAAGCCTAACTTAAAGGCGTTAAAGAAAAGTACTTCTTGGGAGATAACCCAATAGTTTTCTTGATTCTTGGAAGTTATTACTTCAGTAATAACCTCTCCTTATCCTTTTTGTTTGATTTTTGTTCCAAGAATAACCTCTAACGAGAGGGAAGTAAGATTTGGGGAAGTGCTATCCCGAAACAGATTTTTGTGCTCCATTGTAAAAACTTCTTGAAAAATGTCTGTATGTTAGATTGAGCTGTAATTTTCTGAATAAATCCCCCAGGTTGTTAGCTAACTTCCATTATTTCAACACGTTTTGATTTGAGCAACAGAAGGTCTTAAAAAAATCAGTTTTTACCTGCTGGTCTGTTTTGATAGATTTCTGCCATTATTTATATTTGTCTCCTATCGATTTATTTTTGGGTTCTCTTTGGTAAATTGAAATTTTTGAAGGAATTTATACAGTAGCTTGTGTTTTTAATGAAACTTTTACTGTTTTGGAACTAAACCCAAAGGTTTATTACTTTTGAATGCACTAATGTTGCTAATCAAGATTGTGTGAAGTTTTGTATGAAGGAAATTTTCAAGTGTAGGGGAAGAATGATGTAATGAGATGAAGAATGGACAAAAGCTCAAGCTTGGGGATGACACCCCATGTCACCCCAATAAATATTCAGGAGATACAAGCGTCAAAGCTTGGGGATGCCCAAGTCATCCCCTTCTTCATCAATAAAAATCTCAGGTCTTTCTAGACACTTCGTTTTTATTGTTTCATGCACAATTGTGTTGTTTTTGGAGCGTCTTAGTTTTAATTTGCTTAGTTTGCTTGAATAAGTTGGTTGGATCCCAGCACACTTATTCTGGAGACAGAACACACTCTGTTTTCATTGCCTAGAAAACTCTAGTTTTCATTCTTATTGTCTTGTGAGTGTTCTCTTTTGCTAGCATTGTGTTTAGCCTTAGTTTTCTTGTGCTTTCAACTTAGAACTTTTTATTTCTTCTTTGAGGATTTGTAAGACAAGCTCACTGATCTTTATTGATTATTATCTTTGTGAGCTGTTTCAAATAAGTCGATTGGTGTTGGAAAAGAGTAGAAAGTTTCATGCTTATAGTGGTACAAAAGGGAGCTTGTTTTGACTATGGCTTAGAATTTATCATGTCATGCTAGATGTTGTTTTGACCATATGCTTAGTGATCATTTTCTATAGCATGACTTGTTCCAAACAATTAGGATTGCTTAATGTGCCTTGAAAGAATCATGTGTTGTTTTAGCATACAAAAGCATAGTATTGTGGTATTCTCCTTTGATGCTTTGTTTGGGTTAACTTGGCACATGCTCACACCATGCTATGACTATGAACCAGTCACCTTAGCCTCTATGTTCATTTAGTTGTTGACTTGTCGTACCACTTTATGCTTTGATTGATAATGTTTTATCGTTTTGCATGATTATGGCCATTATTGCTCTCTTAGTTGGTCCCTCCTGGTCTTTTGCTAGCCTCCACTTGTATTTTTTTTGGCTATCTACTGTGAGGCAAAAGCCCCACAGCCTCCCACTTTATTCAGCAAAAAAGATTATTTAAAAAAATAAAAAAGAATGCATCCAACTCCCAAGAAACCAAGTTATTCCAAAGTGTCCATTATAAATTCCTATGCATGATGTGTTACACCATTCCAAGTATATTCTTGTTTTATCTACCTTCCAATTAAAAAATCATGTTGTTATGTGAGAAATTAGTGATTAAAGCTCTCACAAACTTAAGGGCACACTTTATTTTTTCCCCTAATAAACTTGAACCATTGTGTCATCTATGTTGTATATGCTTGCCCTTATACATTGGAATTAGCAGAACCGTGCACATGTGTCACGGGGAACGCTTTCAACATTGCACATGTTCATTGTACCCAATTGATATCATGATCTTTTGTTTTCGGATGTTGTTGGTGTGAAATAAAAGGGGACCTTGAAAGTCCATAGAGTTATGTAGGTGTGTTAGAGAAACGTCTGGGCCGGTAGCCTAAGCCATGCCTAATCATGGTGGAAACTTGCAGCATCACCATAGTGATAAATCTATGAAGCATTCTTCTTATAAAAAAAGAGAGACAGAAAAAAGAGATTGAGAAAAAAAGAGATGAGAAAAGAGGAAATAGAGAAAAAAGCACCATTTTCCCATGGTAAATAAGAAGAATTCTGAGATGCTCATTGTCTGCTTTCCTTGTCATTTTGATATGGGATAGCTCCTATGTCATGGGGCAAGGGGTACCCCGTTGGCGGTTCTCTATGATACACATGTACTTACTATGACAAGAACTTACCAGTAACTAAAGTTGAGTAGCATGAGGAGCGGCGCTCGTACTCAAGAGACATGAGATTGCCAACTTATACTTTGTCAAGCATATACTCCATATTTTGTTCACTTTAACCTTAATCGCTTCAAGATGTTTATGATAGGGGAAATGAGAGCTGAAAGCTAACAAGTGCCATAATTTTTGGAAGCTCTTTATAAAACATGAAATCCCTGCTTCCCTTTATGAAGGGCCTTTCTTCCTACTTTTATATTGAGTATCCACCTTCTATCCTTAGGAACCAATTAAGAGAGCATAGTTTCCATTCTTAGTTCTATGTGCATTGTCCCAAAACTTATTGATTGATTCATATTGTTGATATTGCTTTTTCTTGAACTATTTGTATCTAGTCACCCTTATGAACTTTGAAGGTGTCCTGTGTGTTTTGTTACTCCATGAGGGACAAGCGGAATGCCACTATGTTATGTTTTCTATATGTGAAACAAACAAACGTCTTTCAATGCATTGTTATGAATGAACCTTTGTTTGTTACCTTTCATGTTGCAACATAGTTTCTATGTCTTATTGTTAGAACTACATCTTTCATGCTCATGTTTGGAGTACTTTGATCCCATCATTCAATGCTTGCAAATGGTTTGATCTTGATAGTGATGGTGCATGTCACCTCAAAAATTATTCTTTTTATCACTTCCCTACTCGAGGACGAGCAAGAGTTAAACTTTGGGATTCTTGATACGTCATAAACGTATCTATAATTTTTTATGTCGCATGCTTGTTTTGTATCATTTGTCTTATGTTTTATCTATAATTTGAGGTATTTTATACACTTTCTGGAACTAACCTATTGACAAGATGCCACAGTGCCAGTTGCATGTTTTCTGCTGTTTTTGGTTTCAGAAAAGCTAAAAAATGAATATTCTCGGAATTGGACGGGAAAAAAGCGAAAGTTACTATTTTCCCGGAACGATACGGAAAATCGAAGCAGAGACGGAGTAGGGAACTAGGGTGGCCACACCCTAGTGTGGCACGGGCCCACCCTGGCTGTGCCACCAGGGGGTGTGGCCCCCTGGTTGCCTCCTCGCCTTGCCCCTTCGCCTATAAGAAGCCCCCAAGGAGAAAATCCTAGATCATCAAATCCACGAAAAGGTCCGCAGCGCTGCCGCCACCAAAGGGGAGATTCAGTGGACAAAAGTCTCTGTTCCGGCACCCTGCCAGGAAATGGAAGTGCCCCTAGAGCCATCTCCATCTATCTCCACCACCATCTCCATCACCATTGCTAATTCTCATGATGAGGAGGGAGTAGTTCTTCCTCGAGGCTAAGGGCTCTACTAGTAGCTATGTGTTCATCTCTCTTTATGCGTGATCTTATTGAGATCATGATATTTGTAATCAAGTAGATCTACTCTGCAACTCAAGTGCTTTAATAGATCTCTGATCTCCCCACGTGTGTGAAAGTGACAGTGTGCACACCGTGGTGGCACTTAGGCTAGAGTCTACATAAATACTCAAGTGCTTCAATAGATCTCTGCTCTCCCCACGTGTGTGAAAGTGACAGCAGGCACGCCGTGGTGGCAATTAGGCTAGAGTTCATAAATATTTATCATGAGTATATTTGGAGTTGGATGTCTTTATCAAATTGTGGTGTTTGTTGGAACCATCTAGCGCTCAAGGTGACAGTGTGGGATAACTAGATGGGGAAGGCGGACTTTGAGGAGTGTTGTTATAGTTGTACCATGGATTAGAGTGTCCAACCGGAGAGTAGTTAAGAGTAGTATCATGAAGATAATATATTTATTGAGAGTGTTCATTAGTGAAAGTATGATCCATAGGCCTTGTTTCTAAGCATTGAAACACCGTTTGCATCTAAAACTGTTGCTTGTTTGCTTTCTTCCATATTTTTTCCTTTAACCTTTTCCTCCCCGTCAAAAGCTCTTTTCTGGCACCGTTACCACATGTAATCATCCATACCACTTGTATTTCACTATCTCTTCGCCGAACTAGTGCACCTATACACCTTACAAGTGTATGGGGTGTGTTGGGGACACAAGAGACTTCTTGTATCTTGATTGTAGGGTTGCTTGAGAGGGATAGCTTTGACCACTTCCTCCCTAAGTTCGATAAACCTTGGGTAATTCACTTAAGGGAAACTTGCTGCTGTTCTACAAACTTCTGCACTTGGAGGCCCAACAACTGTCTACAAGAATAGAAGTGCATAGACATCATCGGGGAATTCCCTGGGAACTTCTGTCGTGTCTGCAGGATACCAGGCGAAGATTCTCCAACGCTCACGGAGGAATTCGATGAGCGTGCTTTCCTATGCGATACTCAGGTCGTTGGCGATCAATGCCGTCTTGGAGGCATTCGTCGGGTGAACCTGCACCTTATTTGTGTTGACTGTGGAGTCAAACGACATGTCCGGTATGTTTTGCCTGGCGACTGGGGGTGCCCCGTTGTCTGTCACCTCCCTGAGTCTCGTGAGCTCTTGCTGCATGCCGAATGACTGAGAGATTCTGTTGAAGTCTCTGTCGCAGCTATCAGACCTAGTGAAGCTTCCTTGGATGGTGATCACACCCCTACGTCCTGGCATCTTCAGGAGCAGGTACACGTAGTGTGGTACTACCAAGAATCTTGCGAATGCCACGCGCCCGAGGATGGCGTGGTACTGTGATGGCCAGTCCACCCCTTCGAACTCTAGCCGCTCGTGTCTGAAGTTTTTGGGCTGGCCGAAGATGACGCTGAGCCATATATTGCCCAGGGGGTATATGCCCTTCCCTGGGACTATGCTGTGGAACGTCGTGTCTGACTGCTCCAGGCTGTACAACGGGATCCGCATTGCTGCGAGTGTGCTGGCGAACATCAGGTTTATGCCGCTGCCACCGTCCACGAAGACGTGGCTCATTTTGAATCCCCCGATCTGAGCCTCGAGCACCAGGGCAGCATGACCTGGGCGAGGGATCTGGCGTGGGTGATCCGAACGGTCGAATGTGATGCATGACTCCGAGCCGCTGAGGTACTCAGGTATGGCCGGTGGAGATGTCACGGCCAGGCTGACTTGTCAGGTGATCCTCTTCTGCACCCTATTGGTTGGGCACCCTTTCTGGATCATCAGGGCTACCTTCGGCTGAGGGTACCCATCTACACCGTTGTTTGGTGCTGGTGCGACCGGCGGCTGCAACGGTCCGCCAGGTGGTGGTGGAGGAGTTTCGTGGGCGACGACGCCTGGAGAAGGTGCGAATCCAGGGTTCACCGTCTGGCGCCGCATTTGGGTGAGTCCCTAGCTGAGCTTTTGGAACTCCCGGCAGTCCTTGAGCATGTGGCTGGCCTTCTTCTTACCATCTTGTTTGTCGATGTAGAAGTGGATTATGCAGGGACCAGACAGCTTGTCGTATGCCGAAGGCTTGTCGTCGCGGTTGCAGCCTTGCCACGTTTGTGTAGGTCGTCCGCCATCGCGGTAATTGCTTCTGCGGTATCCGCTGTTGCGGCTGCTGTCATTGTGTCGATCACCGTATCCAGCCGCAACCATGTCGATTTCGTCATGATCATCGTAGACGCGCAATCTTCTTTTGCTACGGCGTTCGCACCTGCGGCCATTGTCATCTTCGTCATCTGAATGCGCTCGGTTGAAGGAATCCTCGCCATCTGCCCATCGGTTGGCGATGTCCATGAGGTGGTCAAGTGTTTTGGGCTTGACATGCCCGAGCTCCTCTTTGAAATCTGGGCGCCTGGCACTATACTTGAAGGCGTCGATTGCTCTTTCTTCAGATATGTGTGCAGCGGAGTTCTTGATGTGGGACCAGCGTAGTATGTATGAGCGGATGGACTTGTTGGCTCGCTGGGTGCAGGCCCGCAACTCTTTGATTGAGGCTGGCCTCTTGCTGGTCCCCTTGAAGTTGCGGATGAAGCTGTACGCTAGCTCTTCCCAGCTTCGGATGGATCTAGAGGATAGGATAGTTAGCCAGACCCTGGCTGCGCCTGTCAGCTTTAGCTGAAGGCACTGTAAGGCAGTGTTCTTGTTTCCGCCGTGGATCTTTACCGACGACAGGTGATCGTCGAGCCAAGCCTTTGGTCTTGCATGTCCTCGAACTTCGGATTGTCCGAAGGGAGCTTGAAATTTTTCGGCATATGCGTTTGCCGAATGGATCTGCTGAAGCATCTGGCTCCACACAGCTCTCCGTCGTCCTCCTCTTCGGACTCAGTTGAGCACGCGCGTTTAACACGTGATTTTTCAATCTTACGCTGGGTGAGCTCACTACAAGCATCGTAGTTGCTGTTGCGGCGCCGCGGGCTCCGGTGGTGCCGGGGCAGGTCGTGCTCTTCCTTGTCAGATGAGGGCGTGCGGCTTCGAGTGAACTTGACCATGGATTTCTTCTTCGGCTCCACGGGAGTTTCATCGTGGAGCGCAGCTCCGACGAGTCCGAGACCTGCTAGCGCGGACTTGTGCATTGCGTTCTTCGGGTCACCTGGGGGAGGCGGATTGGAAACGGGATAGGTGGTGGCCGCCATGATCACAGCCTGCAGCGTTTTCGGCATGACGTTGCCGTGCGAGTCCATCGTCATGAAGGACGTGTTGAGGGCCTTGGTGACCTCGCGTCGCATGGCGGGGTGCATGCGCTCCATGCGAGAGCGGTACTTGTTGGCGCTATTGCCATGTGTAGTGGATCCGCTGGAGGCGTAGAGCGCAGCTCGCCACGCGCTGGACTCCTCAGCTGCCTGTTTACCGCCGTTTTCTTGGTTCCATCCTTCTGCGTTGAGGTTGATCTGGCCGTACCCACGATTGCTGCCTTCTATGGCTTTGTTGGCCAGGTTACCGCCGTTTCCCCCGTTCTCAATCTGCGGGTTAGGAGGGTATTGGGAGGTATGGCACTCGAACCCAGCGGCAGGACCGTTCCGTTGTTGAAGTTGCCATCGTGGATGGTGGCGCATAGGTAGTTCTCACGGGGTGGGTCGCTGCTGCCGCAGCTCTCAGATCCGGAACCGTAGGTTCCTTCATCCGAAGGAGGACCACACATATCGGAGTTGCAGCTGCTGCTGTCATCAGAATCGCCCATCGTTGTCGATGTGCGCAGGGCGTCGATGGGTGGGGCCCACGAAGCCGTCCTGATGGATGGAAGTGCCACCCGCTGTGGGAGGTGGAGGGTGCCGGTCTGCCCCACCTGGAAGTAGAAGCTCCCGAACAGCACCTCGACCCCGTCGCCTACGGACTTAAAATCTTTCAGGGTAGCCGGCGAGTGGGTAGTGAAGTCGAAAGCACCGAAGAGGGGGTGGCTCTCCGTCGCCGAAGAATCGTATATCGCTCCGGATGGAACCGTCACGCCCACATGATCAGCGTCCCCGCTTCCCACAGATGGCACCAATTGACGAGGGTTCGACTCGTCAATGCCCATTGTTATGGACTTGGGTTTTGGAGAAGATGAGGATGCTGAAAGCTGCGGAACGGTTAACATACAAGCAACACAGGGACACGAGATTTACCCAGGTTCAGGCCCTTAGAGGGAAAACCCTTCTCCTGCTTGTCTGCTCTTGATTACGGCGGAACAGAGATTACAGGGGTGCGCAGATGCAATCTGGCATGAGGTGTGTATGAGGTGAGTTGGGAGATCCTTCTCGCTGCACCCTCCTGGCCTTTATATAGATATGCCAGGTCCCGGGATAGGTCGAGTCGGTTACAAATTAGGGTCAACACCCTTTGAAATTCTATCTAATCTAGACTTATCCTCCAAGGAGTGGAAATTTCCATGGGCTTGGGCCACCTGAAATCCTCATGGGCTACGTGTCCTTACGTTGGCCTTCCTTGGGTTGGACCAGGTATACCAACATCGTGCACCCATAGGGTATATCCATGTCAGTCACCGATCGCGCCGGAGGTGGGGATAGAGCTGGCGCACCTCCAGCACGGATTGACGTTGTGGCCTGGGCAGGTGATCAATCCACTTGCGCATGCTCCCGCACTGGTCCTACCACCGCCCAACCCCTGGAAGCCGCCGGAGTACATCGACCTCAGCCCGTAGATGGACGAGGCAGCGCCGGCGTGTGAAGGACGATAGCTAGGTCTAGGAGTAGTTTAAATTATGTTTTTTTATATTTTGAATGTAAATTAAGTACGAATTTTGATTGTTTTTAGCGCGAACTGTTTGGGTTTGAATTTACAAAAAAAAACCGCAGCCAGGGCGGACAATGGGTCGCGCCGCTGGGCATGCCTGAGGATCCAGCCTGCGTGGTCGGCCAGACAGGCCGGACCCATCCCCAAATCGACTGCGGCCCAACCCAAACAGACAGAAACAGACTATTTGGGGCGATCAGATGGGTCGGCCCGGTAGAGACGTATCAACACAGATACAAAAGTAAATTTACACAAGAGAAATATGGAGAAGTCTCTCGTCCAGGACGAGCTCACATAGATGATGCCAGGCCATGTCTGGGTTGTCTGTGAGATTGCTCCCACCCATTTCGTGATGACCTTCCCGTCGGCTGAGATTCTTCGTCTCAACGCCTGCAGCATAACCGTCACCCTACCAGTGAGCAAGGTACAGATCTCAATCGATCCCTCAACAACACACCCTATGATGACTTCCACCCTCACCTTCGTGTGTGTTTGGATCCTCGGCTTCCCTCAGGAAGCTAGGATCCAAACGCTACTGATCATCGAGCTTGTATCCCAGGCGTTCGGCAAAATCGTCGAGGTGGACGAGGCCTCTCACATTTGGACTGAAATGATCCGCCTCAGAGTCATTTCTCCACATCTCTCTCTACTTCTAGCCCCTACCACCGTTCTACTTCGGTGGGGCTGGCAGGATCCTGGTGTGGGAGCTCGACGAGGACCATGACGTTGCCAGAAGCCCACCCCGACCCTCAGACCCCCATATGATGGGTTGTCCGAGGGGACGGGACTTCATCCGAAGATGATTCCTCAGAGGACGAGGATGGGGAGGAGACTAGGACCTAGGTGGTGCCCCCTCCCTGCCTCCAGGGCATGATGTCGCTCGCTCCGTCCATGACCCTCACTTTGCCGCTGGTGGTGGTCACTCAACTTCCCAATTTCCCAGTATGTATCCAACGTCACGCAGACTGCATGCTTCACATGACACTTGGACATGTCCTCCTCCGTGCTTGAGCACGTCGACGTCATCAGGAGCCGCAGGGAGAAAATATTGGATACCACCACGGGAGAAAATATCAAGTGTATATATGTGAGATATCTCCCAAGATGCCGAGCCGGAAAACCCGCAAGATCAAAAACTCAATTAGATATTCAAGGGAAATCCGTTTTTGATGAATTAGAGCTTGTTATGAAGATAACTGCAAGCTCTTGATTCTGGCATGGACAAGATCAAACAACAACCAAGAAATATGATGCAAGAATGCAAATATTTGATCTCTCTTCGGAAGATGCGATCGAGTCACTCACTCGAGAGCCTCTCTTGATAGTACGGCTATCTATCATAAACCCGGTCTACCAACTAACAACATAAAACCGGCAAAAGAGAAAACCTATCAAGATCATATCTTTGCCTTGAGCATTCCACTTGAGCTTCATGTAGACGTTCTTATCCTCCTCAAGATGGAACACCTTTCTTGATTGCTCTTGCTCACTCTTGCTTGATGAAGATTTGCGAATTGCTCCACCATACACCAAGGGACACCTCTTTCTTGAAATTATCTTCATCAATCCATGATCACCGAGAATGGGAAAGATTCAAGCATATGATCTTCTAGAGATGGCGCATCTTGAGCTTGCACTTCATTTCTTCTAACTCCATAAGGATGATGTCTTGAAGACACACATGAGAAACTCCATCTTATTCTTCAAGACACTCTTGATCTTCTTATTCTTTAACATGATTCCAAGAAGCCCAAAGCCCTTGGACATTGTTCCTTCTTCATTTGTATACTTTGAAACCAACACATGGTCCAAACGATTTCAATGGACAAAAATAAGAAGAACAAAACTCCTATCAGTCCTGTCATATTTTGGTAAAATATCATATTTTATAAGATTTTGTATGTAAGTATTTGTGTGGCCCTTTTCAACACAATAAAGATGACAACCATGCAGGACGCTATTCATATCAAAAGTAGTCATGTCTACCAAAGAAGTTTTTCTTGATAACTCTTCACACCCCAAAATCAATGTAAGTTCATCATGTTGATTATTAGTGATCGCGTTATCACAATACAAACTTGCAGTACTCATTGGATTAAAAAGGTTATTATTATGGCCTGAGCATTGAAAATTGAAATGACCCACTTCATAGTAGAGTTCACAAATAAAAGGATAGAGGGCACATTTTTTTTACCAAGATCATTTAGAGCCTTATACCACATTCTAGTTTTTTCATTCCAGTGGGTGATACAATATTATTGTTTGATTTTATTCTTCTCAGAAGGTCTATGCATTCCATAAAAATTAACATTCTTACAAGAAATAGTACTTCCAGAAGTTTGAGCATGTTTATTGCAATCATTAATAACATTTTCATTTTCCATGCAAGTGTCTTGAAAAGGCTCGTGATACATGTCCAATTTTTCTTTAGGAGAATTAATATGAGAAGCAAAGGTTCTACAACAATCAACAATAATTTGAGGATCAAGACCATATTTAGCACTAAGCTCTTGAAAATTAGCAGTTTCAGTGAAAGACTTAATGCAATCATACTCATAGTTTATACCTAGTTCTTTACCTTTGTCATTATCCCAATCTTCGGTATTTCTTTGAATTGTTTCAAGAAGATCACACTTAGCTTTGACCTCCTTACTTGTAAAGGATCCCTCTAAATAGGTATCTAGATAGTCCTTGTAATGTCCTGAAAGCCTTGCACAAATATTATTAATAATAATATTACCAGGGAGATCATGAATGGGACATTTGAGCATTAGTGACTTCAATCTCCCCCAGCTTGGGCAATAATTTCTCCATCATGAGGGTGAAAATTATAAATATAATTCCTATCTTTATGGATTTCACGAGGAGGACAAAATTTAGAGTAAAAGAAAGATTCAAGTTCCTTCCATTCCAAATGATTAGGGTCATCTAGTGACTTATACCACTCCCTTGCTTTGGCCCTAAGTGATAAAGAGAATAACTTCCTATTAACTTGGTCCATTGAAATACCTGCACACTTGAACAATTCGCATAATTCATGGATAAAAAGCAAGTGATCACCAGGATGGACAGTTCCATCCCCAAAATAATAGTTATCCATAACACAATAAACAATTTTTGTAGGTATTTTAGAAGGGACACTTTCAGTATGTGGATTTAAAATATCACAAGCATCATTAGAATTACCACATATGGGAGATAAAGTATCATCAGAGCAAATTTTCTTCCCTAAAGCTGGGGAACTAAAAAGATCTCTTTCATAAAAACTAGCTTCCCCAAGCTTAGATGTTTCCATAGCATTAGTAAAAATGGTGTTCAAAAAATTCATACTAATAACATTGCTATTAGCATGCAAAGAAAGTTCCATAGGCTTTTTAATTTTCTCTTCAAACACTTCATGTCCCAACTCAAGATAAACACTATAAAGATCTCTAATTTTGTTGTTGTTTTCCATTAAGCCTAACTAGTGAAAACAAGAAACAAAAACACACAATTGCAGAATCTAAAGTAAATAACTTCGAGCACTCACACCGGAGGATGTGAGTACCTTTTACCTTACCTCCCCGGCAATGGCGCCAGAAAAGGGCTTGATGTCTACACACTTATACTCTCGTAGATTGTTGTTGGGCCTCCAAGTGCAGAGGTTTGTAGAACAGCAGCAAGTTTCCCTTAAGTGGATTGCCCAAGGTTTATCGAAATCGGGGAGAAAGTGGTCAAAGGTATCCCTCTCAAGCAAACCTACAATCAAGATACAAGAAGTCTCTTGTGTCCCCAACACACCCAATACACTTGTCAAGTGTATAGGTGCACTAGTTTAGCGAAGAGATAGTGAAATACAAGTGGTATGGATGATTATAAGTGGTAACGGTTCTGAAAAGAACTTCTGACGGGGAGGAAAAGGTTAAAGGCAAAAATATGGAAGCAAGCAAACATGCAACAGAATCTAGATGCAAACGGTGTTTCAATTCTTAGAAACAAGGCCTAGGGATCATACTTTCACTAGTGAACACTCTCAATAAATATATTCTCTTCATGATACTACTCTTAACTACTCTTCGGTTGGACACTCTAATCCATGGTAGGGCTATAACAACACTCCTCAAAGTCCGCCTTCCCCATCTAGTTACCCCAGATTGTCACCTTGAGTGCTAGATGGTTCCAACAATGTGACACCACCGGGATCAGGGCTAAACAAATCCCAGACCTCCGTCTGACATAAGCTTGACCTTGAGCTTGAGGATATCCTGTGAAGAATCGGTAACACATCAGTGACCCTACGACAAAAAAATTATTACAGCAAGCTCATAACTGAGCAAAGAACCAAAATATTACAAGCAGAGGTCATTGACCACAAACACCAAACAACGGAAGGCAAATTATGCTATTAATTATAGCAAACTTAACAAATGGCCTAAGAGGCCTGAAGCATAACGATGACGTCCCAGACCATAGATTCCAGGCTGCCGGCCGGGAACCCCAAGCTACTCGTCGGTGTCTATGTAGTACGGAACTCATCTTCAATGGAGAACTTACTCTGCCAAAAATATCAACAAAGCAAGGGTGAGTATAGGGTGTACTCCGCAAGACTTATGGCTGGTGGAGTTGTTTTGCCTAAAGCCATCTTTGTTTTGTAAGACAAGAGGGAGAAGAAGCTCGTCTAGTCAGAATATTTTAAAAGGGATAAGAGAGCGACATCTCCGAAATATTGATCATCATCTTTTGATATCCACCAAGTCATCATCATCTGAACCCTAACTAGGATCACCCCCTCGTACCCATGAGGAAGCATCCTTAAGCACACGTTGATCAGCCAAGTTTTACGATTAGGTTATGTGAGGCAAGGTTTGTTTACCAGGGGCTCCGCCGTATCGGGTCAAATCCCGAAGCCAGTACATGAAGATGTCAGGCAAGGTTTGTTTACCAGGGGCTCTATCGACCCTAATCAACCCGGTCGACGCTTCCCTACCTGTTATGAATGCACCTTCACCATCCAAATATTTCAAAGGGTTATCTATGCATATGTCGAATGGAACACCGAACTATGTGACTCATGGAATATACTAGGCAAGTTAATCAGGCGAGGGGTTCCCAATCCCCGTGTGGCTGTACGCTCATCTCAGTTCCAAAGGCAAGAACTCAGGTCCTAGTGGTGGCGAGGACTAGAAAAACCACATCCCACCATGGCCTCCCATACAAGCCTTAGCATGTTTAACCTTTACCACTGATCTCATCTCATCACATTCTCCTGTCATACTAGATTATCTGCATCTGATACATCATCTGGATGGACCAGACTCAATAGCTATGCATGGCTAAGAGGGACACTGATATAAGCTCTAGTAGTACACACAAGTCAAACCTAGTTACTCTAGGAGCAGTGTATCAGGTAATATAAGCTCAAAGGAAGTAATGCAACAGATAGGATATTCTATCTATCGATAAAAGACCACAGTAGAATCATATGCATCATGGCAGGAATTGAAATACTTTTGAAATCATAGGATTATATCATGGTGGGCTATGCTTGCCTTTTCCCGTTGGTGACCAGAAAGAAGATCTTCGGTAGGCTTGTACTTAACTTGGTTATAGTTAGTCAAGTATTGTTCGTCGATCTTCGATTGTCTTGATCTCGGTCTTCGATCTCGATCTCGATCTCGATCTCGACATCGTATTCTACCGGGAAAAACCAAACACCAAAAATAAAGGGGAAACAATCAACACATGACATATATGCAATGCTCAAGAAAGTATGATGATATGGCAAGTTTAATTGTATTGAATTGAAACCCTAAAACATGCTCGACAATTTATCAGGGTTCCGAGGGGTGAAAATCCTAACTCAGGGAAACTCCAGAATCACCTATGAGGGGTTACTATGTTATTCTAATTAAACTTGTCTTGAAACTTGTTGAACAGTGCATGATTGTAGGTTAAATAGATAGTTCTCATTTTTTTGTACATTTTGATATATTATACATATTTTTCTAACTTATAAATAATTAGTTATTGAATTTATAAGATTTAATCAATTTCTGGAATTATTAAAACCATTTAAAATGAATTACTGCATCACTATGATGTCAGCACAGGGGTGGGGGTCATTTTTCACCACGGCTAAGCTAGCAACAGAGACTGATAGGTGGGGCCGAGGACTAGTCGGCGCCACAGTGGTAGTCAAAGGTCAAAGAGGGCAGACGGACCCACGCGGCTACATCAGCATGACGCATGCGTGACTTCACGTCGCCAGCCACCTGCAGATGGTCATCGTCGCCGACGTTTCCTAGCACGTGCGCGCGAGCTGTGTATGTGGTTCGAACCGGGGCTGCAAGGCGAGCTAGCTAGTGGCGGCACCGCCCGCGGATGGTCACGAGAGCAACCTGTGCAACCGCGTCCAGCGACGGTGCACGGTGGCGTTTGTTGGTAGAGCAAACCAGAGAAGGAGGGAGGCAACAGAGTGGTCCAGGAGGACCACAATCTTACCCTCGACGCGCGAGAGGGCTCGGCGAAGGCGGAGGAGGTCGGAGTCGGCAGCAATGGCAGCGCCGAGCAGCGTCGGTGTCGGGAAGATGGGTTCGATTCCGATGACAGAGGGCATCCCAGCAAACATGCTTAAGAGGGGAGGGAGAGGAGGACATGGCGGAGCTCGTGGGAGGGTCGGAAGGGTCTGGGGTGGTCTCTAGCGAAGGCACACGGAGATGGCCGGCGGGTAGGGTTTCGGGAGATCATAGGGGAGAGAGGGGCAGAACGAGAGAGATAGAGAGAGGAGGGGATAAGGCTCTGAGGAGGGAGAGAGGAACACGAAGACCTCTTATCCTCCCGAGCCTCGGCAGCAACACGAATCGTGGCATGACGTGGCGATGGACCGCATCGGCAAGGACAACGAGTAGCTTCTCCTCCAGCGCGAGGAAGAAGAAAAGAGTAAGACGCCTGAAGGGGTACGGGCCGAGTTGGGCTAAGCTGGGCCACGATTGGGACGGCTACGGGTGCGCTGGCCAGCAAGAAAGAGGGGAAGGGAGCTGGGTCGTCCTGGATTGCTCTGCTGCTCTATTTTTTTTATTCCAAAAACAATTTTCTATTTCTGTTTCTATATTCTGTTTTGTATTTTCAAATTCTTTTATGTTTTGAATCATTCAAAACTACCATAGGGTGTTGTAAAATACAAAAAATACTATGGAACCCTTTTATTCAATTTGGGATCCAAACATTTTGTACTTTTAAAATTCAAAACCATTTTGAATTGATTTTAGAAGGAGAGGGAAGCTAGGGTTTTAGGGTTTTGTCTTATTTTTCTTTGCATGCATTTTTAAAAGAATGATTCTCATGAATGCACAAACAAACCCTAATTATAGATCTACTAAAACTGGGGTGTTACAGCTCTATCCCCCTTACGAGAATCTCGACCCGAGATTCCAAAGGTAGGAAGAGAGACAGAGAGAGAGACCCAGGGCCACTCTAAGGATAAGAGGGAAACACACTAAACAACATACAGAGTATCTCATTGTCAGCTCATGGATGGAGTGTTCAAAAACAACTCTGAGATGAAAACATGAAACACGTCAAGGTAACGGAGGAAACAAAAGGAGAAGGTTTCAAGTTGTTAGATAACTTGCCTTCATAAGGATTGAGACCATGGAACTACAGAAGAGTTTAAGCTTCTGAAAAGGAGAGGTTACAACAGAAAGAACATAACCACAAACTTCGATACGGAACCTCTACCAAACGACTTAAGTAGAGATTTCGGGTTGCAGAGATATGGATCAACAAAACCAAGCTGTTGAACTACTTTTGAAACAGAAGGGTCACTCTTTCATCCAATAGAAGGTCAAGACAGAAAGGTGTTTCGTGGAGAGGACTCATAAGAATCACAAAGAACATGTAGTAAAAGAAACTATAGATTACCAAAATCATAGTCACTCTTAAAACATGGTTGAGAAGACGAAGGAAACTCTATATTCATCCATGTATATCAAGATCTTGGCCAAAGATCATGATATCACTTTACACCACTGGATAAATAGGTAAGAAGATTCCTGTTGACACAAAAAGAAAGAAACTTCATTATCAGACTTTAATTACTTGGCACATCAAAACGATTACCAACGTAAAAGGGTCTAGAGGATCGACCGAGAGACATTTAGCAACACTACTTTAAATGTTCTCCTTGATGTTCGAGAAATCAAACATCAAGTAAAGGTCAGACTTCGTAGACAAAGGAAACCATGAGCATAACTTCTATAATCAAATTATAGAGGAAGCCTCATGAAAAGTGGTTGTCATTGCTGAATCAAGAGAATGTAACAAAAGGTCTTTCCGGCTAAGTGTGTCAATCATTACATCAATATTTCCAGAATTACAAAGAGACCTATGTCTAAACCTTGAGGAACACCAACCATCATTGTTGCTTGAGATTCAACTGTGGTTAGGTGGTATGATATTTCAGACTCAGCATGTCCGAATAGAAGGTTTCCAACATTTACCACAAAGGTACAGTTACTAGATTCTCAAGATATGGACTATAGTGCTAAGCTCCAAAAGGCTAAGCTAGATTTCTATACCCATGTATTAGCATCTTGTCG
This sequence comes from Avena sativa, assembly GCA_916181665.1. NCBI lineage: Eukaryota > Viridiplantae > Streptophyta > Magnoliopsida > Poales > Poaceae > Avena > Avena sativa. The sequence goes on from OV702281.1 coordinate 318,262,393, forward strand.
AAAGACAACTGCATACATATAAAGTACTAACAATAAAACACACATGTGTCCTTAAGAAAAGAAAGATAACTCTTCTCGAATCCACGGCGACATATTTTAACAATTGCACGTGAACCGGAGAAGGTTACTTCTAACATCCATAACTCATACTTTGAGATAACTCGAATATGGTTCTCGAAAGTTTCCAACATTAATGCCAAATGTTCCATACGAATCTAATCTATTATGTACGATATAAGGATGTCATCGATGGGATCAACAACAAACTTATCGAGACACTCCAAGAAGATGGACTCATATGTTGCTTGAACAAGGCGAGAATATTGGTTAGACCAAAGAACATGAAGATGTACACAAGTGAAATATCGCAAGTAGAAACGCCATCAAGATAGTCCTTGGAACTTAGTTTGATTTGACGATAACCCAAGTCAAATCAAAGATGGGGTAAGATAACATATCCACGGAAGAAATAATATATTTCTTCAGCACGAACAAAACTAGACATCCCTTTTATTAAGGAACTGAGTCGGTTAGAACTTTTTTCTTACAACTCTCCAAGTTGTTGTTTAAGCTCAACCAACTAGTTCAGGGTTATCCAGCACGGATCCTTGGAAAAAGGTGCAGTTCAGAGAACCTGCTTTCTCAAGAACTTGACAACACGGTCATGTGGCAACATGACGATACTTCTAGTAGACATCCAGAATATCACGGACCACCGATATGTCACTTAGTTCAAGAGGGAAACTTGCTTGGTAAGGAAAGAAGACATAGTCTCAGAGCTTTGGTATGAACCTAACTCTTTGACTGAGGAGAGTGCACCAGAATAATGGACTTGGTAGCACAGTCGAACTTTGCTTAGTGATAGGGTTAACCAATCACGCTAAGAATGACACAAATGTCCTTGGAGTTCAAAACAATAATAATTGCTAAGAATTTTATATAGCCACATTATTATGCACACGCTTCACTTACGAGCACGGAAGCTCGAAGAAGGGTGGGTAAATATGTGTAAGAGCATCACTTCCTTACGGGTTATGGAACTCGGCACGACCTCTTAGTATAAAAGAGTGTGACACTTTAAGGAAGAACAGTCAAAAGCTAATGAATGCTTCTTGATCTGCGGATTACAACACTTTGACTTGGTCCTAGATATGATGAGGTACTGGGGTTTGTTTCTCCTAGACATTCCGAAATGGTTTGTCTTGACGGACCACAAGAGTATCTTGCATCAGAAGACACAAATGCACATTTACTTCTTGGCTACCAACTGGTAGGTAAAGGTCGGAAAACAACAAGGGAAAAGGAACATTCTCAGGGTAGAATCCCGAGATGTGGATGCATAGATTACCAATCTTCCGAAAACCAATGCAGATAAAGGAAAGGGTGGCAGATTCACGAGTATAGATGTAGAGACTCACGAGGAGTACTCTTGTCGTGATCTATTTGGTTCCATTAAAGAACATCTGCCATAGCTAGTGGTAGGGAAGTCCTTAATTGTCACAATTCAATCGTGACAAAAACCACAAGCTTAAAGGCCAGAATTGTATTACCAGCCATCCTGAGGTAATGTGTGAGCATTAACGACAGGGGTCAAAGAAAGGATCTTGAGTTAAAGGTCAGCTTCATGTACAAGATTCACAACACTAGAATCCAGCACAATCAAGGATCTTAGGTTCAAGTCCAAGGGTTAAAACACAAAGAAAGGAATAATTACTACTTGAGTGACTTAGCGTACACTATAAGATAACAATCATGGGTAGCTTCCAAAAGATCTCCGCGAGGCAGGCCTGTACGCTCATCAACGATCTCCGCGAGATGTTCAATAACCTTGATCTCTACAAGATTAAGCTGAACCCAGACAAGTGCGCCTTCGGTTTCCCGTCTGGTCAATTACTCGGGTACTTCATATCCCAACGGGGCATCGAGGCGAACCCGAAGAAAATCAGGGACATACTGGACATGGAGAATCCAAAGAACCTCAAAGGCGTCCAACAGCTAGCTGGGCGAATTGCGGCGCTGAGCAGATTCATCAGCCGGATGGTTGTGAAGGTCCTCCCCTTTTATCAGCTGCTACTCAAGAGGGATAAATTCGAGTCCACACCCAAAGCAGACGATGCCTTCGAAGACCTCAAGCGGCTGATCTCCACATACCCTGTCCTGGTCATGCCAAAGAAACGGGAACCTTTGCCCCTATACATCGCAGCCACTCATCAGGTGGTTAGCACCGTACTTGTGGTCGAGCGACCCGAAGATGTCAAGACCCACAGGGTCCAACGCCCAATCTACTACCACTACAAGAAATCTGCTGATACATGACCCTACATTTTCGTCATAGAATCGTCATTGTCTATAATATATGACGATCTTATGACGAAAAACATATCGTCAAAAACTGAGCATCAGTAATTGCACATAACGACGTTTTCTACGGAATCGTCATAACCGTTTATGACGATATTGGATCGTCAAAACCGTTATGACGATCCAATATCGTCATGGGGCCTCTAGCTAGGCCAGGTCAGATCCTACGTGGCCAATCCTACATGGCAAAATTGTGACGAAATGAGATCGTCGTAGTAGAAATTCAGCCTGGTCCACTTTGGTAGCTGATATGGGCTTAGCCCATTAATTTAGCCTTTTTCTATTTATTTTTTGTATCAATTCTTGTCATCTAGATGGGCTAAGCCCAACATTCTAGCCTTTCTATTTTCTAGGTCTTAGTCTGTTTACATACAATTTCTTTTCATTTTTGGCCTTTTTATTTTGGGTTGGTCCCACTAGTCATAGAGGTCCCAGTTGTCAGGTTTGTCAAGTCAACAATCTGGCTTATCGGTAATTCATTATTAAACAGTTCAAAGTTCAGTGTTTTATTCTCCCATGTTTTAACAGAAATTAAAAGCTAATAATTCAAGAAGAACCGACAAAATACATAAAAATGTTTTGATAACAGCAACAATCAAGTTTCTTACAATATTTCCACCTTTTAAGTCACACATACAGATAATATCCCAGTAAGCTATCAAAATGTAACAAGTTCTAGACACTAACTAGCTACTATTTCCCTTCTGAGTAGGACTTCACGTGTGTTTGACCTTCTTCAGCCTAGAACACCAGATGAACCAAGAGCTTCTTCACGTGTGTCGGAATCTGGGAACAAGAGCAGACCAGGAGATGAACCTCTAACTTAATCTCAAATGCAATATGAACAAAACACGATGAAAGAATATGTAGTATTTAAACAATACTGCAGTTGCAACCTCCGCGGGTGATGAAGCACCCTGAGCCTCAGGCCAATGGGGGAACAAGGCTCCTTGTTCTTAGAGATCTACAGGAACGGGGCATGCTGAGCACAAATAAGCATATTATTATGAGCTTCTAATTAACACATGATTCGGTAACAAGTACATACTGCTACACAAGGTGGTGTGTCACTCATAAGTTCCATAATATCACGAATTAAGCAGTAGACAATTCAGAATAGTAGGCTAATAGCATTAAAATGGAACGTTGCAGTAGTAATTATAAACTAGTAGATACTACAATACTCAACAATTACCATCATAACATGGGCATCGAACAACCTGAATGATTCAATGTATGATGATATGGTACTCGCATCGATGATATACTAAGATTGCATGTTTCATCCGCAACTCAGGTATGTGCACTCTTTGAGCTCCAGAAATAATTTCCTAGCCTGTCATAGCAGAAAATTTGGTTCAATATCAGACTTGCAACAAACAAGAATTTTTGTTGATATACATGAATATATACCAGAAAAGCAACAATCTTTGAGAGTTTACGCTTGTATCAAATAAAGCAACAACATTATAACAGTGATGATCATATAAGAAAAGTAAACCAAAATCATGCAAGATTGCTGCTCTATATAATCAGGCCGATCTTTCAGACTTAGAACACATTTTTGAGTAAACAATGCTCAAATATTATTAAATTCATTGCTAGTATCAGGTGATGTTACTTGCTGCTACTCTCAGTGCAGTAAAATGAGATCATCCTAGCTTCTAATGCTCCTACATCAGTAGCAAATAAACCAAGCTTCTAACAAAATACTTAATAAATAATGAATATCTACAATCATCAATTATAGCTTCTATTAACTGTTCACTCGATAAGCACTGCAAGACAGAAATGAATCTATATAACAAATAAATCACATAATCAAGCAATAAAGTGATGCATGCATACTTTATTAGAGAGAACAGGCTGTAATACAGTGCTACATGTATACACCTGGTAGCATTACACCTGAAACAGTAAATGAGGTTGACATAAGTCATATGATATTTGAGAACATATATCTTATCAGTACCATATTTTCAAGCTTTGGAGTAAAATAGAACTAGTCAAATATATTTTTCAATAAGCATCTGCAAGCATCCATTACATTTTTCAAGCATATTAATAACATGCAAATAGAAGAGATGCCCAAGGATACATAGTTTCTATGCGACAACTAGCTAATATGAGGCACACATCTCATACAGGGAATTAAATTGAGTACAAATCAGCAGGTACTCCTATAACAAAAATGTGAACATACAAGATCCCTAGGACCCAACAAGAACCCTAGGAATCCTACAGGTCTAGCAAAGCCTATCTAACAATCTGGCATAACCTCTCTCGGGAACAAAATAGGTTCAGATCAAAATAAAAGGGGAGGATTCATGCATACTTGATTTAGTCCATCACAACCCGCGAGTTCAACCAGGTAAATAGAGCAAACATTGCATCCCAGTAGTAAAAACAAGATCCTGTCAAATTTATCAGAGCTATATCAAATCTGTATGAAAATATTGCAACATAGGATGATTATCTACATCTCTTGTACTTAACTAGAACCAAAGAGAAGACATTGTTAAATAAGTGACCTGTAGTAAGAAAGACCAAGTGTACTAGTTTCTGTTCTTATACCATATTAAAATGCTAGGGATAATTGACCAAAATAAGTGTCCCATATGGTACATGCGGATGTAAAGGTATTGTGTGGTCAGGGAGCTTATAAAAACTTAATATGGGAACAACAGAGACAAGTGAGACATGCATGAATCAATACTTAATAGGGGATGCCACTTTTCTAATTCTCAAAATTCTAATCTAGCAAACAATGATGAACAAGATTGCCTGTATTCCCTTTCTACCTGTTTCATCATGGATGCTCCATTCCAAAACATTCAGCAAGAACTAATCTAACAACCTAGAGCATCACCATACTAGTAAAATAGACAAGATCTCAAATATCCAGTGAGACGGCCATGCGTACGTACCGTCAGAAGGTGTCGCTGAAGGCGTTGAGCCAGAGGTAGGTGACGAGTCGCCGGTGACGGAACCGCCGCATGCACCTGTAGTCCACGGGGTCGATGATCTCGCCCTGTTCGACCCACACGGTGGGACCTGGGAATAGAAGTAGCAGTGCAGCCGGGTGTGCAGCCGTTGTGCTGGGCGAGGTGACGGTGGAACTCGGGAGGAGGAGTTGGCCACGGACGCCCTTTCGGTGCTATGTCTCTCGTTAACCGTTGGTGGGGTGGGCTGGTGCAGAACGAAGGGGGGTGGCGTTGGATCTTGTGGACACGAGAGAAGTTCATCGGGGTGGATGCGGCTGCAGGACAGAGAGCTAGGCAGGGTCGGTCGGCGGCGGGAAGAGTGGATGCGGCAACGGGGCAGAGAGCTAGGGAGGGTCGGTCGGCGGCGGGGAGGGTGGATGCGGTGGCGAGGCTGAGAGCTAGGGAGGGTCGGTCGGCAGCAGGGAGGGTGGATGCGGCGACATGGAGGGTTGATGCGGCGGCAGGGCAGAGAGCTAGGGAGGGTCTGTCGGCGGCGGGGAGGGTGGATGCGATGGCGAGGTAGAGACCTAGGGAGGGTCGGTCGGTGGCGGGGAGGGTGGATGCGGCGGCAGGGAGGGTAGATGCGGCGGCGGGGCAGAGAGCTAGGGAGGGTCTGTTGGCGGCGGGGAGGGTGGATGCCGGAGAAGTGTGGGGTGGCGGCGTAGGGGGCGCAGAGGATGGGGAATTGTGGGAGAATCTAGGGTTCGGAGGAGACTGCGGTTTCAATTATTTGCTTGGTGTAGAGTTTCACGAAAATGACCCTGGATATTTTGTGGTGTAGCACTACGATTGTGCGGTGTTTCGGTCATTTCCAGCAAAATGTTGGGGACGGGGGAGGCGGGAGAAATTGTGACAGGAGGAGGGAAATGGGTGGTGGGAGGGAGTATGGCGCTGATTGAATCACAAATGTTTAGAAGTCTTAGATTAATTTTACATGGGTGATCTGTGGGAAGAGTAGTTCTTCCTTCTAATTGGTTGCAGACAACTCACAAAGAATTCGCATAACTAATTGAAAAATAATTAGATAGATGGAAAACGACGAATGTTATGCCCGGAATCGCGGCATAGTTTGTGATAATGTGCCCATATTGTGCACTCATGTGCATCTTGGGATGGAGAACAATGTTGCAGGAGGAAGTTTTCCTTTTCGACGCACGAAAAAGCCATTTTCCATTTTCTGAGTGCCAAAAAACGAGGTGTTTTATGAAGCAACCACCAAATGGATGTTTCAAAATGGCACCAACATATTTTTCAAAAATACTAGACCAAATTATATGGATAATTTCCCAAATGGGGTATCTCAAACCTTTTCTTCCACCCCTCGTGAAAAAGACAAATTTCTGCCGAATCGGTAGGAAGTGGGTCCGATTTAAACTACAGGTACATGATCTAAAACCCATGATTTTTTGAAAAAATGATATTTAGACTCACAATATGCTATTTCTTCAGAGATCCAATGCAAGTTTAGCGAGGCTCATTCCCTAGCTAAGAACCTTCATGCCCGCCGTTTTGATCATAGATTGAAACGGGCATAAAAAATTCAAAAACGGTCAGATCAATGCAAATCCTTCTAGTGGTGTCATTTTATATGACATAGTTTCAGGGAAAAATACCAAACTTGGTATATTGCAAGTGTCTCGAAAAAACTTTCTCAGAAATGACCTATCATGTCTGAGGTTTCATGGCTTTCGGGCTAAACGACGAGTGTTATGGCTGGATTCGCGGCATAGTTTGTGATAATGTGCCCATATTGTGCACCCATGTGCATCTTGGGATGGAGAACAGTGTTGCAGGAGGAATTTTTCCTTTTCGACGGACGAAAAAGCCATTTTCTATTTTCCGAGTGCCAAAAAACGAGGCGTTTTATGAAGCAACCACCAAATGGAAGTTTCAAAATGGCACCAATATATTTTTCAAAAATACTAGACCAAATTATATGGACAATGTCCCAAATGGGGTATCTCAAACCTTTTCTTCCACCCCTCGTGAAAAAGAGAAATTTCTGCCGAATCAGTACGAAGTGGGTCCGATTTGAACTACAGGTACATGATCTAAAGCCCATGGTTTTTTGAAAAAATTATATTTAGACTCACAATATGCTATTTCTTTAGAGATCCAATGCAAGTTTAGCGAGGCTCATCTCCTAGCTAAGAACCTTCATGCCCGCCGTTTTGATCATAGTTTGAAACGGGCATAAAAAATTCAAAAACGGTCCAATCAATGCAAATCCTTTGCGTGGTGTCTTTTTATACGACATAGTTTCAGGGAAAAATACCAAACTTGGTATATTGCAAGTGTCTCGAAAAAACCTTCTCAGAAATGACCTATCATGTCTGAGGTTTCATGGCTTTCGGGATAAACGACGAGTGTTATGGCTGGATTCGCGCCATAGTTTGTGATAATGTGCCCATATTGTGCACCCATGTGCATCTTGGGATGGAGAACAGTGTTGCAGGAGGAAGTTTTCCTTTTCGACGCACGAAAAAGCCATTTTCCGAGTGCCAAAAAACGAGGCGTTTTATGAAGCAACCACCAAATGGAAGTTTCAAAATGGCACCAACATATTTTTACTAGACCAAATTATATGGACAATGTCCCAAATGGGGTATATCAAACCTTTTCTTCCACCCCTCGTGAAAAAGACAAATTTCTGCCGAATCGGCAGGAAGTGGGTCCGATTTGAACTACAGGTACATATCTAAAGCCCATAATTTTTTGAAAAAATTATATTTAGACTCACAATATGCTATTTCTTCAGAGATCCAATGCAAGTTTAGCGAGGCTCATCCCCTAGCTCATCCAAAATGTTGAATTCGAAGCTCTAGTTTCAAAATCATAGTTTAAAATATGATATTATCCCTACTATGGACTAATATGAGATTAGTAAATACACTATTTTAAAATAATCAAAGTATTTATAATTAACATCTTAAGATGATCTACAGAATTTTTTTAAAAAATAGAGACAAAAATCAATTCTTTTGGAATTGTTATAAAAAGATACAAAAGAATTAAGAAAACAAAAAAACAAAAAAACAAAAGAATAAAAAAACTACCTAACTATACCAGCCGAGATGGCCTAGTGCGTGCAAGGCCTAGTCCCTCCCATCGCGGCCCATATCGCTTCCCCCCGAGGCCCATTCTAGTGATAAATTGAGCCAGCCCAACAGACGAACTAAGGATATAAGGCCGCGACTTGTATATACAACATGAACGGGTGCACGGTCTTCTAATCATTTAAATGCATTTCGATTGAGACATTACGACGATTTAAATTTGTCATAATCTGCTATAAATAAATCTCTCAGCTGTGTCATATAAATTATGACGTTTTCGTATGAACAAATTACGACGATTTTGCACAAATCATCGTAATTTTATAGGGTTTTAACCTCTCCAAACGATATACGACCATCTTGTGCGAAATCGTCATAGATTTATGACGATTTCATTCCCCGTCACTATGAGAAGGTCACAAGTAAACACATTTCTTGTAGTGTACCTTAGCGAGGTACTTACCCCAACAAAGCAGAGGTACCCTCACTACCAGAAGCTCGCCTACGGCGTATTCATGATGGCGCGTCGGATGAGCCACTACTTCCAGGAGCACCAGATCATGGTCATCAATGACGCCCCGCTGTCGAACATCCTGAACAACCACGAAGCCACAGGGCACATAGCCCTGTGGGGCATCGAGTTGTCTCCTCGAGACATAAAGCTGCCTCTGCCTCTGGCTTAACCCTTCCCCTAGAAGTATGTGCCCTTACCAATAACTCCCTGACTCTCTCTAACCACTGGCCTATCCTACTTTGGTTAAGGTGATTGGAGATTGCTCAATCTGAAAATAAAAACATTCGATCCTTGCAAAGCTTCAGGACATGAATTGGAATGAAAAAGAAATGCGAGCGGCGCACCGCCATCAAGTCCCAGATACTCCCTGACTTCATCATCCACTGGATGGAGCTCCAGCTGCCGGACACTCTGGACATGTCATAGTCCTGGACGATGCACTTCGACAGCTCCAGGCGCGAGGCTGGAGCAGGGGCCGGCGTCATACTGACGTCCCCTCAAGGCGATAAGATGAAGTATGTCCTTCGGATGAAATTCCGTGCCTCCAACAACGAGTCCGCATACGAGCCCCTCATCTACGACATGAGGATGGCTAAGGTGTGCGGCGCAACACGCCTCGTCATCTACGGCGATTCGAACCTCTTCGTCTAGTAGATGATGAACGAGTGCAACGCTCACAGCGCCAACATGATCGCATACCGCGCACTCTACAAATCACTCGAAAGAGACTTTGACGGCTGCGAACTTCGGCACGTCGGCAAGGAAAGCAACAAGGAGGCCGACAAGCTCGCCAACATTGGATCCACCTGCGCTCGGGTGCCACCAGGTGTGTTCCTCGAACAAATCTGCGTACCCTCAATCAAGAGGAAATTCCCAAAAGGCTCAACCGAAGAAGCATATCACTAGGGGGTTGTGCTACCCAGAGGAGAAGAAGGACCAGAAAAGCTTGACACAAAGGTCGAATTGGTCAGCCTGATGCAGGTCATGGCTATCGAAGAAACATGGACAAAACCATACCTTTGATACCTAATAAACAATCAGCTGCCTGAGGACCCGACAGATGCCCGGCGCATATATCGCCGGTCAAAAGCCTTCACCATCATGAATGGTGAGTTATACAAGCACAGCATTTCGGGTGTGCTCCAATAATGCGTCACCATCGGTGATGGCCAAAGCATGCTCCAAGACATCCACGAGGGTATATCCGGCTATCATGCAGGTAGCCGCGCCCTAGTCGCCAAAGATCTACGAGATTGGTTCTACTAGTCAACCACAATGAACGACGCCAAGGACATCGTCCAGAGGGGCAATGCCTGTTAGAGGTACACGGACAAGCCACACACGCTAGGATCCGAGCTGAGGCCTATACCGCTGGCCTGGCCCTTCGCCCAATGGGGCCTCGACATGATTGGCAAACTGCCAAAGTCCTCGCCAAGAGGCCATGTCTTCCTCCTGGTGGCAGTCGAAAAATTCTCCAAGTGGATCGAGGCAAAACTGCCGTCAATTTTTTTGAGTCCATTGTCTACAGGTTCGGCGTGACCCATAGCATCATAACAGACAATGGCTCGAACTTCATCCCAAAGGAATTCCAAGATTTCTGCGGGAACCTCAGCATCAACATATCATACGCCTCTGTGGCGCACCTGCAGACCAACAGACAGGTTGAAAAGGCCAACAACCTCATAGAAAACGGCATCAAGAAGCGCCTACTTTGCCCACTCGAAAGGCTTGCGGGATCCTGGGCATATGAGCTACCCTCCGTCCGTTAGAGCCTACGCACCATACCAAATAGCTTAACTGGCTATACGCCCTTCATCATTGTGCACGGAAGCCAATGTCGTTCTACCCGCTGAGGTACGCCACAAGGCCCCATGAGTCATTTCTTACAACGAAGCCTAATCATCAGCCGCACTCGAAGACGCCGTTGTCACGCTTGACGAGGCACGCGACATCGCTGCGGCCCTCTCCATGGTGTACCAGCAGAGCCTCCGTAACTACCATAGCCGTCGACTGCGCCCAAGGTCCTTCGTCGAAGGAGACCTCGTCCTGCGGCTCAAGCAAGAAGGCCACAAGAAGCTCGAGTCACCCTAGGAAGGACCGTACATTGTCACCGAAGTCATCCCAGGTGGCACCTACCGCCTCAAGGACGTAAAATCAGGAGTCGAGTACTCCAACCCTTGGAACGTCGCACGACTGTGACACTTCTACCCCTAGTTACCCTTTACTTTCAATAAGGCTATTCAGCCAAGGCTACTCAGCCGATCAATGTACCTCCTCGTTTGCTATAAACAATCTTTTCCTTTACATTACTTATCACTAAACATGCTTGGGGGATACGCCTCACCTTACAACATCGTCGACTGAAAACAATGCATACAACCTGACTAGCTGACCATGTCAGGCTAACGAAAAGGACATGCACATTGCAAACGCACCACGTGCAAATAAATACAAACTTTACAAAGGGCATTACAAGCCCACTCGAATAAATACAAATTTTACATTATCTCGTTTTCTTTATAGGACCTAATTGTTCTGGAGCATAAAATGCATCCGCTCCTCAAATAAATCTACAACCTCTTTGGCATACTGCACCACAACTGCGTAATAGATTGCCACCTGGAGGAGGAGGTGGTCTGTCAACACCCAGATTTTTAATCCCAGATGCCTGTTATGCCATACATCGCAATCCCAGGATTACCATTTTTGCGAGACATAACAGAATTGGATACCACAGTACATCATCCATTACAAACCATACATAAGGTCTTACACAAATAAGGATCTCATGATCCAGTTCTTAATACAACTTCAAGCAGCTGAATACATAATAATAACGGTAGCGTAGGCGAAGCTCCATCTTCGGGGTCACAGGCAATGCTGACGATGGGAGATGATCCTAGTTGTCGTAACCTTCCTGGGGTCCATCCTCTAGGTACTCCTCTTCATAGTCTGGCCACGGGAATAGCCAGGGACAAAGCCATGAGTACTCTTTAAGTACTCGCAAACTAATACTAACAAGTGATGGGTGTTTTTGATAATAGAACACTAAGCTCTAGGGTTGTTTTGCAAAAGCCAGATTTATCTCTACTAAGATGAGAAGCAAGAGAAGCTAGTCACACTCTTATAACTCCTAAGTAGGAACTTGTATTTCATATCACAACTCTGTTGTGGTCAAGTCAAAGTCTCAATGTATTTCACAAGTCTTTTTGAAAAGTCTGACAGGGGAACAGTATGGCCACTCCAACTGTCCATAACCGCGGACGCGGCTATTCTAATAGTTTGACACTCTGCAGAGATTGTACACTTTCACCACAACATTCGATACATCCGTCAGGAACATATCCTGAATTAACCATACTCAGTATGCGAATAATCAATCCTAACCTTTCAATTACACGCCCTAGTATAAGCACCTCTCCTGTGAGTTTGGCCTCCCAACCATGACCACTATCATCTTGGGTACTGCATAGGTGGACAATCTTCACAAGGTACCCTCAGCTCAGACCTTGGCCGTGAGAGAACTAATACTAAGGTATATAAGTTTCCAGTCAAGCCCTACCCAATTCTCGGGTATTGTGGTTGTACGATAAAATTGGAATGGTATCGCATCCAGACAACCACCAGTTTTATAAAGGGCTAAGGCTCATGCCTCAACATTTTCATCACCATAAATCATCTGGTGTTCGGAAACACATGTCCAAAACATTTCAATAGAATGATCCATCATTCCAAGGTTTTCATAACCATTTTTCCACCAAGTATTCACATCTAAAGTTGATCAAGTTTTATGCTTAGCACTAGCATCTACAAGTGGGGGTAAGTACTAATGAGGGGTGGTAAACAAGGGGTGTTCTAACTAAGTTCAATCTCATGCCTTAGGATGACATCAAGATTATCTAGCTTAGGCCAAATTTTATGCTCTTTATGCAACCTTCAACTATCTTTATAGTATCTACAATTCACTTAAGTAAACTCTAAGTAATAGCTTTGATAAAGAAATAAAATAGAAAGCTTGTAAATAGAACTAGGATTGGTTTATCAAGTGGGTAGGATCATATATGCTTAGGGCATATAATTGGCATGGTAACAAGCAAGTATTGGCTTGCATCAGTGTCAATATAATCTTTCATAGGTAAAGTATCTTGCAAGTGTTAGCTTGCACATTCAACTAGTAGCATTAGGATTGCCTTGTGCAGAGCAGTGGTTGAAGTTCTCCTCGGCTTCTTCTTCGTATAATCCTCCTTCCTCCTCGTATCCTTGGTCGGTACTAGCGTCTATAAATAAATAAAACGATGTACACAATCACCAAACAATACTTAACTACTTGCAATCATCACACAAAAGGGTCCTATAGATAATCTATCATCATCACTAACATTACAAGGTTAAGGTTTGGTTTAATTCCTTTTAGTTTTAGAAAAGTAATTTCTACTCATTGAAAAACTACTTCAGGTTTAATATTCTCCAAACCAAACATGAGATCATGTTGACACATGTCATCACCACATATTTTAGTCCATGGTAATGTGATTTAAAGTGGTGTCACAATTTAATAAGGTTTTACTCTTTTATTTTAATTAAAGAAGTGACTAGAAATGATTATGTGGCATTCTTTTATTACTTGAACATTATTTCTATAAGTAAACCTATATATTTTTATATATTATTAAAGGTATGGTTAATTGTGATTTTTGAGAGTTGGAATCAACTCAAAAGATGTTATGGTTTTAATTTGATAAATGTTTGAATGCAGAAAAGCTTCTGCCTTGTTATTTTTACCAAGGATGATCTACATATCCAAATGACTTGAATCCAACGGACTTGGATTCAGCATTCCCAGACCTTTCTAACAAAATTGGTTTCATTCAATTTGGCTCACTGAATCGACCTGGGTTGATTTTTGAAATTAGGTACAGAAGTGTGTTTGAAATAAAATGGAAAAGGTTAATTTCAAATCACTGGGTGCGCGGGAAGTGATACTGGGCTAGCCTGCTAAGCACAGCGCTTACACGGGCTGGTTAAGTTGCTGTCCCCACGCGTCAGTGAGACGAGGGGGTGCGAAGCGGTATGGGGCGATGTGGTGCGTTCGATCTGGTTCTAATCCAACAACTGAGGGTCATCGTCGACGTTGGGCAACGCCAGCAAGACAGAAACCTAGCGCGGCTAGTGGGGGTCGTCGGGGGCTCACCGGGGTTCAGGCGAGGGTCGGCGAGGCGGGCGAACGACAAAGTCGACGACGGCGAACCTCCTGGTACTGGGAGCTTCTCCTGGGGTGGACGAAATCGACGGCGCCCTTCTTCTCCAGAGGCGGCCTGCTCCGGCGCAATTCCGGTGAAGCGCTGCTTGCCTTGCTCCGGGAACGGGGTGGAACGATCAGTGAGAAGAGGGGAGTGAGATGGTGTGCTCAATTCGGCTGGGGGTGGCCTCTATTTATAGTCGCGACGACGAGACCGAACGGGATGGGTAGGCGACGGTGGCGACATGGCTATGGGCGGCTAGAGGCATGGCTGAGGGTGGCGATCGCTGGGTGGTCTCCTAGCGATGCTCTACGGCTTTAATGCGCATGTAGGGGCGGTGGCAAATGGTCTGGAAAGTGCGATGGTCTGCGCGACAGAGGAGGCGTCTTCGACGGCGAGCGGTGGCTACGGGGCACGGGCGGTGAAATGGGCATGTCTGGCGTGTTCCTGGGACGGTGGGGATCATGTATACATGCGGCGAGGGCGGCGCGCGGTCTGTGGGCTTCGGTCGAGGGTGGCGTTCTGGCGCATGCTCGGCATGGTTGATAGAGGCATGGGCGCGGCGTTCCTGGGTGCTCTACTTGGTGTCTTCGAGGCAGGGTTGGTCGAGAGGGGGCGGTGAGGCATAGGTGATCTCCTAGACAAGGTTGGCACGGCTAGTTTCTTCCCTAGCTTGCTGTCTACATGTGGGTGGCAAGGGTGTGCTTCGGCTGTTCACCATTGATGGCATTGGCGAGATCACAGTGGTGCTAGTGATTAGTTAAGTTCGTTAGATGATCTACTAAAGCTAGTGGTGTCCAGAGAGGGAACAAGTTAGGCTCAAAACACTGCACACTATAGTGTTTTGATTTTGTTTGATTTGTGTCTGCAATGTGTTTGATGAAATGGCCGCATGAATTCAATTTTTGAATTTTGAAAAGATTTTTGGTGGGTGTGCTAGGTTGGTGCTGGCGAGTCTGCAGATGCTTGGATTTTGAAAGTTGAGCTTGTTTGACTGGTTTTTGAAAAAGTGGGATCTTCTCATATGATAAAGATTCAATTTTGAATTGTCATTTAAACTATGCATTTGAATGTTTCTGGATGATCACAAAGTGGGCCTTGATACTTTGTTATGAGTACAATCAAGGGGTGCAAAGATCCAGAAAAATTTATGTTAGGTTCTGAAAGTTTGAGACAGCCAAAGTAGGCATGGGAGTTAAATTGGTCAAAATGACCATTCCCTTATTTTATTTGTTTTGATTTACTTGTCTTTGAGAAAAGTTTGGGAATTTTTTAGATGATGTTTATTTCACCTAAGCATCCATTTACAAGCAAAGGTCACACAAACAAGTTGGTTCAAAAGAAATCAAAATGAAATGCATACTCACATGCATGCTTTCATATTTTTATTTAGCAAAGTTTTTGTTAACCCTAAATTTGATGATTAGAGTTTGATGATCCATGTTTAGTATGTTTGGGATATACATGGTCTAGCCTCTATCTCCGCAAGATTGACATCGCGACGATGCAGCCGAACGAGAGATCAGCCTGCCTTCACCCCTGCAATCAGCTGATGGCGCACCAACTCCTTGACGTGGCCTACATTCCTAAACCTCCCAAGAAGACCCAAAAAGCTGGAAGGAGCAGAGTCTAGAGGAAACATGGTGGACCAAACGGCCACAAGTGATGACCTCGCCTGCTTCAACACCCGAAGAACCTGGTTGATACGCCCAATTTGCATCACCATTCTATATGCTAATTTACCTCTATTCATTGATATTTGTCTTATTAGGAGGTACTACTTATGGATTTTCTTGTGTTTATGCATATTGGATGATTCCTGGAGGATGGAATGCCAGAGTCTGGATTCTGATGGAAAAGAAGGAGTTTCGGTGCAATTTCGCGAAGATCAGAAAATACCAGAAAAATATGGAAACATATTATTTTACCATAAGACGAAGGATGACTGAAGGAGGTACGAATGGGGCCTCAGGAGGCCCACACCCCCTAGCCGTGGGCCCACCTGACCCCGCGCCTAGGGCAGGTGTTGCCCACCTGCCCGGCCTCCGACTCCGCCCCTTTGCCTATATCTTCCCTTCGAAATCCTAAGGCTCGGGGAGCGACCACAGATAGATTTCCACCGCCTCTGGGGGCGGAAAACACCAAGAGAGAAAGATCTCTCCGGCAGAAAGTTTTCTGCCGGGGGAATTCCTTCCCGGAGAGGGGATACCATCGCCATCAACACCGTCATCCAGCTAGGCTTCATCGGGATCATCATCATCATCCACACCATCATCTCCACCAGCACCATCATCACCACTCCGTCCCGCTGTAACAATTGTGTTGGATATTGCTTTAGTTCTTAGGGGAAACTTTCCCGGTGTTTATTACTATTGTAGTTGATGCTTATGAGTGGAATCATTGGATTATTGTTTATGTTCATATTGTTATCCATTACCATATCATATTTGATCTTGATCCATATGATGTCTTGTGAGTATTTCGTTTAGTTCTTGAGGACATGGGAGAAGTCATGTTGTTAGTAGTGAATCTGTGATGAGTTATTATTCAATGGTTTAGTATTTAAGTTGTGGTGCTATTCTTCTAGTGGTGTCATGTGAACATCGACTACATGATACTCCACCATTTATGGGCCTAGGGAAATGCATTGTGTATTTGGCTACTAATCGCGGGGTTGCCGGAGTGACAGAAACCTGAACCCCCATTAGGACACCTTTGCACAAGGGAGCGTAGGATCTCAGAGTTTAAGGCTGTGGTTAGATTTATATCTTAATTACTTTCCTATAGTTATGGATGTTTGCAGGGGGTTTAATCACAAGTATGTATTAGTCCTAGGAAGGGAAGTATGTTAGCACAGGTTCGCCCACACAACACTTACAACACCAGAGAAGAGTACTCAGCTATTTGAAGCGAAAGCACTTGACAGAATTCCCATATGTCCTCGAGAATGTTTGGTCCTGATAAGTATTTCCACCGGCTTGTCCTTTGCTAAGAAAGGATTGGGCCACTTGCTCTGTTTGTTCGTTACTTCTGTTACTTGCTCTTTGTTTTGTTGCCTTGTCAGAAAACCACTAAAAATCCGTTTGCTAAGTATTCAGAGGGATTTCCTACTCCATAACCACTGTTCAGCACCTTCTGCTCCTTGTTGGGATCGACACTCCTAATTATCAAAAGTACTAAGATACACCCCCTATACTTGTGGGTCATCAAGACTATTTTCTGGCGTCGTTGCCAGGGAGTGAAGCGCTATTGAAGAGTGGAACTGGTAAGGGAAAACTTTCACTATGAGTATTGCTCTTATTATTGCTTGTTACTTTGTTTCCAATATGGATAACCCACTTGGTTTTCTGTTTGGGAAAACTACTACCACTTCTAGGGTAGTAGATGAACCACCTCCTTTTGAGATAGATCCTTTTAAGATACCTACAAGTATTGTTAATTGTGTTATGGATAATTATTATTTTGGGGATGGAACTGTCCATCCTGGTGATCACTTGCTTTTTATCCATGAATTATGCGGGTTGTTTAAGTGTGCAGGTAACACAAATGAACATGTGAAGAAGAAGTTACTCTCCATATCCTTGAAAGGGAGAGCTGAAGAATGGTATAAGCTGCTAAAGAATGGACAATCCATGGAATGGGAGGAGATGTCATCTCTCTTCTACTTTAAATTTTATCCTCCCAGTGAGATTCATAAGGATAGAAATCTTATATACAACTTTTGGCCTCTTGATGGAGAGATTACAGCTCAAGCTTGGGGGAGATTGAAGTTACTAATGCTTAAATGTCCTATTCATGAACTCGCTAACAATATTATTCTCAATAACTTTTATTCTAGGCTTTCTCTTCATGATAAAGATTTACTAGATGCTTCTTGTGCTGGATCATTCACACGTATGAAGGAAGAAGCTAAATGGGATCTTGTAGACCGTATTCAAGAGAACACTGAAGCTTGGGAGAATAACAAAGGAAGAAAGTCAGGTATAAACTATGATTATGAATGCATTAAATATTTTATAGGTACTGACAACTTTCGTGATATTAGTAATGTGTTTGGTCTTGATTCCCAAAGTATTGACAACTGTTTTAAAGCCTTTGCCTCTTACATTGAAATTCCCAAAAAGAAGTAGAATAAGTACCATGCTCCTTATAAAGATGTTGGTAGTCATGTTCCTGTTAGAAGTACTCAAGTTTGTACTACTAATCATATTGGGCATGAACCTCATGTTGAGAAAATGCCTTTCCCAGCTAAGGTAAAGGAGTATTCTATGATTATTAGTGCAAATAACAAAGGTATAATGAAAACTGTGGAGCCTGGTAAGCATTTCAATGTTGAACCTATGGTAGCTATTGTGAAATACATTGTCACTAGAAATATTGAGGATGAGCACATTGTCTTCTGTGAAGACGCTTCTAATATTATTCATCCTAGTAAGGCTAGAAAAGATAGTGTTCCTGTGCTTTCTATTAAAATTGGTGATCATTGCTATTATGGTTTATGTGATGTTGGTGCTAGTTCTAGTGCTATTCCTTATGAGATTTATAGGGAAATTATGCATGAGATTGGTGTCACATCCCAAAATTTTCCAAATTTTGAAATGTGAAAAATAAATAAACAAAATAAATAATTGTTGAAATTTAGGGTGAAAAGAAACTTTTTATTTCTAAATGGAAACTTAAAAACCCATCATGAACAAACTTTGAATAAAAAGGAATCCAAAAAATTTCAATCAAGTAAAATGCATTCATCAAAGAATGAATCTTGAAATTTAAACACTTGGAAAAGTTAAACCAAAACTCTAAAACCCTAATGGAAGAAATCATTTCCAAGATCTCTCTAAACCTTAGAATTGATCCATATAAAAATTCAGCAACAATCATTTTAACATGATCAAGAATGATAAATAAAAATATTATAAAACCATAGAAACTAGTTACACTTAATTTGGAACCATAGATAAAAACTTTTGAATTTAATAAGATGAAAAGAAATAATTTCCAAAGCTAATAAAGCTCCTATCTAAATCCATACTAAATTATGACCAAATTAATCAAAAAGGGATTTAAAAAGATAAATAAATATTAAATAAAATTATACAAATTGGAATCACGAAGTTTGGATCTTTAAATAAAAAGTTATGGATTTTATAAGATAAGGAATGGAATAAATAAATAAGGAATGTTTAAAAGCCAAATTAAATCTTGGCCAAATCCATAAGCAAATGAGATAAACTTAATCCAAATCCAAATGAAATAAAGGGATAAAGATTATTCCAATAAAATTATATGGCATTAAACCATATTCTAATTATATATGGATAAAGATAAAATTCCTAATATAAATGATTAATTAAATCATGAGAAAGTAATAAATGGAAATTTATCAAAGTGGATTAAAAAGTTATCAAATTAATTTAAAAGAATCATTTGAATAAAATTTTATATGGAATTAAAAACCACATTTAATTCTGTTTGAAATAAAAACAATTGCCCAATTTAAAATGATTAATAAATCATATGGAAATACTTTAAATAATTCAAAGTAAATTATTTAACACCCCATTGAATAAATTAAACCTACCTAATAAGGTTTGGTGAAAAATTAGAATTCAAATATGGGTTTGGAAATAAATAAAATCTTATTTGAATAAAAGACAAGTACCCATTTTAAATAAAATATAAACCATAAAAGAATAAAAGAATTATTCTAAAATGGACTTAAAATACCTATTTAAAATAGTATAGAAATATACTGAACATTTGAAAAAGGTTTGAATAATAAATCTGGATTCAAATGAATATTTGAATTTGAAAACAGAAAATCAAAATAGAAAAAGAAAAGGGAAACAGAATAAAAAAAAATGACAGAAACGACCCAGCCCAGCTAATCTAGCCGAGCAGGCCCATTTCCCCTCTTCCCCACAGAAAACGGTTCACACTACAAACCCTACCCCCACAACCACTGACCACCAGACCCTACCTCGTATTTGTCTCTCTCACTAAATGCCAGGCCCCACCTGTCGGTCTTCATTCTCACTCACCCCGCACTGACCTCGCCTCGACTCTGGCCGTTTCTGCTCGTTAATCCACAGATCAATTCGCGTAATCACGCCAGCAATTCCTCCCTTCGTTTACTCTCATTTAACCAGCACCCTCTCCTCTCCATTTCCCCCCAACAAGCGCCACCAGAGAGCCACCAGGTTGCTCCAATTTCCTTTTGCACCGGTGACGTCCCCAGGTAAAGTTCGACCGCGCCTTCCCCTCTTCTGGATGCACCCGTACTCGCCTCTTATGTGCGCAGCTAACGCAACCATTTTCGTGACTTGGCGTTGCCTGTACCCTCGCCAACGAAGACGAACAAAGCGAGCCCGACACCGTTGCGGACTCCGGTGAGAAATCCACGGCAACCTCGAGCGCCGCTCGGCCAAAGGAGACTATGTTGAGCATCAGCACGAACCAGCGAACCCGGTGAGCATGTTCCCCATCCCCCTTGCTTCCTGTATTAGCCGGAAGACCATCGCCTAAACGCGCCGCCGCCACTCGCTGTCGCCAGCGCCACCCAATCTTGACCATCTCGTCCTTGTCCGTTAGATCTCGATCCGTTGGCTACGATAGAATCACTTAAAATGAAAGGGTATGCGCTGATATGTGCCGCACGATTAACATTAGATCTGACGCTCCACGTTAGCTGATCCACGCGAACCGGTATGAGCTAATGAAATCATTCCACGTGGCCAGTGTTTTGATTTAAAACCAGAAACTATTCTATTAGATGTTAGATTTTTTTAAAACCATAACTTTAAATCTACACGTCCAAATTTTGCAAAATTTATATTAATGGAATTAGCAAAAAGAATTATATCCAACCATGTACTTCGTTTAGTAATTTTCTTCTGTAAACTTAGTTGTTTTTGCAGAAACATGTGTAGGCATATTTTGAATATAAAATTCATTCTAAAATTATTTTTGTGATAAAATCTTTTGTAAATGGATTATTTTGAACCTACTTACCATAGGAACCAACTTGTATATTTAAAGTTGTATTTTGAGAAACTAAGGAATAAATCTTTGAATAAAAGCATTCCTAGTTAAATAAAAATGTTGTTTATGTTTTAAAAATGCTTTTTGAGTAACACCTTTGGAAAATAATTTGAATTACACTCTCTGACCCTAAACACTAAGTTTTTGGATTTAAAAATATATTTGGTGAACCCTATCAAATTATTACCTTGTTTAAAGGCATTTCCAACAAAATAAAATATTGCTTTGACTTAAAAATGGTTTCTAGGTAAAACCTTTTGCAAATGGTTTTAATATTAAACACTTGACCTTAAAACACTAAAAATTGTGTTTAAGAATATATTTGTCAAAACACTAGAAATTATTACTTTGATTAAATCATTTCTAAAAAAACAAAAAGATTTAAATGGCCATTTTCACTAACTTAATATCAAATGGTTTTACTACTTTTATAAATGACCAATAGATGCTTTAGAATGTTTACGGCCTAATAGAAACCACTTATCCAAATAAAACAATCTTTGGCATGCTTGCATGCATTGCTTTGTTTTTATTATTCTATGTGATGAATTGCTTGAATGGTAGATTGAATTTGTGCCTTGATTGAATTGTAGTGAAATTTGAAGAGTGTGACTATTGCAAGATCAAGGAGTGAACCTATATTCTCTACCAAAAAGGCAAGTGTTGCTTCATACTTTTGTCCCATTATTTTCACTATGCATTACTGATATTTCTAAGTAGGACGCATGGAATTTTCTAAGTGTTAACTATGCCATGGGAAATCCTAGTAGATAAAACCTTAGTAGAGTTTTCCTAATTTAAGATTCCTACTACTATCATGCTTAGCTTAGCTAGTAGAAAACAAGGGTGGATTATATTCATGCTATGGAATATTTCTAAGTCA
The DNA here is from genome assembly GCA_916181665.1 of Avena sativa. Taxonomy (NCBI): domain Eukaryota; kingdom Viridiplantae; phylum Streptophyta; class Magnoliopsida; order Poales; family Poaceae; genus Avena; species Avena sativa. The sequence continues at coordinate 318,284,472 of OV702281.1, forward strand.
AGGACTTATGTTTTGTTTAATAGAACAACTATGTGAATGAATCACCTGGGTGGAAAGGGACTTGCATGGATGGATTTTTGTTGAGTGGTTACACAAGGCCAGGGGACTGGTGAACCTTGTGTATCTCACTTGTGGAATGCTACCCAGGAACAAAGAGATTTCAGACGTCAAATGTTGAGAAGCTTCAAGTGCAGCCACTTGGCATTATGGGCTCTGCCTGGATCATATAGGTTACAATAACTTAGCCAAATGGACAGTTGGTGGTAGGGGATGATAGCTTTGGAACGCGTCCATTCTGGTCTAAGGGAAGGCTTCTGAAAGATCTTGTCTCGATGCATGTCGAGTCTTGTGGGGAAAGTGCACCACCTCTCGAGAGAGTAAAATCTAAGTACTTAGCCGTGTCCCCGGCAATGGACAATTTGAGCATCAAGACATGGAAGCTATCAAGAATGTCCTCATCCCATTTTCTAAGTTAAAAACTTGTGGTTGAACAAAGGTTAAAGGATCTTCATTCAATGATTGGTAGATGCCTTGGGTGATTTTGACAAACAAAAACTTAGTGTTTTCAAATGATAAGGAAAATCTTTTTGAGCAAAGCAAGCCTAAGCTCCACTTAGCCAAATGCATATAGATAATAGATACTACCACTCTACCATAGTATCACTTGCCAATACAATTCAAATGTATTGACCCTTGTGGCTGTAACTTATTATGTTGCAGGTTTGTTTGATGTTAGTGAAGTGTGTTGATTAGGATTACAAGTCTACAACCAACATGATTGCATGTGGCACTTTGAAGATGAAGTACTCCATGCTATATATTTATTTCTGCTACATTGTAATGAGATAGCCAACTGAGCTATGTAAGATGTAATGAATTATTTTATTCCTGGTTATAAAGTTGTATTATGACCTTTGTTTCTTGATATTACATCTTAACTGTGGATGCTAGCTATTGATCCAGTGACTAACATTGTAAACACAGGGATCACTACCTTATTAAAGGTTGGGACCTCTACAATTGGTCCTTGTGAGCTTGAGAACATTGATGTGGTCATTCACCTTGCTAATAAGTAGACCATTTGCCCCATTGGCATTATAAGAGATGTGGAGGTTCTTTGTGGTAAGATTAAGTATCATGCTGATTTTCTAGTGCTTAATTCAGCATCTAGCAAAACTTGTCCTATCATTTTTGGTATACCTTTCTTGAACACTTGTGGAGCTATTATTGATTGTAAGAAGGAAGAATTTTTAAATAAGTTTGATGGAGAGTCTTATGTGTTTAACTTTTTGAAATTTTATAAAGCTCCTTGTGAAAATAGGTTGCCTAATAAAGATTTCAGGATGGAACAATTTGCTCCTATTGATCCAGTCTATGAGCTTGGACCTCTTTTTGGTAACCGTAAGTATGCTTATTCTGATGATAAAGTTGTTTCCAGTGACAGTTATATTGTCAAATTTATTCAAAGTGCTATCAAAAGTTATTTTGAGAGAGGGGAACATGGTTTTATGCATCTCAATGATGTTAAGTTTCCCCGTTTTCTGTTGAAAGATTTAAAGTTGCATCTATTTTGTCTTCCCATGCTTGTGGATTTTTGTTCCAACAATTCGTTTTCTCATGATACCCCCATGCATAGGAAGTGGGTTAGACTCAAGTGTGTTGGTTATTTGCTTCTTGATGCTCTATTTCACTTCATATATATATATATATATCCTATGTGATAATCTTTGGAAGTTTCAAGCCTAACTTAAAGGCATTAAAGAAAAGTACTTGTTGGGAGATAACCCAAGAGTTTTGTCGAGTCTTGGAAGTTATTACTGTTGGGAATATTCCCTAGAGGCAATCATGTATGATGAGATTTCCCATTGTATTCATAAAGATATTTAAGTATTCCTTGTATAAACATCTGATGTGTATCATTGAATATGTGATTCGGTTGTGGAACTATGCATTCATGTTGTTTGTACTAAATATCCCTTGTCATTGAGGTCGTGCTGGACACACAACTTAGATCAATGTAAAGTTGGCTTGATGACTCGGTTCCACTTGTCATGGGCATGGAGATGCTATTCCAACTTACACAGACTCGGCTAAAGAGTTTAGCGAGTCGGATTTACCCATATTGAGGTACAACGAACAAGTTGTCATTTGTATATCTCAATCAATGTAATCCTTAGACCTGAGGTTATTGCATAGTCCGAGTTGAGGATCACCGACTTAGGTTCTGTCAAACGCTGATCCATAACTGGGCAGTTATAAAGGCAGAGTTCGGGTCGACTGAGAATCAAGCTGTGTGATGTGAATAACCAAGATTGGATTTTGCCCCTCCACTCGGAGAGATATTCTCTGGGCCCTCTCGTGAGATATGATTCGGAAAGCATGGCCATGCACGACTCGGTTAAGTGTTAATCGAGGCGATCGACTAAGAGTTAGTCGGGTGAATCACTTATCTCGGATCGAGAAGAGAGTCGGACTATTTAAGGGATGAAAATTATTCGCCTATAGTCTGACAAGGTATATCGTGAGGCAAAAGGAACTCGGACGTAAGTCGCATTGGAAAGGCAAGTCGTCATGACTCTTTGGTACTTGGGATTCGGCACGTTCTGCTAGGAGCCGCTACCTACTGATCGATTGAGAGTCGGACTCCAATTGTGTCCAAGTAGCCATGAGCCTGCGGGGTGAGCGGGAGCATGTTCGGATTGGATCTGAACCTGTAATCTGGTTGGGTTGGACCTAAACCGGATTAGGACTGAGTTAGTGAGTTGGACTCATGGTGACTAGTGTTATATGGGATTTAGTGAATGGGTCGCGCGAGCAGAGCCCACGTTCACTCCCTATATATAGTGGAGCACCGTAACCCAGAAAGATTAATCGTGTCCGGTTAGGTCATTCCATGTGTTGGACACCCTAGCTCCACAGCAGTCCTGCCGCCGTAACGAACCTAGCAGTTCGCCGTCGGCGCTCCTCCTTGTACGTGTGGATACCAATAGAGGTGCTGTGCGATCAGCACCAGGACGATCGGATCGTGAGGACTGCACTGCATCAACTGACGCGCTTCATCAGTAATCCGCAACTGCGCGTCTAGTGGTAAACCTCGTGGCCTTCTACCTCAGCTAGATCTTGGGATCACCATGTTAGAGGAAAAGTTTTGTTTTATCTCTGTGTGGCCCAACAATTACCTCTGTAATAACCGCTCCTTATCCTTTTTGTTTTGGTTTTTGTGTCAAGTTCAACTACTTTTGTGAAGTAGAGTTGTGAAAAGTGGTTGTCCTGGGACATATTTTTGTGCTGCATTGTAAAAATTCGTGAGGGAGCTCAGTACTTCGGATGGAGCTGCATTTTTCGTTTCTTGTTCTCCAAGTTGTTACCCAACTTTCATCAGTTCTGCACTTTTTGATTTGAGCAACAGAAGGTATTCGGAAAAATCAATCTTTACCTGCTGGTCTGTTTTGACAGATTTCTGCCATCATTTGCATTTGCCTCTTACAGAAGCTTTTGTTTTGATGGGTTTTCAGTTGAAGTGTGCACCAAAGGTTTATTGTTTTTGCTTACACTAATGTTGTCTTTGAGTTTGTGCAAGGGTTTTGTAAAAAGGATATTCTCAGGAGAAAGAGAGAAGGATTCTACAGAGTTCGTCTTTGAATAGGTAAAAGTGGTGAAACCAGAAGGTAAGTGAAACCCCAATCTTTTTATATTTTTTATGTTTTTAATACATAAGGGAAGTTACGAGACCAAACTGAAGAGGAAATGGAGCCCGGGGTGGAAAAACCCACCCTAGTCACGGGCCCAGCCTGGCCACGCCTGAGGGGGGGGGGGTTCCACCCCCATGCTCCGACTCCGCCTTGTTTCCGTGTCAAAACCTTCCTTATGCATTGAAACTTCATAACATATAACCCCCCCCCCCCCCCCGGATCCCCCGAGGTTCGTGCATCGTGTTCTCGTCATGTTTGCATTTTTATCTGTTTCTGTCAGGAAATCTTCTCAAGTTTAGAGCACCATGGCCTCCGCCAACGACAAGGGCAAGAAGCCCGAGGAATAAGAACCACAAGTCCCCAAGGAGGAGGAGATTCCGGTAGGATATGAAGGTGACATGGAGGAGGACAAGCATCCGGACACTTGCGCTACCTTCGCAAGCATTGGATTGGTGGCACAACCTACCCAGCTTAGGAGGACAGCACAGATGTCTACAGGAGGGAGAACTCCGCGTCATATCCTCGCTCCGCGCACACTTCCTCCTATTATCCCTTGTTCTAACCGTACATGAAAGAAACACTCTAATTTGGAAGAATGGAGAAAGAATAACAAGGATTGGGATCCTTGGTCCGAGTTGATCATGGGGTGCATTGAGCATAACTCAGAGTTAATTCGTACTCTGACCTTCGATATGGAGGATTTGAAGAAACTTGTTGAGGAGCTTATCAAGAGAACACCACCACCGAAGGAGTAATTCATCATCAGGTTTGGCATCCCCTTGGATTGTTCCAAGCTTGGGGGAGTGCCGTGGTATCACCACCATTATCTTTTATCTTTTACCTTTTTAGTGGATTCATATCTATGGTAGAGAGGTTATCTTATAGTTTGGTTTGCATGTGGAAGTATCTATCCTTTAGTTGATTATCTATGTATCCCTTGGTGTGAGTGCCTTTATTGGAATATTAATGAGAAGTCTCATCTTTTACTTTTTGCACTTATTATTTTAGTTTGCAATCTCTATTATATGATGGATCTTGTTGATCAGTATTGGCACCACTCTGGGATCATCAAGTGGATCTAAATTGGTTTTGGCAAACCAAGTTCTGGTCAGTGGCTTTAGTTTGAAAGAAAAAGAAAGAAAGAAAAAAGCTTACAGGTATTTGGTATCATTTGTTTTCTTTCTTGTTGGCTCATAAGCTTAGTATTCTTTATTTAAGATTCTTTTGCGTTGAAGATTTCATGTTTGGCTTTATTACTTGTATGTTTGCTTGTTTCTTTCAACTCTCTTGCTTGCTACCCAGCCTTGCTAGCCAAAAACCTGTTTTCAGAAGGCATACTTCTCATGTTTCCAAAAACCTTTGAACCCAAAACTTTTGCCATTTGTGTCCACCATATCTACCTAGTAGCTTTTTCTATTCCAAGAAAATTATCAAGCTTCATCTACCTTTTAGATTAAAAACGTATTTTGTTATGTGAAAACTAGTTAGTAAAGCTCTCACGAACTTGATGGCACACTTTATTACTTGCCCCTAATAGACTTGAACCATTGTGAACATCGAAGTTGTATATGCTTGTATCTATACGTTGGAATTAGCAGCACCGTGTTGTCACGGGGAACGTTTTCAACATTGCACTTGTACTCTATACATAGTTGATATCGTGCTCTTTTGTCTATGGATGTCAATGGTGTGAAATAAAGAGGGAACTTGTAAGTCCATGGAGTTTGTATCTTGTGTTAGAGAAACGCCTGGGCCGCTAGCCTAAGCCATGCTTAATCATGGTGGAAACTTGCAGCATCACCATAGTGAGTCATCTATGAAGCATCCTCAATAAAAAGATATACACATGGTAAATAAAAAGATTGCTGAGATGCTCATTGTCTCCTTGACTTATCATTTTGGTTATGGGAAAGCTCCTGTACCATGTGCAAGGGGTACCCCGTTGGCGGTTCTCAATGATATGCAAATACTTACAATGACAAGAACTTACCTGGACCCAAAGTTGAGTATGCATGAGAAGTGGCCCTCATATTCAAGGGACATGAGATCGCCAATTTATATTTCGTCAAGCATATACTCCATCTTTGTTCACTTTAACCTTAATCATCTCAAGATGCTTATGATAGGGGCAATGAGGGCTCAAAGCTAGTAAGTACCATAATCTTTTGGAAGCTCTTTATGACTTGTAATCCCTTCTACCCTCTAAGAAGGGACCTTTCTCCAAGTTACCAGTTGAGTCAGTAAACCTACTTCCTCTCTACCTCCAACAAGCTTTTGAGTTGTTGTGTTTCAAGCATTCATATGGTGATTTATTCAATCATGTTATCTATCTTCCTTGTTTGCACAAAACTCTTATCTATTGAGTATTACTTTGAAAGCCTTCACTTGTGAAAAACCTTTTTGAGCAAAGAGTGTTCCTGTTTTAAAACTTCTACAAAAATCTTTTTGTGAAACTGTTTGCCAGGTGTTCTCTGAACAAGAATAAGTTTGCCAATTCCAATTATGATTTATCTTTATGCATCTCTATTGTGACTGATGTACTTGGTTGCAAGCTAAGTTATATAATGGTGAGTTGCTTTCTTCTATGAGTTGTGCAATGGTAAGTGTGATGCTTCTTGTTTGTATTCTTTTATCGGCACTTCACTCCATAAACCTGTGGACATGTTTACTGAGCTCAGTTTTCGCTTGGGACAAGCGAAGTCTAAGCTTGGGGGAGTTGATACGCCCAATTTGCATCACCATTTTATATCATAATTTACCTATATTCATTGATATTTGTCTTATTATAAGGTACTACTGATGGCTTTTCATCTGTTTATGCATGTTGGATGATTCCTGGAGGATGGATTGTCGGAGTCTGGATTCTGATGGAAAAGAAGACGTTTCGGTGCAATTTCGTGAAGATCAGAAAAATACCAGAAAAATATGGAAACATATTATTTTACTAGAAGACGAAGGATGCATGAAGGAGGGACGAAGTGGGGCCTTAGGGGGGCCACACCCCCCTAGGCACAGGCCCACCTGACCCCGCGCCTAGAGTAGTTGTGGCCCACCTGCCCGGCCTCCGACTCCGCCCCTTCGCCTATATCTTCCCTTCGAAACCCTAAGGCTCGGTGAGCGACCACAGAAAGATTTCCGCCGCCTCTGGGGGCGGAAAACACCGAGAGAGAAATATCTCTCCGGCAGATAGATTTCTGCCAAGGGAATTCCTTCCCGGAGAGGGGAGACCATCGCCATCAACACCGTCATCAAGCTAGGCTTCATCGGGATCATCATCATCATCCACACCATCATCTCCACCAGCACCATCATCACCACTCCGTCCCGCTATAAGAATTGTGTTGGATATTGCTTTAGTTCTTAGGGGAAACTTTCCCGGTGTTGATTACTATTGTAGTTGATGCTTGTGAGTGGAACCATTGGATTATTGTTTATGTTCAGATTGTTATCCATTATCATATCATCTTTGATCTTGATCTATATGATGTCTTGTGAGTAGTTCGTTTAGTTCTTGAGTACATGGGAGAAGTCATGTTGTTAGTAGTGAATCTGTGATGAGTTATTATTCAATGGTTTATTATTTAAGTTGTGGTGCTATTCTTCTAGTGGTGTCATGTGAACGTCGACTACAGGATACTTCACCATTTATGGGACTAGGGGAATCCATTGTGTATTTGGCTACTAATTGCGGGGTTTCCAGAGTGATATAAACCTGAACCCCCGTTAGGACACCTTTGCACAAGGGAGCATAGGATCTCAGAGTTTAAGGTTGTGGTTAGATTTATATCTTAATTACTTTCCTATAGTTACGGATGTTTGCAGGGGGTTTAATCACAAGTATGTATTAGTCCTAAGAAGGGCAGTATGTTAGCACAGGTTCACCTGCACAACACTTACAACACCAGAGAAGAGTACTCAGCTATTTCAAGCGAAAGCACTTCCCATGTGTCCTCGAGAACGTTTGGTCCTTATAAGTATTTCCACCGGCTTGTCCTTTGCTAAGAAAGGATTGGGCCACTTGCTCCGTTTGTTCGTTACTTCTGTTACTTGATCTTTGTTTTGTTGCCTTGTCAGAAAACCACTAAAAATCCGTTTGCTAAGTATTCACAAGGATTTCCTGCTCCATAGCACTGTTCAGCACCTTCTGCTCCTCGTTGGGATCGACACTCCTATTTATCGAAAGTACTATGATACACTCCCTATAGTTGTGGGTCATCACTGGTGTACGCAATATTGCGCCATCACAAGGACGATTGCTCGATCATGATCCATCCAAAATAAGCCACCAGCCTCCAGCTCTTGTTGCGTCAGGAAATTCATCCGAATTGTGACGCGCTCCTTTTCTTCCTTCGAAATGATATTCACAACTGCACAAACATTGGGTGAGCCAACATAAAATATGGCACACTCAAAAAGGCGTCAGTTCAGAGGACTCACATTGGAGTTGGTAACCCATATGCCGAAATTCTCCAAGCAAGAACTCTTCCCTGGCAGTGGCTCGCTCAGCCTTCGAATTCCACACATCCACATGACCGCGGATGGTGAGGATGTCCTTTTCCAAACTCCGGACGCGATCATGCAGGAAGGCCAACTGCGACGCCTCATCCAAAGATGGGCGAGGATCAGGCGTAGGAAGGGTGATCACTGGAGCCTCACCCGAAGGACCCTAGGGGTAAACAGGCAAAAAATGAATATCACAAACACTTTTGGCAGCAGTTAAAGGATAGACTGATATACATAAAAAAGCCACCTCGTGGCAAAGTGATACTTGTTCATTCAAAAGGTGTTACAAACACAACAAAAGGAGAAAAGCTATACTAGCTACAATGTAAGGGCCTAAGCGCCAGCACCCGGAGCGGCCTCGGAGCCAGAGTGCCTACTCTTGGCCTCTCGCTGCTGCTTTGCCGCATAATCGGCCAGGAGATCGATGAGCTTAGGCCCATAATGCTTACACCGGGAAGCAAAAGGGGCGAAAGCTACCTGGGAGCCATCCGCCGCCATCGGCATCCTGGACGTGACTTGGTCCAGGTCCAGTTCGGCCCTGGATGCCATCGCCATGGCCAACCCCATGGAGGCACTGATGCCCTTCTACTTGCGTTTGTACTCCGCTGGAGCATCCTCCGACAGAGCATCCACCAGCGAGTCGATGTCCTCGAGCACAACGCCCATGGGGTTGACATCCTTGTAGAAGCACGTAAGCACCTTCTTGTCTTTGTCCAGGGATCTCACGGCAGAAGAGCAGCGATCCTCGATCGATGTGGCGGCATCTGCTAGGAAATCCCCATGCTCCAGCATGTCGCGGTCAAATGCGACGCCAGAAGCATCTGGCATGAATATCAGTAGAAGAAATTCGAGTGAGGGAAAAAAACCAAGACATGGAAGACACTAAAAAGGAGATAAGAGCATATTACCAGAGATAGCCTTGGTAGCAGCCATGAGCTTGTCAGCCATGGCCTTCGACCGAGCAGCTGCAATGGCCACGAGATTCTGCTCACGGTCTTCGGCCTCTTTCTGCTGCCGTTGGGGAGCCTTAGTAGCATATGTTGCCTTTTTCTCCACCTGGCCGAGGCTCTTTTCAAGAGCGTTTAGCCTACGGAGAGCATTATTGTTCTCATCTGCGGTATGGAGAAAAACTGGATGAATACAACAACAAACTTGAAGCACTCGAAAAATAGTAGAGAATAAAAGACACACCTCGGAGCTGCTTCAGCTCATCTTCCAATGCCAAATGTTATTGGATCAGAAGATTGGCGCTATGGACAAAAGGCTGCAAAGAAGCAAGAAAAACCCGATGAATAAAGGGCACGGGGGCTTCCCCTATGCAAACAGAAAGAGCAACACTTACGTGTTCAGGCGTGGACTCCGATGGTTTGCATACATTCTTCCGAGTCACGGGTGCACGAGCCTCCCGCTTCGTGGAGCTCAAATCCTCATTCTTGGAGTTGGCCACCACCTGGGGAAAAGAGGCTGCCGGCTTCGATTCTGCAATGACTTCTTAGGTGTCCCCGACAAGGGACTCCTCTGAAGGGTTACTAATAGCACTTATCAAATCAACAACAAGCTAAAACTTCGAACATGAACATGGTAACAAGGCTCAAGCAAAATGACTTACGATTTGATGTCCGACAAATTGAAGGCAAGAGCCGCCTTCTCCTCACCGTCCAAATGGGCACGGCAGGAAAAGGTGCAGACGACACACCCTCATCCTCACCGTGCTGCTCGAGGAAGGACGAACCCTTTGGTATTGGTGGGTTCACCCCATCTGAAGATTCACTCCCGGAGTGTTTTCGAAGCTGCCCTTTGCTCGGCTCGAGGGCTCCCATGGTAGGAGACTGCACCGGAGGAAGCTCAGAATCAGACTCCACCATTTCATTATCTGGCGCAACTGGGAACTTCTCAGGTAGAGGGGTGTCATCCCCGCTACCTTGAAGTCCTGCAAATCAAAGACAAGAAGATGAAAATTATCAGTACAAATAACAAACAGCTAGCACTCGAAATAGTGCTACGTGCAACTACAAGTTTTTCACCTGCGGGACTACTTTCATCACACTGAACGAGGAGGTCAAGGATTTCCACGGGAGGTCCTCATCGGCCTTGAACTTCAGCAGGGGCCGAAGAGCTCTATCAAGATCACCCAAAGACAACTCCTTAGGCGAAACCCTTGTCGGATCGCTGCGGCCAGCATACAGGAACATCGGGTGCGCACTCGCTTGGAGCGGCTGCACCCGACACTTGAGGAAGGTGCGGATAATGTCGACACCGTTGACCTCCTTGCTGGCCAATAGCTGGAGTGCCTCTACCCACTTGTAGAGATTCTCCACCTCCGCCGTTTCACCCTCTAAGACATCATTTTTCCACGACCTCTTTCGGATGATCTCTTGGCCGGAGTCGAAAGGGGGGAGACCATAATGCTGACCGTCCAGTTTGAGGTCTCGGATGTAAAACCACTTCTTGCGCCAGTACTGGGCGGACTCGCAAATGGAAAGGGAGAAGAATTGAACGGTGGAGCGGATGGAAATGATGCAGCCGCCGAGCGGATAAACACCGCCGGTGCCGGATTGTCTCTTCACGGAATAGAGTTTCCGGAAGAGGCCAAAGTGCGGCTCGATACCGATCCAGCACTCGCACAAGGTGATGAAACAATCAATATGAAGAAGAGAGTTGGGAGACAGATGATGCAACTGAATTCCGTAGAAAAAAGGAGTCCACGAAGGAATTCATGGACGGGCAAAGAGAGACCCCGGATGATAAAAGCGTAGAACATCACCCGAAACCCTTCGGGTGTGCGAGGAATTACCTCTTGGCCAGGAAGGACGACGTCATCCTTCTCCTTGGAGACAAGGTCGGAATCACGCAGCTTGCGCAAATCCGCCTCACGCATCTCTGTGCGATTCCACCCGCCGTCGGTGACGCGGGCTGTGGCTGTGACCTTCTTGCGATTGTCGGCGGCGCTCGATCCTGCTCCAGCAACCGCCATATTTTTTGTTTTTCCCATCTTGGAGCGGCGGGTGCAGCGATGCGAACGGAGGAATAAGGAAGGAAAGGTGCAGAGAACGTGTAGTGCGCAACGCAAAGCAAAGAGCTCAAGGAAATGGTGGCAATGGAGACGAGGCAAGAGCAAATGGCGATGGGTAAAACATTGTTTTTCCCCGCGGGTGTAAAAGGATGAAGACGACGCACTGGAACCATCGATTGAGAAGCCCTAGCGTGCAACTCAGATCTCACTGTACATGTGTCAACACCAAAACGAACCGTCGCTAGCACGCCATCCACTACACGTGGAAACCAAGGAGATGCCGTAATTTTGGCCACGTCTACGCGTGACTAGTCAACGTCAAGTCAGGCGGTGGGATCCACGATCGTCTCGTCCCATCATCTTTGTTGCCGCAGATGGTTGAGATCACCAATCGTCAACAATGATGTCATCAAGGCAAATCCAGCAATGGCTCAAAGATTTTGACTAATCATACAAGTACTTACTAGAATTTGCGATTCGAGAAACTACTTTGGGGCTACTCCTACTAGGAGCATGATGTTGCGGACGTGGAGCACTTCGTTGGAAACCCCAAGAGAAAGGTGTGATGAGCACAGCAGCAAGTCTTCCCTCAGTAGAGACCGAGGTTATCGAACTAGAAGGAGGAAGGAAACGTCAAATAGGTGTTGCAAGCAACGCGGAGATCTGCACAACACAGACTCAAGACTTTGCTCCAACGAATCAGTGAGGTTGTCAAGCTCACCGGTTTGCTGTAAAAAAGGATTAAAAGTATGGCGTGGAAGGTAATGGTTTGTAGCAAGTAAACAAGTAACAGTGGAATATGTATCAATGGTAATGATTGGACCAGGGTCCATAGTTCACTAGTGGTGCTCTCCTTAGATAAACAACATGGCATGAAGGGTAAACAAATTACAGCAAGGCAATTGAGAGGAACTGAGCAAGGCATAACAATGCAATTACTAGTCAGAAAGATCCTATGAGATTCGATTGGGCAATACAACAATACCAACTGCATCTATGACTAGAAGTCCACCTTCAGGCGACACCCTCTAGTATTAAGTTGCAAGCAACAGACAACTGCTTTAAGCAAAGTGTGTAAGGTAAACAGTCCACATGTTCCATAAAAAAGAGACCGTTGTTTTCTCCCCGGTAGCAACATCACATCTACAACCGAAGAGATTATTGTCACTTCCCTTGGAAACTAGAGGCATGAACTCTCTATCGAGCATAAATACCCCCTCTTGGAGTCACTAGCAACTACTTGGCCAAGATAGCTACTAACAACGGAGAGTATGCAAGATCACAAACAACACTGACATGATAGAATCATAAAGACAAAACCATTAATCAAACCAACGTAATAATCTCAATATCCATTGGATCCCTACAAACACAACATGCATGATTACAAATAGATTAGATCTTGATCACGAACGGAGCTCACAAGATCTATACATGAAAGCACAAAGGAGGAGATACAACCATCTAGCTACTACATGGACCCATATTCCAAGGTGGAACTACTCACGCATCATAAATGAGAGAAGGCCTCTAGGATGATCTCCCCTATGGCAGGGTGCCGGGAAGAACTTTAGATCCCCCCGATCTAGGGACGATGATGGAGGCGTCTACAGATGCTTTCGTGGAGATTTGATATGGTCCTTATGGTTTCTGCATTGGGGGCTTATTATAGGCAAAGGAGGAGGCCGAGGTGGCGGCCAGGGGCCCCAAACCCTACCCAGGCACGGGACAGGTCCCACCCGCGCCTAGGGGGGTCTGGGCGCCCTGGCTTGCGTCTTCGTCTCGTCTTCTGGATTCTTGTTCCCCATGGAAAGTAATTGACTTTAACGTTTATCCTGTCCAAATCCGAGAATAATTGTTTACTACCTTTTCTGAAACCAAAAACAGCAGAAAGCAGGCAAATGGCACTGTGCCAACTTGTTAATAGGTTAGTACCAGAAAACATGTCAAAAGCACCTCAAAGTGTAGACAAGCAAAGCAAAGTAGATACTAAACAAGCATGGAGCATCAAAAATTATAGATACGTTTCCGACGTATCAAGCATCCCCAAGCCTTACTCATGCTCGTCCTCGAGTAGGTAAATGATAAAAAGAATAATTTTTGAGGTGACATGCACCCTCACAATAAAGATCCAACCATTTGCAAGCATTGAAAGCTGGGATCAAAGAACTCTAAACATGTGCATGAAAGATGGAGTTCTAATAATAGGACATAGTAACTATGCATGCAACATGACAAGCTACAAACAAAGATCATGAATAACATGCATTGAAAAACGTTTGTTCGTTTCACATACAGAAAACATAGCATAGTGGCAATCAGCTTGTCCCTCATAGAGTAGCAAATAGATGCATAGAACACCTTCAAAGTTCACAAGGGTGACTAGAAACAAATAGCACAAGAACAAGTAATATCACAATATGCATCAATCAATAAGCTTTGGAACATTGCACACAGAATGACAACTATGCTCTCTTAATGGTGCCTAAAGGTAGAAGGTGGAGACTCAATAATAATGGTGGCAGAAAGGCCTTTTGTAAAGGAAGCAAGGATTTCAAGTTTCAAAAGGAGCTTCCAAAAATTATGGTACTTGTTAGCTTTCATCCCACATTGCCCCTATCATAAGCATCTTAAGGTGATTAAGGTTAAAGTGAACAAAGATGGAGTATATTCTTGACGAAGTATAAGTTGGCAATCTTAAGTCCCTTGAATACGAGGGCCACACTCATGCTACTCAACTTTAGTCACCTGTAAGTTCTTATCACTGTAAGTATTTGCATATCATTGAGAACTGCCAACGGGGTACCCCTTGCACATGGTACAAGAGCTATCCCATAACCAAAATGACAAGGCATGCAGACAATGAGCATCTTAGCAATCTTCTTATGTACCATGGGAATATGGTGTTTTTCCCTGTTTCCTCTTTTTTCAAGGTGTCTCTTTTTTTTATAAGAAGAATGATTCATAGATGTCACTATGGTGATGCTGCAAGTTTCCATCATGATTAGGCATGGCTTAGGTTAGCAGCCCAGGCGTTTCTCTAACACAGGATACAAACTCCATGGACTTACAAGTTCCCTCTTTATTTCACACCGGTGACATCCATAGACAAAAGAGCATGATATCAACTCAGTACAAAGTACAAGTGCGATGTTGAAAACGTTCCCCGTGATAGCACGATTCTGCTAATTCCAACGTATAAGTGCAAGCATATACAACATAGATGACACAATGGTTCAAGTTTATTAGGGGCAAAGAATATAAAGTGTGCCATCACGTTTGTGAGGGCTTTAATCAATAAGTTTTCACATAACAAAATAGTTTTTAATTGGAAGATAGCTAAAAACAAGAATATACTTGGAATGGTGTAACACACTATGTATAGGAGTTTATGGTGGACACTTTGGAATAACTTGGTTTCTTGGGAACTGGAAGCATGAGTAGAACTTACTCATACAAGTGGAGGCTAGCAAAAGATTGGGAGCAACAAACTAAGAGAGCAATAATGGCCATAATCATGCAGTGCAAACAAAGCATTACTAATCAAAGCAAAGAGTGTTACTACAAGTCAAGGACTAAATGATCATAGAGGCTAATGGTGACTTGCGAGAGTCATAACATGGTGTAAGCATGTGCCAAGTCAACCCAAGCAAAGCATCAAAGGAGAATACCAAAATACTATGCTTTTGCATGCTAAAACAACGCATAATTTCTTCAAGGCACACTAAGCAATCCCAATTGTTTGGAACAAGACATGCTACAGAAATAATCACTAAGCATAAGGTCAAAAAACACCTAGCATGTCATTCTATAGTCTAAGTCACAGTCAATGCAAGCTCCTCTTGCACTTCAAGCAAGAACTTACTACTCCTTTCCAACACCAAGCAACTTATTTGCAAAACAACATAGCGAGAACGGGGGTACAACCTACTTAAGCAAACTAAACAAACTAAGCAAAGAAAACGAAAACTAAGACGCTCCAAGAACAACACAACTGTGCATGAAACAATAAAAACGAAGTGTCTAGACAGACCTGAGCTTTTTATTGATGAAGAAGGGGATGCCTTGGGCAACCCCAAGCTTTGACGCTTGTACCTCTTGGATATTTCTTGCGATGACACCGGGGTGTCATCCCCAAGCTTGATCTTTTGTCCATTCTTCATCTCATTACATCATTCTCTCTTTACACCTAAATTTTTTCCTTCATACAAAACTTCACACAATCTTCATTAGCAACATTCGTTTATTCAAAAGATACTAGACCTCTGGCAAAGCTTTTAAACAGAAAGTATTTTCCAATGATAAGGAAAACGGTAATCGTTAACTTCTCGGTTGGCTTGGGAGTAGCGACTAATCAGAATTCAAACGATTAACTGATTTAATCGGCCGGCAATTAATCGGTGCAGCCTACAATAATTATCACCTAAAACACGTATGAATCCTCTTACACCTCAACCATCTATCCTATTAAAGGCAGCCTTAAGAAACCGGATGAGATTCTCAAGGCGCTCGAGCTCTTGTATCTGAGGTCTGGTCGGCAACTACGAGGAACTGGTCAACAACGAAAAAGAACTGGTTGGTGATGGTGGAAATCAAGCTCCTGGAGGCAGAGATCGAGCGGGAGCTTCATAAAATCTACTTCATTAGGGCGGGCTAGCGGATGGATGGGCGATATGTGTTGATAATTTTGCAACTTTTTAGACCAAGTGTAGTGGTTAATCGGGAACATACCTAGTAATCGCAGTGTCAGACCTATTAACCGGGTTAAACGATTAACACAAACGATTAGTGGTAATCGACACGGTCACGTCCCTAGTAGCGATTAATCGGCCTATTAATGGCTGATTCGGCCTATTTTTTGAACATTGGTGTTTTCACTAAAAACACAAGCTACTGTAGTATCTCGTTCAAAAAGCTCAATTCACCTAAACAGAACTCAAAAAGGAATCAATAAGAAGCAAATGCAAATAATGGCAGAAATCTGTCAAAACAGACCAGCAGGTAGAAACCGATTTTTTCGAACATCGTCTGTTGCTAAAATCAAAAAGTGTTGAACTAACGAAAGTTAGATAACATACTGGGGGATTTATTCATAAACTTTGAGATCAATCCGAGTTACATAGACTCCTCATGAAATTTTTTGGTGGAGGACAGAAATCTGTTTCGGGACAGCAACTCTCCAAATCTTACTTCCCTCTCATTAGAGGTCATTCTTGGCACAAAAAAGCAAACAAAAAGGATAAGGAGAGGTCGTTTATGAATTAATAACTTACAAGACTCAACGAAACTCTTGGGTTATCTCCCAACAAGTACTATTCTTTAGTGCCTTTAAGTTAGGCACAAGAAGCAAGAAGAATCAAGTATTTTCAAATGAAGAATTGAGATCAATACTTGCAAAGTCTTCAACTATGAGAGGTATCTCATCCAAATGGGTTTTGGGGGATCCTTTCTCATATCTCTTTGGTTTACTACTTTCATCAAAAGGATTTTCAGGAACAATCCAATCAAAATTCTTTTCAAAGGCCTCATGCATCCCAACAAGCTTAAAGGGTATGGGTATCTTAAATTCATCTGTAGGCTTTGTTTTATCTGAAGTACCCACAACATCTACACATGATACTAGCATATTGAAACACTCAGAGACATTTTTGGCTTCCCTAGCAACATCATGAAACTCTTTGAGTAAAGTTTCAAGAATAAAATCTCTCTTTTCAGCATTCTTTTCTTCTTTTAGTTTTAAGAACAAACTTTGCATCATGGGGTTAAGGCTAACAAACATAGCCTCCAACATATGAACTAAAGAAGCCGAAGCAATTTCATAATTAGGAGCAAGCTCTGCTATAGATTTATCCTCAATATCCTCATGCTTTCTAACATAATTAAAGAATTCTTCAATATTATCTTTCCCAATTATGGAGCCACTACCTATAGAAAGGTCCTTTAGGGTGAACTTGGGGAGAAACATGGTGAGCTAGAGCAAGGTGGCAACTAGAGTAGGAACTAATTTTTTTGTGTTTTTGAATAAAGAAAGCAAGCCAAACTAGACTAATTTTTTTGGTTTTTTTGAAAAGAGGCAAACAAAACCAAGCAAAAGAAACAAAGAAAACTAAAAAGAAAGTAAAGAGAAAGGAAGTGAAGGGCTCCCCTAGTGAAGACGTCCTTAGCCTCCCCGGCAACGGCGCTACAAAACTTGTTGATGGTGCTGACGTGGAGCACTTTGGTGGAAAACCCAAGAGCAAGGTGTGATGAGCACATCAACAAGTTTTCCCTCAGTAGAGACCGAGGTTATCGAACCAGAAGGAGGAAGGAAACATCACACAGGTGTTGCAATCAACGCGGAGATCTACACAACACAAACTCAAGACTTTGCCCCAACGAATTAGTGAGGTTGTCAAGCTCACCGGTTTGCTGTAACAAAGGATTAAAAGTATGGTGTGGAAGGTAATGGTTTGCAGCAAGTAAACAAGTAACAGTGGAAGATGTATCAATGGTAAAGATTGGACCGGGGTCCATAGTTCACTAGAGGTGCTCTACTTAGATAAACAACATGGCATGAAGGGTAAACAAATTATAGCAGGGCAACTGACAGGAACTGAGCAAGGCATAACAATGCAATTACTAGTCAGAAAGATCCTATGAGATTCGATTGGGCAATACAACAATACCAATTGCATCTATGACTAGAAGTCCACCTTCAGGCGAACCCCCTCCAGTATTAAGTTGCAAGCAACAGACAACTGCTTTGAGCAAAGTGTATAAGGTAAACAGTCCACATGTTCCATGAACAAGAGACCGTTGTTTTCTCCCTAGTAGAAACAACTCATCTACAACCGAAGATATTATTGTCACTTCCCTTGGAAACTAGAGGCATGAATCCACTATCGAGCATAAATACTCCCTCTTGGAGTCACTAGCAACTACTTGGCCAAGATAGCTACTAACAACGGAGAGCATGCAAGATAGCAAACAACATAGACATGATAGAATCATAAAGACAAAACCATTAATCAAACCAACATAATAATCTCAATATCAATCCGATCCCCGCAAACACAACATGCATGATTACAAATAGATTAGATCTTGATACAGATTAGGAGTTCACAAGATCTATACATGAAATCACAAAGGAGGAGATACAACCATCTAGCTACTACATGGACCCATAGTCCAAGGTGGAACGACTCACGCATCATACCAGAGAGAAGGCCTCCGAGATGATCTCCACTCCGGCAGGGTGCCGGGAAGAACTTCAGATCCCCCCCCCCCCCGATCTAGGGATGATGGTGGCGGCAGCTAGAAACAATTTCGTGGAGATTTGATTGGGTCCTTAGGGTTTCTGCATCGGGGGCTTCATATAGGCAAAGGGGGAGGCCGAGGAGGCGGCCAGGGGACCCAAACCCTACTCAGGCGCGGGGCAGGGCCCACCCGCGCCTAGGGGGTTCTGGGAGCGCTGGCTTGCATCTCCGTACCATCTTCTGGATTCTTGTTTCCCACGGAAAGTAATTGACTTTGACGTTTGTCCCGTCCTATTCCAAGAATATTTCTTTACTAACTATTCTGAAACCAAAAACAGCAGAAAATAGGCAACTGGCACTGTGGCAACTTGTTAATAGGTTAGTACCATAATACATGTAAAAAGCGCCTCAAATTGTGGACAATCAAAGCAAAGTAGATACTAAACAAGCATGGAGAATCAAGAATTACACTACGTCGAGTCTACGACTACACTACGGACTCGGGGGCTACTCCCATAGGGAGCGCTGGTCGCGCATTCGAAAAAAATGCGTCCTCTGGATTACTGCTGAAAACGACTGAACTAAGGTTTCTGCTTGAGTCTACGACACGAACAGACACTCAGGACTACTCCCATAGGGAGCGATGGTCGCGCACCCTATGAATTATTCGACCGAGATCCTTCGGATCAAATACGACAAATATCTTTTGGCAACTTTGCCCAATATAACGCTAAGTGTTAAACAGTCTCCTTGGCCACCCGAAACACCTCCGCGGTGATAAAACTTTGGATGCTGTGTCTACGACACAAAGATAAGTCCTACAGATATCATCTGATGGCCTGGGAACACACTCGACTGTGCTCTGCTAGTAAGTTTCCGTGTCAACAGGAACGATGAAAATCCTGACGGACGTCTTGGGTACATCACTTGAAAAAACACTAGGATTCGACTCCTGTAAGAAAACAACGGCCTGAGTCGAATCACACCAGCAATCGTTCCGAATTCGAGTCTGGGGACTCGAATCTGATGAAGATCGGGTTTTTTGTGCCATGATAGTTAACTGGCCCTGATCCGTCGGGTGAGCCAGGCACACGCATCAACAATCCCTATGAACTAAACATTTCTCCTTGTAAAACACCCTCAAACTACAAAGCACCCGAAAGATTGAAGAGTCTCCAACTGAATCTACGATTCGACTGAACACTCGGGGGCTACTGACATGGATATACCCTACAGGTGCATGACATTGGTATACCTGGTCCAGCCCAAGGAAGGCCCACGTAAGGACACGCAGCCCATGAAGTTTTCGGGTGGCCCAAGCCCATGGAAATTTTGACTCCTTGGAGGACAAGTCTAGATTAGATAGAATTTCAAAGGGTATCAACCCTAATTTTTAACCGACTCGACCTATCACAGGACCTGGCCTATCTACATAAAGGCCAGGAGGGTGCGGCAAGAAGGATCTCTCAACTCACCTCGTACACACCTCATGCCAGATTGCATCTGTGCACCCCTGTAATCTTTGGTTCTGCCGTAAATCAAGAGCATACAAGCAGGAGTAGGGTTTTCCCTCCGCGGGCCTAAACCTGGGTAAATCTCGTGGCCCTGTGTTGCTTGTATGTTAACCGTTCCGCGACTTCCAGCATCCCCATATTCTCCAAAACCCAAGTCCATAACAATGGGCATTAACGAGTCGAACCCTTGTTAGTGGCGCCCATCCCGGCAGCGGAGGCGGAGGAGGAAGCTGGGTGTTCGTCAGCGCCACCAGGCCAGTGAGCTGGATGGCTTCCACGAAGCCGACCCACTAGGCTTCCTCCTCCCGTGCGCTGGACGTGATGGCCTTCTCGGTTAAGGCGTCCTCGTCATAGCCCCGGGCCAGTACCTCATGATGGATCAGATATGTAGAGCTCGTTGGGAACCCCAAGAGGAAGGTATGATGAGCACAGAAGCAAGTTTACCTCATTTCTCGAACCAGTAGGAGTAAGGAAACAACTCCAAGGTGTTGCTTAACAACTTGGAACCTACACAGCACAACCGCAGAACTTTGCCCCAACTTACAGTGAGGTTGGCAATCTCACTTGTTTGCTGAAAACAAGGGATTAAACGTATAGTGTGGAAGATAGTAATTGCTTGTAGAAAGTAAACAGTAAACAGTAGATGGAATATCATGATAAAAGAATGGACCGGGGTCCATAGTTCACTAGAGGTGTTTCTCCTTAAGATAAATAGCATGTTGGGTGAACAAATTACAGTTGGGCAATTGACAGATTGAAAATGCATAAATATGCATGTACAAGTCATGATGTTTCCTATGAGATTTGTTTGGGCATTACAACATAATACATAGACCGTAATCCAACTACATATATGACTAATAATCCACCTTTAGGTTATCATACGAACCCCTTCCAGTATTAAGTTGCAAGCAACAGATAATTGCATTAAGCAAAGTGTGTAAAGTAAACAATACAATTTCCCCATGGACAAAGGATTGTTGTTTTCTACCTAGTAGCAACAGCACATCTACAACCTTAGAGATTTCTGTCACTTCCCCAGATTACTAGAGGCATGAACCTACCATCGAGCATAAATACTCCCTCTTGGAGTTTCAAGCATCTACTTGGCCAAAGCATCTACGAACAATGGAGAGCATGCAAGATCACAAATAACACAAACAAGATAGAATCAATAATCAATCTTGAACATAGTACTCAATATCCATCGGATCCCAATAAACACAACATGTAGGATTACAAAATAGATGATCTTGATCATGAATGGAGCTCACAAGATCTAAACATGATAGCACAAAGGAGGAGAACCAACCATCTAGCTACTGTATGGACCCGTAGTCCAAGGGTGAACTACTCACGCATCACTCCGGAGGCTGGCATGGTGATGAAGAAGGCCTCTGGGATGATCTCTCCCCTCTATCAAGGTGCCGGGAAGATATTCGGATCCCCCGATCTAGGGATGGAGATGGCGGCGGCTACATACTGTTTCATGGAGATTTGATCGGGTATTTAGGGTTTCTGCATCGGGGTGCTTTTATAGGCGAAGGGGAAAGTTCAGTGGGCGCCCGAGGGGCCCACACCTAGGGCTGGCGCCCCCTGGTCGCGTCGCCATAGGGCGTGTCCACCTCGTGGCCCCACTTCGGCTACCTTCGGACTCCATGTTCCTTTTAGTAAAATATTGACTTTGTCTTTTGTCCCGTCCAATTCCGAGAATATTTCGTTACTAGCTTTTCTGAAACCAAAAACGTCAGAAAACAGGCAACTGGCACTACGTCATCTCGTCTATAGGTTAGTTCCAGAAAATGTATAAAAATACCTCAAAGTGTAGACAAAACATAAGAAAGTTGATACAAAACAAGCATGGAGCATCAAAAATTATAGATACGTTTATGACGTCAAGCATCCCCAAGCTTGTCTCCTTCTCATCCTCGAGTAGGTAAGTGATAAAAAGAATAATTTTTGAGGTGACATGCTATCACAATTTTGATCCAAATAATTGTAAAGCATTGATAGCTGAGATCAAAGTACTCTAAAGATGAGCATGAAAGATGTAGTTCTAACAATAAGACATAGCAACTATGCTGTAACATGAAAGGTAACACAAAAAAGATCATGAATTAGAATGCATTGAAAGACGTTTATTTGTTTCACATATAGAAAACATAGAAAAAGTGGTATTCAGCTTGTCCTTCATCGTAAAGAAAAACATAAATGCATAGGACACCTTCAAAGTTCATAAGGGTGACTAGATACAAATAATTTAAGAACAAGCAATATCAATATTATGAATCAATCAATAAGTTTTGGGACAATGCACATTAAACTAACAATGAAAACTATGCTCTCTTAATTGGTGTATAAAGATAGAAGATGGAGACTCAACATAAAAGTAAAAAGAAAGGCCCTTCACAGAGGGAAGTAGAGATTTCATGTTTTATAAAGAGCTTCCAAAAATTATGATACGGATTAGATTTCCGCTCTCATTGCCCCTATCATAAGCATCTTGAAGTGATTAAGGTTAAAGTGAAACAAATATGAAGTATATGCTTGACAGATCATAAGTTGAAATCTCATGTCCCTTGAGTACGAGGGTCGTTCCTCATGCTACTCTAATTTAGTCACAAGCAAGTTTTTATCATTGTAAGTATATGTGTATCATAGAGAACTGCCAATGGGTTACTCCTTGCCCCATGACATGGGAGCTATCCCATATCAAAATGACAAGGCAACAGACAATGAGCATCTCGGCGATCTTTTTATTTACCATGAGTATGGTGCTTTTTTCTGTATATTTTTTTATGGAGATGATTCATAGATTGCTCACTATGGTTATGCTGCAAGTTTCCATGATGTTTAGGCATGGCTTAGGCTATCCGCCCAGGCGTTTCTCTAACACATATATAATACTCCATGGACTTACAATCTCCCCATTTATTTCACACCACCGACATCCATAAACAAAACATCATAATATCAACTGGATAATTTGTATAGGTGTTGAAAGCGTTCCCCATGACATCAGGGATCTGTTAAATCCAACTTATAATTTGCAAGCATATAAACAACATAGATGACACAATGGTTCAAGTCTATTAAGTGCAATAAAGTAAAGTGTGCCATCAAGTTTTTGAGATCCTTAATCACTAATTTTCACATAACAAGTTTAATTTGGAAGATAGATAAAGACATGAACATACTTCGAATGGTGTAACACACCATGCATAGGAATTTATAGTGAATTCTTTGGAATGTAACATCCCAAAAAATTTCCTATTTTGGAATGTTATAAATAAAATCAATAGCTTGATTGATTGTTTGACTTTGTTGAAAATTCCCAAAGAGAAGAAACTTTTTGAATAGAAAATCCTCTCAACCTTGAATTCAAAATCTTATATTCTTTTGTTATGACCTAAGTAGCCATATAAGAAAAAGGGCATGGATTGATTATGGATTGTAGAATTAGTGTGCAAGATTTCAAAATGAAAATCATGAAGCATTCATAAGCATTTCATTACATCCATGTAAAGTTCTCACAAACTGAATCCAAATCCTGCTATCTAAATCCTATAGTTGATTCGCCCAAATGTTCCTAAAGGTAATTAAATTGACTTTATAAAACCCACTGTTGCTAAGGCATAAATTATTTATAATTATAGCCTAAAGAGATCCTATTAATATTACAAAATTTTAGAAACAAAATTGAGCTCATTTGGAGCTATTATGAAAAAGTTATGGAATAAATACAAACACATAAAGATATAAATAAAATGAAATATACAAGGATTTATAAACTCACTACTTCCAAACTAGTAAAAATATTACAAATTTGATCCTATAATGATCTATTTGATTTTAGAAAATTTTAGAAACAAGAATCATGTCATTTGGAGTTCGTATGCAAAAGATATAAGGGAAACAAGTAAATAGAAAAAGAAAAAAAACCTAAGCGGGCCGGCCCACCCGGACCGACCGGAGCACCCACACGCACGTACATAGGGAAGGATCGATCCCAGCCTCGCTTTAATTTCCGTGCAAAATCTGTTTTTGTTAAGCCTATCAATATTCAAACTGTCATAACTTTTTATCTACAACTCCGAATCGAATTTTGTTTGTTTCTACTTGTTCCCTACTCCAAGACCTATCTCTACACCATCCTAAATCTCCATATAAACTCGTGGAGCCACATCTGTACGAGCTTATATTCTTGAAATCCCGAATCTACACATGCCCAAATCTTATTTCGCTTTTTGACCCATCTAGACTTCGTTGTATGCCTTCGGCCAAAAAATGAAAGTTGTAGAACTCGTCGAAATCTTTCAATCCCGACAAATCTCACCTCTTTTCATCCACCACAGCCGGTGAATGTCGCATCGCAATATTTCAGATCTGATGGTGTAAATCCAAGATGTACTCGCGCTCGTTTCTTTAAATCCAAATTCCTTTGATGAGAAGGTAGGACTAATGATTCCCCATAACTTTCATGTTCTAAGTTTTTCAATTTGACCTACGGATTTGTCTCTCTAATGCAGATCTGTTTCTTGTCTATTATGAGCCAAAATCGGGTCAATCTCCTCTCCTAACCACTAGATCTCATCCCAATGGCCAGGATTAGATCGATTCCGCGAAGAGGTACAAGCCAACCGGATCTCGCCACGTGTCAACGTCAGGTAAGCATCTAGTCTCAGTCAGCATGCAAAGTCAACCTGTCCAGTCAGCGGAATATTCTCTGGAATATTCCGTTCAAATTTAAAATTGCACATTATAGATCTAACTTGTAAAATTCATTAGAAATTCATACAACATCCAAAAATTACGTGTAATATATCAAATTGAAGATAATTTTACGTAGAATCATCTTACCAGAATAGATCCAACTTTTACTGTATGTGGTTACTGCAGTAATTTAATTAGTTTTAATGGTCTTTTAGGTTAATAAATTCATAGGAAATTATCTATAACTCCGAAAAATATGAACAATATATCAAATTCAAGCTACTGTAATGTAGATTAATAATATCTGGTTAGATCCAGCCTTTGTGGAATATTTCCCCGTAGCAATTTAATTAGTTTTAATGGCTTTATAAATCATTAAATTCATAGTAAATTATTTGCATATCAGAAAAATATAAATAATATACCGATAGAAAGCTGGTTCCATGTAGATCATCAATCTGCAAATGGTTCAGGAAAATAGTGTAAGGTTTCACAGCAATTAAATAAATAGTTTAATGGCTTATTTATGGTAATAAATTCATAAGAAAATAAATACTGCTCAGAAAATTACAAATAATATGCCCCTGGAATCACAATTCCGTGGAGATTTCAGATATAATTTTAGTTTTATTTTTAGGCAACAGAAACTATGAAAATGATTTAAAATCCATTATACACTCTTTAAATTATAAGAAAAGATTTATAACTCCGATTAGGGTGAATCCAATTCCTACTGGTTCGTATTAATGTCCTCTATACAGTATAACTTAGAACCAAATTTTACTCCACAATTAGGACAGAAGTTGCAAAAAAATATTAAAACCCCTTTATCAATATTTATTGATAAATACCCTATTGCTTTAATTGATCTCATACATGCATCATATGATCTATTAATGCTCAGAGAACTAAATATAAGCATTGTAACATATTAAACCATCATGCATGTTTTTGATCATCCTTGTTGTGTTTTCTATGTTTGCAATTGTTTTGATTGGAACTAACTTGTACTTGTATTAGATTTTTTGGAGAGTGCGGTTGCTGCGGAGAAATACAATCAACACCCATATTATCAACATAAGGCAAGTTACACCACTTGTTCATAATTTTTGTCCCAGTTTTGATTCTATGCATGTGATCTTCAAAATTTTGTAGTATGCATGTGTAGGATGTTCTAGTAGAATTTTTCCTTACTATTATTTTGCAAGTGCGATGATTTTGTAGTATGCCATGAGTAGCTCTATACTTAGCATTTCCCCTCCTAATAGGTTACCCCTGTTTTTGCTAAGTATTGCTTGCTATGCTATATATACAAAGTACCGTTGGGGGGTTCGAAAGACAATGAATTTTTCTAAGTATAAAGGCTCTCTAGAGCAAACTTTTCTTCTCAAATCCACTTCAAAATAAAACTAAGTTTTCTTCTGTGCAGAATTGTTGTCGGGACAACGAGTGATATTTTGGTGGAGGACGACCGCCCAGGAATCAAAGAAGTCTGCCATGTTTCAGAATTCAGAAGCTTCCAGTGCAACCACAATACATATGGGCTCTGTCTTGGCCTAGTACTTAGTGGGAAACCTCACCTGGGTACCAACATTTTGAGGTTCTTGGCACGGTTGGATCCAGAAGGTAGAGGGGCTACTAAGGGAAAGACTCGCCATGGTCTTGTCTATAAAAGGACTTGATCGTGGATTGTGGGTAAAGTGCACAAACTCTCGAGAGTATTGCAATCTGATCGATCAGCCGTGTTCACGGAAACAAAACAACATTGAGCATCTAAAGGATGGAGCCTTTGAAGGACCTTCCTCTCTCTTTTCTAAACAAAGTTTTGAAACCCCATGGCGTGAGTAATATCGCCAATTGGTGGGATTTTGGGAACTTGGTGTGTAATATCCAAGTGTCACTTGGTGAGTAATATCCAAGTGTTTGGTTGTTTGGAAACTTGGTGAGTAATATCCTCGTGTGCCATTCGACCCTATTTTATCTAAGCAAATGTTTACAAAGTAGGGTAAAACTCTCTCTCCCTTTTCTCTCCATACTTAGTGAAAATTAGCTTTATGCAAATGAACTCCAAAGCCTAAACTAGCCTTGCATGTAGAGTTAGTCTTTCCTTCCTTGGTGTAATTTGCCAATACATTCAAAGTATTGACCCAACTTGTTGGCTGCACGTTTCATGTGCAGAATTTCGGAGATCGTTGAAAGGTGCGCTAGGATCGCGGGTCTTCACTCAACCTGCATGTGGCATTGATGGGACTCATGTTGTATATTTTTCGCTTTTGTTGTAATAATGTAAACTCTAGATTATTCGATTCATGTAATAAAGACTTGTGTTTTACATGATATTTCATCTACTGTGAGTGCTAGCTATTGATCCAGGGACTAGCATGTTAATCACATGGACTTAAGATCCTTACCGGTCCGAGGTCGTTATAGATGGTATCAGAGCATAATTTGATTGTAGATCGTGACCCTAGACATGGAAAAACCTTAGGACAAATATTTTCTAAGTTATTTCAGAAAACTCTCATACTTCTCATCATCTACCTTTGGGGTTTTAAAATTTCTTAAGTCTCTTCTTTTCAACATTAGAAAATGACCACTACACACTTCAAGACGAAACTTTTATCAAGATTACCTTTTCAAAGAAGATCATCTCAATGTTTC
Source organism: Avena sativa (assembly GCA_916181665.1). Classification (NCBI taxonomy): domain Eukaryota; kingdom Viridiplantae; phylum Streptophyta; class Magnoliopsida; order Poales; family Poaceae; genus Avena; species Avena sativa. The sequence goes on from OV702281.1 coordinate 318,311,806, forward strand.
GATTAAGCCGGGACTTGAAGACCTCCATGAAAGATGTTCCAAGACTGAAGCTACGAGATTAAAGACTTCAAAGTCCTTAAGTCAATGTTATTAACTAAAGAACTCGAAAGATTGAAGATTATGAAGAATATGAAGACTATCAAGAGCACGAAGACTTTTGGAGACTCGAAGCCTCGAAGATTCCAAGTGACCTATTAGGAACCAAACCCGAATAAGTTTTTGCTAAATATAGATGCAACGAATTGTTTGCTACCTTGTATGGTTTATTACCTTAGCTAATGAAAACCTATTTTCTAAATAAAATTTCTTGTATGGGTTATTCTTCTTCTTCCATACTCTATTCGTTCCTACTCTAAACCTTGGTCGACTCGACAGATGGACCATATCAATAATAAGGACAAGGAACTTAACTTCACCAAGCGTAAGAGCCACACCGATGCAAAGAAGTGGATGCACCAGGTTGAAGAAAGAATGAAGAATGTCAACATTGAAGCCAATAGAATGGTTCATTATGCCACCCAATTCCTAAAAGACGAGGCTGCAACCTGGTGGGAGATGCAACACGCCATTAATGATCATCAAGGGATGATATCTTGGGAAGAATTTAAAGAGGTTCTACTACAATCTCGTCTCGTCACTCGTATACCAAAAACCCAAGAAGTTGAAGTCCCAAAACAATCATCTTGCACGATCTTTGTAGAAGTAGGGCATACCTCCAAGGAGCATCGTGATCAGTGCCCCTACTGTGAAGAAAGTCACCCATCTGAAGAATGCCCCACCTCTGAAGTTACATGCTTCTTGTGCGAAGGGACCAACCACAACCCCTCACAATGTCACCTCTACCCGATAGTACAACAAGTGAATCAGCATGTTAGAGATGGATTGTGCCACGTCATGTTATCCTTACCAAGGAAGCGGAAGGACCTAAGCAAAGTCATATGCTTCAAGTGTCACAATCCTGGCCATTATGCTGTTGGTTGTCGAGAACAGGATAATATGGCTGGAAAGGATTAAAACAATGATGGTAATGGTAATAGATGCAGCAACAAGAAGCCAAGAAGGATACTAGCCAGGTAACATGCTACAAGTGTGGCGAAAGAGGGCATTACTCGTCAAATTGTCCTCAGAAAAGGAAGAATGGCAGTGGCAAAGGAAATGCCAAACGAAAGAAGCCCAATCCTTCCATCAAGCTACGACGAATTATGTTAGTGTGAATGGATCTTACAAATCAACAATCCACACCGGACCCATCAGAAGAACCTAACAAATACAATCTTTTAAGGGTGGTAGTACCCTAGTGTGAACCAAACCTATTTCTTGCTAGCTTTCTCGAATCTCAAGGACGAGATTCCTTTTAAGGGTGGTAGTCTGTAACATCCCAAATAATTACCTATTGTGGAATTTTATAAATAAAACCAATAGCTTGATTGATTGTTTTACTTTGTTGAAAATTCTCAAAGAGAAGAAACTTTTTGAATAGAAAATCCTCTCAACCTTGAATTCAAAATCTTATATTCTTTTGTTATGACCTAAGTAGCCATATAAGCAAAAGGGCATGGATTGATTATGGATTGTAGAATTAGTGTGCAAGATTTCAAAATGAAAATCATGAAGCATTCATAAGCATTTCATTACATCCATGTAAAGTTCTCACAAACTGAATCCAAATCCTGCTATCTAAATCCTATAGTTGATTCGCCCAAATGTTCCTAAAGGTAATTAAATTGACTTTATAAAACCCACTGTTGCTAAGGCATAAATTATTTATAATTATAGCCTAAAGAGATCCTATTAATATTACAAAATTTTAGAAACAAAATTGAGCTCATTTGGAGCTATTATGAAAAAGTTATGGAATAAATACAAACACATAAAGATATAAATAAAATGAAATATACAAGGATTTATAAACTCACTACTTACAAACTAGTAAAAATATTACAAATTTGATCCTATAATGATCTATTTGATTTTAGAAAATTTTAGAAACAAGAATCATGTCATTTGGAGTTCGTATGCAAAAGATATAAGGGAAACAAGTAAATAGAAAAAGAAAAAAAACCTAAGCGGGCCGGCCCACCCGGACCGACCGGAGCACCCACACGCACGTACATAGGGAAGGATCGATCCCAGCCTCGCTTTAATTTCCGTGCAAAATCTGTTTTTGTTAAGCCTATCAATATTCAAACTGTCATAACTTTTTATCTACAACTCCGAATCGACTTTTGTTTGTTTCTACTTGTTCCCTACTCCAAGACCTATCTCTACACCATCCTAAATCTCCATATAAACTCGTGGAGCCACAGCTGTACGAGCTTATATTCTTGAAATCCCGAATCTACACATGCCCAAATCTTATTTCGCTTTTTGACCCATCTAGACATCGTTGTATGCCTTCGGCAAAAAAACGAAAGTTATAGAACTCGTCGAAATCTTTCAATCCCGACAAACATCACCTCTTTTCATCCACCACAGCCAGAGAATGTCGCATCGCAATATTTCAGATCTGATGGTGTAAGTCAAAGATGTACTCGCGCTCGTTTCTTCAAATCCAAATTCCTTTGGTGAGAAGGTAGGAGTAATGATTCCCCATAACTTTCATGTTATAAGTTTTTCAATTTGACCTACGGATTTGTCTCTCTAACCCAGATCTGTTTCTTGTCTATTCTGAGCCAAAATCGGGTCAATCTCCTCTCCTAACCACTAGATCTCATCCCAGCGGCCAGGATTAGATCGATTCCGCGAAGAGGTACAAGCCAATCGGATCTCGCCACGTGTCAACGTCAGGTCAGCATGCAAAGTCAACCTGTCCAGTCAGCGGAATATTCTCTGGAATATTCCGTTCGAATTTAAAATTGCCGTCATGTGAGTAGTTCGTTTAGTTCTTGAGTACATGGGAGAAGTCATGTTGTTAGTAGTGAATCTGTGATGAGTTATTATTCAATGGTTTATTATTTAAGTTGTGGTGCTAATCTTCTAGTGGTGTCATGTGAACGTCGACTACAGGATACTTCACCATTTATGGGACTAGGGGAATCCATTGTGTATTTGGCTACTAATCGCGGGGTTTCCAGAGTGATATAAACCTGAACCCCCGTTAGGACACCTTTGCACAAGGGAGCATAGGATCTCAGAGTTTAAGGTTGTGGTTAGATTTATATCTTAATTACTTTCCTGTAGTTACGGATGTTTGTAGGGGGTTTAATCACAAGTATGTATTAGTCCTAAGAAGGGCAGTATGTTAGCACAGGTTCACCCGCACAACACTTACAACACCAGAGAAGAGTACTCAGCTATTTCAAGCGAAAGCACTTCCCATGTGTCCTCGAGAACGTTTGGTCCTTATAAGTATTTCCACCGGCTTGCTAAGAAAGGATTGGGCCACTTGCTCCGTTTGTTCGTTACTTCTGTTACTTGATATTTGTTTTTTTGCCTTGTCAGAAAACCACTAAAAATCCGTTTGCTAAGTATTCACAAGGATTCAAAAGGTAAAAAATGAATATCACAAACACTTTTGGCAGCAGTTAAAGGATAGACTGATATACATAAAAAAGCCACCTCGTGGCAAAGTGATACTTGTTCATTCAAAAGGTGTTACAAACACAACAAAAGGAGAAAAGCTATACTAGCTACAATGTAAGGGCCTAAGCGCCAGCACCCGGAGCGGCCTCGGAGCCAGATTGCCTACTCTTGGCCTCTCGCTGCTGCTTTGCCGCATAATCGGCCAGGAGATCGATGAGCTTAGGCCCATAATGCTTACACCGGGAAGCAAAAGGGGCGAAAGCTACCTGGGAGCCATCCGCCGCCGTCGGCATCCTGGACGTGAATTGGTCCAGGTCCAGTTCGGCCCTGGATGCCATCGCCATGGCCAACCCCATGGAGGCACTGATGCCCTTCTACTTGCGTTTGTACTCCGCTGGAGCATCCTCCGACAGAGCATCCACCAGCGAGTCGATGTCCTCGAGCACAACGCCCATGGGGTTGACATCCTTGTAGAAGCACGTAAGCACCTTCTTTTCTTTGTCCAGGGATCTCACGGCAGAAGAGCAGCGATCCTCGATCGATGTGGCGGCATCTGCCAGGAAATCCCCATGCTCCAGCATGTCGCGGTCAAATGCGACGCCAGAAGCATCTGGCATGAATATCAATAGAAGAAATTCGAGTGAGGGAAAAAAACCAAGACATGGAAGACACAAAAAAGGAGATAAGAGCATATTACCAGAGATAGCCTTGGTAGCAGCCATGAGCTTGTCAGCCATGGCCTTCGACCGAGCAGCTGCAATGGCCACGAGATTCTGCTCATGGTCTTCGGCCTCTTTCTGCTGCCGTTGGGGAGCCTTAGTAGCATATGATGCCTTTTTCTCCACCTGGCCGAGGCTCTTTTCAAGAGCGTTTAGCCTACAAAGAGCATTATTGTTCTCATCTGCGGTATGGAGAAAAACTGGATGAATACAACAACAAACTTGAAGCACTCGAAAAATAGTAGAGAATAAAAGACACACCTCGGAGCTGCTTCAGCTCATCTTCCAATGCCAAATGTTATTGGATCAGAAGATTGGCGCTATGGACAAAAGGCTGCAAAGAAGCAAGAAAAACCCGATGAATAAAGGGCACGGGGGCTTCCCCTATGCAAACAGAAAGAGCAACACTTACGTGTTCAGGCGTGGACTCCGATGGTTTGCATACATTCTTCCGAGTCACGGGTGCACGAGACTCCCGCTTCGTGGAGCTCGAATCCTCATTCTTGGAGTTGGCCACCACCTGGGGAAAAGAGGCTGCCGGCTTCGATTCTGCAATGACTTCTTAGGTGTCCCCGATAAGGGACTCCTCTGAGGGTTACTAATAGCACTTATCAAATCAACAACAAGCTAAAACTTCGAACATGAACATGGTAACAAGGCTCAAGCAAAATGACTTACGATTTGATGTCCGACAAATTGAAGGCAAGAGCCGCCTTCTCCTCACCGTCCAAATGGGCACGGCAGGAAAAGGTGCAGACGACACACCCTCATCCTCACCGTGCTGCTCGAGGAAGGACGAACCCTTTGGTGTTGGTGGGTTCACCCCATCTGAAGATTCACTCCCGGAGTGTTTTCGAAGCTGCCCTTTGCTCGGCTCGAGGGCTCCCATGGTAGGAGACTGCACCGGAGGAAGCTCAGAATCAGACTCCACCATTTCATTATCTGGCGCAACTGGGAACTTCTCAGGTAGAGGGGTGTCATCCCCGCTACCTTGAAGTCCTGCAAATCAAAGACAAGAAGATGAAAATTATCAGTACAAATAACAAACAGCTAGCACTCGAAATAGTGCTACGTGCAACTACAAGTTTTTCACCTGCGGGACTACTTTCATCACACTGAACGAGGAGGTCAAGGATTTCCACGGGAGGTCCTCATCGGCCTTGAACTTCAGCAGGGGCCGAAGAGCTCTATCAAGATCACCCAAAGACAACTCCTTAGGCGAAACCCTTGTCGGATCGCTGCGGCCAGCATACAGGAACATCGGGTGCGCACTCGCTTGGAGCGGCTGCACCCGACACTTGAGGAAGGTGCGGATAATGTCGACACCGTTGACCTCCTTGCCGGCCAATAGCTGGAGTGCCTCTACCCACTTGTAGAGATTCTCCACCTCCGCCGTTTCACCCTCTAAGACATCATTTTTCCACGACCTCTTTCGGATGATCTCTTGGCCGAAGTCGAAAGGGGGGAGACCATAATGCTGACCGTCCAGTTTGACGTCTCGGATGTAAAACCACTTCTTGCGCCAGTACTGGGCGGACTCGCAAATGGAAAGGGAGAAGAATTGAACGGTGGAGCGGATGGAAATGATGCAGCCGCCGAGCGGATAAACACCGCCGGTGCCGGATTGTCTCTTCACGGAATAGAGTTTCCGGAAGAGGCCAAAGTGCGGCTCGATACCGATCCAGCACTCGCACAAGGTGATGAAACAATCAATATGAAGAAGAGAGTTGGGAGACAGATGATGCAACTGAATTCCGTAGAAAAAAGGAGTCCACGAAGGAATTCATGGACGGGCAAAGAGAGACCCCGGATGATAAAAGCGTAGAACATCACCCGAAACCCTTCGGGTGTGCGAGGAATTACCTCTTGGCCAGGAAGGACGACGTCATCCTTCTCCTTGGAGACAAGGTCGGAATCACGCAGCTTGCGCAAATCCGCCTCACGCCTCTCTGTGCGATTCCACCCGCCATCGATGAGGCGGGCCGTGGCTGTGACCTTCTTGCCATTGTCGGCGGCGCTCGATCCTGCTCCAGCAACCGCCATCTTTTTTGTTTTTCCCATCTTGGAGCGGCGGGTGCAGCGATGCGAACGGAGGAATAAGGAAGGAAATGTGTAGAGAACGTGTAGTGCGCAACGCAAAGCAAAGAGCTCAAGGAAATGGTGGAAATGGAGACGAGGCAAGAGCAAATGGCGATGGGTAAAACATTGTTTTTCCCCGCGGGTGTAAAAGGATGAAGACGACGCACTGGAACCATCGATTGAGAAGCCCTAGCGTGCAACTCAGATCTCACTGTACATGTGTCAACACCAAAACGAACCGTCGCTAGCACGCCATCCACTACACGTGGAAACCAAGGAGATGCCGTAATTTTGGCCACGTCTACGCGTGACTAGTCAACGTCAAGTCAGGCAGTGGGATCCACGATTGTCTCGTCCCATCATCTTTGTTGCCGCAGATGGTTGAGATCACCAATCGTCAACAATGATGTCATCAAGGCAAATCCAGCAATGGCTCAAAGATTTCGACTAATCATACAAGTACTTACTAGAATTTGCGATTCGAGAAACTACTCTAGGGCTACTCCTACCAGGAGCATGATGTTGCGGACGTGGAGCACTTCATTGGAAACCCCAAGAGAAAGGTGTGATAAGCACAGCAGCAAGTCTTCTCTCAGTAGAGACCAAGGTTATCGAACTAGAAGGAGGAAGGAAACGTCAAACAGGTGTTGCAAGCAACACGGAGATCTGCACAACACAGACTCAAGACTTTGCTCCAACGAATCAGTGAGGTTGTCAAGCTCACCGGTTTGCTGTAAAAAAGGATTAAAAGTATGGCGTGGAAGGTAATGGTTTGTAGCAAGTAAACAAGTAACAGTGGAAGATGTATCAATGGTAATGATTGGACCAGGGTCCATAGTTCACTAGTGGTGCTCTCCTTAGATAAACAACATGGCATGAAGGGTAAACAAATTACAGCAAGGCAATTGAGAGGAACTGAGCAAGGCATAACAATGCAATTACTAGTCAGAGAGATCCTATGAGATTCGATTGGGCAATACAACAATACCAACTGCATCTATGACTAGAAGTCCACCTTCAGGCGACCCCCTCTAGTATTAAGTTGCAAGCAACAGACAACTGCTTTAAGCAAAGTGTGTAAGGTAAACAGTCCACATGTTCCATAAAAAAGAGACCGTTGTTTTCTCCCTGGTAGCAACATCACATCTACAATCGAAGAGATTATTGTCACTTCCCTTGGAAACTAGAGGCATGAACTCTCTATCGAGCATAAATACTCCCTCTTGGAGTCACTAGCAACTACTTGGCCAAGATAGCTACTAACAACGGAGAGTATGCAAGATCACAGACAACACTGACATGATAGAATCATAAAGACAAAACCATTAATCAAACCAACATAATAATCTCAATATCCATTGGATCCCTACAAACACAACATGCATGATTACAAATAGATTAGATCTTGATCACGAACGGAGCTCACAAGATCTATACATGAAAGCACAAAGGAGGAGATACAACCATCTAGCTACTACATGGACCCATATTCCAAGGTGGAACTACTCACGCATCATAAATGAGAGAAGGCCTCTAGGATGATCTCCCCTATGGCAGGGTGCCGGGAAGAACTTTAGATCCCCCCGATCTAGGGACGATGGTGGAGGCGTCTACAGATGCTTTCGTGGAGATTTGATATGGTCCTTATGGTTTCTGCATCGGGGGCTTATTATAGGCAAAGGAGGAGGCCGAGGTGGCGGCCAGGGGCCCCAAACCCTACCCAGGCACGGGATAGGTCCCACCCGCGCCTAGGGGGGTCTGGGCGCCCTGGCTTGCGTCTTCGTCTCGTCTTCTGGATTCTTGTTCCCCATGGAAAGTAATTGACTTTGACGTTTATCCTGTCCAAATCCGAGAATAATTCTTTACTACCTTTTCTGAAACCAAAAACAGCAGAAAGCAGGCAAATGGCACTGTGGCAACTTGTTAATAGGTTAGTACCAGAAAACATGTCAAAAGCACCTCAAAGTGTAGACAAGCAAAGCAAAGTAGATACTAAACAAGCATGGAGCATCAAAAATTATAGATACTTTTCCGACGTATCAAGCATCCCCAAGCTTTACTCATGCTCGTCCTCGAGTAGGTAAATGATAAAAAGAATAATTTTTGAGGTGACATGCACCCTCACAATAAAGATCCAACCATTTGCAAGCATTGAAAGCTGGGATCAAAGAACTCTAAACATGTGCATGAAAGATGGAGTTCTAATAATAGGACATAGTAACTATGCATGCAACATGACAAGCTACAAACAAAGATCATGAATAACATGCATTGAAAAACGTTTGTTCGTTTCACATACAGAAAACATAGCATAGTGGCAATCAGCTTGTCCCTATAGAGTAGCAAATAGATGCATAGAACACCTTCAAAGTTCACAAGGGTGACTAGAAAAAAATAGCACAAGAACAAGTAATATCACAATATGCATCAATCAATAAGCTTTGGAACATTGCACACAGAATGACAACTATGCTCTCTTAATGGTGCCTAAAGGTAGAAGGTGGAGACTCAATAATAATGGTGGCAGAAAGGCCTTTTGTAAAGGAAGCAAGGATTTCAAGTTTCAAAAGGAGCTTCCAAAAATTATGGTACTTGTTAGCTTTCATCCCACATTGCCCCTATCATAAGCATCTTAAGGTGATTAAGGTTAAAGTGAACAAAGATGGAGTATATTCTTGACGAAGTATAAGTTGGCAATCTTAAGTCCCTTGAATACGAGGGCCACACTCATGCTACTCAACTTTAGTCACCTGTAAGTTCTTATCACTGTAAGTATTTGCATATCATTGAGAACTGCCAACGGGGTACCCCTTGCACATGGTACAAGAGCTATCCCATAACCAAAATGACAAGGCATGCAGACAATGAGCATCTCAGCAATCTTCTTATGTACCATGGGAATATGGTGTTTTTCTCTGTTTCCTCTTTTTTCAAGGTGTCTCTTTTTTTATAAGAAGAATGATTCATAGATGTCACTATGGTGATGCTGCAAGTTTCCATCATGATTAGGCATGGCTTAGGCTAGTGGCCTAGGCGTTTCTCTAACACAGGATACAAACTCCATGGACTTACAAGTTCCCTCTTTATTTCACACCGGTGACATCCATAGACAAAAGAGCATGATATCAACTCAGTACAAAGTACAAGTGCGATGTTGAAAACGTTCCCCGTGATAGCACGATTCTGCTAATTCCAACGTATAAGTGCAAGCATATACAACATAGATGACACAATGGTTCAAGTTTATTAGGGGAAAAGAATATAAAGTGTGCCATCACGTTTGTGAGGGCTTTAATCAATAAGTTTTCACATAACAAAATAGTTTTTAATTGGAAGATAACTAAAAACAAGAATATACTTGGAATGGTGTAACACACTATGTATAGGAGTTTATGGTGGACACTTTGGAATAACTTGGTTTCTTGGGAATTGGAAGCATGAGTAGAACTTACTGATACAAGTGGAGGCTAGCAAAAGACTGGGAGCAACAAACTAAGAGAGCAATAATGGCCATAATCATGCAGTGCAAAAAAAGCATTACTAATCAAAGCAAAGAGTGGTACTACAAGTCAAGGACTAAATGATCATAGAGGCTAATGGTGACTTGCGAGAGTCATAACATGGTGTAAGCATGTGCCAAGTCAACCCAAGCAAAGCATCAAAGGAGAATACCACAATACTATACTTTTGCATGCTAAAACAACGCATAATTCTTCAAGGCACACTAAGCAATCCCAATTGTTTGGAACAAGACATGCTACAGAAATAATCACTAAGCATAAGGTCAAAAAACACCTAGCATGTCATTCTATAGTCTAAGTCACAGTCAATGCAAGCTCCTCTTGCACTTCAAGCAAGAACTTACTACTCCTTTCCAACACCAAGCAACTTATTTGCAAAACAACATAGCGAGAACGGGGGTCCAACCTACTTAAGCAAACTAAACAAACTAAGCAAAGAAAACGAAAACTAAGACGCTCCAAGAACAACACAACTGTGCATGAAACAATAAAAACGAAGTGTCTAGACAGACCTGATCTTTTTATTGATGAAGAAGGGGATGCCTTGGGCAACCCCAAGCTTTGACGCTTGTACCTCTTGGATATTTCTTGCGGTGACACCGGGGTGTCATCCCCAAGCTTGATATTTTGTCCATTCTTCATCTCATTACATCATTCTCTCTTTACACCTAAATTTTTTCCTTCATACAAAACTTCACACAATCTTCATTAGCAACATTCGTTTATTCAAAAGATACTACACCTCTGGCAAAGCTTTTAAACAGAAAGTATTTTCCAATGATAAGGAAAACGGTAATCGTTAACTTCTCGGTTGGCTTGGGAGTAGCGACTAATCAGAATTCGAACGATTAACTGATTTAATCGGCCGGCTATTAATCGGTGCAGCCTACAATAATTATCACCTAAAACACGTATGAATCCTCTTACACCTCAACCATCTATCCTATTAAAGGCAGCCTTAAGAAACCGGATGAGATTCTCAAGGCGCTCGAGCTCTTGTATCTGAGGTCTGGTCGGCAACTACGAGGAACTGGTCAACAACGAAAAAGAACTGGTTGGTGATGGTGGAAATCGAGCTCCTGGAGGCAGAGATCGAGCGGGAGCTTCATAAAATCTACTTCATTAGGGCGGGCTAGCGGATGGATGGGCGATATGTGTTGATAATTTTGCAACTTTTTAGACCAAGTGTAGTGGTTAATCGGGAACATACCTAGTAATCGCAGTGTCAGACCTATTAACCGGGTTAAACGATTAACACAAACGATTAGTGGTAATCGACACGGTCACGTCCCTAGTAGCGATTAATCGGCCTATTAATGGCTGATTCGGCCTATTTTTTGAACATTGGTGTTGTCACTAAAAACACAAGCTACTGTAGTATCTCGTTCAAAAAGCTCAAATTCACCTAAACAGAACTCAAAAAGGAATCAATAAGAAGCAAATGCAAATAATGGCAGAAATCTGTCAAAACAGACCAGCAGGTAGAAACCGATTTTTTCGAACATCGTCTGTTGCTAAAATCAAAAAGTGTTGAACTAACGAAAGTTAGATGACATACTGGGGGATTTATTCATAAATTTTGAGATCAATCCGAGTTACAGAGACTCCTCATGAAATTTTTTGGTGGAGGACAGAAATCTGTTTAGAGACAGCAACTCTCCAAATCTTACTTCCCTCTCATTAGAGGTCATTCTTGGCACAAAAAAGCAAACAAAAAGGATAAGGAGAGGTCGTTTATGAATTAATAACTTACAAGACTCAACGAAACTCTTGGGTTATCTCCCAACAAGTACTATTCTTTAATGCCTTTAAGTTAGGCACAAGAAGCAAGAAGAATCAAGTATTTTCAAATGAAGAATTGAGATCAATACTTGCAAAGTCTTCAACTATGAGAGGTATCTCATCCAAATGGGTTTTGGAGGATCCTTTCTCATATCTCTTTGGTTTACTACTTTCATCAAAAGGATTTTCAGGAACAATCCAATCAAAATTCTTTTCAAAGGCCTCATGCATCCCAACAAGCTTAAAGGGTATGGGTATCTTAAATTCATCTGTAGGCTTTGTTTTATCTGAAGTACCCACAACATCTACACATGAGACTAGCATATTGAAACACTCAGAGACATTTTTGGCTTCCCTAGCAACATCATGAAACTCTTTGAGTAAAGTTTCAAGAATAAAATCTCTCTTTTCAGCATTCTTTTCTTCTTTTAGTTTTAAGAACAAACTTTGCATCATGGGGTTAAGGCTAACAAACATAGCCTCCAACATGTGAACTAAAGAAGCCGAAGCAATTTCATAATTAGGAGCAAGCTCTGCTATAGATTTATCCTCAATATCCTCATGCTTTCTAACATAATTAAAGAATTCTTCAATATTATCTTTCCCAATTATGGAGCCACTACCTATAGAAAGGTCCTTTAGGGTGAACTTGGGGAGAAACATGGTGAGCTAGAGCAAGGTGGCAACTAGAGTAGGAACTAATTTTTTTGTGTTTTTGAATAAAGAAAGCAAACCAAACTAGACTAATTTTTTTGGTTTTTTTGAAAAGAGGCAAACAAAACCAAGCAAAAGAAACAAAGCAAACTAAAAAGAAAGTAAAGGGAAAGGAAGTGAAGGGCTCCCCTAGTGAAGACGTCCTTAGCCTCCCCGGCAACGGCGCTACAAAACTTGTTGATGGTGCTGACGTGGAGCACTTTGGTGGAAAACCCAAGAGCAAGGTGTGATGAGCACATCAACAAGTTTTCCCTCAGTAGAGACCGAGGTTATCGAACCAGAAGGAGGAAGGAAACATCACACAGGTGTTGCAATCAACACGGAGATCTACACAGCACAAACTCAAGACTTTGCCCCAACGAATTAGTGAGGTTGTCAAGCTCACCGGTTTGCTGTAACAAAGGATTAAAAGTATGGTGTGGAAGGTAATGGTTTGCAGCAAGTAAACAAGTAACAGTGGAAGATGTATCAATGGTAAAGATTGGACCGGGGTCCATAGTTCACTAGAGGTGCTCTACTTAGATAAACAACATGGCATGAAGGGTAAACAAATTATAGCAGGGCAACTGACAGGAACTGAGCAAGGCATAACAATGCAATTACTAGTCAGAAAGATCCTATGAGATTCGATTGGGCAATACAACAATACCAATTGCATCTATGACTAGAAGTCCACCTTCAGGCGAACCCCCTCCAGTATTAAGTTGCAAGCAACAGACAACTGCTTTGAGCAAAGTGTATAAGGTAAACAGTCCACATGTTCCATGAACAAGAGACCGTTGTTTTCTCCCTAGTAGCAACAACACATCTACAACCGAAGATATTATTGTCACTTCCCTTGGAAACTAGAGGCATGAATCCACTATCGAGCATAAATACTCCCTCTTGGAGTCACTAGCAACTACTTGGCCAAGATAGCTACTAACAACGGAGAGCATGCAAGATAACAAACAACATAGACATGATAGAATCATAAAGACAAAACCATTAATCAAACCAACATAATAATCTCAATATCAATCCGATCCCCGCAAACACAACATGCATGATTACAAATAGATTAGATCTTGATACAGATTAGGAGTTCACAAGATCTATACATGAAATCACAAAGGAGGAGATACAACCATCTAGCTACTACATGGACCCATAGTCCAAGGTGGAACGACTCACGCATCATACCAGAGAGAAGGCCTCCGGGATGATCTCCCCTCCGGCAGGGTGCCGGGAAGAACTTCAGATCCCCCCCCCCCCCGATCTAGGGATGATGGTGGCGGCAGCTAGAAAGTTTTTCGTGGAGATTTGATTGGGTCCTTAGGGTTTCTGCATCGGGGGCTTCATATAGGCAAAGGGGGAGGCCGAGGAGGCGGCCAGGGGCCCCAAACCCTACCCAGACACGGGGCAGGGCCCACCCGCGCCTAGGGGGTTCTGGGAGCCCTGGCTTGCATCTCCGTATCGTCTTCTGGATTCTTGTTTCCCACGGAAAGTAATTGACTTTGACGTTTGTCCCGTCCTATTCCAAGAATATTTCTTTACTAACTATTTTGAAACCAAAAACAGCAGAAAATAGGCAACTGGCACTGTGGCAACTTGTTAATAGGTTAGTACCATAATACATGTAAAAAGCGCCTCAAATTGTGGACAATCAAAGCAAAGTAGATACTAAACAAGCATGGAGCATCAAGAATTATAGATACGTTTTCGACGTATCAGAGCGCTAGCCGCGCACCTGAGAAATTGCAAAGGTAACATCACCTCGAAATTATCTTCGAGTCCTACGTCGAGTCTACGACTACACTACGGACTCGGGGGCTACTCCCATAGGGAACGCTGGTCGCGCATTCGAAAAAAATGCGTCCTCTGGATTACTGCTGAAAACGACTGAACTAAGGTTTCTGCTTGAGTCTACGACACGAACAGACACTCAGGACTACTCCCATAGGGAGCGATGGTCGCGCACCCTCTGAATTATTCGACCGAGATCCTTCGGATCAAATACGACAAATATCTTTTGGCAACTTTGCCCAATATAACGCTAAGTGTTAAACAGTCTCCTTGGCCACCCAAAACACCTCCGCGGTGATAAAACTTCGGATGCTGTGTCTACGACACAAAGATAAGTCCTACAGATATCATCTGATGGCCTGGGAACACACTCGACTGTGCTCTGCTAGTAAGTTTCCGTGTCAACAGGAACGATGAAAATCCTGACGGACGTCTTGGGTACATCACTTGAAAAAACACTAGGATTCGACTCCTGTAAGACAACAACGGCCTGAGTCGAATCACACCAGCAATCGTTCCGAATTCGAGTCTGGGGACTCGAATCTGATGAAGATCGGGTTTTTTGTGCCATGATAGTTAACTGGCCCTGATCCGTCGGGTGAGCCAGGCACACGCATCAACAATCCCTATGAACTAAACATTTCTCCTTGTAAAACACCCTCAAACTACAAAGCACCCGAAAGATTGAAGAGTCTACAACTGAATCTACGATTCGACTGAACACTCGGGGGCTACTGACATGGATATACCCTACAGGTGCACGACATTGGTATACCTGGTCCAGCCCAAGGAAGGCCCACGTAAGGACACGCAGCCCATGAAGTTTTCGGGTGGCCCAAGCCCATGGAAATTTTGACTCCTTGGAGGACAAGTCTAGATTAGATAGAATTTCAAAGGGTATCAACCCTAATTTTTAACCGACTCGACCTATCACAGGACCTGGCCTATCTACATAAAGGCCAGGAGGGTGCGGCAAGAAGGATCGCTCAACTCACCTCGTACACACCTCATGCCAGATTGCATCTGTGCACCCCTGTAATCTTCGGTTCTGCCGTAAATCAAGAGCATACAAGCAGGAGTAGGGTTTTCCCTCCGCGGGCCTAAACCTGGGTAAATCTCGTGTCCTTGTGTTGCTTGTATGTTAACCGTTCCGCGACTTCCAGCATCCCCATATTCTCCAAAACCCAAGTCCATAACAATGGGCATTAACGAGTCGAACCCTTGTTAGTGGCGCCCATCCCGGTAGCGGAGGCGGAGGAGGAAGCTGGGTGTTCGTCAGCGCCACCAGGCCAGTGAGCTGGATGGCTTCCACGAAGCCGACCCACTAGGCTTCCTCCTCCCGTGCGCTGGACGTGATGGCCTTCTCGGTTAAGGCGTCCACGTCATAGCCCCGGGCCAGTACCTCATGATGGATCAGATATGTAGAGCTCGTTGGGAACCCCAAGAGGAAGGTATGATGAGCACAGAAGCAAGTTTACCTCATTTCTCGAACCAGTAGGAGTAAGGAAACAACTCCAAGGTGTTGCTTAACAACTTGGAACCTGCACAACACAACCGCAGAACGTTGCCCCAACTTACAGTGAGGTTGGCAATCTCACTTGTTTGCTGAAAACAAGGGATTAAACGTATAGTGTGGAAGATAGTAATTGCTTGTAGAAAGTAAACAGTAAACAGTAGATGGAATATCATGATAAAGGAATGGACCGGGGTCCATAGTTCACTAGAGGTGTTTCACCTTAAGATAAATAGCATGTTGGGTGAACAAATTACAGTTGGGCAATTGACAGATTGAAAATGCATAAATATGCATGTACAAGTCATGATGTTTCCTATGAGATTTGTTTGGGCATTACAACATAATACATAGACCGTAATCCAACTACATATATGACTAATAATCCACCTTTAGGTTATCATACGAACCCCTTCCAGTATTAAGTTGCAAGCAACAGATAATTGCATTAAGCAAAGTGTGTAAAGTAAACAATACAATTTCCCCATGGACAAAGGATTGTTGTTTTCTCCCTAGTAGCAACATCACATCTACAACCTTAGAGATTTCTGTCACTTCCCCAGATTACTAGAGGCATGAACCTACCATCGAGCATAAATACTCCCTCTTGGAGTTTCAAGCATCTACTTGGCCAAAGCATCTACGAACAATGGAGAGCATGCAAGATCACAAATAACACAAACAAGATAGAATCAATAATCAATCTTGAACATAGTACTCAATATCCATCGGATCCCAATAAACACAACATGTAGGATTACAAAATAGATGATCTTGATCATGAATGGAGCTCACAAGATCTAAACATGATAGCACAAAGGAGGAGAACCAACCATCTAGCTACTGTATGGACCCGTAGTCCAAGGGTGAACTACTCACGCATCACTCCGGAGGCTGGCATGGTGATGAAGAAGGCCTCTGGGATGATCTCTCCCCTCTATCAAGGTGCCGGGAAGATCTTCGGATCCCCCCCGATCTAGGGATGGAGATGGCGGCGGCTACATACTGTTTCATGGAGATTTGATCGGGTATTTAGGGTTTCTGCATCGGGGTGCTTTTATAGGCGAAGGGGAAAGTTCAGTGGGCGCCCGAGGGGCCCACACCTAGGGCTGGCGCCCCCTGGTCGCGTCGCCATAGGGCGTGTCCACCTCGTGGCCCCACTTCGGCTACCTTCGGACTCCATGTTCCTTTTAGTAAAATATTGACTTTGTCTTTTGTCCCGTCCAATTCCGAGAATATTTCGTTACTAGCTTTTCTGAAACCAAAAACGTCAGAAAACAGGCAACTGGCACTACGTCATCTCGTCTATAGGTTAGTTCCAGAAAATGTATAAAAATACCTCAAAGTGTAGACAAAACATAAGAAAGTTGATACAAAACAAGCATGGAGCATCAAAAATTATAGATACGTTTATGACGTCAAGCATCCCCAAGCTTGTCTCCTTCTCATCCTCGAGTAGGTAAGTGATAAAAAGAATAATTTTTGAGGTGACATGCTATCACAATTTTGATCCAAATAATTGTAAAGCATTGATAGCTGAGATCAAAGTACTCTAAAGATGAGCATGAAAGATGTAGTTCTAACAATAAGACATAGCAACTATGCTGTAACATGAAAGGTAACACAAAAAAAGATCATGAATTAGAATGCATTGAAAGACGTTTATTTGTTTCACATATAGAAAACATAGAAAAAGTGGTATTCAGCTTGTCCTTCATCGTAAAGAAAAACATAAATGCATAGGACACCTTCAAAGTTCATAAGGGTGACTAGATACAAATAATTTAAGAACAAGCAATATCAATATTATGAATCAATCAATAAGTTTTGGGACAATGCACATTAAACTAACAATGAAAACTATGCTCTCTTAATTGGTGTATAAAGATAGAAGATGGAGACTCAACATAAAAGTAAAAAGAAAGGCCCTTCACAGAGGGAAGTAGAGATTTCATGTTTTATAAAGAGCTTCCAAAAATTATGATACGAATTAGATTTCCGCTCTCATTGCCCCTATCATAAGCATCTTGAAGTGATTAAGGTTAAAGTGAAACAAATATGAAGTATATGCTTGACAGATCATAAGTTGAAATCTCATGTCCCTTGAGTACGAGGGTCGTTCCTCATGCTACTCTAATTTAGTCACAAGCAAGTTTTTATCATTGTAAGTATATGTGTATCATAGAGAACTGCCAATGGGTTACTCCTTGCCCCATGACATGGGAGCTATCCCATATCAAAATGACAAGGCAACAGACAATGAGCATCTCGGCGATCTTTTTATTTACCATGAGTATGGTGCTTTTTTCTGTATATTTTTTTATGGAGATGATTCATAGATTGCTCACTATGGTTATGCTGCAAGTTTCCACGATGTTTAGGCATGGCTTAGGCTATCCGCCCAGGCGTTTCTCTAACACATATATAATACTCCATGGACTTACAATCTCCCCATTTATTTCACACCACCGACATCCATAAACAAAACATCATAATATCAACTGGATAATTTGTATAGGTGTTGAAAGCGTTCCCCATGACATCAGGGATCTGTTAAATCCAACTTATAATTTGCAAGCATATAAACAACATAGATGACACAATGGTTCAAGTCTATTAAGTGCAAGAAAGTAAAGTGTGCCATCAAGTTTGTGAGATCCTTAATCACTAATGTTCACATAACAAGTTTAATTTGGAAGATAGATAAAGACATGAACATACTTCGAATGGTGTAACACACCATGCATAGGAATTTATAGTGAATTCTTTGGAATGTAACATCCCAAAATTTTTCCTATTTTGGAATGTTATAAATAAAATCAATAGCTTGATTGATTGTTTGACTTTGTTGAAAATTCCCAAAGAGAAGAAACTTTTTGAATAGAAAATCCTCTCAACCTTGAATTCAAAATCTTATATTCTTTTGTTATGACCTAAGTAGCCATATAAGCAAAAGGGCATGGATTGATTATGGATCGTAGAATTAGTGTGCAATATTTCAAAATGAAAATCATGAAGCATTCATAAGCATTTCATTACATCCATGTAAAGTTCTCACAAACTGAATCCAAATCCTGCTATCTAAATCCTATAGTTGATTCGCCCAAATGTTCCTAAAGGTAATTAAATTGACTTTATAAAACCCACTGTTGCTAAGGCATAAATTATTTATAATTATAGCCTAAAGAGATCCTATTAATATTACAAAATTTTAGAAACAAAATTGAGCTCATTTGGAGCTATTATGAAAAAGTTATGGAATAAATACAAACAAAGATATAAATAAAATGAAATATACAAGGATTTATAAACTCACTACTTCCAAACTAGTAAAAATATTACAAATTTGATCCTATAATGATCTATTTGATTTTAGAAAATTTTAGAAACAAGAATCATGTCATTTGGAGTTCGTATGCAAAAGATATAAGGGAAACAAGTAAATAGAAAAAGAAAAAAAACCTAAGCGGGCCGGCCCACCCGGACCGACCGGAGCACCCACACGCACGTACATAGGGAAGGATCGATCCCAGCCTCGCTTTAATTTCCGTGCAAAATCTGTTTTGTTAAGCCTATCAATATTCAAACTGTCATAACTTTTTATCTACAACTCCGAATCGACTTTTGTTTGTTTCTACTTGTTCCCTACTCCAAGACCTATCTCTACACCATCCTAAATCTCCATATAAACTCGTGGAGCCACAGCTGTACGAGCTTATATTCTTGAAATCCCGAATCTACACATGCCCAAATCTTATTTCGCTTTTTGACCCATCTAGACATCGTTGTATGCCTTCGGCAAAAAAACGAAAGTTATAGAACTCGTCGAAATCTTTCAATCCCGACAAACATCACCTCTTTTCATCCACCACAGCCAGAGAATGTCGCATCGCAATATTTCAGATCTGATGGTGTAAGTCAAAGATGTACTCGCGCTCGTTTCTTCAAATCCAAATTCCTTTGGTGAGAAGGTAGGAGTAATGATTCCCCATAACTTTCATGTTATAAGTTTTTCAATTTGACCTACGGATTTGTCTCTCTAACCCAGATCTGTTTCTTGTCTATTCTGAGCCAAAATCGGGTCAATCTCCTCTCCTAACCACTAGATCTCATCCCAATGGCCAGGATTAGATCGATTCCGCGAAGAGGTACAAGCCAACCGGATCTCGCCACGTGTCAACGTCAGGTAAGCATCTAGTCTCAGTCAGCATGCAAAGTCAACCTGTCCAGTCAGCGGAATATTCTCTGGAATATTCCGTTCAAATTTAAAATTGCACATTATAGATCTAACTTGTAAAATTCATTAGAAATTCATACAACATCCAAAAATTACGTGTAATATATCAAATTGAATATAATTTTACGTAGAATCATCTTACCAGAATAGATCCAACTTTTACTATATGTGGTTACTGCAGTAATTTAATTAGTTTTAATGGTCTTTTAGGTTAATAAATTCATAGGAAATTATCTATAACTCCGAAAAATATGAACAATATATCAAATTCAAGCTACTGTAATGTAGATTAATAATATCTGGTTAGATCCAGCCTTTGTGGAATATTTCCCCGTAGCAATTTAATTAGTTTTAATGTCTTTATAAATCATTAAATTCATAGTAAATTATTTGCATATCAGAAAAATATAAATAATATACCGATAGAAAGCTGGTTCCATGTAGATCATCAATCTGCAAATGGTTCAGGAAAATAGTGTAAGGTTTCACAGCAATTAAATAAATAGTTTAATGGCTTATTTATGGTAATAAATTCATAAGAAAATAAATACTTCTCAGAAAATTACAAATAATATGCCCCTGGAATCACAATTCCGTGGAGATTTCAGATATAATTTTAGTTTGATTTTTAGGCAACAGAAACTATGAAAATGATTTAAAATCCATTATACACTCTTTAAATTATAAGAAAAGATTTATAACTCCGATTAGGGTGAATCCAATTCCTACTGGTTCCTATTAATGTCCTCTATACAGTATAACTTAGAACCAAATTTTACTCCACAATTAGGACAGAAGTTGCAAAAAAACTATTAAAACCCCTTTATCAATATTTATTGATAAATACCCTATTGCTTTAATTGATCTCATACATGCATCATATGATCTATTAATGCTCAGAGAACTAAATATAAGCATTGTAACATATTAAACCATCATGCATGTTTTTGATCATCCTTGTTGTGTTTTCTATGTTTGCAATTGTTTTGATTGGAACTAACTTGTACTCGTATTAGATTTTTTGGAGAGTGCGATTGCTGCGGAGAAATACAATCAACACCCATATTATCAACATAAGGCAAGTTACACCACTTGTTCATAATTTTTGTCCCAGTTTTGATTCTATGCATGTGATCTTCAAAATTTTGTAGTATGCATGTGTAGGATGTTCTAGTAGAATTTTTCCTTACTATTATTTTGCAAGTGCGATGATTTTGTAGTATGCCATGAGTAGCTCTATACTTAGCATTTCCCCTCCTAATAGGTTACCTCTGTTTTTGCTAAGTATTGCTTGCTATGCTATATATACAAAGTACCGTTGGGGGGTTCGAAAGACAATGAATTTTTCTAAGTATAAAGGCTCTCTAGAGCAAACTTTTCTTCTCAAATCCACTTCAAAATAAAACTAAGTTTTCTTCTGTGCAGAATTGTTGTCGGGACAACGAGTGATATTTTGGTGGAGGACGACCGCCCAGGAATCAAAGAAGTCTGCCATGTTTCAGAATTCAGAAGCTTCCAGTGCAACCACAATACATATGGGCTCTGTCTTGGCCTAGTACTTAGTGGGAAACCTCACCTGGGTACCAACATTTTGAGGTTCTTGGCACGGTTGGATCCAGAAGGTAGAGGGGCTACTAAGGGAAAGACTCGCCATGGTCTTGTCTATAAAAGGACTTGATCGTGGATTGTGGGTAAAGTGCACAAACTCTCGAGAGTATTGCAATCTGATCGATCAGCCGTGTTCACGGAAACAAAACAACATTGAGCATCTAAAGGATGGAGCCTTTGAAGGACCTTCTCTCTCTTTTCTAAACAAAGTTTTGAAACCCCATGGCGTGAGTAATATCGCCAATTGGTGGGATTTTGGGAACTTGGTGTGTAATATCCAAGTGTCACTTGGTGAGTAATATCCAAGTGTTTGGTTGTTTGGAAACTTGGTGAGTAATATCCTCGTGTGCCATTCGACCCTATTTTATCTAAGCAAATGTTTACAAAGTAGGGTAAAACTCTCTCTCCCTTTTCTCTCCATACTTAGTGAAAATTAGCTTTATGCAAATGAACTCCAAAGCCTAAACTAGCCTTGCATGTAGAGTTAGTCTTTCCTTCCTTGGTGTAATTTGCCAATACATTCAAAGTATTGACCCAACTTGTTGGCTGCACGTTTCATGTGCAGAATTTCGGAGATCGTTGAAAGGTGCGCTAGGATCGCGGGTCTTCACTCAACCTGCATGTGGCATTGATGGGACTCATGTTGTATATTTTTTGCTTTTGTTGTAATAATGTAAACTCTAGATTATTCGATTCATGTAATAAGGACTTGTGTTTTACATGATATTTCATCTACTGTGAGTGCTAGCTATTGATCCAGGGACTAGCATGTTAATCACATGGACTTAAGATCCTTACCGATCCGAGGTCGTTACAGATGGTATCAGAGCATAATTTGATTGTAGATCGTGACCCTAGACATGGAAAAACCTTAGGACAAATATTTTCTAAGTTATTTCAGAAAACTCTCATACTTCTCATCATCTACCTTTGGGGTTTTAAAATTTCTTAAGTCTCTTCTTTTTAACATTAGAAAATGACCACTACACACTTCAAGAAGAAACTTTTATCAAGATTACCTTTTCAAAGAAGATCATCTCAATGTTTCGATTAAGCCGGGACTTGAAGACCTCCATGAAAGATGTTCCAAGACTGAAGCTACGAGATTAAAGACTTCAAAGTCCTTAAGTCAATGTTATTAACTAAAGAACTCGAAAGATTGAAGATTATGAAGAATATGAAGACTATCAAGAGCACGAAGACTTTTGGAGACTCGAAGCCTCGAAGATTCCAAGTGACCTATTAGGAACCAAACCCGAATAAGTTTTTGCTAAATATAGATGCAACGAATTGTTTGCTACCTTGTATGGTTTATTACCTTAGCTAATGAAAACCTATTTTCTAAATAAAATTTCTTGTATGGGTTATTCTTCTTCTTCCATACTCTATTCGTTCCTACTCTAAACCTTGGTCGACTCGACAGATGGACCATATCAATAATAAGGACAAGGAACTTAACTTCACCAAGCGTAAGAGCCACACCGATGCAAAGAAGTGGATGCACCAGGTTGAAGAAAGAATGAAGAATGTCAACATTGAAGCCAATAGAATGGTTCATTATGCCACCCAATTCCTAAAAGACGAGGCTGCAACCTGGTGGGAGATGCAACACGCCATTAATGATCATCAAGGGATGATATCTTGGGAAGAATTTAAAGAGGTTCTACTACAATCTCGTCTCGTCACTCGTATACCAAAAACACAAGAAGTTGAAGTCCCAAAACAATCAGCTTGCACGATCTGTGTAGAAGTAGGGCATACCTCCAAGGAGCATCGTGATCAGTGCCCCTACTGTGAATAAAGTCACCCATCTGAAGAATGCCCCACCTCTGAAGTTACCTGCTTCTTGTGCGAAGGGACCAACCACAACCCCTCACAATGTCACCTCTACCCGATAGTACAACAAGTGAATCAGCATGTTAGAGATGGATTGTGCCACGTCATGTTATCCTTACCAAGGAAGCGGAAGGACCTAAGCAAAGTCATATGCTTCAAGTGTCACAATCCTGGACATTATGCTGTTGGTTGTCGAGAACAGGATAATATGGCTGGAAAGGATGAAAACAATGATGGTAATGGTAATAGATGCAGCAACAAGAAGCCAAGAAGGATACTAGCCAGGTAACATGCTACAAGTGTGGCGAAACAGGGCATTACTCGTCAAATTGTCCTCAGAAAAGGAAGAATGGCAGTGGCAAAGGAAATGCCAAACGAAAGAAGCCCAATCCTTCCATCAAGCTACGACGAATTATGTTAGTGTGAATGGATGTTACAAATCAACAATCCACACCGGACCCATCAGAAGAACCTAACAAATACAATCTTTTAAGGGTGGTAGTACCCTAGTGTGAACCAAACCTATTTCTTGCTAGCTTTCTCGAATCTCGAGGACGAGATTCCTTTTAAGGGTGGTAGTCTGTAACATCCCAAAAAATTTCCTATTGTGGAATTTTATAAATAAAACCAATAGCTTGATTGATTGTTTTACTTTGTTGAAAATTCTCAAAGAGAAGAAACTTTTTGAATAGAAAATCCTCTCAACCTTGAATTCAAAATCTTATATTCTTTTGTTATGACCTAAGTAGACATATAAGCAAAAGGTCATGGATTGATTATGGATTGTAGAATTGGTGTGCAATATTTCAAAATGAAAATCATGAAGCATTCATAAGCATTTCATTACAACCATGCAAAGTTCTCACAAACTGAATCCAAATCCTGCTATCTAAATCCTATAGTTGATTCGCCCAAATGTTCCTAAAGGTAATTAAATTGACTTTATAAAACCCACTATTGCTAAGGCATAAATTATTGATAATTATAGCCTAAAGATATCCAATTAATATTACAAAATTTTAGAAACAAAATTGAGCTCATTTGGAGCTATTATGAAAAAGTTATGGAATAAATACAAACACATAAAGATATAAATAAAATGAAATATACAAGGATTTATAAACTCACTACTTCCAAACTAGTAAAAATATTACAAATTTGATCCTATAATGATCTATTCGATTTTAGAAAATTTTAGAAACAAGAATCATGTCATTTGGAGTTCGTATGCAAAAGATATAAGGGAAACAAGTAAATAGAAAAAGAAAAAAACTAAGCGGGCCGGCGCACCCGGACCGACCGGAGCACTCACACGCACGTACACAGGGAAGGATCGATCCCAGCCTCGCTTTAATTTCCGTGCAAAATCTGTTTTGTTAAACCTATCACTATTCAAACTCTCATAACTTTTTATCTACAACTCCGAATCAACTTTCGTTTGTTTCTACTTGTTCTCTACTCCAAGACATATCTCTACACCATCCTAAATCTCCATATAAACTCGTGGAGCCACAGCTGTACGAGTTTCTATTCTCGAAATCCCGAATCTACACATGCCCAAATCTTATTTCGCTTTTTGACCCATCTAGACATCGTTGTATGCCTTCGGCAAAAAAACAAAAGTTATAGGACTCGTCGAAATCTTTCAATCCCGACAAACCTCACCTCTTTTCATCCACCACAGCCAGAGAATGTTGCATCGCAATATTTCAGATCTGATGGTGTAAATCAAAGATGTACTCGCGCTCGTTTCTTCAAATCCAAATTCCTTTGGTGAGAAGGTAGGACTAATGATTCCCCATAACTTTCATGTTATAAGTTTTTCAATTTGACCTACGGATTTGTCTCTCTAACCCAGATCTGTTTCTTGTCTATTCTGAGCCAAAATCGGGTCAATCTCCTCTCCTAACCACTAGATCTCATCCCAACGGCCAGGATTAGATCGATTCCGCGAAGAGGTACAAGCCAACCGGATCTCGCCACATGTCAACGTCAGGTCAGCATGCAAAGTCAACCTGTCCAGTCAGCGGAATATTCTCTAGAATATTCCGTTCGAATTTAAAATTGCACATTATAGATCTAACTTGTAAAATTCATTAGAAATTCATACAACGTCCAAAAATTACGTGTAATATATCAAATTTAAGATAATTTTACGTAGAATCATCTTATCAGAATAGATCCAACTTTTACTGTACGTGGTTACTATAGTAATTTAATTAGTTTTAATGGTCTTTTAGGTTAATAAATTCATAGGAAATTATCTGTAACTCCGAAAATATGAACAATATATCAAATTGAAGCTACTATAATGTAGATTAATAATATCTGGTTGGATCCAGCCTTTGCGGAATATTTACCCCGTAGCAATTTAATTAGTTTTAATGGCTTTATAAATCATTAAATTCATAGTAAATTATTTGCATATCAGAAAAATATAAATAATATACCGATAGAAAGCTGGTTCCATGTAGATCATCAATCTGCAAATGGTTCAGGAAAATACTGTAAGGTTTCGCAGCAATTAAATAAATAGTTTAATGTCTTATTTAGAGTAATAAATTCATAAGAAAACAAATACTGCTCAGAAAATTACAAATAATATGCCCCTGGAATCACAATTCCGTGGAGATCTCAGATATAATTTTAGTTTGATTTTTAGGCAACAGAAACTATGAAAATGATTTAAAATCCATTATACACTCTTTAAATTATAAGAAAAGATTTATAACTCCGATTAGGGTGAATCCAATTCCTACTGGTTCGTATTAATGTCCTCTATACAGTATAACTTAGAACCAAATTTTACCCCACAATTAGGACAGAAGTTGCAAAAAAACTATTAAAACCCCTTTATCAATATTTATTGATAAATACCCTATTGCTTTAATTGATCTCATACATGCATCATATGATCTATTAATGCTTAGAGAACAAAATATAATCATTGTAACATATTAAACCATCATGCATGTTTTTGATCATCCTTGTTGTGTTTGCTATATTTGCAATTATTTTGATTGGAACTACCTTGTCCTCGTATTAGATTGTTCGGAGAGTGTGATTGCTGTGGAGAAATACCATCAACACCCATATTATCAACATAAGGCAAGTTACACCACTTGCTCATAATTTTTGTCCCAATTTTGATTCTATGCCTGTGATCTTCAAAATTTTGTAGTATGCATGTGTAGGATGTTCTAGTAGAATTTTTCCTTTGTATTATTTTGCAAGTGCGATGATTTTGTAGTATGCCATGAGTAGCTCTATACTTAGGATTTCCCCTCCTAATAGGTTACCCCTGTTTTTGCTAAGTATTGCTTGCTATGCTATATATACAAAGTACCATTGGGGGGTTCGAAAGACAATGAATTTTTCTAAGTATAAAGGCTCTCTAGAGCAAACTTTTCTTCTCGAATCCACTTCAAAATAAAACTAAGTTTTCTTCTGTGCGGAATTGTTGTCGGGACAACGAGTGAGATTTTGGTGGAGGACGGCCGCCCAGGAATCAAAGAAGTCTGCCATGTTTCAGAATTCAGAAGCTTCCAGTGCAACCACAATACATATGGGCTCTGTCTTGGCCTAGTACTTAGTGGGAAACCTCACCTGGGTACCAACATTTGGAGGTTCTTGGCACGGTTGGATCCAGAAGGTAGAGGGGCTACTAAGGGAAAGACTCGTCATGGTCTTGTCTATAAAAGGACTTGATCGTGGATTGTGGGTAAAGTGCACAAACTCTCGAGAGTATTGCAATCTGATCGATCAGCCGTGTTTACGGAAACAGAACAACATTGAGCATCTGAAGGATGGAGCCTCTCAAGGACCTTCCTCTCTCTTTTCTAAACAAAGTTTTGAAACCCCATGGCGTGAGTAATATCGCCAATTGGTGGGATTTTGGGAACTTGGTGCATAATATCCAAGTGTCACTTGGTGAGTAATATCCAAGTGTTTGGTTGTTTGGAAACTTGGTGAGTAATATCCTCGTGTGCCATTCGACCCGATTTTATCTAAGCAAATGTTTACAAAGTAGGGTAAAACTCTCTCTCCCTTTTCTCTCCATACTTAGTGAAAATTAGCTTTATGCAAATGAACTCCAAATCCTAAACTAGCAGTGCATGTAGAGTTAGTCTTTCCTTCCTTGGTATAATTTGCCAATACATTCAAAGTATTGACCCAACTTGTTGGCTGCATGTTTCATGTGCAGAATTTTGAAGATCATTGAAAGGTGCGCTAGGATCGCAGGTCTTCACTCAACCTTCCTGTGGCATTGATGGGACTCATGTTGTATATTTTTTGCTTTTGTTGTAATAATGTAAACTCTATATTATTCGATTCATGTAATAAATACTTGTGTTTTACATGATATTTCATCGACTGTGAGTGCTAGCTATTGATCCAGGGACTAGCATGTTAATCACAGGGACTTAAGATCCTTACCGATCCGAGGTCGTTACATGGAATAACTTGGTTTCTTGGGAGTTGGATGCACGATTAGAGCTCATACTCAATACAAGTGGAGGCTAGCAAAATACTGGGAGCGACTAACTAAGAGAGCAATAATGGCAATAATCATGCAAAGCAACATAACATTATTAATTAAATCATAAAGTGATATCACAAGTCAAAAAATAATGATCATAGAGGCTAAGGTGACTGGTTCATAGTCTTAACATGGTGTAAGCATGTTCCAAGTCAACCCAAATAAAGCACCAAAGGATAATACTACAATATTATGCTTGTGTATGTTAAAACAACACATGATTCTTTCAAGGCACATTAAGCAATCTCAATTGTTTGGAAAAAGTCATTCTACAACAATCATCACTAATCATAAATTCAAAGAAACACCTAGCATAACATGATAAAGTCTAAGCCACAGTCAGAACTAGCTCCCTTTTGTACCACTTAAGCATGAAGCTTCCTACTCTTTTCCATCACCAATCAACTTATTTGAAAACAACTCATAAAGATAATAATCAATAAAGATCAGTGAGAATGTCTCACAAATCCACAAAGAAGAACTAAAAAGTTCTAAGCTGAAAGCACAAGAAAACTAAAGCTAAGCGCAGAGCTAGCAAAAGAGAACACTCACATAATAATAAGAGTGAAAACTAAAGTGTTCTAGACAATGAAGAACTAGGTATGACTTCTCCAAAATAGGAGTGTTGGGGTCCGGACAATTTATTCCAGCAAACCAAACAAAAATAAAACTAAAAACTAAAATAAAGACGCTCCAAGAATAACACAAAGTGCATGAAGCAACAAAAATAAAGTGTCTCGAAAGAGACCTGAGATTTTTATTGATGAAGAAGGGGATGCCTTGGGCATCCCCAAGCTTTGACACTTTTACCTCTTGAATATTTCTTGGGGTGACACGGGTGGCATCCCCAAGCTTGAGCTTTTGTCCATTCTTCATCTCATCACATAATTCTTCCCCTACACTTAAAATTTTCCTTCATACAAAACTTCACACAATCTTCATTAGCAACATTAGTGTATTCAAGATAATAAGTCTTTGGGTTTAGTTTCAACACAAGTAAAACTTCCACTAGAACGCAAGCTACTGTAGAAATTCCTTTTAAAATCTAAAGTGATCAAAGAGAACCCAAAAAGAAACCCATAAGAGGCAAATGCAAATAATGGCAGAAATCTGTCAAAACAGACCAACAGGTAAAAACCTATTTTTTCGAAGATCTTATGTTGATCATATCGAAAAGTGCTAAACTAACTAAAGTTAGATAATAAACTGGTCCATATGAACAGAAAATTACAGCTCAATCCGACATACTGGGATTTTTCAGGAAGTTTTACAGTGAAACACAAAAATCTGTTTCGGGACAAGAACTTCCCCAAATCTTACTTTCCTCTCATTAGAGGTTATTCTTGGCACGAAAACCACACAAAAAGGATAAGGAGATGTTATTACATAGGAAATAACTTCCAGGACTCAAAAAAGAAAAACTTACTGAAAATAAAAATAATTTGGGTTATCTCCTTGTAGTACTTTTCTTTAACGCCTTTAAGTTAGGCATAGGAAGTAAGAATCAAGTATTTTTGAATGAAGAAGCATTAGCATCAACTTTTGTTTTAATAGGAGAGTCAAAATATTCCTCTATTCATTGATATATGTCTTATTATGAGGTGTCACTGATGTCTTTTCCACTGTTTTTGCAAGTTAGATGATTCTTGGAGAATGGACTGCCGGAGTCAGGTTTCTGATGAAAAAATAGGTGTTTTGATGCAATTTCGCGAAGATCAGAAAAATACCAGAAAAATATTGGAAAATTATATTTTCCCAGAAGACGGAGGAAGCCAGAAGGGGAGGCGTAGCTGGGCCACAGGGGGCCCACACCCCCTAGGCGCGGGCCCACCTTGCCCCGCGCCTAGGGTAGGTGTGGCCCACCTGGCAGACACCTGACTCCACCTCTCGCCTATATCTTCCTCACGGAACCCTAACTCGAAGGGAGCGACCACAGATAGATTTCCGCTGCCTCTGCGGGGCGAAAAACACCGAGAGAGAAAGATCTCTCCGGCAAACAGATTTCTGCCAGGGAAATTCCTTCGCGGAGAGGGGAGATCGTCGCCATCAACACCGTCATCAAGCTAGGCTTCATCGGGATCATCATCATCCACACCATCATCTCCACGAGTAGAATCATCACCTCTCCATCCCGCTGTAACAATTGTATTGGATCTTGCAATAGTTCTTAGGGGAAACTTTCCGGTGTCAATTACTATTGCAGTTGATGCTTGTGAGTGGAACCATTGGATTATTATTTATGTTCAGATTATTATCCATTACCATATCATCTTTGATCTTGATCCATATGATGTCTTGTGAATTATGAGTAGTTCGTCTAGTTCTTGAGGACATGGGATAAGTCATGTTGTTAGTAGTGGATTTGTGTTGAGTTATTATTCAATGGTTTAGTATTTAAGTTGTGGTGTTATTCTTCTAGTGGTGTCATGTGAATGTCGACTACATGATACTTCACCATTTATGGTCCTAGGGGAATGCATTGTGTATTTGGCTACTAATTGTGGGG
Organism: Avena sativa; assembly: GCA_916181665.1. Lineage (NCBI taxonomy): Eukaryota > Viridiplantae > Streptophyta > Magnoliopsida > Poales > Poaceae > Avena > Avena sativa. The sequence goes on from OV702281.1 coordinate 318,342,168, forward strand.
TTGCTAGAGTGACAGAAACCTGAACCCCCGTTAGGACACCATTGCACAAGGGAGCGTAGGATCTCAGATTTTAAGGTTGTGGTTAGGTTTATATCTTAATTATTTTCCTGTAGTTGCGGATGCTTGCAGGGGGTTTAATCACAAGTATGTATTAGTCCAAGTAAGGTTGGTACATTAGCACAGGTTCACCCACACAACACTTACAACACCAAAGAAGAGTACTTAGCTATATGAAGCGCAAGCACTTGACAGAATTCCCATGTGTCCTCGAGAACGTTTGGTCCTTATAAGTATTTCCACCGGCTTGTCCTTTGGTAAGAAAGGATTGGTCCACTTGTTGCATTTGTTCTTTGTCTTTATTACTTGCACCCTGTTTTGTTGCTTTATCAGAAAAAACCCTAAAAATCCGTTTGTTAAGTATTTAAAGATATTTCCTGCTCCATACCACTAGTCAAAAGTACTACGATACACCCCCTATACTTTTGGGTCATCGAGACTATTTTCTGGCGCCATTGCCGGGCAGTGAAGCGCTATTGAAGAGTCGAACTGGTAAAGGAAACTTCTACTATGAGTATTGATTTCTGTTACTGTTTGTTACTTTTTTTTTCAATATGGATAACCCACTTGGTTTTCTGTTTGGGAAAACCACTACCACTGTTAGGGTAGTAGATGAACCACAACCTGTTGAGATAGATCCTTTTAAGATACCTACAAGTATTGTTCATCGTGTTATGGATAATTATTATTTTGGGGATGGAACTGTCCATCCTGGCGATCATTTGTTTTTTATCCATGAATTATGCGGGTTGTTTAAGTGTGCAGGTATCACAACGGAACAAGTGAAGAAGAAGTTACTCTCCATATCCTTGAAAGGGAGAGCTGAAGAATGGTATAAGCTGCTGAAGAATGGACAATCCATGGAATGGGAAGAAATGGCATCTCTCTTTTATTCTAAATTCTATCCTCCCAGTGAGATTCATAAGGATAGAAATCTGATATATAACTCTTGGCCTCATGATGGAGAGAGTACAGCTCAAGCTTGGGGGAGATTGAAGTTATTAATGCTTAAATGTCCTATTCATGAACTCCCTAACAATATTATTATCAATAACTTTTATGCTAGGCTTTCTCTTCATGATAAAGATTTACTAGATGCTTCTTGTGCTGGATCATTCACACGTATGAAGGAATAAGCTAAATGGGATCTACTAGACCGTATTCAAGAGAACACTGAAGCTTGGGAGAATGAAAAAGGAAGAAAGTCAGGTATAAACTATGATTATGAATGCATTAAATCTTTTATGGGAACTGATGACTTCCGTGATATTAGCAATGAGTTTGGTCTTGACTCCCAAGTTCTTGCAAAGTGTTTTAAGGCCTTTGCCTCTTACATTGAAATCCCCAAAAAGGAGTGGGACAAGTACCATGATCCTTATAAAGACATTGTTACCCATGTTCCTGCTAGCATAGAAGTTAATGTGGTTAGCAAAAGTAAGGTAAGGGATCCTATTTTGCCTGAACCTTATGCTCCTTATAAAGACAAGTACTGTTGATCCTATTTTGCCTAAACCTTATGTTGAGAAAATCCCTTTCCCTTCTAAGGTAAGGGAGCATTCTATTATAGCTAATGTGGTTAGCAAAAGTGCAAAGAAAACTGTGGAACCCGATGAGCAAATTAGTATTGAGCCTTTAGTAGCTATTGTGAAAGACCTTGTCACTAGAAATATAGAGGATGGGCATATTGTCTTCTGTGAAGATTCTTCTAATATTGTCTCTCATCCTAGAAAAGTTAGAAAAGCTAGTGTTCCTATGCTTTCTGGTAAAATTGGTGATCATTGTTATTATGGTTTATGTGATATTGGTGCTAGTTCTAGTGATATTCCTTATGAGCTTTACAGGGAAATTATGCATGAAATTGGTCCTTGTGAGCTTGAGGACATTGATGTGATTATTCATCTTGCTAATAGAGAGACAGTCTATCCCATTGGCATTGTAAGAGATGTGGAGGTCCTTTGTGGTAAGATTAAATACCTTATGATTTTCTAGTACTTGGTTCTGAATCTAGTAAAACCTATCCTATTATATTTGGTAGACCTTTCTTGAATACTTGTGGGGATATCATAGATTGTAGGAAGGAAAAAGTTTTGACTAATTTGATGGAGAGTCTTACGAGTTTAATTTTTCTAGATTTGCTAAAACTCCTTATGAAAATGAATTGCCTAATGAGGATTTCAAGGTTGAACAACTTTCTGCTATTTCTCTTGCTCCTAACAATTCCTTGCAGCAATTTATGGAAGGTCGTGAAAGTGATGTCTTCATGAAGGAAAGAAATGAGATTGACGAGGTTTTTCTTCGTCAGCCTGAGCAACTTAAGCAAAATCTACCTGTGGAAGATTTGGGTACCACACTACCACCTAAGGGGGACCCTGTTTTCGAATTAAAACCTTTACTTGATGATCTTAAATATTCTTATCTTGATGATAAGAAAGTATATCTTGTTATTATTAGTTCTAAACTTTTAGGAAAGGAAGAAGAAAGGTTATTGGAAATACTAAAGAAACACCGAGGAGCTATGGGCTATACTCTTGATGATCTAAAAGGGATTTATCCTACTATATGTCAGCATGCTATTAATATAGAACCTAATGCAAAACCAGTTGTTGAGCACCAACGCCGTCTAAATCCTAAGATGAAGGATGTGGTAAGAAATGAGGTATTAAAATTCCTTGATGCTGGTATTATTTACCCTATTGCTGATAGTCAATGGGTTAGCCCTGTTCATTGTGTTCACAAGAAATGGTAATTACCGTTGTGCCTAATGAAAATAATGAGCTTATACCCCAGAGAGTAGTGGTTGGGTATAGGATGTGCATTGATTTTAGAAAGGTTAATAAAGTTACTAAGAAAGATCATTATCCTTTGCCCTTTATTGATCAAATTCTTGAGAGGTTATCCAAAAAGACTCACTTTTGTTTTCTTGATGGTTATAATGGTTTCTCTCAAATTGCTGTGAAAGCACAAGATAAAGAGAAAACCACTTTCACTTGTCCTTATGGTACTTATGCTTATAGACGTATGACCTTTGGTTTATGTAATGCTCCTGCTACCTTTCAAAGATGTATGCCTGCTATCTTTCATAGTTTTTGTGAAGAAATTGTGGAGGTCTTCATGGACGATTTTTCCGTCTATGGAACTTCTTTTGATAACTGTTTGCACAACCTTGACAAAGTTTTGCAGAGATGTGAAGAAACCAACCTTGTTCTTAATTGTGAGAAATTCCATTTCATGGTTAATGATGGGATTGTTCTTGGACACAAGATATCTGAAAGAGGCATTGAAGTTGATAGAGCCAAAATTGAAGCAATTGAGAAGATGCCTTGCCCTAGAGATATAAAAGGTATTCGTAGTATCCTTGGTCATGTTGGTTTCTATAGGAGGTTTATTAAAGATTTCTCCAAAATTTCAAAGCCCCTTACTAGTCTTCTTCAAAAAGATGTACCTTTTGTTTTTGATGATGATTGTAAGGAAGCTTTTCAAACATTGAAGAAAGCTTTGACTATTGCTCTTATTGTTCAACCACCTGATTGGAGTTTACCTTTTGAAATTATGTGTGATGCTAGTGATTTTGTTATGGGTGCTATCCTTGGGCAGCGTGTTGATAAGAAGTTGAACGTTATTCATTATGCTAGCAAGACTCTAGATGCTGCTCAAAAGAATTATGATACTACTAAAAAAGAGTTCTTAGCTTTAATCTTTGCCTGTGGTAAGTTTAGACCCTACATTGTTGATTCAAAGGTCACTATTCATACTGATCATGCTGCTATTAAGTACCTTATGACAAAGAAGGAGGCTAAGCCTAGGCTTATTAGATGTGTGTTGCTTTTAAAAGAGTTTGATCTGCATATTGTAGACAAGAAAGGTGCTGAAAATCCTGTTGCTGACAATTTATCTCGTTTGCAAAACATTTATTTTGACCCTTTGCCTATTAATTATAGTTTTCCAAATGAGAAGTTGGCCGCAATAAGGGTAAGTCCGAATGAGAGTCCTTGGTATGCTGATTATGCTAACTTTATCGTTTCCAAGTATTTGCCTCCAACCTTTATAGCCCAGCAAAGGAGAAAATTATTTTATGATCTAAGTCATTACTTTTTGGATGACCCACACTTATATAAAGAAGGAGTGGATGGTATTATGCGAAGGTGTGTTCCAGAATTTGAACAACAAGAGATATTGAGAAAATGTCACGGCAGTGCTTATGGAGGACATCATGTTGGGGATAGGACTGCACAAAAGGTTTTACAATCTGGATTTTATTGGCCTACCCTTTTCAAGGATGCAAGGAAGTTTGTCTTATCATGTGATGAATGTCAACGAGTTGGTAACATTTCTAGATGCAATGAAATGCCTATGAATTATTTTCTTGTTATTGAACCTTTTGATTGTTGGGGATTTGACTTTATGGGTCCTTTTCCTCCTTCAAAAGGGTATACTCATATTCTTGTTGTTGTTGACTATGTTACAAAGTGGGTAGAATCCATACCTACAAATAGCGCTGATGGTAAGACCTCTTTAAAAATGCTTAAGGATGTTATTTTTCCTAGGTTTGGTGTGCCTAGATATCTCATGACTGATGGAGGCTCTCATTTTATTCATGGGGGTTTTAGGAAAACTCTCACTAAGTATGATGTAAACCATAGAATTGCTTCATCTTATCACCCCAAACCAGTGGGCAAGTAGAACTCTCCAATAGGGAAATTAAATCTATCTTGCAAAAGACTGTCAATAGATCTAGGAAAATTTGGGCTAAAAAGTTAAATGACGCTTTATGGGATCATAGAACTGCTTATAAAAATCCTATGGGGATGTCTCCTTACAAAATGGTCTATGGGAAATCTTGCCACTTTCCTTTAGAATTAAAACACAAAGCTTATTGGGCAGCGAAAGAGTTGAATAGAGATTTTAAACTTGCTGGTGAGAAAAGACTGCTTGACATGAGTACCTTAGATGAGTGGAGGAGTGAAGCTTATGAAAATGCTACTCTTTAAGGAAAAAGTAAAAAGATGGCATGATAGGAGAATTCTTAAAAGGGAGTTCCATGTTGGGGAGAAAGTTCTTTTGTATAGGTCTCGCCTCAGATTTTTTGCAGGGAAACTACTCTCAAAATCGGAAGGACATTTTGTTATTGAGGAAGTATATCGTTCAGGTGCTATCAAAATATCTTCTTTGAAGGATGACACAACACAAGTGGTGAATGGTCAAAGACTAAAACACTATATTTCTAGAGACTCTTATAATGAAGATGTTGATATTATTCAAATGGTGACTCCGGAAGAATTTATTAGAAACCAAACACCAGAAACTACAGAGTTCAACCTTGAATAGGTAAAACTGGTGAAAACAGAAGGTTCGCGAAATCCTAATCTTTTTATATTTTTGAAGTTTTTATTACATAAGGAAAGTTACAAGACGGAACAGAGGAGGAACCAGAGGCCGGGGTGGCCAAACCCACCCTAGGCGCGGGCCCACCTTGCCTCGCGCCTGGAGGGGGTGTGAGCACCCCGAGCTCCGACTCCGCCTCGTTTTCGTATCAGCACCTTCCTTATTCTTTGAAACTTCATAATATATACCCCCTGGATCCCCCAAGGTTCGTGCATCATGTTCTCGTCGTGTTTTCATTTCGATCTATTTCTGTCAGGAAATCTTCTCAAGTTTAGAGCACCATGGTATCCGCCAACAACAAAGGCAAGATGCCCGAAGAAGATGATCCTAAAAACCCCAAGTGTCGTGATATTGCACGGCAGATGCTACTGGGGGTATCTTACGTAGAGGGAGCAAGGCGACGTAGGAGAATCCGGGAGCGAGATTGGCACAAAATGTACCCAGGTTCATGTCCCCTCGGCGGAGGATCGCTACGTCCTACTGTCAATCCAGTATATGATCATAGATTGGTTTACAAGTGAGTCGCCTTAGGCGGAGGGAGAGACTAGATCTAATCTAATGTAAGGGAGGATGCCCCGTGTGGGTGCCCCTGCTGTCTTTATATATGCAGCCACTTAGGGTTTACAAGTATTTGGTGGGATTTATATTGAAGTCGCCGTCTTGGGCCTCCAGTCAGCGCCGCTCATCTAGGTACAGCATGCGCCAGTCGCCGTATTGGGCGAGTCGACCAGCTTCATGGGTATACCCCGATTGGTATTCCCCCATCAGTAGTACCCGAGCGCGTTGTCGATTCGACGGGCTTGAGTCAGGGCTCGGAGAGTCTTGACGATGGGTCGTGGAGAATCGATGACGAGCTCCGTGGAGTGTGCCGAGTCCCCGAGCGCGGCGAGTGGCGAGGTTGAGTGACCGGCAAGTGCCGAAAGGAAAGTCCGCGGTGGCGAGTCCTCGAGCGTGGCGAGTACGCGAGGGAGAGTCCACGGTGGCGAATCCCCGAGCGTATTGAGTACGCGAGGGCGAGTCTGTGGTGGCGATTCCCCGAGCATGTTGAGTACGCGAGGGAGTGTTCGCGACGGCGAGTCCCGAGCATGGAGAGTACACGAGGGTGAGTCCGCGGTGGCGCGTACCCGAGCATGGCGAGTCCGCGATGGCGAGTCCCCGAGCATGGAGAGTACGCGAGGGGAGTCCGCAGTGGCGAGTCCCCGAGCGTGGCCAGTACGCGAGGGAGAGTCCCCGAGCGTGGCAAGTACGTGAGGGAGTGTCCGCGACGGCGAGTCCCCGGTCATGGAGAGTACGCGAGTAGAGAGTCCGCGGTGGCGAGGCGACGAGGGCGAGCCGTGGTCCTGGAACCACGCCACGTGTACAATCAACATGCCTAGGAGTAGTCCCCGAGGCTGGAGTTGGATTGTAGAGGCGACTTGAGGCTCTTTAGAGATGTATATTATGAAAATAGTAGTGGTTGCTGCCGAGCATGGCCAGTGGCGAGTGGCGAGGTTGAGGAGGACATGTTGGAGATATGCCCTAGAGGCAATAATAAATGTAGTTATTATTATATCTTTGTGTTTATGATAAATGTTTACATTCATGCTATAATAGTATTAACAAGGAAACATTAATACTTGTGTGACTTGTAAACTTAATTTGAAGTCCCTAGTATAGCCTCTATACTTCACTAGCTTGTTGGTTGATAAATGATTGTGGTTTACCTATCATGAACATTGAGATGTTATCAACAACAAGATCATATCATTAGGAGAATGATATGGTGGACATACTCCTATAGATAAGTGTAGCATAAGGATCAAGTCATTTCAACAGTTCAATTGCTATATGCTTTCTGATACATAGTAACCTAATTCCTTCGACCATGAGATCATGCATATCACCTTTACCGGATGGATGCTTTGATGACATCAAACACCACACCGTAACTGGGTGGCTATAAAGGTGGCATTGAGTGTTCGGAAAGTATTGGTTGAGACACATGGATCAAGAGTGGGATTTGTCCATCCATATGACGGATATATATTCTCTGGGCCCTCTCGGTGAAATGTCATCCAATTAGCTTGCAAGCATGTGACTGGATCACAAGGGATCACATATCACGGTAACGAGAAAAGAGTACTTATCAGTAACGAGGTTGAACTAGGTATGCAGAGATACCGACGATCATAACCTCGGATAAGTAACATATCGTGAGACAAAGGGAAATTGGTATCGTATGTAAGTGGTTCATTCGATCGCAAAGTAATCGTAGAAATATGTGGGAGCCATATGAATTTCCAGATTCCTCTATTGGTTATTGTTCGGAGAAGTGTCTCGATCATGTCCGCATAATTCACGAACCGTAGGGAGACACACTTAAGGATTCGAAGTTGTTTTGAGTAGTTATGGTATTATGAGAAAGAGACCGAATGTTGTTCAGAGTCTCGGATGGGATCCGGGATATCACGAGGTGATCCGGAATGGTCCGGAGAATAAGATTCATATAAAGAAAGTCCCATTTCGGAGTTCAGAAATGATTCCGGTGAATGTTCTAGAAGGTTCCAGAATGTCCGGCACTCCGGGAGGGGGGGAGGGGTACATGAATGTGTCATTACTTATTGGAATGATTGCATCATGTACCAAGTGTTCTTGCTGTTCCAAATAAAGGATTAAATTGAATCCTAAAACAGAAAAGTCAAATGTCCAGTTTGAAAGTCAAACGGCTAAAACAAGAAACTGTGGGAAACAAGCAAGAGGAGGTTGAAACCAACTTGGAGGAGGAGTTCCTCTCCTCCAAGCCGGCGGCCAGCCCTAGGCCGAGTTGGGGAGGGACTCCCCTCCCTCCCTGGCGCGCCTAGCCCCTCCACCCATAAAAGGAGGGGCAGGGCCTCCTCCTTGAGACACACAAGTTTCTACCTCTAATCTCCGGTTTAGAGCCGTTTTGGTTTAGAGCTTCTAATTGCTTTAGCCTGCGGTTTAGAGCCTTCTAATTGGTGTGTCTAATCTCTAGACCACTAATATCCCTCTCTCATAATCCACCATACTCGCTCCGGCTTAAGGCGAAGCCCTGCGGGATTTCCCCTCTACTTCCGGTACCACGCCGTTGTGCTGCCGGAATCGCGAGGAGAGTGCTACAACCTCCGCTGCCTGCTGGAACAAGGGAGAGGAAGGTCTTCGTCGAGTACCGAACGTGTGACCGACTGCGGGAGCGCTGCCGGAACGCAGCGCCGGAAGGATCGTCTACACGATCTTGAGATCGGGAAGAGTACGACTACATCATCCACGAGAATCCGCTCTCGTTAAACACTTTGGAATCTTCGAGGGTAAGTTATTCCATCGACTCGTTGCTACAATCTAGTAGATAGATCTTGGCTTGTTTGTTTGTATGCGATAGAAAATTTTTGTTTTCCATGCTACGAACCCCTACAGTGGTATCAGAGCCGTGTCTATATGTAGATCTGTTGCACGAGTAGAACACAATGGTCATTGTGGGCGTTGATGCTTTTATTGTCGATTACTTCTTGTGTACTTTGCATCTTGCGGTATGTTGGGATGAAGCGGCCCGGGCTAACCTTACATGACATCGTTCATGAGACTTGCTCCACGCTTGACATGCAACTTGTATTGCATAAGTGGCTTTGCGGGTGCCTGTTTCTCCTAGCATAGTTAAGATCCAATTTACAACGGGTGATCAACAATGCTAGTATCAATGTTGTGGTTCTTGTTCGTAAGTTAGAACGACACTTATTGAAAGCCCCAAACCACGTAAAATATGCAAAGAAAGTAGAGGCGTCTAACTTTGTTTTGCAGGGGTGTGCAGTGATGTGATATGGCCATGATTGTGATTATATTTGATGTATGCAATGTTCCTTATTGTAAGTTGGCAACCGGCAGGGGCCATATGGTTGTCTTTAATTTATGTTAAGACCCGCGTGTCTATTCAAAGTAGTTGTAATAGTTGAAGCCGGTGGACGACAACCATGGAGAAGCGTCATTGACCTTGATGCAATGCCGGTGATGATGGAGATCATGTTCGTGCTTGAAGATGGAGATCGGAAGCACAAAGAAGAAAGGCCATATCATATCACATATTATTGAATTGCATGTGATGTTAATCCTTTATGCATCTTGTATTGCTTGTTAGACGACGGTAGCATTATAAGATGATCCCTCATGCACATCAATTTCAAGTCATAAAGTGTTCATCCTTAGTTAGCACCGTTGCTAAAGCTTGTTGTTTCGAAGCACCACGTGATGATCGGGTGTGTTAGATTCTGCAAGTGTATACAACGTGAGCAAGCCAGATTTGCTCATGCAGAAACTAAGGTTTGATCTTGACGAGCCTAGCATGTACAGACATGGTCTCGGAACACGGATCACCGAAAGGTAAAGCATGAATCATATAGTAGATATGATGAACATGTCGATTGTTCGCCATTGAAACTATGTCAACTCTCGTGATGATCGGTGTTGATATGGTGGATTTGGTTCGTGTGATCACTAAAACAATGTGAGGGATATTGTTTTGATTGGGAGTTCACCTAGTTTAATTTTATTATTAATTTGAACTCAATTTGTCATAAACTTAGTCTAAACTATTGCAAATATGTTGTAGATCAATGGCAGCCCCTACCATCAATTTTAATGCGTTCCTAGAGAAAGAAAAGTTGAAAAACAATGGAAGCAACTTCGCGGATTGGTTCCGCAATTTGAGGATTGTCCTCACAGTTGGTAATTTGACCTATGTGCTGGATGCACCGCTGGGTGACCCACCTGCAGATGATGCTCCCGATGAAGTAAAGAATGTTTACCTCGCTCGGAAGAATCAGTACTCCATAGTTCAGTGTGCTATCTTGTATGGTTTGGAATTGGAGCTTCAGAAAAGGTTTGAGGATTCAGACCCATATGATATTGTCGAGGATCTCAAATTGATTTTTGAGACTCATGCGGCAATTGAAAGTTATGAAGCTTCTGAAAAATTCTTTAACTGCAAGATGGAAGAGGGCAGCTCCGTCAGTGAGCATGTGCTTAAGATTTCTGGGCACGCAAACAAACTTCAAAGCTTGGGTATTGTGATTCCTAATGCTTTGGCGATTTACCGTGTCCTCCAATCACTACCACCAAGTTACAAGAACTTTGTGATGAACTACAACATGCAGAACATGAACAAGACGTTGCCAGAACTCTTTGCCATGTTAAAATCTGCAGAAGTGGAGATTAAGAAAGAGCACCAAGTGTTGTTGGTCAATAAGACCACCAAATTCAAGAAGGGCAAGTCTAAGCAAAAGGGACACTTCAAGAAGGGTGGTAAGAAAGTTACCACGCCGGCGAAGAAGACCAAGGCTGGACCTAAGCCTGATACTGAGTGCTTTTACTGCAAGGGAGAAGGTCACTGGAAGCGGAATTGCCCAAAGTACTTGGCGGATTTGAAGAACGGCAACATCAAGAAGAAAGGTATATCTGATATACATGTTATTGATGTGTATCTCACTAGTACTCTTAGTAGTGCCTGGGTATTTGATACTGGTTCGGTTGCTCATATTTGTAACTCGAAACAGGTGCTGCAGAATAAACGGAAGCTAGCGAAGAACGAGGTGACGATGCGCGTGGGAAATGGATCAAAGGTTGATGTGATCGCGGTCGGCGCGCTACCCCTTCATCTACCATCGGGATTAGTTTTATACTTAAATAATTGTTATTTGGTGCCTGCGTTGAGCATGAACATTATATCAGGATCTTGTTTATTGCGAGACGGTTACTTGTTTAAGTCAGAGAATAATGGTTGTTCGATTTATATGAGTAATATGTTTTACGCACATGCACCTTTGATAGATGGTCTATTCTTATTGAATCTCGATAGTGGAAATACACATATCAACAACATTGAGGCTAAACGTTTGAAATCAAGAGATAATTCGACCTATATGTGGCACTGTCGTCTTGGTCACATTGGAGTGAAGCGTATGAAGAAACTCCATTCCGATGGACTTCTTGAATCACTTGATTTTGAATCACTTGAAAGATGCGAAGCATGTCTGATGGGAAAAATGACTAAGACTCCATTTTCTGGTATGATGGAGCGAGCTACGGACTTATTGGAAATCATACATACCGATGTGTGTGGTCCAATGAGTGTAGCATCGCGCGGTGGTTATCGTTATGTTCTTACCTTCACGGATGACTTGAGTAGATATGGGTATATCTATTTCATGAAACATAAGTCCGAAACTTTCGAGAAGTTTAAGGAGTTTCAAAGTGAGGTAGAGAATCAACGTAACAAGAAGATTAAATTTCTACGTTCTGATCGTGGAGGTGAATATCTAAGTTACGAGTTTGGCGAGCATTTGAAGAAATGCGGAATACTTTCACAATTGACACCGCCGGGAACACCACAGCGTAATGGTGTGTCCGAACGTCGTAATCGAACTCTCTTAGATATGGTTCGTTCTATGATGTCACTTATAGATTTACCGCTATCATTTTGGGGTTATGCATTAGAAACAGCCGCATTCACTTTAAATAGGGCACCATCTAAATCCGTTGAAACGACACCGTATGAATTATGGTTTGGGAAGAAACCTAAATTGTCGTTCCTTAAAGTTTGGGGGTGCGAAGCCTATGTAAAGAAGTTACAGCCGGACAAGCTTGAACCCAAAGCGGAAAAATGCGTCTTCATAGGATACCCGAAGGAAACTATTGGGTATACCTTCTATCATAGATCCGAAGGCAAAATCTTCGTTGCCAAGAATGGATCCTTTCTAGAGAAGGAATTTCTCTCGAAAGAAGTGACTGGAAGGAAAGTAGAACTCGACGAGGTTGTCGAACCTTCTCTCGAAATTACGAGTAGCGCAGCACCGGAAGAAGTTCCTGTGGTGCCTGCACCAATTAGAGAGGGAGCTAATGATGGTGATCATGAAACTTCGGTTGAAGTTGCTACAGAGCCTCGGAGGTCAACGAGAACTCGTACCACTCCAGATTGGTATGATCCCGTTATGAGTGTCATGTTGGTGGACAACACCGATGACCCCGAGACGTATGAGGAAGCGATGATGAGCCCAGATTCCAATAAATGGCAAGAAGCCATGAAATCCGAGATTGGATCCATGTACGAAAACCAAGTATGGACTTTGGTGGACTTACCGGATGGCCGAAAGGCTGTCGAGAACAAATGAATTTTCAAGAAGAAAACAGATGTTGATGGTAATGTTACTGTCTATAAAGCTCGACTTGTTGCAAAAGGGTTTCGACAAATTCAAGGAGTTGACTACGATGAGACTTTCTCACCGGTAGCGAAGCTAAAGTCTGTGAGGATTATGTTAGCAATCGCTGCATATTATGATTATGAGATATGGCAGATGGATGTCAAAACAGCATTCCTCAATGGAGATATTGATGAAGAGTTGTATATGATGCAACCCAAAGGTTTTGTCGATCCTAATGATGCTAACAAAGTATGCAAACTTCAACGGTCCATCTATGGATTGAAGCAAGCATCCCGAAGTTGGAATCAACGTTTTGATAAGGTAATCAAAAGTTTTGGTTTTATACAAACTTATGGAGAAGCTTGTATTTACAAGAAAGTGAGTGGGAGCTCTGTAGCATTCTTAATACTATATGTGGATGACATACTGTTGATTGGGAATGATGTAGACCTTCTTAATAGTGTCAAAGAATATTTGAATAATAGTTTTTCAATGAAGGATCTTGGCGAAGCAGCTTACATATTAGGCATAAATATTTATAGAGATAGATCGAAACGCCAAATATCATTGTCACAGAGTACATATTTGGACAAAGTTCTAAAGAGGTTTGGAATGGAAGAAAGCAAGAAAGGGTTCTTGCCCATGTTGCCCAATACGACCTTGAGTAAAACTCAAAGTCCGACATCAGCAGAAGATAGAGAAAGGATGAGTAAGACTCCCTATGCATCAGCCATAGGATCTCTAATGTATGCCATGCTATGTACTAGACCCGACATTGCTTATGTTGTTAGTCTAACTAGCAGATATCAAAGTGATCCAGGAGTGGATCATTGGACAGCGGTCAAAAACATCCTTAAGTACTTGATAAGAACTAAGGATATGGTTCTTTCTTATGGAGGTGATGAACAACTCGTTGTTAATGGTTACACCGATGCTAGTTGGAACACCGATCCGGATGATTCTAAATCACAATCTGGATACGTATTTATTTTGAATGGTGCAGCAGTTAGCTGGAGGAGTGCAAAGCAAAGCGTTGTGGCGAGATCTTCAACTGAATCGGAATACATGGCTGCTTCGGAGGCTTCTCAAGAAGCGATATGGATGAAAGAGTTCATTACAGAGCTGGGTGTGGTTCCTAGTGCGCTGGACCCAATGTCTATCTACTGTGATAACATGGGCGCCATAGCCAATGCGCAAGAACCAAGGTCACACAAGAAGCTGAAGCATATCAAGCTACGTTTTCACGCTATTCGAGAACATATCCAGGATGGGGATATAAAGATTTGCAAAGTACACACAGATCTGAATGTGGCGGATCCGTTGACTAAACCTCTCCCGAGGGCAAAACATGACCAACACCAAACTGCCATGGGTGTTCGGTATATTACCATGTAATCTAGATTAGATGACTCTAGTGCAAGTGGGAGACTGTTGGAGATATGCCCTAGAGGCAATAATAAATGTAGTTATTATTATATCTTTGTGTTTATGATAAATGTTTACATTCATGCTATAATAGTATTAACAAGGAAACATTAATACTTGTGTGACTTGTAAACTTAATTTGAAGTCCCTAGTATAGCCTCTATACTTCACTAGCTTGTTGGTTGATAAATGATTGTGGTTTCCCTATCATGAACATTGAGATATTATCAACAACAAGATCATATCATTAGGAGAATGATATGGTGGACATACTCCTATAGATAAGCGTAGCATAAAGATCAAGTCATTTCAATAGTTCAATTGATATATGCTTTCTGATACATAGTAACCTAATTCCTTCGACCATGAGATCATGCATATCACCTTTACCGGATGGATGCTTTGATGACATCAAACACCACACCGTAACTGGGTGGCTATAAAGGTGGCATTGAGTGTTCGGAAAGTATTGGTTGAGACACATGGATCAAGAGTGGGATTTGTCCATCCATATGACGGATAGATATTCTCTGGGCCCTCTCGGTGAAATGTCATCCAATTAGCTTGCAAGCATGTGACTGGATCACAAGGGATCACATATCACGGGAACGAGAAAAGAGTACTTATCAGTAACGAGGTTGAACTAGGTATGCAGAGATACCGACGATCATAACCTCGGATAAGTAACATATCGTGAGACAAAGGGAAATTGGTATCGTATGTAAGTGGTTCATTCGATCGCAAATTAATCGTAGAAATATGTGGGAGCCATATGAATTTCCAGATTCCTCTATTGGTTATTGTTCGGAAAAGTGTCTCGATCATGTCCACATAATTCACGAACCGTAGGGAGACACACTTAAGGATTCGACGTTGTTTTGAGTAGTTATGGTATTATGAGAAAGAGACCGAATGTTGTTCGGAGTCTCGGATGGGATCCGGGATATCACGAGGTGATCCGGAATGGTCCGGAGAATAAGATTCATATAAAGAAAGTCCCATTTCGGAGTTCAGAAATGATTCCGGTGAATGTTCTAGAAGGTTCCGGAATGTCCGGCACTCCGGGAGGGGGGGAGGGGTACATGAATGTGTAATTACTTATTGGAATGATTGCATCATGTACCAAGTGTTCTTGCTGTTCCAAATAAAGGATTAAATTTAATCCTAAAACAGAAAAGTCAAATGTCCAGTTTGAAAGTCAAACGGCTAAAACAAGAAACTGTGGGAAACAAGCAAGAGGAGGTTGAAACCAACTTGGAGGAGGAGTTCCTCTCCTCCAAGCCGGCGGCCAGCCCAAGGCCGAGTTGGGGAGGGACTCCCCTCCCTCCCTGGCGCGCCTAGCCCCTCCACCCATAAAAGGAGGGGCAGGGCCTCCTCCTTGAGACACACAAGTTTCTACCTCTAATCTCCGGTTTAGAGCCGTTTTGGTTTAGAGCTTCTAATTGCTTTAGCCTGCGGTTTAGAGCCTTCTAATTGGTGTGTCTAATCTCTAGACCACTAATAGCCCTCTCTCATAATCCACCATACTCGCTCCGGCTTAAGGCGAAGCCCTGCGGGATTTCCCCTCTACTTCCGGTACCACGCCGTTGTGCTGCCGGAATCGCGAGGAGAGTGCTACAACCTCCGCTGCCTGCTGGAACAAGGGAGAGGAAGGTCTTCGTTGAGTACCGAACGTGTGACCGACTGCGGGAGCGCTGCCGGAACGCAGCGCCGGAAGGATCGTCTTCACGATCTTGAGATCGGGGAGAGTACGACTACATCATCCACGAGAATCCGCTCTCGTTAAACACTTTGGAATCTTCGAGGGTAAGTTATTCCATCGACTCGTTGCTACAATCTAGTAGATAGATCTTGGCTTGTTTGTTTGTATGCGATAGAATTTTTTTGTTTTCCATGCTACGAACCCCTACAGGACATGGTGATGTTTGTGTAGCACAACCATTTGTCTTGGCCCGGAAGGCCAGTCGAGCAAGGCGACTCCAATGATGGCTCTCGGTTAGCATTTTTGTGGACGATCCGAGGCTCGGTTTGCGAGTCCTCATCCGCACTACTTGGCCATTGCGAGTCGCTCTTTCAAAGGTTGACAAAGGCGCATTGATTTTTCCCGGGGGAAGAGACGCCCAGTGGTGAGTCCATGTAGCGTGGCATACGACCCTCTCTGGCGACTCGAACGATGAAGGTCCCTTAGTAGACGCGGCGTACGCATTTGATGTAGCGGACGTGGTTGCACGGTGTTTTGACGGAAAAGTCCACGCGGCGGACAAGGAGTCGACGCGGCGGACGGAGGTCGCGCTATGGTGATGTAGACACGGCGGACACAGGGTCGACGCGGCGGACGGAGGTCGCGCTATGGCGATGTTGACGCGGCGGACACGGGGTCGACGCGGCGGACGGAGGTCGCGCTATGGCGAAGTAAACTCGGCGGACACGGGGTCGACGCGGCGGACGGAGGTCGCGCTATGGCAAAGTCGACGCGGCGGATGGAGGTCGCGCTATGGCGAAGTCGACGCAACGGACACGGGGTCGACGCGGCGGACGGAGGTCACGCTATGGAGAATTCGATGCGGCGGACGGAGGTCGCGCTATGGCAAAGTCGACGCGGCGGACACGGGGTCGACATGGCGGACGGATGTCGCGCTATGGAGAAGTCGACACGGCTTACACGGGATATACGCGACGGACGGAGGTCGCGCAATGGAGATGTCGACGCGGCGGACACGGGGTCGACGCGGCGGAAGAAGGTCGCGCTATGGCGATGTCGACGCGGCGGACTCGGGGTCAACACAACGCACGGAGGTCGCGCTATGGCGAAGTCCACGCGGCGGAAACGGAGTTGACGCGGTGGACGGAGGTCACGTTATGGCAATGTCGATGTGGAAGGCGAGTTCGCAACAGGCGAGTCCCCAAGCCTAGCGAGTCCGCGTTTAAGCATGTCCGCGTTTAGGCGAGGTCCGGAGCATGGCGAGTCCGCGATGCACGAGTCACCGAACGTGGCGAGTCTGCGGCGGGCAGATCCACGAGTGTGGCGAGTCTGCGGCGGGAGGATCCACGAGCTCCATGACCGGCATGGGGATTCTATGATGCGTTTTTTCCCGGGCTTGGCGAGTCCATGGCGGCCGAGCCACTGAGTTGGATCCAAGTTGCGTACACAAGTAAACAATATATACGTTAATGATTAGATCAAATAATAATCATGTGAGAGAATAACCAGTAAAAGAGGAAAACATACATGATTGTCACATCGGTACTGGCCGTACACCGTCGGCACGTGTTTGTTTACGCCAAAGCTTCTCGGAAAGAATGTGTGTCTGATCGTATAGCTTTTATGCCTTTTTTACTTGAAACAGTGCCAATACGATCATATGCAAGGGCTTAGATCCAAGTTAAATAATCAAGCAATAATAATTAAAGAGAGAAAGAGATGGCATTGAATAAAGAAAATCTCTCAGCCTTGTAATCGCATGGACACTTCCATGCAGACCCGCTGGTGTCTCGTCTGTACTCGATTCACCTTCCGCTTCTTTTCTCTGATGATGGTCAGCAGCAGCGAGTAATTCAGATCGGTTACTTCAATTCAAATCGTCGATCGGAAGCTAGTGTACGTGGAACCCGTGACCAGATGCGATCTGACCAGATGTGCGGGCCTCTGAAACCAACCGGATAAATCTACTGCCGCGCAGAACAAGCACGGACTAGATTGGAACTTCTGCCATGTAGAACGATCGGGTACATATCTCGAGCTTTTTCAGTGAGACGCGAAGGATGGCGTTTGGATGGAAATTGGGCGGAACCGGATGCGATCCGATTGACGTTAATGGTGAGGGATCTCGGCCGATTATCGTCTCCAAGCACCGCTTGCCCCACGGTGGTCGCCAATGTTGTGGTATTGCATGGTAGATGTTACTGGGGTAGCTTACGTAGAGGGAGCAAGGCGACGTAGAAGAATCCGGGAGCGAGATTGGCACACGATGTACCCAGGTTCACGTCCCCTCGGTGGAGGATCGCTACGTCCTACTGTCAATCCAGTATATGATTATAGATTGGTTTACAAGTGAGCCGCCGTAGGCGGAGGAAGAGACTAGATCTAATCTAATGTGAGAGAGGATGCCCCGTGGGTGCCCCTGGTGGCTTTATATATGCAGCCAGTTAGGGTTTACAAGTATTTGGTGGGCTTTGTATTAAAGTCGCCGTCTTAGGCCTCCAGTCGGCGCCACTCGTCTAGGTCCATCATGCGTCAGTCGCCGTATTGGGCGAGTCGACCCGCTTCGTGGGAATACCCCGTTTGGTATTCTCCCATCACCAAGGAGGGGGATATTTTGGTAGGGGATGAAGAAGACATGGAGGAGGACAAGCAACCGGACACCCGCATTGCCGTCGCAAGCATTGGAGTGGTGGCAAAACCTAACAAGCTTATGAGGACAGCACGGATGTCTACAGGAGGGAAACCTCCGCGTCTTATCTACAATCCACGGTCATCTCCTCCACACACCAAGAGACCTTTCCATACTATTATACATGAGCGTCAATATCAACATGTGCCCGAAGGGAACTTGCCCTCGATGTGGGATATGCCTCGTTCTAACCATGCAGGGGAGGAGCATACTAAGAACGAAGAGTGGGGAAATAATAGCAAGGACTGTAATTCTCGGCCCGATATGATCATGAACCGTATTGAGTAGAATTCGGAGTTGATTCGTACTCTGACCTTTGAGATTGAGGATCTGAAGAAACTTATTGAAAAACTTATCAAGAGAACACCACCACCACCGAAGGAGTAATTCGTCATGAGGTTTGGCATCCCTTTGGCTTGTTCCAAGCTTGGGGGAGTGCCGCGGTATCACCATCAATATCTCTTTCATCTTTTACCTTTTTAGCGGATTCATATCTTTGGTAGAGGGGTTATCTTATAGTTTGGTTTGCATGTGGAAGTATCTCTCCTTTAGTTGATTATCTGTGTATCCCTTGGTGTGAGTGCCTTTATGGAATATTAATGAGAAGTTTCATCTTTTACTTTTTGCACTTCTTATTTTAGTTTGCAATCTCTATTATATGATGGATCTTGTTGATCAGTATTGGCATCACTTTGGGAGCATCAAGTGGATCTAAATTGGTTTTGGCAAATCGATCTCTGGTTAGTAGCAATACTTTTTGAGGTTTGAAAGAAAAAGAGAAAATCTTACAAGTATTTTGTATCATTTATTTTATTTCTTGTTGGCTCATAAGCTTAGTATTCTTTATTTAAGATTTTTTGTGTCTTCAAGGAAGATTGCTTGTTTGGCTTTATCACTTGTAGGTTTGCTTGTTTCTTTCAACTCTTTTGCTTGCTACCCAGCCTTGCTAGCCAAAAACCTGTTTTGAGAAGGCATGCTTCTCATGTTTCCAATCCCTTTGAACCAAAAACTGTGCCATTTGTGTCCACCATATCTACCTATTAGCATTATTGCTATTCCAAGAAAGTTCTCAAGGTTTATCTATCTTTCGAATTAAAAAGTATTTTGTTATGTGAAAACTAGTTAGTAAAGCTCTCACGAACTTGATGGCACACCTTATTTTCTTGCCCCTAATAGACTTGAACCATTGTGTCATCGAAGTTGTATATGCTTGGATCTATACGTTGGAATTAGCAGAACCGTGCTGTCACGGGGAAAGCTTTCAACATTGCACCTGTACGTAGTACACAGTTGATATCATGCTCTTTTGTTTGCAGATGTCGACGGTGTGAAATAAAGAGGGAACTTGTAAGTCCATGGAGTGATGTATGTGTGTTAGAGAAACGTCTGGGCCGCTAGCCTAAGTCATGCCTAATCATGGTGGAAACTTGCAGCATCACCATAATAAGCATTCTGTGAAGCATCCTCAATAAAAAGTTATGCACATAGTAAATAAAAAGGTCGCTGAGATGCTCATTGTCTGCTTGCCTTGTCATTTTGGTTATGGGATAGCTCCTGTATCATGTGCAAGGGGTACCCCGTTGGTGGTTCTTTATGATACACATGTACTTACAATGGCAAGAACTTACTGTTGACCAAAGTTGAGTAGCATGAGGAGCGGCCCTCGTACTCAAGGGACATGAGATTGCCAACTTATATTTCGTCAATCATATACTCCATCCTTGTTTACTTTAACCTTAATCATCTCAAGATGCCTATGATAGGGGCAATGAGGGCTCAAAGCTAGTAAGTACCATAATATTTTGGAAGCTCTTTATGACTTGGAATCCCTGCTTCCCTCTATGAAGGGACCTTTCTCCTATTTACCAAGTTGAGTCAGTAAACCTACTTCCTCTCTATCTCCAGCAAGCATTTGAGTTGTTGTGTTGCAAGCATTCATATGGTGATTTATTCAGTCATGTTCTTTATCTTCCTTGTTTGCACAAAACTCTTATCTATTGAGTATTACTTTGAAAGCCTTCATTGAAAAACCTTTTTGAGCAAAGAGTGCTCATGTTATAAAACTTCTACCAAAAGCTTTTTGTGAAACTGTTTGCTAGCTATTCTCTGAACAGGAGTAAAGTTTCCCAATTCCAATTATGATTTATCTTTATGCATCTCTATTGTGACTCATGTACTTGTTGCAAGCTACGGGTGGAGTTTTAGAAAATGGCGGGGGCCGCGATGCAAAAAGACACGAACGGGATGGTTGCTAGATTTCAGATCGCGTTTTTTCCAGGAATTTATCTAAACTTCGGAAGAAGATGGCAACGAATCCGTGGATAATTTGGAGACGCCGTAAAAACGGACATTCTATATCTTGCCAAGTTCTACAACTATGAAGAAGAAATTGTTTCCAAACGAGCAACACACGCGACGGGGAGTATCTCGGAACATAGAAGATTCAGAAAAGACGAGAAAATTTCCGAAAACAGATGGTTTCGTCCCAATTTAGGAAGAGGTTTTCTTCGGTTGTGGAGCACCAAATCGATCGATGTTTATTTTTTTGGGAAGATGGGATGTAGGAGAACCAATTTGGTGGTCGGAGGTTTCGCAAAATAGAAACAAAAACACCGGTAAATTCTCGAGAAGAGGAACCTGGGAGATGTGCGTGCTACTGTCGTGGTGGTGGCACGGCATATGCCATGGGTAGGCTTAAGTTGGGGGCCGAATGGGTGCTTGTGGTCACCGGGGAGGGAGTGCACGGTCTAGCCATACACGAAGAACAAGATGAACTCTCCACACTTAGCGATTTGATTGATACCCGAGAATTACAAGTGCTCCTCGAGCTGTATGAACTAGTGTTCTTTGCACTAGTTCCCTACTTGGTCCAACCTCCTTCTACTACAGCTATGCCCCCTCTTATATAGGCAGCGCTAGCTAGCTTATACCCCTTTGGGTTCTAGGGTTTACTGTTTGGATCTTGGTCCCTATAATATGGGCCGGGTCATGGGCTTTCCCTAAGCCCAATGGCCCAGTCCACAAAGCTTGACAGCTTACGGTCTTCTAGTACATTGCCTCCTATTCCTTTTGGCATCACACTGTAAATTTGTACGTCAGCATTTTCTTTGGGCGTCACCCGGCTCCTTTTGTGTCACCCGGCGTCGCCCTTCTCTTTTGACCATGCTTTGCCATGGTCCCTCCTGAACCTTACTCAGAAAGGTGCCACACGTCCTATCCGACTCAGCCCTTCCTCGGTTGACTCGGCTCGTTGGTTCCTGCAAGAATAACAACTTTGTCTTATACGGGCCGACATAGTTCATATGTCGGCCGCACAAGCTTTTCTCTCCCGGCCGTTCTTACTCAGACTGGTTCTTTCTTCACTCGAAGCTTGCCCAGCTATGCTATGTTTTACCCCTCGTGACCCTACCGGGGGTTATCCCCCAACATTAGTCCCCGAAGCTGGTGAGGTCTAGCGGTTCAAGTTGCTAGGCATCTCCAGGTTCCTTTTATGTGGTTGGAACTTAATTTTTGTCTTTATTTGTCATAATCTTGCACCTTGCCGAGTCTGTCTGACAGTTTTCGGATCAACTCTTTGACTTCCTGGCTCATTTTTGCCTCGTGCCGAGTTACTTTGGCCAATTCCGGGTCATTTTTGGCGTGCTTCAGTCACTGACAGCTGGTAATCATGATTACTTGCCTCAAATTTTGTTCCTAGATCTGGCGGCACAGTGACGGCTGTGCAGTTATTCCCCGTCACTATGGCAGTCCCATCGGCATGTGCCCCTTGTCCTTCCTTTTGTGACGTGGCACGGGATTTCCATGTATTGTTTCCATGTGGCGCCTGCTGATTGGCTTACTCGGTCGGGTACATGGCCACACGCTGGCCGCACGGCGCAGAGGGATCCCACGATTGGGGTTTTACTGCCCTTAAGTAGGGGTGAGGGGGTTACCTCTTCCCCCACGCCCGTTCAGTTTTCCCCTGCTTCTTCTTCTTCCTTGCGCCTATGAAATCAGACCGGCCCCTTTGCGGTTTTTCCTTCCTTCTGTTCTTGCCCTGCAATTGCTCCACTTCTCTTTCAATTCCACCATGGGTCCCCGTTCTTCCAAACCTCTTCCAACGGCGGAGGAGACTGAATCTGCGAGGGTCATGGATGCACGTGATGGTGCTGACGGTGCTGAGGAGCAGCAGGTTCCCGCTGGCGAGCACGGCGGCTAGGAAGGCTCAGAGGTCTCCACCGAGGAGGTGGAATGGCTCCGCTCCACCAGGCGCATTCTGCTACAAGTGGATTGTCGTCTAGCCGCCGGTGAGATCTCTCCTAAACCCGATGCTAATGAGCGGGTGGTTTTCCTTTCTCACTTTGAGCAGGGTTTTGCTCTTCCAGTGAGCACCTTGTTTTCCTCGCTTCTCTCCACTATCCATCTGCAGACCAATCATCTTCCTGCCAACGCGATTGGCTCCCTCTCTTGCTTTATTTCCGCTTGCGAGGCTTACCTCGGGATTTGGCCTATAGTTCTTCGGTTGGCCAAATATTTTAGCTTTAAGGTTCAAGTTGTTCCCCATCCTGGTGCTCCTTGATCCGAGAAGAGGCCGACCCGGTGTGGTGCCGCTAGTATCACGCCCAGGAGAGACTCCATCTTTCCTCGGGTTACTGGTATTGATTCTTGCAAGAAATGGCATAGGACTTTCTTCTATGTCAAAAACAGCGGGTCCACCGATAACATTTGGCTCCCCCCTTTTATTGACGAGGTCCCGAACAAGAAGTTCTGGCAGCTTGACCTGCGCGACCAAGACGCTGTGGTGAATGAAGCCAACGTGATCTTGGAAAGGTTGTTGTCGCCGGATGAGCATTTTCATATCACCGAGAAGGACCTCATGTGCACCTTCATCTCACACCGGGTAAGCCCCATCCAAGCTAGGAGCCACAAGATGTGCTTCATGAGTGGCTCCCATGATCTCATTCGGCACTCTACTAAGGAGCTCACCAATGACTCCATTGCTCACCGAGTAAGCTCAATCTTTAAACTGAACTTAGCGGATGATTGGGCTTGGAGCTGCCCTCCGTTTAGCCGGGTCAAGCCTGTCCCCTGGGTAAGTTTTCCGAGTCGTTTTCCTTGCCGAGTCAGCTTTAGCTTTTTTGCCACTCTCAATCTAGTTTTCGTTACTCATTCTGTTTGTCTTTCGCAGAACCTCGTTCACCAGGTTGATGACAGTACTGTGCCTCCTTGCGGTTATAACGGGGATCGCTTCGACTCCGATGAAGTCGAGTTCGACTTGGAGGGCTTCATGCCCATCCCGCATGCTGCTGCTTCAGCTTCGGGTAAGAGTCAATCTCGCAATCCCTTACAAGATTGGTCTGACGATGACGAGGATGATGATTGTACGATTTTGGAGGTACATGCCTTGTGACCTTAGTCTCCTAACTTATCCGAGTAAGCCTGTTATTTACTTATGTAGATGGCCAGGTACATGACACTCGTCCTCTCGCCGTGGGCGGAGTCGGCAAGATACCCATCGTCAAGCCGAAGCGACACGGGGCCTCCTCCAGCACTCAGCCGACTAAGAAGAGCAAGCCTACTCCCGATGCTCCTGCTGCTGCCACTCTTGTTGAGACTCGCCAAGCCGCGGGGCGCCGAGTCACCCGTGACTCGGTCGTCACCGGGTAAGCTTTCGTGTTCTGCTATCATTATATTTTTCCTTCTGATGCATCGCAACTGTTTTCTTATGTGTGTCTTGTTATTTTTCAGTGTTGCCCCTCTGTCGGCTAACCAGGCTGCTTCCAGCATCACCTCGCCGCTAAGGCCCGCACCCGCTCCGACTGACTCTACGGTGCAGAAACCCGCCCGAGTCGAGGCTCCCACTATCGAAGCTCACCCTTCTCAGTGTCAGTCAGACCTGGCGGCGCACCCGGCGAAGGAGACTCGGCCCAGCATCCCTGGCGCTGTCGTGGTGGTGGCACGGCAAATGCCATGGGTAGGCTTAAGTTCGGGGCCGAATGGGTTCTTGTGGTCACCGGGGAGGGAGTGCACGGTCGAGCCATGCACGAAGAACAAGAAGTACTCTCCACACTTGACAACTTGATTGATACCCCAAAGATTACAAGTGCTCCTCGAGCTATATTGGCACGAGTATGCTGCAGCTATCCTCTACTTGGTCCAACCCTCTTCCTACTACTGCTATGCCCTCCCTTATATAGGCAGTGCTAGCTAGCTAATACCCCTTTGGGTTCTAGGGTTTACTGTTTGGATCTTGGTCCCTACAATATGGGTCGGGTTATGGGCTTGCCTTAATCCCATAAGCCCGGTCCATAAAGCTTGACAGCTAACGGTCTTCTGGTACACTGCTTCTTGTTCTTTTCGGCGTCACGCAGTTACTTTGTACTTCAGCGCTTGCTTTGGGCGTCACCCGGCTCCTTTTGTGTCACCCGGCGTCGCCCTTCTCTTTTGACCATGCTTTACCATGGTCCTTCCCGAACCTTACTCGGAAAGGTGCCACGCGTCCTTCTTGACTCGGCCCTTCCTCGGTTGACTCGGCTCGTTGGTACCTACAAGGGTTACAACTTTGTCCTATATGGGCCGGGATAGTTTGTATCTCGGCTTTCTTGCTTATGTTACCCGGCCGTTCTTACCCGGCCTGGTTCATTTTTTACTCGGAGCCAACCCAGCTGCGCTATGTTTCCCCTCTCGTGACCCTACCGAGGGTTATCCCCCCGACATTAGTCCTCGAAGCTGGTGAGGTCTAGCAGTTCAAGCGTTAGGCGTCTCCAGGTTTCTCGCGAGGAAAAAGAGGGTTCCAATGAATCCGAGGAAAAAAAGCACCATACTAAGTATGATGTCGCATATCGGTTGTCTAGGGTGGAACCTTTTCTTTTTAACTAGTCTTAAAGTGGATGTCGCAGCCTTGAGTTCTTTTTATTGAATTCACGAGCACTTTCCCCTCCCACTGCTTGGGAGCTTAGCACGGTTTCACGTTCTATTTCACTACCCACTTGGGGTTCTTTTCACCTTTCCCTCACGGTACTACTTCGCTATCGGTCACCCAGGAGTATTTAGCCTTGCAAGGCCAAACCACCCATAAAAAAAGAAGAGAGCTGTAAGAGCGGCGAGAAATCAAGTGGGATCCTGACCTTCATTCCAATTTCCACTTTGATAGGCGTTTATGAGCTCCCTTTTCATGTGTATTTGCCAATAGTCGGGTACAGCCAGGACCGAGCCCCCTCAATCATGAAAGAATGTTCGTTGGAAAAACCAACGCCGACGTCAAGATCAGTCTCCCCTTTATTTTCTCGCACTCTCGATCAAGACCTAAAAGCACACCCTCGAACTGGCATTCGAGATACCCAAAGAAAAGGAAGTTTTGTTTAATACAAGGGCTCCTGCCTTTCACTTTCATAGGAACCCTGTTCGAGTCAATCTTATGGATGGTTAGCCTTAAGTTCACGCTTTTCTCTAAACTGAGGCTTATTTTAGGCATTGACTGGTTGTCAAGTTTTGGTCAAATGACAGTTGACTGGAGTAAAGGAATGCTGAAACTCAAGCATAAAGGCAAGCAAGTGATCTTACAAGTGCAAGATGTCACAGCTGACTAAGCTACTTTTAAAAGAGGATATACTACCATCCCGAGGGGATATTCCTTTATTTAGCATTGGACCCTCTATAGCAGTCATATCCATTTTATTAAGTTTTTTAGTTATCCCTTTGGGATATCATTTTGTTTTAGCTGATCTTAGTATTGGTGTTTTTTTATGGATTGCCATTTCAAGTATTGCCCCTATCGGTCTTCTTATGGCAGGATATAGCTCAAATAATAAATATTCTTTTTCAGGTCGGGCTTAGAGCGCGTGAAACTCATCACTACCTCGTAAGGGTGTTGAGACCATAGCATGTTACACAAAAGCGCCGCTTTCTCAGGAGTGTTGTCACACAGCTGCCCGACTAGAAGAGCCTGCGCGCCATATATTCTTCTGATCCGATTACGACTCCAAGGAAGGGGGTTTTTCCTATGAGCTAATCATAGCTGGAGTTGAACTAACTGTTCACAGGTTCTTATTTAGTCCTTCTTATCACTCCGGAGCCAGCCCTATTCATGGCAAGGAGTGAACCCGCCAGCCCCATAGCAAAAGCTGGGGGGTATCTGACCCGAAAAGTTCTATTTCAGGGGCCCATTTAGGTTCGATTCGGATCCCTCTGTTGTTTCCCTTTCCTCCCGAACCTTTTCCTCGAAATGATAAAGAATCTGGTACACTCGAATTGTATTATTTAAGTGCTTATTGCTTGCCAAAAATCCTACTTCTACAATTGGTAGGTCACCGGGTTATTCAAATAAGTCGTGTTTTCTGTGCTTGTGTGAATGGAACTTAGTTTTTGTCTTTTATCTACCTCAGTTTTGCATCTTGCCGGGTTAGTCTGACAATTCCGAGTCAATTGTTTGACTTCTTGGCTCATTCTTGCCTCGAGCTGAGTTATTTCGGCCAATTTCGGGTCATTTTCGGCGCACTTCAGTCACTTACAGCTAGTGATCATGATTACTTGCCTCAATTTTTGTTCCAAGATCTGGCGGCACAGTGACGGCTGTGCAGTTATTCCCCGTCACTATGGCAGTCCCATCGGTCTGCGCCTCTTGTCCTTCCAGCCGTGACGTGGCACCGGATTTTTCGTGTATCTTTGGCTACGTGCCGCTCGCTGACTGGCTCATCCGGCGTGGTACACGGCCACACGCTGGCAGCACGACGCAGTTAGATCCCACGACGGGGTTTTTTTCTGCCCTTAAGTAGGGGTTGGGGGTTTCCACTTCCCCCACGCCCGTTCAGTTTCCTTAGCCTTTCTTCTTCCTCGCGCCTGCAAGATTGAACTGCCTCCTTTGCGGTTCCTTCTCCCTCTTGCTCGTGCACTACGATTTCCCCTGTCCTCTTTCGATTCCAGCACGGGTCCTCGCTGTTCCAAGCCTCTCCTTTCCGTGGAGGAGACAGACTCCGACTACCCCATGGATGCTCGCGACGGTGCTGATGGTGCCGAGGAGCAGGAGGTCCCCGCCGGCGAGAGCGGTGGCTGGGAAGGCTCAGAGGTCTCCACCGAAGAAGTGGAGTAGCTCCGGTCCACCAGACGCATTCCACTGCAAGTGGATTGCCGCCTCCCCGCCGGTGAGATCTCCCCCAAACCTCAAGCTGGCGAGCGGGTGGTTTTTATTTCACACTTCGAACGCGGTTTTGCTCTTCCTGTGAGCACCTTCTTTTCCTTGTTTCTTTCTACCTTCCATCTGCAGACCCACCATCTTCCTGCTAATGCAATTGGTTCTCTCTCTTGCTTCATATCTGCCTGCGAGGCCTATCTTGGAATCTGGCCTACAGTTGCTCTGTGGGACAAGTATTTTCGCTTCAAAGTTCAGGTTGTTCCTCAGCCTGAAGTTCCTCGTGCCGAGAAGAAACCTACTCGGTGCGGTGCTGCCAGCATCACGCCGAGGAGATATTCCATCTTTCCTCGGGTTGCTGGTATCGATTCCTGCAAGAAGTGGCATAGAACCTTTTTCTATGTCAAAAACAGCGGGTCCACCGATAATATCCGGCTCCCCCTTTCTCGGACGAGGTCCCCAACAAGAAGTACTGGCAACTTGACCCGCGCGACCAAGACGCTGCGGTAAACGAGGCAAACGCTATCCTGGAAAGGTTGGTGTCCGGATGAGGACTTTCATCTTGCTGACTTTGACATCATGTGCACCTTCATCTCACGCCGGGTAAGCCCCATCCAAGCCAGGAGTCACAAGATGTTCTTCATGAGCGGGTCCCATGATCCCACTCGGCATTCCACTAAGGAGCTCACTCATGACTCCATCGCCCGCCGGGTAAGCTCCATCTTGAAATTGAACTTGGCGGATGACTGGTCTTGGAGTTGCCCACCGTTTAGCCGAGTCAGGCCTGTCCCCTGGGTAAGTTTTCTGAATTACCTTCTCGCCGAGTAGGCTTTAGCTCTTTTGCCACTCTTTAGTTTAGTTCTTTAGTTTCTCATTCTGTTTGTCTCTCGTAGAATCTCCTTCACCAGGTTGATGACAATACTGTCCCTCCTGCTGGTTATCATGGGGACCGTTCAGACTCGGACGAGGTCGAGTATGACCTGGAGTGCTTCATGCCAATCCCACACACTGCAGCCGCTTCTACTTCGGGTAAGAGTCAATCTCGCAATCCCTTACAAGACTGGTCTGACGATGATGAGGATGATGATTGTACAATTTTGAAGGTATATGCCTTGTGAGCTTAACCTTTTTGCTTATCCGAGTAAGCCCGTTATTTACTTTTACAGCTGGCCAGGTACATGATATCCCTCCTCTCGCCGTGGGCGGAGTTGGCAAGATTCCCGTCGCTAAGCCGAAGCGACGTGGAACCTCCTCCAGCACTCAGCCGGCTAAGAATAACAAGCCCAGTCCGGCAGCTCCTGCTGCCTCTGCTGCTGCCATCTTGAGCGAGACCCGCCAAGCTGCTGGGCGCCGAGTCGTCCGCGACCCGGTCGTCACCGGGTAAGTTTGTTTTTACTTTGTCTTCTCTGTTCTTTTCCTTTTCATCCTTGATGTTCTCTTATATATGTATTGTTATTTTCAGTGTTGCACCTTTGACGGCGAATCAGGCTGCTTCTAGCATTGCCTCGCCGCTTAGGCCTGCACCTCCTCCAGCTGACTCGGCGGCGCCGAGTCCCGTCCGGGTTGAGGCTAGCACTGTTGAGGCTCACGCTTCTCAGTGTCAGTCAGACCCGGTGGGTCATTCGGCTAGCGCCCCTGGCACTGGCCAGGAGAAACTTCCTGATCTTGGTGCCCACAAGTCTGGCGCCGAGAAACCCTCTGCCACCAGTTCCTCTGGCATCATCCCTCAAGCTGATGTGAATGAACAACTTCCTGATCTTGGAGCCAGCAAAACTGCTTAGCCCAGTCAGGGGGCTCCAAAACCTTCACCAAATCTTCCTGCTCGCTCTCAAATTCTGTCAAAGGGCCAGACCCAGCCCAAGGCTTCTGGTTCTTCTCGCCCCTCTTCTAGCAAATCCACCTCTTCTAAGCAAAAAACTCTAGTTTGCGCTCCGGGTTCTGCTCCTCAGATTCGTCCTCCTACGTTGGCGACCATGTTCGCTTAAACGGGTAAGGGGGACGAATCCGCGGCTGCCAGGTCAGGTGATGACTCTAGGGCTGTTACCCTCCATACCTCTTCCGCTGCAACCCGTGCCACTGTGGGACCTGCCCTGAAAATGGGTCGAGTTCTCACTCGGGCGCTCAGTGGCAAAAGCCTTGGTTCGGATGAACCTTACGCTGTGGCATGGAATGCAGCAGGCGAGCAGGAGGTCAGCACTCGTGCCGGGAAGAAGATGAAGCTGGGCCCCAAGGCCGTCTCCGACATGACCCATCAGGCCATTTATCTAATGGCCCGCGTCGACGAAGTGAATGAGGTAAATTAACTTCTTACTCTTTTGTATCATTGAGCATTTCCTTTATACAGATCACCTAGTCCCCGAGGTTACAATTGAGTAAGAAACTTACTCGGCTGTAAGCTCTTCAATAGTCACTTATCCTTCAAATCCTTCATTCCAAGCTTGTATGTTAGAACTTCGATCCCTAGCCCTCGAGGTTACTGTCGAGTAAGGAACTTACTCGGCTGTAAGCTCTTAAGCTCTTTTGATTTCTTTTATGACAAACTCATGTTAGAGCTTCAATCCCTATCCCTCGAGGTTACTGCCGAGTAAAGAACTTACTCGGCTGTAAGCTCTTAAGCTCTATTTATTCGGATGGTCGCCTGCCTTGACTCTTCCTTATTGTCTAACTTCTTTGATTAGCTTACGCACAACGAAGGCACCAAGGTGCACCAAGCTCTCGTCCTGGCGCATCGCAAGCTTGAACTTGCGTATGAGAAGCTGCAGACTGACACCTTCAACCAAGGTAATATCTTTGCTTTTCCCTTTTCTATTTTTTGGTGTAATTTTCCTTGGTTCATCTTTTCATTTTTCCTCTAACTCTTGTCCCACAGCCACTTCTCAGTCCACCATCAATGAACTTCACTCGCAAATCAGCGTGGCCGAGAGTAAATTTCTTACCTTCCTAAGCCAATTGCTTAAATTTTTCTGTTGGTACTAACAAATATTTGTTCTGAATAAGCAGAGAAGCACGAAGCCGAACTCCAGAAGGAGCTCGACGAGGTGACTCGGCTGAAGAAACTGATGGCCGAGACGGAGGAGAAGCACTTGGCCGAGGTGAAGGGGCTGAAGGAGGAGCTTGCCAAGAAGAACGAGCAGAAGGCTGCCAGTGCCGAGAAGACTAAGAAGCTGCTCGACGAGGCCGAGTCATTGGTCGAGTCGACAAACATGAACCTCGACGCCCTTTAAGCCAAGACCAAGACTTGGCATTGAAAGCTTGCTGCCATCAACTTCTTTCTCGGTAGTGAGTTCTTACTCTTTACGCATTGTCCAAATCCTGCTGGATTTCTTCCATCTGCCCTTGCTATTCGCTAACTTTCTCTTTTTGCTTGCAGAGAATTTTCCTGAGGCTAATATGTTTGCCATCCGAGCGATGAAGAAGGTGAGGGCCGAAGCTGGTGATGCTGCTGACGGTGATATGTCCATGGAAGAACTCCTTGCAGCTGTGTCTGAACGGGTCCAGACCCTTAGATCTTGTGGTGTGGATTTGCTCAAGTCAGCTATCCATGCGTTCCGCATGCTCTGGCCGGATGAAGACCCACCCGAACTCATCGAGCCACTCGCCAACAGATTGCTCCTTACTAAAGACCGGTTGGATCAATGGCGTGAGTCGGCCGGCCGAGATGCAGCGGACAAGGCTCTCTCCTTCGTGATTTCATGGTACGAGGACATCAACCTTGATGTTCTTTCTCGCATAAGGGGATATGGAAAATGGTTGAACGACCCGGAGCTGATCAAGAAGCGCCAGGAGCGAGCTTATGCTATGATCGAGTACACCATGGTGCACGCTTGGTGTGAAGGGCCCAACTTCCTCGACCTTGGCGATCCGCTCGTCGAAGTTCCTGCTGAAGAAGGTGGCGACAGCGAGGCGACCGAGTCAGATGATCTAGATGACCCGGCCGCAGATGACCCTCATCCGGCCGATGCTCCAAGCACTTCTGGTTCCGAGAATGCTCCTCCGAGTTCCCCTGCTCCTTAGGCCAACAAATACTCGAACTTTTATTAGATCCCCGGTATGTCGGGTACAGATGTAACATACATTACACTTTGAAGTTTGACTATGTGCCTTGTGATAGGCCTTATATATTTGCGTTATGCTTTGAGTGAGAATCACTCAAGGACAAGTCCCTGAGTTTCATTTTGCCGTGTCACCTTTCCTTGCCTTTGGCCCTTGTCTACCATTTTTCGGCATTCAACATTAGGATCTCAAAGTACGAAGGATTTAGTTAGTGGATATGAAACTTGGATAACTTGGCCGAGATTACTCGACACATAGTATAACACAACCGGCAGAGAGTTAGGCACAAACTAAAGCCGACTCGCGTTTCTCCCTTGTACTTATCCGGCGTTCGTGTTTACCCGTCTTAGATCTTTTTCTCTTGATTGCCATGAAGCCGTGTTTTCGGACAACATCATAGTCGAAGAGTTGATTTCTTCCGAGTAAACATTACTTGTTCCGAAATAAATTCCGGGTATCACGCCAGCCGACGTAAAGTAATTGAAATGGAAAGCCTAAGGGGTAGTCCCCGAGTCAGTTTTTGAATCATACCATTTTATTATTAGCATATAGCCGGCAAACACATCCGACATATGAGAGTTAAAGTGATACATGCACTGCTTCTCCTAAGTGTAGAAGGACGAAGCAGTGCCACATTCCATGGCGTTTTAGTTTCATCTCCTGACCTGTCCGCCTTGTTCTCTTGCGCTTCATGAGCGTCTATGAGATAGTAGGAATCATTGTGCAATGATTTGCTTACAATGAATGGACCTTCCCAAGGAGGCGATAATTTATGCATCCCGGCTGTGCGCTGCACCAGCCTTAGCACCATATCTCCTTCTCGGAAAACACGAGGTTGCACTTTCCGGCTATGGTAGCGTCGGAGATTTTGTTGATATATAGAAGATCTGGAGAATTCCAATTCCCTTGCTTCTTCGAGTAAATCTACTCCATCTTCTCGGGCCTCTTTTACCTCGGCTTCCGAGTATTGCCTTATTCTTGGCAAGTCATATTCTATGTCGGCAGGCAAAACTGCTTCAGCCCCATATACAAGGAAAAATGGCGTATAACCAGTTGATCGATTCAGAGTCGTTCTTAAGCTCCACAGTACTGAGGGTAGTTCTTATATCCAACAACCAGGCGATCTCTGGAGTGGTTCCATTAAGCGGGGTTTTATCCCGGACAGAACTAAGCCATTAGCCCGTTCAACTTGTCCATTTGATTCTGGATGGGCGACTGACGCTACGTCGAGTCTTATTCGGTGTTTCCCACAGAAGCGAGCAAAAGCCCCTTCGGCAAAGTTTGTGCCATTGTCAGTGATCACACTGTGCGGGTAACCGTATCTGAGGATTATATCCCTTAGGAATGTAACAGCTGTTTGGCCGTCCAGTTTTTTGATTGGCTTCACTTCTATCCACTTGGTGAACTTATCGATCATGACCAAGATATGAGTCATGCCTCCCCTTGCTGGTTTGAATGGTCCTACCATATCCAGGCACCACACGGCAAAAGGCCACGTGATTGGTATAGTCTTCAATTCTGACGCTGGCAAATGTGACTTGCACGCATAGTGTTGACAACCACTGCATTTTCTGACTAACTCTTGTGCTTGTGCCAGTGCGCTTGGCCAGTAGAATCCATGTCGGAATGCCTTGGATACCAATGCTCTTGATGATGCATGGTGCCCGCATTCTCCCTGATGGATATCCAACAAGATCTCCCGGCCTTTCTCTGAGCTGATGTAGCGCTGCAGTACACTTGTCACGCTTCGTTTGTAGAGTTCCTTGTTGATTATGGTGTATGATTTTGCTCTTCGTGCTGTTTCCCTTGCCAGTGTCTCATCACTCGGCAAGGTTCCATCCTTCAAATAACTGAATATTGGTTGTGCCCACGTTGGTATTAGCGGTTCCGGGTCTGCTTCAACATCAATGTCCATTGGTTCCGCCGAGATATGTTCCGCCGCCATAACCTGGGGAGTCCCCGAGTGTGATTCGGTTACCCCTGAGGTGAACGGATCAGTCCCCGAGTGACTCAAACCTACCCCTGAGTCGATATCCATCGGCACTGCCTCTGATTCCTGGCTCGTCGGGATGACCCTGATTGATTCGGACTCTGGTGACGGCTTGATCGATGGCTTCCTGAGATGCTCCAATGCTACCCCTGGTGGTATTGCTTGTCTAGATGATCCTATCTTGGATAACACGTCTGCTGCCTCATTTTTTGCTCTAGGAATGTGATGAAATTCGCAACCGTCAAAGTATCCCGAAATTTGCTGCACGTGGAAGCGATATAATGCCATGTTTGCGTCCAGTGTGTCCCAATGTCCAGACACTTGCTGAATCACCAAATCCGAATCGCCAAAACACATGATCCTTTTGATACCAATTTCCTTGGTTACTTTAATGCCATGGACGAGTGCTTCATACTCGGCAACGTTGTTAGAAGCAGCAAAATGAATCTGCAAGACATACCTCAGTTGATCCCTCTTTGGAGATGTGAGCACTATCCCAGCGCCCAGACCCATTTTCGTCTTGGACCCATCAAAATGCATTTTCCAGTAATTTGGATCTGGCAGTGGTGGTTCGTACTGCATCTCCATCCATTCTACAAATAAATCTGCAACGGCTTGAGATTTTATTACATCCCGCCTATCATATTGTAGAGTGTATGGTGCCAGTTCAATGGCCCATTTGGCTACTCGGCCGCTTGTATCTTTGCTGCCCAATATATCCGAGATAGGTGCTTCGCATATTACCCGGATTGGGTGCTCTTGAAAAAAATGTTTCAGCTTTTTTGCTGCCATATATACCCCATATGTCATCTTCTGATAATGCGGGTAATTCTGTTTCGAGACAGAGAGCACTTCGCTCAAGTAATATACTGGTCTTTGGACTGATTGGCCCCCTTCTTCACGTTCAACCACTATTACTGCACTTACAACTCTGTTGGTTGTGGCGATATAGAGCAGCATTGGCTCCTTGGATAGTGGTGACACTAATATTGGTGATGTTGCCAACATTTTATTTAATTCATGGAAAGCGTTATCAGCTTGCTGTGTCCATGTGAATTTGTTTGATTTCTTCATCAGCTGATATAGTGGTAGGGCTTTTTCGCCTAGCCGACTAACAAACCTGCTCAATGAAGCCAGGCATCCAGTAAACTTCTGGACATCATTGAGGGTTTTTGGCAATTCCATTCTTTCGATGGCCCTGATCTTTGTCGGGTTAGCTTCAATTCCTCGGCTGGATACAAGGAATCTGAGTAACTTTCCAGCCGGGACACCAAATGTACATTTTTCCGGATTAAGTTTCATCCGGATCTTCTCAAGTTTGCGAATGTTTGACGCAAGTCCTCAATTAGAGTATGACTTTTTTTGGTTTTTATTACCACGTCATCGACGTATACTTGAACATTTTTGTCCAATTGATCTTGCAAGTATTTTTGCATGCATCTTTCATATGTTGCACCTGCATTTCTCAATCCGAATGGCATGGTGCGACAGCAATAAGCCCCGTACGGGGTGATAAAAGCTGTCTTTATTTGATCATTTGGATTCAGTGGAATCTGATGGAGTCCTGAATATGCATCCACAAATGACAACAACTCACACCCAGCAGTAGAATCTATGACTTGATCGATCTGAGGCAGAGGAAATGGATCTTTCAGACACGCCTTATTGAGGTTCGTGTAATCAATACACATACGCCATACCACTGCCACGTTCGGGTCATCTTTATTCTTCTAGACCAGGACTGGATTTGACAACCAGTCCGGGTGCAGCACTTCCATGATGAATCCAGTAGCTAAAAGTCTTGCAATCTCGGCCGCTATTACTTTCCTCCTATCTTCGGTGAAGCGGCGGAGGGGTTTCTTCACCGGCCTTGCATCTGGTCTTACATGAAGAGAGTGCTCAGCCAGCTCCCTCGGAACTCCTTGCAGATCTTGAGTGGACCATGCAAATATGTCCCGATTCTCACGGAGGAAGCTGGTGAGCTCGCTTTCCTATTTATCTGTAAGGCCAGCCCCAATGGTTACTGTGCGCTCTGGGAAATTTTCATCCACCTGCACCTTCTTGGTTTCCTTGGTAGCTTGAAATGACACATTGCCATGCGGGTTGGTGAGTGCCGGCATGGACATTTGTGCTGCTTTGTCCAATGCTGCCACCTCCAACATATTACTTTTCTCTTGTGCTATGATGAGTGACTCGGCCAGTGAAGATCCGGCTGAGGCACAAGTAATAGATCTTTTGTAATCTCCTTCAACTGTGATCACCCCACATGGGCCTGGCAGCTTCATCTTCAAGTAAGCAATGTGAGGAGTAGCCATGAACTTTGCCATAGCCGGCCTGCCGAGTAAGGAATGATATGAGCTGACCAAATCTACTACCTCGAACTCTATGGCTTCAGTGCGACAATTTTCTCTGTTACCGAATAAGACGTCGACCCAGATTTTGCCTATTGGCTCACAGGACAATCCCGGCACAATCCCGTGGAAAGTGGTCTTAGTCGGCTCCAGCATGTTCATGGTAATGCCTAACTTGATCATAATATCATTGTACATGATGTTGATGCTGCTGCCATCATCGATTAACACCTTTGAAAATTTCAAGTCGATATCTGGGCCCATGAACGTTGGATCCAGAACCAGAGCGTATCCTCCTGGAGTTGGCATGATCTTGGGGTGATCCTTTATACTCCAAGTTATCTCTTGCTCAGACCAATGCATGTATTTGGGAATTGCCGGCATCGTGGCATTCACTTCCATCATTCGTCGCTGCTGGCTCTTCTTTTCATTTAGCTCGGTGACAAAGACAACATAGCTCTGGTGATGTTCTATGTACTCGTTTTTGGTTCCGTGGCCGACATGGGCATCGTCACCTCTTGGATTGTGCACTTGATGCACAGATTCTCTTCTTTCTTGATTCTGATACCTTGGCTGCCTGTTTTCATATCTGTTATCTGCTCCTACTGCTTGAGCATTTCCTCCTGTAAGTGGTGGAGGGGAAGGTGGTGGAAGCTGCTTATTTGGCGAGTCCACTCTGTCTCCTTTCTGAAACCAAGTGCATTGCCTTGTTGAGTGATTTGCTGAGTGAACCAGCTGTGATCTCCCTGCTATACCCGGATTTGCTTTGTAATATGCCTCATTCAGCATGCTGGCTGCTTTTACTAACTCATTGACTCGTTCTTGCTGCCTTTTCTTTGCTTCTCCCTCCAAGTGGGGTAATTCTGCCATTGCTGCTTCTGCTGCTCGCATATTAGCTACTCCTGTGTTGTACGTTGGACGCATGGCCGTCTCATTGCTGTTCTCTGGTGTTATCTTGGATGTCGCATCTGCCTGTTCTTCATTGAGGTTCCTTCCTCCCAATCTTGTTGCATCAAGCCGGGTCTTTGCGCCCTTGACTCGATTTGCCGAGTTAAGCTCTCGGATAGTGATATCCACATCCTGCAGTAATTGTGCTAGCTCCTTTGCCTTCTCCAGGCCTTTTATCCTGGCTTCTTCCAACTCGTCTTGCACACGCGAAGGGTCAGTTGCTTGTGCCACTGGCTCTGCCAACTTGTCTATCGCTTCTTGCAGCTCCTTAGCTCTTTTTCTCATAGCTATGTTCTCTGGTTTCTCCAGCGGCGGTTTTGCCGTTCTTGCAGCCCTTGGAGTTTCCTCATGATTTCCTCCTTCTGTGTTTTCATTCACCACTGCAACTACTGGGGGAGCTATGGGGTTTGGGGCAGTCATCATTACCTCCATGGAGACGAGTTGGAGAGGTTTCCCAGCGACTGGTGCCATTGGGGGATTCGGCGCCAGGACGACGTTCTCAGAATATGCACGCTCCACGCGCACAGCGACGTAGACCTGGTTCTCGCCGAACTTGATGAAGAGACCGTCCCAAGAGAGCGGCTTGGACCCGAAGCAGCCTGCGTTGTCGCTGACGAAGTTGAGCGCTCCAAACCTCTGGATGAGGCCGGAGTAGACGCGCTCGCCGGTCTTGGCGATGATCTTGCTCGTCCGGATGAAGACTCCATCAAGCACCTGCTTCTGCCCCACGGTGGGCGCCAACTGTCGTGGTGGTGGAACGGCAGATGCCATGGGCAGGCTTAAGTTGGGGGCCGAATGGGTGCTTGTGGTCACCGGGGAGGGAGTGCACGGTCGATCCATGCACGAAGAACAAGAAGTACTCTCCACACTTGACAACTTGATTGATATCCCAAAGATTACAAGTGCTCCTTGAGCTGTATTGGCACGAGTATGCTGCAACTATCCTCTACTTGGTCCAACCCTCTTCCTACTACTGCTATGCCCTCCCTTATATAGGCAGTGCTAGCTAGCTAATATCCCTTTGGGTTCTAGGGTTTACTGTTTGGATCTTGGTCCCTATAATATGGTCCGGGTTATGGGCTTGCCTTAAGCCCATAAGCCCGGTCCATAAAGCTTGACAGCTAACGGTCTTCTGGT
Source organism: Avena sativa (assembly GCA_916181665.1). Lineage (NCBI taxonomy): Eukaryota > Viridiplantae > Streptophyta > Magnoliopsida > Poales > Poaceae > Avena > Avena sativa. Next base: position 318,380,192 of record OV702281.1, read on the forward strand.
ACACTGCTTCTTGTTATTTTCGGCGTCACGCAGTTACTTTGTACATCAGCGCTTACTTTGGGCGTCATCCGGCTCCTTTTGTGTCACCCGACGTCGCCCTTCTCTTTTGACCATGATTTACCATGGTCCTTCCCGAACCTTACTCGGAAAGGTGCCACGCGTCCTTCTTGACTCGGCCCTTCCTCGGTTGACTCGGCTCGTTGGTACCAACAACGTTTACAACTTTGTCCTATACGGGCCGAGATAGTTTGTATCTCGGCTTTCTTGCTTATCTTACCCAGCCGTTCTTACCCGGCCTGGTTCATTTTTTACTCGGAGCCAACCCAGCTGCGTTACATTTCCCCTCTCGTGACCCTACCGGGGGTTATCCCCCCAACAGGCGCTGATCAGTAACAACTTCATAATCTTGGTGCCAGTGACCCCGGCGCCGAGAAACCTTCCGCCACCAGTTCCTCTCGCATCAGCCCTCAAGCTGGTGCGAATGAACAACTTCCTGATCTTGGAGCCAGCAAAACTGCTGAGCCTAGTCAGCCGGCTCCACTTTCTTGTCTGAATCATCCTGCTCGCTCTCTTCTTCTGTCAAAGAGCCAGACCCAGCCTAAGGCTTCTGGTTCGGCTCGCTCGTCTTCCGGCAAGACCACCTCCACCAATCATGCAACCTTGGTCTGTGCTCTGGGTACTGCTCCTCAGATCCGGCCCCCGACATTGGCAACAATGCTTGCTTCAACAGGCAAAGCGAGCGAGTCCGTGGCTGCCGGGTCAGGTGATGGCGCTAAGGCTGTTGCCCTCCATACTAGTGTTACTGCCACCCGCGCCAATGTAGGAACTACCCTGAAAATGGGTCAAGTTCTTACTGGGACGCTCAGCGGGAAAGGCCTTGGTTCGACTGAGCCTTATGCTTTGGCATGGAATGCAGCGGGTGAGCAGGAGGTCAGCACCCGCGCTGGCAAAAAAATGAAGTTGTGCCCCAAGGTTGTCTCTGACATGACCCAGCAAGCCATCACCTTAATGGCCCGCGCCGACGAAGTGAACGAGATAAACGATCTGTTTACTCTTTCGCATCAATGACTATTTCTATTGTACATATCACCTAGTCCCGGAGGTTACAGCCGAGTGGAACTTACTCGGATGTAAGCTCTTTGCAAGAACTTAGCCTTTTATTTCCTTATGCGAAGCTCGCATTTAAACTTTCGATCCCTAGTCCCCGTGGTTACTGCTGAGTGAGAGACTTATTCGGCTGTAAGCTCTTAGGTAGGAGTTGTTCTTTATCTGTCTGGAAACTTGATTTCTCCATTTATTTACTATACTTTTCCCTTTGTAGCTCACACATAATGAGCGCACCAAGGTGCACCAAGCTCTCCTTTTGGAGCATCGCCAAGCTCGAACTTGCGTATGAGAAGCTACAAATTGACACCCCAAGGCCAAGGTAACTTTCTTACCCGCCCTATCTTTATTCGGCATGTCGTCCGTTGGTCAATTTTCTGAGTCTTTTCTTGCTCTTTTCCACAGCTTCAGCTCAGTCCACCATCGAGACGCTCCACTCGCAGATCAGCGAGACAGAGAGTAAGTTTCTTGCCTTATTAATCTGGTAGCTGAAGATATTTCTGTCGGTGCTGACGAGTAGTTTGTTTCGAATAAGCAGAGAAGCACCAAGACGAACTCCAGAAGGAGCGAGGCGAGGTGACTCGGTTGAAGAAGCTGATGGCCGAGATGGAGTGGAAACACTTGGCCGAGGTGAAGGGGCTAAAGGAGGAGCTTGCCGAGAAGGATGAGCAGCAGGCCTCCAGCGCCAAGAAGACCAAGAGGCTGCTCGACGAGGCCGAGTCATCGGTTGAGTCAGCGAACCTGAACCTTGACGCACTCCAAGCCAAGGCCAATGCTTGGCAGACCAGACTCGACAGTATCAACTCTTTTTTCGGTAGTGAGTTCTTACTATTTTTTGCATTGTGCTTTCTTGCTTTTTCGATTTTGTCATCTTCGTCAATTTGCTTGCTAAGATTCTGTCGTGGGAATGACCACGGCAGATGCTGCAATCGGCAGCGAGTATTAGAACATGGGGCAAGGGCGGCCAGCCATCTGCGGTGCGAGGTGAGGGCGGAGACATAGGGTTTTACCTAGGTTCGGCCCCCCGGAGGGTAAAGACCTACTCCTTCTAGATTGTATTATGATGGAAGTACAATGGGGCGAGCTCGGCGGCTAGGGGCGAGTCGCTTGGGTGGATGATGGAACGTATCCTCTACACGCCCTCTAGGGAGGTTTATATAGACTCACCCCCCTAGGGTTTACATATCTCAACCGAATCAGTTAAGGTTTCGGCAATCGTTTAACCTAATCCGACTGGGCCTATCTACTCTCCTGGGCCTTCAGCTTCCAGTCGCCTGAATCTACGCCAGGTCTTGATCTAGTCGTCGTCCTGCAGGCCCACTCGCCAGTTCCTGGGCCGGTCGGAAACGTCTTGCTGGGCATACCCCGGTAGGCATATCCCCATTAGTAGTTCCCGAGGCCGTCGTTGATTGGTCGCAGGTGTTCGTTGGCAGTCGGAGTATACGGGCCCAATGCGGATGCCCAGTCGAATCGGCGGCGGACTCCTGAATAAAGGAAAAACCAGTTATTCTAGTCGCAATGACAGCGGTCAATCGGGTCGCAGCTTGGCGAACGGGTCGGCGAAACGTTCAGTCACTGTTGTAGTGATCGGGTCGGCGAGTCGAATGGATGAAGTTGGATCGTCTGATGCAGTCAAAACTAGCCGTTGGGGTAATCCAAAGGTAACTTTGGCGTAATCACCGCGTAGTAACGGCTCCCGGAATTGGCGGGTAGCAACCGCTATATAAGGGAAATGGCAGGCGATCGGGGAACCACTCCTTCGTCTTTTCCTCCGATTTCGCCCATCTCCGTTTTCCTCCGCGTCGCGATCTTATCGATCCAAAAACCTTCGACCTCCGTGAAACTTTCAACCAATGGCCCCCTCCACCGAACCATGGGGCAGGTCCAAGTGCACCAGAGCGCTACTGGCATCCTTCGAGGAGGCCGGGATCCTACGCGCCGACAGGTGGCGCATCCCCGCGGCCGGAGAGGTGACTCCGGACCTGCGCGAGGGAGAATTTATTTGCTTCACCAGCCACCTGGAGCGGGGGCTGGGGTTTCCCACATCTCTCTTCTTCCGGCGCTTCTGCGCCTTCTACGGGATCCCGCCGTCGGACCTGAGCCCGCACAGTATCGAACAGCTCGCCATTTTTGTGGCGTTCTGTGAGTGCTATCTGGGCTGTAGGCCCTACTTCCCCTGTGGCAAGATCTGTTCCACGGGAGGATCAGTCGTGAAGAATCAGGCGGCCCAATGCTGGTCGTGGGCGGCCTGACGTTTCAATTGAAGTCGAAGGCCTCCTTCTTCGACCTGATGCTGCCTGCTAAGGCGGCAAGCGAGTGGAAGAAGTCCTGGTTCTATGTCACCGAGGCGACTCCATACGGCGAGGTAGCGATCCCAAGGTACTCCGCCGACCGGCCCGAACTGCGCCGACTTCAGGTCGGCAAGCTCCCAGTAGACCAGCGGATGGTCGTGGACGAGATGCTTCAAACCATCCGCGGCCTAAAGAAGAAGGGCCTTCCAACCATCAATCTGTACAACTGTTGGCTCGGGCGGTGACTCGTTCCCCTGGCCCGCCGCGACCATTACATGTACGAGTACACAGGCAGGGAGGACTCGACGAAATCCTGCCTCGCCGAGTGGAAACTCGAAGACTATGTCCTGGCGCTGAAGAAGATCACCCAGGCAGCATACCTGGACACGAAGGCTGGGGTTGCCCCCTACACCGTGAAGCATCCGCCTCCGACGGTAAGTCGCTGTCTTCACTACCATTCGCAGTCGCAGTTGATGCTGTCGCGGTTTATATTGATACTGTCTCGTGAATGCTGTAGTTATTTCAAGTGGTGGAAGGGTGGCTCCCACCCGCGGACGACGAGAACTCGAGCTCGTCCGTCCAGATGGTTTGCAAAACTCGCGGGCAACATCAGCACGAGCTCGAGGCGAGCAGAAGCCTCGAACGTCACGACGACGACGACGAGCTTCCCGAGCACACCTCGCGTCGTGAGGCTACACCGTCGAAAAAGAAGAAGAAGAAGAAGAAGAAGGAAGTGAAGGCTCCACCAAAGAGGAAGACGAAGCTGGCGAAACAGGCATCTCCGCCTCGTTCGGCGAGTAGTTCCGACGCCACCAGCTTGGCCAAGGATGAAGCGCCGCAGGCGACAGCAGCGCCGGATGCCACTGGCGCCCTGGATGAGGTACCTCTGGCCTCGCTTCCACCCCTATTCGCCCCTGTCTCTGGGTTAAGGGTTGCTCCAGCCGCAGCAGCTTCACCTCCTAGGAGAGCTCCTACCGATGTTGTCTCGGAGGCTCCTGTCGCGGCCTCGTCGTCGAAGAGGCCTTCTATGTCTTGGGAACATGATGTTTTGGAGATGGGCCTCAGTCAAAAACTGGGCCCCGAACTGGAGAAGCCGGCCAGTATCCGCACGGGGCTGCGGTTCATACCAGTCGCCAAGTAAGTTTTGTCCTACTGCTTGTCTTTCGTTGTACTCGGACAATTTTGCTCATATCGTTATGTCACAGGACTGGAGTTAAGAAGATCGGCCACCCAACCATGGCCAAGGTGCCACCATTCGTCACCGAAGAGGACCCCTCGCGAAAGAGGAAGGCTGATGAAGTCGCTGCCCCTGCGGACAGTGCTAAGAAGGCCAAGGGCGACGACGTCGTCACGGTCTCTGATGACACGACGGTCGCTCCGAGTGATCCTCTGACTGCGACGGAGGTGGCCGTGAAGACCAAGGAGGGTGTTTCGTCACCTGGAATTGCCGAGCCGACTCCTAGTGGCGCTGGAGCGTCCGCCGCGACCTTCCCCCGCTTCATGGCTAAAGCGGTTATAGCGAGTGGTACAACTCCGTCGAATTGCGCACCTGGGGTCGCCGAAACGGAGGTCGAGCAACGTCGCGGGCACACTCCGGCTCTTCTCGCATCTGTGGACGCGCTACAACTCCATGGCATGCTGGGCGCAGCCATCCAGGTATGTTCAGTCCCCGAGGATCGGGCCACTGAATTTCAGTGGTCAGATTCTTTTGGTGTTTGTTTTTATTTGTAGCACCCAGTCCCCGAGTGTCCAGTCGCTGAATTTCAGCTGGTGGGCACTTAGGATTTTTGATCTCCAGTCCCCGAATGTCCAGTCGCTGAATTTCAGCGGGTTGGCACTTAGGATTTTTGATCTCCAGTCCCCGAGTGTCCAGTCGCTGAATTTCAGCGGGTGGGCACTTAGGATTTTTGATCTCTAGTCCCCGAGTGTCCAATCGCTGAATTTCAGCGGGTGGGCACTTAGGATTCCGTTGTTGTTAACTGTTTGATTTGTGCACAGGGCTTGCAGCGTGAATCAGCTGACCGGCTTGCTGCGAAGTGTCGCGCAGAGAAGGAACTTGTTGCCGTCCAAGAGACGAACAAGGGACTCCAGGCGATCGCTGCCAAGGCAGAGGAAGTCCACCAGGGCCTTGTCCCGGCGAGTGAACTGACGGCGGCTCAGTCTGCAGTGAGTTCTGCTGAGAAGCGGATCGCTGACCTTGAGCGCGAGCTTAAGGAAGCAAAGGAGGAGGCAAGTTCAGCGGATGAGCGAGCCAGAGCTGCTGTTACAGCTGCCGCTGAAGAGCGTAAGGTCTCTGACGCCCTCGTTGCTGGGCTACAAGACGACTTCTCCTCTCTTCAAAGCTTCATCACGGGCCTCTGTCGTCCTTTGGTTGGTAAATTTGCCCGCCTCTGCCTGTAGTAGCTACATTGTGAAATCGTCGTTGTACTTACTGCCGACCCCTGTCCGCAGGTCGGATTATCGACAGCTCGGAGGAGGCGCAGTCGTATGACGCGCGGCAGTGTGTGGCCATTTTGGTCGACTCAGCCACGTTGTCTGCGGCTTGCATTCGAGCGTATCTTCAAGAGATGTCGCCCACGGAAGTGATTCCCAGCGATCTCGTCGAAGTGTGGCGGTATCTAGAGAAGGCGCCGTCGGTCGTCGAGTTCATGACGCGGTCGGCATTCCGGCGCGGGGTGGCAACGGCGCTTAGCCTTGGGCTTGCCCACTTCCCGGAGGACTTCGACCTTGACGACGTGACGAGTGGCTACCCCTAGTCGACGGGCTCGGTGGAGATTGCCGAGGTGCCGAAGCTGACGGACCGGGCCGCGGTATACTCGCGTCTGGGCGATGGGCGACCTCCTCCCTTATCAGGAGACGACTGTCACGCCCAACGATCCCGAGCTGCCACAACGGGACTTCAAGGTCGAGCATCCCTTCCGTGCGGCGATGGCGGGTGAGATGACGACGTACCCGTCGAACCCGTACACTCCCTTCATGCGGCGATGGCGGGTGAGTCAACGTCGAAGCCTGCGGAATAGAAACAATGTGCCCTGGGGCGTTAGTAGCAATTTGGCCATTGGGCTCAACTTGTATTTTGTAACGACTTTGTTCTGTTGTAATGGAATTTCGCGTTATTTTTTGAATTGTCTTGCGATTTTGATTGCTGGTTGGACGAGTCCCCAAGCGCGTCCGCCCTTTTTATGGGGTTTACCTCGTTTGTTATGTTTGTGTGGTTTTGAACGTTTTGACAGTTGTTTTGTTATTGAGGTCGACTCGCCCGAGCTTGGAAAGCCAGTCGCAGGGCGACTCCCATGAGTGCTCTTTACTTGACCGTTTTCCCTTGCGTGAATGGGGTCGGGTAGCCGAGTCCCCGAGCGTGGTACTTGGTGGTTCTAGTCGCGGCTCTAGGGTGGGTGAGGTTTGCTCGCGTTAGAGTGAGCGCATCACTCCTGCCTGACCCGTTGGGCCAGTCGCATGGCGAGTCCTGGGCACACTCTCATACATGGCGTTTTTCCCTAGTCGCTCGCGCTTAACTGGTCGTCAGTCCCCGAGCGTGGTACTTGGCCGTTCGAGTCGCTGTGGCGAGGATGCGGAGGATCATAGTCGCTGTGAGGAGCGAAGGCAGTTGTCTTGGCTCATTAAGCCAGTCGAGCTAGGCGACTCCAATGGGGCTCCGGGTAGGCGTTTTTTGTGGACGTTACGAGTCCTGGGGTAACCCAGTGCCCTCGTAACACACTACTTGGCCGTGCCAGTCGCTGAACCAGAGGTTGACTTCTGCATTTAGCTTGACGCTGTTATTACGAGTGCGAGTGGCACAAGACACGGAGAGTAGACGCAATTTGCGGTAACCAATTATGTTTTATTTCATAGCTAGTGGAGGGTACATGTGTGGAGTTCTAGGAGTAGAACTTCCGTAGGAGGTTTACATTCCACGGTCGCTTGACGTCAAGTTTCCCGTCTCCGCGGACGTCGGTGCGGTAGTAGACGTCGTTGCCGAGTACTCGCCCGATGGCGAATGGTCCGTCCCACGGAGGGAGAGCTTGTGCATGCCCTTCTTGTCCTGGATGAGGCGTAGCACCAGGTCGCCTTCCTGGAAAGTGTGAGTCCTCACTCGCCGCTATGGTAGCGATAGAGTCCTTGCTGGTAGATGGCAGTGCGGGAGCGAGCTAAGTCGCGTGCCTCGTCAAGTTGATCGACTCCATCCTAGCGTGCGAGTTCGTTTGCAGCCTCCATGTAGTGGACAACCCTTGGCGAGTCGTGCTCTAGGTCGGTGGGCATGACTGCCTCGGCACCGTACACACTATGAAGAAGGGGGTGAACCCTGTCGACCTGTTGATAGATGTGCGGATGCCCCAAATGACGGAGGGTAGCTCCTCTACCCAGCACCCGGCGGTGCGCTCGAGTGGTACCTGGAGCCGTGCCTTCGGCCATGGAGGATGCTCTGGTTGGCCCGTTCCGCCTGGCCGTTGGACTCCGGGTGGGCGACTGAAGCAAGGTCGAGTCGGATGTGGTGTTCTTCGCAGAACTCGGCCATGGCTCCTTTGGCGAAGTTGGTGCCATTGTCTGTGATGATGCTGTTTGGGAACCCGTAGCGATATATGAGCTCGCGCAGGAACTTCGTGGCGGTCTTCCCATCGCATTTCCAGACTGGCTTGGCCTCCACCCACTTTGTGAATTTGTCGACCGCGACCAGGAGGTGAGTGAAGCCGGAGGGGGCCTTTTTGAAACGTCCTACCATGTCCATACCCCATACGGCGAATGTCCAGGTGATGGGGATTTTCTTGAGCGCCGAGCTCGGCACGTGGGTCTGGTTGGCGTACTTCTGGTATCCGGCGCACCGCTGGACAATGTTGATAGCGTCTGCGTGCGCGGTGGGCCAGTAGTAGCAGTGTCGCATAGCTTTTGCGACCAGAGAGCGGGCACTGGCGTGGTGGCCGCAGTCGCCGGAGTGGATGTCGTGGAGGATTTTGCGTCCTTCAGCGGGTTGGACGCAGCGTTGGAACACGCCGGTCACGCTGCGCTTGTGGAGCTCGCCGTCGATGATGACGAAGGATTTGCAGCGGCGTGCTATCATCCGGGCGTCTATTTCTTATGCTGGCAAGGTGCCTCCCTCCAGGTAGGCGATGTACGGTGTAGTCCAGTCTTCTGGCTCGGCGATGAGTGCGACCAGGGCTGCCTCTGGTTGCAGCGGGACTTCGATGTCGATCTCCCTTGGGGAAGAGACGGAGGGCTTGGTGATGGTGTCGAGGAAGATGCCGGCGGGTGGTGCGAGTCGATCCGAGCCGATACGAGAGAGTGTGTCGGCCTCCTCGTTTTTCCGCCTGTCGATCCACTCGACGGAATAGCCTACGAAGTGTCCGCCCAGCTTGTCCACTGCTTGGCGGTATTCTGCCATGGTGGGGGAGACGGCGTCGCAGGTGCCAGCGACTTGCCCAGCGACGAGGTCGGAGTCTCCGTATCAGCGTAGGCGGTTGACATTCATCTCCTTGGCGGCTTGCATGTCGTGGAGTAGTGCCTCGTACTCAGCCATGTTGTTGGTGCAGGGGGTGAAGTCGAGGCAGAGGACGTAGCGGAGCTTGTCGCCCTTCGGGGAGGTCAGCACGATCTCTGCTCCTGCGCTGTTTGCGTTCTTGGAGCCGTCGAAGTGCAGACTCCAATAGTGGAGGTACGACAGTTTTTCTGGCTGCTGGGCCTCTTCCCAGTCGGCGATGAAGTCCGCGAGGGCCTGCGACTTGATCGCTTTGCGCGGCTCATACTTGATGTTGTGGACGCCGATTTCGACGGCCCACTTGGCGACTCGCCCGGTCGCCTGACGGTTGCGGATTATGCCCTGCAACGGAGCTGAGGAGACGACCGTGATCGGGTGCTCCTGGAAGTAGTGCGGCAGTCACTGCTGTGCTCTGAAGACCGCGTATACCAGTTTCTGGTATTGCGGGTATCGCGGGCGCGAATCGGTGAGGACCTCGCTGATATAGTACACCGGTCGCTGCACTGGGCGCTCCTTTCCTTCCTCTGGTCGCTCGACGACCATGACGGCGCTGATGACGCGCTCGGAGGCCGTGACGTACACTAGCATGGGTTCCTTGTCGACGTGGGTGGCGAGTAGCGGTGCTGCGAGTAGCACCTTCTTGAGGTCGCGGAGCGCGTCGTCCGCCTCCTTATCCCAATGGAAGGTGGGGTTCCTGCGCATCAGGCGGAATAGGGGCATCGCCTTTTCTCCCAATCGGGGGATGAAGCGACTGAGAGCCGCGATTCGCCCGGCCAGCTTTTGGACGTCGCGCAGGCACTCGGGTTTGCCGAGTCGAGCGATCGTGTCGATCTTGGTGGGGTTCGCCTCGATCCCGCGCTTGGAGACGACGTATCCCAGTAGTTGCCCTGCTGGTACACCGAAGGTGCATTTGCCTGGGTTTAGCTTTATCTTGTATTTCCGCAGGTTGGCGAATGTTTCCGCCAGGTCAGCGAGTAGGTCGCTCTGGTGAGAGGACTTTACGACCACGTCGTCGATGTAGACATGGATATTGCGGCCAATTTGGCTCGCAAGGCACTCCTGCATGCACCGCTGGTAGGTTGCCCCGGCGTTCTTGTGGCCGAAGTTCATGGCGGTGTAGCAGAATGCTCCGAATGGCGTGATGAACGCCGTCTTTTCTTCGTCCTCCACAGCCATTTTGATCTGGTTGTACCTAGAATAGGCGTCGAGGAAGCACAGCGATGCCGAGCCCGCGGTGGAATCGATTATTTGGTCGATCCGCGGGAGGACGAATTGTTCCTTCGGGCAGGCACTGTTTAAGTTTGTGTAGTCGATACACATCCTCCAGGTCCCATTTTTCTTCTCGACCTGGACTGGGTTTGCCAGCCACTTGGAGTATTTTATTAGCCGGATGAAGCCTGCAGCGAGCAGACGTTGCACTTCCTCGGCGATGGCTCGGCGGCGCTTTTCATTGAAGGGCCGCAGCGACTGCTTGACAGGTCGCACTTTGGGGTCGGTGTTGAGTTTGTGCTCAGCGAGTTCCCTAGGGACACCAGGCATGTCAGAGGGCTTCCATGCGAAGATGTCCCTGTTCTCACGGAGGAACTCGATGAGCGCGCCTTCCTATGCTGGGATCATGCCCGTCCCGATCGTCACCGTCTAGCTGGAGTCGCCTAGGACCAGCTCGACGGTGCGGGTGTGCGTCGTTGCCTCAAAGGCTGAGGTGCTTCCGCCCTCCGAGTTGGGCTTCTTGAGTATAGTGGGGTCGTCGTTGTTGACCCCGCTCGCGTATTTGGCAAGCTCGTCGGCGTGGTTGGCCTCTGCCGCGATGACGTCGTCGGCGAGTTCGGCTCCTTTGGCCTCGCACTCGGCGGCCATGTTAGGGTCGCCGTGGATGGTGATGACGCCACGCGGTCCACCTGGGCCACCGCGTTGAGGAACTAGGGAACGTCCACCTGGGCCACCGCGTTGACGGCGACGGCGCGGGCGATGACCTTCTTCTCGCGCTTCGTGTTGAAGCCTGTGAAGGTGTGGAGAGAGCCGGCCATACTGCCGAATTTTCCGACGTTTGGCGGGTTGTTGTCGGGGTCCTCCCGCGCTCACCGTGCCTTCTCGATCTCCTTGAGAGAGTGGCAGTCGGTGGTCGTGTGCGTGGCGGGCTTCCTTTCCCTGCTGTGAAACGCACAAGGTTGGTTAAGGAGGGCTGCGGGGTCGAACCTTGGTTTCGCCTTATAGTTGCCGCCGTCGCGGCGTTGCCCCCCGTCGCGGCGAAAGCTCTTGGGCTCGCGCTGCGCGTGCCCAGCGTTGGCGACAAAGTCGACTCGCCCGTCACTGCGGCGCTTGCCGGTGAGGCGAGTGTTGTTGTAGCGTAGATCAGACCGTCGTCCGTTGTCGTTGTCATTCGTGCGGCGTTGACCTCCCGACTCGTCGTCGGTTTCCTGGTTTGGGTCTTCCTCCGCGTATCTTTTGGCGATCTCAAGGATGTCCGGTATGTTGTCGAGTGTGCGGTATGCTCGTTTGAGCTTGGCAACCAGGGACTCGTAGCGGCACGAGGTCTTGAAGCAGTGGATTGCGGTGTCTGGGTGGATACCGACCGCGTTGTACCATAGTTCTTGCCATCGTTGGACCCAGTTGCGGGTCGACTCGCGAGGTCCCTGGACGCATCGTTCCAGGTCCTCGATGGTGGTGGCGCGGGTGTATGAACCCTCGAAGTGCCTGACGAAGGCGTCGCGCATCTCTTCCCAGGAGTCGATGCTGTCCACGGGCAGAGTGTTGATCCACTGCCTGCACGCCCCCTCCATCATCAGGGGGAGGTAGCGGGCGGCGAGTAGATCAGCGTGACCGGCGATCCCCATTGCCATGAGGTAAGTGTCCATCCACACAGAGGGATCGTACGTGGGGTCGTACTTCTCTATTTCCTTCGGCGCTTTGAAGTTCACCGGGTATCTTTCGCCTCGGATCATTGGTCCGAAGCACCGGGGCCCAAGTCGGCTAAGCGACCCCATCGGCTCGCCGTCGCGGCGATTGGTTAGGGTATGTCGTAGGTCGTCGGGCTGGCATGCGCGCCAGCTCTGGTTGTTGATGATGTGGGTGCGGGCGTCGACGGGCTGACCGTTGGCGGCGACAAAGTGGGTGGCTGGCCTGGGGTCGTTGGTGGAGAGTGCCGTGTTCGCGGGTCGGTGTTGGAGCTGCAGTGGTTCGGGTGGCGGGCAGTTGAGGGTGTTTTCTGCCAATGGACGGCCGCTTGAGGCCGCTCTGCTGCCCGATGAACGCGAGTACATCCAACCATGTGAGTCGACGCCTGCGTTTTGTTGCTCGACCGCCTTTGCGAGCAAGGCCTTGATGTACTGGATCTATAGGGCGCGTCACCGGTGGCCATGATGTTGTCGGCCGCTGCTCGGCCCGCCACGAGGTTGTCCATCGGGGTGGAGAATAGTGGTAGGCCGTTCGCGTCTCTCTCCCGTGAGGAGACCACGATCCGTGGCTGGTCCCTGGGGGGTGCACGGTTGGGTGGAGGTGGGGCGCCATTCGCCGTCGACCCTGGTGGGGGCCGGGCGCTTCCTTCTGGTGGCGCGTTCTCGCAGATCGCGCGCACGGCCACGCGGGCTGGGTCGTTCTCATCGTCGAAGTTCAGGGCGCGCCCCTGGACGGTGGGGTTCAAGTGCGACCTGATTCGCTGCTGGTGGTAACGTGACAGCTCCTGCGCCCGTCACCTACTCGAGGCGAAATTTTTTGCGCTCGGCTTGCTCCTTGCGGACTGCTTCCGCCAGCTTCAGGCGGAGTTCCTCGACCTCCGTTGCTGTTGCGTTGGGAGGGATCGGGGTGGAGAAGGGATCATCTGGTGGGTCGGTGCCAGTCGCCATGTAGGTCACGGAGATCGGTGGAGTTTTCTGATCTGGAGTCGAAGTCGAAGATCCCAAGGATGGAGGGATCCTCGAAGTCTCCAACGTTGGAGACCTGGGTGATGGAACCTGCGGGCGAAGCCGCGATGATGGATCCGACGAGTGACGTCGGGGTCACCGAGTCGGCATCGTCATTGAGTCGCTTGGGTGGATGATGGAACGTATCCTCTACACGCCCTCTAGGGAGGTTTATATAGACTCACCCCCCTAGGGTTTACATATCTCAACCGAATTAGTTAAGGTTTCGACAATCGTTTAACCTAATCCGACTGGGCCTATCTACTCTCCTGGGCCTTCAGCTTCCAGTCGCCTGAATCTATGCCAGGTCTTGATCCAATCGCCGTCCTGCAGGCCCACTCTCCAGTTCCTGGGCCGGTCGGAAACGTCTGTCTGGGCATACCCCGGTAGGCATATCCCCATCAGATTCTCTTTTGTTTGAAGAGAATTTCCCCGAAGCGAATTTGTTCGCTATTCGGGCCTTGAAGAGGGTGAGAGCCGAGTCTGGTGCTCCCGCTGATGGCGAGGTGACCAACGATGAGCATCTGGAGGCACTGTGGGAGCGCGTCCAGACCCTCAAGTCTTGCGGGGTGGACTTGCTCAAATCGGCTATTCATGCGTTTCGCATGCTTTGGCCGGATGAAGATGCACCTGCACTCATCGAGCCCCTTGCTGAAAGATTGCTCCATACTGAGGACCACCTGGATCAGTGGCGTGAGTCGGCCGGCCGAGCTGCAGCGGACAAGGTTCTCTCCTTCGTGCTCTCATGGTACGAGGACATCAATCTTGATGTTCTTGCTCACATAAGGGGATATTGTAAATGGCTGAATGACCCGGAGCTGATCAAGAAACGCCAGGAGCGAGCTTACGGCATGATCGAGTACACCATGGTGCACGCTTGGTGTGACGGGCCCATCTTCCTCGACCTCGGCGACCCGCTCGTCGAAGTTGCTGATGAAGAGGGTGCCGACAGCGAAGCAACCGAGTTAGATGATTCCGATGACTCGGCTACTCACGCCCCGGACTCGGCAGATGCTCCAAGCGACTCTCCTAGCTCCACGGTTGCCCCTCCGAGTCCTTCTGCTTCTTAGGCTAAATAGAACAAGTACTTGAACTTTTGATGAGATCCCCGGTATGCCGGGTACACATGTAATATACATTGCACTTTAAGTTTTATTATGCGCCTTTTGATAAGGCTTTATATATTTTTTGTTATGCTCTGAGTGTGCATCATTCAAGGGCAAGTCCCCGAGTCTCATTTTGCCGTTTCACCTTTCCTCGACTTTGGCCCATGTCTACCTTTTTTGGCATTCGACATTAGAGTCTCAAAGTACTAAGGATATAGTTAGCGGGTATGAAACTTAGATCACTTGGCCGATATCATTCAACACGTAGTATAATATGACCTGTAGTGGGTTAGGCAAAGACATAGATCCGACTCGCGTTTCTCCTTTGTACTTACCCGGCGTTCGTGTTTACTTGTCATACATCCTTTCCTCTTGCTTGCCATGAAGCCGTGTTTTCGGAAAACAGCATAGTCGAAGAGTTGATTCTTTCCGAGTAAACACTACTTGTTCCGAGATAAATTTTCGGGTGTCACGCCAGCCGACATAAAATAATTGAGAGGGAAAACTTAAGGGGTAGTCCCCGAGTCAGTTTTTCGAGTCAGGCCATTTTATTATCAGCATATAGCCGGCACAAACGTCCGAAATATGAGAGTTCGAGTGATACATGCATTGCTTCTCCTAAGTATAGAAGGGACGGAGTAATGCCACATTCCATGGCCTCTTGGTCTCATCTCCTGACCTGTCCGCCCTGTTCTTCTGTGCTTCGCGAGCATCTATGAGATAATATGAATCATTGTGCAATGATTTGCTTACAATGAACAGACCTTCCCATGGGGGTGATAATTTATGCATTCCCGCTGTGCGCTGCACCAGCCTTAGCACCATATCCCCTTCTCGAAAAACACGAGGTTAAACTTTCCGACTGTGGTAGCGTCGGAGATTCTGTTGATATATAGCGGATCTGGATAACGCTAGTTCTCTTGCTTCTTCGAGTAAGTCTACTCCATCTTCTCGGGCCTCTTTTACCTCGGCTTCCGAGTATTGCCTTATCCTTGGCGAGTCGTACTCTATGTCGGCAGGCAAAACTGCTTATGCCCCATACACAAGGAAAAATGCCGTATAGCATGTTGACCGATTCAGAGTTGTTCTTAGACACCATAGTACTGAGAGTAGTTCCTCTATCTAACACCCAGGTGATCTCTAGAGTGGTTCGAGTAAGCGGGGTTTTATCCCTGACAGAACTAAGTCGTTAGCCCATTCAACTTGTCCATTTGATTCTGGATGAGCGACTGATGCTACATCAAGTCTTATCCGGTTTTTCCCGCAAAAACGAGCAAAAGCTCCTTCGGCAAAGTTTGTGCCATTATCTGTGATTACACTGTGTGGGTAACCATATCTTAAGATTATGTCCCTTAAGAATGTGACAGCTATTTTACCGTCCAATTTTTTGATGGGTTTCACTTCTATCCATTTGGTGAACTTATCAATCATCACCAAGATATGAGTCACGCCTCCCCTTGCTGGTTTGAATGGCCCTACCATATCTAGGTACCATACTGCAAATGGCCAAGTGATTGGTATAGTCTTTAATTCAGACGCTGGTAAATGTGAATTGGATGCATAATGTTGACAACCACTGCATTTTCCGACTAACTCTTGTGCCTGTGCCAATGCGCTTGGCCAATAAAATCCATGTCGGAATGCCTTGGCCACCAATGCTCTTGATGAGCATGCTGCCCACATTCGCCTTGATGAATATCCAATAAAATCTCCCGGCCTTTCTCTGAGCTGATACAACGCTGCAGTACACTCGTCACACTTCTCTTGTATAGTTCTTTGTTGATTATGGTGTATGCTTTTGCTCTTCTTGTTGTTTGTCTTGCCAATATCTCATCATTCGGCAAAGTTCCATCTTTTAAGTAGTTGAATATTAACTGCGCCCATGTTGGTATCAGTGGCTCCGGGTCTGCTTCACCATCAATTTCCATTGGATCTGCCGACAAATGTTCTGCCGACATGACCTGATGAGTCCTCGAGTGTGATTCGGCAACCCCTGAGGTGAACGGGTCAGTCCCCGAGTAACTTGAAACTGCCCCTGAGTCAATATCCATTGGCACAACATCCGATTCTTGTGTTGTCGGGATGAATATTGATTTGAACTCTGGTGATGGCTTGATCGACGGTTTCCTAAGGTTCTCCAAGGCTACTCCTGGTGGTATTGCTTGCCAAGATGAACCTATTTTGGACAATACATCTGCTGCTTCATTCTCTACTCTTGGGATGTGGTGGAATTCACACCCATCAAAGTATCCTGAAATTTGTTGCACATGGAAATGATATAATACCATGTTTGTGTCCAGCGTGTCCCAATTTCCATACACTTGCTGAATCACCAAATCCGAATCGCCAAAACACATGATCCTCTTGATGCCAATTTCTTTGGCCACTTTGATGTTGTGGACAAGTGCTTCATACTCGGCAACGTTACTGGAAGCAGCAAAATGAAATTGTAGCACATACTTGAGCTGATCCCTCTTTGGTGATGTGAGAACTATCCCGGTGCCCAGACCCATTTTCGTCTTGGACCCGTCAAAATGCATTTTCCAATAGTTCGGGTCTTGCAGTGGTGGTTCGTACTGCATTTCTATCCAATCTACAAAGAAATCTGCAACGGCTTGAGATTTAATCGCATCTCGCCTATCATACTGTGGAGTATATGGTGCTAGATCTATGGCCCATTTTGCGACTCGGCCACTAGCATCTTTGTTGCCCAATATATCCGAGATAGGTGCCTCACATATTACCCGGATTGGGTGTTCTTGAAAGTAATGTTTCAGCTTTTTTGCTGCCATATATACCCCGTATGTCATTTTCTGATAATGCAGGTAATTCTGTTTTGACACAGAGAGCACTTCGCTCAAGTAATAAACTGGTCTTTGGACTGATTTTCCCTCTACTTCGCGTTCAACCGCTATTACTACACTTACAACCCGATTAGTTGCGGCGACATAGAGCAACATTGGCTCTTTGGATAGTGGTGATGCTAATATTGGTGATGTTGCCAACATTTTCTTTAATTCATGGAAAGCGCTATCAGCTTGCTGTGTCCATGTGAATTTGCCTGATTTCTTCATCAATTGATATAGTGGTAGGGATTTTTCACCTAGCCTACTAATAAACCTGCTCAACGAGGCCAGGCATCCAGTAAACTTCTAGACATCGTTGAGGGTTTTGGCAATTCCATTCGTTCGATGGCCCTGATCTTTGTGGGGTTAGCATCAATTCCTCGGCTGGATACAAGGAATCCGAGTAACTTGCCAGCCGGGACACCAAATGTGCATTTTTTCGGGTTAAGCTTCATCCGGAATCTTCTCAAGTATGCGAATGTTTGACGCAAGTCCTCAATTAGAGTATGACTTTGCCTGGTTTTTATTACCACGTCATCGACGTACACTAGAACATTTTTGTCCAATTGATCTTGCAATAATTTTTGCATGCATCTTTGATATGTTGCACCTGCATTTATCAACCCAACTGGCATGGTACGATAGCAATAAGCCCCATACGGGGTGATAAAAGTTGTCTTTATTTGATCATTCAGATTCAGTGGTATCTGACGGAATCCAGAATACGTATCCACAAATGAATTCTTTTGGACACGCCTTATTGAGGTTCGTGTAATCAATACACATGCGCTATACTACTTCCAAGTTCGGGTCATCTTTTTTCTTCTCGACCAAGACTGGATTTGACAACCAATCCGGGTGCAGTACTTCCATGATGAATCCAGCAGCTAAGAGTCTGGCAATCTCGGCACCTATTACTGTCCTCCTATCTTCGGCGAAGCGGCGGAGGGGTTGCTTCACCGGCTTGGCATCTGGTATTACATGAAGAGAGTGCTCAGCCAGCTCCCTCAGAACTCCTTGCAGATCCTATGTGGACCATGCAAAGATATCCCGATTCTCACGGAGGAAGCTGGTGATCTCGCTTTCCTATTTGTCGGTGAGGCCAGCCCCAATGGTATCTGTACGCTCTGGGAAAGTCTCATCCACCTGTACCTTCTTGGTTTCTTTGGTAGCTTGAAATGACACATTTCCATGCGGGTTGGTGAGTGCCGGCATGGACATTTGTGCTACTTTGGCCAATGATGCCACTTCCAACATTTGATGCTTTTCTTGTGCTATGAAGAGTGACTCGGCCAGTGAAGATCCGGCTGAGGCACAAGCAATTGATCTTTTGTAATCCCCTTCAACTGTAATTACCCCACATGGGCATGGCATCTTCATCTTCAAGTAGGCAATGTGGGGATTAGCCATAAACTTTGCCATAGCCGGCTTGCCGAGTAAGGCATGATAGGAGCTGACCAAATCAACCATCTCGAACTCTATGGCTTCAGTGCGACAATTCTCTCTTTTGTCAAATAAGACGTCGACCCAGATCTTGCCAATTGGCTCGCAGGACAATCCCGGCACAATACCATGAAAAGTGGTCTTAGTCGGCTCCAGCATGTTCATGGTAATTCCTAACTTGAGCATAGTATCCTTATACATGATGTTGATGCTACTGCCATCATCAATCAGTACTTTTGAAAACTTGACATTGATATCTGGGCTCATGAACGTTGGATCTAAAACTAGAGCATATCCTCCTAGGGTTGGCATGATCTTGGGTGATCCTTTAGGCTCCAAGTTATCTCTTGCTCAGACCAATGCATATACTTGGGAATTGCCGGCATTGTGGCATTCACTTCCAACATCCGTCGTTGCTGACTCTTTTTGTCATTCGGCTCTGTGACGAATACGACATAGCTCTGGTGATGTTCTCTATATTCATTTCTAGTTTTGTGGCCGACATGAGCGTCATCACCTCTTGGATTATGCACCTGGTGCACAATTTCTCTTCTTTCTTGATTATGATAACTTGGCTGCCTATTTTCGTACCTGTTATCTGTTCCCATAGCTTGAGCATTTCCTCCTGTAAGTGGTGGAGGGGGAGGTGGTGGAAGATGCTTATTCGGCGAATCCACTCTATCTCCTTTCTGAAACCAAGTGCACTGCCTTGTTGTGTGGTTGGCTGGCTTACTCGTACTAGGCGTGTGAAACTTACATGGCTGGTCCAGCATCATCTCATAGGTATACTTCTGTCAGTCCTGGTATTGCTTCCTTTGCTCATATGGCTTTTTGCCATCATTCTTTGGCAACCACTGTTGTTGTCCACTTGTCCTTTGGTGTTGGCTACTACCATCATCTGGATGGTCCTGACTCATGGCCGTAACCTGAGTCGAGCCATATCTGTAGTCTAGCCTTTCGTCTCTTTTCTTGCTTCTGTATTCGGATCTCTCCTGGCTCCTTTGCGACCCAACAACGTCATAGATCTGAGTCTCAGTCATCCCGTCTGCTGACATAAGCAGCGGCTGAGTCAGATCTCCTAACGCATATGAATCAACAATTCTTATTTTTTCTGCCAAACTTGCCAGCATATCCCTCTGTAAACTTTGCCACAACACACTTCCATGTCTGCATCCTTGTGCAAACCAAGAGATTGCATGTGACTCGATTACTCCTTCACGAGAGTTGCGCATTGTGCACCATCTTGTGAGGAATTCCCTGTCTGTCTCATTCGGCCTATGCTTGCACATCGCCAGTTGTTGTGGGCGATTCGGCCTCTTGTAAGTGCTTGTGAAATTGCTCACAAAAGAGTCTTGAAAATCAATCCAGCTGTTGATGCTTCCGGGTGGCAAATTGTTCAGCCATACCCGAGCTAGTCCTTCCAGCATTTGCGGTACATACCATACTTGCCATCTCAAATTTCGCTGCGCGATTTTCAAAGCAGTTCCATAATCTATGAGCCAGTCCTCTGGGTTTGTGCTTCCATCATACGTTTTTGTTCCTCTGGCCAGCTAGAAATTTGGTACAGGTGGCTCCTTCATGATCCTTGGGCCAAAGCATGGTGGACCCTGTGGACCTTGCGATTAGATCAGTTCTGCCATATTTATTCGGTCAAGCTTCAGCCTTGCATCATCCGGCTGAAGGTTCCTACCTCCGAGTCTAGCTCCCATCGCCTGATACGCGTGACCCGACAGTTCATACCCGTCATTCACCATTGCCGAGTAACCATCATTGTACTTATTACCGTTCGGGTCAGGAGGCTGTTGAGCTGCCTTTCTCGCGCTTTGTTGTCTTCTTTCGGGTTGATCTGGTGCTTTATTCGGCACTGGATTTCCTCCTCGTGCCGAGTGAGTTCCACGCCTAGGTTGAGGCGCAAAATTTTGCCCTCCATTATCGTTTCTTTGCCCTGCTTGCCTTTCTCCGCCTGCATTTTCCTGGTTTTCATTTCCTTGGGCATTATTCCTTCTCTTTCCTTGTGCATGTGCCGGGTTTCCCTGAGCCATTGCCGGGTCATAGGTGATCATTTGCTTGTTTCTTCCTGAATCCACACTTTTTTCCTTTCTCGGTCTTGGCGACGCTCCGGGTGAGGATGCCGTGTGCCCTGTCGATCTTGCTGGAACAGGAGTCGCTGAGTGAACCAGCTGTGACCTTCCTGCTATACACAGACTCGCTTTGTAATATGCTGCATTCAGCATGCTAGCTGCTCTTACTAGTTCATTGACTCGTTGTTGTCTTTTCTTTGCTTCTCCCTCCAAATGGGGTAACTCCGCCATTGTTGCTTCTACCCCTCGCAGATTAGTTGTTGTTGTATGATATGTTGGCCGCACAGCTGTTTCGTTGCTGTTCTCTGGCGTTATTTTTGACGTCGCATCTGCCGGCTCTTCATTGAGGTTTCTTCCTCTTAACCTCGTCGCATCAAGCCGGGTATTTGTGCCCTTGACATGATTTTCCGAGTTAAGCTCTCGGATCATGATATCCACATCTTGTTGTAACTGTGATAATTCCTTGGCTTTATCCATAACTTTTATCCTGGCTTCCTCCAACTCGGCTTGCACACGTGTCGGGTCAGTTGCCTGCGCTACTGGTTCTGCCAACTTATTTATCGCTTCATGTAGCTCCTTAGCCCTTTTACTCCTAGCTATGTTTTCTGGTTTTTCCAGCGGTGCCTTTGCTGTTCTTGCATCCCTTGGTGTTTCTTCATGATTTCCTCCCTCAACATTCTCATTCACTACCAGAACTATCGGTGGAGCTGCTGGGTTAGGGGTTGTCATCATTGCCTCCACGGAGACGAGTTGGTGAAGCTTTCCAGTGATAGGAACTGCTGGCGGATCCGGCGCCTGGATGACGTGCTCCGGATATGCGTATACGCACACAGCGACGTAGACCTGGTGCTCGCCAAACTTGATGAAGCGACCGCCCATAGGGAACGGCTTGGTCCCGAAGCAGCCCGCGTTGTCACTAACGAAGTTGAGCGCTCCAAACCTCTAGATGAGGCCAGAGTAGACGCGCTCGCCGGTCTTGGCGATGATGTTCCCCGTCCGGTGGGCGCCAACTATCATGGTGGTGGCACGGCAGATGCCATAGGTAGGCTTAAGTTGGGGGCCGAATGGGTGCTTGTGGTCACCGGTGAGGGAGTGCACGGTCTAGCCATGCACGAAGAACAAGATGAACTCCCCACACTTAGCAATTTGATTGATACCTGAGAATTACAAGTGCTCCTCGAGCTATATGAACTAGTGTTCTGTGCACTAGTTCCCTACTTGGTCCAACCTCCTTCTACTACAGCTATGCCCCCTCTTATATAGGCAGCGCTAGCTAGCTTATACCCTTTTGGGTTCTAGGGTTCACTGTTTGGATCTTGGTCCCTACAATGTGGGCCGGGTCATGGTCTTGCCCTAAGCCCAATGGCCCAGTCCACAAAGCTTGACAGCTAACGGTCTTCTGGTACGTCGCCTCCTGTTCCTTTTGGCGTCACACTGTAACATTGTACGTCAGCATTTGCTTTGGGCGCCACCCGACTCCTTTTGTGTCACCCGGCGTCGCCCTTATCTTTTGACCATGCTTTGCCATGGTCCCTCCTGAATCTTACTCGGAAAGGTTCCACGCGTCATATCCGACTCGGCTTGTTGGTTCTTGCAAGAATAACAACTTTGTCTTATACGGGCCGACATAGTTCATATGTCGGCCGCACAAGCTTCTCTCTCCCGGCCGTTCTTACTCGGCCTGGTTCTTTCTTCACTCAGAGCTTGCCCAGCTATGCTACGTTTTACCCCTCGTGACGCTATTGGGGGTTATCCCCGTGACAGCTGCTGTCTGACCAAACTGAATTAGCTAACATCACCGGCGATAGCGAAAACAATGCAACGACGTGGCTTACGAGGAAGATATTGAGCTTGTTTCCTCACAAAATCGAGCGTCAGTGGATCATTGGAAACAGGGTGACAAAGGCCCCTTCTCTGCAAAAATGGCTCAGGCAGAGGTGGACTATGGCGGTTGTGAGGTTTGCAACAACAGAGGCGGATGCGGGTTGCATCTATCATCAGCGGTAGCAGCGAGCGCGCATGGCGGCGAGGCTGCCAGCATTACAGCGAGAGATATGGCGGAAGGAGGTACTGGGAAGGAGAGGGGCATACCAGAGTGTCTCACGAGCGTTGGCTAGGCTTGGGTTGCTGTGGAACTCGAGGGAGACGGAGACCTAGGTTGTCCTTGTTGTCCACAGGCATGATGACATCGGCGGCGCTCCGGCGAGCTCCAGGCTGGTTCAACGCTACTGGAGGATCAAGTCGAAACGGAGGGTCGCGTTGATTTTCCTGGTTCGGCTTGGGGGCACCTCGGTTCGCCGGTAAGAGGAGGTGGCCGAAGCTGGGCAAGGTTTGGGCCATGGCCATGGCAAGGATGGAGTGGGAAGGAAGGGAGGAGATAAAGATGGGTGGAGATCACGATCTGGACAAAGGGAGTCTGGACAGCGGGTAGATAAGGGAGAGAGGAGAGGAAGGTCACATGGTTTGTCCACTTTGGAAAAAGGTGAGAGGTAGAGGGAAGCTAGGGTTCTTATATGTCCACTGTTTGATGATGTACCACGTGAGGGAGGGACCAGAGGAGGGTCATCTTGGTTGCCAAGAAAAGAAAGGAGGGGGTGGTTTGATGCACATCACTCAAAGAAAAACACATGCACACATGGTGCCCATGGTGGTGTGGATGGTGTAAATGGGGTAGCTAGTTGGTAGAGAGAGAGAGTGTGTGTGTGTAGGTGTAGATCTAGGTAGGATATAGGTGGTGTGGTAGTAGGTAAGTGATAAAAAGAATAATTTTTGAGGTGACATGCACCATCAAAACCAAGATCAAACCATTTGCAAGCATTGAAAGCTAGGAGAAAAGAGCTATAAACATGTGCATGAAAGATGGAGTTATAACAATAGGACATAGTAACTATGCATGCAACATGAAAGGCTACAAACAAAGATCATGAATAACATGCATTGAAAAATGTTTGTTTGTTTCACATACAGAAAACATAGCATAGTGGCAATCATCTTGTCCCTCATAGAGTAGCAAATAGATGCATAGGACACCTTCAAAGCTCACAAGGGTGACTAGAAAAAAATAGCACAAGAACAAGTAATATCACAATATGCATCAATCAATAAGCTTTGGAACACCGCACACAGAATGACAACTATGCTCTCTTAATGGTGCCTACAAGTAGAAGGTGGAAGCTCAATAATGGTGGAAGAAAGGCCTTTTGTAAAGGAAGCAGGGATTTCAAGTTTCAAAAGGAGCTTCCAAAAATTATGGTACTTGTTAGCTTTCAGCCCTCATTGCACCTATCATAAGCATCTTGAAGTTTTTAAGTTTAAAGTGAACAAAGATGGAGTATATGCTTGACGAAGTATAAGTTGGCAATCTCAAGTCCCTTGAATACGAGGGCCACACCTCATGCTACTCAACTTCAGTCACCTGTAAGTTCTTGTCATTGTAAGTATTTGCATATCATAGAGAACCGCCAACGAGGTACTCCTTGCACATGGTACAGGAGCTATCCCATAACCAAAATGACAAGGCAAACAGACAATGAGCATCTCAGCAATCTTCTTATTTACCATGGGAATATGGTGCTTTTTTCTCTCTTTCCTCTTTTCTCAATGTGTCTCTTTTTTTATATAAGAAGAATGCTTCATAGATGTCACTATGGTGATGCTGCAAGTTTCCACCATGATTAGGCATGGCATAGGCTAGCGGCCCAGGAGTTTCTCTAACACAGGATACAAACTCCATGGACTTACAAGTTCCCTCTTTATTTCACACCGGTGACATCTATAGTCAAAAGATCATGATATCAACTGAGTACAAAGTACAAGTGCAATGTTGAAAACGTTCCCTGTGACAACACGGTTCTGCTAATTCCAATGTATAAGTGCAAGCATATACAACATATATGACACAATGGTTCAAGTTTATTAGGGGCAAAGAATATAAAGTGTGCCATCAAGTTTGTGAGGGCTGAAAACAAGAATATACTTGGAATGATGTAACACACCATGCATGGGAGTTTATAGTGGACACTTTGGAATAACTTGGTTTCTTGCGAGTTGGAATCATGAGTAGAGCTTACTCATACAAGTGGAGGCTAGCAAAAGACTAGGAGAAACCAACTAAGAGAGCAATAATGGACATAATCATGCAGAGCAACAAAACATTACTAATCAAAGCATAGAGTGGTACTACAAGTCGAGGACTAAATGATCATAGAGGCTATGGTGACTTGTTCATAGTCATAACATGGTGTGAGCATGTGCCAAGTCAACCCAAACAAAGCATCATAGGAGAATACCACAATACTATGCTTTTGCATGCTAAAACAACGCATGATTCTTTCAAGCCACATTAAGCAATCCTAATTGTTTGGAACAAGTCATGCTACAGCAATAATCACTAAGCATAAGGTAAAAACAACACCTAGCATGTCATGCAAAAGTCTAAGTCACAGTCAATGCAAGCTCCCTTTTGTACCACTTAAGCATGAAGCTTTCTACTCTTTCCAACACCAAAAAAACTCATTTGAAACAACTCACAAAGATAATAATAATCAACAAAGATTAGTGAGCTTGTCTCACAAATCCACAAAGAAGAACTAAAAAGTTCTATGCTTGAAAGCACAAGAAAACTAAGGCTGAACGCAGTGCTAGCAAAAGTGAACACTCATAAAACAATAAGAGTGAAAACTAGAGTGTTCTAGGCAATGGAAACAGAGTGTGTCTCTCTCCAAAAGAAGTGTGGTGTAACCAACCAACTTACTCAAGCAAAATAAGCAAACGAAAACCAAAAACGAAAACTAAGATGCTCCAAGAACAACACAACTATGCATGAAACAATAAAAACGAAGTGTCTAGAAAGACCTGAGATTTTTATTGATGAAGAAGGGGATGCCTTGGGCATCCCCAAGATTTGACGCTTGTACCTTTTGAATATTTCTTGGGGTGACACGGGGTGGCATCCCCAAGCTTGAGCTTTTTCCATTCTTCATCTCATTACATTATTCTTTCTCTACACCTAAAATTTTTCCTTCATACAAAACTTCACACAATCTTCATTAGAAACATTAGTGTATTCAAAAGATAATAGACCTTTAGGCAAAGCTTTGGAACAGCAAGACCTTTCATTAAAAACACAAGCTACATTAGTAACTCCTTCAAAAATCTCAATTCCCCAAAAGAGAACTCAAAAAGGCATCAGTAAGAAGGAAATGCAAATAATGGCAGAAATCTGTCAAAACAGACCAGCAGGTATAAACCGATTTTCTCGAAGACCTTATCTGTCTCAAATAAAAAAGTGTTGAACTAACATAAAGTTAGCTAACATACTGGGGGATTTATTCGTAAATTTTCAGCTCAATCCGACTTACAGATACTCCTCACGAATATTTATGGTGGAGGACAGAAATCTGTTTCGGGACAGCAACTCCCCAAATCTTTTACTTCCCACTCTTTAGAGGTTATTGTTGGCAAAAAAATAAAACAAAAAGGATAAGTAGAGGTCATTACAGAAGTAATAACTTCCAAGACTCAAGAAAACTCTTGGTTTATCTCCCAACAAGTACTTTTCTTTAACGCCTTTAAGTTAGGCTTGATAGTTTGAGAAGATGCCCACATAAGTAACATGAATTGAATTAAAAGAGAGCATCAATAAGAAAATTCAAAACACATTTAAGTCTAACCCACTTCCTATGCACAGGACTCTTGTAAAGAAACAAGTCATGAACGCACAAAGCACCAAGCATAGGAAAGGAAAACAAGTGCAACTTGAAGACTTTCAACATAAAGAGGGGAAACTTAATATTATTGAGATGCATAAAACCATGTTTCCCTCTCTCATAATAACTTTCAGTAGCAACATGAACAAAATTAACAATATAACTATCACATAAAAATTCTTATCATGAGCCACATGCATAAAATGATTATTACTCTCCACATAAGAATAGTCATTCTTATTAATTATAGTGATAGCAAATTCAACAAAATAGCTATCATTATTATTCTCATCACCATAATCATCAAATATAGGAGGCATATTGTAATCACAATAAATTTTCTCCTCAATAGTAGGCGGACTGAAAATATCATCTTCATCATTGTAATCATCATATATTGGAGGTTTGGTATCATCATAACAATAGAATAGCTATCTTCCAAAGCCGGGGAACTAAAAAGATCATTTTCATAAAAACTAGCTTCCCCAAGCTTAGACGTTTCCATAGCATTAGCAATAATGGTGTCCAAAGAGTTCATACTAATAACATTGCTATTAGCATGCAAATAAAGCTCCATAGGTTTTTTAATTTTCTCTTCAAACACTTCATGTCCTAACTCAAGATAAATACTATAGAGCTCTCAAATTTTGTTTTTGTTTTCCATTAAGCCTAACTAGTGAAAACAAGAAACAAAAAGACAAAATTGCAGAATCTAAAGGAAATAACTTCAAGCACTCACACCGGAGGATGTGAGTACTTTTTACCTTACCTCCCCGGCAATGGCGCAAGGAAAGAGCTTGATGTCTACGCACTTCTATTCTTGTATACAGTTGTTGGGCCTCCAAGTGCTGAGGTTTGTAGAACAGTAGCAAGTTTCCCTTAAGTGGATTACCCAAGGTTTATCGAACTCAGGGAGGAAGTGTTCAAAGGTATTCCCTCTCAAGCAACCCTGCAATCAAGATACAAGAAGTCTCTTGTGTCCCCAACACACCCAATACACTTGTCAGGTATATAGGTGCACTAGTTCGGCGAAGAGATAGTGAAATACAAGTGGTAACAGTGCCAGAAAAGAGCTTTTGACTTGTTGTTGACGTGGGGTAACGGTGCCACAAAAGAGCTGATGGCGTGGAGGTAAAGACTAAAGCAAGCAAACATGTAACAGATCTAGTAGAAAACGGTGTTTCAATGCTTAGAAACAAGGCCTAGGGATCATACTTTCACTAGTGAACAATCTCTCATATAATTATCCTCTCTTTATGATACTACTCTTAACTACTCTCCAGTTGGACACTCTAATCATCGGTAGGGCTATAACAACACTCCTCAAGGTCCACCTTCCCCAATCTAGATAACCCCACACTGTCACCTTGAGCGCTAGATGGTTCCAACAAATACCACAATTTCATAGAGACATCCAACTCCAAATATAACTCATAACAAATATTCAATCTAGCCAAAGTGCCACACACGGTATGCATGCTGTCACTTTCACACACGTGGGGAAAAGCATAGATCTATTAAAGCACAAAGAGTATTTATGTAGACTCAAACCTAAGTGCCACCATGGCGTGCATGCTGTCACTTTCACTCACATCAGGAGATCAGATATCTATTAAAGCACTTGAGTAGCAAGGTAGATCTACTTGATTACGAAGCTCATGATCACAATATGACCATGCATAGAGAGAGATATGAACACATAGCTACCGGTAGAGCCCTTAGCCTCGAGGAAGAACTACTCCCTCCTTATCATGGGAATCAGCAACGGTGATGGAGATGGTGGTGGAGATCGATGGAGATGGCTCCGGGTGCAGTTCCCCGTCCCGGCGGGGTGCCGGAATAGAGACTTTCTGTCCCCCGAATCTCCCTTCGGTGGAGGCGGCACTACGGAGGTTTTCGTGGATTTCTTCTAGATGTTTTAGGGTTTTTGGGTGGGAGGATTCTTATAGTTGCAGGAATCAAGGTCGGTGGGGATCCAGGGGGCCCACAACCCCTCCAGGCGCCTCCAGGGCTTGCCCGCGCCTAGGGGGTGCGGCCACCCTGTGGCCCCCCCTCCGGCTCTGCTTCATGGTTCCGTGTTGCTCTGGGAAAAATAATAACTTTGTCTTTTGTCCCGTCCAATTCCGATTATATTGATTTTCTGCCTTTCTGGAACCAAAAACAGAAGAAAACAGGCAACTAGCACTGTGGCAACTTGTTAATAGGTTTGTTCCAGAAAAGATATAAAAATACCTCAAAGTATAGACAAAGAAAAGCAAAGTAGATACAAAACAAGCATGGAGCATCAAAAATTATTGATACGTTTCCAACGTATCAGGGTATACCCAGCGGGACGTTCCCTACTGGATTATACTTCCAGCGAGTGGGCCTGCAGGACGGCGACTGGACCACGACCCAAGAGGAAACCAGGCGACTGGATGTTGAAGGCCCAGAAGCGTAGCTAGGCCTAGTCGGATTAGGTCAAAACCCTCCGAGTCCTTATCCAACTCGGTTGTAGATCTGTAAACCCTAGCGAGGTGACTATATAAACCTCCCTAGGGAGCGCATAGAACTTACGTTCCATCATACACCCCTTCGACTCGCCTCCTAGCCTCCGAGCTCGCCCATTGTACTCTCTCATCAATACAATCTAGCAGGAGTAGGTATTTACCCTCCGGGGGGCCGAACCTGGGTAAAACCCTATGTCTTTGCCCTCATATCGCACCGTAGATGGCTGGCCGCCCTTGCCCCTCTTTCTACTACTCGCTTCATATCGCAGCACTTGGGGCCTGGCCGGTCAGGCCTGTGTTCTGCAGCGATATCCTACTTGCCAATCAACCAGACGATCGTCACCGGCCGCATGATTGCCACCGGCGAGATCCTCCAGATCTTGCCAAGCAGCTACGTCCCGGCGGCTTGCCCGGTCACGCACAGCGTGATCATCCCAGTCGGCACGATCAGATTCTTTGTCGGCTTCACCGACGTCTTTGTCTCGGAGGACTCGGTGCGCATCCACGAATCGTCACCGCACGATCGGCTCTCTGAGAGTCAGGTCCGCACCATCCATCGTCTCGCCTCCAAGTATGGCTCAGCCAACAACAACGTGGCCGAGACCAGCGTGGTCGTGGACGACGCGGCCCTCAACAACGACGCCGACTTGGTGACCCCGGCCTCAGTCACCAGATCCATCACCGCCGCTTCGCCAGCCGGCTCCATCACCCAAGTCTCCAACGTCAGGGATTTCAAGGATCCATCTATCCTCGGGATCTTCAACTCAAATTTCGGATCGAAGAACTCCAGCGACCTCCACACTGGATCCGGTCGCTTCATCGCGGCCTACATGGCGGGCGGCGCGAGCTCCCCTCCAGAGCCCTTCTCCACGCCGATCCCGCTGACCGCGACGGCGGGGGAAGTCAAGGAACTCCGCCTGCGCCTGGAGGAGGCGGTCCGCAAGGAACAAGGTGAGCGCGAAAAGTTTCGCCTCGAGCAGGCGATGGCACAGGAGCTCTCGCTCTACCACCAGCGGTGCATCAGTTCGCACCTAAACCCCACCGTTCAGGGCCGCGCCTTGAACTTCGACGACGAGAACGACCCGGCCCGTATGGCTGATCGCGCGATCTGTGAGAACACGCCACCAGGAGGAAGTGCCCTGCCACTGCCAGACGCAACGGTGAACGACGCTCCCCCTGCTGCCCGGTTGCATGCCCCTACAGACCATCCAAGGATCATCGTATCCCCGCAAGAGCGGGACGCAAACGGCCTCCCGCTGTTCTCCACCCCGATGGACAACGTCATCGCGAGTCGAGCCGCGGTCGCCAACCTCAATGTGACAGGGGAAGGCGCGCTGCAGATCCAGTATGCCAAGGCCCTACTCCCCAAGGCCGTCGACTAGCAAACTGAAGGAGCCGACTCGCGGGGGCGCATGTACTCCCGCTCCTCAGGATGCAGGCGGCCTCGAGCGGCCGGCCAACGATGGAAAACACTCTCAATTGCCCACCACCTGAGCCCCTGCATCTCCAACCACGAACCGCACACGCGGCACTCTCCACCAACGACCCGCGACCGACAAACAACATGGTCGTTTCCAATGGGCACCCAGTCGACGCGTGGACCCACATCATCAACAACCAAAGCTGGCGCGCACGCCAGCCTGACGACCTGAGGCACACCCTCACAAACCGCCGTGATGGCGAGCCAAGGGGCTTGCTCAGCTGAGTTGGCCCCCAATGCTTCGGACCAATGATCCAAGGCGAAAAATATCCGACGAACTTCAAAGTTCCAAAGGAGATCGAAAATTGCAATCCCTCGTACGATCCGACCGTGTGGCTGGACACATACCTCATGGCGATGGGAATCGCCGGCCACACCGACCTACTCTCCGCTCGCTACCATCGCCTAATGATGGAGGGAGCGACTCAGCAATGGATCAACACCCTCCCAGCAGATAGCATCGATTCCTGGGAGCACATGCGCGACGCCTTCGTCAGGCACTTTGAGGGTTCCTACACCCGCGCCACCAGCATCGAGGACCTGGAGCGATGCGTCGAGGGGCCTTGCAAGTCGATCCGCAACTGGCTCCAAAGGTGGCAAGATCTATGGTTCAACGCGGGTGGTATCTACCCGTAGGCGGCGATCCACTACTTCAAGACCTCATGCCGCTATGAACCACTGGTCGCCAAGCGGGTGTAAAAAACACTCGACAACATCCTAGACCTCCTCGAGATCACCAAGCGGTCCGCGAAGGAGGACCCAAACCAACAAACCGACGACGAGTCGGGTGGAAATCGCCGCCCAAGCGGCCACGACAACGGGAGGCGACCCGAGCTACGCTATAGCAACACTCGCCTCACCGGCAAGCGCCGCGGTGATGGGCGGGTTGATTTTGTCGCCAACGTTGGCTACGCGCCATGCAACCCCAAGAGCTTCCGCTGTGATGGAGGCCAACACCGCGACAACAGAAACTACAAGCCGAGGCCGAAATTTGACCCCGCGGCTCCCCTTAACCAACCCTGTGTGTTCCAAAGCAGGGAGGGGAAGCCCGCCACGCACATGACCGTCAACTACCACTCTCTGAAGGAGATCGAGAAGGCACGACGCGCATGGGACGACCCCCAACAACCACTCGCCAAATGGCGGGGCATTCGACAATGACGTCGGGACGCTCCACTCCTTCACCGGGTTTAGCACCAAGCGCGAGAATAAGGTCATCGCCCACGTCGTCGCCATCAACATGGTGCCCCAAGTCGACATCCCCCGCTTCCTTAACTGGTCTGAACAACGCATCACATGGAGCCGCGAGGACCACTCGCCACGGATCGAATATCCAGGGCGAGTCGCCCTGGTAGTCAAGCCCAAAGTGGGCGACTACTGTCTCCCCAAGAAATTGATGGATGGTGGGAGCTCCATCAACATACTCTACCTGGACACGTGCAGGCGGCTGCGGCTCCTGCAGTCAATGATCGAGACGACATACACCACCTTCCACGGCATTGTCCCCGGTCGGAAGGCGTACCCGATTGGGAAGGTGACACTGCCAGTCACCTTCGGCACACCAGCAAATTTCCGCACTGAGCGGATCATCTTCAATCTAGTGCCCTTCAACTGCCCCTACCATTGCGTCTTGGGGCGACAAGTGTTCGCCAAGTTCATGGCGGCGCCGCACTACGCGTACAACGCGATGAAGCTCCCAGGTTCGTGCGGAATCATCACCGTCCACGGCAACCCCAACATGGCCACAGAGTGCGAGGCAAAGGCGCCGAGCTCGCGGACATCGTCATCGCTGCGGAGGCTAACCACGCCGAGGAGCTCGCCAGATACGCGAGCGGGGTCGACAAGGACGACCCCACAATACTAAAGAA
Source organism: Avena sativa (assembly GCA_916181665.1). NCBI lineage: Eukaryota > Viridiplantae > Streptophyta > Magnoliopsida > Poales > Poaceae > Avena > Avena sativa. The sequence goes on from OV702281.1 coordinate 318,411,977, forward strand.
GCCCAACTGGGAGAACGGTGGCTCGGCCGTGTTCGAGGCCACCACGCACACACGCTCTGTCGAGCTGGTCCCAAGCGACTCTAGCCAGACGGTGACGATCGGGACAGACATGAGCCCCACATAGGAAAGCACGCTCATAGAGTTCCTTCGTGAGAATCGCGACATCTTTGCATAGAAGCCATCCGACATGCCAGGTGTCCCGGGGGAACTCGCTGAGCACAAACTCAACGCCGACCCCAAAGCGCCACCTGTCAAGAAGTCGGTGCGGCCCTTCAATTAAGAGTGCCCTGAGCAATCGCCGAGGAGGTGCAGCGTCTACTCGCTGCAGGCTTCATACAACCCATAAAATACTCCAAATGGCTGGTGATGACCCACAAGTATAGGGGGTGTATCGTAGTACTTTCGATAAATAGGAGTGTCGATCCCAACGAGGAGCAGAAGGTGTTGACTAGTGGTATGGAGCAGGAAATCTTTGTAAATACTTAGCAAACGAATTTTTAGGGGTTTTCTGATAAAGCAAAGAAACAAAGTGCAAGTAATAAAGACAATGAACAAACGCAGCAAGTGGCCCAATCCTTTGTTAGCAAAGGACAAGATGGTTGAAATACTTATAAGGACCAAACGTTCTCGAGGACACATGGGAATTCTGTCAAGTGTTTTCGCTTCAAATAGTTGAGCGGTCTTCTCTGGTGTTGTAAGTGTTGTGTGGGTGAACCTATTCTAATGTACCGACCTTACTTGTACTAATACATACTTGTGATTAAACCCCCTGCAAGCATACGCAAATACAGGAAAGCAATTAAGATATAAACCTAACCACAGCCTTAAACTCTGAGATCCTACACTCCCTTGTGCAATGGTCTCCTAACGGGGGTTCAGGTTTCTGTCACTCCCGCAACCCCACAATTAGTAGCCAAATACACAATGCATTACCCTAGGACCATAAATGGTGAATTATCATGTAGTCGACATTCACATAACACCACTAGAAGAATAGCACCACAACTTAAATACTAAACCATTGAATAATATCTCAACACAAATCCACTACTAACAACATGACTTCTCCCATGTCCTCAAGAACTAAACGAACTACTCACAAGACATCATATGGATCAAGATCAAAGATGATATGGTGATGGATAACAATCTGAACATAAACAATAATCCAATGGTTCCACTCACAAGCATCAACTACAATAGTACTCAACAGCGGGAAAGTTTCCCCTAAGAACTATGCAAGTATTCAGCACGATTGTTTCAACAGGACGGAGTGGTGATGATGGTGCTGGTGGAGATTATGGTGTGGATGATGATGATGATGATCCCGATGAATTCTAGCTTGATGATGGTGTTGATGGCGATGATCTCCCCTCTTCGGGAAGGAATTTCCCCGGCAGAAATCTGTCTGCCGGAGAGCTCTCTCTCTCTCTCGGTGTTTTCCGTCTCGCAAAGGCGGAGGGATATTTCTGTGGTCGCTCCCCGTGTTTTAGGGTTTTGAGGGGAAGATATAGGCGAGAGGCGAAGTCGGAGGCCGGCCAGGTGGGACACACCCCCTATAGGCGCGGCCGAGGGGTGGCCCGCGCCTGGGGGCTGTGGGGCCCCTATGGCCCATCTCCGCCTCCCCTTCTAGCTTCCTTCGTCTTCTGGGAAAATATGGTTTTCCATAATTTTTCTGGTATTTTTCTGATCTTAGCGAAATTCCATCAAAACACCTCTTTTTCCATCAGAATCCTGACTCCGGCAGTTCATCTTCCAAGAATCATCCAACAATGCAAAAACAGATGAAAACACATAAGTAACACCTCTTAATAAGAAATATATCAATGAATAGAGGCAAATTATGATATAGAATGGTGATGCAAATTAGACGTATCAGCTGACAAACCCAGTCCTGGTCGAGAAGAAGAATGGGACCTGGAGAATGTGTATCGACTACACAAACCTTGACAGCACCTGCCCAAAGGAGCAGTTCGTCCTCCCGCGAATCGATCAAATCATCGACTCGACCGCGGGCTCGGAGTCACTGTGTTTCCTTGACGCCTACTCTGGTTACAACCAGATCAAAATGGCAGTCGAGGATGAGGAGAAGACGGCATTCATCACGCCATTTGGTGCCTTCTGCTATACCGCCATGACGTTCGGCCTCAAGAACGCCGGAGCGACCTACCAGAGGTGCATGCAGGAGTGCCTTGCGAGCCAAATTGGATGCAACATACATGTCTACATCGACGATGTGATGGTGAAGTCCACTCGCCAGAGCGATCTACTCGCCGACCTGGCCGAAACCTTCGCATACCTTCGAAGGTACAAGATCAAACTCAACCCAGGAAAGTGCACTTTTGGTGTACCTACTGGACATCAACTGGGGTATGTAGTCTCCAAGCGAGGAATCGAGGAAAAACCCACCAAGATCAACACGATTGCCCAGCTCAGCAAACTAGAGTGCCTCCGTGACGTCCAGAAGTTGGTCGAGCGAGTCGCGACTCTCAGCCGCTTCATCCCCCGGCTAGGCGAGAAGGAAATGCCTCTCTACCGCCTAATGCGCAAGAACCCCATGTTCTAGTGGGACAAGGAGGCAGACGACGCACTCCACACACTCAAAGAAGTGCTAGTCGCGGCCCCGATGCTCGCTGCCCCCACCGACAAGGAGCCAATGCTCATCTACGTCGCGGCATCTGAGCGAGTCGTCAGCGCCATCATGGTCATCGAGCAGCTAGAAGAGGTCAAGGAGCGCCCCGTCTACTACATCAATGAAGTCCTCACTGAGTCGCGACAACGCTACCCATAGTACCAGAAATTGGTATATGCGGTCTTCCGAGCCCAGCGGTGCCTGTCGCACTACTTCCAGGAGCACCCAATTACAGTCGTCTCCTTAGCTCCGTTGCAGGACATCATCCGCAACTGCGAAGCGACTGGTCAAGTCGCCAAGTGGGCCGTCGAGATCGGCGTCCACAACAGCAAGTACGAGCCGTGCAAGGCAATCAAGTTGCAGGCCCTAGCAAACTTCCTCGCCGACTGGGAGGAGGCGCAGCAGCCGGAGAAGCTGTCGTACCTCCATTACTGGTTGCTCCACTTTGACGAGTCCAAGAACGCAGATGGTGCAGAGGCAGGGATCGTGATCACCTCCCCCAAGGGCGACACATTGCGCTATGTACTGTACCTCAACTTCACCCCCTGCACCAACAACATGGCCGAGTACGAGGCCCTCCTTCACGGCATGCGAGCCGCCAAGGAGATGAACATCAACCACCTACGATGCTACGGCGACTCCGATCTTTTCGCCGTGCAAGTCGCCAGCACCTGTGACGCCGTCTCCCCCACCATGGCAGCATACCGCCAAGCAGTGGACCATTTGGGAGGCCACTTTGCCGGGTACTCCGTCGATTGGATCGACTAGCGCAAGAACGAAGAGGCCGACACCCTCTCTCGCATCGGATTGGCTCGTCATGTGCCACATGCCGGTGTCTTCCTTGACACCATCACCAAGCCCTTTGTCTCTCCTCCGAGGGAGATCGACCTCGGGATACCGCTGCAACCAGAAACAGCTCTGGTCGCCATGATCGCAGAGCCAAGTAACTGGACCGCGCCATACGTCACCAACCTCGAGGGAGGGACCCTACCAGCAGACAAGACGGAGGCTCGCATGATCGTGCACCGCTGCAAGTGCTTCGTCATCATCAACGGCGAGCTCCACAAGCGTAGCGTGACCGGCGTGTTCCAACGCTGCGTGCAGCCTGCGGAAGGTCGCAAGATCCTCCAAGACATCCACGCCGGCGACTATGGCCATCACGCTAGCGCCCGGTCCCTGGTCGCCAAGGCCATGCGACATGGCTTCTACTGGCTCACTACACATGCCAATGCGGTCGACATCGTCCAACACTGCGTCGAGTGTCAAAATTACGCCAATCAAACGCACGTACCCAGCTCGGCGCTCAATACCATCCCCATCACCTGGCCATTCGCCGTGTGGGTCATGGACATGGTGGGACCCTTCAAGAAGGACCCCTACAGCTACACCCACCTCCTAGTCGCAGTCGACAATTTCACCAAGTGGGTGGAGGCCAAGCCAGTCCGCAAGTGCGACGAGAAGACTGCCACCAAATTCCTATGCGAGATCATCTACCGCTACGAATTCCCACACAGCATCATCACGGACAAGGGCACCAACTTCGCCAAGGGCACCATTGTCGAATACTACGAGTAGCACAACATACGGCTCGACTTCGCCTCAGTCACCCACCCGGATTCTAACGGCCAGGCGGAACGCGCCAACCAGAGTATCCTCCACGGCCTAAAACCGCGACTGCAAGTTCCCCTCGAGTGAACCCTGGGGTGCTGGGTCAAGGAGCTCCCCTCCGTCATCTCGGGCATCCGCACCTCCATCAACCGATCAACTGGGTTCACGCCCTTCTTCATGGTGTATGGCGCCATAGCCGTCATGCCAACCGACCTCGAGCACGAATCGCCTCGGGCCGTCCACTACGCAGAGGCTGACAACGAGCTCGCATGCCAAGACGGGGTCGAGCAGCTCGATGAAGCACGTGACCTAGATCACCTTGCACCTCCATCTACCAGCAAGGACTCCGCTGCTACCACAGCCGCCGAGTCCGAACTCGCACCTTCTAGGAAGGCGACCTGGTCCTACGACTAATCCAGGACAAGAAGGGTATGCACAAGCTTTCTCCCCTGTGGAGGGACCATTCGCCATAGGGCGGGTCCTGGGCAAGGACGCTTACTACCTCATCGACGTCCGAGGCGACGGACAACTAGACGTCAAGCGGCCATGGAATGTAATGCTCCTAAGGAAATTCTGCACCTAGAACTCCGACATGTACTCCCACCGCCATGCAATAAAGATGTTTGATTTCACAAATTGTTTCTACTCTCCAACCCTTATGCCATTCACACTCGTAAAAATAGCATTACGCTAGTCACGGAAGTCAACCCTTGGTCGCGCGACCGGCACGGTTAAGTAGTGCGACACAAGGGCATCGGCAAATTTCGGGCCTTGCGTCGTCCACGGAAATGCCAAAACCCGGAGCCCCCATCGGAGTCGCCTTGCTTGACTGGCCTACCGGGCCAAGACAACCGCACTCGCTTCTCACACCGACCTAGTCCTCCACATCCTCGGCGCAGCGACTCAAACGGTCAAGTACCACGCTCGGGGACTAACGCCAGTCCAAACCTACGCGGCTAGGGAAAACACCAAGTATGAGAGCACGCCCTGGACTCGCCATGCGACTGGCTCTCCGAGTCAGGTGGAGTGATGCGCCAAATACAATGCGCTTCGTCCTCTCCTACCTTGGGCATGCGACTAGAACGGCTAAGTACCATGCTCGGGGACCCGTCCAACCGACCGTGTTTGCGTCTGGGAAAATGTCTAAGTACAAAGCACCCCTTGGGGTTACCAAGCGACTGGCTTCCCAAGCCACGGTGAGTTGACCTCAACTAACTAACAGTACAAAAACAAATATACAGACAAAGACACGAGGTAAACCTCATAAAAGGGCGGACGCGCTCGGGGACTCGCACAACAAAATAATCCAAACTCAAATCAAAGCTGATAAAAGCATACACGTATTCCTTATGGCAACAATTTTTCTTTGCTTACAAGGGCAGGCATACATTTCTTACAACTAACGGCAATCGGCAAAGTCATCTACTCTGCAGGTTTTTAAGACGACGCGCCATCGCTACCGTGAACGCGGATGAAGGGAACCCACAGGTTCGACGGGTACATCGTCAAGGCCCCCGCCATCACCGATCGAAATGGATGCTCCACCTTGAAGTCGCGATGCACCGGGCGACGATCGTCTCCTAATACGGAAGACGGTCACCCAACCCCAGCACCCGTTCGGAGTAGACCGCGGCCCGTTCGGTCAACTTCAGCACATCGGAGATCTCGACCGATCTAGTCGATGAGGGGTACCCGCTGGTGACATCGTCAAGGTCGAAGTCGTCCGGGAAGTGGGCGAGCCCAAGGCTTAGCGCAGTCGCAGCTCCACGGCGGAAGGCCGACCGCGACATGTACTCCACAACCGCTGGAGCCCTCTCTAGGTAGCGCCATACCTCAGTGAGTTTGCTGGGGATCACCTCTGTTGGCGATAACTCCTGGAGGTACGCATGAATGCAGGTCGCCGAAAGAGCGGCAGAATCCACCAGCATCATGGCGCACTTCCTCGTGTCGTACGATTGCGCCTCGTGCTCGTCATCAAGAATTTTCCCTGCAGAAGCACAAGTAACTTAGCGTCAAAAGGATGCAAGATTCAAACCCACCCCCTCGGGACACAATGACAATAGGAGACCCGCACGCTTGGGGACTCGCTAATACAATCAAACACAAGACGAAGGAACTCACCAATTAGGGGACGGCAGCGCCCCGTAATGAAGTCTTGAAGACCCGACAAATTAGTGTTCAGCCCCGCGACGAGAGCATCCGATACCTTCCGCTCTTCAGCTGTGGAAGCGACAGACGCCTTAGTCCTCTCCTCCACCGAGCTTGGCTCCGCCTTTGCGGCCTTGAGCTCTCGCTCCAGCTCGGCCACTTGCTTCTTCGCGATGGTCAACAACGACTGGGCAGCCATCAACTTGCTAGCGGAGACCAATACCTTGCGAGCCTTCGCCACCGTGGCTGAATGCCCCTCTACAACAACGCAAGCGTGATATCAAAATCAGAAACAAGACAACTATGGAGAAGGGTACCTCGAAAACCTACCCGCATTCGCTTGCAGCTATTTGTTCACCTCCTACACATAGCGGAGGTCTTTCTCCAGACGCTCTCTAGCGGCCAATCGCTCTGCTGATTCACATAGGAGGCCCTGCACAGACACAGCCAAACATAAGCAAACCACGAAGAAATTCCTAAGTGCCTAGCCGCTGAAATTCGGCGACTAGCCACTCGGGGACTGGACATCGAAGAAAATTCCTAAGTGCCTAGTCACTAAAATTCAGCGACTAGCCACTCGGGGACTGGATAGCAAAAACAATAAGAAACTGCCCGCTGAAATTCAACTACAAGATCCTCGGGGACTGGACATACCTGAATAGCTGCGCCCATCATGTTGTGCAGATCGACCGCATCCACCGACGGAAGCACAAGAGGCGTGCGTCCGCGGCGCTGCTCAACTTCCGAGCCCAAAACTTCGGGCGCGTGAGCCGACTGCGCTGACACACTTGTGGTGGAGGCCCTCGCCATAAAGCGAGGGAAGGTCACTACCGCACTCCTGCAGTACTCATCAAAGGGCCCGACACCCCGACCAGTGCCGCAGGGTCTATTTGCTGCGACCCCGCGTCCACGATGGCGTTCATGTTCACATCCGCTCTAGTCGGAGCTCCACTTGGAGCGTCGACTGGCTCGTCTGAGATCGTGACGACCTCATCGCCCTTCATCTTCTTCGCGCCCTTAGTGGGCGCCTTGGCGTCATCGCCCTTCCTCTTTTTCGAGGGATCAGCTTCCGCCCCTGTGGCGTCTACTAGAACTTTGGCCACCGAGGGGTGACCGATCTTTTTCACGCCAGTCCTGCAAAAATAAATGATCAGCAATATCGCCCAACAACTACAAACTAGTGGTTCAAGAGGACATGCCAAGACATTTACCTGGCGATTGGGAGTAGTGCAGGCCCGTGCGGATGTGCACCGGCTTCTCCATCTCCGGGCCTATCTTCCGGCTAATGCTCGTCTCAAACAGGGATGGAGCCCACGACACGGAAGCCTTCTTCGTCGATGAGGTCGCCGCAGCGGGAAGTTCTTCTCCAGTCGACGCGGGTGCCTCCCTCGATGGAGACGCCTCTGAGGTTGAAGCGGCCCCGAGGCCCGTGACTGTAGAGAATAGTGGTGGAAGCGACGCTAGCAGCACATTGTCCTCCACCACGAACGCGCTGGAAGCCTCGGGCGCTTTCGCATATGCTTCAGCGCCGGCCTCATCAGCCGCGCTAGTCGCCTTGGAGCTAGTCGCTGACCAAGGCGGTGACACTGCCTTGGGCGCCTTCTTCTTATTCTTCTTCGGTGACTTCTTTTTAGACGGCGTGGCCACATGCCGTGAAGTATGTTTGAGGGCTTCGTCTTCGCCCCCGTCGTGAGCCTCGAGGCTCTTGCTGGCCTCGAGCTCGCGCTGCCGTTGCCCGCGATTTTTCCGAACCGCGGGTGCGGCGACCTCCACGGCCTCATCGTCGTCATCATCGCCTCTGAAATTCTCCTTGTCGGAGGAGGATTCACTCTCTTCGTCGGCGGACTTGTCCGATCTTTCGTCGTCGGCGGGGGGATGCCAACCTTTCGCCACTTGGAACAGCTGCACAAACAATACATGGTTAAAAAGCCGCGACTGCATTTCTACGACTATGAAATAGACAAGGAAAGGTAGACTTATCAGCGGCGCCTTGCGCTTCATGGTGTTTGGGGGAATCCCGGCCTTCGGGTCGCGATATTCCGCATCAGTGATTTTCTTCAGTGCGAGGGCGTAATCATCGGCCTTCCACTCGGTGGTGCAGGCCTTGGTTCCGTCGTCCTTGTCGGTGTACTCATACATCTAGTGGGCACGGCTGGCCAGGGGCACCAGTTGCCACCCGAGCCAGCAATTGTATAAATTGATGGTCTCGAGCCCATCTTTCTTCAGCTGGCGAATCATCGTCAGCATCTCATCGACCACCATTCGCTGGTCTTGCGGAAACCTGGAGACTTGGAGCCGACACGCCTCGGGTCGCTCGGTGGAATACATCAGGAGCACCACCTCACCATATGGAGTCGACTCGCTGACGTAAAACCAGTGCTTCTTCCACTCGTTTGCTGCCTTCTTCGGCAGCATGAGGTTTAGGAAGGAGGCATTGGACTTCAATTGGAAGGTAAGGCCGCCCGCTGCTAGCATCGGGCCGCCTGCCCCTTCGTGACCGACCCGCCCGTGGAATAGCTCCTGCCACAGGAAGAAATACGGGAGGCGGCCTAGATAACACTCGCAAAATGCCACAAAAATGGCGAGCTGCTCAATGTTATGCGGCCCTAGATCCGACGGCTGGATGCTGTAGTATGCACAGAATCGGCGGAAGAAGATCGAGGTGGGGAAGCCGAGCCCCCTCTCGAGGTGGCTAGTGAAGCAGATGAACTCGCCGGTGTGCGGATTTGGCTCCACCTCCCGGCCACGGGGATTCGCCATCTCCCGGCGCAGAGAATCCCCATGTCTTTGAAGGATTTCAGCAGCACCTTGGTGCACTTGGATCTTCCCCACAATTCTTTCGGGGGCGCCATCGATTCGAGGGTTTGGGATTGCTAGATCGCTCTGGCGGGAATGGAGGATTGGAGTACGCGCGGAGTCGGAAGAACTGTGGGGAATGCTTGCAACACACCCATCACTCTCCTTATATAGCGGCTGGTTCCCGCCAATTTCGGGGAGCCGTTACCACGCAGTGATTACGCTGATATTACCGTTGGATTACCGAACGGCTAGTTTGACCAGGCTGATGGTCCAACTTTGTCTACTCGACTCGCTGGCCCATTCGCCATAGCTGCGACTCAATTACTCGCCTACTCATTCGGCACGGCTGTGATTCGACTACTCGCCAAATTGCCGATTCGACTGGTCACCGTTATTGTGACTGATGATGCATGCTGAAGATTGTTTCTTTTATTGAAGGAGTCCATCGCTGATTCGACTGGGCGTCCAAATTGGACCTGAATACTCCGACTGCCAAAGAACACCTGCGACGAATCAACGACAGCCTCGAGGACTACTGATGGGGATATGCCGAGTGGGGTATACCCAGCAGGACGTTCCCTACTGGATCATACTTCCAACGAGTGGGCATGCAGGTCGGCGATTAGACCACGACCCAAGAGGAAACCAGGCGACTGGATGCTGAAGGCCCAGAAGCATAGCTAGGCCTAGTCGGATTAGGTCAAAACCCTCTGAGTCCTTATCCAACTCGGTTGTAGATCTGTAAACCCTAGCGAGATGACTCTATATAAACCTCCCTAGGGCGCGCATAGAACTTACGTTCCATCATGCACCCCTTCGACTTGCCGCCGAGCTCGCCCATTGTACTCTCTCATCAATACAATCTAGCAGTAGTAGGTCTTTACCCTCTCGGGGGCCGAACCTGGGTAAAACCCTATGTCTTTGCCCTCATCTCGCACCACAGATGGCTGGCCGCCCTTGCCCCTCATTCTACTACTCGCTGCCAATCGCAGCATCTGTCGTGGAAATTCCCACGACATGCAGCATCTAGACTCGTGTCGTCCTGCTCATAGCATCTTTAGCAGACATCGTAAAAGAACGAAATCATAAAAAAACCGTCACTTTTTGGTCTCACGTGATAAAAGTTGCCAGAACAGACGCCCTAAAATGGACCGAACCGAAAAAAATTAGGGCCCCCGAGAAAACACCCTCGCGGAACCAGAAAAACCCAGGTTTCGAGCCCGACCTGGACGCGAACCATATCCTCCATTTTTGTTGGCGGGAGGGAAGTTTCAGCTCATTCTCCTCTCTTTCGCGCGCACAGCCGCAGCCCGCCGCTGACCACCGCCATAGATTTAGGTCGCTCCCACTCGATTCCTCGCGCGTAGAAGGACGTCGGAGCCCTTCGACCCCGTTCCCCAGCCGACGTGGGTCGGAAAACTCCTCCTAACGCAGATCCGGTCACGCACCACCATCGCCGTCCTCCCACCGCCCGTCAAAGGTAAAATTCACCGCCGCTCGAGTTCAAGCTCGTAGATCTCCTCTTCGCAAGCTCTAAATATCGTATGTGATTTGTAGATGGACTTGGACCCTTGCGAGCAATTTTAGTTGGACGACTAGGATGTGGAGACATGGCTCGGGAACCACCGTCAACACATGATGGTGGCCGTTCTCGGCCTCAAGGAGGAGGACGACGGCAGGAGGAAGAGGCGGCGAGGCTCCACGGTCGGCCACCTTTACATCCCTTGCAACCGCAAGTTGGGCAACGACATGCTCATGCGAGATTATTTCGCCGAGGTACCCACATACCCACCTTACCTCTTTTGTAGACGCTATCGAATGCGCCACTCACTGCTTGTGGAGATAGTGAAAGCTTGCGAGGCCAAGACACGATACTTCAAGCGTCGAAGAAATGCCGCGGGGCTGCTTGGATTCAGCCCGTACCAAAAAATCTCCGTGGCCATGAGAGTGCCTGCATATGGGATCCCGGCTGATTATGCCGACGAGTATCTTCGCATCGACGAAGATACGACTATGGAGAGTGTTCGTAGATTTGTCAAGGCGATTATTCGCACTTTTGGCCAGGTGTATCTGCGGGCACCGAACGAGCAGGACACAATTAGGTTGATGGCGATGAATGAGATAAGAGGATGGCCGGGCATGCTAGGAATCATAGATTGTATGCATTGGACTTGGAAAAACTACCCGAAAGCATGGCACGGGCAATATTGTGGCAAAATCCGAGATGCAACAATTTTGCTAGAAGCCATTTCATTCGAGGACTTGTAGATTTAGCATTGTTTCTTTGGTTTGCTTGGAACCCTCAATGATATCAATATGCTCCATACATCTCCTCTATTTGCAAAGCTAGCTAGTGGTGAAGCATCCGCTTGCAACTACATTGTCAATGGTTATAATTATGACAAGGGTATTATCTAGCTGACGGTATTTATCCTTGTTGGACTACATTTGTCAAGACCATCTCGAATATTCAAAATAGGAAAGAGATTGAATTTGCAAAGGCTCAAGAAAGTGCCCGAAAGGACATTGAGAGAGCCTTGGGTGTTTTGCAAGCTCGATTTGCAGTTGTGCGAGGTCCAGCTTGTTTTTGGGACAAGAAAACACTCAATGACATAATGACATGTTGTGTTATTCTTCACAACATGATTGTTGAGGATGAGAGGGGTCTAGACTTGGACATCTTTTACGACAATGTTGGCAGCCGTGTGAAGCCAGCTAGAAACCCAAATGCCATCCAAGCCTTCCTTCAAACCTACCGAGACATTGAGAACATGACCACCCACGACCAGCTGCAGCATGACCTTATTAAGCACCACTGGCAGCTATTTGGGAGGAACTAGGCTGCCATATTTTATAATTCATGTGTGTGAAGCATTATTTACATTCGGAACTATTCGTTTGATTTGGTCATTTGTTGTAATTGAATTATTGTGTATTCAATTTGTTTGGACAATTGTTGTAATTGAATAATTTTTGTAATATACAGTTAATAATTTCGGGTTTTTACTTTACCGTTGGTATCATATTTCTGTTTGAAAATGCGAGATATGTGGTGAAATGGATAGAAAATAGTTCAATTTACGGATTCGACCCTTGTTATGGCGGAACAGACCCCGCATGCCTAAAACTGGAAAAAAAGAATATTCTTTTTTCTAGTTCGGGTTTCTGGTTTCTGTTATGCCTCACCGTTCACGGCCTGAAAAAACTCATGAAGCGCGACCTAAAAACGTGTTTTCTCGTTAGTCCTTCTACCTACGATGTCTGCGTGTCTGCTAGAGATGCTCTCCGTGACTTGAGCAGCCGCTCGAAGGAGTTCCGTACGACAGTGTCTGACGAGTACTGGTTTTAAAAAATCGTGTGGTCTATATATTGTGCACAAAGTGTTATTAGATCCGTTGGTTCTTGTTACCTGTCCTTGGGATAGCTTTCCGTGTGTTCAAATTCCTATATTGCTTTAATTTTGGTTATTATTTTATTTGTTTACTGACAGATTGGACCAGCATGGAAGATAGCACAAAAGCCATATGTGCATAAAAAAGATGTGCAGAGACTTGATTGAAAAAAAAACAGAGAGCCACGAGTTATTTGGACTAATTTTGCATGGGGCACGCAAATTCGTGTACAACTACACTACATTTTATAATTAGTTGTATGATATTGCACGCATAGGTCAACTATTTATACCACCTTATTGCCTCCTTTTTTATATACATTGTAAGTTCAGGCAATTTGAATTTTAGCATATAAGTATATTTTTATGGCGGAAATGATCAAAATATTTGGTCATCGCCGCCAAACTCAAATCCCTGCCGTCCGGTTGACCGGTTGTGCACGGCTGTGCCTTCTCCGCTCATGCAGTGTCACCTTCGCCTCATGCACAAATCGAACTTGTATATTAGCCTTCTTGTGGAGTTGGTCGTCTAAACGGCAATGCAAGAAATATACATTGATCTCGCTCGTCAGAAATATACATTGATCTCGCTCGTCAGGCAACCAGTAAAAACAACGTCCTTCCCTTCCTTGTGCGGATGGCAATGCCATGACAGCGTTTTTCTCAATCGGGGTAAAACTAAGACCCAAAATTGCAGTAAGGCCCCGCCCCTAATGCTAGCGGTACCTTCGGCATCCGAGCCATCCTGGAGTTCATTTGGAACATCAGGGGGCTCGGTCACGAAGGTGGTCGTCGTCAGATCAAGAAATACCTCTACCTGGAAGTGCCAGATATTTTCGGCCTCTAGGAGACGATTTGTCGGGATTTCTCCATTGCTGAGTTGGAGGGTCCGAGTCAATTTAGATATGTCTGGTCCTGGCTGCTGGCCATCGACCACTCGAGGAGGGTCCTCCTTGGAGAAATGAAGGATACCTTTGAGGTAGATTATATGGACTGCGGGGCGTGAGCATGTCTCTCACGCATAGACAATCTCGCTTCAAGTGGGAGGTGATCATTGTCTATGGCCCCACGGACCATAGGAGGTCCGCTGAGTTTTTGCAGGAGCTCAAGTCGAAAGTGGATCGGTCTGATATCCCGGTTGTTGTGGCTAGGTATTTCAACCTTATCAGGTCCGCAAACGACAAGAGCTCTGTCAACATGGACCTCTCTAGGATGCGCATGTTTAATGACTGCATCGCTGATCTTGCGTTGCGTGAGATTGTGTGGGTGGGCGCTAGATATACGTTGACCAACAAGCATCTAGACCCGATTTTCAATGTTCTCGGTCAGTTTTTGTCTCGGTTGAATGGGAAGTGGACTCCCCTTTTTACTCCCTGAGGGTGGTCACCAGGATTGAGTCTGACCATACCCCCCTCCTCCTCTCCTCAGGCGGAGGCTCCCCACCGAGACTGAACCGCTTCCATTTCAAAACCTTTTAGCTCTAGAAGCAAGGGTTCGTGGAGGCAGTTCGGTCTAAGTGGCCGGAGGCCGCCGCCTCTCCCTTCGAGTTTATAGCGCGGTAGATATTTGGCATCATTGTGCCAAGCTCTCCCGAAAATTCATGCGAGGATGGGGGGCTAACATGGGGGCGGCCATATAGGACCAAAAGGAGGCGCTACTTCAGCAGCTTCAGGCCCTTGACCTGGAGGCCGACCAGGTCGGCCTCTCAGCAGAGGCTTGGTCTCATAGATACTCTCTTGATACCTCCATTATGGAGATATACAAGGGAGAAGAGGATTTCTGGCGACAAAGGAGTCGTCGGAACTGGACCCTCCAGAGGAATGGAACACGGTCTAACTTCCACGCTGTTGCCAATGGTAGGAAGAGGAAGTGCTCGATCCCCTGCCTCTGGGAGGGGACCGTTCTTTTGGAATCCCCAAAAGAGCTCTCCTCACATATTTATGTCTTTTATGGAGAGTTGTTCACGATGTCGCTATGTTCTAGGCTCTTGTTGGTACCATACTTCTGGTCGGAGGAGGCAACGGTCACCCCTGATGAGAATGTGGAGATCACCCTCCCTTTCCTCCTGGAGGATGTTGTCGCGGATTTGAAGTTCATTAAGACTGGGTCGGCGCTAGGCCCAGACGGCCTGCCAGTGATTTTCTTCTAGACGTTCTCGGACCAGCTGCAGTCGATGATCATGCAGATGTTTTAGGAATTCTATACGGGGACCCTTGTGATGTCTCGGTTGAACTTTGGTGTGATTAACCTGATCCCCAAAGTAGCAGGGCCCACAGATATCCGCCAGTTCTGATCAATCACGGTTATCAATGTCATCCAAAGGATCTTTGCGAAGGTTTGTGCCCTGAGGCTCACTCCAGTTTAGGGTTTGGTGCCCCTCTAGTTCTCCTTCCTTAAGTGAAGACCGATCTCGATTAACGTACCGCGAGGAACGTGGTTGAAGAAGACACCCTGATGCTGACCTCGAGGTCACGAAGTCCTGCGGCTCCGGCAACTCCTAGCACTAAGAACGGTGCCGCCAAAGGGATTCACACACGTACAATCCTTGACAATGACTCCCGCTTCTCTCTGATCCAGCCGAGATTGCGGAAGTAGATCTCCTGTCTCTGAATCCCGCAGCGCGATGGCGCTTCACGGTGAAGAACTCCTCGCTCGCACAACCCTGAAAAGGGGGGCGCGGTCGCACACGAGAGAGAAAAGAGATAGGCAACACATGCCTTTTATTTATTTTGAGGTGGAAATTGATGTGTTTTAATCCTCTTATGGGCACCCCTTTATATGTGTGGAGGGAGGGGCTCCCTCCACCTTGGGTGCCCCATGTGGGACTAAAATAAACAAGAAAAAGGGGCAAAACCAGCTGCCAACCGGGTGGCCGCTTGCCCACCCGCGTGTGGCCCAGAAGCCAAAGGTTGCGGCGGCTGCTGGGGGGATCCGACCGGGTGGGCCGCCTAGCGCCCGCGGCCCATGAGGCAATCGTCCTCGGCGGCAGCCCAGGGTGGGCCGGCCTGCTGGCCCGTGCGCACACGCGTGACGCCTGCACGACGGCTGGCTGTGGGACACCTAGGTGGGCCAGCTCAGCAGCGGCGGCGTGCAGTGTCGGCCACCCCTATGCAGCACGCACTATCCGTCGCCCATGTGGGAAATTTCAAAACATCCCTTTGTTTTGCCTTTTTCGTCCGTTTCTTTTTAGGTAAAATCCCTCCGGGATTTTGCCTAATAAATAAATCGTCTTTATAAATATTTATTTATAATATATTAATTCATAATTAACATATAAGAAACATATATTTAAATCATCATTTATTCGAAAACTCCTTTCGATCCTTTTCCTTGATCTTTTCTCCGAACACCTTCGGATCTCCCAACTTTTCTGGTCTCTCTCTTGTCATTTATTCAATGATTCTGAACTAGTCATTAACAATCTCTAAGCTTCGTCAAGCCTTTCAGCGTGCTATCCAACAGTTCGAGAATACGCCAGACATGGTCAAGACTCCTCTCTAACCAATAATCAATAGCGATGCCTGGATGCCCATGATGACAACATGTGTATTTAACAAAATTTGTCGTTGAACCATAAACATTGTGTCTTATTCCCTTTGTATATGTGATACTGTATTGTCCTAGGTTTGATCAAGTGACATCACCATGTCAGGGTTCAAACTTGTTACCGATAATACCTTCTTTACTTAATCTGATAAGTGATATCCCTCGTGACCTAGTCACACGTTGCACAGCTTATGGATATGACTTATCTGAGTGGGCCTAGAGTATCTTCCGTCACGCGGATGGACAGATCTCACTCTTGACACACACGCCTCAACCTGTTCCTCCGGATACCCAGTAACACCCTTGTAATCACCGTTACACCGAGTGATGTTAAGTGCCATTAGAGTAACCGCGGGAGACAGTAATTAGATATGGTCTCATAGTCTAAGGAAAGAGTCACTATGTTTCCTAATCATTGTAACCTAAACTCTTGTGACACGATCGCAATCCAATGCTATAGTTAGGGTATGTTTACAATCTCATTCTCTAATAAAATGACTCCATTGTCAATTGGGGTCGAGGCACCAACATGATCTGGAAACCTTTAATCATCTATTGACCAATGAACCAATGACTAGAGTTTCACCGGGAACTACTAGTTGTTTGTATATCACAAGTGTATTGACGTTTTCTAATCAATACAATTATAGCATGATATAAAACTTAATTATAAACTCTATGAAATATGCCAATTATCATTTGTCTCTAGAGCATATTCCCTTCAGATAGGCAATGCATTGCCGACAAACTTAACTGTAAACTGGCGGACTTCCCTATTATTTACCTTGGGATTCAATTCGGGAGACACGGGTCCTGATCAAGGATCTTGCACCCCTAGTCACGAGGGTCCAGTCAAAAGCCGAACCCTAGCGTGCCAAGCTCACTACCAAGGGGAGCAAGACGATCTTAATTAACTCGTGTCTCTCTATCCTACCCATGTACCAAATGGGGCTATACCTACTCCCGTAGGGGACCCATGCAGACTTCGCCAAGGAGTTGTCTCGGTTCTTCTGGGCAGCAAGGGATGGCCACCAGAAATACCATATGGTTAAATGGGCAGACTTATGCGCCCCCAAAATCCTTGGGGGCATAGGGATCCTTGACTCGCATCACTTTAATGTGTCCTTGTTGCTGAAATGGGTCTGGCATATCCTTAGAGATGATGGGGGACTCTGGCTGCAGCTTATCAAGGCCAAGTACCTCCATGGCCGTCCCCTATTAGCTTGCGAGCATCGGGAGGGCTCTCAATTTTGGCGAGCCATCCAGGACATTAAGAACTTCATTGGGAAGTGTATCACCTTTGGCATCGGTATCGGGTAGAGGGTACGCCTTGGGCTTGACCCGTGGTTCTTGGACTCCCCGCTGTGCGATGAATTCCCCGCACTGTTTGCCATTAGCTCCTCCCCAGGCCTTTCGCGAGGGCCGCTGGAACATCTTGTTCTGACAAACCTTTAGCATGGCCGAGGCTGAAAAGTATTGGCGCCTGACGGCCGTCCTCTCTGCCTTCCCCTCCGAGGAGCAGGACTCGGTCTCCTAGTATTTGTCCCCGGCAGGGGATTTCTCGGTGAGCTCGGCTTACAGGGCCCTCTTCCAGGGACCGGAGCTGCGGTGGACTTATTCCCTTTGGAAGGCTCTTCTTCCCCTTAGTATCCGCATCTTCGTTTGGCAACTTCTCCATGGTCGCTTGCCTTCAAGGATGGATGTGGCTAAACGTAATGGCCCGTGCAATGGTCTGTGTCCCCTATGTTGGAATCCGGAGACATGTGCCCATATTATGTTCTCTTGCTCGGCAGCCCAGTTTCTTTCGAGCTTTATACGGGAAGCGCTGGGGCCTGCTTGGCAGGCCCAGGATCTCAGAGAGTTCCTTCAAGTTGAGGCAAACCATGTTGGGAGGAGGCGCCGCCTCTTCTGGCTAGTGTTTGTGGAGCTCGCCTGGACCCTGTGGAATGTAGGAACAAGATGGTGATTGAGCGAATCTATCAATCCCGTGTTTCTGACTCTATTTTCTTTTTTCTCGCCTTCTTATAGCAGTGGTCCCCGTTAGTGAGGCAGCGTGATCGGGAGGCTCTCGACGACACTATCCGGGCCTTGAGGACGGTGGCGTTCCCCTTCTTGGTTCCGGATCTGTTGTGGAGTTGGTTGCCCCTTGCATCTATTGTTGTGTTGTGGTTGTCCCATCTTTTCTTGTCTTTGGGCTTTGCTGTGTTGTGGTCCAGCGAACGTTAGCTTGCTTTTTCTCTTTGTTGTCTTCGGCCGGTAGTGTTGTGTGTGGACTATTAGATGTATCCGGATTTTTCTTTATTTATAAAGCGGGGCACATGCCTGTTTCGAGATACCTCCGACAAGTAACAGAAGTGATATCTCTTCCCTACTACTACTACTTGGATAATTAATCAACCAAGGAATTAATAATTTTGATGCAACATGTGAAGTAGTAGTTTTGGATCACACAAGAAGGAATATAGCTAGTAGGAACTAGAGCACGTACATGCTTCAGGATCACCGCGGTGGACGAGGACGTCGCACGCACGCCAACAGGTTGGAGAACGACACTGGGGATGGAGACTGCTCAGCGCGCGGGGCACTTTAATTTCAGATGTCGAACATGATAAGGAGACGCATTCTTTACGAGCTTAAGCGTGGTGTCCGGCAAGCGTTCTCGGGTTGTTTGCCGATCGCGTTGCCCTTCCTGTGTCTCTGCATGTGAGCCCAGCTGGTTCCCTAGTCGTACACGGTGACCCGGTGGGTGGGTGCATGGTTCCGTAGGCCGGCTTGCGTACGCGTCGGCTTCAGGGCCGTGTGGGTGGGTGGTGGTTCTATTTTCGTCAACTGGCGTGTGGGCCTTGTTTTGTGGGACATGCATGTCAGCCTCATGTAGAATTGGTTGGACTGTCTTTTTTACATTATGTGGTACTGGTCGGGAGCAAACCTGGCCCGCGAGCATGCAGAAAAAAGCACGGCACATGCCCGGCATGGCCCGCTGCGTGTCGGGCCCGTGCCGACTCGTGAAACACCGGGCCGTGCTTGGGCCGCGGCCTTAGGCACGCGGGCTGGCCCGGCACGGCCCGTTTAGCATATGCCTTTTCGGAAATATAGATCAAAAAAGTGGGCGGCGGGAGTCGAACTCCCAACCTCGCGACCTCCCAAACTCCGCTCGACCACCGGACCACCACCAGACACTAGTGGAGAGAGGGCCTCTAGTCCCAGTTCTTGAACCGGGACTAATCAAGCGGGACTAGAGGCCCAACACTAGTCCCGGCCCAGTTACCAGCCGGGGCTAGTGGGTGCCCACGTGGCTGCCCCTGCCCGCCCAGGGCACACCCTCACTAGTCCCGGTTGGTGCCACAGGCCGGGACTAGTGTGTCTCTGTCGCGGCAGCATTTTGCGCTTTTTCTCTGCCACGGCAGAGCATTACCTTGGACTAGTGATTTCTCTACCGCGGCAGCATTTTGTGCCCTTTCTCTGCCGCGACAGAGAATTCATTTGTATTGTTTTATTTATTTATTTTTCATTTCGAAATGGTTTTTAATATTTGTACGCCACTACATATCGTACATGTTCTTGCACATATATAAGATAACTTGTATTACGAAATCGAGCATACAAATATATACAATTTACATAGTTACATGGAGATCACAGAATATCGGGACTAGAGCACAAAATAGTTCGATTACATGGAGATCAGTAGCGCCTATTCACACTAAATTCTCCGGCATCGTCTACGATCTTTTTGGAAATAAATCCCGCCAGCTCCTCCGCAATTGCTAGTACGCGTTGCTCTGGTAGTAGTTGATCCCGCATTCTCTCAAGCTATATATAAGAAAAAGGAGATCAATATGTATCAATCATGATAGCAAAAGGTGACGGCAATAAAATAATGGTGTAAATGCATTGCTTACGTCGACTCTATAATCGTTGTGTTCGGTGGTAAACGTGCGAATGAACTCGCAAACATAGAATCCACATAGATTCGACCCCTGTGGCTGCCTCGCGCAATTTACGAGAATAGAACTCAATCAAAATAATAATCTAGAGCATCATTATTTTATTGAAACTAGAAGTAAAGAGATGTGCGGACATATCACGTGCTACTCACCGAGACCGCCTGAAACGTCAGCTTCTCAGTAAATACACCCGTAATCTCGCGCTTGAACCGGATCCAAACCCTGCCCGACGAACAAAAATGAATGAATGAGTTATTCATTACCTGATATCTCGGTAAATCAATGAAAGATACCGATATAGCGCGAAACTTACTTCTGGAGCATGTCCTGCATGCTGTGGAAATCTTCCAGGTTTCTCTTTGATGGGTCCATGACATCAACTCTTCCCTTACCAAGTTGAATATCTAGCAGAACCCAGTGGAAGCTGCAAACATTTATATATACATCAGTTAAACTTATTAGCATCGACTAATCAAAAGTGAATGTGTACAACAGAGTAAGACCCTCACCTGAAATTGTAAGGAAACAGTATATGGTCAGAGAAATTTTTCTCTAGTAGAAACCTTAGAATTTTTTCCTCCGTCTCCTCGGGGTTATCCCTTAGCGTGGCTATATGCACTTTATCTGGGTCAATGAACCTGATATTATAGATTCTTTTTCTTTTACATTCCAGCATCTTCATTCTGCATAATAAGGATAATCACATGTTCTGAACTAAACAATTGAAAAACCGAACATGTAGACAATAAATTCAACAACTTACAGACAATAGCAGCTGAGGATGGATTTGTCCAGGGCGTCGAGATGGTATAACTGGAACAGTTCTGGAAACTCAATATGGACCTCTTCGGGTCTGAAGTAGTACTCACGTCGGACATTGGCTACGATAAATATTCTCCCCTGCTTTTTTACCGTCGAGTACCATTGATGGAGATTCCGCATTTGTGTTGGCAGTTCTCTTAGCCTCTCTTTGCTGACCAAATCCTCACCTGCGACATATTTAGGGGCTAGTGGCATCTTGGTTAGATGGTCAAGTTGGGGGCCTAACAGTTCATCAAGTGTAATTTCCATGCTGGCCGCCAATTCCGTAGCTATTGACATATCAAGTGGCTGTTGTGCGAGGAGTGGAACGTTTTGTGAAACCACCTTGAGGGGTGCGATCGTTTGTTTTGCCTGTTGTCCGAGAAGGGGAACGTCTGATTTTTTTACTGATTGCATTTTTGCTCCCGCTTGCACCTGTGCTTGCTGATTTTTTACCGCTTGCACTTGATTTTCTTGATTTTCTCTTCGCCGCTTCTTTCTGAAGTGTGCGTAGATAGTCATCTGGCTTATGGTGCAACTCATATTAAGATGGTGTGTTCAGAAAATCAAGTGCATATGCCTTTTGCTTCTCAGTGTATACCGGAGCGGGCTCGGGTTTCTTCTTCTCAAAATGCGCCACCACTTCGGCCTTTGATATCGCTGCAGATTCCGCATCAGTACGATCATAAGGTCTGATGGGAAGATTCTGATGAGCATTGTTGGGAGGGGCGGCATTTTCCGTTTTGGGCTGCTGCATCCTTTAGTACTCACTGACGGAGCACGCTTCCGCTTATTGTCCTTAGCGGACGGCGAAGACTGCTGAGCCTACGGCAGAGATCGAGATGGACTTGGGATGTGGTGGTCGTAGTCATCATGGGGTGGGCTTCTTGGAGGTGATAGAGGTGGAGGTGAAGGTGAAGGAGACATGCAACGACTAGTAGGCGGTAGTGTTATCCTTGGAGCCGAGCCTGGAAACCATATGTTGTTCTTTTCCCAGAGAATGATCCCACCAAGTACTTCTCCCAGTGTGATCTCACCTTCAGGTCCAGGGATGTCAAGCTCCATTGACTCCCACTCCTTTACGATTTGATCCACCCCGACTTTAGAATAGCCAGTTGGAATCTCATGGCCATGCCAACGTGCTTCAGGCGGACAAGGCAAAGCCGATCCGACCGCCACCTTCATAGATACGTTCTTCATTTTTTTATGGATCTCACAAGGTATCTGCTCCTTAATTCCATCCACGGGGTAGCCGGGACCGCCATCTGTTGTATAGGATGCATCGTTAGACGGGACCTCCGATTCAGCAACGCTGCTTCTCCGCTGAGATGGGTTGGCGGTAATATCGAGTGGAGGATCTTGCTGCAAGCGTGCTATTCCTCTAAGTTCCTCGATCTGTTGATGCTGCTTGTCAAGTCTTCCTAGCAGCTGCTTGAACTTGTCTGCCTCCTCCTCCTCCCTTTGTTGCTTTGCTCTTGCTCGACTTCTATAGGTACCTTGGTCCTTAGGAAACCCAGTCTCCCACGTGAAACTCCCGTCAAGGCCTCGGACTCGTTCTGTATGTTCGCGATTCCCTAGGACCAAGGTCAGCAAGTCATTCTCTCTATCGGGATGAAATTGTTTTATTCCATCTTTAATATCTTTGACCACTTTTAGCCATGCAGTCCTAGTACCTTTATCCCGTCACTGCAAACAAGGTCCCCTATAAGTTCGTCATATGTACTCCCATGCCCAAGGAGCCAATTTCTTGCCCTCAAATCTCATTCTTCGCGAATTGGTTGTGGAATGATCCCTTTATTATGAAGCTCTTTCTCTTTTGCATCCCACTTAGGCATGGCAGTCGCGTAGCCCCGTGGCCCCAAGTTATGGTGATATTTCTTCTTCGCAACATTTATCTTGTTTTTTCTGACTTTTCCTCTACAACTCCTGACCTCCTATACATCACAAATGCATCCCAGTAAGGCTACTGCTTCGCTAGATAGCCTTCGAATAATGGGGTTTTCTTGTCCTTCTGATACTGTTGCCATAATGA
Organism: Avena sativa; assembly: GCA_916181665.1. NCBI lineage: Eukaryota > Viridiplantae > Streptophyta > Magnoliopsida > Poales > Poaceae > Avena > Avena sativa. The sequence goes on from OV702281.1 coordinate 318,434,881, forward strand.
CTTCTTCCAGTTCTTGAATAGTTCGGCCATCTTCTTTAGTGCAAACTGCTTGACTTTCTTTCTCATTTCAGCAGTCTCGTCCTCAGTGTCACATTCTGGCAGCTTCAAATGTCCCATTAGGTCATTAAAAAGTTCATCTTTGAACCTATCGTCGATATACACATCACTCCATTCCGCCTCTTTGGGATTATTCGACTCCCGAACAGTGATCGGGGTGCGATCTCTAGCAACAACTCCGCATTGTTGTACAAATAGTTGTTTTGTTTTCTTTGATTCCAATGGTTCGCCATCTCCTGAAACCTCTATAATTTCATAAATAGTACCCAGGGGCAACTTTTTGGCTGGGCCGCGCTTGGTTTTCTTGCTCGATGTAGAGGCCTAAGAGAAGAAACATTCGTCAACATTATATATATACAACTAGGTACATCCACTACTAGGAAAATGGCTATAGGTAATCTACACTTCTGTGGCGCACTTGCTAGTGGTGCCCCACGGGTAAAATAGGCGTGGCGCACTGCCCACAGGTGCCCTACGGCTAACTATCGTAAGAGTGGCGCACATGGGGGTGGTGCGCCACGGCTATGTGTGGGCCAGGGCACATGTGGCCACAACACACATACTCGTAGCGCACTAGGTCAAGGTGCGCTACGGATGTGTCACTTAGTCGTAGCGCACCTTGACCTAGTGCGCTATGGGCATGTGTACTGCAGCAGCTGGGTCAACTTAGCCGTAGGGCACTCTGCCCTAGTGCCCTACGGCTAAGTGGCCTGCACCAACTGCACCCCCCCCCCCCCCCCCCCCCGTGGATCGCCTTTTATGTTTTGCAAAAAATAAAAGAAAATAATAAACACTTCAAAAAATAAAATCCTTTAGCGATTTTGCATCCGCTCGCAACCAAAATGACGAGAACGAGATTTCGCATCCGCTCGCAACCACCTCTGGTCGTTTAGCGATTTTTTAGATTTTCAAAATTCGAAAAGAGTAAAAAGTTACGGTCAAAAGACCGTTTTTTCCTGCACAAAAAAAATAGAGGGAAACTTACCAGTAGCGCACCACCACCTAGTGCGCTACGAGTAAGCTGGGCGGGATTCAAAAGTTGAATCCCCACCCCGCCCTCCTACCTTTTCCTTTCCCCTTTTCCCTCTCCCTTTTCCTTTCCCTTCTCCTTCTTCCTTCTCCCTTCTCCTTCTTCCTTCTCCTCCTTTCCCTTCTCCTTCTTCCTTCTCCCTTCTCCTTCTTCCTTCTCCTCCTTTTCCTTCTCCTCCTTCCCCTTCTCTTTCTCCCTTCTCCTTCTCCTTCTCCCTTCTCCTTCTCCTTCTCCTTGCAGTGACGGCGCGACGGCGTCCTCCTCCTCTCCTTGTAGTGACGGTGGAGCGACGGCGACGCAACGTCTGCCTCCTCCCCGCAGTGACAACGGGCGATGGCGGCATCCTAAACCCTAAACCCTCCTCCTCGCAGTGACAACGGGCGACGGCGGCATCCTTCTCCTCACCGACCTCCCTCTCTTCTTACCGCCCTTTCTCCAACCACACCCTTCCTACCACCTCGACGCCGGCGAGGACTAGAGCGGCCACGGCCTCCCGCACCTCCCTGCGATGGTAGGTCGTGGCCACGGCCATGCTCCGGCGAGGTGACATGACGGTGGTGATGCACGGATCCGATTGCTTTTGCAATTCAAAACGAGGGTGTTTTTTTATTTTTTTTTATTTTTGAAAAACACATTCATGGCGCACCCTGTACCCCTACCCGTGGCGCACCTAGTAGTGCGACATGCCTATCTTGAGATAACCGCAGCGCACCAGGAAGTGCGCCACGGCTAGGAGATAGTCGTAGCGCGGGGCCCGTCCTAGTGTGCCACGGATGCCCTTTTTAGGTGCGCCACGAATGACCATTTTCCTAGTAGTGATCTAGTGACGATCATCGGGCATCATATATATACCTCGTCGGTCTGCGTTACGCGTCCATGGGCTTTTTCCTCCTGTTTTTTTTGGTCTCCTCTCCCTCACCGGATGAGTTCAGATACCTCGAGGGAGATCCCTCATCGGCATCGTGAATCATATCCTCGAGCAAGTCTTTCAAATCTAGGTCTCTACAGACTGGGGGACTAGGTGGATCCATAGTTCCTGCAAAATGCACACAATATTTATTCGAACTTAACAAAATAAAACCTAAACCCCTAAACCCGAAGGTGTAGTGGGCGGTGGCCGGTGATGGTGGCCGCGGGAGAGGCGGGCGACTAAGAGGCTTCCCGCAAGAACCACCACCCTAACCCTAACTCCGGTCACCACCCTAAACCCTAAACCTGGAGGTGCGGTGGCAGTGGCCAGTGATGGTGGCTGCGGGAGAGGCAGGCGACTAAGCGGCTTCCCGCGAGAACCACCAACCTAACCCTAACTCTGGTCACCACCGAGCACCAACACCCTAACCCTAACCCTAACTCCGTTTACAAAAAGGGTATACAATAATTACCCTAACCCTAGGCCTCGACACCTAGCCGTGCCCATGCCCTTCACCGATAAACTTACACTTGACTTATAAAACCTAAACCTAAACCCTAGGCCTAACACTAATCCTAACACTAACAAATCCTAACACTAATACTAACACTAACAAATGCTAACACTAATCCTAACACTAACAAATCCTAATTAACACTAATCCTAACACTCACAAATCCTAACACTAACAAATCCTAATTAAACACACTAATAACAAAATGCTAACACTAACAAATCGTCCTACCTGGCGGCGGCGCTGGCGGTGGAGGAGATCGGGGCGCGGCGTCGACGGAGGGCGCGCAGGTCGGCGGGGGCGCGGGGCGGGCGGCAGGCTCGGGCGCGGCGGGATCGGGCGCAGGGCGCGACGGCAGGCGCGGGGCGCGGCGGCAGGCCGACGCAGAGGGAGGCGCGGGCGCGGCGGCATGCTGCTCGTCGTCGGAGTTAGGCAGCCTAGTGGCGTCGTGCTCGTCTGCTGGCCTCCTCTTCTCCCGGTGCATGGAATGCACCGGGGGAGAAGGGCTACATTTATACCCCCCCCCTCTAGTCCCGGTCTGTGGCACCAGCCGGGACTAAATGGGGGTTTCTAGTCCCGGCTGTTGCCACGCACCGGGACTAGAGGGGCGGCGTTTCATTTTCGCGCGCTGGGGCCAGACCTTTAGTCCCGGCTAGTAAACTGGGCCGGGACTAAAGGCCCAAATTTGCGCGCGCTGGGCCAAAAACCCCACCGCGCGTGTGCTTTTTTTCAAAAAAAATTCAAAAATATCATTTAAAACATTTAAATTATACTTTTTTGCATACTTGTGAATTTGACAAAACTTTCAATATGAAAAGTTCTTGAATTTGAATAATTAATCAAAATCCATTTTTTGTTTTATCAAATAATTATTTTAAATAGTCAAATTATTAACCATTTTGCCATTATCAATTTAAAAATGCATTAACTATTATTTTTTGCATTTCACAAAAAATTCAACATGAAAAGTTCTTGAATTTGAATAATTAATCCAAATCCATTTTCTGTTTTATCAAATAATTATTTTAAATAGTCAAATTATTAACCATTTTGCCATTATCAATTTAAAAGTGCATTAACTATTATTTTTTGCATATTTTTGAATATCACTAAACTTTCAACATGAAAAGTTCTTGAATTTGAATAATTAATCCAAATCCATTTTCTGAATAAGCTTTAGGCCGGAGTGGCAGGTGCCCCCGGTATATGCCATGTTGGGCTCAGGATCCCAGGAGTGGCAGGTGACGATGACAATGACGACGATGACGAAGAAGACCCTGAAGCTTTAGTCCCGGTTGTATCCACTAACAGGGACTAAAGATTTTTCGCGCCATTTCTCACCGCTTCCTGCCAAGTTTTTCCGCCCTTTCCTCTGAACCGAGCTTTTAGTCCTGGTTGTAGCCACTGACAGGGACTAAAGATATTTCCCGCCATTTCCCACCACATCCCGCCATGTTTTCCCGCCCTTTCCATCTATATATAGGCCGACCGCGTTATGGTTATGCACACATCCACACCTTCCTCTCTCACAGAAATGGACAACGCCTACTGGGCCATTCTGACCCTCGAGGAGACGGAGGTGCTGTGCGCCTCAAGCTACCCTTGCCCACCAGGCTACCGGCCGCCCGCCGGCTGGATGCTGAGTGTTGGAGGTGTTCCTGTCCCTCCCGTGCCTCGAGGTTCCGCCCGACAGGCGGCCATCACGAACCACTTCTACCACGAGCTCACGCCGGAGCAGCGAATGGATCCCTAGTGGGATCCCGACAACTACGACACCAGAAATGCCTTCTTCGCTAACCCGCGGGAAAGGGAGCTCGCCAGGTACTATGGTGATGGCCCGCCCCCGGTGAACCACAATGAAGTCGGCCGCCGTCTGTGGTGGGCGAACCATACTATCATAGGCGTGATGCGCTACATCGCCGGGGGAGACCATCCTCGCCTGCGGTGCCCACAAGTCCACCCGCCCGCCGTGAATCCGAGGCCGGAGTGGCAGGTTCCCCCGGTATATGCCATGGCTGGGCTCAGGATCCCCGGAGTGGCAGGTGACGGTGACAATGATGATGACGATAACGAAGAAGACCCTGAAGTTGTGTACTATAGGACTAGGCATGATTATGACTAAGGGGGCGGCTTTAGTCATGAGTGTTAGCTAGTCCCGGTTTGTCCCGGTTTTTAATATTAATAAATGTATTGAGTGTTAGTCCCGGTTTGTGGCTGGACCGGGACTAAAGGGGGCCTTTAGTCCCGATTCTGTAGTCTTGGTTTTTAAATATTAATAAATGTCTTGAGTGTTAGTCTTGTTTTATGGTTGCACCGGGACTAAAGGGGGACCTTTAGTTCTGATTCGTACTTACCATGAAGATTTGATCTCCAAACACGTGCGGTCACATATTAGGGAGTGCCTCTATGACCAGTTTCTTGGAGATGTCGGAGGATTGGGCTCCGGCGGCATCTCCTTGAAACTGGCCATAGTGGTGTCCCTGCTCTCGAAGAACATCTTGCAGCTTGTAATATCTCTAACAAGATCAATATGCCTAGGAGCTAACCTAATTTCACATATTAGGGAGTGCCTCTATGACCAGTTTCTTGGAGATGCCGGAGGATTGGGCTCCGGCGGCATCTCCCTGAAACTGGCTGTAGTGGTGTCCCTGCTCTCGAAAACCATAGATCTTGGAGATGCCTCAAACTGGCTAGAGGACTGGCCTATTTATAGTACAAGAAGCTCGTCATAGTGTCGACACTCGCGACATAATGTCGACACTCACCCCTATTATTAGCGCTCACTCGTGTTTTGTCCCGGTTGTTGTCTCCAACCGGGACTAAAGGTTCATCCAACCGGGACTAAAGGTTCAACCCCTATTATTAGTGCTACCTGGCGCAGCCTGCCGCAATCCCTTCATTCGCGGTTGGTTTCTCCAACCGGGACTAAAGGTTCAACCCCTATTATTGGTGTTGCCTGGTCTAGCCTGCCCTGCCATTTACCTCTATTTATAGTGCGACCATCATGGCCATGGAGAATCTTCATCATTTAACAATATGATTACATAAAAGGTTTAATATATTATACCAACATCCCTATCTAGTGTTGTTGTTTTCTTCTGCGCCGTAGCCATGGAGAATCTTCATCATTTAATAGGAGGCTTTGGTCAGTTTTCACTTTGAAGGGCAGAATTTCATGAAACTTATTATAATCTTCTGACATATCTGTCTTGTCATCCACTCCCACGATGTTTCTTTTCCCTCAAAGAACTATGTGGTGCTTTGGCTCATCGGACGTTGTCTTCTTTTGTTGATTTCTTTTTCTCGGTTTCGTAGACATGTCCTTCACATAGAAAACCTGAGCCACATCGTTGGCTAGGACGAATGGTTCGTCCATGTACACAAGATTGTTGAGATCCACTGTTGTCATGCCATACTTTTCGTCTACATGTACACCTCCTCCTATCATCTTGACCCATTTGCACCAAAACAAAGGGACCTTAAAAGTAGGTCCATACTCAAGTTCCCATATCTCCTCTATGTACCCATAATATGTGTCCTTCTGCCCATTGTCATCTGTTGCATCAAAGCGGACACCACTGTTTTGGTTGGTGCTCTTTTTATCTTGGGCGATCGTGTAAAATGTATTACCATTTATCTCGTACCCTTGGAAAGTACATATAGTCGAAGATGGTAACCGTGCCAACAAGTACAGCTGATCTTCAATAGTGTTGTTATTCATGAGATGATTCTACAACCAACTGCCGAAAGTGTCCTCGTGTTCCACTTTAATCGAGGAGTCGGGCATCCCCGGGTTTTCCGAGCGTACAATAATCTTGTTTTCTCGATATACGGAGCCACCAAGGTGGAATTGTGTAGAACTGTGTAGTGTGCTTTATTGAAAGAATCTCTGTCCATACATACCATGGTTTTCCTTCCTAGTGTGCCTTTTCTAGTCAGCCTCCCCACATACCGAGATTCAGGAACACCAATCGGCTTAAGGTCAGGAAGAAAGTCAACACAAAACTCAATGACCTCCTCTGTTCCATATCCCTTGGAAATGCTTCCTTCTGGCCTAACACGTTTATGAACATATTTCTTTAAGACTCCCATGAACCTTTCGAAGGGGAACATATTGTGTAGAACCACAGGACCGAGAATTCTAATCTCTTCGACTAGGTGAACTAGGAGGTGTGTCATAATATTGAAGAAAGATGGAGGGTACAACAACTCGAAGCTGACCAGACATTGGACCACATCAATCTGTAACCCTGATAGACTTTCTGGATCAATAACCTTCTGAGAAATTGCATTGAGGAATGCACATACCTTCACAATGGCCAGCCGAAAATTTTCCGGTAGAATCCCTCTCAATGCAACCGGAAGCAATTGCGTCATAAGCACGTGGTAGTCATGGGACTTTAGGTTTTGGAATTTTTTCTCTTTCATATTTACTATTCCCTTTATGTTAGACGAGAAGCCAAACGGGACCTTGATACTGAAAAGGACTTCAAAAAAGATTTCCTTCTCTTCCTTGGTAAGAGCGTAGCTGGTAGGCCCTTGAAACTGCCCTGGATGCTTACCGTCTCGTCCTTTATGACATTGCTGGTCCTCCCGTGCTTCCGGTATATCTTTTTACTTCCCATACAAGCCCAAGAAGCCTAGAATATTCACGCAAAGATTCTTCGTCAGGTGCATCACGTCGATTGCAGAGCGGACCTCATGGACTTCCCAATAGGGTAGCTCCCAAAATATAGATTTCTTCTTCCACATGGGTGCCCGTCCGTCGGCGTCTTTCGTAACAGGTTGTCCTCCGAGACCCTTTCCAAATATTATATTTAAATCCTTGACCATACCAAATACATCAGCACCAGTACAGGGGGCAGGCTTCTTCCGGTGATCTTCCTCGCCATCAAAATGCTTGCCTTTTTTCCTTAAGGGTTGTCTGGGCGGAAGAAAATGACGATTGTACGGTTACACATTCTTCCTAGATTTATCCAGATATATACTTTCAGTCTCATCTAAACAGTGTGTGCATGCATTATATCCCTTGTTTGTCTGTCCTGAGATGTTACTAAGAGCAGGCCAATCATTGATGGTTACGAAAAGCAACGCTCGTAGGTCGAATGGCTCCTATTTGTGCTCATCCCACACACGTAAACCTGGTTCGGCCCACAACTGTAAAAGTTCATCAACTAATGGCCTTAGGTACACATCAATGTCGTTGCCGGGTTGCTTCGGGCCTTGGATGAGCACTGGCATCATAATGAACTTCCGCTTCATGCACAACCAAGGAGGAAGGTTGTAGATACATAGAGTGACGGGCCACGTGCTGTGACTGCAGCTCTTCTCCCCAAAAGGATTCATGCCATCTGTACTTAGACCAAACCATAAGTGTCTTGCTTCACCAGCAAAGTCCGGGAAGTCTCTCTCGATTTTTCTCCACTGTCAACCATCAGCGGGGTGCTTCAACATCCCGTCTTTCTTACGTTCTTCCATGTGCCATCACAACAACTTGGCATCTCTTTGTTTCTGAACAAGCGTTTCAATCATGGTATTATAGGAGCATACCACATCACCTTGGCAGGGACCCTATTCATGGGTGGCTCGCCATCAACATCACCAGGGTCATCTTTTCTGATCTTATACCGCAATGCAGTGCATACCGGGCATTTATCCAAATTCTCGTACTTCTCACCACGGTAGAGGATGCAGTCATTAGGGCACGCATGTATCTTCTGCACATCTAATCCTAGAGGGAAGACGAGCTTCTTTGCTTCATATGTACTGGCAGGAAATTCGTTATTTCTTGGAAGCAACCTCTTCATGAGTACCAGCAACTTTTCAAATCCCGAGTCAGTCACACCGGTCTCTGCCTTCCACTTCAGCAATTCCAGTGTGCTACCGAGCTTCTTCTGGCCATCTTCACAAGTTGGGTACAACAATTTGTTGTGGTCCTGTAACATCTGCTAAAACTGCAACCTCTCCTTTTCTGTGTCACAGTCTCGCTTTGCATCAGAAATGACCCGACCAAGATCATCAGTGGGCTGGTCTGGTTCCTGTTCTTCACCTCCTTCTTCTTCATTGTCTTCCGTTGCGGTATCAGCGTATTCAGGGAACATAGATCGGTAGTTGTCATCATCGTTCTCTTCTTCATCGTCATCTTCCATCACAACCCCTCTTTCTCCATGTTTGGTCCAAACATTATAGCCGGACATAAAACCAGACCGAAGCAGGTGTCTTTGAATGACTCTTGCAGAAGTGTGAGCCTTCTCATTCCTACAGTCAACACATGGACAACACATGAAAACCATCCTGTCGCTTGTTCTCCTCGGCCATAACTCGAAAATAACGCATGCCTTCTCTGAAAGCGGCAGAGCATCGGTCACCGTACATCCATGGATGGCTCATCTGTATCATACAAATATATGTCAAACGCAATCACTATGCTAAAATTAGTACCACACGACGGTCTTAACGAGAAAATAGTTGCTAATCTTTTATTACACTTGGAAACAAAGATGAGAAAACTTAAGTGTGGCTCGGGCAGCTCATATCATGTCTATCTTGCGTGACCTAAACTTGCATCGCTCTAATGAACATTTCAACGAACACCTCTAGTGCATATGTATGAACAAGAAAAAAATAGCATAACAACACTCTGTCCCACCAGGAAAAAAACAGTTGAGAGGGGGAGAGGGTGTGCGTATATATAGGGCCAGAACACTAGTCCCGGTTGGAGATACAAACCGGGACTAAAGGGGGTGCCCCCAGCGAGCAGCAGGGCCAGGGCCCTTTAATCCCGGTTTGACCCTCAGACCGGGACTAATAGGATCTAACGGGCCGGGACATATGGTTTTGGGTGGCTCGGACCGTCCAGCCAGGGCCATTAGTCCCGTCCCCAGCCACAGCCGGGACTAATGGCCTGGACAAAAGGCATGTTTTCTACTAGTGAGATAGTTGATATGTAACAGATTCGGTGCATATTATAGATTTATTTGGACGACCAAACGGAAAATAGCAACGGCCCACGTGACGGCCCACGTGCTTGACGTGCCACGGGCTGGCCCGTTTAGCTTAGGTTCCGGGCTCGGGCCTCAAAGCTGGGCACACGTGCAGGCCCGGCATGGCATGTGGCTTGGCGGGCCACGGCGGGTCATGCGCGTGCCGACCCGTTTAGCGCGTGTCGGGCATGGATCGTGCCGGGCTGGCCCGTTGGACAGATTTGGTCGGGAGTATTCCTCTGGTCTTCTCATCTTCTTTGACCAGGACAGATTCTTGTGGGCAATTTCTGGCGCGGTTCAATTTCTTGGTGGCGGCGTTGGTACTGCTCGGGAGTATTCATCTGGTCTTCTCCTCTTCTCTAACCGGGGCGGATTCTTGTGGGCGATTTCTGGGGAGGTTAGATTTCTCGGTGGTGGCGTTGGAATTCTCAGTCGGTACTCTTGAAAATATTTATTGGTGGCGGTTGGACATTCTTGATGGCGTGGGTGAGATTTAGCGGTAGGAGGTTCGTCTTTGTTGGTTGGATTTCTGTGTTCGCTAGAAACCTCTGATCTCTGGTGATTTCTGGTGCGGTTGGACATTTTTTTATGGCGTGGGTGAGATTAGTGGCAGGAGGTTCGTCTTTGTTTTTTTGGTTGCCATGCCTTTTTTTCTGCCACCAGATATTGAAGTCGTTTCTTGCCTGTCTGCTGTAGGTTCCTGAGCCGCCTATTCCTCCTGCAGCGTTTTCTAGGGCGGGTGACGTACGCCATCCGCTACTCACCAGATCTGTTTTTCCTATGCACTACTGGAAAAACCATCTTCGGTTCGACGTGAACAAGGCCAGCAGTCCCGGCCTGGCACAGCCCGCGACTAGTGGGAGCACTAGTCCCGGGCCGTGAGGCCTCTAACGGCTTGAAACGGCCGTAGTCACTAGTCCCGGGCCAGACCAGGTCATTAGTCCTGGTCCATAATACGGACCGGGACTAATGACCTGGAGCAGGCCAGCTGGTCTTTTCGTGGACTATTAGTCCCGGGTCGTATAACGGTCCGGGACTAGTTGTCCACCACTATATATTCTGCTTCCTGTCCTACTGCCCTAAAGCATATGGTGGCCATTTTTCTCAAAGAAGCAAGAGAGTTCATGCCATTTTTTTCTCAAGATTTGTCAAGATTTAGTTTGCAACACCTAAATCCAAAGCTTTAAAAGGTTAGAACTTCATTCTTTCATCTCTTATTGCTACTTTAGCTTTATAATGCTCTAGAGGTATAGAGATATGGATCAATGCATGCATGCTCTAGAAGTAGCTAAAAGGATTTTGATATATATGTGTAACAAATTTTGATTAGGCACATAGTTACTGAAAATTGAAATGTGTAATTTTAGAGTTTCAGAGCTTAGAATGGAATGTGTTTTTCACTGATAGAACAATAATAAAAAACTCCATATTTATCATGTTGATTGTTTTCTCCAATTCACAAATTGGTGCATGTAAATTTTTCAAAATTCAAAATTAATGCTCTAGAAGCTCTCAATACAACTTGTAATAATTTTATCATGTTGTGTAATGGTTTTTGATATACTTTTACTATAATGCAGATGGTCCGGGAATGGATGTACGGTACTGACCGACGCTCTAGCGAGTTCATTAATGGCGTGCATGAATTCATCCGTGTTGATGATGCAAACAAGCGCAATGGTTTTGTATTCTGTCCATGTAATGGATGTAGGAATCAGAAGGATTGCTCTGACTCAAAAACCCTTCACAGCCACCTGTTGAAGTCCGGGTTCATGCCCAGTTATAATTGTTGGACCAAGCATGGAGAGAGAGGGGTTATAATGGAAGACAATGAAGAAGAGGAGGAGGATGACAACTATCATGGTTTCCCTGAGTACGAAGATACTTCCATGGGGGATGCTGAAGGGGAAGATGAATAAGAGACACATGATGAACCCGCTTATGATCTTGGTCGGACCATTGCCGATGCACGAAGAGATTGTGAAACTGAAAAGGATAGGGAGAAGTTCAATCACATGTTAGAGGATCACAAAAAGTTGTTGTACCCAAATTGCGAAAATGGTCTAAAAAAGCTGGACAGCACACTGGAATTGCTGCGATGGAAGGCTGAGTCTGCTATACCTGACTCCTCATTTGAAAAGTTGCTGAAAATGATGAAGAATATGCTTCCAAAAGATAACGTATTGCCTGCCAGTACGTACGAAGCAAAGAAGGTTGTCTGCCCTCTAGGTTTTGAGGTTCATAAGATACATGCATGCCCTAATGACTGCATCCTCTACCGCGGTGAGGAGTATGAGAATTTGGAAGCATGTCCGGTATGCACTTCACTTCGGTATAAGATTAGACAAGATGACCCTGGTGACGTTGAGGGCGAGCCCCCCTCCCGCCCCCCCCCCCCCCCCCCCCGGAAGAGGGTTCCTGCCAAGGTGATGTGGTATGCTCCTATAATACCATGGTTGAAACACTTATTCAGAAACAAAGAGCATGCCAAGTTGTTGCGATGGCATAAAGAGGAACGTAAGTCAGACGGGATGTTGAGACACCCCACTGATGGGTCGCAATGGAGAAAAATCGATAGAAAGTACCCGGACTTTGCAGATGACGCAAGGAGTTTAAGGTTTGGTCTAAGTACAGATGGCATGAATCCCTTTGGGGAGCAGAGCTCCAGTCACAGCACCTGGCCCATGACTCTATGCATCTATAACCTTCCTCCTTGGTTGTGCATGAAGTGGAAGTTCATTATGATGCCAGTGTTGATCCAAGGTCCGAAGCAACCCGGCAACGACATTGATGTGTACCTAAGGCCATTAGTGGAAGAACTTTTACAGTTGTGGCACGAACCTGGGATACGCATGTGGGATGAGAACAATAAGGAAGAATTTAACCTCCGAGCATTGCTTTTCGTAACAATCAATGATTGGCCTGCTCTTAGAAAACCTTTCAGGTCAGTCAAACAAGGGATACAATGCATGCACACACTGTTTAGATGAGACTGAAAGTATATATTTGGAACATTGTAAGAAGAATGTATACAATGAGCATCGTCAATTTCTTTTGGCCAAGCATCCCTTAAGAAAGAAAGGCAAGCATTTCAACGGTCTGGCATGTCACCAGACGAAGCCTTATGGTCAAAGATTTGGATCAAATGGTAACCTTTGGAAAGGGTCCTGGCAGAAAATCTGTTCCGAAGGACGCTGAAGGACATGCACCCATGTGGAAGAAGAAATCTATATTTTGGGAGCTACCATATTGGAAATTCATAGAGGTCCGCTCTGCAATCGATGTGATGCATGTGACGAAGAATCTTTGCCTGAACCTGCTAGGCTTCTTGGGCGTGTATGTGAAGACAAAAGATACATCGGAAGCACGAAAGGACCATCAACGTATGAAAGACCCAGATGGCATGCATCCAGAATGGTTTCAAGGTCATGCCAGCTACTCTCTTACCAAACAAGAGAAGGAAATATTTTTTGAATGCCTAAGCAGTATTAAGATCCCGTCTGGCTTCTCGTCGAATACAAAGGGAATAATAAATATGGCAGAAAAAAAGTTCCAAAACCTAAAGTCTCATGACTGCCACGTGATTATGACGCAAATGCTTCTGATTGCATTTAGGGGGCTTCTACCAGATAATGTTTGAGTACCCATTGTGAAGCTATGTGCATTTCTTAATGCATTCTCTCAGAAGATAATCAATCCTGAAGATCTACCATGGTTACAGAATGATGTGGTCCAATGTCTTGTCAGTTTTGAGTTGGTGTTCCCACCATCCTTCTTCAATAAATGATGCAAACAGATAAATGGATATTATATTAAGATTCTTTATATTTTTCTGATAATAATAGACATAATATTTGTTTTATTTGGATTTTTACAATAAAAGATATGATTTTCCAAAGTTTTATATTTGATTTGAATTAAAAAAGAAATTTACAAATGAAATAATTAAGAAATGATGCAAACAGATAAATGGATATTATATTAAGATTCTTTATATTTTTCTGATAATAATAGACATATTATTTGTTTTATTTGGATTTTTACAATAAAAGATATGATTTTCCAAAGTTTTATATTTGATTTGAATTAAAAAAAGAAATTTACAGATGAAATAATTTATAAATGATGCAAACAGATAAATGGATATTATATTAAGATTCTTCATATTTTTCTGATAATAATAGACATATTATTTGTTTTATTTGGATTATTACAATAAAAGATATGATTTTCCAAATTTTTATATTTGATTTGAATTCAAAAAAGAAAATTTACAAAAACATAATTAGTCGCGGGTCGTGGCTGGACCCAGGACTAAAGGGTGCATGCGCGCGCGAAAACGAAGCGGCCAAAAAAACCCTTTAGTCCCGGGCCATGGCTTAACCCGCGACTAAAGGGGGGGTCTTTAGTCGCGGGTTAAGCCACGGCCCGGGACTAAAGACCCTTTAGTCGTGGGCGGTGGCTTAGCCCAGGACTAAAGGTTCGTCCCTTTATATTCCGCGCGCCACCGTCCCTGCCCAGCACTTGCATTTCTCGACAAAGATGAAGCAGACGCAGAGACGAAACGTAGGGGAGGTGCTGTCCGACCGCTGATTCCACCGCGTCGCCACCCTCGTCACCGGCCGTGCGTGCTCCGCCGCTCCACCGTGCCGCTCTTCGCCGTTCGTATACGTGATGCCGCACGCGCCTCACTGTGCCGCGCGCCGCCGCTCCGCGTCGTGCCGCCGTTTCGCCGCCTCGCCGTGCCGCCGTCACGTGCTATCGCGCGCCGGCGTCGGTGAGCGCTCGATCGAGGCCGGGGGTGGTTTTTCTATTTTAGTTAGGATTATGATTATTGTTTTAGTTATTAGGATTAGTATTAGGATTATTGTTTTATTTATTATTGTTTTAATTAAAATATTAGAATTAGGATTAGGATTAGGATTATTGTTTTAGTTATTTTTTTGTTGTATTTATTAGAATTATATTGTTTTAGTTATTTTTTTTGTTATAAGGATTATTAGGATTATAATTATTGTTTTAGTTATTATGATTAGTATTAGGATTATATTGTTTTAGTTATTAGGATTAGAATTATTGTTTTAGTTATTAGGATTAGTATTAGGATTATTGTTTTAATTAAAATATTAGAATTAGGATTAGGATTATTGTTTTAGTTATTTTTTTTAATTATTAGGATTATATTGTTTTAGTTATTTTTTTGTTTTACCACAAATAATATTAGGATTATTGTTTTATTAGGGTTATTTTTTTGTTTTAGTTATTATGATTATTGTTTTAGCACGAATAATATTAGGATTATTATAATTAGGATTATATTGTTTGAGTTATTAGGATTATTGTTTTACCACAAATAATATTAGGTTTTTTTTGTTTTAGTTATTAGGATTATTGTTTTACCAAAAATAATATTAGGATTATTTTTTTACCGCATATAATATTAGGGTTATTAATTTGTGTTATTAGGGTTATTGTTTTTTTTTGTTTTAGTTATTAGGGTTATTGTTTTTTCTAACCTGTTTAACTCTCTTTTTGTTATAGATAATTAAGTCATGGATCCATCCGAAGATCCTGGTCGCATTAGTGAAGGTTTTCTTCAGGGCATGATAAGAGGGGAAATTCCTCTTAATATTACTACCGGCGAAGATATTTTGCTCGAGGAAGAGATATCCTCATATCTGAATCCATCAGGTGATGGACTAGAGGAAAACCTAATGTACCAAGGGGAAGACCAGATGGAAGAAGGGCAAACAAATAACAACATTAATGATGGCCCCACGACAGGATCCGGCGAGGTACATATATATATAAAGTCTCGTGTTACCTCTATTCATTAAATGATCTAGATATATATTAATCACTCTCTCTTCTTATTTTAGCCCACCGGATCGAAGCAATCGACAGCTCAAACGAAACGAGGGCCGAACAAAAAGTTGGATGGTAATCAGAGGTTCACCATCGAAGAAATAGATGATGATGGTGAACCGATTGCTCCAGAGAAGCACCGGAGGATGTTTATAAATCAATGCGGGGTGCTTGTTAGGGACAACCTGCCGATCACCATCCAAGAATGGAATCAGTCAAAAAAATCCAGTGAAGAATCTAGCTATGTCACCGATGATGCCAAAGATGACCTTTGGCAGAAGCTCATAGCGCATTTCATACGACCTCCAGAGTATGAAGAATTTGAGGTAGATGGTATTAATCCAAGGCCGGGTGGGCTTGAAAATAGAGCGAAAGTGAAGGAGTGGGCTCTGAGCAAGATGGCTGAACTGTACCGGAACCACAAGAAAAGTTTATACGCAAAATATGTCGCAAAAAAGAAAACTCCGGACTTCAAAGGAGTAAACGAGAAGTTGAGAGAACAGTGGCCCGATTTTGTAAATTACAAGCAATCTGATAAAGCAAAGGCAAAGTCGGAAAAGAACGCGTTAAATGCTGCCAACAAGAAATACCATCATAAAATGGGGACATGTGGCTACAAGAGTGTCGTTCCTAAGTGGGAAACTATGGAGAAGAACATGAGGGCTAGAGGCGTCACTCCTGGTACAGATGGATGGCCCAAGAGGTCAAAGCACTGGTTGTACGGGAACGGGGGATCCTTGGACCCAGAAATAGGGAAGACATTAGTTCATGATGAAATTCTAAAAACCTCCCAAGACCTTATTCAAGCAATGAACGATGCTCAATTGGGATTGTTCCGTTCCGAGAGAGAGAACGACGAGCTGACACGCGCCCTAGGGAATCCTGAAAAGGGAGGACGAACACGAGGAAAAGGCGCCGGTGTCTCATGGAAGAAAGGGTTTCCTCAGTACGATGCCAGTTACAGAAGCCGTCAGAGAAAGAAGGACCGGGAGGCAGACCGGATCTCCAGGGTAGAGCGGGACCTAGCTGATCTGAAGAACCTCATGCATGAAATTAGCCAAAGGCCGTCGTCGTCAACTCACCCGCGGGCTGATGATCCTGCATTGGATCTTAGCCAGCGGAGAAGCAGCGTGGCTTCCACGGAGGTCCGGGCTGATGATCAAGCACTGCTGGATGATGCATCGGCTCCTCACTACCCCGTGGATGATGTCAGAGAGATGGCACAATGTGAGCTACATCAGCCAATGAACAACCTGTCCTTCAAGGTGGCGATCGGCATTGCTTTACCTTGTCTACCTGGAGCACTCCACCATTCACTTCCGATTCCACCAGGCTATGCTCGTGTCACGGTGGATGACATAGTGGAGGATTTTGCGGACCTAGAGATTGAAATCGCTACGCCTGAAGGCCTTACGAAACTAGGAGATGTCAAGCGCAACATCATTCTATGGAATAAGAAGTACATCAAGTTTCCAGGCCCGGCGCCAAGGCCACCGACTCCGAGGAATCCAAGTCCACCCCGCATCGAATATCGTCAACCTCCAAGTCCACCCCAACCCGATTATCACCAACCTCCAAGTCCACCCTGCCCCGCTGACGATCGCCGCAACAGGAGTACATCAACTCGATCGCCGCCTCCGCGCAATACTCGATCTCCGCCTCCGCCTCCGTGCAATACTACTACCTCGTCGAAGAAACGGAGGTTCGACGGTCCCCCGCACCCCGCATCGAAGAAAGGTCAAACGGCGAAGATAGTCGACATCCCGCCGGCTCTTCCAAAGAGATCTTATGACAAGACCGATGAGGAAACTAACGCGGATGTGGCTGCCCAAGTTAAGGTGCATTTTGCACCAAAAAGCCTGAGCCAAATCCGGTATATAATGAAAAAACCAAAAAGTGGGCTAAGTCCTTTCTTGAGCAACCATCCCAGATATCGATGAATCTGGAATCAGACTATGACCGGGAGATTATTAAGCAAGCACGGAAGAAAAAAATCACAAGTGCAAAAAGCGGGAAGCAAGTTGCCCAGCTCGGAGCACAGAAGAATTAATCGGTCGCCCCGCTCAAAGTCATTTCAGACCTCGACAAGGCCTTCAGAGCTGAAATGGATATGGACATGCAAATAATGGACCCTAGAGCCCGTAATAATGCTGCACTTACGGGAATCACTATATCGCAGGCCAAAGCACTTGCTAACGAAGCAAATATGTCTCTTGGTTAATATTTAGGCTATGAAGATACGCCAGTGGGTCAGATAGTACGGGAGTATATCCAAGGGGAGCCTCTAGTCAGTAATGAGGAGTTCGCGCGTCTATCCACACATATGCGAAATCTGCACGAATGGTACATGTCGCAAGCAGAAAAAAGCATCAGAAAGATTGGTTTCCGGTGGACGTTAGAAAGGAGCATCACTTCAAACCATACTCGATACAGGTTAAAATGACCGAACTGTTTCAGTTATACAACCAGCGCGCCCTCGAAAAATCTATCATTGGTTGCTACTGTCTGTAAGTGATTTATTTCTATAATTAAGTTTGTAGCTCAGCTCGTTCATTGCATTTAATATATTATCCTAACTATATATCCTTTTATATGATGATATTATATTCTGCAGAATGAAGATGCTTGAATGCAAAAGAGCTAGAAGATACGACGTTGGGTTCATTGACCCATATATCGTTAATGAATATACGTTAAAGAATCACCCCAAGGACGTGGAGGAAGACCTGTGCAGGTTCTTAACCTAGAATAATTTTGTTAAGGAAATACTATTTCCTTACAACTTCAAGTGAGTGTTTATATCTTGTACATATTTTATTTTTGCTTACTGGATGAGCTATGCATGTATACTTATGTAAACGTCCGTAGATTCCACTGGATCTTGCTAAACATTCAAGTTGACAACTCCCTAGTTGAAGTCCACGACTCATTAAGTTGGGACCAAGAGCAGTGGAGCGACATGAAAGCAATGATCCATAAGTATTTTCAATCATTATCGCATTATATCGTCCTCTTTCATTCATTTCCTGATATCAAGTAACTAATAACTCCTTTGTTCATTTTCTTTGCCGAGCAGGTGTTGGACACGGTTTACACAGAAAATACCAGATCCATTTAAAGAAGAGTTAACTTATAAAATGGTGAAGAGTTTACAGAGCCATCGAAAACTCATTTATGTGGATACTACGTCTGCGAGTACATCCGCAAGTTGACCAGTGAGCAGAAAGTTGACTCACATTATATTTATGATTTGCGGAAGAAACTAGAGCCAGACCAGCGTATAAGAGCAATTCAAGAGGAGCTGGCGGGATTTATGATGAAGGAAGTCCTTGATGTACATGGAGAGCATTATGCGGATGACGTGGAACTCGATTTGCCTTAGTCATCTCCATGTAGCTGATATGATATATATATTCATCAACGACCATGTAATTTCAAAACATTTCTTCCTTTTGATATGATTGATTATATGTATGCTTGCAAGGGATCGATTAATTATATAAATGCATCGACGTGTAGTGTGTATGTAGTAGCGTATAATATGTATACTGAAATATATGTTTGAATTATAGTGAAACACAAAACAAAAAAGGAACGAAATGGCAAAAAAAAGGAAATACACAATCTCTGCCGCGGCAGAGAAACACACAATTCTCTGGCGCGGCAGGAAACCTTATAGTCCTGGATGATGTTACGGCCCGGGACTAGAGGGTTTCCGCCCCCCGCGGCGCTGAAATAGCCACGTGGCTGTTATCAGTCGCGGGCCGTAGCGAGCCGGGACTAGAGGGGGGCCTCTAGTCCCGTTTTCGCAGTCTCGAACCCAAAACCGGGACTAAAGCCAGTTGTGATCCGAGACTACAGACCTTTTTCCACCACTGATGCTAACGACCACTATCTCGGTGACAGGCCGGTGAGTGTGCCCTAGACCTTTTGATTGTATGGTTGATTCTTTCTTTTTTGTTTAGTTCTTGACTCATTTTGTTCGCTCTGTTTTTTCTTTGCCTATGAGATGATTTGTTCTTAGCCAGTAACAAAAGAACAAGAAACTAATGTTTTCCATGGGCCGTTATTAGTAAAACGATCTTTTTGGTCCTTTACTCTTTTGCTTATATAAATTCTTTTAGAGCACGGGTACTGTTTGTTTCGGTGGGTTCATGGATTTTGAGTCGAAAGACTAGTCGACGACTAGTCCACGAGTCGCATTTGCAAGGTTGACTCAGCCAGTCGACTCGACTCATTTGATGAGTCGATCGAGTCGATCGACTAGTCTTGATTAGTCTCGACTAGTCTAGGTTTGTGAGTCGTCCGACTTAAAAAATCACTCCACATGTCATAATTTTTTCCATTCTTTCCTCCCCTACCTATTTTCCCCCGTGAAACCTAGATCCAGAGACAATTTCCCCGCTCGACCCCAAAAGCCAAAACGCATCTGGGCCTTCTCTCCCTTGGCCGCCGCCTCTGCAAGAACGGGCCAGTGGAAGGCTGCTGGTTCATGGACAAGAGGAAGTCATCGGCCATTGGAAGGAATTGCTCAGGTTTTCCCCAACTCCCCTGTCCCAGCCTTATATTTATATCCTATATTATACATATTAGTATTAAACATGAGTCTTGCTGAGTCGAGACTAGTCTTAACTAGTCTCTGAGTCGCAGCCCCAGAACAGTCGACTCGTCGACTCAAAATCCATGGGTGGGTTTACTAATTAAGTGTACTACTCAGTCGGTACTCTTGAAAAATATCCGATTTAACTATTCATTTAATCATCTTTGGTTTGGATATAGTTTGGTTTGTAGGCCGATGTACTGTTTCTGTGTTTTTTCTGTCTATCCCTTTTGTAGATAATTTTCGACTGCTATCAGTTTTATATGTTGGCCTATTAATGTTTTTTATCCAATTCTTTTTATCACGGAGAGAAGGGTTCAATCAGATAGTCTCTTACCTACGATATACACTATGTATAATGGATATTTGACATACAGTTTCAGATAAAGTATTGACCCTGTTTCATTGGTTAGTTTTAGATTGGGTCAATCTTCTCTTTCAGGCTGTTAAATAATTCTATTTGCTCTTTCTAGAATTAGATGTTTGAGATTCGTCTAGATTCGTATGTATGTAAAATGATTCATAGAATTTATATACTTCAGTGTGCATACTCCAGTAGTCAATAGATGATTAGTAGCTGGTACAGTTGTTCAGAAACTGAACTTCAGAGACATAACTCAGAGTACTGTAGGTGCGTAAATGCAACCTAACCTAAACATTAGCTTCTTTAATCAATAACTTCTTTGACCAAGCGTGAATTATTAGCTTTGTAGATCATCCATATTCTTCTACTTTCATCACGCTGCAAAATATAATTCGGCTAATCGCCAGCTTAAAATAAATGAGCAGCTTCTTGGATCAAGTGCTAATCATCGGCTTAAAAATAAATGAGCACAGAGAACTAGCAATTGAGCACTAACAGATAGAGCACCAGCATCAAAAAATATGGCTCTCAGTTAATCTATAAGAATGGTTGAATCGAAGGAATTTGGGACTTCCATTTGTCTAGCGCTACCTGAATTTAAGAGCAATAGAGAAAGTAATTTGAGACTGTATGCAGAGCTAAATGAGACTAAATTTTTGACAAATATGTCTAGAACAAACATGTCTAGGAATATGAATAGCAAGCCCTCTGAAGACTGATTGTGGGTTTGGTGTATGTAGTTACAACATGGTTATTTTCTCATGACTTGGTAGAAAACAAGGCTTATTTGTTGTAAGCAGTAAGAGATGGGGACTACTTTAAACCATTAGTTATTGTTCCATTTGGTAACGAAACGTGAGCATCATGGAGTGCACAAAATTAATGAGAGGTAAATTGGAAGCACCACATTAGTGGATTGTACAGAAGTATTCAGATTGCCAAAAACAGAAATACTGAACCCAAGCTGTCACCCTTAAACACAGACAGACTGTCAAGGATTTTAGAATTTTTCATATGATGATTGTTAAAAGTGCTATAATCCAATGGAACAAGGGAAGTAATTTCATTGTGGGATATAACTGAGAGTTCTCTATTTATTGGTTTTCTTGCCATCACTCTAGTCGCACATGAATGCTTCTTTCGCATCTTGATGTTCTTGGTCTACCTGGTACGAGTAGTCTACTTAGCAATGATAGCTCATATATCAAGCTCAGTTTTTTCTCCCTGCTAAGACTGTGCACGTAGGAATAATGCATGAAACGTACTAGGAACACAAGCTTGCCATGACTTCAGAATAGTCTGCTAGCATCTTATTTTGCATTAGTCTTCAGAATTAGTTGTTCAGCTGACTTGAATGACACGGTTCAGGTTAATGAACTTTTCTGAGAGCTCCATCTAAACCTGATAAGCGTACGACAGTAAAGTGGAAATTCGAAAAAGGGTAGGGTGTAATCTTCTTACTGAATTTGCGGGGGAGATAGACGCAAGAACTGATCCGAGAGTTAGGAGTGAGTACATATTAGAGATTGTGGTATATAGCATAACAAAACTTTAATGCAACATTTAATTTGTAATTTAGGAGTAATGTTTAAGACCAAACTAATGGTGCAAAAGATGGATGTATAAAGTTAATGCTCTGCAATTTTGTGCAGCACAAGGGTTGTATAGGCGCATTTAGATGTTTAGCAGTTGGATTAGTAACCTTGCACCCTTTTATTTTAGGCGTCGATAATATTCATGGGTTCTTCTGTTGTTCTATTGTTTTATGTCTTGGTCGTGATATGAATCTTTTTCATTGCAACCCTATAGACTATCTTATGTCTGTATACCTTAAGATTAAAGGTAGAACAAATGTTTGAAACCATCATGTGCTTCATTACCGTGTATATTGTGGACAAACCATTTGTTACTTCCATGTTTTGTTGTTGTTTGTTCCACCCTTTTACTTTCTTTCAAAAAGAGAGCACTTATGTCTTATTGTTTTCGCAGGCGATACATCACGTGATATGATAGCACAGCTTGGCCTATGTGCCTAGGACGAGGGCCTCTATAGCCCAGGGAAAATAATTTGATGAGATATAATTTGCCAGCCAGGGAAAATCCGTTTGAATTTAAGCTCAGGAAAACTTGTGGTGCACCACGTCGGTCCGAAGTAGATGCATGGGAGATCCTGGGGAAAACTGATCCAGGAGATTATGCTGGATGATGTAAATTACCGTTTGTGCAATGTGGCATGTAGCCAGTTTGCAGAGATGCATCGCATTGCTGGAGGGGCGACTTTGGTGGGAGATTTTGCTTGAGAGAGGGAAAGCATTGTTGTTCAATCACTTCATGAAGTGATGAGCAAGCTTTCATACATCTTTGTTCGATATGATGATGTACTTTCCTTCTTAGCAGTTAAAGGTGTTGATCCTGATAGCCCGGTGTCTGGACGGCAAGAGGAGCTTGCTAGGGAGCTGGTTAGCTTAGCGCATGCCCATGTTTCAAGTATGGGTGGTGTGGACTAAAAGGTACAAACAGTTGCCATCTATTTCCTGTATTTTTGTTGGTCTTTTCCTCCTTAGGTTCAGCAGGTCAGCAATTCCTGATTGTATTTATGTTGTTGTTTCAGGAGCGGTGGTGGTAGCTCTCACACGAGGTGGTAGTAGGTGGTGGTGGTGTTCATGGGAGTTGTTTTTTCCGTATGCGCATGTGGTTGTATTTGTTCTATGGAAGGGCGAAGATGTTTTTTGTGGTGTGGAGGTGGCTGGTGATACGCTCGGAAACGTATCTGTAATTTTTTATGCTCCATGCTTGTTTAGTATCTACTTTGCTTTGCTTTATCTACACTTTGAGGTGTTATATATATTTTTCTGGAATTAACTTATTAACAAGATGACACAGTGTCTGTTGTCTGTTTTCTTCTGTTTTTTGGTTCCAGAAAGGCAGAAAATCAATATTCTCGGAATTGGACGAGACAAAATCCAAAGTCAATATTTTACCATGGGCGTCACGAAGCCATAAGGGAAGACGGAGAGGTGTCATAGGGCCACCACACCCCCCAGGCATGGGCTAGGGTGGACCCGCGTCTGGGCAGGGTGTGGCCCCTTCGGCCGCCTCCCAGCCTCGCCTCTTCGCCTATAAGAAGCCCCGATGCAGAAACCCTAAGGAATCCATCATACTTCCAGAAAAACCTCCGTAGCGCCGCTGCCATCGAAAGGGAGATTCAGGGGACACAGCGTCTCTGTTCGGCACCCTGCCGAGACGGGGAAGTGCCCCCGGAGCCATCTCCATCGATCTCCATTACCATCTTCATCACCGTTTCTTATTCCCATGATGAGGAGGGAGTAGTTCTCCCTCAAGGCTAAGGACTCTACCGATAGCTATGTGTTCATATCTCTCTCTATGCATGGTTATATTGTGATCATCAGCTTTGTAATCAAGTAGATCTATCTTGCTACTCAAGTGCTTTAATAGATCTCTGCTCTCCCCATGTGTGTGAAAGTGACAGCGTGCACGTCACGGTGGCACTTAGGTTTGAGTCTACATAAATACTCTTTGTACTTTAATAGATCTATGCTTTTCCCCACGTGTGTGAAAGTGACAGCGTGCATACCGTGTGTAGCACTTTGGCTAGATTGAATATTTGTTATGAGTTATCTTTGGAGTTGGATTTCTCTATGAAATTGTGGTGTTTGTTGGAACCATCTAGCGCTCAAGGTGACAGTGTGGGGTTATCTGGATTGGGGAAGGCGGACTTTGAGGAGTG
The DNA here is from genome assembly GCA_916181665.1 of Avena sativa. Taxonomy (NCBI): domain Eukaryota; kingdom Viridiplantae; phylum Streptophyta; class Magnoliopsida; order Poales; family Poaceae; genus Avena; species Avena sativa. The sequence continues at coordinate 318,458,952 of OV702281.1, forward strand.
CTGTTATAGCCCTACCAATAATTAGAGTGTCCAACCGAAGAGTAGTTAAGAGTAGAATCATGAAGAGATGATATTTATATGAGAGAGTGTTCACTAGTGAAAGTATGATACCTAGGCCTTGTTTCTAAACAATTAAACACCGTTTGCATCTAGATCTGTTGCATGTTTGCTTGCTTTAGTCTTTACCTCACCGTCAAGCTATTTTTTGGCACCGTTACTACTTGTATTTCACTATCTCTTCGCCGAACTAGTGCACCTATACACCTAACAAGTGTACTGGGTGTGTTGGGGACACAAGAGATTACTTGTATCTTGATTGCAGGATTGCTTGAGAGGGAATACCTTTGACCACTTCCTCCCCAAGTTCGATAAACCTTGGGTAATCGACTTAAGGGAAACTTGCTGCTGTTCTACAAACCTCTGCACTTGGAGGTCCAACAACTTTCTACAAGAATAGAAGTGTGTAGACATCAAGATCTTTTCTGGCGCCGTTGCCGGGGAATAAAGAAGAACAATCTCCCTCGTTAACAAAGCGCTATCAAAAGTATTTTCTGGCGCCGTTGCCGGGGAGGTAAGGTAAACGGTACTCACATCCTCCGGTGTGAGTGCTCGAAGTTATTTCCTTTAGATTCTGCAGTTTTGTCTTTTTGTTTCTTGTTTTCACTAGTTAGGCTTAATGGAAAACAACAACAAAATTAGAGAGCTTTATAGTGTTTATCTTGAGCTAGGACATGAAGTGTTTGAAGAGAAAATTAAAAATCCTATGGAACTTTATTTGCATTCTAATAGCAATGTTATTATTATGAATTCTTTGGACACCATTGTTGCTAATGCTATGGAAAATTCTAAGCTTGGGGAAGCTAGTTTTGATGAAAATGATCTTTTTAGTCCCCCAGCTTTGGAAGATAGCTATTGTGTTGCTTATGATGATACCAAACCTCCAATATATGATGATTACAATGATGAATATGATATTTTCAATCCACCTACTATTGAGGAGCAAATTTATTGTGATTACAATATGCCTCCTATATTTGATGATAATGGTGATGAGAATGATAGTGATAGCTATTTTGTTGAATTTGCTCCCACTCTGATTAATAAGAGTGACTATGCTTATGTGGAGAGTAATGATTATTTTATGCATGTGGCTCATGATAAGAATGTTTTATGTGATGGTTATATTGTTAATTTTTTTCATGTTGCTACTGAAAGTTATTATGAGAGAGGGAAACATGGTTTTATGCATCTCAATAATATTAAGGTTTCCCTCTTTATGTTCAAAGTCTTGAAGTTGCACTTGTTTTGCTTTCCTATGCTTGGTGCTTTGTGCTTTAATGACTTGTTTCTTTACAAGATTCATATGCATAGGAAGTGGGTTAGACTTAAATGTGTTTTGAATTTGGTTATTGATGCTCTCTTTTACTTCAATTCATATTCCTTATGTTAGCATCTTCTCAAACTATCAAGCCTAACTTAAAGGCGTTAAAGAAAAGTACTTGTTGGGAGATAACCCAAGAGTTTTCTTGAGTCTTGGAAGTTATTACTTCTATAATGACCTCTCCTTATCCTTTTTGTTTGTTTTTTTGTGCCAGGAATGACCTCTAATGAGAGGGAAGTAAGATTTGGGGAGTTGCTGTCTCGAAACAGATTTCTGTCCTCCACCATAAAAATTCGTAAGGAATCTCTGTAAGTCGTATTGAGCTTAACATTTACGAATAAATCCCCCAGTATGTTAGGTAACTTTTTTTAGTTCAACACTTTTTGATTTGAGCAACAGAAGGTCTTCGAAAAAATCGGTTTCTACCTGCTGGTCTGTTTTGATAGATTTCTGCCATTATTTGCATTTGCTTCTTATTGATTCCTGTTTGGGTTCTTTTTGGGAAATTGAGCTTTTTGAAGGAGTTGCTACAGTAGCTTGTGTTTTTAGTGAAAGTTTTGCTGTTCTAAATCTAAACCCAAAGGTCTATTATCTTTTGAATACACTAATGTTGCTAATGAAGATTGTGTGAAGTTTTGTATGAAGAAAAAATTTCAGGTGTAGGGAAAGAATGATGTAATGAGATGAAGAATGGACAAAAGCTCAAGATTGGGGATGCCACCCCATGTCACCCCAAGAAATATTCAAGAGGTACAAGCGTCAAAGCTTGGGGATGCCCAAGGCATCCCCTTCTTCATCAATAAAAATCTCAGGTCTTTCTAGACACTCCGTTTTTATTGTTTCATGCACAGTTTGGTTGTTCTTGGAGCGTCTTAGTTTTCATTTTTGGTTTTTGTTTGCTTAGTTTGCTTGAGTAAGTTGGTTGGTTACACCACACTTCTTTTGGAGAGAGGCACACTCTGTTTCCATTGCCTAGAACACTCTAGTTTTCACTCTTATTGTTTTGTGAGTGTTCACTTTTGCTAGCACTACGTTCAGCCTTAGTTTTCTTGTGCTTTCATCTTAGAACTTTCTAGTTCTTCTTTGTGGATTTGTGAGACAAGCTCACTGATCTTTATTGATTATTATCTTTGTGAGTTGTTTCAAATAAGCTGTTTGGTGTTAGAAAAGAGTAGAAAGTTTCATGCTTATAGTGGTACAAAAGGGAGCTTGTTTTGACTGTGGCTTAGACTTTATCATGTCATGATAGATCTTGTTTTGACCTTATGCTTAGTGATTATTGATGTAGCATGACTTGTTTCAAACAATTAGGATTGCTTAATGTGCCTTGAAGGAATCATGCGTTGTTTTAGCATACAAAAGCATAGTATTGCGGTATTCTCCTTTGATGCTTTGTTTGGGTTGAATTGGCACATTCTCACACCATGTTAAAACTATGAACAAGTCACAATAGCCTCTATGATCATTTAGTCCTTGACTTGTAGTACCACTCTATGCTTTGATTAGTAATGTTTTGTTGATCTGAATGATTATGGCCATTATTGCTCTCTTAGTTGGTTGCTCCCAGTCTTTTGCTAGCCTCCACTTGTATGATTAAGCTCTACTCATGCTTCCAACTCCCGAGAAACCAAGTTATTCCAAAGTGTCCACTATAAATTCCTATGCATGGTGTGTTACACCATTCCAAGTATATTCTTGTGTTCAGCTATCTTCCAATTAAAAAGTATTTTGTCATGTGAAAACTTAGTGATTAAAGCCCTCACAAACTTGATGGCACACTTTATATTCTTTGCCCCTAATAAACTTGAACAATTGTGTCATCTATGGTGTATATGCTTGCACTTATATGTTGGAATTAGCAGAACCGTGCTATCATGGGGAACGTTTTCAACATTGCACTTATACTTTGTACTTAGTTGATATCATGATCTTTTGTCTATGGATGTCACCGGTGTGAAATAAAGAGGGAACTTGTAAGTCCATGGAGTATGTATTTTTGTGTTAGAGAAACGCCTAGGCCGCTAGCCTAAGCCATTCCTAATCATGGTGGAAACTTGAAGCATCACCATAGTGAGCTATCTATAAAGCATCCTCAATAAAAATCTATGCATATAGTAAATAAAAAGATCGCTGAGATGCTCATTGTCTGCTTGCCTTGTCATTTTGGTTATGGGATAGCTCATGTACCATGTGCAAGGGGTACCCCGTTGGTAGTTCTCTATGATACGCATGTACTTACAATGACAAGAACTTACAGGTGACTGAAGTTGAGTAGCATGAGGTGTGGCCATCGTATTCAAGGGACTTGAGATTGCCAACTTATACTTTGTCAAGCATATACTCCATAGTTTGTTCACTTTAACCTTAACCACTTCAAGATGCTTATGATAGGGGCAATGAGGGATGAAAGCTAACAAGTACCATAATTTTTGGAAGCTCTTTTTGAAACTTGAAATCTCTACTTCCCTTTGTGAAGGGCTTTTCTTCCACCATCATATTGAGTCTCCACCTTATACCTTTTAGGCACCATTAAGAGAGCATAGTTGTCATTCTATGTGTAGTGTCCCAAAGCTTCTTGATTGATGCATATTGTGATATTACTTGTTCTTGTGCTATTTTTTCTAGTCACCCTTGTGAACTTTGAAGGTGTCCTATGCATCTATTTGCTACTCTATGAGGGACAAGCTGAATGCCACTATGCTATGTTTTCTATATGTGAAACAAACAAAAGTCTTTCAATGCATTGTTATTCAAGATCTTTGTTTGTAACCTTTCATGTTGCATGCATAGTTACTATGTCTTATTGTTAGAACTCCATCTTTCATGCTCATGTTTAGAGTTCTCTGATCCCATCTTTCAATGCTTGCAAATGGTTTGATCTTGGTTTTGATGGTGCATGTCACCTAAAAAATTATTCTTTTATCACTTACCTACTCGAGGACGAGCAGAAGTTAAGCTTGGGGATGCTTAATACGTCAGAAACGTATCTATCATTTTTGATGCTCCATGCTTGTTTAGTATATACTTTTCTTTGCTTTGTCTACACTTTGAGGTGTTTTTATATCTTTTATGGAACTAACCTATTAACAAGCTGCGACAGTGCCAATTGCATGTTTTCTTCTATTTTTTGGTTCCAGAAAGGCAGAAAATCAATATTTCCGGAATTGGACGGGACAAAAGCCAAAGTCAATATTTTACTATGGGCGTCACGAAGCCAGCAGGGGAGACGGAGAGGTGCCATAGGGCCACCACACCCCCATAGGTGTGGTCTAGGGTGGACCCGTGCCTGGGCAGGGTGTGGCCCCTCCGGCCGCCTCCGAGCCTTACCTCTGTGCCTATAAGAAGCCCCTGATGCAGAAACCCTAGGGAATCCATCATACTTCCAGAAAAACCTCTATAGCGTCGCCACCACCGAAAGGGAGATTCGGGGGACAGAAAGTCTCTGTTCTGGCACCCTGCTGGGACGGGAAAGTGCCCCCGGAGCCATCTCCATCGATCTCCATCACCATCTTCATCACCGTTGCTGATTCCCATATGAGGAGGGAGTAGTTCTCCCTCGAGGCTAAGGGCTTTACCGGTAGCTATGTGTTCATCTCTCTCTCTATGCATGATTATATTGTGATCATGAGCTTTGTAATCAAGTAGATCTATCTTGCTACTTAAGTGCTTTAATAGATCTCTCCTCTCCCCATGTGTGTGAAAGTGACAGTGTGCACGCCATGGTGGCACTTAGGTTTGAGTCTACATAAATAATATTTGTGATTTAATAGATCTATGCTTTTCCACACGTGTGTGAAAGTGACAGCGTGCATACCGTGTGTGGCACTTTGGCTAGATTGAATATTTGTTATGCGTTATATTTGGAGTTGGATATCTCTATTAAATTGTGGTGTTTGTTGAAACCATCTAGCGCTCAAGGTGACAGTGTGGGGTTATCTAGATTGGGGAAGGCGGACTTTGAGGAGTTCTGTTATAGCCCTACTGATGATTAGAGTGTCCAACCAGAGAGTAGTTAAGAGTAGTATCATGAAGAAAAGATATTTATATGAGAGAGTGTTCACTAGTGAAAGTATGATCCCAAGGCCTTGTTTCTAAATATTGAAACACCGTTTGCATCTAGATATGTTGCATGTTTGCTTGCTTTAGTCTTTACCTCACCGTCAAGCTATTTTTTGGCACCGTTACCACTTGTATTTCACTATATCTTCGCCGAACTAGTGCACCTATACATCTGACAAGTGTACTGGGTGTGTTGGGGACACAAGAAACTTCTTGTATCTTGATTGAAGGATTGCTTGAGAGGGAATACCTTTGACCACTTCCTCCCTGAGTTCGATAAACCTTGGGTAATCCACTTAAGGGAAACTTGATGCTGTTCTACAAACCTATGCACTTGGAGGCCGAACAATTGTCTACAAGAATAGAAGCGTGTAGACATCAGCTTGTCGACCCTTGCATCTTGTGTTTACGAGTTGGTTGTTAGTTTTATCTTTTGGGCCCTGTCGTTATGTTCAAAGTTTTGTCTTGCCTTTGTCATCGTCGTGTCTGTATGAACGAGAAAAAATGTTCTGTGTGTTTTGTTGAGTATGTTTCAATGGAAAAAATTATCTAATATAGGTCTTATTCGTTATCTATTGTATCAGTAGAGATTGGTTCATATGTACCACCAATTTATACTTTAGACTTGCGTTTGAAACCTTGGATATTCCTGGGCCGACATCGCCAACAACCCTTGTGAACATCACCTGGACGCAAGTGGAGGTTCTACCCATACAAACAGTGGCGGAGCCAGGATTGGAGCGAGCCCCGGGCCAAAAACTAAAAACTGAGCGTAAAACAATATACTAAAAGAACTCTTGTAATACCGTCAAAATATTGGTACGATAGCAAAAAATAACATATATTTTCAAATCCATCATTAACGATTGAAGAACGCGCATATGAGATGGCAAAAAATTAGAATTAGTAGTACAGAATACAAGAGATAGTACCAAATCACTGGTTTAGTTCATATGAGCCTCTCATAACCTCATCATTAGTAGAAGTAAGAACAACTACCTTCAAGAAAGCAAGAATATTTCATAAGAAAAGGCATTAACATGAAATGAAATAGTCAATCATTGATACAAATATTTCACAACTCGGTCTTGATAATGTTTATAGCGGAGAAATCTCTCTCCACTAATGTTGTTGCAACCAGTCAAATCAATGTTAACTCAATAAGGAGCTTCTTTGGCTTGAGCATTTTCATTTGCATTTGTTGATTGGTTCGGTTTTGAGATTGATGGATAAAACCTCTTCATGTTGTGCCACTGCAATAATAAACTAATTACAAACAAATAAATCTAACTATCAAAATTCCAATTAATTATCAGCTGTGGTTATCAGTGTATCATTTCAATTGCTAATGAAATTTATGTATCTGAAATCGGAATTCCAATTAGCGCTTGCAGACTTGTAGTGTGCAGCCAAGCTGAGCAATCCGGGAGCTGAGTAGGCAGAGGCGCAGAGCAACAGGAGGACTGCAGGAGGACCGAGCATGGGCACGACAGTAGCAGGAACCGGAGATCGGCGGCGCTCCGGCCGCGGCGATTGCCGGCGAACATCAGGAGCAGGGACGCAGGGTTGTAGCCTGGCAGGGTCGGGACTTATGGGACAGGGGGATTCGTCAAGCCGGGGAGAAAGGGAATCTAGGGGATTGACGGACGGGCGGGCGACATACATGTTGCTGGCCGCCCACGTCGCTACGTCGGAGTCGCCATTTCCTAACTGTAGCGAGAGACGCGCTGCGACGCTATACGTGTGGAACGATGGTTTCCTCGCAAGATGCAAGTCAGGTCGAGAGAGCCACGACCAGTCCTGGGCTGCGCCCCGGGCCAAAATTGGTTTTTCTTAGATGGTAAGGAGGATGTTGCGCTGTGCCCCAGGCCGTGGCCCAGGTTTCCCCGGGCCTGGATCCACCTCTGCATAAAAATATCGAGTGTTGTTTCAATGACGACATCAAAAAAGACGAATCCGCTGGCTACGGATCCAAGCGACAAAAAGGAAAGAAAAATTCTGAGAAAGGCAAGGAGTCTAAGGAAGATTTTGACATGGAATAAAAGTACGCCGCACAGCCCAAGTCAGATGAAAAGAAGGATTATCCCACAAAGAAAGACGTATACGTCTGCTTCCTTGGGACTCAGCCGGATAAGGTTAAAAAAGCGGTTCGCCGTGAGCTCAATGACACGGTTCCGGCTGTTCCCCAATTTTTGGATTGGTCGGATGTAACCTTCACCTTTGACCGCACAGATCACCCAAGGAAAACACATCGTCGCGGAAAGTACCCTCTAGTCTTCAATACTCTTATTGATGGATATGAGTTTTCTAAAATTCTCATGGACGGTGGTAGCAACATCAACATCCACTACATCGAAACGCTTCACCGCATGAAGATCCACGAGAGCCAATTGAGTTAAGCAATGTAACTTTTCATGGCATTGTACCAGGGAGACAGGCGGATTCTCTGGGTGAGATCACACGAGACGTAACATTTGGAACCCGAGATAACTATCGAGGTGGTACCGTTCAAAAGTGCTTACCATGCCATCTTCGGGCGTCTAGCTTACTGGGCGTTCATGACCCGTCCCTGTTACATTTACAACATGATAAAACTTCCAGGTCCAAAGGGCGTCATCACCATCCGGGGAAATCCGAAGAAAGCGCGAGACTGCGAGGAAGGATCTGCCGCCTTTGCTGAAGCCGTGCTGCACGCGCAGGAGTACCAGGAGATCAAGAAGACCATCGACCCATCTGAGATGCCCACCACGAAGAACGAGGTGCTGAAGCCAAGCATGCAGTTCAAGGCATCGGAAGAGTCGAAGAAGAAGTCGCTGTGGGAAGACGATCCCTCCAAGACGATGAACATAGGGGTAGGCTTATACCACGCATAGAAAAGTGCGCTCGTCGAGTTCCTCAAAGCTAATAGTGATATCTTCGCATGGCATCCTTCTGACATGTACCTAGGGAACTTGCCGAGCACTCTCTTAATGTGTACCCTAACGCTAAACCCATAAAATAGTACTTACGACGGTTTGGTGATGAGAAGCGCAAAGCTATATCTAAGGAATTAACCCGACTAGAATTAGCCGGATTTATCGCAGAGGTCATCCACGTTGATTGGGTGGCAGATCCTGTACTCGTCCCTAAAAAGGACACTATTGATTTAAGGATGTGCATTGATTATTCTGCCTTCAACAAGGCTTTCCCTAAAGATCCGTTCCCTTTGCCCAAAATTGATCAAGTTATCAACTCAATGGCAGGATCAGAATTACTCTATTTTCTAGATGCATGTTCCAGATATCACCAAATACCGATGAAAGAATCGGATCAACTAAATACGTCTTTCGTCACACCTTTCGGAACCTTCTGCTACAAAACTATGCCTTTTGGATTAAAGAACGCAGGAGCAACATATCAACGCATAATGCACCGTTGCCTTAACGATCAAATCGGACGCAACATCCATATATACGTAGATGATATAGCAGTGATGTCCAAAAATAAGGAAACACTTATTTCTGACTTGGAGGAAACATTTGCTAGCCTACAAAAATTTAACATAATGCTAAATCCTAAGAAGTGTTTCTTTGGAATTCCAGCCGGAAAATTATTAGGTTTCATCGTGTCTGAAAGAGGCATAGAGGTGAACTGGGAAAAAATCAAGGCTATACTCAACATTACTAGGCTGACTCGCCTGAAGGACATACAACGTCTCACTGGTTGCATTACAGCAATGAGTTGGTTCGTCAGCCAACTCGGAGAAAGAGCCGCACCTTTATACAAACTCTTGAAGAAAACCGACAAATTTATCTGGACCCAGGAAGCAAACCCTGCTCTACAAAGTTTGAAAGATCTACTTTCGAATCCACCAATTCTCGCGGCACCAGAGCCACGGGAACCTATGCTACTTTACATCGCAGCGACTTATAAAGTCATAAGTATGGTAACATCAGTGGAGCGCGAGGAAGAAGGCTATGAGAATAAGGTGCAGCGTCCAACATACTACATGAGTGAGGTCCTGACAGATTCAAAACAACGGTATCCACACTGTCAAAAACTAGCTTATGGAGTGTTCTTCGCCTCCAAAAAGTTACAACATTACTTTCAAGAGCACAAGATCACAATGGTGATTATTGCTCCCCTGCGAGATATAATCAACAACCGCGATGCCAAAGGACGTGTCGCAAAATGGGGAATAGATCTTGCAGCTTTCGACATCGAGTACAAGCCATGGAAAGCAATCAAATCCCAAATACTTTCCGATTTCGTCACTGATTGGACAAAGACAGCAGAAAATACAAGTCCTCCAGACTCGTAATTTTGGACCCTACATTTTGACGGGTCAAAAGCATTAGGGGGCTCGGGGGCTGGTGTGGTGCTCAAGTCACCCCAAGGAGACAAGTTATTCTATGTGTTACAGATACACTTTGCGGAAACCAATAATATTGTCGAGTATGAAGCACTGTTACATGGAATACGCATGGACAAAAATACTGGCGTTACTAGACTCATGTGTTACGGAGACTCGGATTTAGTTGCTCAGCAAGTATCTGATATCTGCAACGCAAACAAGCACATGGAAGCCTACAAAGCTATTGTGGATGAATTATCTAAATCACTTGAGGGTTTTGAGGTTCAACACATCCCTCGAGCAGAAAATAAGGAAGAAGATGCTTTATCAAGGATAGGCTCTACGCGAAAACAAATGGCGCTTTTCTAGATCACCTAAAACTCCCCTCCATCACAGGAGTCGATGAGGACTACTCGAGTAAATCTGACTCACCTTTACTAGAAGTTCTAGCTGTAATCCCCAGCTGGACAAAACCCTATCTGGATTTCCTGATAGACAGAAAATTACCCGAAGACGAAGTTCTGGGCCGACAGATCGTCTGACGAGCCAAAGCCTATACGATAATAAATGGTGAGATCTACAAACAGAGTGTTTCTAGGGTTTTCCAGCGTTGTGTTTCTCTGGAAGAAGGAGTGGAAATCTTACGAGGAATCCACGAAGGTGAGTGTGGTCACCACGCTGCAGCCAAATCTTTAGTGGCAAAAGCTTTTAGACATGGATTCTTTTGGCTCACAGCTAAGGCATATGCCGAAAAACTAGTCAAAACGTGCAGAGGCTGCCAAAAGTACGCCCATCAAGCACACGTTCTGGCTGGTCAGCTGAAAACAATCCCTATTACATGGCCATTTGCGGTCTGGGGGCTTGATATGGTAGGACCGTTTCGTACGGCAAAGTGTGGATTTACTCACCTACTAGTGGGTGTATAAATTTACCAAATGGATTGAGGCTAAAACTGTAATAAATTGCGATGGAGCCACAACTAGAAAGTTCGTCGTGGACATAATAATCAGATTTGGATATCCGCATAGTATTATTACTGATAACGGGAGCAACTTTTTCATGGGAGAATTGGCTGAATTCTGCGAAGAACAAGGGATCCTACTTGATATTGCATAAGTCGCACATCCACAAGCTAAAGGACAAGTCGAAAGAGGAAACGGTCTTATTTTACAAGAACTTCGACCTCATCTCGAGGCACCACTTCGTCGTGCTGCGGGGGCTTGGACAGAAGAATTAACGTTTGTGATATGGAGCTTACGTACAACTCCTACTCATTTCTTCTTAGTCTACGGTGCAGAAGAAGTTCTTTCAAGTGATTTAATTTATTAGTCTCCTCGAGTGAAAGCGTATATCAAAGAAGATGTAAAAGTTTCTCAACAAAATGATCTCGACATAGTCGAAGAAGTTCGCGTCATTGCTGAGAAGAGATGTACATCCTATCAACAGAAGTTACGCAAGTATCATAGTCGGAGAGTGCAAAACCGTTCTTTCAAGAAAGGCGATTTAGTTCTCTGACTCGTGAAAAAGAGAAAGCAGAAACTTTCCCTAATTTGGGAATGACCGCTTATGAGCAGCAGAGTTCTGCATAACGGGTCATATTATCTAACCAATATGATACCAATCAAGGAAAGACCGGATACTCGAAAGAGAAAAAGAGCTAGCGGTAGTAAAGATCCGGATGAATTAGACCGTCCATGGAACATTGCAGAGCTACGTCCCTTCTATTCTTTCCTTGTAATCATATACGTACATGTTCAAAGAGAAATAAAGTATTGGTTTCCTCGTATATTATTTTTAAGAAGTTTTTTTCCATCTCATTTCCAAAAGAGCATGTCGTTTTCAAAAATCCTAGGATGCTTGAAAGTACTTTATGCTTATGTTCGTTCTGGTTATGATTTTTGAATATCTAAAAGAAATGTTACCTTAGGGTGTAAATCTAATTTTGTTTTTATACTTTGGTTTTTTATCTGATTGTTTAGACGCGGGCATATTCCAAGTAATGAATTGTTGGTACTAGAAGCGAGCTCTGTTTTCGAGTTTAAGCTGGTTTAGAAATTGCGCTACGTTGACTCGACATAGTTTTCGTGCTAAAGGTTGGCCGGCTCATGAAAGGGACGAGGCAGAGAGCCAGATAAAACTAAAAGTGTAAACACACAGTGCTTAAGAAATTTCGAGCACACAAATAAAAATATATAGAAAAAATGCTAAGTAGTAAAGCATCAGTTCTTACATACCAGCACACATTTAAACAAAATATTCTTCCCATCATTACATGCCAATTAAAAAGTTCAGGATAATGCACCAAGATGTTTATGCTACAGATTCAGGCGGTGGTGATGGAGACCTTGGAGCGCTGTTGTCGACATCATCGCCACCATGCTCTGGAGACTCGGAAGCTTCTTCATCATCAACGAGGCTATCTTCCGGCTCCTGGGGCGAGGGAGGCACATCGACATATTGGCGTCGTGTAGCTCGTCATCTCCGCCACGCGACAAGCATAGCCCGCACAAGATGCTTGGATGGCCTTGATGTCTTGCGGGTTACCCTCATCGCCCTCGTCGACGATGCCCTTGGTGACGTGCTAGATCTCCATGTCACTGTGGTGGCTCATAACCATAGTGAGGGCGGTCTATGCAGCAGTCCGAGCGTAGGAAATCTTCCAATCCTCGATGAGCTTCGAAATCTCCTTCACTCTGTCCCTTACCTCGATCACTAGCACTTTGTGCAAGTTGGAAAGTCTGACCGACTCGCCAGCCTCTTCAAGAGTCTGGCGGAAGATGAAAAGAACATCTCCAACAAGTTTTATGCGCTCCAGGCCAGGTTCAGAGTAAGAGGAGTCGAAAAGATGTAGAGGATCTAGGAAAGAACCAAAACTAAAATCTAATTCAAAGAAAGTCGAAAATCATGGGAAGAATGAAAGTCGGAAATCTTACCTAGCTCAAAGTGGTTCCACTGAGCACGCTCCTCTTGGAGACTCTTCAGCTCTTCTTTTGTGGCCTGGGCTAGATCTTGATGGCTCTCGAAATCCTTCTTAAGATCATCAAGTTGTTTATCTCGGAGGGCCAACAGCTTCTCGAGCCTCTCAGTCTCCATATTGCTTGATTCTAGGACGGCGTTCACAGATTTCTCCAATTCATTTTTCAGCTTCTCAAGCTCGTCCCGGAGTTCAACATTTTCTATTTTTAAGACCTTGAAGTTCTTGGCCTCCTCCACCATCTTGATGGATTAACTCAGCAATTCTTCAAAGGAAAAATTATTTGTCGGCTAAAAAGTTTGACTATGACAAATACTATGGTTAATACTAAGGTTAGATCTTGATGGATTCTCAGCCTCCAAAACCCTAGGAGCTAGGCTAATATCTGATATTAAAGATCAGATCAAGTTATTTGTAAGAGAGTTGAGAGTCTAGTTTTAAGTTTTTTGCCTTATGGGTTTAGGAAATCCTAAACTCATGTACATAATGTAACACTATTCTGATTTTTTAATTTAAGATCAGTAGGAGACTCTCCTGCTATAAATTCCTCAAAAAAATGTCGGAAAAGATTACCTTCTGCCTCATCCTTCTTACCCTGCAGCTTGGAGTTCTCAAGACACAAACCCTTAATTTCTTTGTGCTTGTTGCAAATATTCTTGAGCAAATCCTGGTTGCAAGATGTAACTTTCTATAAGTTAAAGACAGAATAAACATCAGACGACTACTAAGACTCGGGCTACAACTTTAACTAAGTCAAAATCCAGTGCGAGCCTTGGGGGCTACACTATATCATTCTTTTGCATCCTTTAAAGTATCAACTTGGATCTTATGCTATGATCTTTATCCGACTTTATGCTTGGGGCTAGAGGGTATGATAATAAATACTGCAAATGAGATTCAGAAAACTTACAATGTGCTCTAGGTGCAGATTTTTGAATCCGAATTTCATGTTTTGAAACACTTTCTCGGCAAGGGAGAGGGGAGCAATGCTTGTCGCTGGAAGTTCACCAGATTCGATCTTTTTATCCCGGACCAAAATTTGGTCCAAGAGGCTCACTACTTTGACATCCTCTGTCTCCTGGCTCGCTGCCTCTGGAGTAAGGACTTGCTTCTCGAGGCTAGATTGCGCTATCTTGAGAATCTCCTCCTTTGCTTCAGGCCGGAGGCAGCAAAGCCGGCCATTTTATCGATCTTCCCTGGCAACATTTCCATGGGATCATTACCCTTGGCGGGTTCAACCTTGTCAGTTTCATAGGTACCAGCGGTAACCAGTGTAGGGGTTCTTAGCATGGAAAACAAAAAAATTCTACCGCATGACAACACACAAGCCAAGATCTATCTACTAGAATGTTGTAACAAGTCGATTAGAGTACTCACCCTTGAATATTCCAAAGCGGTTAACGAGAGTAGATTCTCGTGGGTGATGTAGTTGTACACTTGCCGATCACAAGATCGCGTAGACGATCCTTCCGGCGCTGTGTTCCGGCAGCAACTTGGTGTGGCGGTGACGCAAGGCGGCGGCGGCTGGCGGCGCGTGACGGCGGTGTGGGGAGGGGCTGGTTGTGGTGTGTCTTGGGGGGCACCCCTCCCCTCTATTTATGAGAGGGAGGGGTATCTTGGGAGAGGGGAGTTTGAATCCTTCCCCAACTCCCTCTCCTTCTACGCTTGTGGTGGAGGGAGAGAAGGATTCTCTCCTTCCTCCACCAGGAAACATTGTCCGAGTTTGACTTTTCAAACTTTCCTTTTGACTTTCAATTTGGAGTTTATTTTCTTTCTTTCAAACACCCAACAAGTTACCTAGGACATGATGCAATCATTCCACTTAGTCATGAAACATTCATGCACCCTTCCCCTTCAACTACAAGAAATCTGGCTATATATGACCCTCCATTTTCGTCACAGAATCGTCATAGTAGTCCGTTTATGACGATTTTAAGATCGTCGAAAGCTGAGCGTCGCAAATGAACTATAACGACGATTTTGGTAAAATCGTCATAAGCGTCTATGACGATATTGAATCGTCATAACCTCTATGACGATCCAATATCGTCACGGGCCATCTAGCCACGCCAAGTCAGATCCTACGTGGCCGATCCTACGTGGCAAAATTGTGACGAAATGATATCGTTGTATTGCAAATTCAGCCCGGTCCAATATGGTCGCTTATATGGGCCGAACCCATTAATTAGGCCTTTTTATTTTGTGCACCGTAGCCTTTTAGGTTCCATTTTTTGGGCTTTAGCCTTTTTAGATTCATTCATTTTTCAACATTCGGCCTTTTCTGATATGTCAGATTCAGCCCATTTATTATTTTCAGATCAGTTCTTTCATCTAAAAGGGCAAAGCCCAATACCAGTTCATCTCCTTTTTTTGTCCTATGCTCCTCATTCTTTGGGCTTATGGCCTTTCTATGGCCTGCCCACTAAATTTTGATCCAAAAATTACAAAAACAAGATTCACAAACAACCAATTGTATAACATGTCACATTCAAGATGACAGTAAATATGAGATCAAATATATCATAGCCATATATACATCACACCCATATACATGTCACAGCGATATACAAGTCACAACCATATATATGTCAAACACACGGCAGTAAATATGAACTAGCCTAACAGTTTTGGCAGGACATATAATATGCTTAACCAAAGGTTTGTTCCTCTAGTGTGGTCTTCCTTGGCAATGACAGGCTGATAAAAAACATCTGCACATTCAAAGAAAACAAATAATTTGATTAACAGGAGAAATAATAAGGTCCACTATTTTTTAGATAAAAACATTCTGAAATCCCACTTGTTCGGAACTACTATTTTTACCGAGGAAAAAACAAGGACACGGGAAGAACATATGTTCTCTAGACAGCATGCCTGCATCTCATTAGTGTACGAAGTAATCTCCCTATCACCCAAAATTTCAAACAAGTAGTTTCACACAAATGATAAGTAGTTTCAGTCAAGTCATTTAACAACACTACAAAGATACAGTTTCCTGGTCTCTCTTCATTTGACAACACTATAAAGAGGAAAACCAAAAAGGACATGATTTGTGTGGAAGAATTTGAAAGTGAGTATTTACTTCTTACTAGCAGCAAGGAGACAACCTTAGAAACCTGATGGAATAATTTGTAACAAACTGACAATACATCCCAAAACTACTCTAACTAACAAGAAATATAGTCGATGAGACTTGAAAGGGACAAATCTGAGGACAGGGAGACGGGTCATATAAGCTTTTCTCACTCTCAACGTTTTGTTTCCTAGCCTTTCTTCAGTTTCTCTAGCTATCAACATACAAATTAAGGAGTACGAGAAAAATAGAGCAGCAACATTGCAATCCTATTACCTTAAGAACCACTGGCGCATGCATCTTACTACATGTACTTGTCGAGGAAGATATAGCCGAAGAGGATCAGGTCAAGGAGGCACCTGAGGCGCATGGTGATAAATGAAGATGACAGTTCCTAGTAAACCAAAAAAATAAAGTTTATAAGTTAAGCCTTTATTAAACAAATAGGGAGCTTGTTTATTTCTACAGGATACAACATAATATGTATATACTAATGTCAAATAATCTGTGAAATCAAAGTAAATGAAGCAATAAATATATCAATGCAAGTAGCTGTATGTTCCTACCCCACTGGAAAAAATATTCATGCAAACATCCTAGTACATTCAGAACTGAAACTGGTTTACCAATCTTCCAGAACAATATTGCATATTTGCATCTACAATTGGTCCAAAAGTTTACTAAAGGCTCCTACCGTGTAAACCTCATTGACGAACATGCAGAAATTTGTCACATCAGGGTCGTCTCCACTGAGGTCAGGGTGGCACGTTTTCATGCAACTGTAGTACGCTTTCTTGATTTCCTCCGTGGTTGCATCAGGCATCTGGTGGTGCAAGAATCAGAAGTTATTGTGTTACACATCAGCAGCAAACCCATTATCGCAACGGCAACATGTATGAGAACTGCTATCTGAAGTTCTGAACTTAGACTTCAGAGCAAAAAGAACATCATTTCCCCCTAATCTCAAGCATGTCACAAGACAAGAATATAAGAACTTTGAGCTTGCTACCATGGGTCTATGACGTATGTTAAACTAGTGATTTCCAAGTTATCTAGTTGCAAGAGATGTTTATTTCCTCTTAGATCACACTCGGTGTTCCATTGTAAATACACAAAAACATAGTTGAAAAGTTAGAAAGAACTGTTCAAGAAACTTACGACACCAATAACAGAGTAGAAGTCGTCAGCCACATCCTCCTCCGACCTCCCTTGTTCAGCTTCCGCCGTGTATCATCAGGTTGTAAAAGAGAGAAAATAATGGTTACGGATGTTAGTTACAAAGAAAGCAATATCTTCTAATATTACATAGACCGGCTAAAACAAAATTGTACATGCATAAGTTTTTATACTACTAAAAAAACTGAACTTCAAGTTCTGTCACATGTTTCGTAATCCACGAGCTTCCTTCGTACATCATGGCAGTCTGGCAGTATGTTTGTATCTACAGTATCATGTATCTATAGTATGAGTGGAATCTTCACTTTAAAAATCCTAAATAAATTAATCAAGATTCATAACAGTTTCAAGTTAACAGGGCATAGCCATAGATGTGGAATAAATCATTATTAACATAGATAAAGTCTTTAAAAAGCATCTGATTATCACCGCAACAAAACAATCTGCATCTAGAACCACAGACCATATTTTGCAATAGGAAACCATGTGACAATAGGAATGAAAGAGCCCTAACTATGTGCATGTAAATAGAAATTCTGGAAATTTAGAGTATAGTGTACTCTCCTGATTCAAAAATAGAAAACTTGGAAGTTTAAACAGCACAGAGTTAACACAATTATACTAGCGAAATTTACTTTCAATATACTATAAATTAAGCATACCATCATTTCTTAATATCAAGCAGGCAGGGGATCCTGAGAAGAAGGCATCACGTTGAAGTATAATAAAGAATATTGATGAGAATAGTACTTGAAGCACGACACAATAATTGCTAAACTATGACTAAAGAAATGTTCCATCAGATATATATATCGACAACAACATCAACAATGTTAGATGGTAGACCATTTTTAGAATCTGGAGATGCTTTGTTGGATGTTACAGTATTTCGAAGGACGACTGGTGAAAAATAATGGGTGAAAATATATAATTGTTACTATTAGTATAAAGTGCTATGGATTAGAGACTAACATGTCTTTTTATAACCTTAACAAGCTAGTAAAAATGCCTATTAGGTTGTGATATGTAAGAAAGAATAGTGAAGTGTGTAGCATTTACCTGCCAATCTCAGATCCCATGTCAATTGCAATGCCTTTCAGCTCCGTCAGTATGTCGCTGAGATCAGATAGGGCGTCGTCCTGATTTGCCTTCTCCACCTGACAAGATGAACCAGACCATCATCAGAAAATACACAGTGCTGACATAACATCACTCCCAGACATGAATGTAGAACAGAAAATTTCAGGTGTTCATGACAATTCTATGTACCTCAACTCTCTCGAGCCCTGAGGTAGGTTTAGATAGGAGTTCCTGTGATTTGGATCGACATGGACAGTCTGTCAGCCCCAATTCCTGCCTTTGCTCTAGATGGTTTCCCATGCGTATGAAGGAATCGTCTGCATCCATACCATTCCACCCGTTCAGTTACAAGTAGCATGAAATGGTGATACAAGATTACAATTTGCACATGTCAGAAATAATGGTTCTTGCTGTCTTGTTTAAGATTACACTGGAAGTTACCTCTGGTAAGCATAGGACCCTTAATATTGCCATTCTTCTTCAGCTTCCACTTCTTGGAAAACAAACCCCCAAGATCCCCTAGTAGATTCTCCCCTAAAAAAATGCACCATCACAAACTTATTCATCTAAGCAATGAGCATGGACAAGATAAAAGTTGGACTTATGATGCAACATAAATTATCCCAAGTAAACAGTTTGTGAGTTTTGGAGTAACTGGTAGTTCCAAGCTTCCAACATTAATCTTAGTTCAGAAGAAAAAGTTCTGAACAAGATTGGACTAATCAGTAACGATATATAACTTGGTAGGTCTAGAAAGGAAGACAACAAGATCCTGTACCCTAGATAGATCCTGGTCGATGTCGAGTGCCATGCCATGGGTGCGCCTGATCTGCTGCCCCTACTGGTGGCCAGTGAAGATTATCGTAAGGAGAACACGAAATTAAGCATCAGCACACTATACTCAACAAGAAAGAAATACTGAGTGATTCATATCTGCTAGGAAAACAAGGCGACGACAACGCTGAAGAAGAACCGACCCGGACGACCACCTGTGTCCAAGATACATTCGTCGCCGTGCTTTTCTGATGGAGGCGGTGCTTTTCTCGCGGAGGAAGCGGGAGTGACCATGGGTCGTGGATCTGGGGTAGACGGGCTCGGCCTTGGCGTCCATAGGTAGGATATCCGCATCCTCGAAGTCACTGGTACGGCCAGCGTCCTGGATGGCGGAGATGGGCCAGCCGGTCATCATGACAATCCACCACCACCCGACGGCATGGAGCCGCCGCCATGGACGGAAAGGTCGAATCCCGACCTCCTACTCCTCTCTAGGCTTGGTCTAGGGTTTCGGTTGGACGCAATGTGTGGTGGTTCCATGCGGTGGAAAAGAGAGGCAAGGAGGAGGGGATTTAGGGGATGTTGTATCCAAGGCAGGGGGTGGCCGAAACTGGCCAGGATCTTGGCCGGCGGCGGAGAGGGGGGGAGAGGAACCATGGAGGAGGGAGTTCGGTGCTGGGAGGCCAGGACGGTGGGTATTTTTTTTAGAGTGGTGGGGATGGTGGTTTTGGGTTTGTATCACGCCTGTTGGGCCCAACTTTTGCTGGGTCTGCGCGCGTATGGTGTGTCAGGTCATCGATCCATGGCAAGTTCCCACCGAACACCATCTCAGCCGTCCATCCTGTTTACATCCAATGGATGGTATTGCCCTCCTCTTGTATCTTGTTCTGCCTAGCACTATGACGATTTTGCCTTATAAAATTACGACATTTTTTTACAAAATCGTCATAAGTTTTCTAGGCTTGAACCCTCCCAAATATTCCATGACCATGTGATGCATAATCGTCATAAATTTATGACGATTTTGTCCACGGTCACTACCAAAAGGTCATAGGATGACACATTTCTTGTAGTGTTCCAGTCCGGTGAAACTTCTAGACCCTTCTAGATTATTCTGATGAAAAACACCGGAATCATTCCCGAACTCTGGAATTGGACTTTCCTTATATGAATCTTATTCTCCAGATCATTACAGATCTCCTCATGATATCCTGGTTCCCATCCGAGACTCCGAACAACATTCATTCTCCCTACTTACATTCCATATCTACTAAACAATATTGAATCCTTAAGTGTGTCTCCCTACGGTTCGTGAATTATGCAGATATGACCGAGACTCCTCTCCAATCAATAACCAATAGAGGAATCTGGAAATTCATATGGTTCCCACATATTTATACGATTACTTCACGATCGAATGAACCACTTACATACGATACCAATTTCCCTTTGTCTCGTGATATTTTACTTATCCGAGGTCTGATCGTCGGTATCTCTACATACCTAGATCAACCTCGTTACCGATAACTACTCTTTTATTTTTCCCGTGATATGTGATCCCTTGTGAGCCAGTCACATTCTTGGAAGCTAATTGGATGACATTCCATCGAGAGGGCCTAGAGTATATCTATCTGTCATATGTATGGACAAATCCCACTCTTGATCCATGTGCCTCAACACATACTTTTCGAACACTCAATGCCACCTTTATAGCCACCCAGTTACAGTGTGGTGTTTGATGTCATCAAAATATCCATCCGGTGATGGTGATTAGCATGATCTCATGGTCGAAGGAATTAGGTTACTATGTATCAGAAAGCTTATAGCAAACAATCTAATGAAATTACTTGATCTTTATGCTATGCTTATCTATAGGAGTATGTCCATCACACCATTCTCCTAATGATATGATCTTGTTGTTAATAACATCTCAATGTTCATGATCAGGAAACCATGATCATCTATCAACCAACAAGCTAGAAATCACACAAGTATTAATGTTTCCGGTTAATACTATTATTGCATGAATGTAAACATTTATCATAAACACAAAGATATAATAATAATAACTAATTTTATTATTGCGTCTAGGGCATATCTCCAGTAGTCTGCCACTTGCACTAGAGTCAACTAATCTAGATTACATGGTAATATACCGAACACCCATGGAAGTTTAGTGCTGGTCATGTTTTTCCCTCAGGAGAGGTTTAGTCAACGGATCCGCCACATTCAGATCTGTGTGTACTTTGAAAATATTTATGTCACCATCTTGGACATGCTCTCGAATAGCGTGAAAATGCAGCTTGATATGCTTCAGCTTCTTGTGTGACCTTGGTTCTTGTGCATTGGCTATGGCGCCCATGTTATCACAGTAGATAGACATTGGGTCCGGCGCACTAGGAACCACACTGAGCTCTGTAATGAACTCCTTCATCCATATCGCTTCTGGTGAAGCCTCTGAAGCAGCTATGTATTCCAATTCAGTTGAAGATCTTTCCACAACTCTTTGCTTTGCACTCCTCCAGCTTAATGCTGCACCATTCAAAGTAAATACGTATCCAGATTGAGATTTAAAATCATCCAGATCGGTGTTCCAACTAGCATCGGTGGAACCATTAACAACGAGTTGTTCATCACCTCCATAAGAAAGAACCATATCCTTCATTCTTCTCAAGTACTTAAGGATGTTTTTGACCGCTGTCCAATGATCCACTCCTGGATCACTTTGATATCTGCTAGTTAAACTGACAACATATGCAATGTTGGGTCTAGTACATAGCATGGAATACATGATAGATCCTATGATTGAGGCATAGGGAATCTTATTCATCCTTTCTCTATCTTCTGCCATAGCTGGACTTTGAGTTTTACTCAAGGTCGCATTGGGCAACATGGTTAAGAACCCTTTCTTACTATCTTCCATTCCAAACCTATTTAGAACTTTGTCCAAATATGTACTCTGTGATAATGATATTAGGCGTCTCGATCTATCTCTATAAATCTTTATGCCTAATATGTAAGCAGCTTCGCCAAGATCCTTCATTGAAAAACTATTATTCAAATAATCTTTGACACTATTAAGAAGGTCTACATAATTCCCAATCAACAATATGTCGTCCACATATAGTACTAGGAATGCTACAGAGCTCCCACTCACTTTCTTGTAAATACAAGCTTCTCCATAAGTTTGTATAAAACCAAAACTTTCGATTACCTTATCAAAACATTGATTCCAACTCCGGGATGCTTGCTTCAATCCATAAATGGACCGTTGAAGTTTGCATACCTTGTTAGCATCTTTAGGATCGACAAAACCTTTGGGTTGTACCATGTACAACTCTTCATCAATGTCTCCATTGAGGAACGTTGTTTTGACATACATCTGCCATATCACATAATCATAATATGCAGCAATTGCTAACAAGATCCTCATAGACTTTAGCTTCACTACGGGTGAGAAAGTCTCATCGTAGTCAACTCCTTGATTTTTTCAAAACCCTTTTGCGATAAGTCAAGCTTTATAGACGGCTACATTGCCATCAGCATCTATTTTCTTCTTGAAAATCCATTTGTTCTCGATAGCCTTCCGACCATCCGGTAAGTCCACCAAAGTCCATACTTGGTTTTCGTACATGGATCCAATCGGATTTCATGGCTTCTTGCCATTTATTGGAATCTGGGCTCATCATCGCTTCCTCATATGTCACAAGGTCGTCGGTCTTGTCTACCAACATGACACTCATAATGGGATCATACCAATTGGGAGTGATAGAGTTCTCGTTGACCTGTGAGGTTCCGTAGTAACTTCAACCGAAGTTTCATGATCATGATCATTAGATTTCTCTCTTATTGGTGTAGGCGCCACAGGAACTACTTCCAGTGCTGCGCTACTTTCAAATCCGAGAGAAGGTTCGACAACCTCATCGTGTTCTACTTTCCTTCTAGTCACTTCTTGTAACATCCCATGATTAGCACCTAGAAATAGAGAGTACACAGGTTTGTGCATTGCATTCATGCATAAGAAAATCCAGGAAATTTTCGTGCAAAACTAAAAGGGCTATAGAGGGATCGAGATCTCTCTTGTACTGATGGAAACTTCAGAGCAAGTGCGATAGATTTCGACATGACCTTTATAGAATTCTTTGTTTTGGGAGGAAATTTTTTCAAACATGTACTTGAATTTCAAATATGAATTCAAATGAGTTTATAAATTCAGAAATGGAAATTAGAAATATTTAATAACTTGAAATGAAATTATTACAAAAATGATATAAAAAGAATTCTTTATAAATATATATACATATAGTATTACATTGATCTTTTACAATAAATAAATAAAAGTAAAGTATCAGGAAACAAATAAGTAGAAAAAGGAATTACATTACTGAAATAAATAAAAGGATTCTTTATTGCAAGAAAATAAATATTACATTGTCTTTACAAATTAATAAATGAATTAGAAAAGAATAAATATAACAGAAACAAAAATCTAAACTATATTACTACAATGTTTTGGTATTACCCAAAAAGAAAACAAATACAAGAAATTACTAAAAGGAAAAATTACAACAAGAATAATAAAGAAATTCTAAGATAAATCTTCATGTCTTGAAAATTCTCTTCCTGATCTTGTTTCCTGCAAGAAGGAAAGACAAAAAGAACAAATCCAATAAAAAAATAAAGATTGGTTAGTGTGTTGATTTATGCTTTGCCTAAATTCATCACTGAGTGTGTTTATGTAGGGAACAGATTGTAGTATATGTTCATATCAGTGTTTTTGCCTCAGAACCCCATCATTGGCTATTTAAGAAATCTACTTGGCAACATCCAAAAATATAGCTCAATTTCAGATAATACCGAACCAGCCGAGCACATCCATAGCAAAAAGATCTCACAGATGAAACCTGGACAAGGGGGAGGTTCCTGGACCAGCAGCACACAAAGAAGCAGCTTACACATTCATGCAGGCATATGTGTTGTCAACACCATAAGGAAAGAGCAAGTAGAGAAAGAGCACCAGCCGTAGTAGATCTGTTAATATATCCTTTTCACATACACAACCAGACCAATAGATCTTATACTAGCCCAAGAACACCACAAAGAACATCTTTTGTTCTAAGCAATTCTCTCTCAAGAAAACACAAATCACAAGGCCAACCACTGGATAACATTGGCAGGGAAATAGTAGCAGATCATACCATCATGGGATCACCACTGTGCACACTCTAATGAGGCACCATAATGGCATATTCCAAAAGGTAGAAGCCACTAATTTTAAAATGGCACAAGTAAAAGCTTATTAAGAAAAGCTACAATAGATTAGATGTGTAGCAGTCCAAGCACAACACTAGGGTATATGTAAACCTTAGGGAGTTCTATAAATCATTTTCTGAGATCATCTGGTCTACGAATCATTTGTCTAGTTATCACGAAATTAAGTAGATAAAGAAATATACTTTAAATCTTCTAATTCATAATTTCCCAAGATCATGCCTTTGCATGATATGATCATCAATAGCTCATTCAAAACCATCTGCAAGCAACCAACACTAAATTTTAGATCATTTTCCTAGCTATTTAGCGAGGAATCATTTGTGTGTGACATCACTATCATATTGACAGTACAAATAGGGCACACCAAATAAGTTCAAATCATTTTTCTAGCCAAGCAACTAGAAATCATCCTTAGCCTATTATCTAGTTTTTACTAGACAAACATATACCCCAGCTGCTAGGCTACAGGGCACATTCCTAGAGGGTATCTGTAACACCCTCAGAATCGACCCTATGCAAGTTTTAGCGATTCCCGCCAAACCCGCATAGAAACGATTCAAAGGTGCCCACCAGGCACTTTTGTGCGGGTGGAAAACGAAGTAATAACATTACACAACAGTCCTCGATGGGACCCACAGAACAAATATATATACAACACGACTCCATGAGTCAAGAATACAGATATAATATACAAAGATCCAAATCACCTTGAAAATGATAGAGCGTCCGACTACAGACAATATGCAAATGGGGCTAAGAGCCCTGAAGAATAACCAATGGCGTCCATAACCCTGCCCAGGCCAAGCCGGAAGGGTAACCCTGCTAACGACGTCGATCTCAAAACCTGCTTAAACAAAAGGGGTGCTGACAAAGGGCAAAGGAAAAAGAGGAGCGTCAGTACTGAGGCCAGTACACGGCGAGACTAGAATTCGGCGGTCCTCGCCTACATAGGTATGGTGGACTAAAGCGGCAGCGGCAGCATGCACTAAACAACCTATAAAGACTCGGTACAACTGGCGGCTATCAGAGAGGGGTAAGAAAGACCTATTCGGAACCAACCTGATACTACCACCAAGCACACCCCTCCTGGTGTTTCCCCCTCGTTA
This sequence comes from Avena sativa, assembly GCA_916181665.1. Lineage (NCBI taxonomy): Eukaryota > Viridiplantae > Streptophyta > Magnoliopsida > Poales > Poaceae > Avena > Avena sativa. The sequence goes on from OV702281.1 coordinate 318,484,182, forward strand.
CCAAACGAGGAAGTCGACCGAGGAACTCACACCGTTGGCAGTTTTATTTATTCAGTTATCGTTGCAGCAATTACTAGTCAAGTATAGATAATCATCCTGATATAATAAGCAGTGGGCAATTTTAGTTAACCATTCCGTTATAGTTGCAGCACTTACTAATCAGATACAAATAGCATGAGATAACCCAAAAACCCAGAAGTTGTTGGTACTTTTATTTGGCCATTCCGTTGTAGTTGCAGTACTTACTAGTCAGATACAATTGTCGCAAGCGACAAACCAAACATACAATTGTTGGCAGTTTTATTTAGCCATTCCATTATAGTGAAGCTGATTACTAGTCATTATAAAGTCAAATTTATAGCACTACTTTAGTTATAGTTGTCTATGATCGAGATACTGTGCTCCAAGTCGTCCATAACCGCAGACACGGCTTTCAGAAAGTTTTACCCGGCCGGGGTGCACAAATAACAACACACACTCGATCAACCTCGGAAAAACCAAATCAAAACCCAACGAGGCCTTCACGACAAAGCAATCACAGGATTCAGAAATATTTCAGGGGGCCACCCCTTGGAGTACACCCGCAACGAAGCTAGCTGACTCCGAGACGGACTCAAGGTTTGCGACAATGGCTGTAAACGACTGGGAACCCAAAACTGGGATTGTCGATACCGCGAAAACACTCCGCTTTCCTAAACAGTACAGTGTGCTATCCATCGCACAATTTAAATAAAGCAGTAAAGCATGGCATAAGTACAGGATAGTAAATAAAACCTCAAACTAGTTTGTGGCCCCAAGAAATAAGACAGAATCAAGCTCTGGCTCAGGGGGGTCCCATAAGCCTCCCGGATGTGGATAGCGCGAATATTCAAGGAACAGGTATCAAGTACTCGGGGTCCTACGGGACACAAGTGGACGGTTAACAACCAAATAACATCTATTGCCCACCTGTGCCTCTGCTTACTTACTTCAATTTTTAGTTGTTTAAACAGTAATTAAAGTTATGATAATCTCCAACAATAAACAATGCGGCAATACTCCAACAACTGTGGTACTTGGCGACGCACAACAACACTTGAGCCAGCGACTACGACGTGCAAGTCCAACTATCTACCAAACAACAGGTAATAGGATGTCCAAGGCAATATAAGGCTGCAAGGGATGACACGGGTACGAAAAACTAGAGCATCGCAACACAGATAGCAATAGATCAACAGGAGGGAATAAATACTATAAAAGTAAGATAGGTAGAAAGGGGGAGATGCTCGCCTGAAAACATTGCCGAAGGTTCATCCGAAGATCGGGGCGAAGCTCACATCAACTCAACGTCCTTATCCGCGAAGAAGCAAAACACTAGAATAAACACCGGATGCAATATTTAACACTACGGTAAAAGATCGGGCATGATGCATGTATGTTGTATGGCATGGCAAAGATGCGATGCAATTAGGCAATATTAAGCGGAACCGGGGTCCCGACAATTAATTAATTGGTTCAAGTTATTTAACTACCCCGCAATTTAAATGTTGTAATAACAGGGCAAGATAAGTCACCGGTTCGCTACGCAAATTTAAATGAGGCCAATATAAGACTAGATTTGCCCGCATATGGGCCCCATATTTAATTATAAGGTGAATTGGCATAAGGCCCCCAACCATAATATGTATGCATGACAAATTAATATGCACAAGATATATCATTTGTAAAATATAGGGGCTTAGGGTCACACATTAGGGTTCGACGATCTTGGTCTGGGGGTTCGGGTTCGGGGATCGGTCTTCGGTTCTAGGATCGGCTTCGGATCCCTGAAGGAGAACTTGGCGATTCCGAGGGTCTTGGTGTTTGACGGGGTTCGGTCTCGCCGGGGTCGTTCTTCGGGTTGCAGGAAGAAGATCTTGAGGGTTCATGTAGGAGAACTCGAGGATCCGACGTTGTTGCCTTCGGTTTCCATGAGGGAGTTCTTGACGTGCCGAGGGTTTGGCGCCGGCGGTTCAACGGGTTTGGGTTCGGCCTTCGGAGGTTCCAACAGGTCGGGGATCTTGGTGTCCCATGTACGAAGATCTCGGGCCATGAAGGAGTCCTTGGAGTGTGGCTCTGTCAACTTGGTGTTCCAGGTTTTGGAGACCTTGATGTCCAATTGTTGGTCGTGGCGACCGGGAGAGAAGGCGGGGGAGGTCCTGGACGACGCTGCTTGCGTGCTTGGCGACGGGGCGTACCGAGGAAGGTGATGGCTTCGAGCGGCCGGACGTGCAGACGAGGTGGACGGTACCGGAGACGAGGAAGGTGGTCGGCGCCGGTCGGGCCGACGCAGACGGCGGCGATGGAGGGCCGAGACAGGCGGACGACGGGGAGCTCACGGTGTAGAGGGGCGAGGGCGGCAGCAGCAGCGCTTGTGGCGATGGCGGAAAACGTGGCGCCACTGGCGGGCTTGGCCGGACGCCGAGGAGGGTCGGCCGATGCGGCAGGCGAGGGGAGCGAGGTCGACGGTGGTGGTTGGTGACGTGACGGAGGCGGGCGGCCAGGGGAGGCGCAGGGGCGGCGGAGGTGGGCTCGCCGGAGAGAGGCGGGGCGAGGCGGAGGGGATACGAGGTGGCGGGGCGGAGCTCGGGCCGGAGGAGGCGGAGAGGGAGAGCGGGTGGGGAGGGGAGCCGGCGAGCGGCGGCCGGAGAAGGGGAGGGAGGAGCGGTGGCGGGAGGCGGTGGTGGCTAGAGGGAGGAAGGGAGGCCGGCGGACGCGTGCCGGAGGAGAGGGCGAGCGCGGCCGGAGCTGTGGGAGAAGGGGGCGGGAGCGGGGCGATGCGGGGAGAAGAGGAACAGGAGAGGCGAACACGTCGGTGGGGGTGAGTGGGACCCGCGGGGAGAGGTGGGGCGCGGGCCCAGCGGCCAGGGAGGTGGAGAGAGGCACGCGGGGCAGGGGGCCAGGGGGACGCGTGGGGGCGCGTGGGGGGCGCGTGTGGGGCGCGTGGGGGCGCGTGGGGGCGCCTGTGGGGCGCGTGGGGGCGCGTGTGGGGCGGGGCTGTGGCCAGGTGGGGCCAGGGTGGTTGAGAGAGAGGGAGTGGCGGGGCCCAGGGGGAAAAGAGGGGGGTGCGGGGTCAGAGGGTGGGCCAGACGCGGGTGGGGCCCAGGTGTAAGGGAGAGGGTGGCTGAGTGGATGGTGTGTGTTTGTGTGAGAAAGAGAGAGGGGGGATGGGGCTGTGGATTGATGATGTGGCGGGGTGGGTAGGGATTGGGGGAGGGGTGAGGTGGCGAGCTGGGATAGGTGGGTAGATTAGGTTTGGGTGGGAATAGGACTGGGTAGGTTAGGGATTTGGGTGGACCGATTTATTCTGGGGGTGGCCGACTGGGTCGGATCGGCCCGGTTTGGCTGCCCCCATAAAATAATTTAATATTTTATTTGTCTAAAACAAGGTTTTTGCAAACCGATAGCAGACAAAACAAAATAATCCGGAGACCCGGGTTTTGCGTTTGAACAAAGACGGGGCGTTTAGAAAATAAGAACAGGTTTTTCCCAGATAGTTTTATGCAAGCAAATGCAAGATGATGACGATGCTCAAATGCAAGGTGGCATGATGACATGAGCATGCGGTCATGATGATGTAATTCACAAAAACAACGCGATTTTCTAGTAGTGGTTTTGCGGGATGCCACAATTCGACACCACTAACAATGGATCTCGCCCTCGAGATCCGCCTCATGGTACCGGGAAGAAGGGCGGCGATCTGAATCTTCTCGCATTGTGTAGATCCTCGCGACACCACTAACAAGAGGTCGTTGTCCGTGATCGTCGAGGGAACACTACGGGAACAAAAGGTCGAAGGTAGAGGTATCAACAAATAAAGCCACCTCTAACTCCGATAGAAAGAGAGAACCGATGCATTCTCATCCACTTCAATGTACACAAGCGAATAGAGTGAGTAGTCGGCATGGGGGCCAATCCATCACGCACCCAAACTATTACTCTGCACAATCAGTAGAAAAGCGTGCAACCATTCTCGGAATCAGACTGAAGATCTCGACAGTCGAGGTTCAGGAATAAAGGAGTGATGCAGACTCTGCATCGGATCTAGCGCAGATGATGTCGTCACGTCGGAAAACACCGGAAGGCACGAGAAGGAACAAAGAGAAGTCCACCAGACGAAGGGTTCCTCGAATAGCATGAAGACCAGATGTAGCAACACCGTTACCAAAGGAGGAAGCGAAACCCTGAAGGTATGATGGAACCCAACCACGAGAAATCCTGGACTCGAAGAGAGAGAAGAGAGCGGATTCAAAACACGTAGAGGTAAGAGGAGAATAGCCGAGGGGTAAGGAGTAAAATCAGACCTAATCAGAACTACCCAACCGATTTTCAAAAATTAGTTTTGACACTCTACTTCGGCCGTTAGCTAGGTTATACTACAGGCTGGACTTGTGGGGTATCGCAACTGCTGAGCTCTGATACCACTCTGTAACACCCTCAGAATCGACCCTATGCAAGTTTCAGCGATTCCCGCCAAACCCGCATAGAAACGATTCAAAGGTGCCCACCAGGCACTTTCGTGCGGGTGGAAAACGAAGTAATAACATTACACAACAGTCCTCGATGGGACCCACAGAACAGATATATATATACAACACGACTCCATGAGTCAAGAATACAGATATAATATACAAATATCCAAATCACCTTGAAAATGATAGAGCGTCCGACTACGGACAAGATGCAAATGGGGCTAAGAGCCCTGAAGAATAACCAATGGCGTCCATAACCCTGCCCAGGCGAAGCCGGAAGGGTAACCCTGCTAACGACGTCGATCTCAAAACCTGCTTAAACAAAAGGGGTGCCGACAAAGGGCAAAGGAAAAAGAGGAGCGTCAGTACTGAGGCCAGTACACTGCGAGACTAGAATTCGGCGGTCCTCGCCTACATAGGTATGGTGGACTGAAGCGGCAGCGGCAGCATGCACTAAACAACCTATAGAGACTCGGTACAACTGGCGGCTATCAGAGAGGGGTAAGAAAGACCTATTCGGAACCAACCTGCTACTACCACCAAGCACACCCCTCCTGGTGTTTCCCCCTCGTTACCAAACGAGGAAGTCGACCGAGGAACTCACACCGTTGGCAGTTTTATTTATTCAGTTATCGTTGCAGCAATTACTAGTCAAGTATAGATAATCATCCTGATATAATAAGCAGTGGGCAATTTTAATTAACCATTCCGTTATAGTTGCAGCACTTACTAATCAGATACAAATAGCATGAGATAACCCAAAAACCCAGCAGTTGTTGGTACTTTTATTTAGCCATTCCGTTGTAGTTGCAATACTTACTAGTCAGATACAATTGTCGCAAGCGACAAACCAAACATTCAATTGTTGGCAGTTTTATTTAGCCATTCCATTATAGTGAAGCTGATTACTAGTCATTATAAAGTCAAATTTATAGCACTACTTTAGTTATAGTTTTCTATGATCGAGATACTGTGCTCCAAGTCGTCCATAACCGCGGACACGGCTTTCAGAAAGTTTTACCCGGCCGGGGTGCACAAATAGCAACACACACTCGATCAACCTCGGAAAAACCAAATCAAAACCCAACGAGGCCTTCACGACAAAGCAATCACAGGATTCAGAAATATTTCAGGGGGCCACCCCTTGGAGTACACCCGCAACGAAGCTAGCTGACTCCGAGACGGACTCAAAGTTTGCGACAATGGCTGTAAACGACTGGGAACCCAAAACTGGGATTGTCGATACCGCGAAAACACTCCGCTTTCCTAAACAGTATAGTGTGCCATCCATCGCACAATTTAAATAAAGCAGTAAAGCATGGCATAAGTACAGGATAGTAAATAAAACCTCAAACTAGTTTGTGGCCCCAAGAAATAAGACAGAATCAAGCTCTGGCTCAGGGGGGTCCCATAAGCCTCCCGGATGTGGATAGCGCGAATATTCAAGGAACAGGTATCAAGTACTCGGGGTCCTACGGGACACAAGTGGATGGTTAACAACCAAATAACATCTATTGCCCACCTGTGCCTCTGCTTACTTACTTCAATTTTTAGTTGTTTAAACAGTAATTAAAGTTATGATAATCTCCAACAATAAACAATGCGGCAATACTCCAACAACTGTGGTACTTGGCGACGCACAACAACACTTGAGCCAGCGACTACGACGCGCAAGTCCAACTATCTACCAAACAACAGGTAATAGGATGTCCAAGGCAATATAAGGCTGCAAGGGATGACACGGGTACGAAAAACTAGAGCATCGCAACACAGATAGCAGTAGATCAACAGGAGGGAATAAATACTATAAAAGTAAGATAGGTAGAAAGGGGGAGATGCTCGCCTGAAAACATTGCCGAAGGTTCATCCGAAGATCGGGGCGAAGCTCACATCAACTCAACGGCCTTATCCGCGAAGAAGCAAAACACTAGAATAAACACCGGATGCAATATTTAACACTACGGTAAAAGATCGGGCATGATGCATGTATGTTGTATGGCATGGCAAAGATGCGATGCAATTAGGCAATATTAAGCGGAACCGGGGTCCCGACAATTAATTAATTGGTTCAAGTTATTTAACTACCCCGCAATTTAAATGTTGTAATAACAGGGCAAGATAAGTCACCGGTTCGCTACGCAAATTTAAATGAGGCCAATATAAGACTAGATTTGCCCGCATATGGGCCCCATATTTAATTATAAGGTGAATCGGCATAAGGCCCCTAACCACAATATGTATGCATGACAAATTAATATGCACAAGATATATCATTTGTAAAATATAGGGGCTTAGGGTCACACATTAGGGTTCGACGATCTTGGTCTGGGGGTTCGGGTTCGGGGATCGGTCTTCGGTTCTAGGATCGGCTTCGGGTCCCTGAAGGAGAACTTGGCGATTCCGAGGGTCTTGGTGTTTGACGGGGTTCGGTCTCGCCGGGGTCGTTCTTCGGGTTCCAGGAAGAAGATCTTGAGGGTCCATGTAGGAGAACTCGAGGATCCGACGTTGTTGCCTTCGGTTTCCATGAGGGAGTTCTTGACGTGCCGAGGGTTTGGCGCTGGCGGTTCAACGGGTTTGGGTTCGGTCTTCGGAGGTTCCAACAGGTCGGGGATCTTGGTTTCCCATGTACGAAGATCTCGGGCCATGAAGGAGTCCTTGGAGTGTGGCTCTGTCAACTTGGTGTTCCAGGTTTTGGAGACCTTGATGTCCAATTGTTGGTCGTGGCGAACGGGATAGAAGGCGAGGGAGGTCCTGGACGATGCTGCTTGCGTGCTTGGCGATGGGGCGTACCGAGGAAGGTGATGGCTTCGAGCGGCCGGACGTGCAGATGAGGTGGACGGTACCGGAGACGAGGAAGGTGGTCGGCGCCGGTCGGGCCGACGCAGACGGCGGCGATGGAGGGCCGAGACAGGCGGACGACGGGGAGCTCAGGGTGTAGAGGGGCGAGGGCGGCAGCAGCAGCGCTTGTGGCGATGGCGGAAAACGTGGCGCCACTGGCGGGCGTGGCCAGACGCCGAGGAGGGTCGGCCGATGCGGCAGGTGAGGGGAGCGAGGTCGACGGCGGTGGTTGGTGACATGACGGAGGCGGGCGGCCAGGGGAGGCGCAGGGGCGGCAGAGGTGGGCTCGCCGGAGAGAGGTGGGGCGAGGCGGAGGGGATACAAGGTGGCGGGGCGGAGCTCGGGCCGGAGGAGGCGGCGAGGGAGAGCGGGTGGGGAGGGGAGCCGGCGAGCGGCGGCCGGAGAAGGGGAGGGAGGAGCGGTGGCCGGAGGCGGTGGTGGCCAGAGGAAGGAAGGGAGGCCGGCGGACGCGCGCCGGAGGAGAGGGCGAGCGCGGCCGGAGCTGTGGGAGAAGGGGGCGGGAGCGGGGCGATGCGGGGAGAAGAGGAACAGGAGAGGCGAACGCGTCGGTGGGGGTGAGTGGGACCCGCGAGGAGAGGTGGGGCGCGGGCCCAGCGGCCAGGGAGGTGGAGAGAGGCACGCGGGGCAGGGGGCCAGGGGGACGCGTGGGGGCGCGTGGGGGGTGCGTGTGGGGCGCGTGGGGGCGCGTGGGGGCGCGTGTGGGGCGCGTGGGGGCGCGTGTGGGGCGGGGCTGTGGCCAGGTGGGGCCGGGGTAGGTGAGAGAGAGGGAGTGGCGGGGCCCAGGGGGAAAAGAGGGGGGTGCGGGGTCAGGGGGTGGGCCAGACGCGGGTGGGGCCCAGGTGTAAGGGAGAGGGTGGCTGAGTGGGTGGCGTGTGTTTGTGCGAGAAAGAGAGAGGGGGGATGGGGCTGTGGATTGATGATGTGGCGGGGTGGGTAGGGATTGGGGGAGGGGTGAGGTGGCGAGCTGGGATAGGTGGGTAGATTAGGTTTGGGTGGGAATAGGACTGGGTAGGTTAGGGATTTGGGTGGACCGATTTATTCTGGGGGTGGCCGACTGGGTCGGATCGGCCCGGTTTGGCTGCCCCCATAAAATAATTTAATATTTTATTTGTCTAAAACAAGGTTTTTGCAAACCGATAGCAGACAAAACAAAATAATCCGGAGACCCGGGTTTTGCGTTTGAACAAAGACGGGGCGTTTAGAAAATAAGAACAGGTTTTTCCCCAGATAGTTTTATGCAAGCAAATGCAAGATGATGACGATGCTCAAATGCAAGGTGGCATGATGACATGAGCATGCGGTCATGATGATGCAATGCACAAAAAAAACGCGATTTTCTAGTAGTGGTTTTGCGGGATGCCACAGTATCACCTAGGTACCTAACAGATTTAGAGTTTCTTGAGTACAAGCTCAAGTCCATTTTCTTAAATCGACAACTCATTTTACTAAAAAGATTTAGGAATCATTTAAAATGGTTGTTGTCATATATGCAGTGTACTCATATTGGCCACTCATTTACACTTACAAATATTACCCAAACAATCTTATCATTTTCCTAGTAGGATTTCTAGGAATCAAAGTTGTACATTATTACACTCTCATATTTTACATAGAACAAATCGTTTTCCTAGGAAATCATTCCAGTATCTTTTACATGATCACATAAGAGCAAAGCTTGGCTGAGTACACTACCAATTTAGCTAGTCCAAAGATTCTAGGAAACACCTGCAAGTGATTTCACAATACCAACATCACACAAGAATCAAAGCATTCAATCAATCACTGTCATGTTTGACAGTTGTAGAAATTTAGCATCACATTATCCAAGCACCAATTCATCATAATACACTATGGGTTCATGTGATTGAATATCATTTAGCAACATGTATCACTAACAACTCTAGCACTAAAGCAATTTAGAGCTCACAAGCTAAAGACAACCAGTCCTTAGGAACACCATTATGAATCATAAAAGCACTACTAGGAGTAGGAAACTCTAATCAGAACTAGCTACGAGGAAGGAGGAAGACCAGAATTGGATGAGAAGAGGATACTTACCCGGAGGTCCTCGCCCAGCAAGAAGAGGAAGCAGAACATGAGGTTGCAGGTGATCAGAGGCGATGGCCACGACACAGCAACACGGTGACCACCGAGGGTGCCACAGCACCACCTGTGCTAAGCCACGGCAACACGAGCATGTCCAAACCCAACTCATCATCACCAGCATCAAGGGGCGGATGGAGTAACACCGGCGCGCAGCGGCGATAGCAGCCTCGCAAACCCTAGCACCAGTGAGGGTTAGATACGACCTGGTAGAAGCATTATTCCCAAATCGAGTTGGAGGGCCAGGTCAGTCTAGGGGAGGAGGAGCTCCGGCAACCAACAGAGGCAGCCGCAATGGCCTGCCTTGCCGGAATCGAGCTGGAGGTGGCGGCACCTCGCTGCGTCGCGTGAGGGGAATTAGGGTTAAGGTCATGGGCATGCGTGGGTGCCCAGGTGCAAGGAGGAAGAGAAGGGCCAGGGGTGAAATGTAATGACCGAATCCGAACTGGTCCGGCCTGTTGGGCCTAACCAACTCGGTCCGTTGGACCAGGTCCATTTACACCCAATTGGGCCACAACCCAACTACTTGCCCACCATCAAATAAATTTTTTTAAATAAACTCTATAAAATATTTCCAATGCATATGAAATTCATATCAAATCCTAAAAATACTTATAACATATAAAATTGTTATATATATTTATATATAAGACTATCAAATAAAAAATATTAATTTATATTTTAGCATAATAAAACTTAAATTAAATATTTTAGTGTAAGAAATCCTTTAAGGAATTTTCTAAAAAAATAGGGATAAGACATAAAATAATTAAAAATCATTTAAAAAAATATAATTCTTTTTGAAAGAAAAATATTAGCTTGTATTTTAATCTAATATAATAAAACATATATTTAAAAACACTAATAACTTTATGGAATTCTAGGAAAAAGAGGAAGAGACCTAAAAATGTATAAAAATCAATCTTGTGTATAAAAAATAACTCTACTATTTTACAAAAATAATAACTTAGAGTTTTACAAATAAAACATAAAGCAAATATTTAAAGACACTTAATTCTTTGAATTTTTTTATAAAAATAAAGATAATACTTAAAAATAAATAAAATTCATTTTTAATATCTTTAATAAGTATATTTTACTAGAAAGATGCTATGTATATTATTCAAAAATATTTTAAAAACCTTAGATAATAAAATTCATTTACTTATTTCACAAAAATGAAATAACCACTTTGTTAATTCTTAAATTTTATTTATTAAGAAAGAAATAATCACATTTCTTAATAAAACACTAAATCCTTTAAGTTTAATTACTAAGTCTAAATCCATAATCATAATAGAACTTAAGTATAACTATTAACCTTTAAATATTTTTCAATCTTAAATTCAAATTAAACTCCTTTTAAAATAAATATTATATATCACTCATGTATAAGATGGTGAATAATATTCATCTCTTAACCACTCTTAAAATGACTCCAAACTCTAACAAAATTATAAGATCATCTAATTATGCTCCCATTAATAATTAAATTAAAAAGGGATCATCCATAATCATTTTTGTCAAAACCCTAAAACTAGATGATGTTCTAAAACTCACTACATCTTAAGATTCACTTCTATTTTTTATATTAACCTTTGTCACTTGTACCATCAATTATAACATCATTCGTAACCATCTCAGACCCTAATGTAAAACCTAATAATCCTCAAGACTGATTAGCCTTAAATAAACACTAGTTTCTTCAAATGTTATTCTTTTTGTCATTTCAAACAACAACCCTAAAGTAAGTCCTTTAACTCTTAATGACCTAATCCATGGATTTTAGCATAGCCATCAGTTAGCAATCAACCTCAATCTTAGATTATAATGATATCCTATTTCATATCTTATATGTTAAGATTTAAGTTCCTTATAGAGGTAATTGCTTATGTAATAAACTTAAAGATAAACCCAATCTTAAATAAGATACCTAAGATCAACTCATTTATAATGCTGAGAGTTTCACTTTGGGAATTATAAAATTACATAGCATTATTTATGCATATTTCTTGCTTCTTTAAACATTAGTCCTTACCGAACCAATGATGTTGATTTCAGATATTGGATCTTCTATTGTCTCGAGGACCGTGAGTGCATAATCTTGCAATCACAAAAGGCAAGTTCACACTTGCTCATGTCCTTTGATTATTTTCTGTAAATTATTTTGCAAATCAAGTGTTGTCATCACCTGCATTTCAAAAAGTTCAGAAAACACTATTTTCATAACAATATCATTATAAGTTAATTACCATGAGGTAATAACCTTCTGTGGAAGTTCTGGTGGTAAAGGAACATATTATCTAGGACTTAACAACCAATGTCACCAGTGATTCTTGTGCCGTATATGACGCGTTAACCATGAGATTTGGAATGGGACGGAGAAGTCAGCTGGATCGGCTCCCTTTCGCATGCAAACGGATGACCGGGCCGTTGTTGCAACTCCTCTTGTAGAGGGTTAGCAGGTTATGGGTGAGATCCCTCAACGTCCCACGGCTTCTGGTATCTATGAGGGTTGTACACCTTAGGCTGCTATTGGAAACAAGTTTTATCCTAGGCCTAATGTGCAATCCGTCGGGTATGCGGGGTCATGGAGAAGGAAAGTGATTGGCTTGGATCTTAGTCTGGGCCTCATACCAAGGAAGTGTGAACGAGCCTATAACTCGGATGTGCAACAAATCCAAGATCTCTCATGGGTAAAGCAATGCACCTCTGCAGAGTGTAAGAACTGCAACTTGTTACTCCCTGTTCCGGGAAGGAGTTATGAACGCGGTAGGAAAGGAACTCCATGAAAGTTCTGGTATACCTGTGAAGGCTGACGGACATAGTTTTTCAGAATAAAAGCAACCTTTGAAGAAATGTTTTCGAAAACTTGCATTGCCTACGACCTATGGTCTGTGGCTGTAGATAGTGCATCAAACACTTCTCTTTAGTGAACTTGCTGAGTATGCTCGTAATCAACCGTATCTTCTTAACCCTTGCTAGATCTCGTAGAAACCAATGGCATTCCCAGGAAATAAGTTACTTGAAGAGTTGAAGATATCTTATGGAGATCAACAAAGTCGAAGACCTTACCAGAAGCCATGGAGGTCAAGCTGAAGCGTAGATTATAAATAAAACTTTTAGAATATAGAACCTACTTCTGTAGAACAATACTATAGTAGCACTTTCAAGCCTTATATATATACTAATAGTAGTAATCCTAAAGTAAACTCTGAGTGGATCTTTCTGGTTCCTTCTGTATAATATTCCTCACTGTTCGAGGAAGTTCTCTGGATCTTTTGTAATATGTTATATGTAATCTAAAGTAATGTCTTGGACACGCGATGTTTCTGTTGTACCACTCTGAGGGATATAATATGAATGGAACGGTGTTCCATTGGTGTTATGTCAACGACTATAGTGTACTACATCATGCAGTGGTATGCTGGGTCACCGCACTTATTTCGAGAGAAACTCCTTCTATAGAAAGGATCCATTCTTGGCAACGAAGATTTTGCCTTCGGAGCTATGATAGAAGGTATACCCAATAGTTTCCTTCGGGTATCCTATGAAGACGCATTTTTCCGCTTTGGGTTCAAGCTTGTCGGGCTATAACTTATTTACATAAGCTTCGCAACCCCAAACTTTAAGGAACAACAATTTAGGTTTCTTCCCAAACCATAATTCATACGGTGTCATTTCAACAGATTTAGATGGTGCCCTATTTAAAGTGAATGCGGCTGTTTCTAATGCATAACCCCAAAACGATAGCGGTAAATCTGTAAGTGACATCATAGAATGAACCATATCTAAGAGAGTTCGATTATGATGTTCGGACACACCATTACATTGTGGTGTTCCCGGCGGTGTCAATTGTGAAAGTCTTCCGCATTTCTTAAAATGCTCGGCAAACTCGTAACTTAGATATTCACCTCCATGATCAGATCATAAAAATTTAATCTTCTTGTTACGCTGATTCTCTACTTCACTTTGAATTTTCTTAAACTTCTCGAGAGTTTCAGACTTATGTTTCATGAAATATATATACCCATATCTACTCAAGTCATTCGTGAAAGTATGAACATAACGATAACCACCGCGTGATGCTACACTCATCGGGCCACACACATCGGTATGTATGATTTCCAATAAGTCCATAGCTCGCTCCATCATACCAGAAAATGGAGCCTTAGTCATTTTACCCATAAGACATGCGTCACATATTTCAAGTGATTCGAAATCAAGTGATTCAAGAAGTCCATCGGAATGGAGTCTTTTCATATTGTTCACTCCAATGTGACCAAGACGACAATGCCACATATAGGTTGAGTTATCGCTTAATTCAAACATTTAGCTTCAATGTTATTATCATGTGTATTACTACAATTGAGATTCAACAAGAATAGACCATCTATCATAGGTGCATGTGCATAAAACATATTACTCATATAAATCGAACAACCATTATTCTCGGACTTAAACAAGTAACCGTCTCGCAATAAACATGATCCATATATAATTTTCATGCTCAACACAGGCATCAAATAACAATTATTTAAGTATAAAAATAATCCCAATGGTAGATAAAGAGGTAGCGTGCCGACCGCGATCACATCAACCTTTATCCATTTCCAACGTGCATCGTCATCTCATTCTTCGCTCGTTTCCATCTATTCTACAACACATGTTTCGAGTTACAAATATGAGCAACCGAACCAGTATCAAATACCCAGGCACTACTACGACTACTAGTGAGATACACATCAATAACGTGTATATCAGATATACCTTTCTTCTTGATGTTGCCGTTCTTCAAATCCGCCAAGTACTTAGGGCAATCCCAGTTCCAGTGACCTTCTCCCTTGTGGTAAAAGTACTCAGTATCAGGCTTAGGCCCAGCCTTGGTCTTCTTCCCTGACACGGTAACTTTCTTACCGCCCTTCTTGAAGTTTCCATTTTTCTTTGACTTGCCTTGCCTTTTGAATTTGGTGGTCTTATTGACCATCAACACTTGGTGCTCTTTCTTGATCTCCACTTCCGCAGACTTTAACATGGATAAGAGTTCAGGTAATGACTTGTCCATGTTTTGCATACTGTAGTTCATCACAAAGTTCTTGTAACTTGGTGGTAGTGATAGGAGGACACGGTGAATCCCCAAAGCATTAGGAATCACTATACCCAAGCTTTGGAGCTTACTTGCATGTCCAGCCATCTTAAGGACATGCTCACTGACGGAGCTGCCGTCTTCCATCTTGCAGTTAAAGAACTTTTCAGAAGCCTCATAACTCTCAACTGTCGCGTGAGCCTCAAATATCATTTTGAGTTCACGGACAATATCATGTGGGTCAAAGTTATCAAACCTTTTCTAAAGCTCCGATTCCAAACCATACAAGATAGCACACTGAACTTTGGAGTACTGATTCTTCTGAGTGAGGAAAACATTCTTCACCTCATCGGTAGTGTAAGCTGCGGGTGGGTCACCCAGCGGGGAATCCAGCACATAGGTCAAATTACCAGCATTGAGTATAATCCTCAAGTTGCGGAAACAATCCGCGTAGTTGCTTCCATTGTTTTTCAACTTTTATTTCTCTAGGAATGCATTAAAATTGATGGTAGGGTCTGCCATTGATCTACAACATATTTGCAATAGTTTAGACTAATTTTATGACAAATTGAGTTTTGATTAATAGTTAAATTAATCTAGGTAAACTCCCACTCAAAACAACATTTGTCACATTGTTTTAGTGATCACACGAACCAAATCCACCACATCAAAACCGATCATCACGAGAGATGATGTAGCTTCAAAGGCGAACAATCAACATGTTCATCATATCTACTATATGACTCATGCTTTACCTTTTGGTGATCCGTGTTCCGAGACCATGTCTGTACATGCTAGGCTCGTCAAGATCGAACCTTAGATTCCACATAAGCAAATCCTGGCATGCTCCCGTTGTATATACTCGTAGAATCTAACACACCCGATCATCATGTGGTGCTTCGAAACAACGAGTCTTGGAAACAGTGCCTACTAAGGATGAACACTTTATAACTTGGTATTTTGTGAGAGGGATCATCTTATAAAGCTACTGTCGTGAACTAAGCAATACAAGATGCACAAAATGATTAACCTCACATGCAATTCCAAATATGTGATATGATATGGCCTTTCTTCTTGTGCCTTTGATCTCCATCTTCAAGCATGAACATGATCTCCATCATCACCGGCGTGGCGTCCAGGTCAATGGCACCGCTCCATGGTTGTCGTCCACCAGCATCAACTATTACAACTACTTTTAATTATAGACACGCAGGTCTTACCAAAATTAAAATACAACCAAAAGGCTCCTGCCGATTGTCGACTTACAATAAGGAACATTGCATACATCACATATAATCACAATCGTGGACATATCACATCACAACACACCCCTGCAAAACAAAGTTACACACCTCTAATTTTCTTTGCATATTTTACGTGGTTTGGGGCTTTCAATAAATACCGTTCTAACTTACGAACAAGAACCACAACGTTGATGCTTGAACTATGAAGTGCCCGTTGTAAATTGAATCTATACTATGATGGGAGAGACAGACATTCGCAAAGCCACTTACGCAATACAAGTTGCATGTTGAGTATGGAGCAAGTCTCATGAACGATGTCATGTAAGGTTATCCCAGGCCACTTCATCCCATCATACCGCAAGATGCAAAGTACACAAAAAGCAATTGATAATAAAAGCACCACCGCACACAATGACCATTGTGTTCTACTCGTGCAATAGATCTACATATAGACACGGCTCTGATACCACTTTAGGGGTTCGTAGCATGGAAAACAAAAATTTCCTACCGCATGAACACACACAAGCCAAGATCTATCGACTAGATTGTAGCAACGAGTCGATTAGAGTACTCACCCTTGAAGATTCCAAAGGGATTAACGAGAGAAAATTCTCGTGGGTGATGTAGTCATACACTTTCCTATCTCAAGATTGTATAGACGATCCTTCCGACGCTGCGTTCCAGCAGCGCTTCCGCAATCGGTCACATGTTCGATACTCGATGAAGACCTTCCTCTCCCTTGTTACAGTAGGCAATGGAGGTTGTAGTTCTCTCCTCGCGATTCTGGCAACACAACGGCGTGGTGTCAGAAGTAGAGGGAAGATCCCACAGGGCTTCGCCTAAGCTGGAGCGGGTTATGGTTGAGAAATAGGCTTTCCCCGGTGATCTATGGTTTAGAAGCAGGAGAGGAGGAGGTGGTCGACGATGGCTAGGGCGGTGGAAACTTGGTGTGGCGGCAACGCAAGGCGGAGGCGGTGTGGGGAGGGGCTGGTTGTGGTGTGTCTTGGGGGGCACCCCTCCCCTCTATTTATGAGAGGGAGGGGCATCTTGGGAGAGGGGAGTTTGAATCCTTCCCCAACTCCCTCTCCTTCTAGTCTTGTGGTGGAGGGAGAGAAGGATTCTCTCCTTCCTCCACCAGGAAACATTGTCCCAGTTTGACTTTTCAAACTTGCCTTTTGACTTTCAATTTGGAGTTTAATTTATTTATTTCAAACACCCAACCAAGTGACCTAGGACATGATGCAATCATTCCACTTAGTCATGAAACATTCATGCACCCTTCCCCTTCCGGTCCGGTGAACCTTCTAGACCCTTCTAGATCATTCCAATGAAGAACACCGGAATGATTCCCGAACTCCGGAATTGGACATTCCTTATATGAATCTTATTCTCTGGATCGTTCCGGATCTCCTCGTGATATCCCGGTTCCCATTTGAGACTATGAACAACATTCGGTCTCCCTACTTACAATCCATATCTACTAAACAACATCGAATCCTTAAGTGTGTCTCCCTACGGTTCGTGAATTATGCAGACATGACTGAGACTCCTCTCTGATCAATAACCAATAGAGGAATCTAGAAATTCATATGGTTCCCACATATTTCTACAATTACTTCGCGATCGAATGAACCACTTACATACGATACCAATTTCCCTTTGTCTCGTGATATTTTACTTTTCCGAGGTCTGATCGTCGGTATCTCTGCATACCTAGTTCAACTTCATTACCGATAAGTACTCTTTTCTCATTCCCGTGATATGTGATCCCTTGTGAGACAGTCACATCCTTGCAAGCTAATTGGATGACATTCCACCGAGAGGGCCATATTATATCTATCCGTCATATGGATGGACAAATCCCACTCCTGATCCATGTGCCTCAACACATACTTTCCGAACACTCAATGCCACCTTTATAGCCACCTAGTTACGGTGTGGTGTTTGATGTCATGAAAGTATCCATCCGGTGATGGTGATTAGCATTATATCATGGTCAAAGTAATTAGGTTACTATGTATCAGAAAGCTTATAGCAAACGAACTAATGAAATGACTTGATCTTTATGCTATGCTTATCTATAGGAGTATGTCCATCACACCATTCTCCTAATGATATCATCTTGTTGTTAATAACATCTCAATGTTCATGATCAGGAAACCATGATCATCTATCAACCAACAAGCTAGTATTATAAAGATGCTTTACTAGGGACTCTAATTTAGTTTCACTCTAATGAGTGCTGCTGGGAGTTGGAGGAGGCATCACTGGAGATAATCCAAGCTTCTGCTGACGCAGTTAATTGAATGGCTTGCTCTCCGGCTTCGGCTTACTCTTCAAAATAGATTTGGCTCTAGAACACACATGAATAATGTCAGGTGTGTTGCAGAAAGAAACAATGTATAGAGTACTAAAAAACCATGACATAGTTACCTTTTAACTACTAGCAACACTTATGTGCCAGCAGTAACAACGGTTTCCTGGGTCTTGCGCTTCTTGGAAGCAGAGGGAGGAACTTCTTTCACATCGTCGTCCTCCATCGATTCCGAGTCGTAACCCTCGACAGGGGAAAGCTTGAACTCATGAAGTTCCTCGAGCTGATAAGTATTAAGAACATCCGTAAGAGTAAAGTCGGATTGCGAGGCGTAAAAGAGCGAATAAGCTTAAAACAAAGTCGAAATATTTACTGGGATCAGAGGACGATTGGTGGTGAACATTTTCATGGAGACTCCGGGGATATTCTCCACCCGCTCCTTGATCAAATATTGCATTTGGGTCTTGTAGTCCTTCACAGGGATGCGAGTCGAACTGACCTTCAAGCTGTCTTTTTGGTCTCCGTTGACCGTGTGCATCAAGCGATCTCCGTGAAACTGCAATGGCTGAATCCGGTGATCCAGGCAGCAGTGGATCAAGTCGGATCCGTGGAGCCCCTTGTGCTTCATCAAAAAACTCGATCCGCCTCTTGGCGAAGACAAAGTCTTCGGACAATTCCGGCGCTTCTGCGTCCCACGACTCTTGGTGGGAGGCGGCACCATCAACGAAGGCCGGAATACCTTCCGCCTTGTTTGGAGCCGGAATATCCTTATGATAAAAGAAGGTTTCGGCCCATCTTTTTACCGATTAGCTAGCGTTAATCCTAGGATAAACTCGGTTTCTCTTAAGGACTAAGCTAAGGGTGTCAGTGGTGTAAGGAACACCGACACTAATTGAGTTCTTCCGGGTACAATAGTAGTATCGGAAAAGGGTGAGACTTGGCATAATGCCAAGAAACCCCTCACTAAGAGCTAAGTGAGCACTAAGCTCAATCAAGGAGTTGGGGTAAGGTTATGAAGTTGCACAACATAGTATTGGAGAACTTCGGTGAAGAACTCCGACGGTGGCAGAATAAGGCCGCGGTCGACATGCCTGTTGAAGAGAACTCGTTCGCCATTGCATGGTGCGGGGACGGCATCTCCAGCACCGCTCCTCCATGCGTCAGCGACAATGTAGCCCTCTCCCTGCATGACTTGGTTCTCGGAGTTGTCCATGGCGTTGGGAACCCAAAGGCCCCACAGCTTCCTCTCGTCCGCTGTCGCGCATGTCGCTGCTGCCGCTCCGGAGCTAGATGGTGCCTCCATCTCGCCGGGAAGGGTCAAAGATTGGCGGCGCTGAGGGATTTTTGGTGGCAGATGGGAAAGGATGCGGAGTGCTCAAGGAGTACGAGGAGACGATAAGGAGCGGCGAGGAATGAATCTGGGAGGAGAAAATTTCTACTTTTATTAACCTCCACGCCAAGATTCGCGCTAATCCACGTGATTTGTGCCACGCATATAGAAGATAGAGAGTAGGCTTCATCGCGACGTCTCCGCCCCCTGAATTCTCATGCGGGCATTGAAATGGTGTTCTGGTCCGTAAAGAACGGACCCACCAACGGTCGTGTGTGAGACCCTGACACATGGCTTAATAGGATTGCTAGTATACCCATACCAACAAGTTGCAACTTCTTTTCCGAAAGCTCATTCGAAAAGAACTCTAAGGTTAAGCGTGCTTGGCCTAGAGAAATTTTAGGATGGGTGACCGAGCGGGAAGTGGATACCGGGTGCGCATGAGTGAGGACAAAGTCCGCAGAAAAGACTAGTGTCGGTCTGTGGGGTTAGTATAGATATCCTATTAAGCTGCCAGGAGTGACAGCCGCCGGTCCGGAGAGGCTGGAGTGTTACAGAGTGGTATCAGAGCCAACCCTTGTGGTTACACAGGCGTGTGCGGGTCAGTGGCGGACATGTGGAGCATGGCACGTGTGGCCCGGAGTGGACACAACATAACACATGTGCCGTCACTAGATGCATAAATGTATGCCAAGAGGGGACGTTCCTGGCTTATGGTTGATCGATGAGGGCATCGATCTTCTAAGGGTGGGTGTATGTGAGACCCTGACACATGGCTTAATAGGATTGATAGTATACCCATAACATAAAGTTGCAACTTCTTTTCTGGAAGCTTATTCGAAAAGAACTCTAAGGTTAAGCATGCATGGCCTAGAGAAATTTTAGGATGGGTGACCTACCGGGAATTGGATACCAGGTACGCATGAGTGAGGACAAAGTGCGTAGAAAAGACTAGTGAAAGGATCGTATGGGCACCTAGAGTGGGGGTGAATATGTGCTACTTCAAATTTTCTTATTTTTCAAATTAGGGTTTAACGAGAAAGGTAAATTCTCTAGATTATGCAACTAAGGTGAATTTACCTATATGTCAAATAAGAACTAACTAGAACAACACTAAGTAAGAACAAGTAAGTAAAGTGCGGCAAAGGATAGAAGTAACCAAAGTGGTGGACGCGGAGACACAAGGATTTGTTTCCCGTAGTTCCTTCCTTTTGAGGGGAATTACGTATACGTTTGGAGAGGGGGTGGTCTCAAACCACCAACGCCATGAGAGGCCTCCTTTGTTCTCTGATGAACCTCACCCCAAGGGGTTCGATTCACCTCTTCCACTATATTGGCAATCTTCGAGGGGAAGCCGACACCTTTACAACAAGTTCGGGGCACACATCCATAACCTAATTGGAGGCTCCCAAATACAAGCAAGCTGTCAAACAATCAAAGACAAGCTTGTAAGAACCAAATCAAAGCTAGGATTTCCAAAGAAACACTAGAGCAAGGGGCCCTCAAATGAATGAGGGGGAAATGAAGATCTCTCTTAGTGAAGCTATAGATCAAGGCCCCCTCCTTCGATTCTCCAAAGATCAAGGACTTTGGATGGGTGAGTGAAGAGATCTTGTGGATTTGGTGGCTCAAAATATGTTGTTGTTCTTGAACTGGACGAGCAGGTTCCAAGGTAGAAGAAGGGGTCCTTTTATAGGGCCCCTAAAATTAGAGCCGCTGGAGTCACTTAACCCGGACAGTCTGGCCTGTATGAGCCGAAGAGTCCGGTCCAGCCGGACATTCCGGTGAGTGTCAGCCGGACACTCCATCCTGGCCAAGTTTCCGGCCAGAGTCCGGCCAGTGTCCGGGTAGTGTCCGAGGGGCCTCTTTGAGTGTCCACACCTGGGGAGAAAATCTGGCGAATTTCCACGGCTGGACTCTCTGGCGGCTTTGGGCCGAAAACTCTGGATGGGCCGGACAATCCGGCGCACATCAGTCGGACAGTTCGGCCAAGTACTGATTCTTGCCCCTGTTTTTGTTCCTGTCAAGCCCCTTTTCCATGTGTATAAACTACCCAAAATGAACCTGATATTTCCTGAAACATTCAGCATTGCATTAAACCTATCCAAGTGTTGTCAACAAACATAAAAACAATATGAAAGACATAAATGCCCTTTCAATCTCCCCCTTTTTGGTGTTTGATGACAACCCAAGGATTTGCATATAGGATAGATAAAAAAATCATAATAGATGATTTTATACAACATAGTAAGGCTCCCCCTAGATGTGTGACCAATTTTAGCTTTACATTTGAATACAAGATCACACATCCTAGGATCACATCCTCACCATATTGGTAAAGCAAGTTATGACACGATATGATAAAGACTAGATAGTTAAGCTAGATAAAATATAGTCTTAAACATAACCGGGTACACATGTCATAACACCCATAACACATAGTTCAACACAACATAGTTCTCAAACCAATAAGATAAAGACACGGAGCTTCAAAGAGGCAAATCGAAATAACGTGAAGCTCGTGTACCCATGCAAATCGCGATATCAACCTAATATGGGGCTACTTCTCCCCCTTTGGCATCGAGACGCCAAAAAGGGAAAAGAGCACAACTAAACGCCCCAAGACAGACACTAGCCACTGAAGTCCTCATCCTCATCCTCATCCTCATCATCATAGTCATCCTGGGTCGAGCTTTGGCCGTGAGGGCGAGAAGAAGAAGACGCATCCTCAAACATGGAGCAGTCCACACGTCCCTGACTCCAGTGTCCATAGGAGATAGTGCCATCAGACGCCTGCTGCTGAGAAGACTCAACATCCATGGGCGGATTGATCCGCTTGAGATCCTTCATGACATTCCTGTTTGCCTTGTATGCATCATACTGTCCATGGAAAATGTCAATGTTCTGGCATAGGAGGAGCTTCTTCCACCATGAGTCCTTCTTCACCTTCTTGTGCACTTCCTCCTTAGAGGTGTTGAAGAGATATGCATTGCTAGCATGCTGCATCCTAGGTCCATGAGACGCTGGTGCCTGCACCTCCTCAGAACCATCACTGTCAGAGTCATCAGCATCTATCTCATCATCCTCAAAAATGTCCTGAGCTGGAGGGTAGCCTCGAGGAGCCTTGCTGGTAGGGCCCCCCTTCCTCTAAAGCTTGGCAGTAGTGTGAGGAACAAGCTCCTGCTAGAGCAGGGGAGTGACAGGAGTGTGAGCAGCAATGAGATTCATCACATAAGGGGCATACAGAGGGCACTTCTTGTCACTGATGCACTTGTACAAATACTGATAGATGAAGTCCATAACATCAATAGCACCACCTGGATGAGCTGGACCATTAATGTACACAGTGTGAGCATGAGCCATCAGGTTGATCTCAGCGCCTCTCATTGCATCCTTGTTGCCAGCCTTGGGAGTGAGAGTGTGGCGGAACATGCGAAGCAAGATGTTGTAGATGATCTTGATATTGGTGGTTTGGCTAACCACAACATTCTGAGAGTAAATTGGGACCAGCTGATTCTTATCATACGATTGTCCATGTACATGCACCCGGACACCACTGGGACCATTGGGATTGGAAGGCAATCCAAGAATGTGAGCAAACCGAACCATGCTGGAGCGAACCCTGGTAGTACCAGACATACACTCAAGAGGAATGTCAGGAGTCTCCCCAAAGACCACAGTGGCATAGAACTGTTGGACTAACTCAACATTGAAGTATTCTTTTGCAGAAAGATGGTGTGCAACCCCATCTTCTCAGTCACCCAAAGAGCATCCTCAAAGTACTTGCAAGAACAAATCTTCTCAAGATCCAACCATTGAATGGGACAAGTAGGATTCTGTAAGCCACCGTATAGCTTAGAAAACAGCAGGGCTTGCTCAGTCCTCTAGAAACGCTCATCAGTCGAGGTTCGTGGCAGAGAGTAGAACTGTTGGAGTCTCATCTCCACAAACTCCTCGATACCCAAATCATCCAGAGTAGTCAATGATTCAAAATTCATCTGCTCGGCTTCATCTCTTTTTAGCTGCCTCATCTTCTCATGCTTTGCTGCGGCACGGTCTCGAGCAGCCTGTCTGGCCACAGAAGGATCAACATGAATGTCGCGCTCTTCATCATACCGGAACCTGCGACCAACTGTCTTCTTAGCAGCCCGAGGATGGCGAGGACAAGAACCACCTGTGAAATCAGAATAGAGGGATAGCATATGGGGTGAGCACATTTTTCCTGGAGTTTTAATCAAAAATTAGTAGTCAAAGAAATCTAGAGCTGTACTGATTGAAAACACCGGACAATACAGAAAATCTACCCCAGACAATCCGCCTGGACCGGACAGTCCGGTGTGTATCGACTGGACATTCCCGCTGGGCCGGAGTGTCCGGCCCGTACACGCCGGATAGTCCAGCTGAATCCTGGGAGATTTTTGGGCTGCATAGGTGAGTTCAATCAGGACAGATCGGGATTGCTAAAACCACTACCAGGATGAAGATTGCATGTAGGAGTGATGTATCCATGGATCTAGGTAAGACATTGCCCAAGAAAATTCATCTAGGCCAACCCTAGAGATGGAGAAGAAAGGGGGCATCATACCAGCATCCATGGGGACCTTCACCGGTGGGGAACGGATCCCAGCAGCAAGGGGAGGCAAATGCCTAGCGGCAACGGCAAGATCCGAGGTGGAGGAGACCTCCTGGTCGGGGACAGCGGTATGAGAGGAAGAGAGATTTGGGGATAAGAAGGATGACTGAACCGTCCACTTCTCCCTGACCCATGATATCAGAACGAAACCGCTGGGGGCGGACAGTCCGGTCCGTATGTGCCAGATAGTCCTGCCCTTCCGAAATGTCCGGTCTGTATCACGGGGAGAGTTCAGCTAGGCCGGACACTCCGGTTGGTACAGGGCGGACACTCCAGCCCCTTCGACCAGAAACCCCAGATTCAAGTGTTTGGAAAAATGCGTGGCAAGAGGAGCATGTTTGTAGGTGAGAGTAGGCCTGGGATTTAGAGGATGTACTATGAAAAACCAATGAGTCGAAAAATATCTAAAAGTATGGAAAAGTTAAATCCAATCAAAACACTCCAAGAACAAACTCTTCATTTAAGAATAGGGCGGTGGCCGAGGCCACCATATAAGAGTTTATGGCATGACACCACGAAGAATTATCCTTGGGTTCATAGCCACTACTCATCAATAAAGCTCACATATCACAAAATGATATTAAGAGAGTTGATTTTCATTAATGTTGGCATTATGGGGGGGGGATAGTCCAATGTATTAGGACCGCACTCCCCCTATCTCCATACCTACACCTAAACCAAATAAGAGTCAAGACATAGGTGAGTATGCAAGGTGGTCAAGTCAAGCTCCTTGAATCTATGATATTTAGTTCATTCCTCAAATAACAAAACCTTGCTTCATCAAGTGGCTTCGTGAAGATGTCAGCAAGTTGGTCTTTGGTTGACACATATGATAGCTCAATATCTCCTCGAGCAACATGATCCCTAATGAAGTGATGACGAATCTCAATATGCTTTGTCCTTGTGTGATCCACCGGGTTGTAGGCAATCTTGATAGCAATTTCAATGTCACATAGAAGAGGCACTTTGTCACAATGGACACCGTATTCCTTTAAAGTTTGCCTCATCCATAGCAATTGAGTGCAAGCACTAGTATCTGCCACATACTCGGCTTCGGCGGTGGAGAGAGATATACAATTTTGCTTCTTAGAGGACCAGCATACCAAGGACCTACCAATTAATTGGCAAGCCCCAGATGTTGATTTTCTATCATCCTTATCACCAGCCCAATCCAAGTCCGTGTACCCACAAAGAGAAAATGTTGACCCTCGAGGATACCAAAGACCATAGTGTGGGGTATGAACCAAATATCGAAAGATTCTCTTGACCTCCATCAAATGGATTTCTTTAGCAGCCACTTGATATCTAGCACATACTCCTACACTCAACACAATATCGGGTCTAGATGCACAAAGGTAAAGCAAAGAACCAATCATGGACCGGTATACCTTTTGATCCACATCTTTACCATTTGGATTTAGTTCTAGATGAGTCTTTGTAGCCATGGAGGTAGGAGCACCATTTAAATCTTTCATGTTGAATCTTTTGAGCATATCTTGGGTGTACTTGGCTTGATTTAAGAATGTTCCTCCTCTTATTTGATTGATCTCAAAACCAATAAATACTCTCAACTCCCCCATCATAGACATCCGGAACCTATTAGTCATAAGCTTTGAGAATTCATCATTAAAAGCTTTGTTATATGAGCCAAAGATAATATCATCAACATATATTTGGCATACAAAAAGCTCCCCATTGACCTTCTTAGTAAAACGAGTGGGATCAATTTTCCCAACCTCAAACCCACGGTCAAACAACAACTCTCTAAGGTGCTCATACCACGTGTGTGGGGCTTGTTTGAGCCCATAGAGCACCTTATCAAGTTTGTATACATGGTTAGGGAAGTTGGAATCCTCAAATCCCGGGGGTTGCTTTACATATACCAACTCATTCAATGGACCATTAAGAAATGCACTTTCTACATCCATTTGTTGCAACTTAAAGTTATGATGTGCCGCATAAGTGTCACATCCCAAAATTTTCCAAATTTTGAAATGTGAAAAATAAATAACAAAAGAAGTAATTGTTGAAATTTAGGGTGAAAAGAAAAATATCTTCTAAATGGAAACATCAAAACCCTTCTTGAACAAATTTGAATGAAAAGGGAATCCAACAAAATTCCAATCAAGTGAAATGCATTCATCAATTAATGTATCTTGAAATTTAAACATTTGGAAAAGTTAAACTAAAACCCCAAATCTTAATGAAAGAAATCACTTCCAAATATCAAATGCATTTTATGCATGGAAAAAACTTGAATTTAAACACTTGGGAAAATAAACCAAAACCCTAAAACCCTAATGGAATAAATCATTTTCAAGATCTCTCCAAGACTATGGATTTTTTCCATATAAAATTCATTAACAAACATTTATAAATGATCAAGAATGATAAATAAAAATATTATAAAACCATGGAAATTGGTTTCATTTAATTTGGAACCAAGGATAAAAACTTATGAATTTAATAAGATGAAAACAAATAATTTCCAAGGCTAATAAAGCTCCTATCTAAAATCCATACTATATTGTGAGCCGAGTAATCCTAAAAGGACTTAAAAAGATAAAAAAATATTAAATAAAATTATACAAATTGGAACCACCAATTTTGGATCTGTAAATAAAAATATATGGATTTTATAAGATAAAGAAAGAAATAAATAAATAAATAAGGAATATTTAAAAGCCAAATTAAATCTTGGCCAAATCCATAAAGAAATGAAAGTTTATTGAATAATAAAAAGGAGTAAAAGATTATTTAAATAAAATCATAAGGATTGAACAATATCCAATTTTACTTAAATAAAGATAAAATTGCCTAAACTAAATAAATAATAAATCACAAGGAAATTATTTAGAAGACAATTTAAAACTTGAATTAAATCCATCAGCACATGGAATAAAGATAATACAAATAAAATAAAGGAATAAAGATTATTTGAATAAAAACATATATGGACTTGAACCATATTTGTTTTAAATAAAGACAAAATCCCAAATGTAAAAGATTAATCAAATCTTGAGAAAATAATAATTGGAATTGCCCAAGTGGATTAAAAGTTATCTAATTAACTTAAAAAGAATAAAAGAATAATTAAATAGAATTACATGGTTTGGAACCATAATAAAATTCATTTAAATAAAGACAAAGGCCTCATTTAAATAAATATTAAAGCATATTAAAATATTTGAAATAATTCAAAGTGAATTATTTAAACACATTATTAATCAATACAAACTTACTAAAAAGGTTTGATAAGAATTTGAATTTAAAACACAAGTTTAAATCAGTTGAATAAAATAATATGGTTGGAACCAAATTTAAAATCCTATTTAAATAAGACAAATGTCTCTTTTAAATAAATCATAAACCATAAGAGAATATAAGAAAATATTCTAAAATGGATTATTTAAATACATTAATAAACAGATAAAACCTATTGAAAAGATTTAGAAAAGGTTTAAAAAAAATCTGACTTCAAATTGAGTTTGAAATCATTTGAATAAAACCAAAACATAAATCGGAAATGAAAAAGGAAAAAAGAAACAAAAAGAAAAAATAAGAAAAAATAAGAAAACAAATAGCCCAACTAAACCCTACCCAGCTTCCAGCCCAGCTAGGCCCAACACCAGCCCACCCGGCACCTCCCTCTCTCTACCATTCTTTTCTCACCCGCATCCCTACTCACTCATCTCACTGATGCTCCGACCCCACGCCACATCAGCATCGTCGTCTCCACCCGCTAAACCCGCCCCCTCATTCCTCCGGCCATTTTCTGTCATTAATCCGCGCTTCAATTCACGTCAATGCCGCGAGTAATTCGCCCTTGCGACCATGCACGATAAAGCGCCCCTCTCCCCTCTATCTTTCCCCTCAGACACCACGCCACCTGAGCCACCAGGCTACGCAAATTGCAAGCTCAAACCACCTCTGCTCCAACGAGTTTCTCCGCTGATTCCGGCTAGCCCTCACCTCCCCTTGCCCCCTGGACTCCACGAGCGTGCTCGCCAGCAATAGGCGCACCTGCCAGTAACCCTAACTCGCCCGTGCAAGCCCTAGAAGCTCGGCTTCGTCTTCAACTGAGCTCTGTCGTCTCCTGCTCCAACTCTGGCGACATCCCCTGGTAGTATCTGACCTCCCCTCTCCCTTTCAATGATACTCGTGTGTTCACCATCCCCGTACGTATCTAACACAACCGTTGTTTTGCCTCCCCATGCCTTGTACCCTCGCCTCTGATGCAGTCGTGTGTGACCTGATGCCTGTGATGACTCTGGCGAGCAATCAACGTCAAACCCATGCGCCCCTGGCCTTTGTCCGAGCACGTTGAGCATCAGCACGTCACCGCGAACACGGTGAGCCACTCCTCTTCCCAAATTGTGACCTCAAACCCCACTGCCTCCGCTGCCCTCCGGCGATGATTTCGGCTAGCCCACGCCTCCCATTGCTCCCTGACCTCCACGAGAACATTCCCCATCTCCTGGCAAACCTTTCCATAGCACCAGCTCGCCCGTGCACGCTCCGCATCGTCGGTAACCTTGATGACAACACTTTGCCGCCGTCTGCCTCTACTGCGACGAGCATTACTTGTGAGCCCTGACCTCCCCTTCTCCTCTCTTTAATGCTCCTGTGCACGTGACACTCTTGCGCATCTAATGGTGTCCTCCGCTTGTCTTAGCGCGCCCTCAATCCTCGTCTCCGACAAGACCCGTGCGTGCCCAAGCCAGTGAGGAACTCTGGCGAGAAATTTCTGTCGTCCTCATACGCCCCTATCCAGGAAAAGACTATGCCGAGCTTCCCTACGACACTAGGATTGTTGTGAGCCATATCCCTCCCTCTCTCTCTCTCTCTCTCTCTCTCTCTCTCTCTCTCTCTCTCTCTCTCTCTCTCGCTTCCTTAATCATCGGCAACGCCACCACCAGAGCGCCGCCGCCGCACAGCCACCACCAGCGCCGCCTACCTTTGGTCATTGCGATCTGGGGCGTTGGATCTTGATCGGTTGGCTAGGATAGATTAGTCAATCAAATGGGTAAGATGACATCTGCACCATGCGATTTAATTTAGATCTGACGGCTGTAGCTGCGCAATCCAACAGAATCGGTACCGACGAATAGGAAACAAACGCGTGGCACAGTTTTGATTTAAAAGACAGAAACTTTTCTATTAGATGTTTGGAATTGAAAAATTCATAACTTTAAATCTACACGTCCAAATTTTGCAAACTTTATATCATTAGAATTAGGAAAAAGAGTACTTTCCAACTATGCCATTTGTTTAATAAATTGCTTCTGGAAAATTAGTTGTTTTTATAGAAACATGTTTAGGCATATTTTGTGTATAAAATTTATTCTAAAAAAGTTTTTAGAGTAAAATCTTTTGTAAATGGATTATTTTGAACCTACTGACCATAGAAACCAATTTTTTGATTTAAAAACATATTTTGTGATAATTAGGAATTATTCCTTTGAATACAAGCAATTCTAGTTAAATAAAAATATTGATTATGTTTTAAAAATGCTTTTTGAGTAAAACCCTTTGGAAATGGGTTGATTTAAACTCTCTGACCCTAAACACCAAGTTTTAGGATTTAAAAATAGATTTGGTGAACCCTAGAAAATTATTACTTTGTTTAAAGGCATTTCCAACAAAATAAAATGTTGCTTTGGTTTAAAAATGGGTTTTGAATGAAACCATTTGCAAAAGGAATTGTTTTAAAACATTATGACCGTAAACATTAATATTGGTGTTTAAAATTTTTTTGGCTAACACTGGAAATCATTCTTTGAATAAAATAAATTCTAGCAAAACAAAAGGGATTTAAAGTGACCATTTTCACTAACTTGTTATCAAATGTTTTGCCACTTTGATAAAATGACCAATAGATGAGTTAAAATGTTTATAACCTATTGGAAACTACTTTTCCAAATAAAAAAATCTTTGGCATGCTTGCATGCATTGCTTTGTTTTTATTGTTTTATGTGATGAATTGTTTGGATGCTAGATTGAATTTGTGTATTGACTGAATTGTAGTGAAATTTGAAGAGTGTGACTATTGCAAGATCAAGGAGTGAACTTATATTCTCTACTAAAAAGGCAAGTGGTGCTTCATACTTTTGTCCCATTATTTTCACTATGCATTGGTGATATTTCTAAGTAGGACTTGCATGGAATTTTTACTAAGTATGCTATGCCTTGGGAAATCCTAGTAGTTGATGCCTTAGTAGAAATTTTCCCTAAGTTAAGATCCCTACTAATATCATGCTTAGATTTGCTAGTAGAAAACAAGGGTGGATTATATTCATGCTATGGAATATTTCTAAGTCTATGACCTGTGTTTTGTTTAATAAAACAACTATGTGAATGAATCACCTGGGTGGAATGGTGGGAATGGATTTATGTTGAGTGGCTACACAAGGCCAGGGGACTGGTGAACCTTGTGTATCACACTTGTGGAAAGCCACCCAGGAACAAAGAGATTTGAGAAGTCAAATGTTGAGAAGCTTCAAGTGCATCCACATGGCATTATGGGCTCTGCCTGGATCATATAGGTTGCAATAACTTAGCCAAATGGACAGTTGGTGGTAGGGGATGATAGGTTTGGAGCGCGTCCATTTTGGTCTAAGGGAAGGCTTCTGAAAGATCTTGTCTCGATGCATGTCGAGTCTTGTGGGGAAAGTGCACCACCTCTCGAGAGAGTAAAATCTAAGTACTTAGCCGTGTCCCCGGTAATGGACAATCTGAGAATCAAGACATGGAAGATATCAAGGATCTCCTCATCCCAATTTCTAAGTTAAAAACTTGTGGTTGAACAAGGGTAAAGGATCACCAATGTCTATTGGTAGATGACTTGGGTGATTTTTGCCAAGTAAAAACTTAGTGTTTTCAAATGATAAGGAAAATCTATTTTGATCAAAGCAAGCCTAAGCTCCACTTAGCCAAATGCATATAGATGATAGATACCACTATTCTACCATAGTTTTTTTCATACAATCCCCCAAAGAGAGGGATCGGGTTCCATTATCAACAGATAACGAAACAACAAACCACACAAGTTCATGTCACACAGATTTTTTTGATCCACCTAGGGGATCAAAGCAGATAAGTATCCATATTAAAAACCAAACGCACCTAACTAAAAAGGAGAAATAAGGGGAAAAGCTAGAGATGCAAGAACACCGCCCTCAGGCTAGCGATAAAAGTTCAAACATGAAAAGAAACTAACAACCCAAACTGATAGGAAGGCTCGAAGACTCAGTTTCTTTTTCACCAAAAATTATCAAATCCTCCTCCTTTTCTCCCGCCCCCTCTCAAGCTCAAGGTCCTCGTGGGCATGATCTTCAGGGATCGCCGGCAGTCCCAAGAAAGGAACAGGGGCCACATCCATATCCGCAGCATCATCCAACGCATTATGTTGCAGGACATCAGCCCCAGCATGCAACATCTCCCGTTCCTCCTCACCATGTGAACCTGCCCAGTAACGAATGAAAACACATGCATATATAACCAGATCAACAGGCGAATTAATAAGTTTTTTTTCAAAGCAAGCTCTGTTTCTGAGCTTCCAGATAGCCCAACAGATCGCTGCCACCACCGTAATTTGCACATTTATGCTAACTCCCAAAAACTGAGGAGCCCACCAGAAGTACTGAGAAAAGGACCCAGGCCTATTCCCAGCACCGATAGTTTTAGCAACCACCCCCATACATATTTATCTGCCACACAGGTGAAGAACAGGTGCCCAATGTTTTCATCTTCACGACAAAACCTACAAGTAAAATCCCCTTCCCATCTTTTTTTTCTCATGTTATCTTTAGTGAGAATAGCATTGTGCCAAATCAACCACAGCCAGATTTTAATCTTCAGAGGAATTTTTGCTTTCCACAGATGTTTGAAACTCCTGTCAATACCCACATTCGAAAGGTGAGAGTACATAGATTTTACAGAAAACCTGCCAGATTTATTCACAGCCACACAGGTCTGTCTTTTTCGTGACTCAAACTCACCCCATTCAACAAGCCCCTCAATTGTTCATGATGATTCATCCCATCAGCATCTAGCCATCTTCTAAAAGAACATCTCCACCGTCTTTTAGCCATATCAGCAACAGTAACCAATTAATTCTGACAAACATCAAATAGATCAGGGAACTTACTTTTCAAAGGGATATCTAAACACCAAGCATCATGCCAAAAGTCAGTCAGCTCCCCATTGCCAACTTTCATTTTTCTGCTAGCCAGATATAGTGCCCTGATCTTAATCAAATCATTCCAGCAAGGGGAATCACTCTGTTTGTGTCTCACAGCACTGATCCCCCCTTTTTTCATATATTTTTTCCTCACAAAAACTTGCTAGGGTCCTTCCTCAGCCTCAAGCCGCCACCACCACTTGCAAAGCAAGCAGATATTAAACAGTCTAATATTCTTGATCCCCAAGCCTCCTTTTTTCCTGGGTCTACACACAAATTTCCACTTTACCAGATGATACTTCCTTTTGACCACTTTGCCATACCAGAAAAAAAGGCTCTGGTCTGCTTTTCAATTTCCTCCACATTTGTTTTGTGCAAAAGAAACATAGACATGGGGTAAACAACCACACTAGATACACAGGCAGTAATTTTAACATTCCTACCTCCCAGAGATAGTGCTCCACCCATCCAACCATCTAACTTTTTTTCATCCTATCCCCAATAAAGCCCATCTCAGCCACTGTGCATCTTCTACTACAAACCGGCGGCCCCAAATATTTAATAGGCCAACTACTTTTCTAACAATTGAAAAACTCAGCATAATTGGATAGCTTATCCTCATCATCCAACACCATCATCACCTCACTCTTCTCAAAGTTAATTTTAAGGCCAGACATGGATTCAAACAAATATAACAACAACTTCAAATTTCTAGCCCCCTCAATATCATCTTTAATGAAAAGGATAGTGTCATCAGCATATTGCAAAATAGCAATCCCTTTATCAAACATATTGTAAACCAACCCTGTAAACAACCTACTAGCTTGGGCATTAAGAACCATCTTAGCCAAACATTACCCTGCCAGATTAAACAAAAAGGGAGAAAAAGGATCCCCTTGCCTAACCCCTTTAAAAATGCCAAAATAGGGACCAACTTCCCCATTCACCTTAACACTGAGAGTACCTTGAGTCACTGCACTCTTCAACCAAATAAACTAGTCTTCACTGAAACCTTTCTGCTTACAACAATAAAACAGGAAATCCCAATTGACCTTATCATAAGCCTTTTCAAAATCAATCTTCAGAATCACACCCTACTGCCTCTGAACTCTTGATTCTTTCAGGATTTCATGTAACAAGGTAACTCCATCAGCAATAAATCTCCCTTTGATAAAAGCAGTCTAGCATGTATCAATCAATTTCCCCATCACAGGCTATGTTCTAACTGTCAGAGTCTTGGTAAAAAATTTAAACAGCACCTGAAGCTGACAAATGGGCCTATATTTCTGGATTCTATCAGCATCATCACCTTTGGGAAAAAGAGTAATCACCCCATAGTTAATACTCCTCAGATCAATTTTATGAGCATAAAAATCAAAAAACACAGCCATAACATCTTTTCTTATAATCACCCAGCAGTGTTGATAGAATTCAATAGGAATCCCATCAGGGCCAGCTGCTTTATTTTTATCCATCTGATCAATAACCTCCTTCATCTCTTTCTCAGTAAAAGGCACACCCATCTTCTCCCTATCTTCATCATTAAGTTTCTCCCAAGCCTGCCAATTATCATCAGAAAGTCTAACAGAAAAACCTCTAGCAGGACCAAACAAAGTTTTATAATAATTGGTGGCATGCAGCAAGAGATCATGAGTCCCCTGAATCTCATTCTCCCCATCTTTCATAGAAAAAATCATTTTCTTTCTCCTCACTCCATTAGCAATCCTGTGAAAGTATTCAGTGTTATTATCACCTTTCAACAACCAGTTATCTCTCGATCTTTGTTGCCAGAATCTCTCTTCATTCTCATATACTTCCAGCAGTTCTTTCTGAATTGATGCTTTCCGTTTCAACTGTTCTGCACTAAGCAAAATCAATTCCTCTATATTCCCAATTCCTGAAGCCCCTCCACTAACTCTTTCTTTTTTTTCTCCAACCCCCTGATATGAGCACCCCACCCTTTCAGATCATTCTTGACATTCTTAAGCTTTTTCGGCAAACTATCAAGACTATTCTTACCTTTGACAGGTTTTTTCCAAATCTTCTCCACTCGGAGTAAAAATTCATCACTCTGTAACCAACTTTTATCAAACCTGAACACCTTGCCACCCCCTTACTGCCCTTCCATAGTATCCAGAATCAAAGGACTATGATCAGAAACCTCCCTAGACAGCTTGTGTACTGTAGTAAGAGGAAATAACCTTTCCCACTCCTTGCAAACTAGTATCCTATCAAGTTTCTCCAAAGTAGTATTTTTATGGTTGTTGGACCAAGTGAACTGTCCCCTAGACATTTGAATTTCCCTCAAACCATATGCATTAATAATCGAGTTAAACATGTGCCCCCACTTGTTCAAAGAATGACCCTTGTTTTTCTCAAAAACAAATCTAATCACATTAAAATCACCACCCACCAGTAAAGGAATTGACTGGTCCTGGCAAACATCAGCTAATTCTATCAAAAACTCCTCCTTATTTTCCTCATGAGAAGCCCCATAAACCACAACCAAATGCCACTGAACCTGTTTCTTTACATCAAACACCCTCATCTTAACATGGAACCTGCCCACAGACACATCCATCTGAGTCAAATTGGAGGAACGTAGGCCCCCCAAAATGCCCCCATATCTTCCCACAGAAGGCAACCAACTCTAGGAGAATTGATTCATAGGATCAATTCTCCTAAAAAGTTAGTAGAATAATCCTTCTTAATAGTTTCTTGCAAACCAATGAAATCCACTTTTCCTGTCTCAACAAATCATTCAAATAAGCACTCACACATTTTTTCCCCACACCTCTAATGTTCAAAATAACACCTATCATAATACAGTTTTTCTCTCTCTTGTTCCAGTCACAACACCACTCATAGGGTGATAGTTGTGGACCTTCACAGCAGCCACCTTTAACTTTCTTTTCTTCCCACCAGAACCAGATTTCATCTTCTTCTTATTTCTTCTAGAAATCACATGAGTAAATTCCCCTTCATCATTACTATCTTCCTTCCAATCAAGAAACATGACTTTCTCACTCCAATCAACCTCTGCCACAGTCTCAACCTGTTTCCTATCCTGTAAACTATGCCTAGCAATTTCTAAATCTTTCAAAGAATTGATATGATCTAAAGATATAGATGAAGCATCAACTCCCATATCCAAAGCTCTATGCATAATAACATCATCATCCAGGGCAGCAAAGGAATTATAAAAATTTAAGTTGGTACCTGACAGATCTCTAGTAGATTGCTGAGCCAGATGTCTTTCTTCCATGCTCCCAGCCCCACCTTGAGCAGCCACCCTTGAACTCATCCTTACAGCTTGTTCATCCACACCAGTTACATTCTCAGATTGAGACCCCACACTTTCCTGAGTAGAGAGAACATCAGGTTGAGACAAACCAGCAGCCACCACCTCCTGATCTTGGCTTTCCATCTCCATATCATGAGCACCCCCATCACAGAACCTTCACCATTACACTTTTTTCCACTATCAGAAGAAGAACCAAAGGATTCCTTAGTATGCACATCATCATCCCTTTGCTGACCAGCCTCACCCTGTCCCCCTTCATCCCCCAGCAAATGGCCATACTGTTTCTTGAGCTCATAATACTTATCACTACCCCTATCCTTCAACAAATCTCTGATAAAATCTTCAAAGCTCCGAGGAACAGCAGCAACAGGAGCAATGATCTCATTAACCAAAGGAGGAGCCAAATTCTGGATGACTTCCATGTGAACATCACCCAACCCAACACTACCCACCACAGCTCCATGAACACCATCTTGTGGGCCCATAGTAGCTTCTTTGTCCAGAACATTACCACGACCAAAGTTACCACCCTCCACATTCTCCCTGATAACAACCCCTTGAATGACCACCACTTCTAGAGCTGGCCCAGATATTAGCCATCTTAGTTCCAAAAGACACTTCACCAGAATCTTCCTGTTCCACCAGGACCCCTTTACCCTTCTCCAACCCAGCTCCACCAGCACCACCACCAACATGTTGGCGACCACCACTTACCCCACCAGCACCTGCACCAGCCCCAGACCCCTGGCCATTATCACCATCAGGCCTATTATGCCTAGCTTCTTCCTCATTCCTCCCATCCAGCACATTGACACCATCCTGCCCATCAACACCCACTGATACCGGAATGGTTGGCACTGCATCAGGAGCAAAAATCTCTCTAGTGTACTTGAATTCATAAATCCCCCTGCATCTCCCCCTCTGGTATTAGGAACCAGAGTCACATCCAAACAGGCAATCTTCACCCTCACATAAGCTAGGTTCCTCAAACTATTCATGTCCAGTGCCAAAGGTTTACCCACCAGAGAAGCAACATAAAAAACAGTTGATTTCTCCCTATATTTCATAGGGATACCAACAATCCTAAACCAGGCCTCCTCCAACCATTCAACTGGTTCCAAGTCCCCATTCCACTTAGACAATTGTATAACAGCATATGGAATTGTCTTCATAAACCCCTTCCCAAAATGGAAGTCATCAATAGATCTAGCTGAAGGAAACCTCATCAAAAATTCCACATCATTAATGGGTCTAGCATTGAATCTCCAACCAGACCCCAAAGCATCAGCCCATATCTGGAATTCTTTTTCAAGGTCCTTCCCAGTGACATCACCTCTGACCACACTTATATGAGCATAGTGTAACTGTTCCATGGACTGAACATCAGGTTCTACAATAGGAATAGAGTGAAAACCCTGCTCAAAATCAGTACTGCCAAAGAAGAGAGGAACATATTCCTAGGGCTTCTTCTCTTGACAGAAAAAAATACTATGATCTTTGCCACAATTCTCACACACTTTCTCTTCCTGCACCACATCAAGCAACTGTAAATCCCCTGAATCACCAACAACATTCACATTTCTCTGCACACTTACTACTGGTGAGGTACATAGTACCCCACCAGAGTAGTGGCCATAGCATCAGAATGATTAACTATCAAAATCGGAGACAAACTCAAAGGACGACTCCCCCCAACAGGCACATTAACAGAAGTAGATGCAGATGTGTTCAAACCAGAAACAGGGCGACCCACAGGAATGGGAGGATTCACCACAGGCCTAGGAATGTTAACCTGCTCCACAGTGCGAGCAAAAACTGGCTCTCCTCTTCTAGGGTTTGCATCAGAATTACCTGATATGCCTGGAAACGAAGAAGCTGTAGCATCTGACCCTGAACCTTGCTGCATCTCAGGACGGTGACTCCATCGGCCTCGATTGCGGGCCTTCTCTACTTCACGACGGTGCGCTTCTGCCAGAGCCCTGTCCCGCGCCATGGCTTCATGACGCTGGTCCTCCAATCTGGCCTCGCTCTCTGCCTGCCTCAACATATCATCCTTGTGCCTCGCATCCCGCCGCCACGCTTCATCGCGACGACCTTCCTGCTCCTGAATCCACTCACTCTCTCTATGATCCTCCTCCATCACCCTGCGATCAACAGGGGGCGCCCTTGTCCATACCTAGATCCAAATCTGTTCGCATAGGGACCAGATCGGACTGGAGGACAAGAAGGGGATCCGCGCCCACCACAAAAACGATGATCCATAGAGGAATCCGCCTCCACAACCTGAGCAAACGATCTGCAGTCACCTGAATCAACCCCACTCCACATCACCGGAGAAATATCTTGCGGCGATGAAGGTTGAAAAACTGGCGAACCCCGAACGAAAACCACTCTGCACACCTCACGCGATCTAGGATTTGCGATAGACGAAGTAGAACCGAGTCTCGATCTAGGGTTAGTGGAAATGGGAGGTGGGGGGAACTGGCTGGAAGACGTGCTCCGGTGTACTAGTACCCCTCCCCTCGACTGGCAAGTGGCCCTCCTCCATCGACGACCCACCGTTAGCGCCTGTACACCTCCTGGAACCACCCAGCCGTATCACCCGGCACGTACGCGCATAGGGCGGTGCGCTGGTGACACCGCGAGAACGTGTGCCCTGCGCCACAACCGCCGGTCCCATGAGAAACATGCCAACCCTTGTGTACCAAACGCTCCCCAAAAGAAATATCCAATGTCGAGCTCTAGATCGCCAACTCCTGTCCCGAATCATCTCGCAACGACACCTGTCCTGAACCATCCCTCGAGATTGACCCCCGCCGACATGGACTGATTGTTGCACCATCAACTCTCCTGATTATGGCCCTCCAACTCCTTGCCAAAGCAAGGTGATCACCGGAGAACCCCGCCATCGACGTGAGAGAGAGGAGAGGAGAGGAGAGAGACGACATCTGAGCCTCCAAGTTAACTATCTTCTATAATGATGAGAGGTCAAAACACTATTCTACCATAGTATCACCTGCCAATACAAATCAAATGTATTGACCCTTGTGGTTGTAACTTATTATGTTGCAGGTTTGTTTGATGTTAGTGAAGTGTGTTGATTAGGATTACAAATCTACAACCAACATGATTGCATGTGGCACTTTGAAGATGAAGGACTCCATGCTATAGTTATTTCTTCTGCATTGTAATGAGATAGCCAAATGAGCTATGCAAGATGTAATGAATTATTTTATTCCTGGTTATAAAGTTGTATTATGACCTTTGTTTCTTGATATTACATCTTAACTATGGATGCTAGCTATTGATCCTGGGACTAGCATTATAAACACAGGGATCTCTACCTTATTAAAGGTTGGGACCTCTACAGATGGTATCAGAGCAATGTGTTGCATGTAGGATTGTAACCCTAGGATTGGACAAAACCCCTTAGAAAAATAGGAGTTATACTTGTTCCAAAACTTATTTACAAACAATTTTGTAAACTCTTCCCTAAACCTTTTTGGTTTTAATTCTACATCTCTCCCTTTTCAAACTTGATGGACAAAGACTTCAACAAGAGCAAATACTTCAACTTGAGCAAAGATTTCACCAACACCAATGACTTCAACTTTGGATTCACCAAGGACTTCAACTTGGACATCAGTAAGGACTTCAAGTGAGACAAGGA
This sequence comes from Avena sativa, assembly GCA_916181665.1. NCBI lineage: Eukaryota > Viridiplantae > Streptophyta > Magnoliopsida > Poales > Poaceae > Avena > Avena sativa. The sequence goes on from OV702281.1 coordinate 318,523,397, forward strand.
AATATTACTCAAGACTTGAAGACTAAGGAAACACAACTTAGAAGGAATCATCATCACCTTTGAAGTTATGTGACCAAGATACAAGAATTTTCCAAGGATAACATGAAGAAAACAACTAAGAAGAATGGAATGATCTCAAGAAAACCATATAGTTGGACCACCATACTAAAGTTTAGATCAAACGGACCAACTTATGTGGTGTAGCAAAAAAAATTGTTGCCTAAAAATGTGCTTGAAACTTGTTGTTTGAGTGGAATGTTTGTTTGTGATTGCTTGCACATTGCTTGTGTGAAATTGTTGTGTGTGATTAGAATTCTCTCCCTAGAAATCTTTTACCTATTCTAATCCCAATCCAACCCAAATAGATGACTTATCCAAGAAACTCCAACATCAAGAATGGTGACAACAACAACCAAGAGATGCTTCTAGCAACCCAAGCCCAATTGAATCAAGTGACAACTCAGTTTTTAGCCAACAACAATGAGTTAGACCCAACCTTGCAAAAGTTTTTGGAAACCCAATCCCAATTGTTGCAAAGGATGACCAATCAAATGATCAACATGATAAGCAACTCTTCCCAAGGATATTGTGACAACAATGATGTCAAGGATGATATTATAGAAGGAACTCAAGCTTGCAATATTTGTGGAGACATGGAACACACTTCTAAAGAGCATAAGGATCAATGCCCTAATTGTGAAGAGAAGCATCCAACTAAACAATGCCCCACATCTCAAGTGACTTGTTTCCTATATGAAGGAAATAATCATGTCCCTATCCAATGCCCCATCTATGCTATAGTTCAACAAATGAAACAATATGGAATGCATCAAATGTTTGGAAACCTCCATAAGGGAACAACTTCTACCAAGAAGGATGAAGGAAAAGTCAGAACCATGCATCATAGAGCCATACCCAAAGTAACCACAAAGTGTTGCTACTCTTGTGAAGAAGAAGGGCATATCTCTAGTAACTGCCCCAAGAAGAGAGAAATATTCCCCACCTTTGTGGTGAAATATGAAGAGCATGAACTAGAAGAACGCCTAGCTTTGGAGAGACCCAACAATAAGAAGAAGGACATAAGCCAGTTGCAATGTTACAATTGTAAAGAGATGGGACACTATGTCAATGATTGCCCAGAAAAGAAGAAGAACCAAGGAAACAAACAAGAGACAATGATACCAAAGTAAAAGAAGGATATTAGCCAAGTGATGTGTTTCAAATGCAAAGAGCTAGGTCATTATGCAAAAAAGTGTCCAAAGAAGCTACATCAAGATCCCAAGTAAGCCAAGATGTAATCTAGTTGAAAACCTTTTTAAGGGTTGTAGTACCCTAGTTTTCTTGAAGCCAACTTCTAACCTCTAGCTTTCCCAAATCTCGGGACAAGATTTCTTTTAAGGGTGGTAGCTTGTCACATCCCAAAATTTTCCAAATTTTGAAATGTGAAAAAATAAATAAACAAAATAAATAATTGTTGAAATTTAGGGTGAAAAGAAACTTTTTGTTTCTAAATGGAAACATTAAAACCCATCTTGAACAAACTTTGAATAAAAGGGAAACCAACAAAATTCAAATCAAGTGAAATCCATTCATCAATGAATGTATCTTAAAATTTAAACTTGGAAAATAAACAAAAATCTTAAAACCCTAATGGAATAAATCATTTTCAAGATCTCTCTAAGACTATGGATTTGATCCATATAAAAATTTAGCAACAAGCACTTATAAATGATCAAGAATGAAAAATAAAAATATTATAAAACCATAGAAATTGGCTTCACTTAATTTGGAGCCATGGATAAAATCTTATGAATTTAATAAGATAAAGAAATTAACTTCCAAAGCTAATAAAGCTCCTAGATAAAATCCATAACAAATTGTGAGCAAAATAATCCTAAAGTATTTAAAAAGGTAAACAAATATTAAATAAAAATTATATAAATGGAATCACCAAATTTGGATCTATAAATAAAAAGATATGGATTTTATGAGAAAAACAAAGAAAGAAAATAAATAAGGAATATTTAAAAGCCAAATTAAATCTTTACCAAATCCTTAAACAAATGAAATAAATATAATTAAATAAAATAAAGGTATAAAGAATAAACAAATAAAAGTATATGGGATTAAACCCTATTCTAATTATATTTAATAAAGACAAAATCCCTAAAGTAAATGATTAATTAAATGATGGGAAAATAATAATTGGAATTTGCCCAAGTGGAATAAAAGATATTTAATTAACTTAAATGGAATCAAAGAATTATTTGAATAAAAATTTATATGGAATTAAATAAAGACATTTGCCCAATTTAAATGATTAATAAATCATATTAAAATATTTCAAATAATTCAAAGTGAAGTATTTACACATCCTATTGAATAAATAAAACCTACTGAAAAAGGTTTAGTGAAAATTAGAATTCAAATAAAGAGTTTGAAAATATAATTAAATCTTGTTTGAATAAAAACAATTGTCTATTTAAATAAATAACAAACCATGTGTAAATGAAATAATTATTCTGAAAATGGACTTCAAATACATGTTTAAAAAAGTATTAAAACATATTGAATATTTAGAAAGATTTGAAAATGAAATCTAAATTAAAATGATAGTTTTAATTCAAAACAGAAAATCAAAATGGAAAAAGGAAAAAGGAAACAGAAGGAAAAAAATGGAGAAGAAGCATCCCAGCCCACTAAACCCAACAGCGCAGCCCACCTTTTCCCCTACGCGAATCATTTTCTTACCGCAAACTTGACCCCCTCAGACGCTGACGAGACGACCCCACTTGCACCTCTCTTCCTCGCTGACAAACACAACCCCACCTGTCAGTCGTTGTTCTCACCCGCCGCGACCATTTCTTTCCCCCTCGTCGCTGTTTCTGGCTTGAATTTCGCAGGCTTAATTCGCCTTAACGCCGAGGCCATTACTCACCGTGATCACGCCCATTTAACCGCCTCCCTCACCTCTCCTTTTCCCCCCAGACATCACGCCACCGGAGCCCCGAGGCTGCCCAAATTGCGACCTTAAACCCCACTGCCTCCGACGCCCTCCGGCGATGATTCCGGCTAGCCCACGCCTCCCCTTGCTCCCTGACCTCCACGAGAACATTCCCCATCTCCTGGCAAACCTTTTCGTAGCACCAGCTCGCCCGCGCACGCTCCGCATCGTCGGCAACCTCGACGACAGCACTTCGCCGTCGTCTGCCTCTGCTCCGACGAGCATTACTGGTGAGCTCTGACCTCCCCTTCCCCTCTCTTTGATGCTCATGTGCACATGACACTCTTGCGCGTCTAATGGTGCCATCCGCTTGTCTTAGCGCGCCCTCAATCCTCGTCTCCGACAAGACCCGTGCGTGCCCGAGCCAGTGAGTGCGGTGACCCAGCATACCACTTCATGATGTAGTACACTATAGTCGTTGACATAACACCAATGAAACACCGTTCACTAGTATTACATCCCTCAGAGTGGTGCAACAGAAACACAGCAGGTCCAAGACATGACTATAGGTTACAGCTCAACTCTTTACACAAGATCCAGAGAACACTCTAGGTTAAAGAGAGAGAAAGAAACTTCTTACAAAGAAGAATTATAAATAATCAACTCCAATCTATTATACTAGTAGACTAGTATCTGAACTATTGAGGCTTGCATTGCTACTATTTCAATACTCTACAGAAGTAGGTTCTATGGCTAGAGATTCTATTCTTATCTAATCAGTAACCTCGTCTTCACTTGAGTTGATGTATATGTTGACTTTCTTGACTTCATTGAAGAGCTTTAGCTTTTGATGATGATTCCTGGAGCATGATTTGATGTAGGCATTGTATGCACTGGCTTTAGAACCTAGCAAGGGTTAAGAAGATACTTTGAGTACGAGCGTACTCAACAAGTTCACTAGAAAAGGAGTGTTTGATGCACTATATCTACAGCCACAGACCATAGGTCGTAGGCAATGCAAGTTTTCATAAACATTTATTCAAAGGTTGCTTTTATTCTGAAAAGCTATGTCCGTCAGCCTTCACGGGTTTACCAGAACTTTCATGGAGTTCCTTTCCTGTCGCGTTCGCAGCTCCTTCCCGGAACAGGGAGTAACAAGTTACAGTTCTTACACTCTACAGAGGTGCGTCACTTTACCCATGAGAGACCTTAGGTTTTGTTGCACGGCCAGGAGTATGTCCCCATTCAAACTTCCTTGGTTTGAGGCCCAACCTAAGATCCAAGCCAATCACTACCTTCTCCGCGACCCCGCATGTCTCCTTGGTGTACACCATGCCCACCTATTGAATTACGGCTATGGTTTGTACAGACCGTTTAGATGCCGGAACTATCGTGGGACGTTGAGGGCTCCCACCCATATGCTGCATATCCTCTACGAATTACCAATTAATATGCATGCTACGAGTGATAACAGCCATGACTCGCACATCATGGTCAACGCGTAATATACGGCGCAAGAATCACTGGCGACATTGGTTGTTAAGTCCTAGATAATATGTTCCTTTACCACCGAAACTCTTATAGTAGGTTATTACCTCATGGTAAATAACCTATAATCACATTATTATGAAAATAGTGTTTTCTGACCTTTTTCAAATGCAGGTGATGACAAGACTGGATTTGTAAAATACTTTATAGAAAATAATCAAAGGACATGATCAAGTGTGAACTTGCCTTTTGTGATTGCAAGATTATGCACTCACGGTCTTCTAGACAATATAAAAGATCCAATATCTGAAATCAACATGATTGGTCCGGTAAGTACTAATGTTTAAAGAAGCAAGATGCTATTATGCATAAGTAATGTAATGCAATTTCGTAAACTCGAATCCTAAGGGAACGTTGTTCTAGGGTTTGGATACTAGAAAGGTTTTCCTTGGAATGTGTTGCCCTTTTAGATTAAGTTTCAAACATGTGCTTCTTATTAAGGCTTGTGAATGTGTGTGAAACAACATGTAAACATAATGGCATACAACAATAAGATATACTAATGAGATGTGCTACTCAAGGACTACTTATATGTGAATTATCTTATCTTCAAGTTTTACCTTGTAAGTGATGACATTTATAAGGAACTGAAGTGTTAACAATCCTAGGTATATAAGTAAAGCTTAATGTAATGTGATTATTATTAATTGTCATTTGATGTTTGAAGTGGCAAAAAGAATAACATTTTAAGAAAATCTTACTCAACTAAGCAGAAGCATTCAAGCTTTTAAGTTAACCTTATGAGGTGTTCTTTCTAGTTATAGTCTTTAAGTAAGAAAGAATTACTCCATTTGAATAATGACAGCGTTAATATTTGAGACTTATCTATCTTGGTTTTTAACTTGGTTGGTTTGGTATTAAGATACTTTATAACTTAATTATAACAGACCAAAGTTAACTATAAAGTATATAATAAAGTCTTTAGAATTATTTAAAGTATTATAGACTAAAGTTAATTTTAAAGGCATAGATGGACTTTAGGTGTAATGCGTGTTATACTTATATCTTGTTCACTTCATAATGTTTCTTTTAAAGTTACTTAAGAATGGCCTTATTTTTAGTTGTTAATGGTTTCTTTACATTATAATTGTATAAAGGGATTTATCTCCTTATAAGGGTGTGGTTAAGGTTTATGAATAAGTAAACAATATTATTCACTACTTATGAACTCACTATGTTGTTTTGATTTGTTTATAAACTTGTGATTAAAGTAAAGGAATGGTTTTTATCTTATTACAATTATTCTTGGGGATTTTAGATTGTATAAGGATCCTTTTATAAAATTATTTGCATTAATGGTTGAGAGATAATTTAATAAAATTGTATTTAAAGTGTGTTCATTCTTTTTGAATGCACATAACCAACATTCAATACTAATACTATTTATTAAACTCAATTGACTAATTTTTAGAATTATTAACAAATTTTATTTACCTTATATGAATTCTCAATTAAGGAAATAGGTTTAAATTCAAGTTATTAAAGTTGTTTAAATTTTATTTAACTCAAAAGTGGAATATTATATTTTTAGCATATAGGTATTATCTTTGTGATCATTTTGGTATATTACACTTATTTTTGTGATTTACAAATAATAAGATATGATTTTTATAATACTTATTACTTTATAAGGACTTAATAAATAACAAATCTTAATTAAGTGGAATAATAATGCATAATTATAGTTTTAAATTATAATTCTTATTTTTCTAAGATTTTTGGTATTTTATTTATATTTTTAATATTTACTAATATTAAAATATGATTTATCAAAGTATTATTATTTATAAAACTTTTATTAGATAATATTTATTTACATAATCATCATCATAATATTTAATATTAGTTTTAAGTTATAGATTTTATTTTTCTGAAAATTTTCATATATTAAACATATTTTTCTGAATTATAAAACAAATGTTATTAACTATACAAGATTTAATCATTTTATTACAATATTTATATTTGAATTACTATTGTTTTGTCTATTTATTAAACAGAGAAAACCCTTTCATACCAATATCGAACCTACCCTAGACACTGAACCGTGGGGTCAGGTCCACATCAGATGCCACGCGGGCAGTGGACCATCAACCGTGGACTTGGTCAAGGATGACATCGGCGTGACCTCACGATGACGTCATACGAACTGATCTTCTCGGATCAAATTCAATTTGGGCGATTTGGTGATCGTGCAAGGCTGTGGTTGGGCTTATCGGAAAGAGGACGTGACGGAGAACCTAGCAATGGCGGCGCCGCCATTTTTTGGTCGCCGGAGCGTGGCCAGTGACGGCGAACTACGATGACGGCGACAGATGCACGACGCAGGCTCGGTAGAGAAAAAGAGGGAGGCAAAGGGGAGGTCCCTAAAGACCAGGAGCTCACCACGAAGCGGGCAGAGGGGTCGTCGAGGAGCTAGGTGGCTAGAATCGATGGCGAGCGCGACAGCCAGAGGAGGAGAACGAGGGTCCGATTGCGGCAGTGGAGACCTCGCTCGCTTGCACGCTTCGGGGCAATCGACGGAGACGAATGAGGCAGAGCTCCCAGGCATCACGGCGAGGTTCAGAACGGCCGGAAACGTCGGGAACACCGGAGCATCTGGAGCTTGGTTTCGGTGTCGAATGGGGAAACGAAGGAGGATGAGGATAAGGCGAATCTAGGGTTGTCAAGCGGTGGCATGGCGCACTTAAGGGCACTAGGGGGCGGCGGCGTGCATCTACACGCCGGCGAGCGACGTGGTGCCACCAGCGAGCTGCTTCCGGCGTGGCCGGAGGTGGACGATAGGGATAGATTGGACGAAAAGGTATGTTGGGCCTGGGCCTTGGTGGGCTGCAGCGAAGTGAGCGGGAGAGGAAGGCGGCTGCTGCTGGGCAGTGGATAGGTAGTAGAGAAAATGGGTTGAGGCCTGGTTTCGCTTTTCTTTTTAATTACACATTTTTATTTCTGTTTTCTTTCCTAGCTTTGTATTTATTCATTTGTTTTAACTTTCTAGGAATTCTTATTTAGAAAATTGTAAGTTTATGGAAATATACTTAAGATTCTGATATTACTAATTTTTTTATAATAATATATTTTATTGATTTACCTTTTTATATAATTTCATATTCATAATCATATGAAGGTTATTATATCAAAAAGAATAAGTAGAAATTATGGTCTTAGGTTTTAGGATTTTTTTAGGATCTTATAAAATTGATGTTTTTATTCTTATTGATTTATAATATTAAAATAAATTTTAAATATATTGACCCTTCATAATTATTTGATACATAAGGTTATAAATACTAATAGGGTTAATATTAATCCTATGAATTTAAGAATTAGCAATATAAATATTTTATTATTACTAACTTAAGAGTTAAAGGTTTGAGATTATAAATGTCTACCATGAATTATGGGAGTTTTAATATCTTTATATCCCTTAATAATTGTGAATAAAGATGAATGGTTAAAATATATTATCTTTCTGTTAAAGATTTTGAATGATATCACCATTTAGAATCAAATGGTGGGATTGTTTTCTAGGCTAACTTATGAGACAGAATTGATAAAGATAGTTCTTAAGCATATGTGATCATGATAGTTGAGAATGACCAAGATATGCTGAAGTGACTTGATGTAGGAAATTATTCCTATCAACCATTGTGGAAAAAAGATGATTGATCCAATAGATGGGATGGATGTTAAGCTTGATTATAGATTTATGGTTTAATGTTTAGCCAGAATTCCTATCTTCCATAATTTACAATCCTGGACTTCTAATTAAAGAATTCCTTTCCTAGATATACTACTTCTTCCTATCCATCATCATGTGTTAACATGATGAGCTTTGCTTTACAGAATATTCTTATCCACCTTTTATTCTTTTAACCCATTGGTAAATCCATTGAGCTTTCCACTAAATCTTTCATAATTTTCTCATATCCATACTTGGTTAAACCAACTACTCTACTATTGATAACCTCCAATCCAACAAGTAGTTACTTCTAACTCCATTCATACTCTTCCTTAATCATCCATCACTACATTACTCTAGTAGCTGTATATATATACTTTACTTCACCTCAAGAGTTGGTATTTCCCAAGAGGAAACTACTACTTCTCTAATCCAATGTTACTCTAGCATCATATTAATCATACTTTCTTCTATCTACTTAACTCTAGTAACTCATACTCCAATCTCACATTATATTAATGTGACTTGTCATGGCTATCTTAGGATAACATATCTATACTAGGGTTCCAATCATGTTTTATCCACCAATGACACTTGTACATGATATAAGTATTCAATCTTGGTGAGTAAGGCATGACCATTATAATATTTTGATCCTTTATGGTTTAGGTTTCCATTTGGCTAATCAAGGCTTCATCAATCATTACAGTTGTATTATAATTATCTTCTATTTAGCTCTATTGGATTAAGAGATATAATTCATTGACTATACCTACTTGACCCAATAGGACTACTCCTATTAACTATCTTCATTATTCATACTTGTAAGCTTTACCTCAGATACTCTTCTATTATTCCAGGAGTGAGTTAACTCCATCAGCTATCACATTGATCTTATTCTCTTCCAACACTCCCATCCAATAAATGATACCTAAAACTAGCATTACTATTTACTTCTTCTAACTTCTTATCTAAAGGACTGAAGTAAATGCTATGATAAGGAAAAGAGTTGATAGGTCAAGAATTGGTGAATCAATAGTTGATTACTCAACATTGATGAATCAATAGATATTAAGATAGGGTTCATTAGAGATGATAAAGTTTGATATGGAAAGAAAGATACATGGGGAATGATCTTGACTTGGTTTCTTTCCTACTCAAACCCACTAAATAGTTAAGGTAAAGTGTTACCATGATACTCATGGTATAAGTAGATGAGATTAAGATAGATCAAGAATTAGTTGTTACATTCTTATTACTTAAGTTATATTTATAACTTGGTATTCATGAGTGTGTAATGAATTCAAGGATATGATTACTTAAGGATCAAATATGAAC